>OX422213.1:56208677-58608677 GCA_949130495.1 Sambucus nigra
CACCTCCTCACGCACCTCCTCGATAGGTTCTCCAAGAGTCAAAATTACATTTAAATTCGAATATTAAATCTAAATTTAATTAAATACATTCATTCAAACACAATAATAAACATGTTTTGCGAATTCAAAATTCTGACTTCAGATTCAAATAAAAAATTAGAGCTGTGTTATGAGTCTAAAAAAATCCCCATAATCATCCCCAATTAGCAATAAAATGTTGTGTCCTAATGGGACCTACACCACGAGTTGCAATACTTATTATTGTTTGGAAGATAATTAGAGAGATTTTTTTGGGACTAAAATCATTTCTCAAAAAAATAAACTCAATCACAAGTAAGAACCAAACATATATGAACAACTCTATTCATAATACATACATCATATTTAAAATGATTTATACGTCTTTCAACCATCACAGCATTAAGTCGCCTATACATGATAGACTCGTGGCTTTCTAAGTTAATTTATCCGACTATATAAAACTCTTAGTCCAGTTCATTGATCATAAAACTATTCATGGCTTTCTAAGTTAATTTTTGTGATTATATAAAATTGTTCATCTTTCAGTTTGTTCCATGTTCACAGGTTAATTGCTATAAAATAAAACATAGAAACTTACCGGATTTCTACCCTTGTCCTTTAAAGTAGTCAAGTTTGCTAAACAAAACCGAATTTCTACCGTTGTCCTTCAAATCAGATCCTGATGTCTACCCTGCTAGATACCGAAAAACAATCAAATAATGCATTGAATAAACAATTAGGATCATGTGTGCTTTATATGAAGTGGTATGAGAGAGAAGACTTTATTTAAAGCCGCCCTACTTAGTGACATACTTATTTTGAATTTAACATATAATAAATTAAGAATGGCAATTAGGTCACATTTCTTTTCTCTATTTTATTAATTAACTCTCTTCAACAAATAATCCCCTAACCATTAACTAGATTCCTCTTTGGTTTTTGATAAAAATAGAGAAAATAGGAGAGATCTCACCAATGCATTCAACTACTCTTCCACTACTTTTCAACTTTTCAAGAAGATAAATTCCCTTTTTCAAAATATTTCTAAGTTGTTACTCAAATACAATCTAATTGAATTGATCTTACTTATACTTTCAAACTTCAAAAAGAATCTAATTTATATACTTTAGATTGCAATTATCCAAGGTACCCAAATCGTATAATCCAAATGTAAAATTCTCAATCACATATTTATTCAAATATCACCTCCTGATTATTTTCATAACTCAAAGCAATATCCTTAAAAAATAGTTAAGACCCACTCCTCAAAGCTTCTGAATTAAAAACCATAGAAAATATTGTACACATTAAATACTTCTTATTTCATCATTTACCAATGAATTGGTGTACTTGTGCATTCAATTTTATACCGGTCTATTCGATGAATATGTGAATCGAATTCATTATATATTTGTATATATAATAAATATTTTTGACTAGTTGCTAGATATTACATCAATCAACACTTTCCCAAATACACATGATCTCTATATATCTCATTACAACAAACAAAACAAATTTTAAATTTACACTTTAAAAAAATAAGAATTGAAATAATTGAAACAAGGGGTGAGAAGAGAAATTAGAAATCCAAACACACCCAATCGATAAAATTATAATACACTTTGATTATGTTAGACCTCGCACTAAGTACTATCAAATCAGACTTTTTATTTCATTCCCAACTTTTTCAAATTAACAAACATATCAGTTTATTACAAACAAACAAGAAGAGAGAGAGAGAGAGAGAGAGAGAGAGAGAGAGAGAGAGAAAATTGAATCAGTGAATCATAGGCAAGAGAGAAATGAGAGGAACGCACCTATTTGATGAATCGCCGATAAGAAATCAGAGGAACACACCTATATGAATGCATACAAAGAAAACAGGGGATGAATGCATACAAAGAAATCGGAGGAACGTAATTTGTATGTATACAAATATACATACAAAAAAACCACCGCATTCATATATAAATCAGGGGAACATACCTATATGAACGCAAATTGCAAATCAGGTGTATACCAAATAAGAGGAATGCGAATTGCAAACGCACTTTATATGTATATGAACGCACATTTATATGTCTACATTTATAGGATAATCGATGAATATTTTAATGAATTTAGGGGATGAATAGAAGATTAAGAGGATTTGGGGGATGAATAGGCGAGGATGCAAGACTCCTCGGTTTCAAAGTATTTTTGGGGGAATCTTCCTAAAATGTTTTTTTAGTATAAATTAATCTTGGGGTCTAAATTGGATGTATCCTAATTTTTTTTTTTGTGGAAAACTAATATATTTTCTACTAATGAACCTATATTAGTGGAAAATATTTTTAGTTTGCAACTAATTAGAATTTTGTGTTCCCGTTATATGTCTAATTCTTCCCACTTTACATTTAATGGAAAAATTAGTTGCGATTTTAATTTGTTGCCAATAATATATTATATTTTAGTGGAAACATAAATATTGCAAAAAAAATATATGTTTTAGTGGCAATAAATGATTATTCACTAATAAAATTACCATAAATTGATATTTTTCTTATAGATTAAGATACATGTCATTTGTCACTATAATCTAGGTATGAATATGAAGATACTGGATGGCTTGTTTATACTTTAGAGTCTTTGGTTCATTATTTATTGTTCAATTAATAAATTATATACAATTCAGAAGAAAAATACAGATTGGAAAACATATTGAATACACTCACACAATTAATGAATATACATCCAATTGTATGGTTTCTATTTTGGTTAAGAACCGTCGCCTTAGATAAACAGCCACACATGTATAATAAGTCATACAAAGGTTCTTACCCTTTATTATAATACATATAAACATGTTGTGGGTCAATGCATTGGGAATATAACTTATAGAAAACAATGCTTCCCCCTAAATTTCAGACATAAATTTGAAATTATATTCAAAAGTGAATCTTTTTACTACATTTGTTCTCAATTGCAATCATGTCAAATGATTTATCTTTTCATTAGAGTACAATTTAAGTCAAATAAGTTTTTCAAGCTAAAATGACATTGGCGTATAAAATCATGTCCCACTACATTAATATTTACTTAGCCAAAAGCACGTGTCAATTTAGAAGATAAACTAATATATTCAATCTTATATGAAAGCTTCAATCGAGAAACTACAATATATTTCTATACTTCCATGATTTCAATATTCAAGCGTATACTTCATAATGATTCATAGATATAACAATGATTTTGTGTTAATTCTCAATACTAAACTTGAATATTTTCACTATATTATATCTACCTTAAAATGGCTTAAATGTAATTCTATGATTACATATGCACCTTTAAAAACTAGGTTACATGCCCTTATTTGAATTTATTGCTTGCGGATTCTATCCATTTTCCATTCTAAGATACATATTTCTTTAGTTATCCCAAATTCTAGGATCAAGGTGAGATTACACCAAAGTTTTCAATGAGATCATAATGTGAGCCTACCATCTATAAAAAAGTGGTTATTGCTCAGTTCTGAATCGCTTGATCATTTATATGGATGAATAAATTAGATGTCACCTTATTTAAAGTAGTCATTAAACCGGTCGATTGTGAATCTTCAACCATTAAATCCAATTACTATGTTTATAATCCTATACTATTTTCTTTTACCATTGAAAGAGTGTATGTTCAAATCATAGACGAAACCTGAAATAATATAAAAATTTTACCATCCACTCATAGACATTGAGTCTAAAAAACTTGTGTAGAAGATAGACTTCACTAAGCATTGTATTTTGTGATTTGTATCATTACAAAGATCAGACAACCGATAAGTCTCAGATTTGTCTGGTTCATCTTTTCAGTAAATTCACTATCGACAATTGTCCGTGGTGGGACTTTGATTGAAAGGTGGTGAGGCCTATTTAATCCTAAGATAGGGTAAGCCGAGACCCCTCATTTTGAACCATTTGTATATGGTCAAAGCTTTTTTGTTGTTGGGTCTAACCAAAAGGGCACTCCTATTAGCGAATCATCATTTTTCTAAGGTAATATAACTTAGGTGTTTAACTCTGGATCTAATCTTCTGTAAGTATCTTGTTTTTAATCATCTCTTCTTGATCCTTCTCTTTTTACCAAGATACTTAATTTTCCATGCTTCTTAAATCATCTTTGCTTTATCATTTCTTATATCCAATTCGCTTCTTTTTTGCTCTCGTGTTTGATTTTATGATGCTGTTTGAGGCTTTCATAAAATTTTGAATGTTCGATTGATTATTTTCTTTGCATGTTGAATCAGTGTGATCTGTCTATTTTTTATGAAAAATGTTGGATTTCTTAATAGATAAGGTTTTTAAGATTTGATTTGGGAGGAAGAGGTGAATTAAATCTTGTTTCTTTTATTTTTTTTATTTATAAAGAAATCGTTTTTCAAAGTTTGTGCACTTCTTCTGGTTATGTAAATGTAGAACTTATCATTTTTTTATTTGCTAAGAAAAATAGCTTAGTGATTTTGAAGTTTTTATCATGGGTTTTAGACACAATAGTGTCAATCAAGTGGTAATATTTATGCTTTCTAGTGAATTTTATGTCTAATTGTGTGAAATTGATGTTAGAATCTCATTTTTTTACGTATTGTAAATAATATGATTAATTAAGTAACTAATTAATCTTTTTGACTCTATCATTATCGGTACCCAAGTCTGGATGTGAAACTAGGTGGGTTAGTGCTAGTTGACAACCAACTGTAAAATTTATGTCAAATCTTGATGATGGATTCCCTAGTAAAAAAATGTAAATAATAATAACATACATAAAATTATATTTGGTATGTGGAATTTTGGAACACTAACTGACAAGTGTAAAGAACTAATGGATACCAAGATATCATGTCTAAAAGAAACTTAATGGAAGGGAGAAAAGGCTAGAGAGATAGGAGAAGGTTATAAATTATTTTATTCGGGGGGGAAGGATAATCGTAGAAATGGGGTAGGTATCGTCGTTGATCACTATGTGAAAGATAAAGTGGTGGATGTTAAAAGATGGGGAGATAGATTAATGATCATTAAGATTGTCTTAGATAAAATAATATTGAATGTTATAAGTTCTTACACATCCTAATGAGCTTTAAATGAAAATGGAAAGAAATTATTTTGGGAATTATTACATTAAATATTACAATAAATTTTTACGCATGAAAACATATTTTTAAGAGGTGACTTGAATGGACATGTAGGATTAGAATGGGACGGTTATCTAAGGATATGGGGTTATGGTTTTGGTGAGAGAAATGTAGGAGGGGAAACTATTTTAGAATTTGCTCAGGCCTACGATCTAGAAATAGCAAACACATATTATAAAAAAAGGAAGAACATTTAATAACATTTAAAATATGCGAGAATGAAACTGAAATAGATTATTGCTTTCTTAGAATAAGAGACTTGAAGACATGCAAAGACTGTAAGGTTATGCTAGGTGAAATCTTAACAAATCAATATCGCCTAGTAGTAATAGATTTAGCCATTAAAGGATTTAAGTAACGAAAAGAGAAAATAGGTTATCAAAATATAAAATGGAAGGATTTAATAGGATGCAAAGAGATAGAATTTAGGTAGAAGTTATTGATAAATATGAAGTGGAATTGGGAGGATAATGTTGACAACATTTGGTCAAGAACAAATATTAATATTGAGAGGTAAGCAAATTTTAGGTGAGACTAAATGGAGAAGATTCATTAAAAAAGAGACTTGGTGGTGAAATGAGAAAGTTCAATAGATAATACAAATGAAACGAATAAGTTTTAAAGAATGGCAAAAGAGTAAAAACCAAGAAGACTTAGAAAGGTATAAAATATTAAAAAGTGAAGCAAAAAAATGTTATTAGAAATGCATAACAAAACACACTAGATAATCTGTATAATAAATTAGGTACCAAGGAAGGTGAGAAAGAGAGATATAAATTGGCAAGGAATAGGGATAGATTGACAAAGGATATGGGTCTAGTTAAGTGTATAAAAGACATAAACCAAAATATACTAATTAATGATAAAGAAATTCTAGATCGATGGAAAGATTATTTTCAAGGATTATTAAATTAATAATATCCTAAAAAAGATGTTGAGAACATAAAACCAAATATGGGGATGGTTTGTCCGATTACTAAAAAGAAAGTAGATAAATTAATAAAAGATGGGGAGGAATTAAGTAGTTGGCCCAAACAAAATACCTATAGAGGTGTGGAGAACCCTTGGAAGTATAGGTGTAGAGTGGTTAACATATTTATTTAATAAAATTTTAGAAGAAGTAAGTATGCCAGATGAGTGGAAGAAAAGTACCATAATACCTTTGTATAAAAATAAAAGAGATATACAAAACTACGATAATTATAAAGGAATCTAACTAATGAATCACACTATGAAATTATGGAAAGAGGGTATAGAACAAAGGTTAGGAAATGAATCGACTAAACTGGAAAACCAATATGGATTTATGCCAGGGCGATCCACAACGGAAGCTATTTTCTTATTAAAATAACTAATGGAAAAATGTAAAAGTAATAATAAAAATTCACACATGGTCTTTATAGACTTAAAAAAGGATTATGATAGAGTACATAATGATATAATATGGTGGGCTTTAAGCAAGAAAATAATCCCTATTGTTTATATAAAAGTTATTGAAGAGATGTATGATAACAAAAAGACTAGAGTAAGAACTATTTATGGACAAATTAATGATTTTACAATTAAAGTGGGCCTACGTCAAGGATCATATTTAGGACCATACTTTTTTGCCATAATATTGGATAATATTACTAAGGACATACAAGTTGATGTCCCTGGTGTATATTGTTTATGAATGATATAGTTTTAGTAGACATTTTAGAGGAGGCCTTAGCAATAAGGGTAAATACTTGGAGAAATGCCTTAGAGTCTAAGGGACTGAAAATAAGTAGAAATAAAACTGAATATATGGAATGTAAATTTAATAATGAGTCATTAGCGTAATGTTAAAGGTTGAAGAAAAAGTGATGAACCAAACTAATAATTTTTGTTATTTAGGTTCAGTGATACAGATAAGGATGTTATGAGTAGATTAATAATTGGATGGATGAATTGAAGACAAGCGAGTGGGGTGTTATACGATAAAAAAATAACTAATAAAATGAAAGGAAAATTTTGTAGAACGTTTGTTAGGCTAGCGACCCTCTATGAATCGCAATGTTGGGCTTTAAAGAAAAACATGAGAAAAATATCCATGTTAGTGAGATGAGGATGCTTCGATGGATGATAGTAATTACTAGAAAGGATAAGATTAAAAATCAGTATGTGAGAGATAAGTTAGGAGTAGCTCCCATTAGTGATAAGTTAAGATAAAAAAGAATTATATGGTACGAACATGTATTTCATAGACCATTATATGCACCTATAACAAGAGGAAGACTACTGAAAATAGAAGGCAAAAGACAAAGGGGCCATCCTAAGCTATCTTTAGAAGAAATTATCAGGAGAGATCTTAAGGAATTAAATTTGAATGATAATATTACTTAAAATAGATTAGAATGGAAAAGGAGAATCCATGTGACTGACCCCATGTGATGGGATTAAGGTAATGATGATGGTGACGATGATGATGATATTCTGTTTTATACTTTCATTACAAACTCTAATATTTTTTGCAATTTTCATCAAACTTTACATTATTCAATGTATTGTCCCTATTTAAATCAACCCCATGACTTATTTGTCATCATTGGAAGGTTGATTTAAAATGTGAAATTACGTTAATTGGAGTGATGGCAGTTTCAGTTGGCGAATCCTGTTTAGAAGGTAAAATGACTCAAAGGCCATTCACGCCGAAAGCCTATCGAGAAAAATATGTGTAGGACATGGTTCATTATGATTTATGTGGTCCTATGAATATCGGGTAAAGAGGTAGTTTTGATTACTTAGTCACTTTAATCGATGATGACTCGAGGTTTGGATATGTTTGCCTTTGTGACACCCTCTAAAATCTATAAATATATTGATCAAGTCTAATACGAAATCACGAGAGAAAAAAACAATTAGTAACATTCTCAACAAAATAAAATAACTAAAACGATGTAAGCAAATAAAAGAAGAGATAATAAATTGATGAATAAAATAAAACATTCTGATATAATCCAACTGGCAATATAATTAAACTCCAACTATGGAATACAAAATAGATCTCAATAGTAATAATATATCTCATACAACTGCTTAACTAGGGAAATATGAAATGATATTACTGACTTGTACTGAAATAACATGTATACAAAAATATAAATGGGCTACAATGCTTTTATACAACCTAGGAATGATGAGTAGAATGGTGCTGGAGAAACTCCCATAATGAATTTCTCAAGTCTTTGGCAACAACAACGTCCTAAGACCTGGAAAAATAATTCAACAACGAGGATTAAACCTAAAAAATCTATATTTCTTAAGAATACAACCACATTTGTGACACAATAATAATAATAACACATTTCCTCCCGTTTTAAGTGGATTTTTCTTATTTAATTTACCCAAACCTAGACTACCTAAATCAGTATGTGGTTCTACTCCCAACCCATTTGAGGCTCGTGTGATATTATTTCATCTTTTAAGTAAGTATTCTTTATTTTAACAAGATTAAGTTCATCAATTGTATTAAGAATATATTACTCTATAATGAAATTCAGTTACTAAATATTATTCCCTTACATTACCATATCAAGTTATGATTCTAAAAGTATATCTCTAATGTATCAATCTTTAACAATCTCAAGTCACAGTTCAACATATACATATATTGTATATCTTATCGTATTGTTTCCCACTCATAATCTCAAATGCAAACTTATCTAGTATAAAAAACAATCCAATACAATCATCTCAATTTTAACAGATGCAAATATCATATAATATGGAATGCATGTGAGTATGCTCCACTCACTTCGAAACACATGGGTTATGCTCAAGATCATAAATAAAAGATATGAAGGCCTATCGCCAACGCCTTCGGGGATAAATTATGCTACTAGTTATAGTTATAGGTTGTACCAACCCTATAACCTCAAAGAAACAATAAAGGGAAAAATATTACGCCTTATCGCTTATCATATAGAATCCATACCCAAGGTTGTACAAAAGGACATCCCCGACTTGGGATACAGAAGGGTCAGCAGTAGGATCGGGGTAAATATAACCTAGGTAGAGTCGTCTCAATCATCGATAATACCATGCTTGGTCAAAGTTATATAAGAGAAACCAAATCCCTTGTTAAACATCCCCCACGATCACACAAACACAAACACACACACACACACACACACACACACACACACACTCTTAGTATGATTTCACATAAATCAAACAAGCATCATAAACCCTACTCAACATGATTACACATTTAATCTCTCTATTACAAGTTAATATATACTTTTAATTATAATCATTTGTACACAGTGCTATCCGGAATACCTAGGGCTTCACATTTTAGGTATCGTCTCACCTAAAGTTAATAAGAATCTTTGTAAAATAATCACTACCCTACTCGATGGGTTATAAACATGTTATATCCCATCATAGGTTCTACATAATTGCTAATAATATCTCAACATCATAACATATCAGAAATATCAACCCAAACTCAAGGTCTATAAACTAGGTATCATCTCCAACTTATTGGAAAGTCCTCTATCCTAAAGAGTTCAGGTATGGTAATAGGTGCAAACCCATGAAAACGAGTATTTTAAAATTTTCTCAATTTTAAGTTCAGTTAAACAAGTTACCCAAATTAAACTCAACACCGATTAAAAATTTATTGTGTTAAACATATTAGCCAATTTTATCTTAACCTAAACATGCATCTAGGTGAGCACGGGATAAAATAAGCACTATACCAAAAAGGCTAAATTGTCGCCTTTGAGCCGGCCAACCGTATCACGATCATTTACCATGAAAAAAACACGTGTTTTATGTCTCAGTCAATTACCGTGATAGTGACAAGTCCGTACTAAGTACAGTTATCACGGACTTGTCACGGTCATTGACCGGGACAACTTTAGAAAGTTGTCACGTTTAAAGACTTTGACAGATCCATGACAACTCTTTTAACTAAAACCCTAGGCACTTATTTTTTCCCGCCGTTTTCCATTCCCACCATTTTTCTCTCTATACGCGACGTCTCTCTCTCTCTCTCTACCTTTTTAGGTGATTTTTTTCAATCTCTCTTTCCTTTATGTATGTGTGTGTGTGCGTATATGTCTGTGTGTATGTGTGTGTGTCTGTGTGTAGGTTTGGGTGTGTGTGTTTGTAGGTGGGTATGTGTGTGCGTGGACATGTGGGGGCAGGGGGTTAGTTCTCTGTGTATAGGTGGGTGGGTGTGGGTGGGGGTCTACGTGTGGGAGTGGGGTGGGGAGGGGGGCAGTGTGGGAGTGAACAAAGTTAAGAGTTTGATTTGGGAGTCCAAATTAGGGGTTTGATTTTAGAGTAAAGAAAGTTAGGGTTTGGGGTCAAGTTGGAAATGAAATTTTATGTTTTTTTTTTTGTGTGTGTGTGTGATATACTGTCATTGTAGAAAATGCGTGTGAATTATTACATGGGTTGATCATAACGAGTAAATAGACGATTCGATGTGCCCCGACCTTATAACATGAATTGCATTGATATTGATATTGAATTTGAATTGAATTGAAATGGTATAAATCGAAATTCAATTTTAATTGGTATTGATATTAGTGTAAATTCGTATAAATTGGTTATAAATTGAAATTGGATTTGAATTGGTATTGATATTGGTATAAGTTTTAGTTCTTATGCTTACTTTAAATTAAATGAAACGGACTTTAAATTACATAATTAAATGAAATCTCTCCAATTATGATAAGACATAATTAAATGAAACATACTTTAAATTACATATAGTGTGCATAGATACGAGTGTTCTAGTTCTTATGCGTATGCATTCAATAGACCTTAGACCCGTTCGAGACTCATTGCCCATGTAATGAGATCTATTGAATTGTTCAGTTTGGACAGGTTGGGACTGCATAGTTTCTGTATAATAATATTATTAGTGGCTTAAACTTATTACTTTGGGGGGAAGTTATACAGTCGTATATTAATGTCCTATGGGTACATACTATAGGATGTGATGTCAACTGTTATTTCAATTGATAAATTGAAATAACACTCACACTTGTAAATCTATGCCGTGTACTTGGAGAACTATGGGGATATGCTATCGAATTATCCTCAAATTGGAACAATGTGCATGAGCTATTAAGTATATTACAAAAATATGTCGTCTTGAATGGGATAAGACCACTCACCCTTTAGAGGACATGGAAGAAATAGGAATTAATATTATAAATTGAATTTTAATTTCAATTTCAAATTAAAATTGAATTTGAATTTTAATTTTAATTTTAATGAACGAATAAATTTACATTAAGTCAACTTCTTATATATAACACTTGCTTCGGAGGGTGCATGCCTGCATGTATCCTCATTTTAATGCACGACATAACGGTTATGTAACATTTATAACTAATTTAAATTACATATAGCGCCATAGAAACTATCTTTATAGTTCATACGTGTACGCATTCAATAAGTGATTGTTTATGCTAATGGGAACTAAATGTTCACACTTTTGTTTATACTAATCCACTAATATACGCTTCTTACCCATAATAGGTTATTGTTTATAGTAGTTGTGACAGGATATCCTAACTACAAAGAGTGGATGGGTGAGATAAATAAGTTAGTGGATGGGATTCACGAAAGTGCTAACGAATTTGTGAAACACGCAAAGAGATGCCATAATGATGAAGAGTTTCTGTATCCGTGTGCTAGGTGTAAGAATGGATAGGGGTTTTAGTGGAATGTAGTTGAACTACATTTGTTAAGATGGGATATGCAAGATAGTTATAGAATTTGAGTATTTCATGGGGAATCAAAAGTTCCTTTTATTATCGAGATACCTTCACCACAACCTTTAAAAAGTAGGATAGATGTACAAGAGGAGGATGAAAATGTAGATCATAATATGCTAGAGTATTTAGTTGATGACACATATGGAGTTCATGAAGTGGAAGAGAATGAGGGAACTGACGATGTACAAGGTTCTAGTGCTCATAAAGATATCAAGATAAACCTTGACGATGACTACCAAGGTTTAAAATTTAAGGCGACCCGACAATTATACTCTGACAGTGAGAAAAATCAAACAACTTTACATACCATGGTTGGTTTGCATAGTTTGAAGACGCAATATGGTTTGTTTGGAAATTGCGTGCCAGGAATTTTGAATTGGGTGAAGGGATTGCTACCCAAGCAGAATACGCTTCTAAGTAGCTATCATCCTATGAAAAATAGTTTGAAAGTTTTGGGAATAAAGTATAAATAAATTTATGCTTGTGTGTATGACTGCATACTATATCAAAAGGAGTAAGAAAATCTCGATCGGTGTCCGGTATGCGATGAACCTAGATTTATCCAATCTACTAGAAAGGAAGGCACACACTCAAAAATGCCTCAAAAAGTGTTGAAATATTTTTTCGATGGTCCTAGATTTAAGCAATTTTTCATAATACCAAGGATAATGGAGGCAATGACTTGGCATGCTAGGGCAGAAGCAGGGGATATTCTCATGTGTCATCCTATTGATTCTACAATTTGGAAGAGGTTGAGTTTTGAGTATCCTAAGTTTTCTCGAGAACGGTGTAACACATATTTAACAATATCGATAGATGGTTTCAATGTATTTGGAAATCTAAGCACCAATCAGAGTGTATGGCCAGTGATCCTAGCCTCACTCAACCTCCCTCCTTCACAGTGTATGAGACCTGAATCTTCGATGCTATCTTTGTTGATACCTGGGCCAAAGGCACCAAGTGAGGACATCAATTTCAACTTGGATACTTTGGTAGAATAATTAAATAAGTTGTGGGAAGAGGGTGTGCAAGCATTTTACTCTTTTGGAAAAGAATAGCTTACGCTGAAAGCTATGTTGATGTGGGCAATTCAAGATTTTCCAGCTTATGGGATATTATCCAGTTGTGTAGTACATGGTTATTTGGGGTGTCCTATTTTTGGAGAGGAGACTGAATCTCTTCCAGCCTAGTGCTCGGGACGGATCGCAAGGGGAGGACTAGGGGGTGAGATCGTGGGTGGGGAAGTTGAGGATCATTGGAATGGAGACGAGCAACAACAGGTTGGAAAATAAGGTGGACACCCATGAAGATAATCTATCAAGGTTAGAAACGACGGTATGGTCCAATATATGTACGCCTTCATGAAGCATCATTTAAGGAAGGGGAAGAAGAAGGAGAAGGGGGAAGAGAAGGAGAAGGAGGTAGAGGTAGACGAGGATGTCACCACTTCATCGCCGATACACATAAACTCACCGCCATATGATCCATTTCCCACATTGACTCCTCCCAAGAGGACTGTGTGAACAATCGATTGGCAAAGCATGTTTCTACTCTACATATATTGTGTGGAGCGAATAACGAGGGGGTTGAGGGACCCATCCTTCCTACCGGGTATGGTGGTTCATGGATGTCCCCTATAAGAAATTGAGGCGAGGGTGCTCGTCACGCATGTGGTGTATGGAAATGATAACTCACCTATGTGGTTGCGTGAACAATGCGACGTGCAGTGAATTGATCTGGTTGTCAATGCATATATCGTGTGGCCTTCCTTCCTCATCCAACCTGCTCAAGACCCTATGCCATAACATTATTTCTATCTTTTTTATTTGGATATTGGATATTTGTATATCTATTTTATTTGTGGGTTTGGATTTGAATGTTTTTATTTCTATTTTATTTGGATATGGATTATATATGCCATGATTTGGTACATTATTTCTATTTTATTTGGATATATGCTGTTTAGATAGGTATAATTTTTCTATAATAGGTACAAATATACTACTGGGCAGTGGTAGTGGTCATACTGCCCAATAATTTTTTTTAAATTCTGCCCAGAATTATCACAATCTTTGACCGTGATAATTGTTTTTGGTTTTGTTACAGGTTTGTCACGGTCTTTGACCATGACAAGTTCGTGACAAAGGCAATTGTCACCCCCAAACTTGTCGCGGTCAAAGAGCTTGACAAGTTTAACTTATCACGGTTTTAGACATTGACAAGTCGACAGTTTTGGTGTAGTGAAGTAAATCAACCACAACACCTGATATACGAGGAAAACCCAAATAAGAAAAACCTCAAATGGGCTAGCCACACAAATTCACTATGATAATTAATTACATAAGTTGATAGATGGCTTACACAATAACTTGAAGCCCTCACAGGCCTTGAAAGGTCTTCGATCCTTAACATCTCCTCCATAGGGACGCGCAGGAGTTTACTCATGAAATAGACACAATGTGTGAGTTCACACGTGCCTCGGTACACCTCTATATCTATCAAACTTGCCCAATAATTGTTTATGGATTAGAACACAAAATTTGTCGTTTCTTCATCGCAACATCACAATACGGAGTCCATTATGCACAAATAGCAAATATTGAGTTCATCATATGAAACGATTTGCAGCAAGATGAAGATAATAAACCTTGGTGCCCATAAACAATATCTCAAATCATATATATGAAGAATACTTGGATCTTTAAAGTGTATGCATGTAAACAAGGTTTGTGTTTGGAAAACTTTGATCATAAATGATCATATAAACTCTAAGAGATTTTTGAAAGAGTTTGGGAATTCAAAGAATAGGTAAAATCCTTAAATAAAACTGTTGCTCCACATTCCTATTTATAAGAGGTTTTCCAAAGATGAGATAAAGATGAAACACTTAAGTAAATCTTGAAATAATAAAAAGTTCGCGAGGTCATTCGAACTAGGTATTAAAGCTCACTCAAACGACTCCACAAAGTTCATTGGAATGAAACCAAATTTTTAATAAGAAACCAACAGAAGCTAAAAACCAGTCGTTCGAAGTGCATCGGATCAGTTCTAATGATATCCCTAGGTTCATCTAACGACACACATTATGTCGTTCGAATGACTTACCGAATTTTTAAAAAATCATTTTAAAACATTTATATAAAACAACCCCCAATATTAAAATATCCAATGATCAAAATAAATACGCATTCATATATGAGAGATCCTCAAAACATGAATACGAAAATAAGCCACGAAAATCGACACGATGATGAACATGATATCTTATTCGCTAATCTTTAATCAAACACGCGATTAGCTTGAAATTTCAAACATACTCATGTTATAACCTATGACTTAAAGGTTTTGTCCAAACATGGAATAAACCAAAATACCTGTAAATCGGATATTTATCCTTACATATACATCCTTTTGACTATTCCGGAACAAAACACCAAATAAAACCTATGGGCTGTTAATATCATCTAAAAGACTCAATCCCCAACCCAAAAAGGAAAAAGTACAACTTGATCGGCACATAAATTGAGTACCTTTGCTCTTGTGTAAACTTTGTCGCATGGTTACAAACCTGAACACTTAAACACACCTTAAAATGCAAAGATAATTTTAAAACAATATGAATCTACATATGATTAAAGCCTACCTCTTATTTAACAATCTCTACCTAAGTTAGGATGTCTCCCCTTAAGGAAACAATCTTCCCCAAACTATAAAGATTATGATACCATTTCTCCCTCTTTTTGTTCAGGAATAGGAATAGACAAAGTGAAAGATGCATAATAAAACCATTTCTCCCCAAAATAACCAAAACTCCACCAAAATGAAACATTTGTAGGCATAAAAGAAAAACAAGTATACCATGCAATGGTATAAAGTGCAATAATGGACAACTTGGCAACACAAGTACAAATAATCCGAACAATGATAAATTAATACGAGTTATGATGCAAAAATGACACCAACTTGAATACGAGATGAAGCATGAGATACCAATGTAAAACAACAATAAGAGATATCAATATGATCAATAGCATACCAATATAAAACCATTTAAAACTAAAATGGAACATGTGGCATACATGTATTAAATACAAACACAAAGACTCAAAATATAATAATAAATATGAAAAAGATATCAATGGAACATATGTGGGTGTGTGTGTCTCTCTCTCTCTCTCTCTCTCTCTATATATATATATATATATAAACAACCACAAAATGTCACAAAACACAATAATCTTTACACACTAGCGTAGTATTACTGTGTCTAAACATGCGGTAAGTGGAGTGAAGGGCCACGAAATAGAAACAAAGGAATTATAACCCAATCACTCACAAATGTCAAAAGAGGCCTATTTGAGAGGATTAACTTTATCAAACAAAGATTTAGCCTTATAGTGATAGATAAAGTGAACTCATAAATGGATAAACATGAACAATGCACACTACCCTATAATAAATTGCTGATTCTCCAATCAGTAGCGTGAAACATGAATTAACTAAGACTCATTGTGCATACCCATTGATCTTCAACTTATAACACCCTTAAAATTATGGATATGTCATTTTTTATTCTCATTTTTAAAGATATTAATATTTTTTAGAATCAAATAAACTAACTGGCCTTGGAAATTTCATCTTTTCTTTTTCCTCTTAATTTTTTAGGGCCTTTCCAACTCAAGTCTTTCGCTCAAGAAAGATTTTTTCGTAGTCCTTTCCTATGAACACTCAAATTTAATAAAATGGTAAACTCACGGGAAATAGTTTTTACATGCACAAATCGCCCTATATATATATATATATATATATATATATATATATATATATATATATGTATATATATATATATATGTATATATATATGTGTGTGTGTGTGTGTGTGTGTGTGCGTGCATGCGTGATAAGAATCATATGATAAGATGCTTAGGAGAACACCTCACATAGATCATGTAACATATGAAGTTAAAATCCAAACAAGCTCGTGCATGTATGTGGAGAGACATATGCAAAGTGACTCCATTAAGAAAGTCATGTTCAAACTACTTTATGAGAGTATGATTAATAAGAATATAAGCATTAAAAGTCATAATAAAATGTCTTATGCATAAGGAAACATGGAATGATGAGGATTCAAACACATTTAAATGTCACACAAAGTGTGTAAAACTAAACTATATATAAACAAAAATCTTTTTAAGTTTTTAAACATTTTTTAAAAGACACCACATGAAAACAAAAGTCAAAAGAAAAACAAAATAATTTTTTTGTTTTTTCAAAAAGTCTCAAAAAGAAATATCAAAATACAAGACTCAAATGACATACAACTAGAAAACACATATATCATGATGCACAAAAGCTAGTGTATGTAAATATGCAAACACAATCAACCATAAGATATAACATAAGAATAATCATGTGCAATCATGCGAGAATAAACAAATTTAACATATAATACCTCAAAAAGTAATTTCCTAACCCAAATGGATGAATACTTAATGCCTCGGGTTTTGGTAACCATGGTGACATGAGATATAGACATCCTAGGACCTCTTCTAAGATCATAAACAAACTCCCTAAGATGACCTTTCCTACCACAATGTGGACATGTGTAAACACGAGGAATGTTACTTATGGGTTGACCTTTCTTGATGTACTTAGTTGTGGTTCACACTCTATAACAAACATTGGTCTTGGCTTTAACAATGGAAGAATTTGAATCAGCAAAGCCAATACCATCACTACGTGAGTCTTTCAAAACATTTTTAACCTCAAAATCCCAAACTCAAGCAGACATTTAGACTATACAAACGTTAGGGTATCCTTCTTTCATATTTTTAATAAATGCTATAAGGTTATCTCGCTCCCACTCATTGTAAGCGAACTTACCCCTAAGCATATTTTCACATGCCTTTAGAACTTTTATCGATTTATCATTATCCTCATTGGCACATTCTCCCATCCTAGCCTCAAACATATTAGAGTCCTCTAATTCATTCTCAAAAACTCAAACTCTATAATCACTTTCTTTCTTAGACATTTTTAAATTTTAAAAATCGCATTTCATGTCCTTGAGCTTATCAAATAGAATGACACGTTGATCTGAATATTTAGTAAAAATTCATTATCACCTTTTAAGCACAAATTTTCTTTTCCAATAATTTTATCCTTTTTTCAAGTTTGAAATTCAACTTAGATAGCCTATCATCGCAGTTATAAAGCTCATTAAACTCCAATCGAATATCAAAATCTTTTTCATTTCTAAACACATCGGACAACTTATGATTATGATGACCAATTTTGAGAAAAAAATATACTCTAAAGAGAGAGATAAATAACGAAACAACCCTAAAATAGCACGAAACAGGGATCTACACAATAACTTAGTGTTATTTCTCCGATACTAATTTAAAACTATGATATCCTAAAGAGTTCTTATGTTGTAAAAAAGTGCAAAACCATGCAAACCACTACTTATAAATTTTCTCAGTTTTAAGTTCAATTAAACAAGTTAACCAAGTTAACCAAATTAAACTTATCATCCATTAAATAATAGTTGTGTTAAACCGATTAACCAATTTTATCTTAACCTAAGCATGCATATAGGGGAGTGCAGAATAAAATAAGTAAATCAACCAAAACAACCAATATGAGGAAAACCCAAATGCAAAAAATATTGGACGATCCAGCCACACAAATTCATTATGATAAGGAATTACGAAATTTAATAGATGACTTACAAAATTACTCGACACCCTCTCAAGCCTTGACGCATCTGTGATCTTCAACGTCTCCTCCATAGCAACACCTACGAGTCAACCCATGAAACTTCCACACCGCGTGAGTCCACACCCACCTCGGTATCCATCGAACAGGCTCTACAACTGTCTATAGATTGGAACATGGAATCCACCACTTTTTCATTGCCACACCACAATACAGAGTCCATTGTGTGTATACAACAAATACAAAGTCCACTGTATGAAATAATTATCAACAAGATGAAGAGAATAAACCTTGGTTCCTTAAAACAAGATCTGAAAGCATATATATGATGAATACTTGGATACAATCGTATAAACTCAGAGAGATTTTGGAAAGAGTTTGGGAACTCAAAGAATAGGTAAAAGCCTTAAATAAAACTAATGCTCCACGTTCCTATTAAGAGGAGGTTTTCTAAAAACGAGATACAGATAAAACATTTAAGCAAATCTCTAAATAACAAAAAGTTTGTTGACTCATTCAAACTAGGTCTTAAGGCTCGTTTGAATGACTCCACATAGTTCGTTGGAATAAGACATCAAATGAGATTTTGAATGAGAAACTAAAGTAAGTTAAAAACTAGTCATTTGAAGTTCATTGGATCAGTTCTAATGAGATCCCTAGGTCCGTTCTAATGACACACATGATGTCATTCGAATGACCTAGCGAATTTTCTAAAAACATTTAAAAAATAATTTTTATAAAACAACACACGCTATTAAAATATCCAAGGATCAAAATAAATAAACAGTAATACCTAAGAGATCCTCAGAACGTGAAGATGAAAATGAGATACGAAACTCGGTACAATGATGAACATGATATCTTGGCTATTAGATCTTCAATTAAACACGTCATAGGCTTGAAAGGTAAAACATATTCATGTCCTAACTTACGACTAAAAGATTTTATTCAAAGATGAAATAACCCCAAATACATAAAAATTGAGTGTGTCAGAAATTTTCCCTTATATTATTACTTATATAGTAATTCTAAATCAATCATTACCCTACTCGTTGTGTCACCACCACAGCGAAACATGAAATTTATCACCTCCATTAATAGTGACAAATGGTCTTTGTCAATGCTATTTACCATCATGGTTTTAGGGGGTGACAAAAAATATTTGTTGCTGCTTCAAGTAGTGACAAATATTTTTATCACCCCTATAGGATTACAAATATTAACAACCATTACCCCACCTATTTTCTCACAGCCTGAAGTGACAAATTTGTCATTGCTCTTAGCAGTGATAAATGTTAAGTTGTTAACTTTGTCACTACTATGAGCATTGATAACTATCCCTAGAAAATACTTTTGTCACTGCTAAATGATAAGGTATGAAATCATCCGTTATTTTATTAAATGTTCTCATGCAAGATGTATCATAACCATACAACTCGGGCGATGATCCCACTCGTACTTCATCCTTATTTTAATTCTACCCGTATCCCGTTAATTTAACCATCAATATAATTTCACATATTTCAAGTTGTTTCATAAACTTACCTTTACATTAATAAGCGTTGTGCTTACAATCATATTTTTACTTGATCAATTGGGATGCCAATCCATGAGTGTTATATGTCCTTTCGTCGACTCCCACTATGTCAAAATATGCTATTGATCAGTTGTACGTGGTCTAGGCATTAAGTCGCACTCTAGAGCTCCGGGAGCTTCTTAAATTTCTTGGTTTCCTCCTAGTGCCTTTACTTGTTACATCTTTGTATCAATTTTTTCTTTCTTTCTTATTCATTTTAAACCATTTACTTTATTTCATTTTTTACTGGTCGATGAGGCCAAACACTCGGGATGAGACAAGTCCCAACACACTTTATTTACCAGTTTCACACTTTATAAAAATTTCATTTTCATTTTACCTTTGATTCCGTATTTCATCTTTTGAAAACATCTTCAATTACCATTTCTGGTGAAACTTAACCTTTGCATTCAAATATCCATTTATACTTTTTAATGTGTTTTCACTATTCATGAACACTTGTAAAACTTGCATTTTATACATTTTACTAAAAATGCTTCTTTTAATATTTACTTTATAAAATATGAGTTTTCACCACATAATATCCAAATCTTTTAACTAGACTCCTTTAGTTTATAAAGTAAATCTAACTGTTTTATAATAATGATACTTTTGCACTAAAACATAACTTTTGTCATTTGAAGCCTTATATTTCCAACTTATGTACTTTTCACCTTTTATATTACTTCTTATTATTTTATGTGGTCATAATACTTCATTTTAAAACTATCTTTTCAAAACAATACTCATGTTTGCAAAGATTACTACTAAATCCACACTTTACATAAAATGACAGTTTTGTTATAAAACTATACTTTTGACATTTCAAGACTTATTCTTAAAAATTGATATCTTCTTTGTTTAGACTATTTATCCCTGTCATTTTATGTGTAAATATTACTATATCTACTATTTTAACCTCAACACTTTACTATTTTCACTTTTAGTCCCTTAATTCTTAAACTTCTTAAACTTTTGTCACATAAAGTAGTATCATTTTATGTGATTAATGTGCTGATTTTTCCACCATTATTATTTCATTTACAAAGGTTTGTTTAAATATATTTTCACGAAAAACCCATTTCCCATTACTACATATGATTTTATTTATGAATGATGGATTTATACCAAATAAACCCATATATGCATCTTAACATTTCTTCTTCTTGTTCTCCTTAACAATTGACATGTAATAACTAATTTAAACATAATTTTCATAAGGAATAACATCCTTAAACATTTTGAAATTTTAACTGAATTCCAACTTCATTCTTTAACCATTTTATTATATCTTTCTCAACCTATATTCATGTATAGTTATAAGAAGCATAAATAGTTATGTAAATCATACATACATACATATATATATATATATATATATATACACACATATAACTAGCATGCTTCATTTTAAAATTAAAATAGTGTAGAATCCATACCTATTGAAGACAATAACTTTGACGAAGAGGTTAAAAAGAATACCCAATAAGTTCCAAACTTTCTGAATTTTAGTTCTTCTAGCAATCCACTTTTATACCAAAGATAACTCTATAAAACTTTGAAAGCCTTGATTATGGAAGTATAATTATAAGGGATAGCATGAGTGGACTATAGAGAGAATAAATAAGATTTTGCTGGGTTAAAATGATGGAGAGAGTGTGTATATTCATATTTGACTAAATGGAGATTTTCACTCCGCATATAAAGGATGAATTGAGGTAGGTAGTCCCCCTAAAAGCCACCATACAATCTCCCTACCCATGTCACATGACCCATACCCATTAGGGGTTGCTACCCTACTGCCTAAAGGATCCAAAGATATCTAAAAATTGATCTACGCCATAAGGGAATTGTCCAAAACCACCCCACAAAGCTTCACACTTGACAACCTAATCTATTACGGTCGGATCGATCAAGAATCAATTTTGGATCGATCCATTTTTTAAGTGTTGGTTTCACACCAGTATTTATTTATATAGTTTTGATCTTATCTTCTAATTTGAAAAATGTGAAAACTTTATGTAATGCGAATTTTTTGAATTTTTTTATTATTTATTATTTAACCAAAGTGGGTGTTACATGTACTAGGAGTACGTCGGCTGAGCAAGTTCAATTGAGTTAAATCCTTTATACATGACTCCTCAGTATCCACTAACTTGTGATTATGTTGCTTTCCAAAAAGCGCATACACCAGGATTTAGGCCTTTGAATACTACGTATGTTTGGTATGTCATGTCTATAACGTCCAAAAACTCAAATGTAATTATTATCAAATCATTCTCAAATAAAATATTATGTGAAAAATGATACATGACTTTTGTTTTTGTGTGTGTGTGTAAGTCTCTTTTATCCATGTTCACATTTGAAAATAAAGTAAAAAGTAGATAATTCATTGGCAGTCATTAAATAATATTTGTTCGAACAATTTATATATGAAACCCAACCCCACCCCACATCCATTACAACATGAAACACACCACCACCACCATTACACCATAAAACATAACCCACCTCCATTACAATACCAAACACACACATACACGATGTTTCTAGAACGTAAATATCATGCTCATATACTTGTAATATATTTATGTTGTATTATGAAATATACTTGTAATATTATGCAATATATTTGTAACATTAAACTCTAGTGATTATCATTGTTATACCTTCAGTGAATTAGTCTACATGGAGCCTAGGTGGCATAATGGGATCCCACAATGATCCCTTTTATAGGGTCAGCCTCATCACTTGTCTGAGGTCAGGTAAGATTCCAATCCACTCGTCTATCTCTACCTGGTAGATGTCCTCAATGGGTACAATATCTCTCTTATACTACATACCCGTATTAGTGCATACGTAGGAAGGACTCCCAAGGATCATGTGGAGAATCGTGAGAAACGTGGTTGTTTTCAACTTCCCCCCAGTATGAGTGGGCTATAACTAACTCATTGTTATCAATCATTATAGATGTAAACATTCTGACTGCCTAACCTATAAAGGAATTTCACCTATCCCGTAATATTCCCAGCTAACCAACTATAAATGGTACAAAAACCCATGTGGAAAGGGAAAACTAAATCATCTCCCTAATAGAAGAAACCCTAATTATGTACTCACATAGTTACTAATTAAGAAATCACTACACCCGTGGACATAGGTACCACCACCTCTATACCGAACCACGTAAACCGTGTATCTCATCACTCTCTCTCATCCCCATTATTTTTTTTCCTTTTATAAATTATTGTTTCGTTATTTGTTATCCTAAATCCTTAACTAAGACACAAATCTCCTAAAACCTTTTTAGATGATAGAAAATTGGCATCGTCTGTGGGAACTCAATAAGCTATTGTGGTTCCTATCCCATTTTATTTCATTTACCTATCTACTTTCAACCACTGAGAATTAAGGAAAATCCTGAGAAAAGTTGTATGGAAGAAGCCCAGACTCTGCCCACCCCCACATGGATGGGTGACATTCAAAGCATATTGACAAGCTCAGCTAAAGGGTAGGAGGTAATGTAGGAGAGTGTCAGATAGTTGACCCAAACTCTCCAGGTTGGACAAGTCGGGCCCGCTGTAGACCCACTATAGACTCCATAACCCTTGGAGAAGGGGTTTCATAGAGTAGGGGAGGAAGATTACTACCATCCCCTACTAGGATCGGAGGCAAGAATACCGTACACAAGCCCTTAAGATCCCCAGAAGATTGAACCTGGGGTCACGTGAAAACTAAGGCTCCTCCCAACATATGGGGTTATAGCGGAATCGATTATACCACATCGGTGCAACGTTCTACATCTAGTCCCTAAGTTATTATGATGAACAATCCTTCTCTGAGGAGTGCCCCAGCGCACTAGAGAGTCTAAGCAAGGGCTCAACTTTTGATCGACTGGGCCCCCATCGCACTCGAGGGAAGCCGACGATAGTCCCCATGGACCACGGCATGTGAAGAGATGAACTGAACTTATCAACCAACATAGGGTCATGCCGATCATCCAGGGCGTCGAATAGGCCTGAGCAGACTTCTCAGGAAGAGATCTAGACAGAAAGCATGGGTCGAACCGTTAGTCTGCCCTAGTGAAAGTTGAGGAATATCACGTATCGAAGGGGTGCATTCTGTGCTTAGAGGATATCTCGAGAGATAGATAGATCCAAGAATCCTATCTACAAAGACTTTTTGAAAAGGTCACCGTTTGTCTCCTCGAGAGTGTCTTACCCCACCCCGACCAAATTTAAGCCTTCTGTGATCATGCCAAAGTACAATGGGAGGATATATCCTATTCTTCACATTGAGCAGTATTAAGTCGCTGCTGACATTTACTTTGTTCCCGATGAAATGCGATGTAAAGCCTTCTCCAACACCATAACTGGCTCGGCCCAGATTTGGTACAATAGCCTGCCATAAGGAAAAATATCTAACTCCCAGTAGTTGGCCGACTAGTTCGTTAGTAGTTTCTGCTTTGGCGCTAAACCAGATAAGAGAGTTGACCAACTCCCCAGTGTACAATAGAATTCTAATGAAATAACTCATGATTATATCACATGATTTAACACCGAGAATCTTGAGGTAATCGATTATAACGAGTAGACTTCCATAACCTCAATAACGAGTGGTTTACATCCAAGAAAGCTATTCCGGTCATTGGCCAAATAATCGTATGAACGCCAAAGAAACCATGGGTGCAAAGGAGTTTGATCATCCTAAGTCATCGTCCAGTAAGGGAAATGATAAGAAGGACCAGAAAGATCAGAAGGTTGATAAGACAAAAAAGTATAATAAGTATACTCCCTTGATAATAGGCATCCATCATATCTTTGAAGATATTCGAGAAAGAACCTGCTAATAACCATGATAAGAGAAAGTATTGCAAGTTTCACAAGGACCATAGCCATAATACAAGAAATTTCATCGCCTTAAAGAACAAGATCGAATGCCTAATCAAAAGAGGCAAGCTTTCTATGTATATCGGCAAGGAAGAACAAGAAAAAACAAACGAAGACAAGCCCAGAAGATGATCTGAATCACCTTGCAGAAAGGTAGATGAAAGATAGATAGGGCAAAATGATGATTCAAATGATGACCCAAACATCCCTAAAAATCCTAAGGAACTAATGCATAATGTCATCATAATATCCTTTGGATGTCATTTCATTGCTGGAGGAGATGCCGTAGGAGAAGAGGACCTGGCAAAAAAAAGGCCTACCTGAACGACGCTAAGTCTTGTGCTTATGTTCGATAAGTAAATTTGACGACGAAGAAGGTAGACACACGTCCTCGAAAGGTAAACAAAGACCGACTGATTATCAAATTTGCCAAATATGATTTATTCATAGTCCTTTACCCTCATGGCGACACACTAGTCATCACTATAATGATCCATGAAGGTAGGGTCGCTAAAATCTTGGTAGACAATGGCCACTCAGCTGATGTCATGTTTTACAACTGCTTTAGAAGGCTAAAACTCCAGAACAATAATTTGTCATTGTATCATCGGCTCTTGATCGGCTTTTTCGAAGAAAAGGTGTACCCATTGGGGACAGTGGAGCTAGAAATTGTAGTAAGAACATGGACCATCCATTGAGCTTTTTATCTCTATGGATGCGTACTCCGGGTA
The DNA here is from genome assembly GCA_949130495.1 of Sambucus nigra. Classification (NCBI taxonomy): domain Eukaryota; kingdom Viridiplantae; phylum Streptophyta; class Magnoliopsida; order Dipsacales; family Adoxaceae; genus Sambucus; species Sambucus nigra. The sequence goes on from OX422213.1 coordinate 56,234,543, forward strand.
AAATCAGATTAGATAGAAACCCTTCGATAGCGAAAAACATCTTTCATTACCAGTAAGGGCACTTATTGTTACAACATCACGCCCTTCGGTCTCAAGAATGCAGGGGCCATATATCAAAGGCTAGTAAATAAGGTGATCGAAGACCATATTGGCAAGAATGTGGAAGTTTATGTGGATGACATGCTAATGAATATCAAGACCTTGACTGACCACATCAAGGATCTTGGGAAGACATTCAAACAGTTGAAGAAGCACTAGATGAAGCTTAATCCGACAAAGTGTGTGTTTGAAGTGAATGAAGGAATGTTCTTAGGTTTTATCGTCAACCAATGGGGTATTGAAGCGAACCCTGAGAATATCCAAGCGTCGATAAACATGATATCCCCTATAACAAAGAAGGAGGTGAGCGACTATCAAGGCACATCGCCGCCCTCCACAGGTTCATTTCCAAAGCCACCTATAAATACCTATTTTTCTCCAAAGTGTTGAGGAAGACTTTTGAGTGGAATAAGGAGTGTGAGACCACCTTTTTAGAGTTAGAACGTTAGTTGGGTTCGGCTCTACTGTTGTCCATACCCATTCCAGTAGAAAAACATTATCCATACCTAGTCGTGTTCGAATCAGCTGTAGTTGACATTAGTACAATAGGTCGAAGGCATTCCGAGATCGATTTACTACACCAGCAAGGCCTACTGAGGAGCTAAAATTTGATTCCTGAGGATGGAGAAGCTAGATTTTGCACTGAGGGAGGCTTTCAGGAGAATGAAGCCATACTTTCATGCTTATACCATTCGAGCAAACTCCTCTGGGAGAGAGCTCAATCATCGAAGATAAGCAGGCTTCTTCGAAAGAGAGCTCCCTTATAAATAACAGTGAGCAAACCCCTTGGGAGAGAGCTCACTATCTAAATAAGAGACATCCCATGATGAGGAATCCCAAAGGATGATTCAGATTTGGGGAACTTGTGGAAGTAAAATTTTGTTAAGAATGTACCATATGGAAATTATTTGTTGACAGATCATCCTGCACATCTCGCAGCGGTGAAAGAATCATTATCACCACACCAAATGAGATAGACATGGAGTAAGCACTCTGTTTTTAGTACAAAGCTTCCAATAATGAGGCAAAGCACAACGCCCTAACAGAAGGCTTCGGTTCGGCATTATCCCTTGTGGCCAAGCACATTCTGACCCATAATTACTCCCAACTGGTAGTCAATCAGCTGCTCAAAATTTACAAATCTAGGTAGGAGCCCATGATGAAGAAATTGGACAAGGTTTGGTGGTGGATAGAGAAATTTGTATAATTTAAGATCCTACGAGTACCCCACTTAGAAAATGCCAGAGCCCACGCCTTAGAACAATTGGCGTAAGCCACACGAGTTGAATTAAGAAGAACTATGCCAATTAAAATAATCGCATGTCACAGTACAGATGAGGAGAGTTTTGGAATTATGGATGTAAGTCTAGGCCCGTAATGGATGGACCGTATACGAGCATATATTAAAATAAAAGAGTTCCCCTTCGGTTCGAAAGAAGCAAGAAATATGCATTATAAGGCCATTTGTTATGTGTTGAAAGTAGGGTCTTATACAGAAGGGGGGTACTTAATTTCACTATTACGATGTGTTCAACCCATTGATTTCAACAATCTAATAAAGGAAGTGCATGAAGGGTTTTGTGGGGAACACTCTGCTGGGAGGTCATTGGTAAAGCGCATAGCAACCCAGGGCTACTATTAACCGACCATGAAGGATGACTGCACTGACTACGCCAAGAAATGTGATAAACTTCAGAAGTATACCAAGATTCACCACACATTTGATGCACTGCTAACACCGATCATTTCACCTTGGTGATTCGCAACATGATGGATCAACCCGATCGGCCCTTTACCCAAAAAAAGGATTCAAACACCTGGTAGTGGCAGTGGTCTACTTCACCAAGTGGGTTGAGGTCGAGCCTTAAGTGGAAATGCCTTACGAAAAAGTCTTCTAATTCATCTAGAAGAACATAATATGTCGATAGGGAATGCCTTATGCCTTAATCACCGATCATAGGGCGCAGTTCAACAGTCAAGACTTTGAAGATTATTGTACCTGGTCAAAAATCCATAAACTTCATTTCTCCACCAAAAATCCATAGTGCAAGGGACAAACTGAAGTTACTAACAAAACATTATTTAATGGAATAAAGAATATATTAGATGTTGTAAAGGGCAACTGGATCAACGAGATGCACAGTGTACTATGGGCTTACAGGACCACCCCTAGAACAGCAACTGGAGAAACACCCTACATGCTCGCCTTCGATATAGAAGTAGTGGTTCCGATTGAGATAAGACTCCCCAATCACCGAATTCTTAACTTCGATTCCCCAAAAGTGATCTGATGAGAAGAATAGATCTCGACCTGGTCAAAGAGGTAAGTTAAAATGCAGTGCTGTGAGTGGCTACTTATCAGTATAGAGCCACCCGTTTCTATAAACTTTGGGTACATCTAAGAAATTTAAAAGAGGGAAACTATGTCCTATAGAAGGTGATATTGAAAACCAACAAGCTTGAGCCTAATTGGCATGGACCGTACCGAGGGACAAGTTTGGTAAACACTTGATGGCAAGCGGTTCAAGAATTTGTGGAATTCCAATCATTTGATAAAGTATTATCAGTAGGGTACTAGACAAACATTCACCTTGCTTATTATGTACTTGAAAATTTCCGTACAAGTAAATGTTCACTTTCCCCAATTTTCATAACATTGTTGCATCTGCTTTATTTATTTAAAAGAAATCGGGAATGACATATGTGCGTACACCTATCTAAACCTAGAATTTGTGCTCCTGTAAAATCTCATTATATGAGGTTGTGAACAAGGCCTGACGAGAGAACTCGCGACAAATTGGTGTATGACTTTATGAGTCACGAATGGAAAAACTATATGACCCCACTGGTCACAAATTGAAAGCTTCGTATGACTTCGTTGAGAAAAACAAGTCACAAACAGAAAATCCATGTGGCTTCGTTGAATAAAGAAGTTATGAACAGAATCTGTATGACCTCATTTAACTAAACATGTCACTAACAATTACTAACTTCATGTACAATTTTATCTCAACAGAAATCGTGAATGAAAGCCTATGAATAAAACCCCTGTACAACCCAATAGGTTGCGAACATATACTAAAATACTTGTTATATGGGTAATTCCTACCAAGGAATACCCTAATTGGAATCATGCGGAATCCTACTTTGTGCTCATAGTCCAACCATGCAATGATATAAGGACGAGTACCTGCAATAACCTGGTTGTTAAGGTATATTGCCCACATATCATCTAAAATATAATAGAGAAGTAGCACAACATAGAAGGATATACAACTTATAAGTATAAACCACAAATACTATTCATTACTAAAGGAACTGACATTTAAGTTCTGTGATTACGTTCCAAAAGATAACCGACTAAAAGGAACAAGTAATAGCTTCACAAATAAATTAAACAATAAGATTGTTGTTGTCAGGAGGAACATAGGCGTCCGAAGCCAGTAGTAGATTAATATCACCCAGAGGCTCATCATCACCAATTTCTCCTGCCAAGGCAGTAACTTCGTCATTGTCTCCCTGCCACTTAATAACCACCTCAATGATTTCCGGGTAATGTGTCATTACCCTCTTTTTTAGCTCCTCACACCAGTTCATGAACAATCCTACGCAATCCATGTGATATACTGAAGATTTATATTTTTATACCCCAGCCTCCTCGTCGGTAGATAGAGCATCTCGGGCATTCTTCAGGTTAATAAATATGGTGGCATTGTCTTGGTCGTCCTTCTTTCGATCTTTTTTCACCGCAGCTAAAGCCTCTTCTAAACTTTTTATGGTGGCATCATTAGTCATTGATGTATCCTTCAACTTGATGTTCTCTTCCTCGATAGAACTCAACTTTGTTGTACTGGTCATCATTTTCCCATCCTGCTCCTCTAGCTCTTCAGTGGTTTTATTTAGATCTCCAGACACCTGTTCTAGGTCAACTTCAGCTTTTTATTCTCGTCATTTAGCTCCTCATACGCAATATGGTTGACCATGACCTTCTCCCTCTATACTGTGGAGGCAACAACAGCCTGTCAACAAGAATGGATGCATTAGCAAACGAGAAAAATATAGCATATACAGAGGAGCGAAAGGGGCAGATAAACTTACCACTAACAACCTATGTTATACCAGTCACCACAGAGAGTCCGAATCACACCCTCTCAGAATCTCGAAGTCCCTACTATGCCCATGATAGTCGAGTAGGTCTGTGGCATTATTGGCATGGTGGAAGATAGAGTCAGGGTCAGCTCGTAGATCCTCAAAAGAAATCTTATGAGTAGGGTCAAATTTAAACTTTTCAACTACACCATATCTGGACATCAAATGTTATCCCTTCACTAACTTGTGAAAAGGACTTTTCTCCTCTACTCTGGGCACTTTATGGATGTTCTGACTAAATAGAGGCTATAAAGGGTGTTTCTCCCCTACATTGGGGTATTGGGAGAGCATAGTGTCTTTCCCCTTAGATTTAACCACACTGGCAGTAATTTTGTCATTCTTCCGAGCAACTTGCTCGGCCTTCTCCTTGTCCCTCCCGAACTTTTTCTTCTTGGCCTCTAGATTACTTCTCTCAGCCTCTGTCTTCCTCTTACGAATCAACTTTGTGCCTCTACAAATGCTATGACGAGGAGCCATCCCATAAGTTTCTTCAGATTGGTGTTCCATAGTACCTGGGGGAAGACGAGCATGTAAATTATATAAATAAGCAAATGCTGACAATAAATCATAAAATAAAAGGCGTTTTAATGCCAGTCTCAACACCTGCTCCCTTTGCCATCTAGTTAGCTACGTCTAAGGTAGTCTCTAATAAGACGTACCCCTATAAAGGAACCTCGAGTTTAACGGGGGGAACACCTACTGGTGGAGTATGATAACTGGAAGCAATAGACTTATCCATAAAAAAGGCTCTTCAAAGGGAGCAGGTGTTGAGACTGGCATTAGGTCTCGATCAGATATGCCAATGAAGCAGGTAACCTAGGGGCTTTCTTCACTGGAAAAAGGTCCGATATGAGAAATTAATATCAGAGGGATGAGCAAAAAATAAATGGGCAGATCATAAAAGAGAAAAAAGTTTTACTTGTCGAGTTGTGCCCATTCCATTCTCTAGGAATCCTATACGATTTATCATGCTCATCGTTCTTAAACTCCCACTCCCCCATTGCAAATACATATTGACCTTTCCAGCTATGGTTGCTGGCCTGAACTACCATGACCATCCTATATAAAGATTTTCTAGGCGAGAAACAGTAATAGCCAAGGGCATTGGCATTGTCCTTAAGTCCGTGCACATATCTAAAAATTTCTCCGATTAAATCAAAACTCGTTTTAGACTTCCAAAACATAATGGCCCCTATGATGGTCCTATACTAATTAGGGGAAGTTAGTTTAGAGTCTCCCTATAACCTCTCAAAATAGATCGAATTACAAGATGAAGAGGCAACCTAAGCCCTACTTGGAGAGGCCAAAGGGGCAAGGAAATCTCATCGGCATTATCTACATTATATACCCTTTCCTCGGGTGAAGGAATACTTATCTAAATAGCAATAGGGAAGCATACTTCTCTCTCAGATTATCAAGATCATCTTCAGTTATGGTGCTAGGATACCACTGAGAATCAGTATGAGCAGGATCACAGCCATTCGAAGACTCGAAAGAGCCCTCTTCTTCCTCTTCTTCCACATTAGGCAAAGATTCGTCCACTAGGGAAGTAGAGGGGAAGGGATCCACATTTTCAATCTTAACATCCTTAGCTTTTTCAGAACTAACATCCTAGAAAGGGGATTCTAAATTTATGGTATACAAAGATTCCCTACCTTCCAGATTAACATCCTTAGGAGGGAGTACAGAGCAACCTACTTCAGAATCATCCAAGACATGGGAAATAATGAAAGGATCATCTGGGTAAGGTGTAAATTTGCTACTTAAAGAAGTTTTGGGTGTATATTTAGGGTGCCCCAGTTCATCCTCCGATCTAATTTCCTTTTGAGAGTGAGGGAACCTTTTAGTAGTAATTCTGGAGCATTTAGATTTAAGATCGCGCAAAAATTCATAGATAGACTAAACGTGGGGCAGGAAACTCATAAATATGGAAACTTAATCTCAAATAAAGCACAACAAAGGGATTTGGGAGATGAAAAGTGAGTCACTATCACAATAAATTAACACGATAATCTCTAACGTCACCCCAATTCTAGGATAACCAACTCAGTGGTCATCTAAATCAGCAAACTCCCATCAGAAACTTCCACAGCAACTAACACACCAACTAGAAATGCAAATCGTAAACTAGAAAGAATAATAAAACCCTAAAAGAACCAGTGAGGGCGTATCTGATATACGAAATGAAATATGAAGGTTAGAAATAAGTAACAACACTTGAGAAACTCCTAGACGCATAAGTATAAGAACCGACAACTCGATTATTGCAAGCAGAATACCCTTTGAAAGAGTCGAGGAAAACTTATATTTCTCACGCTACAACTTGAAATATTATAATTTGTGAGTTTGGGTAAAGAACACAGTGGGTATTTATAGTTTCAAAAATGTGGTGGAAAGGTCACATCATGGGAAGACGTAAAGTTTACAAAACTCAACTGGCGGTATATAGAACCTGCACACGCGGATCTCCATCATCATTACTAGGGGAAAATTCAGTTTCTTGACACGTGTCCTCAATGCTTCCGCAAATGCTAAAGTTAATCTTCTCAGACCAAACCGACCAATAAAATCCATCAACGAGCAGAACAAACACTCCATCCACTCACTCTGAAGTAGCAACTGATCAAGAATCTCATCACTTTATGAACAGTCACCAAAAATCTCAAGCTCGTGTATGAAGTCTTGCGGGCTTTCTATTATACCCTCAGTGAATTAGTCTATGTGGATCCTAGGTGTCATAATTGGAGCCCATAATGATCCTTTTATAGGGTTGGCCTCATCACTTGTCTGAGGTCAGTTCAGGTTCAAATTTGCTCGGCCATCTTCGCCTGACAGTTGTCCTTAATGGGTATAATATCTCGATAATACTATATACTCGTATCAATGCATACACATGAAGGACTCCCAACGGTCACGTGGAGAATTATGAGAAAAGCACTTGTTGCCAACTTTTGCCCACTATGCATGGGCAATAACTAACCCATTTTTATCTATTATTATAGATGTAAACCGCGTAACCACTTGACCTATAAGGTCAATCCACCTGTCCCATAATATTCCCAGCTACCCATCTAAAAATGGAATAGAAACCCATGTGGAAAGTGACAACTAAATGATCTCCATCATAGCAGAAACCTTAATTATGTACTCACACAGCTAGTAATTGATAAATCACTGCACCCATGGATGTAGGTACCACGTTTGGTCCGAACCACATAGATTGTTTTTCATCACTGTCTCTCACACCCATTCTCTTTTTCCTTTTTGAATTATTATTTCATTATTTGTTATCCTAAATCCCTAACTAGGACACAAATATCCTAAATAATTTTTAGACGATAACAATCATATTTGCTACAACAATCACAAACAAAATAGATGAATTTTACATGCACGACTAAATCTTTTATGAATTTTCCTTCCTTTCGACCATAAAACATTTCACCAAATGATTTTTACAGTTCAAAAAGAATGACAATTGAAAGTAACACCATTACCCCCACCCCACCCCACCCCAACAATACAATTAAAATTAGTCAGAAAAAAAGATGAAACATTATTACTAGTGATAAGGTAAGGGAGGGTGGAGTGAGGCAAGTAAGAAAGATGAGTGCCAAAGTGATTTTGGTAAAAAGTTTCCTTTAAAATTTCATTAGGACATTTTCTTAAACATATTGTGTACACATTCTGAAAATGAATGAAGTGGTGATGTTTGTTTGTAGGGAGACCAAGTTTTCATCAATAATCCATAGTTTAGGAAAAACAACCAAACACTTAATTTATATTGTCAATGCTCCAACACAACTGAATCATTTTTGTCAATGCAAATTAAATGACAAACTCCCCCAAAAAATGATTGAAATTTACCTAAACACCAATTGAGGTCATGAGATTGAGGATTCTCTGTATGGGTGAACACATAGGGGTTGGGTGTGCTAGTATTTTTTATCTTAGGTGAAAAAAATTTAATAACCTTGTGAAACTGATTCATAGGCTCAAGCAAACTGGCCACATTTCCTACTATCACTTCCAATCTCACAAGCACAAGTCATTTTAACCCAAAACCACTACCCACTTCATACCAATTTGGAACCTATCCATAATGATCCCCTCACTACTCATCACATCTTTCTCTCTCACACAAACACACATACATACACATTCACACACACCGCCACCATAAGCTACCAACTAAAATAAAAAAGTAAAATCTGGTAATTAAAACCTAAGTTGAGACTCGATAATTAAAACTGATCGAAAACTGTTAGTCCTCTCACATGAGAATCCAAACTAAAATTATTTAGCCACTATAAATCCCCAATTATAGATGAGAAAATGTCAGTCCCATTCTCACTTTAATTATACCTTTGTAAAAAATTACCCTAAAATCTTTTTTTATTGATACAGTTTTGGACATAGATAGTTGTATTTTACCCAAATGTTGATGTTCAGCCGCTATGAATGTTCAGTAGGTTGGAAAGAGGAAGGTAGAGAACAATGAGTGAGGATGTTAGCTTTTAAACTCCCTTTACTCTAACACAAAATCATGACACAAAAGTGTGAAATAGTTGATGTATCACACCCTCATTCACCCGTGTTCAGGATCCACACAGCTATGATCTTAGTGGGACCCGGACACGAGTAAATGAGGGTGCAACAAGTCAATAATCTTATTTCGTCACTGTCACAAGCAGTAATAAACTTTTTCACTGTCTCTAGCAGTGAAAAGTATTTGGTGACAAAATCAGTGTTTTTATGCTAGTGATAAATAAACTTTGTCAACAACTACATTCTCATTTAAACGCTATCACTAGACATGACATGACTTTACAAACTTCGAATTTAAACCCATAGTCTCTAAGTATGGTTTCCATACTCTAACCTAATATATATATCCATCTAAATTAATTATAAGTCCCAAGCAAATCCCAATCGAAACACGACCAAAATAACTCTTGATCATAAGTCATTTGAATGATATATCCTTTCTCATTCAAACGATAACATCAAGTCATTAGAACGAGATTCCCTCTCTCATTTTAATGAGACTCCAATCTCAATCGAACAAGATAGCCGTAAATCCCTTCTTCTTACTCAAGCATAAATGGCCATTACAAAGACAAAACTCAAACTTAAAGCCTTTAATCATAAAATATTCTCCTTCACATATAACGAATATATGGACACCAAGAACATATTTCTACAAGTTCTAAGTGATCAACTGTAACACCCCACGATTTTGGGATTGAGAAATTAAATTTTGAGAAAAATACAATTCATTTAAATCTGAGAATTTTAGAATTTGGAAATTAAAGTTCAAAAATTGAGGACGTTTGAAAGTTTGTCGGATGAGGATTTTGAGTGTACCATTGGTTTCGGATGGGTCTAGATAGTCAAAATGACTATCATTGGGTTTTATTTCGGCTCCGAAATATTTTTAAGTATGTTTGACTTGAATTGAAGTAAACGAGTATTTTAAAGTGTTTATTAACATTTAAAACTAGATTTATTATTTGAAGGGATTTAAGAGGCTTACGGATCAAGCCTGCTCATTTAGAGAAATAGAGAGAGAGAAAGGAAGAAAGAAAGAAGAGGAAAGGAAGAGATAGAGGAAGAAAGCTTGGAGATTTCCGGCCCAACCACGATTACGAAGACGATCCAACCTCTACAAATCTGAGTCAAGTGTTTAATCTTACTAAATATTTTATTTGGGTATTTTATTTCATAATTTTTGGATAAAATAACTGGATTTTGGGTATTAATAACAAAACTTAGATTTTGAAGATCAAATCTTGAAATTGATGTTTATATATGGGTTTGATGGTGTAGAAATGGTTGGGACCAACTTTGAGTTGATTTATTGGCTTAGAATCATGATATGATGAAGGTATAGGGGTTCGAAGTGAAATTTTAGGGTTTTAAATTAGTGGGTTTCATGAAGAAGAAGAGGCCTTTACGGTTCTGCAGACTCGAATCGATTCGCCCCTTAAGCGAATCGATTCGGCTTAGGCAAAAGTGGCAGGTCTGCATGATCGAATTGATTTGGACCCAAGGCGAATCAATTCGGATTGAGACAGAGTCCCAGGTCCTTTGGACGGAATTGATTCGCAGATGGAGAGAATCGATTCGCCCTTGAAACCGAATCAATTCGGGCCAGGCTGAATTCATTCGAAAACAGGGCTGTATTGTGGAGATTTTTTAGGATGATTTATAACCCTTTTTGGTTTGGTTTATTGATTTGGGGCATGATTATATGATGTAAGAAATATGTTTTGGAGATTTATTAGAAGTTTCTCCCATGATGGGACCGCGGGTACGTATCGAGTTATTTGGGGACTTATATCCATATAAATTGGAGAGGGTCATATCGATATAGTGGGGAATCTCATTAAGAATGGGAGTTTTAATTAGGGGTCACAAGTGGGCCTAGTTATGATGTAAGGCTAATGTCCCTTCGAGAGAGTGGTGAGAGTACGAAACGAAATCGTAGGCTGAGGTGTGTGCCGAATCCTTATAGTAATTAGAATTCTATTGAGATTGGGGACCGACGAGAGAGAGTGGTTGAGTATCGTTAGCAATGTTTAACTCAAGGAATAGATTTCAAGCACGATAAGATTTAGGGATTCATGGGAGTAATTGAACCGTAGATGGGATAGAGATTATATACCAGAACAGTATTCCCCTAAGTGATGAAATCATGAGATGAATTTGAGTTAAGGTTGAGGTTTGTAGACTATTAGTTATGTGCGTACCAATAGTCAAAATTAGTACTAGAGATGTGGATGTACTTTTGGATATAGATGAGATGTGTAGTGATGGTTTCCTTCACTAAATTTTGGGTGATAACCTTATGTGTTGGGACGACGGTTAGTATATTGAGGATTATGTGTATACTCATAGCCGAGTTTATCGATCTTATACATACGAACGAGAGAAAGTCTGTATATTTATGTGGATATATATATATATAATTCTATAGATATGAATATATATATGTATACTCATGTTGTAAATATCTAAACCGTGTGTGATGGTTTAATTAAATGATGGGATTATATGGATGTGTATATATTGTGCATGTGAATGATATATATACTTATGTGGTTAAGCATACCCCGCACATGCTATCATTGGGAAGTTTCCGCGATGAGGGTGAGCACCCTGGCTCGAGGAGCAGAGTGTGGATATTCCCCAGGTCATAGTCGTCCATTGTGTTATTATGTGATTTACATTTTTTTGGGGATGGGACGTGGTGGGTATGTTTTGTCTCATTGCGAGTTAGGAACTATGACCGCTTCCCGGACATTGTGTGTGTGAGTTATCACGAGGATGGGTGTCATTTATCCCCCACCAGGTGATCCCCAGTATGCTACGTGGTTCGGGCACTGGGAAGATGATAGCATGGTGTAGTATATTGGCGATATATATAGCCGGTTATTTTATGTGAATGGCCATTGTACATCATATGTGGTATGTACACTTGCCTATGGGAGTGAATGATTGTATCTATATATATGTTTAGAGTAAATGTATATATTTATATATTCTATAGGAGAAAAGATATAAAAGTTCTATGGTGTACATCTTGGGTGCTTATGGTTGTACTTGATTGTTGGGGTTGATGTATCCCATTTAAGGTTCATTTTGGTTACATCATCCCAAGGATGTTATTGGATATTTTGATGTTGTTCTTAGATAGTAATCTAAATTAAAGTAGTAGTATTTGTGTGTATGACGTAATATATCCCCACAATCGACATTGTCAAGGAGTAGTGTATTGGGGGGGGTTCCTTGTTTGGATTTCGCTTTGCGAGACGCCCCACACACGAAACGTAGTGCAATGTTGAGAGTGGAGAGAAGTTTTAACCTTATTTATTTGTATGCATGTTATTTAGAGAATAAATCATATGATTCAAACTGAATGTAAATGGGTAAAGTATTAAGAATTACAATTGATTAAATTATAAACCGGAATCAATTAAGCTTAATATGGAATTTATGAGTAAAAATAATTAAGTGTAATTGGAATGGGAAAGATTCTTGGGTTATGTTAGAAGGCAGGAGTTGGGGGTATAGGCCGTGACTATAGTAAGTTAGGTTGTCCTTATGGGTGGGGTAACTTACTTAAGTTTCCAGGACGCGAATAGGTGCGCGCTGTTAGATGAGAGGTGAGTTGGGGTTTCACGAGAGTGAGACTCCATTTTAATTATGAAATAAGTGCATTTATATTTATTATGCACGGTTAACACACTTGCTAAATATTTTTACAACTCGGGCTCTGACCCGTTTATATTTCTCTCTTGCATGTATATATATATATATATATATATATATATATATATATATATATATATATATATATATATTACTACAGGTGTCCTACCGCAGGGATGCCGGATGCCCTTCTATCTAGAGTCATGGGAGCCGTAACAGGTGCAGACTGTTATGGGATTTAGTTATAGTCGCTTCCTATCTCTTTGTATATCTAGATAGGACTCATGTTGTATATCGGGTTTATACCCAAGGGATATTTATAGATGTTTATATTTTTCCATTTCAGTTATTGTACTGTCTGTGACCCGACAACATATTCGGGTATATTCATTTGTATATACCCATTTCATTTTATTCTAGCATTTCATTTATCATGTACTCGTGTAGGTTTTACCTTCCTTAGTAGTTCTATAGTGCTCGTTTGTTCTTCGTGGCATGTTTTATTTAATTTTAACATCTCGCTTCTATGATTTCGGGTAGTTAGTCTTATATTATTAATTATTGTCAGTTGATCTTGAGACTGAGCCATCTGAGATTTCTGATTTATGGTAGTATAGGGCTGGCCACCCGTTATTATTTTAAGCGGGTTGTTACAGATGGTATGAGAGCATCAGGTTCTAGAGTCTTTAGGATCTGTGCGGGTTTTCTACGTTCCCCCATTGACGTTGTTGACATAAAGCCCTACTAGTAGGATTGTTGTGTTCCCTACATATATCTTCTTTCGGAGATGCACTCATTTGAACAACGTTCTGACATAGTTGCTTTTGTCTCAGATGTCGCGATGAATAAGTCGGTTAGGAAGGGGAAAAATGAGAGATGTAATACCCATAACAGGTTTTTGGTACATTTTGATTTGAGGTATTTCTTTTCGTGATTCAGGCAGAGATAAGAAGGAGAGTTTCATGATCGATAAGGTAAGTACTTATAAGGAGAGAGTAGGGAGCCCTTGGGAGGTTAGATTGAGAAATTCTTCAACAATTGTTAGGAAACCTGGTATTGGTGACTTTTACCGATGTGAGGTGTGTGGAGTTGTACCAATATCAGGAGTATTGCCTTCTGGGAAGAGGGAGTGAGAAATTTAAAGTTTTGGTTCCATTGAGTAGGACTGAGGGAATTTTCGGTAGTCGCAATAGCGTCTTGTTCTTCGGGATGGTTAGTTGTGAGAAAGTGTTTTAGTGTGTGTTTGTGTGTGGAAAAAGTGTTTTAGTTGTGAGAAAAGTGTGAGAAAAAGTATGAGAATCCCTATTTTGAATTTATGAGCAAACCCTCTTTTTTGGGGGGGGTTTTATTTATATGAAAATAAGAGATGTGCAATAATACCAAATAAAAGAGTATATTAGGATGTGTGGGATGAGATAATAAAAGTGCCAAGTAAGAAAACAAGTTATTGAGAATTTAAGAGAATTTAAGAGAGAGTTTGAGAAAGTTGGACCTTCTTGAAGATCTTGAGCTTGATCTTGAATGTTGGAGAGCATCCCTTTCACTTGGATGATGATGGAGAGGGGCTAATTCACCAAGTTTGATGAAAAGGATGATGAAAAGTGGAAGTAAAAAAGGGATTTGGAAGTTAAAATCACGCTGCCTTCAAGAGAGGTTTCTGGGATTCGTTGAGAGTGATTTCTATCAGATCTGGGCTCCCCTTGCAAATGAGGTGAAGGCCTCCTTTTATAGGACCAGGTAACTGCCAATCGGCATATACCTGTTCCTTCTTATCGGCAGGTGCCGATAGGCAGGGTCTGGAACCTGCCATTTGATAGTGCGCTTCAGGCTTTTTTTAAAAATCGGTTGCCGAGGGCAAAACGTTGGTCAGAATCGTGCATGGGGCACCGTTGGAAAGGTAATTTAGATAACCTTGAAAGTAATTTGGACCGTTTTCGGGTTCGGGAGTTGACTTTGGGTCAGTACTCGGGACATGACCTGGGTTTGAAGTGATGAAGGGAGGTACTAGGGATCTAAGGATGGGTGAGTTTGGAATAAATGATGGTCTTCGAATAGACACCACATGATGCTTTTAAGGGAGTATGACTGATTCAGAGGGTCAAGCCAGATTCTGAGGACCTAAGGAGTGTGCCAGGGATGGAATGACGATCGAAGGTTTAGGTCGATTCTGAGGACCTGAAGTGGTGTTGGGGAATGACCAATTCTGCGGGACAAAGCCGAATCTGCGGGCCTAGGGTGAAGATCTAATAATCGAGGTCAATTTCTTACCTAAGAGTGGTGACGACCGAGGACCGGAGTCAATTCTGACCCAACTCAGGTGATGATCCAAGATCGTGGTCAATTCTGACCTAAAGGGTGGTGACGACCGAGGATCGGGGTCAATTCTGACCCAACTCAGGTGATGACCTAAGACCGAGGTCAATTTTGACCTAAAGAATGGTGACGATCGAGGACCGGGATCAATTCTGACCCAACTTAGGTGACAATCCAAGATCGAGGTCAATTCTGACCTAAAGAATGGTGACGACCGAGGACCGGGATCAATTCTGACCCAACTTAGGTGACGATCCAAGACCGAGGTCAATTATAACAAAAAAGGTGGTGACGACCAAGGACCGGGGTCAATTTTGACCCAATTCAGGTGACGATCCAAGACCGAGGTCAATTCTGACCTAAAGAGTGGTGACGACCGAGGACCGAGGTCAATTATGACCCAACTCAGGTGACGATCCAAGACCGAGGTCAATTCTAACCTAAAGAGTAGTGACAATCAGGGGCTGGGATCAATTCTGACCCAACTCAGGTGACGATCCAAGATCGAGGTCAATTCTGACCTAAAGAGTGGTGACGACCAATGACCAGGATCAATTCTGACCCAACTCAGGTGACGATCCAGGACTAAGGTCAATTCTGACCTAAATAACAGTGACGACTGAGGACTAGGATCAATTCTGACCCAAATTAGGTAATGATCCAAGACCGAGGTCAATTCTGACCTAAAGAATGGTGAAGACCGAGGGCTGGGATCAATTCTGACCCAACTCAGGTGATGATCCAAGATCGAGGTCAATTCTAACCTAAAGAGTGGTGACGACCGAGGGGCGAGATCAATTCTGACCCAACTCAGGTGACGATCCAAGATTGAGGTCAATTCTGACATAAAGAATGGTGACGACCGAGGACCGAGATCAATTCTGACCCAAATCAGGTGACGATCCAAGACCGAGGTCAATTCTGACCTAAACAGTGTTGACGATCGAGGACCGAGGTCAATTCTGACCCAACTTAGGTGACGATCCAAGACCGAGGTCAATTTTGACCTAAAGAGTGGTGACGATCGAGGAGCGGGGTCAATTCTGACCTAAATCAGGTGACGATCCAAGGTTGAGGTCAATTCTGACCTAAAGAATGGTGACGACTGAGGATCGGGATCAATTCTGACCCAACTCAGGTGATGATCCAAGATCGAGGTCAATTCTGACCTAAAGAGTGGTGACGACCAGGGACCGGGATCAATTCTGACCCAACTTAGGTGACGTTCCAAGGCCGAGGTCAATTCTGACTTAAAGAATGGTGACGACTGAGGACCGGGATCAATTCTGACCCAACTCAGGTGACGATCCAAGACCGAGGTCAATTCTGACCTAAAAAATGGGGACTAACGAGGACCGGGATCAATTCTAACCCAACTTAGGTGACGATCCAAGACCGAGGTCAATTCTGACCTAAAGAGGGGTGACGACCGAGGACCGGGATCAATTCTCACCCAACTCAGGTGACGATCCAAGACCGAGGTCAATTCTGACCTGAATAATGGTGATGATCGAGGATCGGGATCAATTCTGACCCAACTCAGGTGACGATCCAGGACCGAGGTCAATTCTGACCTAAAGAATGTTGACGGTCGAGGATCGGGATCAATTCTAACCCAACTCAGGTGACAATCTAAGACTGAGGTCAATTCTGACCTAAAGAGTGGATGAAGATTGGATTTTGATTTTACTGGGGAAAGCGCTTTTTTGATTTTGATTGGAGCTGGGGAGCTGATAGCTGGGGAAGCTTTTGTTTCTTTAGGAGACCTTGCGGGGGGAACAACCTATTTTGGCGTTGTAAGAGAATTCCGATGGGGAAGTGATCAGGTGATCCTTATATATCCTCCGGGGCTTTACCGGGAGGGGTTTTCACTTGGTTTTTGAGGATTTTTCTAGGAAAGAGGTGTTCTGCTCGAGGGAACGCAGAGTTTTCTTGGTGAAAGGGCTTTAAATCCTTCTTGGTATTTTTAGGACTTTTTCGGGGATTTTTTGAGGCTTTTTTGTATTTTTTGGGAATTTCTGTACGAAATTTAAGGTGGGGTGCCGATCGGCATAGTATGAAGGGTGCCATTCGGCAGTGGCACGGACTTTTGGGCTATCTCGGGAAGGCAAGGGGTTAGTCCCGATCGGTATGGTAGGGGGAGGTGTCGATCGACATGGCGCTTGGCATCCTATATAAAGGGGTGAATCCCCTCATTTTTTTCACAGTTTCTTTACTTTCTCTCTCTCGCTGCGATTCTTCTTCAAATTGTTCTAGCATTTCGATCTTCAAGAAATGGCCACTTTTGTGAGCACTGCAGTCCACCGAGATTGGTTGACCGTTGATGACTGGGCGAACGTGGAGTGGAGGGCTAGGGAGCCTCTTGCTTTGGGGAGTGAGAACTCCTTTGATGCGTTTGAGCCTATTGCGGATGAGCGGACCTTGATGCGGGAGCCATTTCGTCATCGCTCTTCGAGAGTGAGTCCCGGAGGTTATGTAAGTAACCCGACCTTTGGCGTTCTTCTCTTTTTGGTGATTTTTCTTTATTTCTTGACTTTTGATGAGACTTTTTCCTTTTTGCCAGTCTGATATTTCTTTAAAGAACATGCGTGCCCGTGGGACAACAGGGCTCAGGGATGTCTGGGAGCATCTCCCACCTGTGGTGTGTTGGATGGTATCATTAACACGTTTTGGGTGGTTAGCTTCAGTGTTGGATGAGACGCCTCGTTCGACAGCGGTCTTGTGCGCTTTGGGAGAGAGGTGGTGGGATACTACCCACACCTTCCATTTTAGCTTCGGGGAGATGAATGTGACTCCTATAGACGTGCAACAGCTACTGGGGCTGAATTGTGATGGAGGCAGATAGAGGTGGATCTCTCTTTACGGGTGAGACCGAAGGCAGTGCGTGCAACACTTGATGATGTAGGGAGGATAACTTATGGGGATTCTATCCATCTATCCCTACTGAAGGATGTTCTATTGAACAGGGTGATTGATGTGGAGGATGGGCTGCAGGTGAGGCAGATGGCCCGGTTATTTATTCTGCTGGAATTGGGAGGTTTCATGGTGGCGTCGATCGGCGACGTCGTCCATTTGTGGTTTCTGCTGTACTTGAGGATGTTTTCGAACATCCCTTTCAATGATTGAGGGAGTCTGACCTTGGCGACCCTTTACTCATCTCTGGATGCATTCAGTCGGTGCTGCCGATAGACTTTCATTGGGGCCACGTACCTTCATGAGGTATTCTTCAGTTTGCACATTTCTTTTCATGAACTCGCATTTTCCTTTCATGCATCTCTTTTTGCTTTCATGCATTCGCATTTTTCCTTATGCGTCATCTTTTTGTTTATTAATTTAGACGTGGTTCTACAAGGTGATTGGGCATAACAACCCGCTGATTGCTTTGAAGGACGACACTGCTGGGGACTTCTGCCGATTGTATCGATGGCGTAAGGCCAATCGGTAGTCTAAGGGATCTCTCTCTCTGGAGGCGATGTGTCAAGTCTTGAATGACCTGACCAGTGGTAGGGTAAGACTCTTTCCATTTTAGTCTTGGTTTTTTCACCTTCTGATCTTGTATTGATTTATGCTCGCTTTGAGATTTTCAGGTGACCTTTTATCCCTGGGGGACAACCATTCAAGATGTGGGGGCGACTGGGGTGAATGTGCAGATGAGGCATTTGCTGGCGCATGAGTTCGGCCATTCCTAATATCTCGGGGAGAGGGTGGTTCTTCAGACTGCTGACGAGGAGGTGGTGGTGCCACCTGCACAACCTCCTACGTCTATGAGGCGAGAGCGACTGCTGTTGGAGGATGAGAGGATCGCAGTGATGATCACTGAGTCATACTTATTGTACACCGATATGGCTGCACCGTATGATTATATGGACTTTTTGACGAGCTGGTTGATGGCGCCCAGCATATATGATGCCCTGTCTTTCCTTCCTGTGGGTTCGAGTCGGGCGGTGGGTTCTTTACACAGTGGCGCTAGTCCATCGGAATTGGTATCGGCGGCGGCGGTGACTTCAGAGGTTCCTTTTGTGCAGTTGCATACCCTTTCGTACAATATTTGGTGGGCTAATGGAGGGATGGTGCCTATGTTGCTGCGTCCTCATGCGATGGATCCGGAGGATTTGGGCTTGACAGAGGAGGTCCTTCGACTTCCGTTATAGTTTTTTGTTCCTCTATTTCTTTCTTTTCTATTTTGGTCATCTCTACTTTGATACTGATTTGGCCTTTCCTTGCAGTAAGTTCGGGTATCGACCACTTGGCTAAGGGACATCAGAGACTGGATATCCTCGGTGACTGCCCATATTCAGGACAGGGTTCCTTTTCCTTCTTGCTTGGTGCCATCTGCTTCATCCGGAGAGGACTCAGGTTTGGGTAGCGGTGGCGCATCGTCTCACCGTAGGGGGAAGAGAGCACGCCGCAGGGGTGGAAGCTCTTGAGAGAGAGAGAGAAAGAATGTGGGTTCGGGATGAGTCCCGTTGTTTTTTCTTTTTCTTTTTATTTCCTGCACAAATGATGTAACACAGAAAACAGATATATGCAATGCAATGGAGTTTTTTGATTATATTTTATTTAATGATGAATGCATGCAGATGCACTTTTTACTTTGCTGCTGAGACCGTAAAAAGGAATATTTTTGGAATTTTTTGAAGTAAAGTTTTTGATTAAAAAGGGGGAAATTTTATAAGGAGAAAAAAAGGATTTTGAAATTCTGTTGATAATGTCAATTTATTTTTATTTGAGTGTTCTGATTTGAAAAAAGAGGAAAAGAGGGAAATTTCTAAAAATGGGGGGTTGTCGATCGACAAGCACCCTGACCTGCCTATCGGCAGTTCAGTCCAGTCCCATCAATTCAAAGCTTTGATTGGTACCCTCTTTAGCCTTTTGTACCTTGTAGGGAAGGATTCCCTCCGATTTTTTCAGGGATTATGTCCTTTGTGAGGGTTCTTAAGTATAAAAATGGGTAAGGGTGGAATGTTTTCATCACACCTTTGCATTTTTACTTACTTGCCCACTATCTCGTAGCCTTGCAAGATGGATCTCTCTAGTAGCATTGAGTTTGTCAACTCCCTCAAAACTTTGGAAGCAATGTGCCCTTATAATGTTGACTATGATGATGCTTTCAACATGCGTCGAGTCTCTTTATGGCGCACTTAGCCTATTGAGTGGAACGTGCTGATGGCAGCGGTACAATCTGGTACCCCGAAGACCATGTATTCCGCTTTGGGTTGGAGGAAGTTTTTCCTACCTATGAGGAATTTTCTGTCATGCTGGGTGTAAATCCCAGTGTTACTGGGGCTTTGCCCAAATTTTTCCGTTCTCCCAGGGATTTATTGGCCGGGCTTCTTCATATTTTACCTTCGGCGGCCAGATCATTGGTTGCTGGAGGAATGATCTCCCTCCCGGTGGTGTTCAAGTCCGTGCATTTGCGGGAAGTAGGCGATGCTAGCTATACTGGAGCCGTTGTTTTGGGCCTGGTTTCAAAATTGTTGTTGGTGACTGGGGGGTGGGGAGGTGCAAGTGGACCCACAACTTGCGGCCATTACTTCATGGATATCATACCGTCACAATCCTGCGGTAGTGATATTGGCGGAGACCTTGAATAGCCTGGAGAGAAGGAC
The DNA here is from genome assembly GCA_949130495.1 of Sambucus nigra. Lineage (NCBI taxonomy): Eukaryota > Viridiplantae > Streptophyta > Magnoliopsida > Dipsacales > Adoxaceae > Sambucus > Sambucus nigra. The sequence continues at coordinate 56,254,927 of OX422213.1, forward strand.
TATCTAACTTTTTGAGGGGTAGTCCCATGATGATGTTCATGTGGTTATCTGAAATATTCCTCTTGGCGACTTCTCCAGAATATTCCTTGTCGACCGTACCCAACTTCTTTTCATGCTATTTCATCAGTGTTGGCCTGTATGTTGAGAACTGGGAGCATTGGCTTGTGGAATATGGGTCTCGTGGGCTGTATTGGTCAGTGCCTTGGCGGGGACAGTTGCAGCCTATTCTGGAGCTAGGAGAGTATTCATATGTACGGCTGGTTGGTCTCAGGCATACCTCTTTTTATTTCCCTTGGCGGCTTCTGCACCAATTTATCTGGCCACAGGTCATGCCACCTCGGATCTCAAATTTCTTTTCGGTAGAAGATTTGACTGAGTGCCTGCGTCTGTTGCTTGGGTATTTGTGGGAAAATCGGCCTCCGTCGACCCATCCTTCCCAATCTGTTGGAAAAGTTTGGCATGTCCACAAAGATTATATGAAGTGGCTATGGAGAAAAGTAGTCAGCAAGATGTTGGTAGTAGAGACTGGACAAAGATGGTTTGTTTTATCCGACACCATAGAAGGGGGTGTTGTGGTCTTTTCGAAGATGGTTAACGCTCATCGGTCCATGGAGTGTTTGAGGAACTCTATTCAGGAAGGGGAAACTTGGGGACCTCAGGATGTATATGATGAGGGTGCAGGCTCCTCTGGTAGCCGTGGGTAGGACTCTTGGAGAGTTTATTTATGTAATGGATGACATATGTGGGGATTTTATTTGGCTTCTTATGGTAGTGGGGTAAGGGAGTTATCCGTTCCTTTTTCTTATATAATTCGTACTCTAATTTCTTATTAATGAAATAAATAAGTTTTTGATCATCCAGTTGTACCTTTCGATGAATTTTTTAATTTTGAATTATCTACACCGATCGCTAAGGCATACATAATCCTTTTGTTCATGTATTATTTAAAATGAACCGCCGTTCTCGGAGGTAAGAAAAGAATAGTTTTTTGTGAAAAAAGAAAGGGTCGCACTCATGTGGGGTGTATGAGCTGCCTACGTACCTCTGGGGTTTTTGAAAAAGTTTTTTATCTGTTTGAAAATAGTTTTTTGCAGAGGATCAGAACCACGTAGTTCTGGGTAGAGGGAAATGAAGATTATTTTTAGAATAGAAGGGGGATGAGAAGAGTCGTAGCGCGCCGAGATTTCGAAGTAGGGGTAGAATTTCTTGAGACGGTCCAGATTGACTGGATGATCCATCTCTTCCCCATCTAGGTCAGTGAGCATGGTGGCACCGCCATATAAGATTTTCTTCACAATGTAGGGGCCGCTCTAATTGGGTTTGAATTTTCGTCTAGGGTCCCAGTTGGGTTCTATTATCTCTTTAAGGGCTAAATCCCCCTCCCGGACACTGCGGTCCTTGACTCTCATATTGAATGATCACGCTATTCGGTGATAGTACCCCTGTATGTGGTAAAGAGCTTTTAATCTTCTTTCATCTAGGAGGGCTAGCTCATCAAAACGGCATTGGCACCAGTCTTCTTCATTAACTTTGCTTTCGAGCATGATGTGTAGCGAGGGTACTTCCAGCTCCACGGGTAGGACTGCTTCCATACCATAGACCAGGGAGTAAGGGGTAGCCCCAGTAGAGGTTCAGATTGAAGTTCGACAGCCCTAGAGGGGGTACGGTATCCGATCAGCCCAATCCCTATAACTTTCAGTCATCTTGCTGATGATAGCTTTGAGGTTTTTGTTGGCGACTTCAACTTCATCATTGGTCTGAGGTCGGTAGGGAGAAGATTTTTGTATCTGAATCCCGTACTCATTGACTACTTCTGTGACTTATGCTTCGAAATGAAACTCGTTATCTGACACTAGCGAGTACGGGACCCCATATCGACAGATAATATTCTTCTTGAGGAATTTGGCCACTTTCTTAGTGTTCAATACTGCCTATGACTCAGCTTTGACCCATTTGGTGAAGTAATCGATGGCAACAAGGATGAACTCATGTCCGTTTGAATCCTTTGGTGTAACCTTCCTTATGATGTCGACACCCCAGGTAGAGAACATGCAGGGAGAGGTCATGTTGTATAATTCTCGCGGAGGCATGTGTTGAAGATTAGAGAACTGTTGGCATTTGAGGCAGCTCCGGACATAGGCGGTGCAATCTTGGGTCATGGTGGTCCAGTAATATCCCTGTCGGATGATCTTCTTGGCAAGCATGTGACCGTTCATGTGGGGTCCCCATTCCCCGCTGTGGATTTTCTACATTGTTTTCTCAATCTCAGCCCCTGCGATGCAGTGTAGATGAGTTCCATTGAAGTTCCTCTTGAGTAGGGCTTTATGACAGATGATGTACTGGGCAGCCAGTCTTCGGAAAGTCGTTCGATCTTTCTTGTTGGAACCCTCGGGATATCTACCATGTTTGAGGAGACACCAGATATCATAGTACCAGCAATCGGCTAGTTTGGGATCTTCGATGGAGACAAGCTCAATGTGGTAGCAATGGGTCAGTTTGTCTTGCTTTGAACTAGGAAGGGAGTCATTGTTATTCCCTCGGGCATGTCGACTATGGAGGCCAAGGTAGAGAGAGCATCGTCTAGGTTATTCTTCGCTCGGGGTAGGTAATGAAAGGTGATATCTCAAAATCAGGAGGCTAACTCTTCTAATTGGAAATGAAAGGGTTGGAGCTTTTCGTCCTTGAATCTCCATTTTCTGAGCACTTGACCAATGATACGGTCAGAATCCCCGTAGACATCAAGGTATTGAATACCTTTCTTAAGAGAAACTTTGAGGCCCACTATGCATGCCTCATATTCTGTTATGTTGTTAGTGCAAGGGAAATCCAATTTAATGGAGATGGGAATTTGGGAGTCATCTGGGGCAATTAGAAGTATCCCAATGCCATATCCCTTCTTATTGGCAGCACCGTCAAAGAACATTTTCCATCGAAGGCGGTCTTGAGTGGTGCAGAGGATATTTTCATCTGGGAATCGGAGATCTGGACAGCTGCTTCTTTTATGGGGTAATCGGCGAGGTAGTCAGAGATGGATCTTTCTTTACGAGAATCTTCAAGGTATTGGGCTAGCAAAGCCCCAGCTGTAGTGTCGGTTATGGTTAAGTATAGGAGCAAAGGGAGACCAGACTGTGGTGGCATGAGCACTTGGGGTTGGGTCAAGTATTATTTGATTTGGTTAAAAGATTATTGGAAGGCCTCATTCCAAACCTTGGTTGAATCCTTTCGGAGGAGCTTGAAGATCGACTCACAGATGGAGGTTAGATGGCTAATGAACCGGTTGATATATTGTAATTTCCTAAGAAATCCTCAGACTTCTTTCTCTGTTCGGGGTGGTGGCATCTCAAGTATGTCCTTTAGCTTTGCATGATCTTCTTCTATCCCCTTTCTCACTAACCATAAATCCCAAGAGTTTTCCCTTTGTAACGCCGAAGACACATTTCTGTGGATTGAGTCTCATTTGATACCGTCGCTGTCGTTTGAAGAACTTCCGGAGAGTGGGAACATAACCTTCTCTAGTTTTGGACTTGATAATCATATCATCCACATAAACCTTGACCTCCTTATGAATCAGATCATGTAGGATGGTTGTGGCAGCCCTTTGGTAGGTAGCCCTAGCATTCTTGAGACCGAATGGCATAACAGTGTAGCAAAAGGTTCCCCATGGGGTGATGAATGCGGTTTGAAGGAGTGTGATCCCCGGGTTTTAATGATTTCAAATTAAAATATAATTTCCTTTTAAATAGGTGCGGAAGCGTTGTAAAAGGGGTGATGGTTCAACTTTTAAAACAACAACTTTTAATAATAATAACAAGTTTTAATTTCTCAAAACAAATTAAAACATAATTCAAGTCCTAGAATTTGCTTAAGTCATGATTAACAATTATCCAAAGTTAGGCGAAACCAATTTTAGCAAATGACTTGAATAAACCAACTTTACCCAATATTTAATTAAAGTCCCAAATTAAATGAGTGTGATAATAAAACCAAATTTTATCTTGAAATTATCCTAAGCATGGATTCTAAATTATTGTGCAAGATAAAATAAATAATGTCACACTACACCGAGATGTACGAGGAAAAACCCAAGACGGGAAACAACCTCGGACGGCCCTAGCCACAAATCCACTAGATACGGAATTACAATTACAAGACAGGTAGACTTACAACGACTGACTCGATCCCTCTCAAGCCTCGACGCTCCTTCTCGTAGAATCCTCTTCCTAGCGGACAACCTCGGAACACCACCGCGGTCTCGAAATCCACCGATGGGACTTTTATATGGTCACCGTCACCCAAGCATGGAGCCTTTCTCCGTGTGGGTAGAATCTCAACAAAAGTCTTCTTTGTGATGGGGTGTAGAAGCAAACCCGAAACGTCTCTTGAATTCGGTAGAGAAAACCGGTGCCAAAAACTCCAAGCAATTGATATAAATATAGAAACTTGGATAAACACAATTGGGTGTAAACTAGAGTGTGTATGAATTTTTCTTTGAAGAATAACCCTCAAAACATGATCTTTTTCCTTAAACAAATTTTGTCTCAAAATACTCTCTAGGAGTTTGTATGGTATGAAAAAGATACTTAGAAAAATGTGATTCCCGCACATATTAAGTCTGAAAAAAGTTGGTTGAAAACCAAGTGGAGGAGTGGGGAAAAACTGCAAAAAACTGTCAAATAACTGTTCCCACTGGAATCTCGTTCGAACGAACGTCATTCTCGTTCGAACGAGACTTCTAACGAGTGACCAGCCTGGGCTCGTTAGAAGTTCGTTAGATACCTCGTTAGAACGAACATTCGTTCGAACGACATATCGAACGACTGACCAGTTAGGGTCGTTGGCAAAACTCGTTCGAACGAACCTGGTTCGAACGACAAAACTCATTCGAACGAAATCTGGTTCGAACGAAAAAACTCGTTCGAACGACATTTCTAACGAACGACCAGAAAGGTTGTAAAATTCGATTTTGGCCCAGAAACTTTTATATACTTATTTTTTAAAGTTCTATTTGATTCTTTTTGAAAATAAAATGCAGTTTTTATTACACCTAACACCCAATACAAATAGTTCCAAGCTCCTATATAAATATAATTACATTCATACCTTGGGAACATGGAACCTTAGTTGATGACGTAGAAATGAGGCACGCAAACCGGCATTTTGATGAAGCTTTAAATTCTTTGCCGCTACGTCTTCAAAATACACTTCATAGGCTTGAGAATATTACAATAAATACTATCCTATGAATAAATGTTTTTGTCCGGAATTGAGCCAAAACTATATATGGACTCAATTGGAAATTTGTGTCCTTACAAATCTCCCCCTTTGGCTATTCCGGGAAAAAAACCAAACAAAAATCCTAAAGGGCCGTCAAGCTCTACTAGACTCAAAACATAACCCGCCCAATCTTGACTCAACCCAAGGATCAAACGCTTTGCCATAGAAAGATGCCGGTTTAGAATAATTCCTGCACACTTAAGCAAACTCATCAAATGCATAGGGAATATCAAAATATTAAATGCAATTAATTAATTACTCCCCCTAAATTAATTCTCCCTTTTAAACACATGAAATACTTAGAAAGACGTCTCCCCCTAAGATAAATCTCCCCCAAACTAAGATACGATAATAATAGGATTAGATACCATTTCTCCCCCTATCATCATTCTCCCCCTTTTTGTTCGGGAATAGACAAAGGATAAAGAACTAATAAACAACATGTGAAAGCTTAAAGTGATAAGACATGAAAGCATATGGGCAATTAAAGCAAGGCAAAGACAAACAGATATCATATATATATATACTTTAAATATACCAATAAGTACATGCATATATAGATAGATAGATATAAACACACACATGACACAAAATACAATAAGTTTGCACACTCGTATGGCAAAAATGTGTCATATGGAAACGGAAGTGTAGGGGTGTGTACTAGTAACAATTAAATTTAGACCCAAACACTTAATAAACGTTCACGGAGTTCTCATTTGATTGCAAAATTCATCACATTGAAATATAACCTCATGTGACAATATAGATTGAACTCAATGAACAAACATACACAATGCATACAAGCCTAGCATGATGATGATTCTACAAACCAAATAGAGTCATGACATTAAAGACAACTAGGATAAACGGACATTGTGCAAACCGTTGATATACCATCCAATTCTCCCTCAATGAGCATATATATTCTTTTGTTTTTGAATGAATATATCAAACAAACATAGGCCTTGGCAATTGCTTTCTTTTAAATGCCAAATATTCTGTTTTTAGGCCTTTGGATCACGTATTTCTTTTAGATCCAATCAACGGTGGCTTACTATCGCAAAGGATTTAATTCATCCTTTCGGAGCCCTTCCCCGTGCATATATTAATTTATCATGTTTTCATTTTTCACACAATTCTCACATGCAACGGATTTTGACATGCACTAGTCCTCCTAGGTCATAGATATGTAGATGACTAGATTGATAGGAGAACACCTCAAAAAGCTAAAATATAACATGTGACATTAAGATTTCAAACGAGCTCGTGCATGTGTGAATAGAGGCATATAGAAATAGAATCCATTTAAACAATACAAAATCCAACTACTCCATATAAAACATGGTAAAGAACATTTTAAGGATTGAAAATCTAAACCAAAAGTTCTAGCCACATGGGAGCGTAAACGATAGGATTCAAACACAAATATATGCCACATAAAGTGTGTCAAACAAAAATACACACAAAATAAAATCTTTTTGAGTTTTTAACATTTTTTTAATCAAAAATAAATATTTACTCAAAAGGACAAACAAGAATCATTTGTATTTTTCATTAAGCTTAAATGAAATAAATAAAACACAAATGATAAACAAAAATCTTTTTATATTGTTCAATTAATTCAAACACAAAATATAATACAAAAAGATAAACAAGTCATGATTTCTAGCATGTGATATGAAATAAGGTTATGACTAGAAAATGACTAAACAAGCATACATTTAGCATATTAATATAGCATGAAGTACAAACGCTAGATTTAGCAAGGGAGGAAGGATGTGAAAGTAAATGAGAATCAAAATCCCTATTTTGTAAGGCAACCAAGTCAGATTTCCTAACCCAAATTAATGAAGAATTACTATCTTGGGGTGTGGAAACATTAGCTATCGTGGTTACTTTACTATGGGATTTTCTAGGAATTCGTTTAAGATCTAAACAAAATTTCCTAAGATGACCTTTTCGACCACAATGTGTACAAATAAGAATATGTCGAAAAGATTTATCTAAGGAGTGATCATTAAATGCATTCCTAGAAGATTCTCCTAAAACATTGGTCTTGACTTTAGGGTTAAAATCATTACAAGAATTCAAGCCTAAACCAAAAGTGTCATTTTTAATTTGGACCGTTCCTAACATTTTATCTAGTTTTTCCGAACGACACTCCAAATCAAATTTAACAATACTAGAATCTTTTAATTTATTTTCCAATTCATCAATGTTATATTCTAGTAAAACATTTCTCTCTTCAAAAGAAAGAAGATCCTTTTTCAAGGATTCCATTAAACTCCTAAGGCTATTTCTTTCTCCTTCTACATAATCAAGCTTCTCTTGAAGAGTCCTCACATGTGTCCTAAGGTATTCTATTAAGGCACTATCATCAACCTCTTCTTCATTTTCACTCTCTTCTCCACTCTCACTATCATTAAAAATAAGGGAATCATGAACAATGACCTTGGAAGTGGCATGTGCTATTGTTTCATCAATCGATGAGTTCTCATTATCACTCACATGACTAGCCATAAAAGCCACAAAAGTTTTCTTAGTGGGGGAATCGGGCTTTTCTTCCTTATCACTATCACTAAGGGTAGCATTATATGAAATAGGTCGCTTACCATCTTTCCTTAGTTTAGTGGGGCACTCATAAGCCCTATGGACATAACCTTCACAACCAAAACACTTATTAGACTCGTCCCTATCTAATTGTTCATTAAAAGGTTTAGGGATTTTCTCGGCTTTAGAAATCTTCTCGCTTTTATCATGTTTAGAAGTATCAAATTTCTTAAAATCATTTTTAACTTTATTTTTGTTAAATTTAAGAAATTTTCTAAATTTACGAGCAAACAAAGCCATGTCTTCCGAGTCACTATCACTATCGCTCTCTACTACTTGTTTGACCTCTTTTCGGGCTTTTAAAGCAACGCCCTTTTCACTTTTCTTTTCAGTTTTAGAGGGAAACATATCTAGTTCATAGGTTTGTAAATCACCTACAAGCTCTTCTAATTTCGTAGAGGCTAAAGTGGGTAAAGAATTTAAAACGGTCACTTTAGGAATAAATCTATCGGGTAGGGACCTCAAAATTTTCTTTACAACACGGTCGTCAGGTATTTTCTCTCCCAAGTTAAAGGATGAATTAACAATATCATAAAGTCTAGCATAAAATTTATCAAAAGTTTCTTTTTCCTCCATTTTGATAGTTTCAAATTGAGTGGTGAGGTTTTGGAGTTTTGAAGCTTTAACGACACTAGTTCCTTCATGAGTTAATTGTAAAATATCCCAAGCTTCTTTAGCGGTTTCACACGTCATAATACGTCGGAATTCATCCGGTGCGACAGCGCTAAACAAGGCATTTAAACCACGGGAATTAAAATTAGCAAGTTTAAACTCATTTTCAGTCCATCTATCGGCAGGTTTGATAACACGTTCATTATCAACTAAATAGGTTGGTGGGGAGTATCCGGTAACAACAGACATCCAAACTCTCTCGTCGATAGATTTTAGTGCCGATCTCATTCGCGCTTTCCAATACGCGTAGTTGGAACCATCAAAAATAGGAAATTTTGAAAATGGGGAAAAATCCATTTTAGCCAAAGATTATTTAAAGGATCGTTTAACGAAATAATTTTTCGCTTTGGCTCTGATACCAATCTGAAGGAGTGTGATCCCCGGGTTTTAATGATTTCAAATTAAAATATAATTTCCTTTTAAATAGGTGCGGAAGCGTTGTAAAAGGGGTGATGGTTCAACTTTTAAAACAACAACTTTTAATAATAATAACAAGTTTTAATTTCTCAAACAAATTAAAACATAATTCAAGTCCTAGAATTTGCCTAAGTCATGATTAACAATTATCCAAAGTTAGGCGAAACCAATTTTAGCAAATGACTTGAATAAACCAACTTTACCCAATATTTAATTAAAGTCCCAAATTAAATGAGTGTGATAATAAAACCAAATTTTATCTTGAAATTATCCTAAGCATGGATTCTAAATTATTGTGCAAGATAAAATAAACAATGTCACACTACGCCGAGATGTACGAGGAAAAACCCAAGACGGGAAACAACCTCGGACGGCCCTAGCCACAAATCCACTAGATACGGAATTACAATTACAAGACAGGTAGACTTACAACGACTGACTCGATCCCTCTCAAGCCTCGATGCTCCTTCTCGTAGATACCTCTTCCTAGCGGACAACCTCGGAACACCACCGCGGTCTCAGAATCCACCGATGGGACTTTTATATGGTCACCGTCACCCAAGCATGGAGCCTTTCTCCGTGTGGGTAGAATCTCAACAAAAGTCTTCTTTGTGATGGGGTGTAGAAGCAAACCCGAAACGTCTCTTGAATTCGGTAGAGAAAACCGGTGCCAAAAACTCCAAGCAATTGATATAAATATAGAAACTTGGATAAACACAATTGGGTGTAAACTAGAGTGTGTATGAATTTTTCTTTGAAGAATAACACTCAAAACATGATCTTTTTCCTTAAACAAATTTTGTCTCAAAATACTCTCTAGGAGTTTGTATGGTATAAAAAAGATACTTAGAAAAATGTGATTCCCGCACATATTAAGTCTGAAAAAAGTTGGTTGAAAACCAAGTGGAGGAGTGGGGAAAAACTGCAAAAAACTGCCAAATAACTGTTCCCACTGGAATCTCGTTCGAACGAACGTGATTCTCGTTCGAACGAGACTTCTAACGAGTGACCAGCCTGGGCTCGTTAGAAGTTCGTTAGATACCTCGTTAGAACGAACATTCGTTCGAACGACATATCAAACGACATATCGAATGACTGACCAGTTAGGATCGTTGGCAAAACTCGTTCGAACGAACCTGGTTCGAAAGACAAAACTCGTTCGAACGAAACTCGTTCGAACGACAAAACTCATTCGAACGAAATCTGGTTCGAACGAAAAAACTCGTTCGAACGACATTTCTAACGAACGACCAGAAAGGTTGTAAAATTCGATTTTGGCCCAGAAACTTTTATATACTTATTTTTTAAAGTTCTATTTGATTCTTTCTGAAAATAAAATGCAGTTTTTATTACACCTAACACCCAATACAAATAGTTCCAAGCTCTTATATAAATATAATTACATTCATACCTTGGGAGCATGGAACCTTAGTTGATGACGTAGAACGAGGCACGCAAATCGGCATTTTGATGAAGCTTTAAATTCTTTGCCGCTACGTCTTCAACATACACTTCATAGTCTTGAGAATATTATAATAAATACTATCCTATGAATAAATGTTTTTGTCCGGAATTGAGCCAAAACTATATATGGACTCAATTGAAAATTTGTGTCCTTACACGGTTTTTTCTTCGTGGTCTGGGTGCATCTTGATTTGGTTATATCGGGCAAACCCGTCGACGAATGACTTGAGAGCATGACTGGCTGTGTTGTCCACGATCATATCAATATTGGGTAGCGGATAATCATCCTTTGGAGAAGATTTTTTTAAATCTCGATAGTCCACACACATTCGAATCTTCCCTCCTAATTTTGGCATAGATACAATGTTTTCTAGCCACGTGGGATATTCAATCACTTGAATGAAACCCATGTTCAACTGTTTGACCACCTCTTCTTTGACCTTGAGCGACTATTCGGTGCGGAGCTTTCTCAATTTTTGTTTAATCGACTTGTAATCTGGGAGAGTGTGGATCTCGTGCTGAGATATTTTAGGATCAATATCGGGCATATCATCATAGGACCATGAAAAGACATCCACGAACTCCTTCAGCAATTATTTGAATTGTGCACGCTTATGCTCGTCAAGGGTGGCCCCTATCCTAATCTAGCGCAGTTGGCTACTAGAACCGAGATTAATAATAACAGTCTCTTCTTCATTAACTTGAACGCGATTATGTTGTTTATTATTAACCTTATTTAGATTAGTTAAGAATTATTCATTTGAAAAATCATCATCATCAAAAGTTTGATTAGAATTGAAGCAGTTAATGTAAGGCACATCAAGGTACTCAAAATCTTTGTTTATTTCATTGATAGGAAAGACAACATTGAGAACCTCATCAAAAGAGGTCTCGATTACATTTGAGCAAGGATAGACAACAAAAGAATAAATAGGGTAAACATTGGGGTTAGGGGAGAGTTCAAGAGGTAGAACTGGCGCAGCATGCCAGTTGAGGAGAGGAGTATCAGCAGCTTTAATCAGACGGGATGGGTCCATTGATGTAGTGCCTGAATGAACCATACAGAGTGCCAGCCTCAGTATCTGTAAGTTGAAGGAATCTTCGGAATCACTTTCCTCAGTCTCTTTGCTATCTTTGATGAGAAGTTGTACTCGGTGTTGGAAACTTCTGGCCCATGGGTAGCTATCTTTGAAAAAGATCTCCATTTCAGGCTTTATCTTCTTATCTGTGTGGTCATACCATGGTTCTGGAAAATCGTAAAAGGGGAAGTCCTCGCCTTCTTCGATGAATCGTCCATTTAAGGAGTCTCTTGAGATAGTTAGGATGTAGTCTGATCTTTTCTTTGGTCGACAGTGGCGGATCATTCTTATCTCTTGTACTGATGATTGATAGCCCAAGCCATAAGGAGGGAAATCTTTCTTCAGTTCGATGGGATCGATTATCCTTTGTTGCCATCGCCCTAGTCCCATTCCGGGAATGAAGTGCATGTTTTTGAACATCTGAATCACATTAACATTGCCATAAGGGCCATATTCTGGACAAACCCTTTCTTTAAAACCAACCTCCGTCGGGAGTAAGAGTGGCTCAACTCAGAATCCTGATAGGAATATATCATTTGACCCGTGCTATATCTCAAGGATTGGACTGCTGGCGCTTGCGCCCTCAACATTTCTGTCGTCACCCAAAATGGTGATGACTCGCCCGTCGGCGAAGAACATCAATTTCTGATGGAGTGAAGAAGACACACCCTTGATATTGTGGAGCCATGGGCGTCCGAGGAATAGGTTGAAACAAGCTGGGATGTCTATGACTTGGAATTCGACGACTGGGTTTATAGGGCCAATTCCTATTACAAGATTTATGGATCCCATCATCTCACGATGGGTATATCGTAGGCACGTATAGCGGCGAAGGTTGGAGCGAGGTTTCTTTCTTTCAGGCCTAAACACTTGAAGGTTCTCAAAGGGCAAACGTTCAAAGTGCATCTGTTATCGAAAAAGGAGAGTGGCATGACCTTCCCCATAACTTCGACGGAGATGTTGAGTGCATGATTATGATTCAACCCAATTCTAGGGATTTCTTCTTCAGAGAATGATAACATTCAAGTAAAGTTTAAGGATCCGACCAGATTTACCGCATCTTCTGGTGTGGTAGATGGAGGAACTATGGGTCTAGTGAGCAGCTTGATTAAAGCATTTATGTGCAGCTGGAAAGGCATGAAAATACCCTATAGAGTGATGTTAGCATGAGTTTTCTTCAGTTGATCGAGGATCTTGCTCTCTTCAATGGTCATCTCTGGCATAGGAAGGTTTTCAACGACCCTCCCCTTGTCATTTGCTGGTAGTGAGCTTGGAACTTGGTAATATCTCCCTGATCTGGTCATGTGATTTACTGAAGAAGGAAAGAACATGAATCCCATTTCCTCGTCAATCTCAGGTGGTTCTGCCTCCCTATTTATTTTTTCGAGGAGTTCTTCAAATGATATCATCCCACATATGTTGGCTATTGGGCCAGCTCTGCTCGAATCTTCGAATTCTTCCCCCCATTTGGTGGCAACAATTCTGTCCTTCCATGTAAAGTCAATGCATTCCACAACTTCAATGGCTTCTTTATACAAGTTCTCCCATTCTGTGGGGATATGTGTGATTGAAGGGACCAAACGCCCTTATAGCTTCAAAGTGTCAAGTAACCCAGTGATACTGCAAATGCTTTTGGTTTGCCCTAATAATTCTGCCATAATCTGGACAACATCATCTAGGCTGACTTCGTCGATTGGTACCACCCACTTGTCTGAATCTTGTGCCCACTTTTGTGCTTCCAAGAACAGTGTACTGAATCTCTGGCAATCGATGATCATCTGTGAGGGCAATATCAGCCCGAACTCTAGGAGTTGGTTTAAGACTTTTGACAATTCCATACTTCCATTTTCAGAATGGGTACGGATAGCGATGCATGATCTGGTAAGGAGTGACATTGCCTGATCAGCGAGGCTAGCAGGGTGTAGGAGGAAATATGGGCAAATTTGAAGAGGTTTAGGAGAGTATATGGGTGTTATTTGAGTTGAGGGATGGAAATCTGGGTTTGCTTCTAAGAACATGGCATTGGTGTGATTCGAAAGTGGATTATGAATAGTGTTCGGCTTAGGATTGGATGGTGGGGTAATGGTACCCTGGTGAATGAGATATTGGATTATGTTTCGAAGGTGAAAGCATTGGTCGGTGGTATGGCCAGCAGTTTAGTGAAAGGCGCAATGAGTATCGTTCTTGAAATTTCTTAGGATTGGATTTGGCAACGGACGTGGATCCAAGTGTTTGATGAGGTTATGGCTTAACATGGCTTGGTAAACTTTGGAAAGGGGAGCATGGAGCTGAGTGTATTCCCTTCGGATGGGGGCAGGGTAGCTTTTGGGCACCCATGATGTGGTTGGTTGAGAGGTGTTATTGATGGTTGAAACAGTAGCACTGGCAGGCTTATCATACTTTCTAGGGGTGAACTGTACGGACACCTTCTTCGGTTTAACCTCTATTTTAATGAGGGTTTCCTCGATTTCTACTCCAACCTCTCTGGGAGCTCGAAAGTGGGGATAGTATTGTCCTCCCATCATTGCTCGAACATGGTGCAAGAAGTTCTTCTTCACTATGTTGACATGTTCTTCCTTGGATGGCCGATTAGTCATGGTAGCTGCTTGCTCCCTCCACCGGGTTATGAAGTTACTAACTGATTCCCCCGAGTTCTGTTTGAGAAGCTCTAAATCACGATGGGTGACCTCAATCTCTTCGTTGTATTTATACTGCGACATGAATTCTCGGGCTACATCCTCCCAGCTACGGATTCTGGATTCCTTAAGAGATAAAAACCATCGGAGGTCACTATGCTTCAAAGTTTGCTGCAATAATTGGGCCATCACTTCTTTAGAAACCCCTAGAAGAGTCATAGAACAATGATAACTATGAAAATGAATAATTGGGGGTCCACTCCCTCCGAACTTCTCGATATTTGGCATCTTGAACTTCTCGGGTAACCTCGCTTTAGGATAAGGAGACATGTGGGTGTATTCCATGTAATTCCCAGAGATCCTGACTTGGTCAAACTTCTTGGTGAGCATCTTGAGATCCTCTTTGACTTTATTAAACTCTTCCTCCTTTGGATCAGCGACCACAGGTAAGTTAGCCATAGGCTGGGCAATGTTTGGCATTGGGAGCTGGGCAGACGGCGACCCATTGGCAGGAGGGGCACGTGGAGCATGCTAATATTCTTCCGGAAACCAGATAGGCTCGGGTGGACCCATAGCACGAGGGAATAGGGCCTCGGGCTCTTGAGTAATTGGAACCTAGTTTCATTGCATTTCTCGGACCTCAGTTTGGAGGTTGTCAATCTTGGACATGAGCTGAGCTAAGACTGTCGTCAGATCTGGCTGTATGACTGGTACTTGATCTATATTCTCTATGGAAAGTTGATGAATTCTGGACTTGGTAGAAGTAGTATAGGAATCGATGGGACGCCGGGGTCTTTTGCCTGAAGACCGAAGCCAATAGGTAGCCAGGCCAAGGACTTGCAATCGACCTTAGAAGCCGTATGATGAGATTTATTTTTGAGAAAAAAAGGAAGAACTAGTTTTGGATTTTTGATAAAGGAGGGAGAAATGTATTGGATTTTTGATAAAGAAGGAAAAAATGTTTTTGGAGATGTAACTCAGTGCGATTATTATGATTATTATGTTCTTACTTGTATTTAATTCTCCTAAAAGCAATGCCGGACGAGACCCGAGCCTGGAAAAGTGGGGTATTCAATATATGCAAAGCTACGGTTTGGACTGGTAACCAGGCTCACAGATAGGGTTCAGTTTTAAAAATGCGTAAAAATTAGGCGACAGGCCGACCTGGAATTTCGACAGAGTTTCGGGTTGAAACCGACAATCTAAAGTGCATGTCCTAGGTTTGACACCTATATGTGGGTATGGAGTTGGTTGGGTGAATCTTCATGGGTTTCCCCCTTTGGCGTGACTTCCACGATTTACGTCTTGCTCTTGCGGGCAATCGATACGTGTGGACAAGCCATTTGATATACCTGAGTGTACGTGAATTGCCTCACCATATACCTCGTAGGGACGATACGTGTGAGAGCGAATTCGATATACTCGGTGTACGGGAATGAATTCCCTGCGAGATAACTCCCGTCAAGACTTTGGTCAAGCGATACGATGCGGGGGAATCGTTCGATATACATCGAAGGTTCTTGGCCAATGGAAGGAGAAGTCATATCGCTTAGGCTAACTGCGACCTGCCGGACCAACGCCCATCACGAAGTGACCCTTCAGTTACTGGGTAAAATTTGGTCAATAGCAATGATAATTGGTGATGTTGTGTGAATCATGCATGATTCTCTTATTCAGTATCTTATGATGAGAATGCCTTTCTTGATTATGCCAAACAGGGAGCAAAGTACAAGTACCCAAGGTACACCAAGTATGGATAGGTGATGCGTGCAACATGGGGATATATGTGATCCTAGGTGCACGTGGTGGGAAGTGTACATGGAGAATTTTCTACAAGTGTGTGAACATAAGCATAAGCATGGGATACACATGGAAAAGGGGAGCATGCAGATATGGTGGGAAACATAAACAAATATAACATCCATGTAAATAGAGTCAAACCCTCAAAACAAACACAACTCCCCAGCAGAGTCGCTACTGTGGCCATCCCCGATCCTCGCCGCGCTGGGGCGGTACGCGCGAAGGTAGAGGATCCTTCGGGTCTCGCGCATCGCTCTCGAGGTGCGCTTCGGCAGACATCCTTTTTGATATGTGGGGTAAAAATGTATAGAGATTTAGATTCGCCAGTCTATTTTACTCAAAACAGACAGAAGAAAAATAGGAAGCCATCCCGAAAGATGGCATCCAAAGACATACTAGTGTGTGCGTAACCAAAATGATTCGAGAAGGGTTCAGAGGCTTAGTTATGAAATAGGAAAGTGCTAGGCACCCATTTCGCCCTTTCGATCTCTCATCGATATTTGCTATTTTCCTTTATATTTCCCCCGTGATATGTGTGCATGTGTATATATGTCATGGAGGTAGGAATCCTCGACTTGTATCATGGAAAAGATAAAGCGAGTCATCCGTAGGAAGATATAAGAATAATATTAGAAAAATAAGATTTATGTGATTACCCTTACGTTGATCGTTATAATGGAACGATAACGCATATGGAGCAATACGTCACTAAGAACAAGTATATAGAATATAAGAAGATTGGATTTAGAGAAGATAGAAAATGAGAGAAAAAGTGGCAAAAAGGACTCGAGTCTCATCAAAGTCCACATAGTTCGCATACAAAATGAGGGTGGGGTTTATCCCATAAATCCAAATGGGGATCTCTTATTTGTGAGAGTGTGTATGTGTGTGTGCAAAAAGTGTTTTAGTTGTGAGAAAAGTGTGAGAATCCCTATTTGGAATTTATGAGCAAACCCTCTTTTTCTTATTTTTCGGGTTTTAATTATATGAAAATAAGAGATGTGCAATAATACTAAATAAAAAAGTATATTAGGATGTGTGGTATGAAATAATAAAAGTTCTAAGTAAGAAAACAAGTTATTGAGAATTTAAGAGAATTTAAGAGAGAGTTTGAGAAAGTTGGACGTTCTTGAACATCTTGAGCTTGATCTTGAATGTTGGAGATAAGCCCTTGCACATGGACGATGATGGAGAGTGGCTAATTCACCATGTTTGATGAAAAGGATGATGAAAAGTGGAAGTAAAAAAGGGATTTGGAAGTTGAAATCACGCTGCCTTTGAGAGAGGTTTCTGGGATTAGTTGAGAGTGATTTCTATCAGATATGGGATCCCCTTGCAAATGAGGTGAATGCCTCCTTTTATAGGCCTAGGTAACTGCCGATTGGCATATACCTGTTCCTGCCTATCGGCAGGTGCCGAGAGGCAGGTCTGAACCTGTCATTTGATAGTGCGCTTCACGCTGTTTTAGAAAATCGGTTGTCGAGGGCAAACCATTGGTCAGAATCGTGCACGGGACATACAATTGGAAAGTTAATTAAGATACCTTTGAAAGTCCTTTGGACCTCTCCCGGGTTCGGGAGTTGACTTTGGGTCAAATATGGCTCGGAAGCATTTATCGGTCCATTGGACGGGGAATCGTTCGGATGCAAACGGATCGTTCGTCCACATGGTAAGTCCAAATCACGCACAGGGCGAACCATTGGAAAGTTTAGGAGATGTACTTCGACATTCCAAAGAGTTTGACCCGGTTTGGATAGTTTACTTTGGTCAACTGGTCCGAGGAAGCATTCGATGACTTCTTGGAGTTAAACAGATCGTTCGTCCGCATGGAAAGTCAAAATCGTGCATGGGATGGACCGTTGGAAAGGGTATTCAGTGCCCTTCAAAGATTCATTCAGTCTCTATCGAGATGAAGATTTAACATAGGTCAAACAGAGCCCGGGAGCGCCCGGTGGCCTCTTGGTCAAGTTTCGGACACAAACGGATCGTTCGTCTGCATGGCAAGTCAGAATCGCACATGGGACAGACCACTAGAAAGGGTATTTAGTGCCCTTCAATGATTCATTGAGTCTCAATCGAGATGAAGAGTTTGACTTTTTGGTCAAACTGAGTCGGGGAGTGCTCGATAGCTTCTAGGTCAGTACTCAGGACATGACCTGGGTTTGCAGTGATGAAGGGAGGTACTAGGGACCTTAGGAGAGTTGGGGGTAACGGAATGGGGTGTCTAAAGTACGTACACTTGGCTGTGGTAATGAATGTTTGTATATATATATATATATGTGGGTTTAGAGTCAATGAATATATTTATATATCCTTTAGGAGAAAGGATATAAAAGTTCTATGGTGTACATATTGGGTGATTATGGTGTACTAGATTTTTTGGGGGTTGATGTATCGCATTTAAGGAATATTTCGGTTACATCATCCCAAGGATATTATTGGAGATTTTGAGGTTGTTCTGAGATAGTAATCTAAATTGTAGTAGTAGTATTTTTGTGTATGACATAATAGATCCCCACGAACGACATTGTCAAGGAGTAGTGTATTTGGGGGTTCCTTGTTTGGATTTCTCTTTGCGAGACGCCCCACACACGAAACGTAGTGCAATCTTGAGAGTGGAGAGAAGTTTTGTCCTTATTAATTTGTATGCATGTTATTTAGAGAATAAATCACATGATTCAAACCAAATGTAAATGGGTAAAGTATTAAGAATTACAATTGATTAAATTATAAACCGGAATCAATTAACCTTAATATGGAATTTATGTGTAAAAATAACTAAATGTAATTGGAATGGGAAAGATTCTTGGGTTATGTTAGGAAGGCGGGTCTTGGGGGTATAGGTCGTGCCTATAGTAAGTTTGGTTGTGCTTATGGGTGGGGTAACTTACTTAAGTTTCCAGGACGTGAATAGGTGCGCATTGTTAGATGAGACGTGAGTTGGGGTTTCACGAGAGTGAGACTCCACTTTAATTATGAAATAAGTGCATTTATATTTATTATGCACTGTTAACACACTTGCTAAACATTTTTACAACTCGGGCTCTGACCCGTTTATATTTCTCTCCTGCATGTGTATATATATATATATATATATATATATATATATATATATATATATATATATATATATATATATATATATATATATTACTACAGGTGTCCTACCGCATGGATGCTGGATGCCCTTCTATCCAGAGTCGTGGGAGCCGTAACAAGTGTGGACTGTTACGGGATTTAGTTGTAGTCGCTTCCCATCTCTTTGTATATCTAGACAGGACTCATGTTGTATATCAGGTTTATACCCAAGGGATATTTATAGATGTTTATATTTTTCCATTTCAGTTATTGTATTGTCTGTGACCCGACAGCTTATTTGGGTATATTCATTTGTATATACTCATTTCATTTTATTCTAGCATTTCATTTATCATGTACTCGTGTAGGTTTTACCTTAGTTAGTAGTTCTATAGTGTTGGTTTGTTGTTCGTGGCATGTTTTATTTAATTTTAACACCTCCCTTGTATGATTTCGGGTAGTTAGTCTTATATTATTAAGTATTGTCAGTTGATGTTGAGACTGAGCCATCTGAGATTCCTGATTTAATGTAGTATAGGGCGGGCCACCCGTTATTATTTTAAGCGGGTTGTTACAGACAACCTTAGAAAGATTTAAACTCAGAATTGATGAATGAAACCCTAGGTTTTATGTTGTTCACAACAATGGTCTAATTATCCTATGAATTATCATCAATTAACATGAAAGATATTATAACATGTAGGATTCACCTTTATTAATATGTAAGTTAAATTTCAATAATTCAGTGATTCTGTAACAAAATTACATGTGTTATTTAATACAAGATTGGAGTTCATCACTGGATTAATCTTAATTAAAAAATAATGTTTGATTATGAACAAAGTTAGATTTATAGTTGTTATTTTAATATATTTCTACGTCTTATGATTATTCTAACCTAAATATAATCATATTCTTAAACAAAGTAAAATTTCATCTGATTGATTGTATGAATCGAATCCCACAATTCTCCAATCTTTTTAATCCTTATTGCTCCCTCTTCTCCCAAGATACTAGGGTTTTACCACATGTGTGTTATGCTAATTAGGTTAAGCTAATAGGGGGGATTAAATCGCTATTCATGAAACTAAGCCTCGGCCTAAAAATATCCTTAACTAAAAGGCCTCAAACATGCTCCAAGTGACTCAAAACTTAGCCCAATTCATATATTAATCCAATAGAATATAATCCCACTAAAATAAGATCAAACCGAACTTTTTAAACATCGCACAAACTTACTCGAAGGTAAACATCTTATACAAGTCAATCATCTTATCAAGATAATTAATTATCTAATTAAATTAATTAAATAGACAAAATTTATTGTGAATCAATACTATAAGAATCAACTTCACAATAGGTGGAACCCTATGTCATGGGAAATGTAAATAAGAAAACCCTTGACCCCTAGCCCCTGACCATTCCATAGGCTCCTATAATACTAAGTCACTCAATTTTTTATCTTAGTGAATTGTTATGAACTCTCTATCACATATGACAACAAGTGCAATCAATGTGTAACCCAATTATGTAAAGTAATACGCAACATCTAAGGGTCACATCTAAACTTCCAACCTCTCAAATCATAAACTAACATACCACATGTCATATATACCCTTATCCAAAATCGATAATCAATTTAACAATTAATTTAAATACCAAAAAAAATACTAGGTATTATAACCTTATTCATCACGAGTCTGAAGCGTTTGATAAGTTCAAAGTGTACAAGACTGGGGTGGAGCGTAGATATGGTAAACTAATTCTAACTATAAAATCTGATCGTGGGGGTGACTACTATTATGAGAGTTTAGGATTCATTTATCATAGGTAGGATTGACATCCCAAATATTACCAAGAAAACCACTTTAAAATGGTGTAGTCGAAAGAAGGAATAAGACTCTGTTTGACACGGTTAGATCCATGATAGGTTATTTGGATTTGACTGAAACTTTGGGGGTTATGAATTAGAGATGGATACTTACTTACTAGACTTGGTTCATTTTAATTTGGTCTCCATGACACCCACATAACTATGGATCGGGCAAAAGCTTAGTCTAGGAAAAATAAATTTAAGGTTAAACACATGTTGAGGAAGGTGCCAGAGAAGTATGAATCAAGGACATAAGTATGTCTTTTTATACATTACCTGAAAGGAACTAAAGGTGGTATATTTTGCAATCCTAGGGATCGAAGGGTAATTATTACTACTAATGCTCGGTACTTATAGAACTATTATATAACAGACTAAAAACCAAAGAGTAAGTTGATTTTACAAGAGATAAGAGGGAAAGATCAAGTAGTTGCTTCTGAACCACTTGTACAACATGAAAGACAATCTGATATCGATAATATATTGCCTAATAATAATGGGACTATAAGATATGATTATGATACATGTGTTATTTATAGTGGACCACAAGTG
Source organism: Sambucus nigra (assembly GCA_949130495.1). Classification (NCBI taxonomy): domain Eukaryota; kingdom Viridiplantae; phylum Streptophyta; class Magnoliopsida; order Dipsacales; family Adoxaceae; genus Sambucus; species Sambucus nigra. The sequence continues at coordinate 56,276,382 of OX422213.1, forward strand.
GAGCCACATCATACTAGGAGAGTCGGGCAATATCTAGACATGTTAGTGTATTTGGGTGAACATTTCGATGAGATCGCAGGAACAATAATGAGGTACTCCATAATAATGACTCTGAGTTTTGGCTTAAGGCTATGAATACAGATATGGATTCAATGTATTCAAATCAAGCTTACAAGCTTATCGATATTTTGTATGTGATAAAATGCATCAGGTGCAACTGGATCTACAAGAAGAAAAATGAGTAATTGAGAAGGTTGAAACCTTCAAGGTAATGTTTGTTACTAAAGGTTTTACTTAGAAAAAAGAGAGGATTGACTATGGAGAAACCTTATCACTGGTTATGGTGTTAATATTGCGATGTTCTTTCTTTTAGTTGGTTTCTTTCCCAAATATCCATAGTTATGGTAATTTCATCCATCCCATAAAAAAATGCTCCTTTAATCCTTTATTACCTATATTTGTGGAAGAAGTTGTTATTTAAGTAGGTTTGAAGTCTCATTCATGCTTCTTTTAGGGTTTTCAGGTTATATAGTTTTTGGTTTGGTTGGTCTTATTAAGGGTTTCTCTCTCCATAAGTTGAAGATGATGGTTTTAGAAAACGAATGGGTTTTGTTCTACTTTGAGTGTTAAGAGTAGTGGAAGACAAGGAAGATTGATGGTTGATTTTTGTTAGTGATATTTACTGTGGATGTATGCGCATAGTGAGAGGATGCATTGAGGGATCACATGTATAGTGATTATGTGTGGTGTTAGTGTGTGTGTTATTTTCCTATTTAAGTGGGGTTTTTTCTATTTATTGGGGTTGGGCTGGGAGTTTGGGAATTTTGAGTCGTGTTTGTTATGGGTTGAATTGTTTATCCAGTGGTCTTTAGCTTAGAACGTGTGTTTGGTCCTCTCTAGTTTTTTTTTACCCTTTGGGTTGGTTGTTTGTATCTTTGGGATCTCTAAACCTATTTGTTCATTTTAACTAAATCACATTTAACTAAAAAATGTCTCCTTGGTTGTCATGCTAAAGTCTATGCAGATTCATTATTCCATTGCGTCTCATATCGATATGATATTTAGCAAATGATGGTCAAAACTGTGCTCTTGAACACTAGTTTTGATGGGCTCATATATGTCATGATACTTAAGAGATTCATATCAAGTAGCTAGGAAAAAAAGTGTGCAAGCTTAAGAGGTCCATTTATGGACATAAGGCCACCTCCAACACATTTGTGCATTTTTTCACACTCAAAATTATCAAATGAATTCTTCCATCAAAACATTGATTTGGTCTAAGGAAATAAGATAAATAGTTGTCCTTCGGCAAGTGCAATAGAAAAAATTCTAAAAGACAAAAACAAGGCTTGCGAAACAAGTGAAGTGAAGTGGCAGCCTAGTTTTTCCACTTTCGAGTTAGCAAAATTAGCTACATTGTGCAACCAATTTTGCCAACTCTGGAGAGCCAAAACACAAAAAGGGTCAGCAAAAATACCATTTTGCAAATATGTTAACAACTCTAGAGATGGTCTAAGCCGATCATGCAATCATTCTTTTGGTTTTAATCAATGCATAGATGAGACTTTAATGTATAAAAAGTATGATATAAACATGTTTTTATTTCATTTATTTTATGTGAATGATATTCTCCTAATTGTAAATGATGTGGGTGTACTGTCTAGTATAAGAGTGCGATTTTTATTTGATATGAATGATTTAAGAGAAGCTAGTCACATCCTCGAGATCACTATTTGACATCATAAAAAACATGGATGTTGGTCTTATTCCAAAACACTTATATCGATGATGTGCTCACAAAGTGTAGCATATAGGATTCCAGGAAAGGGTGATTTCCTTGTAGACATGGAATCACTATATCTAAGGATCAGTGTCCTAAGACAACTAATCAAATAGAGAGGATGAGGAATATATGCTTCAGTGGTGGGAATCATTTATGTTATAATGAGTACAAGATTGGACATATGCTTTGTCGTTGGCATCACCAACATATTTCAGTCTAACCCATGTGAGGAGCACTAGACTGCAATATATCACATTCTCAAGCACGTAAAAAAGTGTACGAATTATGTGCTAGCTTACTTTGTGGAAAATCTTGTGCCTGTTAGATCAGTAGACTAAAACCATGATATATTAAATAGTTTTAATTATGGATTTGTTTTTCAAAAAAATATTTTTTTCCTATTTTAATGAGAATCGTGTATGTGCCCAATGTTTGAATTATTTTATATATTATTGGTGAATATTATTCTATTTAATAGGTGATCTGGTGTTTAGAGTATGGATTACACATGAAGGATCAAATCACTCGTTCTTATGGGTTATAGTTTTTACGTTTAAAGTCTCAGATGGAGCAACATACACCATCGGTAGGGTTGTAGCATAATATTTTAGTAAGTTTATCTTGATTACTAGAATTTGTATAGTTTCATCTTATTGTGCTAGTGCACTTTCTATGTATTGAACATGACCACCTTGAGGTCATTGTATTTATAGTTCTTTTAAAAGACAATGTACACCACATGATAATTAGGTTTATGTAAGTCTCTTTATCCTTATATGATAGATGGACACGTGCACTAGTTATTTATTGCTTGACCTATCCGGTGAGATTCATTATTAGATCAATAAGTCTGAGAGATTGGACAATGATGATTAATGTATGGTGACAGTCTTTTGTGGATGAAATCCACATCTCGGGGTATAGATTGATGATACCCCCTTGATATGTGGATTATGTAATCCAACGCTACAAATAAGTTAAGTTGTACCGCTCAAGGACATAAAACTTAATAAAATAAATTATCAATAATTTATTTTATTAATGGGTATACGTAACCTTAATATAAGGAGAATTAAGTAGTTAGTAATAAGGAGATTAATATATAATTTTGGGTTAAGGAGAGGAGTTGCAATAATAATTATTAAGTGGTATTAATTATAATTAATGGTCTGGGATTAGAATCTAGGTCTGATTAGTTTTTCCTAGGCCCATTATGAGCCATGTCCTTATTTATCCTTAGGGACCTTACCGTAGTTTATATATAAGAACCTAAGTCTCTTTTTTTATCAGAAATTTGTCACTCTTGAAACTATAAAAAACCTAATTCGGATTTTCGAGAAGCAGAGGCAAATAAGAAAGAAAAAGTGAGCAAAATTTGATCACTAATAATATTGGTAAATCGAACCTAAAATTTTGCTAAATAAAGATCCACAAATAGGAATGTCATGAGAGAAACATCACAAAAATATATGTAGGTCAGAAGATCAGTACTGCCTACATCCACGAGGAAGGGAGAGATGGATTATTTTATTAATCTAGGAGAAGGGTGACTTGAAGTGCTAGAGAATGTTAGTTGCGAGTCCAGGTCGTGGGTACAATATTGTTATATATCCCTTTTTTCATAACAAGGTTGTTCTATTTATAAATACAAGAGTTGTTTTCATAAACTTTTGAATTGAGCATTACTGATGGAGTTGGCCTCTATTTTCAGCCTTATTCTTAGGTTGCTGAGTTACAATAAGACTGTACTTGGCCATCTCATTTGTAACACCCCCCATTCTCCCATGTGTAGTTGATCAGGCTGACACATCAAAGATAGGGCGTGATAGTTAATTTATATCATTCTCAGCATCAACAATAAATAAAAAAGAGACTAAACAAAAACCATCCACGGTAGTAATAATAATAATAATAATAATAATAATAATAATAATAATAATAATAATAATAATAATAATAATAATAATAATAACAACATGAATAATAATAATAATAATAATAATAATAATAATAATAATAATAATAATAATAATAATAATAATAATAATAATAATAATAATAATAATAATAATAATAATAATGTACAACAATAAGAAAACTGAACTGATATAAAATTTAAAATCTTTACTAAAACTGAATCCACTAATATAAATCTCCACTGTATAATATCTTATCTGAAAAGTACATGAACTGGAACCGCCTCAGATCAAAATAAACTTCTTGAATACAAGTGACTAATGCAATGTCAATTGAGATGAGATTAAAAATCCAACTCCAAGGATGATGAATTGAATCTCTAACTATGACAACTCTAATACTCAAATATGATTTTCTTGTGACACAATAATAATACATGAGGGGAAAAGGTTTTACAGATTTGGGTGAACACCTAAAAGTTGCAAGAAATTTCTCATAGTATCAATGCAATAATAATCATGCGACTTATATATGATAAACATGGAAACCCTTCAATACTCACATGCAAGAGATACCCAACCCCATATCATAAGTGAAAAATACTACACAAGTGTCCAAAAGCAAGGCCAAAGCAATGTTAATAAGTCTCCATCACTAGAATATTAAGTAATTATCACATATTAATACAATACATCGAGATGCCACTAACTTCGCATGTATAAAATATAACCCAATGACCCAAGTAATAATATACGCATAATGTCATTATATAACATATTAACATAACTTATGTATTTTATTTAAACATGTCCCTCACCAGACAATATCATATATGTAACGAACATGATCCAGTATCAACCCTCAATCATGTCACCTGAACAATAAAATATACACAATCTCGTATCATAAAACATTAGTGTGACATAGGGCCTTTTAAAATAAAGTGTCCACGACCAGACTAATACCATTCATTTATATAAATCTAAAAAAAACCACATGAAGGCATATACCTTTGGGGGAACTTCTCATTCCTCTACCGATAACCCGTAAGTGTCCCTCACCTACCGCTTTTAAAATCATTCACACACATAAGAATGAGGGATCACTACGCAGTAACACCAATAGATAGTTCCATACCAAAACCCCCTCGATGAATAATTCCATATACATCTCATGTCACGAGGTTGTGACAACCTAAATGCATGATCAAAACATATCCCCATGCAGTAACACCATTGGTTATACCAAAACTAGCCCGATGGATCAATTCATTCGCATATGTGATCAAAACTTCTCACCACATAATCAACTCCGTCAATTACACAAAAACTCGCTGAATATACTAAAACATCTGTGTGTCACATCACAAGGTGGTGGCCGATTGAACATATGATAAAAACATATCAACCTCCATAAAGTTTTGCATCATCAGTAAGGAAAGTGGTAGATGATCACAACCATTTAAATAAAAAAAACTCGACCGATATATTCCCCATGAGACTAATATGGTATGGTATGTTCACATCATATTTTTATATATAATGTGATTTTATTTGATTTCTGTTAATAATATCGTATGAGACCCTCGGAGCTCGGTTCGATAATATGTTGGAAGAGTGCAATCTCGATCGGGCAGGCATCAAGCTGAGACGGGCTTATAATAGGACCAATGAGGTCTCGGTTGTTAGGTATGGTAGACAAGATGAGATAAGAAGGTGGACAGAGTTGTTAGAGAGTCTTGGCCTAAGAAGATGGCCGAGGCTGTGCCTGCTAGTGCTAGATTCCTCATAGATTTTGTTCTCTATAAGGTCATCTAGGCTGAGCAAATCCCATGCAAGGACGATTTTACACTTGGGCATATCATACTAATTGTATATAAGCATACTTCAAAGAGCACACGAATCATCCTAATACCCAAACATCAGATTTTCCATTAAATTATATATATATATATATATATATATATATATATATATATATATATATATATATATATATATATATATATATATAACCACCTAGAACAAAAACCTAAAATAACCCAAACTTGCAAGTTTACAGGGACCGAATCGACCCCTTCCCGATCGAATCGATTCTCCTTGTAACTCCAATTGCGTCCACTACGGCTCAAACCCAATTCAAGCCAACTTGAATCATCTAAAACATAAAAATAACCCAACCTCCAACCATATAAAATACAAATTAATTTCCCTAACCCTATTCCACAATTAAGATCATTATAACACAAATTAAGGCGCAAATATGTAAAATCCCAATTTAAACCTAACTTCATCATCTACAATTGATTGAGCCAAATGCATATGAGATTTCAAGTTCATATATCAAATTAACATAGGGATTAAATTAACATAAGTAATTCAGTATTAAACATGAGTTCTAACATAAGAATCATAGATCACAACTAGCTAATTTTAGGTTTTCTACAAAAGCCCCATTTTTTAAAATCAAATTTTAACGCATTAATAGTCCAAAACTTAAACCCGATAAAACATTATGAAGGTCACATATTTAATTCCTAAACAAGATTTTAATTGCAAATTAGATTAACTGACAATGAAATTATAAATAAGTTACATATTATGTGTTGATAAAATAAGAGATTTATTGCCTGAACAATAAAGAACAAGTTATTCCTTCTCTTGATCAATTGTTCTTCCTCTACAAAGTGCTCTTCAAGTTCTCCCAAATCTCTTAAATATTTAGGGTTATGTTTTTTGTGCAAAGTGTTTAATTATTGAGGGTTAACCTTAAATAACTTTAAACCCGAAAGCCAATAAACACCAAATTTTGAGCCTCCAAATGAGCCCAAAAACTACCCAAATTACTCCAAAACTTAGTCTAAATGTATACCTACCCCCTAGGACCAATACAAAGTAATAGAAACACATCTTTGGGCCTCCGTGTCACTCAACGTCGCAACATAAAATAAAATGCACACTTACTTATTTTACGTGTACAATACATAATCAAATCTCATATAATTAATATTACCAACTAATTATTTATAACATGGGTAATAAAAATCACATAACATGAAAATTTTAATTACCATCTAACTTAACCATTTAATTATTACCATAACAGTTAAGTAATAATATATCCCATTTATTAATTAATTTCTCAATTAATAAATAATAAACAATAGCCACAAAATTCAGAGAATTAGAATATTCTACTCTAATACAAGAATTTCGTTGTCGTATGCCTATCATTATTGGATAAAGAAATGTGGCCCACATAAGCCTATCATAGGATGCCATGATTGAGGCACCCATACATCCAATCCCACGTGCGCATATGCCTAATATGGTATGCGACGATTAGGGCACATATACACCCAATCCCACATGTACGTCACTTTGCATCGTATGTGTGTGTATAGTCTCATGTAAGGGCTTCTTATCTACATGGCTTGGTATAAACAATTTTTTTTAAATGGTAAAAAAATGTTTTTTATGAAACTTCATGGATATTATCTCCATAGTGAGGAGATAATCTCAAAAAAATTTCATCAAAAAATGCAATCAAAAAGTGGGTGAGATGAGATGATATGCAAAAATAGTGTACATATGCATTTTCAACCGTTGAAACTTTTGATGACCATATAACCCACTTTTTGATTGAATTATTTACATGAAAATATTTAGAGGTGATCTCATTACTATGTAGATCATATCCAAGAAGTTTCATAAAAAAATCATTTTTTACAATTTAAAAAAAAGGTCTATACAAGAGTCCGCACCATCTCGGGTGTCCTCGCCTAAGATGATATATATATATATATATATATATATATATATATATATATATATATATATATGTGTGTGTGTGTGTGTGTGTGTGTGTGTGTGTGTGTGTAACCCAACTATATATATAGGGCAAAACTTTAAAGTAAGGAACATATTATACTACCCCTAGTCATCTCTTGACTTCTCTCGAGGTTGCTTTACTTGTGTTGTTGGAGGTGGAAAAACCCATGGTAATACCAGTATTGCAAATCCATGACCTTTCTTTACTTAAGTCTTGGGACATCTCACAGCTCGATGTCCTATTTTTGTTTAATAATCACAAGCACCCTTGAAGGTCAAAATTTCTTGCTCGATGCATTCTCTCCCTACTGTCCTTGTCCCCATCATTGAGGGACTTTCGGGACTTCATTGCCTACTAAAGGACCTACTAATATTTCCCCATTCAATTCCTCTTATCTGGTTGGTCATCTCGACCTTGTTTTCTCCACTTATCTTAGTTCCGTATAATCCACTTGACTTGTTCCTCTACCAATTTTTTCAAGTATTTGACTTTCTCATGCGACATCCACCACAAGGGCATAAGTGTTGTATGTCGTATTTCCAACTTGACTTGCTTAATTGAACAAGTCAACACTTGACCGAAAGATTCTTTCTCTTTCTCTGCAGTGTTCACCTCCTCAGGGGTTTTAAAAAACCATTTATCTTATTCACTAGAAACCAAAGGTCTCTCTCTCTCTCTCTCTCTCTCTCTCTCTCTCTCTATATATATATATATATATATATATATATATATATATATTCCATTTTAGTTTAAAACAAGCTTTATTTCTTCCTTTTTCAAAAAACCTTCATATTTTTCAAACACTTATCCTATGCTCCACTAACACGCCATGTTTAGGTGTCTTAATAAGTATAAGGTTACTTTTAACAATGATTTTGATGGATTTTTCACTAGGTATATAATAGTTAGAAATGTCAAAATCAAAACATCACCTCATGAGGAGGACGTTTAAGCCCTCCCTCATGGTGAGGTCAATTCTGTGACAGTTACAATCATAGAGGGGGTTCGTTTCCCCTCCACCCCTTACTGTAATGCTCCGAATCAAATTTATGGTTTACCATTGAGTCATCCCTATCCGTCCTGGATGTTAGGTGTGAAGTTCAATGAGATAACCTACATAATGCTGTTAGTTTTGTTTTATTTAATTAACATTTCACTTTTTTAACATGCTATTGATTTTTATATCTAGCTACGTGTGGGACCCGTGAGAGGTGTCCCCGAAATAAAAGCATATGGAGCTACTAATGTAAAATAAAAAGTATACTTACCTATGTAATTCTCTCAAAGTACGGGATCGCATACAAGATGCCTTAACAAAGGAAAGGGAATGAGCCGAATGTCCAGTGGGAAATATAATAATGCAACATAGAATCGAACGGCATAAAAGAGACTTTATAACGTACCAACTACATGTACATGAAAATATCGTATTTATATACATATATACATATATGATGAATAAATCCATTTATTCCAAAACGTTACTTGAGTTGATTAAATCACAATAATATTATAAGAGGCCTCTTTTTATCCCTTTTTACTTAACTTAATATTGATTTCTCGATTTGATGCACGCGGTTAAATACTTAAACAAAATAACGTTTGTTTAGGAAAAAGACTTCATTTTTCAAAATTTTCAATTTACTCACACCAAATCCACTTTAGTATTTTCCTTGAAACCATCCTTTCAACCCATGCACACTCGGTGTTTGAAAATACTTGTTTTCCTTTTTAAAACCATTAACAACACACTTGGGTTAATTATAGGTTAAAACCATCCCAGGTTGCTTGATTACCCATTATTCACCTAACTTTACCATTCCTTTCATATCACATGGACATTACTCAATTTGTCATACTTCTTGTCCACATTATCTTTATAATAGAAACATTTACGATTTTCATTTCATGTAAGGTTGTTTTTTCTAATATTCTCAGCATAATCAATTTCTTTATCATGTTCCACTTTTCTTATTCTCTTTTTCTTGGAGTTTACCACATAACTCATACTTTAACAAGCTCCACACCACTGGCTACGCTACTAAATGCTCTAACCAGTGATTTTGGTCTTTAACCCTAAGGCTCCACGTCCTTCTTAATTGTCCCGATCACATCCGAGTCCTTTTTCAATGTGTTTTAATATTTTCCAAATATTCACATTATTCCACTTTTATCGGTCGAAGTCAAAACGCAGGGACTACACTCCATATTTATGTTACACTTAAGAAAATCACCATTTCATGTCCTTTACACATTTACGTTGATTTCATTCCGAAAATCACTTCCGTTTATGACCATTTTATGTAACACATTTTCTAACATTTTTATTTAATAAAAACGTTCCAATTAACGTAAAATTGCTATCTTATCCATTTGTTTCCAAACTTGATTTTTCCTCCCTTTTCAAACGTGTTATTTTTTTCAAAAATATTATTAAATTACACACACTAACTTCTTGAATGTTTTGAACTCATTAACACTTCTTTAACACTTTCGAGTAACACAGTTATCAAGTTGAAAATCTCTTTATTTCATTACTTTCTTTATCAAAGAAATCTTTTAGCATTTTGAAGATTACTTTACAAGAAAAAACGATTTTCGTTTATTAATAGATGTAGTCTTGGAAACATAAATTTATCACATATGTCACACTTACTAACACATTTTAAGGGTTGAAAATTTTATTTTCTTTATTTCATGTTAAAACTCATTATTACCTTTACTAAACTTGTTCGTATGCTCATTGCCAAATTACTACAACTTTATATATATGGGAAGAGGGATATTAAGTTCAAAAATCCAATAAAATGAGTTGAACACATGATTTATTGAAGAAATTTCATAATAATTGCAAAAACATACTTTTCAAGGCTAAAAGACATTTTTGTTCTTCAAAACTTGAATAAATATTTAACTTCATAAAATCCCATTTTTTACAAGAAAACTTCAAGACTTTGTCTATAAAATATCGCAACAGGACAAATATTATTATAAAATATTTTATTTCATAAAATGTTTAACACTAAGTTTTGTTGAAAATATATCATTTTCTCAAAACCTTTGAAGATCATTTGTAAACCATTTTACAAATAATATGAGAAAATAGTTATCTTGAAACATGCATACATTCTACTGTTAAAACTCTATATACAAGACCAAATACTAGGGAAGTAGAGTTCTTACACTTAAATAGTAGAGTTTTCCACCTCAAAGAAGCTCTAAAGATGGTAGGATGAAGAACATGGTCATGGCAACCTTCCACCTCCCAAGGTGGCCTCTAAAGGAGTATGCCTAGCTCCACTAGTAAGATCCATGAAACCTCCAAGAAAAAACCCCTTTAAAGATCCTTTATTATTATCTTTTCTTCTCCAAAAATTCCCAATAACATCTCCATAAATTGATATCTAGCCTAATATACAGTGTATATGGGTTTTATGGGCTTAAATATGGTGGAAGGGGTTAAATTATGGTGGTCTATGGTGGAGGAGTGGTGGTGTTAGGGTGGTGGATGGGGGTGTAGAAGCTCTAAGAGCTAGAAATAGGGAGAGAGAGAGAGAGATGCAAGAAATGGACCCAAACACCCCTTAAATACTCAAAAAATTAAAGGTTAATTTCCAAAAATTCCCCAAAGCTTAACCCCTAGTTGATCTGTTATTTGGAAGTAGGACATGTGTCTAATATAACGGTCTATATTGTGACAACGTTCGAGCGAGAACTATTCTCATTTAAACGAAGTTATAACGAGGGTAGCTTCCCCAAACAGATATGGGTCGTTCGAAGGTCGTTTGAAGGACTGTTCGAACGAAAGAGGCAAGTCATTCAAAGGGGCTAGGGTCTCGTTCGAACGACCCAAATTTTCTCCAAAATAAATATAAGGCCATTAGAAATCCATTTAATTGCACCAAGGCCACAATATTACCCAAAATTTACACACAATCCATCTTACAAGGTCCAAAGCCCAATTGGGTCAAATCAAGTCACCAAATTATATGGGTATGGTCAAAATCGCGGGTGTGGATGTTACAATTACTGATAGAGGTAGTCTATTATTATGAAATTTTACCTATTAAAGAAAATGGAAGTTTCTTTATTATTGTAATGGGATAGGTTTCCAAAAATAATATTTGTGGCACTAACATAGACCTGAATGAGATTAGGTACTTCAATGACCTTCTCACTTCTCTTGGGTCTATTGCCTATAATTTCTAAGCTAAGGCCAAATCCCCAAGCCTTGTTACATGGCTGCCCCATCCCGAAAGAAAACAAATAAAGAAATATTAGAGTTTTTTTTTTTTTTTGGGGGGGGGGGGGTTTGTAGGGTGAGAACTACCAAGTTTTCATGTGCCTGTGGCAAACGGATCTCCAGGTAGATCACTTTCCATTCATTCAATTTTTTGTCAACATAAATTTGTTAGATTATAATCGGTCTTTCCTTTTTTTTTTATTGAAGACATTCATTATAAAAGAAAGATGAATATCTATGAAGTCAACCTCATCAACCTTAAAAATGTTTGAGATCAATAAACTCTCCACATAGTATCATTTTCTTAGAGAGAGGATCAGAGACTTATTAGAAACGAATTGACTGTTGCGTCAGCCAAGACATTCACCACCGTTATCCTTGTGACTGCAACCGATAACTCTATAGTCAGTGAATCTTCCATCCATAACCATTCCCATCCAAAACTCAGTGGAAAGAGGGTTTTACATAGGCATGGCTTACTCAGTAACCTACGTAATCTTAATCGATTCAGAGAGTACTAAATCGGAATAAAATCAAGTATATCTTATAGACGATGACCATGGGCCTCTATTTTTCTTATGAGGTAGTTGGCGTATTATATTGTATTTTGTAAGAGATAAAAGAAGAAGAAGAAGAAGAAGAAGAAGAAGAAGAAGAAGAAGAAGAAGAAGAAGAAGAAGAAGAAGAAGAAAACTTCACATTTCATCCCATTATTCAACATTCTAGAGAAATGGAAACACGATGGAGGGTATGTAAGTGTAGGCTTTAATTGAAATATTTTACTTTTATTTTATAAGTGTAATAGATCAGTCGTATTTTAACCAATTTATTTAGATTTTTGTTTTCATACCATGTAGGCCCTCCTCCGTGAGTCAACTAATCGAGTTGGTCGCCTATCGACCATAAATGACATTCTTCACAACCAAGCCATCATCATGAAGAACCAACTTTCTGAATGAAACCGAATTATTGACTTGACATGTAAGATCAAGAAAAAGACCATGTGCAAGGAGGAGTTAGATAAGAACGATGAATTTCCCCAGTTGGCCTATGGTAGGTTGGGTTCCTAATTTAGCGATATGAATAAGTCCTATGACTTGAAGACTTTAGAGAATTTGATCCTTTAGATACAAAAGTACTCTATTGCTACTGATCTAGATTAGAAGAAAGAATATGTTTCTTACGGTGACTTTAAGGCCAACATAAAAGAAGTGCCTTTGCAACTCGACCACCATGAGTCGGATTCCTTCGATAAGGTTTGGATCGATGGCCAAAAAAAGGATATATTAATAAGGGTGATATAACTTATCTTAAGATCCATCCATTCAAAATCCAGTCATTAGTGATGGATAAGGTTTTTTGGCATTTGACCAATATTTTAATCAGATGTTGAGTGAGGCTATATTCTAGCACACTCTTCTTGAATGTCGGGTTAAGCAAGTTAATGAGGTTTCCAAGAGCTAGGGGAAGTCAACCCTAGAACCCTAGTTTATAGATTATTTTACTTTTATTTTGATGTAGTCCTTTTACCCATATTTAAATAAGCCTCGTGTCCATTTGGAAATTAATGAAAAATCCGTTTATGTGTATACTGTAACACCCCGCCTAATTAAATACCGGGTGATCAGTCCTTTATCAAATTAAAATCAAGGTGAATGTCGTGGTTCATTCTTAGCATCACCGTCAACATAATTTTCCATTTTAATCACCCTATAAATAATTAAGTTAAGTGTCAAAAGATTTTAAAATAATATTTCATTTATTAGATTCCATAATGAAAACCTTTTAAATCTTAACAATTTTTTACTAACGCAAGAGATAAATAAAACAATCCATTTAAATGAAATGCCGACTAGAAATCTCAACCCAAACAAATATCCACAAATGTAATCCACATGACAGAAGAATAAATCCCAAATGAGCACTAATTACTGGGAACATAAATAAATACAAAATCTTTAATAGTTCTAAATTAAAATAGGAAATGGGCGACACATGCCCTATCTAAGAAGAGACTAGATCAGAAGCTGAATCAAGAGAGAAATTGTCTACTGCAAAGACATGCAACTCCCAAATAAGCTGCAGCACGTCCAATCCAAAGAGTCTATGCCTAACGCCCCTGTGGCTGGGCACCTAATATATATATACAAGAGAAGAAAGAAAATGACAGGAAACGGGTCAGAGCCCGAGTGCAAAAATAGCATTTAAAATGGTTTAACAAGTATTTAAAATCCATACTAGTTGATATGACATACATGCTAGTACGCAACACTCTCTTGAGAATTCTCCCCTCTCATCTAGTGTGCACGCCTATTGTAGTACTAAAATATCATAAGTCCAACCTAAATTCTCCTCCCATAAGTTCTAGTACGCGAGACCGTATGATTACAATTTATTTAAGTTAACATCTTCTAAAGAATTATTTAAGCCAATTAAGTGTATCTCAGTACTGATGTGAAATCTCATGCACATACTACAATTTGGAACACCTATTCAATATTTATCTACTTACACGCACAGAAGAAGAATTTGAAGTATAGGTATATCTCTCACACCATATATATATATATATATATACACACACACAATAGAGCACCCCACATAAAATCTAGGGTGAAGGCATACTCTGGTATCCAGTTCGTGTACCTCTCGTACAATAAGGAAAATACTAGTTCGGATCGACTCTCGAACCGTATTAACATAAACACACATATTGGAGGCGAAGCATAGTTCCTACTCCTAAAAGGTTTGCACATACCCCCCCCCCCCCCAATATCTCTTAAGACCGTCTTACTATCATTATCAGATAGCATGTATCAAGAATACTATCTTTTAGGGTATGAGTTAATATCCCCCATAAAGGTCCAATCGAGATAAGACAGTCTCGACGCGGAAACCCCAGTGATGGCAAGTAGCTCGGGTATGATTATACATAGATATATAATAATATATATACATATACACATGCACACTATTTTATATATATATATAGGATGATGCATCGTATATAGCTCGCAACAGATAAACAATTTTTGAAATAACTTATGGTTCAAACCTATTGGTTTAAAACAATTGGGGAATTTTTGAATCTTGTATAAGTAAGTCAATGTTTTTTCAGGACACGTAATTATAAATAATTTACAATTTTTGGGAAAATTTTCATGTGTTTGTATTAGGGCTAGCAAAATGGGTCAAGGGGTCGTGTTTTCACACAACTCGATCAACTTGGCAAGAATGCAACGGACCTAAACATGACATGGCACGATCGGTTGTTTTTTTCTTAACCCTAACACGACACGTTAAAAATACAACACGTCAGGATTACCCGATAAGATCCGACCCAACACAACATGATTGAAACGATTAATCCAACTGTTGAGGAATTAAAAAAAAATGGATCAAAATAATGGGTTGATAATGGGTTTAAATTTGGTGGATAGTGGATCAACATATAATCTATACCGTGATCTTAATTGGATCAATATCGTGTCCTTCTCGAGTCAATTTCATGGCAGAAATTGGACATGAACATAACCCGACCTAATAACAGGTCCAAAAACATAAATCTAAACACGACCCGAACATTAAATACCGTGTCAATTTCGTTTCGTTTCGCGCCGTGTTATCATGTCATTTTTAAAATAGCAGTCAAACAAATTTAATTTCAATACAAATAAGATGAATTTAAAAAAATGACAAATTTTCCTTTATTTATTGGACTATCCACCTATTCAAGGTATAAAAAAATTGGACAAAATTTCAATTAAAAAATTGGACATAGTTTTGGAGTTACAAAGAAAATTGGACTGAGTTTCTATATTTGGGTTCCCAACCACTTGATACTCATATCATAAACATTTATGATTCGAACATACTAAATTCAAAACGAAAATTGTAAAACATAGATACAAAAAAAAAATTAAAATTGCATTCGGTACTATTCTTGAATTGATGAAATTTAAAAATGCATGAAGCCACAGAGTCTACATTAATATCGGGTCTACATTAATATCGAAATTGGAACTATTCTTGAAAGTTGCAGTATAATCTTTGTTGACCTGCAAAATAAAATTCAAATCAAATCAATTTTACATGTATATCAATGGAATATGAATGACAGCATATTCTTGAAAGCCACCGTGTTCGATGAATAATAGATGGCCTAACATCTAGTACTACTGAAATGACTATAATATAATTTGGAATGATTTAGTCAATTTCAGTGACTTGAATTAGACATTCAAACACACATCAGTTACTTAATTCCTTCAAATAGAGTATTGCCATTCAAATGCACTACTATACATTCCTTATGTGTATAAAATGCACTGCTAATTAAAATGCACTGCTAATTCAATGCATTGTTATACATTCCCTATGTGTATAAGGAATGAAGTAACTGATATTATAAGTAGTGTTGTATAAGGATGGTTTACCTGATGGCAAGAACGTGGCAGTGTGGTGGCAGCGGGGGAGGTCAGGGGAATAAGCATGGGATGGAATGGAATGGGGTGGGTGTTGTGGGGGATTTTTGTTTTGGGGAAATGAAAAATGGGAGTGTCAAACAAATAAAGGAGGTAGATGGATTAGGGAGTAATATTAGAACAAATTTAGCATAATAGAGTATCAGAATTAAAAATAGGTTACCAAGTACTACAATTAAAAATAATACCTATTCATTCTAAACAAATCAAGGTTTAGAATTAGAAAAATACAAAGAATACTAAAAAATGTTTACTCAATATATATCCATACAGATATATTTAATAAGCTGCTACTATTTTAAGCACTGCAACTTTTTGGTTGGCAGCTGCTACTATTAAGAACATTTCATTTCATTCCAGGCCTTGAAATTTGTTCACTTTAAACAAATCAAGGTTTAAAATTAGAAAAATGCAAAGAATACTAAAAAAATGTTTACTCAATATATATCCATAGAGATATTTAATAAGCCGCTACTATTAAGCACTTCAACTTTTTGGTTGGCAGTTGCTACTATTAAGAACATTCCATTTCATTTCAAGCCTTGAAATTAAGCAGTGTTGTTATTTGTTACACGTGGTGGAAATTGCAGGCCTTGAAATTTATTTAATGAGATAAGGAATTTTGGAATGAACTCCTCTTGGTCAACATGTCTATTAGCTTTTTTTTTTAATCTTAGATGCATTAATCGATAGAGGAAATTCCAAAGATTTTCCTAGTTCATCAAAAGCAACCACTAAATCGATGAAGGATATAGAATAAAGACAGTGCCCAAAGTTAAATACCTGTAATGGACGTGTTGTATTTTATATTGAACCTCTTCCATCCAACTCGGAGTGCTAATAGTCCAGTCTAGTTCCAACAAAATTGAGGGTAAAAACAATGAATTTGGAGTTTCCTATTAAATTCATACAAATCATAAGGTAGTAAATGAATCAATAGTCCAACAATAAGATTCATCCTTTCAATCAAAAACATGTTTCTTTGGAAGAAAATTCGAGGCCAAATGTAAACCCATCCATTCTCTGAACCATATTTAGGCATCTCTGAACCAATGTACATACCGGATAGAGAATGCCAGAGAAAACAAAAAACGTCTCAAAAAGTAAGTTTTATAGTTTAATCCATGTACATAACAAAAATATTAATAAAACTGAATTTCATATCAATCTTCTCGGCTGGAAAGTATAAATGTTTAAATAAAACTCTTAGTGCATATAGTAAAAGTTAGATTGTCGTATTGCACTAAATGCATTGGTTAAAAGAATATATAAATTGGATAGGCATGCAAAATTTACTATTCAACTAAGAACATAACTAAATTGGATAGTGGCCCTTCATTCTTGAGTGTGAGAGTTAAAGCCCCCACCTATGGCCTTTAAGATTACTCTATTTACCACTCAAACCAAACTAAAACAAATTATATGCCATCAAACATAAATCGAACAAAACTAAAGCTAACGTAAGGACCAAGTCTAGAAATTCTGAAACACAATCAAAATTTAAGCGATATTCACAAATAGGGTCATAGTATTCACCCTCTAAGGTTATCAAAAGTGGATTTGGAGGAGGAACACTTGTTGAAGAAGAAGCCTTGTTTATGCATGTATCAAATTCAACTTTCACAACTGTTGTGTATTTTCCAATTTCAAACACATTTGTATTAATATAAGCTCAGTTTAAAAACAATGAAGCTAAAATCCAATAAAAGTTATATATGCATAACTTTGTAATTTCAAAAAATTAAGCACTCTGTATCAAATGGCAACCTTATATGTGAAAAACCATGCTACAGAAATAAGGAGATACTTGTGACTAAATCTTTCAAAATGTGTAAATGCTTAACAATTATTTAATAAAACCCTTAAAAAAAAGAAATAAAAAAATTGCTGAAAATCGGAACCATATTATTAGTAATAAACAACGGAGAAAGAAGTTACTGTTAGAAAATGTATGAAACTATTCGCATAGTGAATTTTTCAACATCCGTCGATTCGTCAAAAAAGTTAATTAAACTACTAAAATGAATCAATTTTAACACATACCTATGCGTGTGAAAGTGGTGACTCGGGTTAACACTTCAACCATGAAGCAGAACAATAAGAGTATATACCTACAATATTCATAACAAAAGACTAAAATAAGTATAAGAATCTAATAAATCAATTACATAAGCTTCACATTATATATCTCAAACATAATTAGAAATTTAGTATCTAAAATTAGATTAGACAACTATATAAGCTTCACATTATATATCTCAAACATAATTATTAGTCAAACATCATAGTTAGAAAGGCAGTTACACCCGAAGATGACCCCAGTAAGGATGAAATGAAGAAGCTACGGGAGAAGAAGGAAGAGATTGACGTAGCATAAGCAGGTGTGGAGAATTCTCAAGACAATATGTTAATCACTGTTTCCAGAAGTCACGACATCTCCAAATGTCAAAATTTGTATAAATCACACAAAACGTTCAACGTAACCTGATATTCACACCTAAAAACTTAATTTCCAAAACATAAATACCTTAATTTCCAAAACATAAAAACTTAATTACCAAAACCTAACTCAAGTAAAAACTTAATTTCCAAAACTTAACGTAAGCTGATATTCACAACTAAAAACTTAATTCCGAAAATCAAAAGCAGCAGGCCAACTAATGCCATCAGGCAACCTGAAAGCCAGCGCTTCTCTTTAAGGGGAGTGTTGTGTCCCATTGTCGAATATTAATAACCATAACAATGGGAAAAATAGTATTAAGAAATTTATAAAATTTCAGTTGTCAAGAGAGTAAGTTACCTCCACCATAATGCCATCCCCATTTGCTTGATCTCCTTCAGCTTAACACAATTCATCGAGATAAAAGAATATAAGATTTTTTTTACAGAGATCCATATATAAAATGTGAAACCCCTGTTATCATATTACAATATCAGAGATCCATATATAAAAGCAAACATTTTTTATATCATAATTTCAATAATTATTACAATCGGAGATCCATATATCAAAAGAAACAGTTGATAGATCTGATATGATGTGTTGGTTAAAAAACTCTCAAATTCATAAAAAATCTCAGATCAGTAAAAAAATATCAGATCCGTTAAAATCTCAGATCAGTAGAGACAAACAGTTGTACACGATATGATGTGTTGAACAAAAAATCACAACATCACAGTTTTTGAACCAAAAATCACAACATCACAACATCATCACAACTTTTGAACCAAATATCACAACATCACAGCTCTTGATTTGAACCAAATATCAAGACCTTGATTTGAAACAAAAGCGATCTTGATTTTTTGGACGATCAGTCAGTTTTTTGGACACAGTTGATTCAAGTTTATTTGAACCAAAAAAATTAAGATCATTCAAAAGTTGTGATGTTGATTCAAGATCGTTCAAATAAATCAGTCTCAGTTAGTTTTTGAACCAAAAAATTAGCTCATGAATCAACATCATGAGGTAAAAACGATCCAAAACCCACTCCGATTTTACCCAAATCAGCACCCAAAACCCATACATCCAAAACCCAGTCCATTTTTACCCAAATCAGCACCCCAAAAAAGTAAAACATAGTTACAGAGCAGAGCTAAAAATGTATAGAGAGAGAGAGAGAGAGAGGATACCTAATGGCTAGAAGTGAGGTTCTACAGCATAGGGGGAAGAGAGTGTGTAGCAATTAACCTCGATTTTAATATATGATGAATAGGTTTTTGTTGGTGAATCCAACCCATTAAAATCGCTGTTGAAATTGCTCTGTTGAAAATCAGCGGTGGCCTGAGTGTTGGTGGTGGTGGTGTCTCTGCTAAAAAATGAAAATATTAGATGAAGAATCCAAAGAAAAAAAATATATGATGAATAGGTTTCGGTTCGTAAGATTAGAGAGAGAGAGAGATGAAGCGGCTGCTTCAATTTTCAAATGGGTGGAAATGGAAGGGAAGGGAAGGGAAGGGAGTGAGCTGAGCGTATGAGGTTTGTGGTGAGAGTGTATCGTGGGTATGTTTACAAATATACCGCTCAATTTGAATTTTGAAAAAGGGAGAGAAATAAATTAGAGTGTATGAAAAGAGAGGGAATTCAAAATTTTCAAGGGTAAAATAGGGAGTGCAGGAAAAAATAATATAGATGACATCATTAGCCAAACTTTTGACATATATAAGTTTCCTACTTTATTATATATATATATATATATATATATATATATATATATATATAACATCACATATATTAATTTGGTTTGCCCAGGATCTATAATAAATATAGTAACCATACGTGGCCCATATCACCCAAGTCCTACGTATAATTAACCAGTTCATTTTATTCTCAATTATCGCCCTTTTATTACGTAATACCCCGTATTTTTATGCTATATTAACTTGGGGATTTATTAAATTTAATGTGAGTTAATTATTTAATAAAAATCCAGAAATTAATTATGTTATAATTATTAACGTGACAAGAGTTAGTAATTATGGAAAATTTGTTGAATATTACTATTGAGCCAAGTAATATATGATATTGATTATGTTGAATGTCACGAGTGAATAAAATGACAATTTTGGAAATTTGAGTCGGGACGCGCCCGTGTCGCGTCGGGACTAATTACTGATAAATAAAAAGGGAATATTTTATAAGTTGTTCGTATGGTCGTTTTGAGTGTGCCAACGCGTCCGGAAGGGTCGAGATAGTCAGAAAAGTGTACCCGGGGGTTTAGTTTGGGTCTCGGGGCGTTTTTAGGCCTAATTGGTACCCCGGGAGGGCGTTTTGGACATTTCATCTTTTTGGGTAATTAAACCCACGAAAATCAGAAACATATATCAGCCATTTAGGTTATTCAGCTAGGGTTAGAAAACTCAAACACAAGTGACGGACATAGGAGAGGGAAGAAGAAAGCTTCCAAGGCAATCCAAGGCCCCAAAAGTCATCCGTTTGCACCACAACCACCACCAACGCGTAGATCGCGCAGCGGGCTACGCAACCACACCAAAAACATCTGCAAATCAGAACGTCAAAAATCCCAGGCAAGTGTTTATCTTGCTATTTTCGTTGGTGCAATTTCCATATTAGTTTAGGAATGATTAGGGATGAAATATATGGAAGAAAACTCAAATTGTGATAGGAATTTGCATGTAGTAAAGACTTAAACCTTATTCTGGAAGTCTCTTGTGATGTAGAAAGATAACGCACGAAATTTTGGTGTAAATAAGAAAGAAATTCTGGGATAAAACAGATTAGAATCATGAGTTAGAGATTTTTAGGGTTCTTGAGTTTTAAATGAATTATGGCATGATCAATCCATGTTTAGTGAGGTAAATTGATGTGTTTTACGTTGAAAAATACCTGATATGATGATATAAGGTTAGAAGTATCAATTCTGGGATGATTGGGATTTGAAAATATGGATTTGGTGTAAGTTTGGAGATGAAACCCGTAACTGCAATTCTGCAGATTTCGCAGACTTGCTTGATCGATCGATCGAGCCCAGAGCTTCGATCGATCGAAGGTTCCATCGATCGAGCCCCAGACCTCGATCGATCGACCCTTCCTGGCAGACCCCTATTTCTCTTTTTAAATGAGTTAAGTTCAATTTATTGTGAAATAATTCTTGGGCATCCTTAATAAAATGTTTTTGGGAGATAGGGAAGACCAGTAGGACATGTGAATAGATTTTGGGACCCTTGATGTCGGGCAAAGATTGTATTTTGGGATAATTACATATGGGTTGGTAAATTTATAATTTAAAGAGAGAGACACGTAAGAGAGTTACTTTGGGACAAATGTGTATACCTACTGAATTTTATAATTGGGAGGATAGAATCCATGAAGCGTTATGTAGTTAGTGGAAAAAGTTCCTCAAATTAAAATAAGATGTCAATGGTTATACGTGATAACTAAATAATGAGAAATAAATACAAATGTTGTAAGTATGGGAATTGAGAAGTTACCCATTATTGATATGGTAATATTAGTATAGTTATATGATTGTGTATGCATATACTATCTAAGTGTAAAAATCATGCCCACGCTACTTGCTATCCCTGAGGTTTCCGCGCTGGGACAGTCTTATCTCGATGGGACCTTTATGGGGGATATTGACCTGTACCCTAGAAGATAGATATACTTGGTACATGCTAGTGATATGATAGATCAGATGGTACTAAGAGACGCAGGCATGTGGCATCCTCTTAGAGACTTGGAATCTATTCTTCGCCTCATTTTGTTTGTGTATAGATATCCTTGGTACAGGCTATCGCAGTGATATTTCATACGGTCCTACGAGACTTGGAATCTATACTTCGTCTCAAGATTGTTTGAGTATGTGTTAATACAATTTGAGAGTGATTCCGAATTTGTATTCCCCTTAATGTGAGTGATATGGGGTTTGGATAATAGAGTATGCCCGCACCATAGTTTTATTTGGGGTGTTGTTATGGTTTATATATATTTTACAAGTGGTTAATATATATATGAAATTCTGAAATATAGAACTTTTTACTGTGATGTAATATGTAGGACGTGTTTGATAACTCAAATTATAAATACTTGCGTTGAGAAAGTATAATATGACACTGGAAAAATTTATTGATTAATAAAGTCAAAATGAGAACTTTGGTTACTAATTGAAATATCCCTTTTTAAACAATTGAATCGTAAATGTTGAATCTTACGAGTAAGCTAAGATAAGTTAAATCCTTGGGAAGGTTAGTGCGATAAATAATAATACAAACAGTTGGGGATGTTAGTGCGATAGGTGTGCACATTAGAAGAGAGGTGAGAATTTCTCAAGAGAGTGTCACACTAATATGTTGTTGCATTGGCCTGTATCAATTTAAATACTTGCTAAACGTATTTTAAATCAAACACAGTATCGGGATCTGGCCCGTTTCTTTTTCTCTCTCTCTCTCTTGTATATATATGTATGTATTACAGGTGCCCAGCCACAGAGGCCTCTTGCTTAGGATCTTTTGGAAGGAACGCGCTGCAGCTTAGGTGGGAGTTGCAGGTCTCTTGATTAGACGACTTCGTTCATTCGAATCCACTCTTAGTACTTTCATCTAGTTGAGCATGTGTATCTCTTTCCATTATTCCGTTGTTATTGGACATTTGTATTTCAGTTATTTCCAGTATTGTTACTATGGGATTTATTCAGTTTGGATGTGTGACTTTAGATTTCGTATGTTGACATTCGATTGACGAATGTATTAAATTAATTGGATATTGTTGCAGAATTTAATGTGGTGTGATTCTTACTTATTGAATGTTGTTAATAAAAGAAATGATTTTTCTTTAAATAAAATTTTGGAAAGAATGTATAAAAATGGTTTTGACACTTAGCTTAATTATTTTAGGGTGTTAAATTGGAAAATTTTATTTTACGACAGTGATGGTAAGAATGAACCAACTGTTCACCTTGATTTAATTTAATAAAGGAGTGATCGCCCGATATTTAATTAGGCGGGGTGTCACAGGTGGTATCAGAGCATCAGGTTCTAGCGTCCTTAGGATCTGTACGGCTTATTATGCTTTCAGCGTTGCTTTGTTTATTTTAGAGCTCTATGTTTAGGATTGTCGATTCCTTTGACGAGATTTCGTTCTCATGTTATAATGTGCATACACTAGTGAATTCTAATTTCGTTCGGATGCGTGCGTGTGCTGAGCGATGATGGATGTCAGAAGAGGACCGTTAAGCGTACATCAGGAGGCAGGGATCAGTTGAAATTATGAAATATATTCGAGGATGATGACCATAGTCGAGGTTACCTCCATTATGGCATGAGAAGACACGACTAGAAAGGCGACTAAGGTGAAGCAATGATTTTTAAATGCTGTTATAGTCAAATGAGGTGCGAGGGTAAACTTACGCAACGTATTACAAAAACGTGTAGAGACTGTCAGTGGGAAATTTTAGAAACGCGAAAATTGTATGTGTTTACCAAAGGCTTAAATATAGGACGGAGTGTGGCAAACTGAAAGTGAAAATTTAGAGAAAATTTTCTTGGCTTTCGGGACGAAATTTTAATGGTTGGAGTCAACCACCAAGTTTAGAAGTGGAATGTTATGCCTATAGGAGAACCTTGGGTACAGTGTTGACCGTATGTTCCTTCCTCAACTATTCAGGATGAGAAGCAAACATGGTTATGAACTCGTCACAGGAGGGCATGACAAAAGTCCAATTGTGGATATGAATCCTAATCGTTAGCAAATTTTGTATCGAAAGAGGTAGATACTAGTGGAGGAAACAACTCCAAGTGGGAGACCAACTTGTAATAATAGTTGATAATACTCGAGGAGGAAATACTGCTGGACGACCGATTCATAGGTTGACAATGTCATATTTTGTCAATATAGATGATAACACTTATTTGTGGGGTCAGTTAAAGGAATCGAAGAATTTAGTAGAGAAAAAGACTGAATACAACGGTGGTGGTATAGCACCACAAAAGGATGTGGATACACATCAGGAAAACCATTTAAATGCCTCAGATAGTTAAATTCTTACCAAGTGATGGTAAATTCAGTAAGTACTATTATAGATAGTAACATGATCTTTATGGCCTAAAAAGTTAAAGGAACAATCGGAATGGCTAACGGGAATCGAGTTTACTAAAGTCCGAGAGAAGGACAATCCTAACCTGATTAGTAGGACAAGTGATAAGTGGATTATGTGTTGAGGTATTTTGTGCGGAGTGAGATCGCTCGCGATAATATGTTCCAAAGTGAGAAAAAAGGGACAAGAATACGGTGCCTAGTAAAAGGCAACGATTAAAATAATTTTGTTATGGTTTGGGCAGACGTGTTACGTCCGAAAACCATTTGCGCAGTCAAGACGATTGACAAGGTAGAAGTGTAAGTTGTATCCTCAAAGGATGAGGCATGTTTATGTGACACGAGAGAGTAACTATATTTTGTTCATTCCTAGATTAGCATGTGAGACGAGTTTAATGCATATAATTATAAATGTTACCATTATGTGAATATTTTTCCCTAGTGTAGCGGGATTTTTCTTTAGTGTTATCCGCGGAGGATGAATGAGTATATTAACAGTGTTTCTTACTTTATTGAGGTTACTCGTTGTAGTGATGCGATACACGAGTATGATATTATCTTTGTTAAAACGTTACAGAAATGGTTAGTACGATAGTGGCCATTTATTGCTAGGCTATCGGAATGGTTGCATTAGAGCAACATGTTTTATGTTTTATTTTGGCGAGCTTTACCTGTAAGAAGGTTAGACTTGTACTTATATTATCTATCCAAGAGAATTAGGAGGAGATAGTGGGCTCGAGATATTCGATGCCAATGTATGTATAGACTTTGTCAGTATAATTCCGTATGTATCGGAATTTACCATTGAGCAAAAAGATTTGACCCAGTATTATGTTTAGCACTCCGGACTTAGTGATAGGAAGAGTGCAGTGTTATATTTACCCTTTAGAGAGGTGGGAGATAAGAGTTATACCCTTATTATTAGGGAAAGGAATTTCGAGAATTCCGAGTGTATGTATTCGAGGTTTAAGAAATGCTATTACCACCAACCTACACTGAACAATTGTGCAATTAGTGAAACGTTCTTTGTTAAGCATAATTACGGGAGAAATTGTAAATTTTCTATCAAGGGACAGAATAAAGGGGTATATACTATGGACGGAGGACCTAACGTATTTCGATAACCGACAATGCTAGGTAGTAGTGTATCGGGGGGGTTCCTTATTTAGATTTCGCTTTACGAGACATCCCACGCATGAAACTTAGCGTAAGGTTGGAAATAGAGAGACGTTTGGTCATTATTCCACAAGTTCGATACCCTGGTCGAAACGGGATCAAGTAATTATGTATATAAGTTGGAAGTTGTATTTTGTTTTAAGATTATTGGAGCCGGATTTTGTGGTAGGAGAGCATTGAAAGTTATCCCCACGAGTAGAGGGGTGGAACGATGATAAGGAAGATTTAAAATTTTGATTCTTTTTTTGGAGTGATTAGAGTGTTGTAATCACGCTGCAAGCACCAGGGAAAACAAATAATTTGTTTATTAGTATGGAGCGTATGTGATGCTTACGCTAGTATGCCCGGTTTATAGGGTGTGTAGACATCCTAGTTAACTGATGTTAAACTCGTCGTCCGAGATGAAGGGACGTGGTAATAGACATGTGAAATATATGTTTGTGGGACTAGTATAACGAAGTGGAAGTGATAGAGTGGATTAAACGTCACAAGAGGGGCGATAATACATACATAAGTGTGCAATTAGAATAGCACACCCTAACTTGATTGGAAGGCTGTGGGAAGCCATTCAAGAATTGATATTCCTCGAATAGAGTAGAATTTAATCGTTATGAAGCACACCCGGAGCAAAATTTTTATTAGTCAAGTGTGAGAACGACTTGTGCATACAAAGAGTAATGATGTTAGTATAGTATAAGAGTTCCAGAAGTACGCTTTGTGGAGAGAAGAGCATGGGTGGAACTTTCGGCATACTACAAGGAAGGAAGGGGAGTATTACGTGTCCCTTAATGTGAGACATTTCAAAGGAAAACTGATGTTTAGCGGGATGTAGTGATAGTATCAACATGCACCGCCCATAGGTAAGGTTTGGTTGTAAGAGGAGAATCAACCAAAGAATTTTGTGTTTATCAAAAATTCCTGAACTTGGAAGAGGTCGGTAAAGACAATAAAGTTCTTGGATGAGTTGCCATCCTCAAAACAAGACCAAGGGTTTATCCCGAACATGTGAATTAAGTCGCCGAGAAGGAAGTGATTGATATTCCTTTGGGTTAGCTTACAATATTAACTGGTATGCCCCAGACTTCCTTTGAAAGGAAGGATCGCGCCAGTGCATGGTCCGGCGCAGTATAAATTTCTGAATCAGGATGAGATTGGTGAATCCCACCTTTGAAATGGGATTTCAGAACCATCGGAGATAAGATTTCGTTTCGAGTATGATGTATCACCCTTAGCCAGGGAATGAGTGCACGGTGATTAAAGATTTGTGAAGCCACGTAAAGGAGATTTTGGAATCTTAATACGATGATTTCAAGAATGCTTTGTAGAAGCACTCGTACCTATTGTCGCGTACAAGGTACTTATTAAGGTTTTGTTATGGAAGAACCTCGACTATTCTCCTTCCGTATATTTAGAGGAGAGTAGATAATCAGAATTTTTGGATCGGTCGAGAGAACATCCGATAACTGTGGTAGAATTCCACAACTATTTTAGGCGAGCAAGAGTGATCAAATGTTTGTAATATTTTCTCAGAATGGGAGTTTTGTATATGAATAAATCCGAGTATTCGTCATGTAGTGAGGTGCGGCCTTCTAATGATAATGAGATAATGAAATGTATAGCGTATAAGTGTGACTTATGCGAATGTTGTCGGTTGGGAGCACAAGGTGAAGTATCTCTAATGAGAATGTAAAACAATGTTGTTGTGAAGAAAGGGCTATAGTGATTGAGCGCCGTAATGGGTAGTTAGTTTGTGTACGGAAAAAGGATATCCAGGATTGTGCTACCTGATAGGCCTTATTTTTCGAATTTCGGGACGAAATTCCGTTATTAGGGGGGAAGTATGTAATACCCCGTATTTTTATGCTATATTAACTTGGGGATTTATTAAATTTAATGTGAGTTAATTATTTAATAAAAATCCAAAAATTAATTATGTTATAATTATTAACGTGACAAGAGTTAGTAATTATAGAAAATTTGTTGAATATTACTATTGAGCCAAGTAATATATGATATTGATTATGTTGAATGTCACGAGTGAATAAAATGACAATTTTGGAAATTTGAGTCGGGACGCGCCCGTGTCGCGTCGGGACTAATTACTGATAAATAAAAAGGGAATATTTTATAAGTTGTTCGTATGGTCGTTTTGAGTGCGCCAACGCGTCCGGAAGGGTCGAGATAGTCAGAAAAGTGTACCCGGGGGTTTAGTTTGGGTCTCGGTGCGTTTTTAGGCCTAATTGGTACCCCGGGAGGGCGTTTTGGACATTTCACCTTTTTGGGTAATTAAACCCACGAAAATCAGAAACATATATCAGCCATTTAGGTTAGTCAGCTAGGATTAGAAAACTCAAACACAAGTGACGGCCATAGGAGAGGGAAGAAGAAAGCTTCCAAGGCAATCCAAGGCCCCAAAAGTCATCCGTTCGCACCACAACCACCACCAACGCGTAGATCGCGCAACGGGCTACGCAACCACACCAAAAACATCTGCAAATCAGAACATCGAAAATCCCAGGCAAGTGTTTATCTTGCTATTTTTGTTGGTGCAATTTCCATATTAGTTTAGGAATGATTAGGGATGAAATATATGGAAGAAAACCAAAATTGTGATAGGAATTTGCATGTAGTAAAGACTTAAACCTTATTCTGGAAGTCTCTTGTGATGTAGAAAGATAACCCACGAAATTTTGGTGTAAATAAGAAAGAAATTATTCGATAAAACAGATTAGAATCATGAGTTAGAGATTTTTAGGGTTCTTGAGTTTTAAATGAATTATGGCATGATCAATCCATGTTTAGTGAGGTAAATTGATATGTTTTACATTGAAAAATACCTGATATGATGATATAAGGTTAGAAGTATCAATTCTGGGACGATTGGGATTTGAAAATATGGATTTGGTGTAAGTTTGGAGATGAAACCCGTAACTGCAATTCTGAAGATTTCGCAGACCTGCTTGATCGATCGATCGAGCCCAGAGCTTCGATCGATCGAAGGTTCGATCGATCAAGCCCCAGACCTCGATCGATCGACCCCTCCTGAAAGACTCCTATTTCTATTTTTAAATGAGTTAAGTTCAATTTATTGTGAAATAATTCTTGGGCATCCTTAATAAAATGTTTTTGGGAGATAGGGAAGACCAGTAGGACATGTGAATAGATTTTGGGACCCTTGATGTCGGGCAAAGATTGTATTTTGGGATAATTACATATGGGTCGGTAAATTTATAATTTAAATAGAGAGACACGTAAGAGAGTTACTTTGGGACAAATGTGTATACCTACTGAATTTTATAATTGGGAGGATAGAATCCATGAAGCGTTATGTAGTAAGTGGAAAAAGTTCCTCAAATTAAAATAAGATGTGAATGGTTATACGTGATAACTATATAATGAGAAATAAATACAAATGTTGTAAGTATGGGAATTGAGAAGTTACCCATTATTTATATGGTAATATTAGTATAGTTATATGATTGTGTATGCATATACTATCTATGTGTGAAAATCATGCCCACGCTACTTGCTATCCCTGAGGTTTCCGCGCTGGGACAGTCTTATCTCGATGGGACCTTTGTGGGGGATATTGACTTGTACCCTAGAAGATAGATATCCTTGGTACAGGCTAGTGATATGATAGTTCAGACGGTCCTAAGAGACGCAGGCATGTGTCATCCTCTTAGAGATTTGGAATCTATTCTTCGCCTCATTTTGTTTGTGTATAGATATCCTTAGTACAGGCTATCGTAGTGATAGTTCAGACGGTCCTACGAGACTTGGAATCTATACTTCGTCTCAAGATTGTTTGAGTATGTGTTAATACAATTCGAGAGTGATTCCGAATTTGTATTCCCCTTAATGTGAGTGATATGGGGTTTGGATAGTAGAGTATGCCCGCACCATAGTTTTATTTGGGGTGTTGTTATGGTTTATATATATTTTACAAGTGGTTAATATATATATGAAATTATGAAATCTAGAACAGTTTACTGTGATGTAATATGTAGGACGTGGTTGATAACTCAAATTATAAATACTTGTGTTGAGAAAGTATAATATGACACTGGAAAACTTTATTGATTAATAAAGTCAAAATGAGAACTTTGGTTACTAATTAAATTGAATCGTAAATGTTGAATCTTACGAGTAAGCTAAGATAAGTTAAATCCTTGGGAAAGTTAGTTCGATAAATGATAATACAAACAGTTGGGGATGTTAGTGCGATAGGTGTGCACATTAGAAGAGAGGTGAGAATTTCTCAAGAGAGTGTCGCACAAATATGTTGTTGCATTGGCCTGTATCAATTTAAATACTTGCTAAACGTATTTTAAATCAAACACACTATCGGGCTCTGACCCATTTCTTTTTCTCTCTCTCTCTTGTATATATATGTATGTATTACAGGTGCCCAGCCACAGGAGCGTCTTGCTTAGGATCTTTTGGAAGGAACGCGCTGCATCTTAGGTGGGAGTTGCAGGTCTCTTGATTAGACGACTTCGTTCATTCGGATCCACTCTTAGTACTTTCATCTAGTTGAGCATGTGTAGATCTTTCCATTATTCCGTTGTTATTGGACATTTGTATTTCAGTTATTTCCAGTATTGTTACTATGGGATTTATTCAGCTTGGATGTGTGACTTTAGATTTCGTATGTTGACATTCGATTGACGAATGTATTAAATTAATTGGATATTGTTGCAGAATTTAATGTGGTGTGATTCTTACTTATTAAATGTTGTTAATAAAAGAAATGATTTTTCTTTAAATAAAATTTTGGAAAGTACGCATAAAAATGGTTTTGACACTTAGCTTAATTATTTTAGGGTGTTAAATTGCAAAAAATTATTTTACGACAGTGATGGTAAGAATGAACCAACTGTTCACCTTGATTTAATTTAATAAAGGAGTGATCGCCAGGTATTTAATTAGGCGGGGTGTCACATATAACTTCTTATTGTCCCTAGAAGTGTTTCCCCTTACTGGATGTAAATTCAGTAGGCGTACCCTCACCATCATACTGGTCTAAGTCTCTCGAGTCTCATGATACCACACTTAATATCGGAATGATTTCTATTAAATTTTATGCCTCCGTTATCCCACAGATATCTAACGTATAAATTACATTTACCTGAACTCAATTAGACCTACCCACGATCCATTATTATCTATAAATATTATATAAGGTTACTACGCCCTTTTCTCGAATTAATTCAAAAGAGAAAAATTATTCAATTTCTAAGAGGGGTCGATCGATCGATGAACAGGGGTCGGTCAATTGATCGATTGACATTCTTGAGTCGATCGATCAATCGAACAATTATTGCCCAAATTCTGCAGCTATAACCAACGGGTTTCCTCTACAAACTTCACCCAAAACACCATTAACGAATACCAAGCTCCCAAACAATAATAAGGAATGTTACATCAAACTTAATGAACAATTCTTAACGTAAATTTCCTCTAAATTCATTAGTAATCATTCTCAGCTGAATCTAAACTCAAAATATGGTCCTTCACCCTAGTTTTCTTTAACTTCTTCAAGAATTTCATTTAATAACAGATGTTTATCTCTACTAGGTATAATTCCATTTTCAGAAATTCAATTTCAGTGAGGGATTACCCTAACATATCATATTCTCTACAAGATTCAACTATTCATCCCAAATATCCAAAAAAAATCATAAAACTCAAATATTATTTACAACACTATCATAGATGTGATATCAACAAAATTTGTAGCAAGAAAGATACTTGCCTCAGAGATGGAAGTCTGATTCTCAGGTGTTGATGGGTATGGTTTCATCCCTCGTTTCCCGATCTATGTGATGGTGGTGAAATCCAGCAAAGGTGGTGTGAGTTTGTGTTTATCCTCCTTGGAAGGTTTCTCTCTTATCTCTAGCTTATCCTCTCTGAAATTCTATCACTCCTACCCCTCGATGACTTTAATTCCCATCAGATTTAACCCTACAATTTTCGTCCATAATTAAGCCTAAAAATGGCTAATTTATATAATGCCCCCCCTCGGGTTGTTGGTTAGGCCTAAAAATGTCCCGGGACCCAAACTAAACCCCAGGGTATACTTTTTTTACTCTCTCGACCCTTCCGGACACGTTGGCGCACTCAAGATGA
Source organism: Sambucus nigra (assembly GCA_949130495.1). Taxonomy (NCBI): domain Eukaryota; kingdom Viridiplantae; phylum Streptophyta; class Magnoliopsida; order Dipsacales; family Adoxaceae; genus Sambucus; species Sambucus nigra. The sequence goes on from OX422213.1 coordinate 56,308,502, forward strand.
CCATACATGTGACTTATAATTTATTTACTCTATATTGCGTTAATTTAGTTCCCACATGACACAAGTGAATCTCGACTTTAAATTCTGTAATTGTTGTGTTATTCACTCGCGATAATTTTTAATAAAATCAATTCTATATATTACTTTACTCATTAAGTAATTTCCACCAAATAATTACTAACTCTCGTCATGCTAGTAAATATATATTTTAAATTCTGGATTAATATTAATTAAATTATATCCCAATTTAATTTAATAAAAATCCCATAATAAATAAATAGAAGCCATAAAATTACGGGGTATTACATACATCCCCCTTTATAACAGGTATAAGTGCTTCCGTGAAACTCTACCATTTGGTAATATCCTATCCCCATTACCTCATTATACTTCATTTACTAGCTATATCCGTTGTGGAAATGAAATGATCGCAATGAGTCCAAAATTACCTTCATACAGGTCCACCGGAACTGTTGGCTAGAAACATAATTTCTGGCTAATCATATTACTTCAACCGATTTCTATCAATGAGTGGTGCACATAGGGACTAGTTATTATGTCCTACTCAACACCGACTTCCACTTATAATGCCTCACATTAAGTAGTACTTAATACTCCTCTTCTACCCTTGGTGTATCATAAAAGTTCCGACCAGTGCACTTTCGCCACGATGTGCTCATATGGACTCCTTATAACTTTTTGACATCACCATTCTATTTACGCATGGGACACTATTAACATTCAATCGAGTAGAATGCCTCTCCACATTATCCATAATAGTAACATTTTAGTCCTCAAGGACACCCTTTTTTGGCTTCCCACAGCCTTTCAACCAAGTTCGGGCGTGTTACTCTGATCGCACACGTATATATGGATTATCGTTTTCTCACACGATGCTTAATCCATTCCACCACTTCCATTTTTGTTATACTAGTACCATAAACATATATTTTTCATATCAATTCCCACGTCTCTTTTCCTCCGACGATTTGACATCAACTAACTAGGGTGCCCACACCCTTTAAACCGTGCCTATTGGTGTAAACGTCACATACGCCTTAGACGTAACCCCTAATTCTTTATTTCCCCTGGATTCGTAACGTGGCTATACCACTTGGGCATTGTCAATCACCCCAGAATTTGAAATTTTAAATCCTCCTTAACATCATTTCACCCTTCAACCTGCAGTGATAGAATAAAATTTTCGACTTCCTCACCACACTACTGGTTCCACATGCCTTATATGGTAATCTGACTTCCAACTTAAAGTTACAACTACATACTTTTATAACGACCGAGGTACCAGACTTATGGAGGAATGGCCAAAACATCTCCATACTTCCAACCTGACGCTAAGTTTCATGCGTGGGATGTCTCACAAAGCAAAATCTGAATAAGGAACCCCCAATACACTACTACTTAGCATTGTCGATTATCAAAATTAGTTAGGCCCTCAATCCGTAACATGTACCCCTATATTTCCATCTCTTGACATAAAATTTACATCTCTTACTGCAATTACATTTAAATGAGGAACTTTCCTCCCCCAAAGGCACTATCACTCAATATTGGTGTAAACCACATTCCATAAACATCGTACACTTACAATCGAAACCCTTGAAATCCTGTCCCCAAATGTACAACTATGAGTCTTAACTCCCACGTCTCTAAAGGAGTGATATAACAATGCGTTAATCCTATTGCTAAGTCCTAAGCGTTAAACATAATAAGGAGCTAAATCTTCTCGCTCAAATGTAAACCCAATATACTCCTGACCATCATAATAAAGTACCTACACACATCATAATCGAATATTTTGAGACCACTATACCCTTCGAAGTCTCCATAATATATACATAAATGCGAGCCCGACCCTCTCATAGGTGAGGTTTTTATCGTAACAAAAACATCCTGCACGGGCTCATATCCCATCAAGAAAGGAGTCTTTGTTATGTCCTGCACCCAAATTCGTAACTGATGGCATTCTGATCTCAAGTCCAACTTTGAGAAGAAGGCAGTTCCTCTCAACCGGTCGAACGAGTTATCGATTCGAGGCAATAGATACTTATTCCGTGTTGTGACTTTATTCAACCCTCGATAGTCCACACACAACCTCAATAAATCGTCTCACTTTTTCAAAAATAACACCGGAGCGCCCCAAATCATGGTGCTCCTACGAATGGAGCCCTGACCTAACAGTTGCTCAATCTGATCCCTAACTCCCTCAACTCAACTGGAGCTATACGGTACAGTGCTTGGCCATTGGCCGAGTTCTCGGCATCAAATTTACAACAAAAATCTATTTCTCAACTAGGGGTAATCCCGATATATTCTGGATCACACCGAAAGCTAATGGACCATGAGAATCGAATGAACGAAAATTACTACTTCCTGAGAGGTCTCCTCCTCTATGTAAAATAAATAGGCGAACGATCCTCCCTCAGGATGAGGAATCGCTACCAAAAACATATCCTAACTCAGAATAGTGAGATAATACTCTTACGGAAATAGTCTATTATGGTTCTATAAGCAGCAAGTCAATCTATACCAGTAATGCCGTCATTCTCATGCATAACAAAAACTAGTTTATGAGCAGGCAATAATTCAGCTCCCATTCTCTATACGTACTCCCCAGTATATAAATAAAGTCAATGACCCATTATCCCGCAGTGAGTCTACACCTGTCATAGTACTCTCTGGCATGCCTAACTACTTTGTGGCCCGTGAAAACAAGTGGCTATGAAGGAGCATGATGCCCCAATATTGAATAAAATGTGTCCTATAGTACTAGGAATAAAAAAAAGTACCCACAATGGTCGATGGTGGCTACTAAATTGCTATATGCTGGACGTTGTACACACAGTCGTATTGTATTTTCCCCTGCTACTGGGGTATATTACCCTTATCTGGGCAATCTTGCCTCCTATGACCCATCCTTCCACAATTGAATCATCTACCAGTAAACTGTCTCATTTTATGACTCTATTGATTTCAACCATGTCGACCAGTTTCACATTTTCCTTGGCCTTGTTGGCCTTACTAAGCATCTTGATGAAAAATGATATCAGTTTGAGGACAGTCCGTCCACTTGTGACCCGATTGAACACACTTATAGCAGAGTCCTGAAAGTTCTCGCTGGTTGGGTTGGAGTTTCTCTCAAGTCTGATCCAGACAAGTTCGACAATAAAACGGCCCTTTAGTGTACTTAAGGCAAAAACAACTTTGTTCCAATTTTTAGTTAAAAACCAATTTTCACTTCTTAAACCCTAAACATGCATTTAAGTGATTAAATTCATTCGATGAATAAAACATGCGATAAAAGAAACAATTTCAGGAAAAATCCCTGAAGGGAAAAACCCTTTTTTTTCACTATAATTTGTAAGAAAGCGGCTTACACGAATTACAATGAAATAAGTGCGACATACGAAATACCCGCAGGTGTCGGTTTCGATGTCTCGACTGGAACTTTTCCTTTCCAGGAGGGAAACAGTGATGAAGAAGACGGTTCCTTCACAAGATACTTCGTAAGGTCTCCTTCTACAATAGCACTCAGCTCTCGGTTGTAGAGTTCTCCTCACAAAGTGCAACACAGTGCTGTTGATGAATGAATAGTCTTCCGATAAATCGCGTTCAAGATCACTAACTTTAGAATTGAGTAATACGATCCTGAATAAACACCGAAAGATGAAAAAAACTTGTATGGGAATAAGTTTTTCTAAACTGTTTTGCCTACAGAAACGTTTGCAGATACTTTTTATTTATAACTGAGTTGCACAGAGTCTAAGAAAGTGAAAACACATAAATCGAGGTGGCAGGTCGTTCGAGCGAGATGAGATCTCGTTCGCGCGACATGCAATGTCGTTTGAACGATACTCAATCTCGTTCGAGTGAGACACAGTAAAAAATATTATTTTTCTTTTTGATTTGATCCTCAAATTTTCTTAGACTGTTTGCAACTCAGAAATATTTTTTTTTTAAATGATAAAACGATTTTAGTTCCCAAACAATTAAATCATCCAGTATTTAATCAATATACAAATTACCCAACTATTCGTAAGTATTCATACCTGAGTGATCTTAAACATATGAAACACATCTTGACATGTAATCTTCTTGAAATCTTTGATTGCACATTCTTGGATTTAAACAATGTCTAAGGCTTTTAAATAGACTACATAAATAAGCAGCCTAAACTTAATTTATTTTGTCCGGAATTAAGACAATTAAACCAAATGAATATACTAAGAATTATGTTCTTACAAATCTCCCCCTTTGGCTATTCTGGGACAAAAATAAACAGATCTATATGCCATAACCAAATACATACACATGTCCTATCCCAAAAACACAGAAATATAAAAGTACATGACATAGTGAGACTGAATAAATGATACGCGTCTGAATATGTCTATGAATGGCAATCATTTGAATCTCTCTCTGTATGTGATGTATAAATGAATATCTGAATCTCTGAAAACAGTACATACACACACGAGATACAACCAAATACCCAAGTGAAGTGTGGAGGAAATAAACTAATATAAAATCATAATAAATACTCCCCCTACATCACATATCTTAAGTGAAGTGTGGAGGAAATAAACTAATATAAAATCATAATAAATACTCCCCCTACATCACATATATCTCCCCCTTTTTGGCTGGAATAGGCAAAAGGTGGGACAAACACACCAGATCTATCAATAACATAGGAGAGTGAATATGCATATCTAGATAATCAATAGCAATATGACAATGGGTAGGATAGAAGAATCATAATAATAATGCAAAAATCACTAGAACTGCAAAAGTAGACTGTACATCCATGCCATAAATATAAAGATAGATACAATTGATTGAAAGAGTACATCATATCAGAGAGAATAAAAAATACATCAGGAATATGAATGTCTCAGATACAATAAAACAACTACAACGAACCATCATCATCATCATCATCATCATCAGTGTATGTGGAAGAAATATGACCAAGTCTAGATGAACCGGTGCCTCTTCGCTACTCTCTCTACCGCATCTCATAAAAAAATATGGTCATCCTGGACTCAGTACGAGCACGGGCATCAGCCTCAGCATTAAATCTAGACATGATAGAATCATATAGTCTGGACTGGGTAGCTACCTGTGCCTGTAAAGAATAAAACTCCTCCTAAATAGGACGTGTAGGTGCAGGAGTGGGGGGTGGTGGCAAAGTAGACGAGCTCGGATCAGTGTGATCAGAGGCCTAACAAAGATCAGCATCAGGGAAGACTCCCTCTAGGGGTGGAGCTCTTGCTCTCGCTGCCAGTGGCAAATGGCTCTTAGAACGAGCGAAAGTAGACTGATTAATAATACCAGGCGTAGGGAGACGCAGATCACCCTCTAAAACAGGGACACCAGTAGAAGTGAAAATGGTCGAAATGAGAATCCCATATGGAAGAGCAAGAGGAACTGGGAAGGAACCATGGACAGTGACTAAAGATATGACTCGAAGCATGATAGTCGGAAGATCGATATCCCACCCCTGCGAAACATGATACATAAAGTAAACAATATCTGATCCAATCTGAGTATGATTTATCCCAGGATAAATGGATGATGATATAAACCTATTGAGTACACGAAAGGCAGGATAGAGCTGGCGATGATACATCGTAGACCTTGCTAGAGGAATATCCCAGAAATAATGCCGCAAAATATCATCATAAGTCGGTCCATCATCGGAATAACGAGGGAACACAGCGACTGGGATACGAGGAAGGTGCAGAACAGTTGCAATGAGATCTGTAGTGACAAGAATAGGAATGCCACGTACAGAAGAAAAAATCCCCTCGACGTGGGGAAGAGCACGGAAGAAAAACTCCCGGACAATATATGGATAAACATCCCCTCGAACCGCGAACATATAATCCCAACCTCTAGAAGATAACCAACGAGGAATACCTAACTCATGAAACTCTGTATAACAAAAAACCCTCTCGAAAACAACTGACCGAATATGGACACCCAATGAGCAGTAATGATCATACTCAGCATGAGTGGCCCACCTTACAGGAGAGTACGCGGACCTGCTAGCCTGAGCTCTCTGAGCTCGAGCAGAGGGTGGTACCTCATCGAGTCTCCCGGTAGGGGCACCATGGAATCTAGGATGGATGTCCAAAATGTGCAATGTGTGATGTAAAAAAAATACCATCTCGGACACACGCAAACCTAAGCACCTATTTCCGTACAATCGACCAACCAAACCACCGCGAACACCAGCCACAAACGCAGTCGGAATCAGTAATAGAAACAAGAAATTTCTCAAAACAAGTTAAGAAATATCATTGTTACCTTAAAACCACCGAAAAACGGGAACAATATGCCGGAGAAACAGTGCAGGAGAAGTGTTGAAATCGAAAGTACTGGATAACCACAGATCAAAAGTAACACACCGGAAAACCATACCACCGATGAGAAAAGTCTGAACACTCGTTGGAACAGCCCCTTGGGAGAAACAATGGTTAATTATAGGAGCTTAAGTGAGATAAACGAAGTCCAGAGGAGTGTTAAAGAGGAGACAGAGGTGAGGATTTAAGCTTAAACCACTGACAATCGCAGAAAAATGAGAGGAGGTGTTGCTGTCGCGTGAAGATGATGAGAACGACAGGAGAGAAGAGAGAACGACGGCTTAAATGAAAACCTAATCTTGCGTGAAGTCATTCGAACGACTTAAGGATATCGCATGAACGAAATAAGATGTCGCTCAAATTATTTTGTAAGTCTCTTGAACTACGTGTTCGAGCGACATGAGATGTCGTTCGAACGATAAATTTTTTTTTCCAAAAATACCCCCAAAACTTGCAGAATTTGCCCAGCGAAAAAATTATCCCAAACTAATACCTGGAACACAAAAACAGACTGCAAAACAGAAAAAAATAGAAAAACAGTGTAAAAAGCGAAAAAATGGGAATTACATGTGAACACGGTACTAATGTGCTCAGTTAAGAAAGAGGATTGATTGGGAGGGAACTACAATAATTGAGCCATCATTTCAATACGTCGAATCGATCAAAGAGTTCTTATTAATAGCAAGGAATCATCAAACTTCATCAAAGCCATGTGTGATAAAAAGTGTGAGTTTGATGAACTAAACTTAATCAACATGCATACAAGTCCGGATTGTTGACGATTCTACAAATAATAGCGTCATGATACGATGTTTCAACATAGGATTTGTGGTGGAAACCCGTTTACTTTAATTTACAACCAAACTCCCTCAATATATGAATTTTTCAAGATCTTTAGAAATATCTATCAATCTCTACTTAGATAAAGTCCTATTGGCCCAAATTATGGCATTAATTTCTTTTTATTGCCTTGATTTTTTTGGGCTCTTTTAAACGGTGGCTTTTACGACGAGTCAATTATATACTCTCTCACCCCTTTCCCATGAACACTCAACATATTTTCAATACCAATTCTCATGAAAAAATGGTTCTTACAAGCACACCTCCTCCTTAAGTTTACTTACGCATAGATGACAAAATTGAGATAAGAACGTCTCACCAAACTCAAATATGCAAAAGAAGTCAAACATCCATATAAACTCGTGCTTTTGTTCAAGGATGGCATATAAGCAAAGTCGAGTAAAAAATTCATATCAACATCGAAACAACCCCATAGTGCAAAGGTTAAGATCATTCTAGGAATCAATAATAATGACCAAAAATCCTAGCCCCAATAAAAAATGAAAGAAGGGGGGAATCAAGCACACTAATATCCCTATATCAATCATGTAACCTCAAGACTCTAAAATAAAAAATCTTTTTGTATTTTCAAAAGTTTTTATAAAAGGAAAAATATTTTTGTATTTGTCGAAAAGACTCAAATAAATGACAAAAACAAGAAACATGCCATAACATTAGCCAAATATAAGGAAAGATGAAAATACTAGTGTACGACAAATCAACGAACAACCTCAGAGGAAAGATGAGGAGAACCACGAGCAATGATATGAGAATCACCAATCTTTAAGCCTAACGCTTCCAAATCTGACTTCCTAACCCAAGTAAGTGTGAACAGACGAGAAGAGGTATTGGGAATTGGAATGGCTTTAGAATTTCTAGGAGAATTCTTAAGGTCGTAGCAAAACCGTCTGAGATGACATCTCCTACCACAATGTGTGCAAGTGTAGTTATGGTGAGGAGTGTGTCCTATAGGCCGATTATACCTCACATTCCTAGGTGGCTCTCTCCTAAAGTTCCTAGGCAAATTTCTTGTTTGGATGGTTTTGGCTTTGGGAGCAGTTGAGACATGATTATTAAAGGCAATACCTCTCCGATTATCTTTGATTTAGATGGTGCCTAAGATTCTGTCTAACTTTTCAGACCTAGCCTCCAAATCAAACTTAACTTTACTCGAATCTCTCAGTTTTTCTTCAAGCTCACCTATCCTTGACTCAAGCAAACGCGTAGTTTTTCAAATTTCAGAATTTCCCTTTTCATAGTCTCCATCAATCCTCGAAGACTATCTCTCTCACCCTCGACATATTCTAGCTTCTCTCGAATTTTCTTTTCTTGTGCCCTAAGATTCTCAATTAAAAAATCGGAATTATTTATTTCTATGGCACGTTCTTTTAACAAGGCTGCTAGTTTCATATTTGCTTTCTTTTCTTTTAAAGTTTCTTCATACAATTCTTTGAATGCAGTTTGCAAAGCTCTCTCATCTTCTCTCTCATTCTCACTCACCTCATCCTCACTCTCAGGAGTATCAACTTCAGTGGTTGTGGAAGACTCATGCAAAGGTAAGTCTTTATCACTTACATGACTAACCACAAAAGTGGAAAGATCACGCTTACTAGCAAAAAAAAAATCTTCTTCTTGGTCACTATCACTAAGGGAAGAAACGAAATTTTTCAGTTTATTAAAATTCTCCCTCAGTTTAGTGGGACACTCATCTATCCTGTGACCAAAACCTTCGCAGCAAAGATACTTTTCACAATCACCTTTATTGACAAGTTTTTTAAGAGCAGTTTTCATGTATGATTTCCAATTATATGATTCAAACATGTGAATTCTAAAATCATCAAAACCACATAAAGGCATATCTAAGGACACGGGATCACAAACACAATAAAATAGTGCAACAAGCTCTGATACCAATTTGCAACGGGCCTTTAGTGTACTTAAGGTAAAAACAACATTGTTCTAATTTTTAGTTAAAACCCAATTTTAAGGTCTTAAACCCTAAACATGCATTTAAGTGATTAAATTCATTCGATGAATAAAATATGCGGTAAAAGAAATAATTTCAGGAAAAATCCCCGAAGGGCAAGACCCTTTTATTTCACTATAATTTGTAAGAAAGCGGCTTACACGGATTACAATGAAATAAGTGCGACATACGAAATACCCGCAGGTGTCGGTTTCGATGTCTTGGCTGGAACTTTCCCTTTCTAGGAGGGCAGCAGTGAAGAAGAAGACGGTTCCTTCACAAGATACTTCGTAAGGTCTCCTTCTACAATAGCACTCAGCTCTCGGTTGTAGAGTTCTCCTCATAAAGTGCAACACGGTGTTGTTGATGAACGAATAGTCTTCCGATAAACCGCATTCAAGATCACTAACTTTAGAATTGAGTAATACGATCTTAAATAAACACCGAAAGATAAAAAAAACTTGTATGGGAATAAGTTTTTCTAAACTGTTCTGCCTATAGAAACGTTTGCAGATACTTTTTATTTATAACTGAGCTGCACAGAGTCAAAGAAAACAAAAACATGAAAATCGAGGCAACAGGTCGTTCGAGCGTGATGAGATCTCGTTCAGGTGACATGCAATGTTGTTTGAACGATACTCAATCTTGTTCGAACGAGACACAGTAAAAAATATTATTTTTCTTTTTGATTTGATCCTCGAATTTTCTTAGACTGTTTGCAACTCGGAAATAATTTTTTTTAAAACGATAAAACGATTTTAGTTCCCAAATAATTAAATCACCCACTATTTAATCAATATACAAATTACCCAACTACTCGTAAGTATTCATACCGGAGTGATCTTAAACATATGAAACGCGTCTTGACATGTAATCTTCTTGAAATCTTTGATTGCACATTCTTGGACTTAAACAAGGTGTAAGGCTTTTAAATAGACTCCATAAATAACTAGCTTAGACTTAATTTATTTTGTCCGGAATTAAGCCAATTAAACCAAATGAATATACTAAGAATTATGTTCTTACCAACGTTCATGGACATCCCTTCCACATTTAAAACACCTTTTTGTGACTTCATTCTAACCCCGACTTTGTTGGACCTAATGATTTTGGCTCTCCATGCAAATTTTGTTACCTTCACGGCTTTTACGGTCTTGAGGAGCTTGCTGTTGCGATTTTGGTGTCTTCCCACAATTGTTAACTCTAGCCATGTCAGATTAACTATTCTCTCTTGATCTTTTGTCTCATATAAGTTGCATACTGTGATCTTGGTACTATAAGACTGTAGTGGTAACTGCCTATGCCATAATACCAACTAATTTTACGATTGAAACCCTCTCCGGAGACACCTAAGGTGTGACCTGACCTTACGCATTGACTCCCCCAACGGCATTAACTTGATCTTCTTGACAAGCCATCTGAAAGTTGAAATAATCTAAATGAGTTCAACATAACATAAACAAACAACAAAAGTATGAATTTCCAATGAATAAAGATGAATTCAACATTCCTAATATTAGGGCTCTAACGCAGGGGACGCTAAGCAGAAAAGTAATGAACCAGACAGATCCTAAAGGACACTAGAACCTGATGCTCTAATACCACCTGTAACACCCCGCCTAATTAAATATCGGGTGATCAGTCAATTAAAATCAAGGTGAACGATGTGGTTCATTCCTAGCATCACTGTCGACAATAATTTTCATTTTAATCACCCTATAAATAATTATGCTAAGTGTCAAAACATTTAAAATAATATTTCATTTATTAGATTCCATAATGAAAACCTTTTAAAACATAACAATTATGACTAACGCGAGAGACAAATAAAACAATCCATTTAAATGAAATGCCAACTACAAATCTCTACCCAAATAAATATCAACAAATGTAATCCACATGACGTAAGAATAAATCCCAAATGAGCACTGATTACTGGGAACATAAATAAATACAAAATCTCAAATAGGTATAAATTGAAACAGGAAATGGGTGACACTTGCCCTATCTAAGAAGAGATTAGATCAGAAGATGAATCAAGGGAGAAATCGTCTACTGCAAAGACTTGCAACTCCCACATAAGTTGCAGCACATTCAATCCAAAGAGTTTATTCGTGACGCCCCTCTGGCTAGGTACCTGTAATATATATATATATACAAGAGAAGAAAGAAAATGACAGGAAATGGGTCAAAGCCCCTGTGTAAAAATATCTTTTAAAAATGGTTTATCAAGTATTTAAAATGCTTATTAGTTGATATGACATACATGTTAGTACGCAACACTCTCTTGAGAATTATCACCTCTCATCTAGTGTTCACGCCTATCCTACTACTAAAATATCACAAGTCGAACCCAAATTCTCCTCCCACAAGTTCTAGTATGCGAGACCGTATGATCACAATTTATTTAAGTTAACATATTCTTAAGAGTTATTTAAGCCAATTGTGTGTATCTCCGTACTGATGTGAAATATCTTGCTCATACTACAATTTGGAACACCTATTCAATATTTATCTACTTACACACACAGTAGAAGAATTTCAGGTATAGGTATATATCTCACACCATATATATATATATATATATATATATATATATATATATATACACATTAGAGCACCCCACACAAAATTAACGGTGCTGGCATACTCTGCTATCCAATCATCTACCTCTCATACAATAAGGTAAATACTAGTCCGGATCCACTCTCGAACCGTATTAACATAAACACACATATTAGAGGCGAAGCATAGTTCCCAATCCTAAAAGGTCACCACATACCCCTCGCGTCTCTTAGGACCATCTGACTATTATTCTCAGATTGCCTATATCAAGGATACTATCTTCTAGGGTACGAGTTAATATCCCCCATAAAGGTCCAATAGAGATAAGACCGTCTCGTGCGAAAACCCCCGTGATAGCAAATGGCTCGGGTATGATTATATAGAGATATATAATAATCTATATAATAAAGCAGGAGGGTCTTTTTGCCATGTCATACAACTATTGCCACATCATATAGCCACATCATACAACTTTATATACAAAATGTATAAGCTTAGTCCATGTGTCCAGTTTGTACCCACGATTTTAAATTTTGTGTGTTTGTTTCAAGTGCCTCAAGCCACTCACCTCTCTGTCAAAGGAAGACTCTCACATTTCCTCACTCCTCTTACACGCCCACCTACTCCCTTACACACCCACTCCCCTTAAACAGCCTCACCCTTTCTATACCTACGCAGGACCTCTCTCTCTCATTGCGTACAAATCTCTCTCTCTCATTGCGTACAGATCGCTCTCTTTCTTAAATCCATGGTATCCCCTCATTGTTCATCCTCCTCGCATTGTTGATTCTTACAGTCATTCGTTACAGTTGTTCGGTTGGAACCAAAGGGTAAGAGACGATTTATTCTTTTTTTTGTTCAAATTCATTTTTTGTTTAGATCTGTTCAAATAATATACAGTTAGTTGTTCAGATATACACTGGAAGTCGCAAGTTCGTGATGAAGAAAAGTGGGCTATCAAAATAAAACTGCTCTAGTGCATGTTGACTGTCGCGTGTTGTGTTTGAAGTTGACGCGTGTAGATGGGTTGGGGTTGTTTTGGTCTTGGGTTTTTAGGGACACATTTTGTTTTTGTGGTTTGAGCAGGAGTTCTTAGCTGATTTTTTTATTTGTCTTTTGAGGAGTTCAGATCCATTTTTTCTGTTGTTGATTTACATAAAAATATTAAAACATTTTATGGATACTTTTTTCAGATCCGTTTTTGTTGTTAATTCACCCATTTTTTCTGTTCTTCTCTGTGTACATAGGTTTAACAACGTCCATATTGACACATGGATGTTTTGCCTCATTGATGGTGTGGTTGTCACGATTAAATTTTACTTCTATTGCAGGTTTCAAATCTGTGTAGGTTCGGCTTCAACAACATCAAGTCATATGTAGTGTGTGCATGGTGTGGGTTTACCCTTGACATATGCAGGTGAAAATGGGTCATATTAGGTGACATTTGCTGGTGAAAATGGGTTTACCATTGATTGTAGGTGGCAAATGGAAGTTTGGCTTTGGTATTTTTTATTTTAATTTTTTTATGTCGAAACATGAAATGAGTGACAGTAATCCAATATTTTCCTCCAAGTTATTTTGATAGTCTTTATGGTTGAAACTGGATACATGTGTATACGTGGAAAACTGAACTTTTGGTAATGTGAAAAATAATTCTGTAAACTTTTTAAATTTTTTGAACCTGATTTGATGGATTGGCACATGGCTCAACAACCTAAATTCAAATCATCATCATTTTCAACCTTAAGTGCCTTCAATGTAAAGCTTCCACTTGGTTCAAGTTAAATGTTTTTATTTTTTTGAAAAAGTTCGTATTAATTAAAATGTTTTATTTTGACTTTTTTATATTACTTTTTATTTGTAAAAAAATGCGTAACTATAAATTTTTTTTTATAAATTATTAAAAAATTGTATTAAATAATTGTTATAGAAAAATCGTATTTAGACTCAACTTCAATGTTTATAAAGTTATAAGGGCACTTTAGGTAGTAGGTGAAACAAACTAATGGGTTTGTAACTTCATTGGACAATTATTGGCGTCGAATAATTAAGTGACGAAAGTGAGGTTATGTTTAAATAAACTATAAAATAAAAAGTGTTGTAATTGGCAATATGTTTAGGGCCCGTTTGGTTCGAGGTAAAATATGTTTCAACGCGGTGAAAAGTTTAAACAAGAATATAGAAAAACAATTGACTCTAAATAGGTGAAAACGTATTTCACCATATTATTTTTCATCGTATTGAAACATATTTTACCTCGAACCAAACGGGTCCTTAAAATACAAAATATCACGGAAATAAATTTATCGTCGTATCATTGGTACAGGTACAAAATATGATGGGGATAAATTTTTTACCGTGCCATCGGCACGGGTACACTCTAGTATATATACATATACACATGAAGATTGTTATATATATATATATATATATATTTGGTTTTCCCATGACCCTATATTAAATATCGTAACCATACGTGGCCCATATCACCGAAGTCCTACGTATAATTGACCAGTTCATTTTATTCTCAATTATCGTCGTTTTATAACTTCTTCTCATCCCTAGAAGTGTTTCCTTTTACTGGATGAAAATTCAGTAGGCGTACCCTCACCATCATACTGGTCTTAGTCTCTCGAGTCTCCCTATACTACACTTAACGTCTGCATAATTTCTATTAAAACTAATGCCCCTGTTGTATCACTGATATCTCACGTATAAATTACATTTATCGGAACTCAGTTAGACCCTACTGGTCCTCCCTATTATCCATTATTATCTATAGATAATATCCAAGGTTCCTACGCACTTTATCGAATTAATTGAAAAGAGAAAAATTATTTAGTTTCTAGGAGGGTTCGATCGATCGATGAAGAGGGGTCGATCCATTGATCCATTGTTCGATCGACATTCTTAAGTCAATCGATCGACCCAACAGTTATTGCCTAGATTCTGAAACTACGACCAACGTATTTCCTCTACAAACTTCACCTAAAACACCATTAACGAATCCCAAACTCCCAAACAATAGTAAGGAATGTTACAACAACCTTAATGGACAATTCTTAATGTAAATTTCCTCTAAATTCATCAGTAATCATTCTCAACTGAATCATAACTCAAAATATAGTCCTTCACCCTAGTTCTATTTAAGTTCTCCAATAATTTCATTTAATAACAGATGTTTATCTCTACTAGGTATAATTCCATTTTCAACAATTCAATTTCAGCAAGGGATCACCCTAACATATCATATGTTCTACAAGATTGAACAATTCATCCCAAATATCAAAATTCTTTCATGAAACATAAATATTATCTCCTACACTATCATGGATGTGATATCAACCAAATTTCTAGAAAGAAAGAAAGTTTCCTCAGAGATGTTTGATTCTCAAGTGTTGATGGGTACGGTTGTGTCCCTCGTTTCCCTATCTACGCGATGGTGGTGAAATTCGGCAAAGGTGGTGTGAGTTGGTGGTTCTCCTACTTGGAAGGTTTCTCTCTTCTCTATAACTTAGCCTCTCTGCAATTCTATCACTCCTAAACCTCGAGGACTCTAATTCCTATCAGATTTAACCCTACAATTTTCGTCCATAATTAAGTCTAAAAATGGCTAATTACTAAAATGCCCCCCTCGGGTTGTCGATTAGGCTTAAAAATGTCCCGAGACCCAAACTAAAAGATCGAGTACACTTTTCTGACTATCTTGACCCTTCCAAACTCGTTGGAGCACTTGAAATGACCATACGGGTGACTTATAATTTATTTACTCTAAATTGCATTAATTTAGTCCCGACACGACACAAGTGCATCCCGACTTTAAACACTGTAATTGTTGTGTTATTCAGTCGCGATAATTTTTAATAAAATCAATTTTATATATTACTTTACTCATTAAGTAATTTCCACCAAATAATTAATAACTCTCGTTACGCTATTGAATATTTATTTTAAATCCTGGATTAAAATAAATTAAATTATATTTCAATTTAATTTAATAAAATCCCTATAATAAATAAATCGAAGCCATAAAATTACGAGGTATTACATACTTCCCCCTAATAACGGAGTTTCGTCCCGAAATTCGGAAAATAAGGCATACCTGGAAAAAACTGTATTTTCGAGTACTCAAAACCTTCTCCAAAGTGAGGCTCTATCACTATAGCCCCCGCTTTACAGCAAGCTTGATTAAGACTCTCGACACCTTATTAGTTATAGAGTCACACCTCTATAACGTCACCTCAACTCATGTTCCTACCAAATAGTATTCGAATAAGAATAGTCTATACATCATTGGTGCCGCATTATCTCAATCTAATTGTGAGGTTGTACCTCATTTCGTATCAACTCCCGTGTTTATCTAAACAAAAAACTCCCATCTTGGGAGAAACCATATGGACACCTGACTTCTCTTGCCCTTCTTCGAATATCGTTTCTTAGCGACGTGACTCCTATGACACTCAAAAGTCACTCAAAACCGTTTGTGGTTATTCCACTATAGCCCGATGACTCCAACTCTTGACCAATCAAAAACTCTAAATATCCTCTCACCTATATACATCTAGAGGAAGAATAGTTAAAGTTTTTCCACACCAAAACCCCAATAAGCATCTTGTCCATAATTTATAGGTATGAGTGCTTCCGCGCAACTCTACCATTTTGTAATATCCTCTCCTCATTACCTTATTATACTTCACTTACTAGATATATCCATTGTGGAAATGAAATGATCGCAATGAGTCCAAAATTACCTTCACACAGGTCCACCGGTCATTAATCACCTTGTGCCTACTCCTCGTGTTATAGGTGAATAGTTCAGGACAATAGTGGGCTAGACCAAGTACCGATGCAATCCTTCTTTTCAAAGGAATACTTACCGACTTGATTACCCTCTTCCATTACTGGAACTATTGGCTACAAACATAATTTTTGGCTAATCATATTACTTCAATCGATTTCTATCAACGAGTGGTGCACGTGGAGACTACTCATTATGTCCCACTCAACACCGACTTCCACTTATAATGTCTCACATTAAGTAGTAATTAGTACTCATCTTGTACCCTCAGTGTATCACAAAAGTTCCGACCAGTGAACTTTCGCCAAGATGTGCGCTTATGGACTCCTTATACCTTTTTGACATCACATTTCTATTTACGCGTAGGACACTCTTAACATTCGACTGAGTATAACGCCGCTCCACATTCTCCATAATAGTAAGATTTTAGGCCTCAAGGACACCCTTTTTTGTCTTTCCACAGCCTTTCAACCAAGTTCAGGCGTGTTACTCTAATCACACACGTATATATGGATTCCCGTTTTGTCACAGGACGCTTAATCCACTCCCCCACTTCCATTTTTGTTATACTAGTCCCACAAACATATATTTCACATATCTATTCTTACGTCTCTTTCCCTCGGGCGATTTGACATCAACTAACTATGGTGCCCACACCCTTTAAACCGTGCCTACTGGTGTAAACGCCACATACACTTCACACGTAACCCCCAATTCTTTATTTCCCCTGTATTTTCTATGTGTCTATACCACTTGTGCCTTCTCAATCACCCCAGAATTTGAAATTTGAAATCCTCCTCAACATCATTTCACCCTTCAACCTGCGGTGATAAAACAAAATTTTTGACTTCCTCACCACACTACTGGCTCCACTGGCCTTATATCATATTCTAATTTCCAACATAAAGTTATAACTACATACTTTTTTAACCACCAAGGTACCAAACTTATGGATGAATGGCCAAAACATCTCCCTATTTCCAACCTTACATTAAGTTTCATGCGTGGGATGTCTCGCAAAGTAAAATCCAAACAAGCAACCCCCCGATACACTACTACTTAGCATTATCGGTTATCAAAATCCTTTAGGCCCTCAATTCGTAACATGTACCCCAACATTCGCGTCCCTTGACGTAAAAGTTACATCTCTTTTTGCAATTACATTTAAATGAGGACCTTTCCTCCCCCAAAGGCACTATCACTCAACATTGGTGTAAACCATATTCCATAAACATCGTACACTTACAATCATAACCCTCAAAATCTTATCCCCAAACACATAACTATGAGTCTTAACTCCCACGTCTATAAAGGAGTGATATAACAATGCGCTCTTCCTATTGCTAAGTCTTGAGCGTTAAACATAATAAGGAGATAAATATTCTCACTCAATAGTAAACCCAATATACTCCGGACCATCACAGTAAAGTCCCTACACACACCAGAATCAAATATCTTGAGACCACTATACCCTTCGAAGTCTCTATAATATTTCAAGACCAATATACCCTTCGAAGTCTCATAGGTGAGTTTTTTTCCATAACCAAAACATCCTGCATAGGCTCATATCCCGTCAAGAACGGAGTCTTTGGTATGTCCTGCTCCCAAATCCATAACTGATGGAACTCCTATCTGAAGTCCATCTTTGAGAAGAAAACAGTTCCTCTCAACTATTCCAATAAGTTATCGATCCGGGGAAATGGATACTTATTCTGTGTCATGAATTTATTCAACCCTTGATAGTGCACACACAATCTCAATGAATCATCTAAATTTTTCACAAATAACACTAAATCCCCCCAAGGCATGGTGCTCCTGCGAATGGAGCCATGACCTAACAGCTGCTCAATTTGATCCCTAACTCCCTCAACTCAAATGGAGCTATACGGTATAATTCTCGACCATTGGCCGAGTTCCCGACATCAAATTTACAATGAAATCTATTTCTCAACTAGGGTAATCCCGGTATATTCTGGATCACATAGGAAGCTTACGGACCACGAGAATCGAATCAATGGAAATTACTACTTCCTTATAGGTCTCCTCCTCCATGTAAAATAAATAGGTGGACGATCCTCACTCGGGATGAAGCATCGCTACCAGAAACATCTCCTAACTCGGAATAACGAGATAATACTCTTACTGAAATAGTCTATTATGGTTTTATAAGTAGGAAGTCAATCAATGCCAGTAATGGCGTCATGCTCATGGATAACAAAAACTATTTTGTGTGCAGGCAATAATTCAACTCCCATTCTCTATATCTATTCACCGGCATATAATGAAAGTCAACGAGCCATTATCCCACAGTGAGTAGACACCTGTCATAGTACTCTCAGATATGGATAACAACTCTGTGGCCCGTGCAAACTAGTGACTATGAAGGAGGGTGATGCCCTAATATTGAATAAAATGTGTTCTATAGTACTAGAAATAATAAACGTACCCTCAATGGACGATGGTGGCTGTTGAATTGTTGTATTCTAGTCGTTATACACACAACCCTACATTATTTGACCCTACTACTGGGGCATCTTACTCTTATTTGGACAATACTTCCTCCTATGACCCATCGTGCAACAATTGAAGCAACTACCAATAAACTATCTCAATTTATGAGTCTGTTGATTTCGACCTTGTTGCCCAGTTTCACCTTTTCCTTGGCCTTATTGTCCTGTCTGAGCATCTTAATGAAAAACGATATCAAGTTGAGGATAGTTCCTCCACTTGTGACCCGGTTGTACACAATTATAGCAGAGTCCTAAAAGTTTTTACTGGTCGGGTGGGAGTTTCTCTCTAGTCTAATTCGAACAAGTTCGACGTTCATGACCGTTCCTTCCACATTTGAAACACCTTTTTGTGACTTCATTCTCACCCCAACTTTGCTGGCTCTGAAGCTTTTGTATCTGCATGCAAATTTTCTTACCTTCATGGCTTTTACAGTCTTGAGGAGCTTGTTGTTGCGATTTTGGTGTCTTCCCATAATTGTTAACTCTAGTCATGTCAGATTGACTATTCTCTCTTAATCTTTTGCCTCTTATAAGTTTCATACTGCGATCTTGGTACTGTAAGACCGCAGTGGTAACTTCCTCTGCCACAATACCTTCTAATTTGGTGGTTGATACCCTCTCCGAAGACACCTGAGGTGTTAGCTGACCTTGCTCATTGACTCCCCTAGCGGCATTAACCTATTCTTCTTGATGAGCCATCTGAAAGTTGAAATAATCTGGATGAGTTTGACATTCACATAAACAAATCGCAGAAGTACGAATTTCCAATGCATAAATATGAATACAAATTTCCTATTATTACGGTTCTAACTCAAGTGATGCTAAGCAGAAACATAATGAACCGCACAGATCCTAAAGGACACTAGAACATGATGCTCTGATACCACTTGTAACACCCTGCCTAATTAAATACCGGGTGATCAGTCCTTTATTAAATTAAAATCAAGGTGAACGGTGTGGTTCATTCTTAGCATCACTGTCGACAACAATTTTCCATTTTAATCACCCTATAAATAATTAAGGTAAGTGTCAAAACATTTTAAAATAATATTTCATTTATTAGATTCCATAATGAAAACCTTTTAAAACATAACAGTTATGACTAACGCGAGAGATAAATAAAATAATTCATTTAAATGAAATGCCAACTAGAAATATCAACCCAAATAAATATCCATAATTGTAAACCACATGACAGAAGAATAAATCCCAAATGAGCACCAATTATTGGGAACATAAATAAATAAAAAATCTCTAATAGGTCTCAATTGAAACATGAAATGGGCGACACATTCCCAATCTAAGAAGAGACTAGATCAGAAGATGAATCAAGGGAGAAATTGTCTACTGCAAAGACCTGCAACTCCCATATAAGCTACATCACATCCAATCTAAAGAGTTATGCCTAATGCCCCTATGGTTGGGCACCTGTAATATATATACAAGATAAGAAAGAAAATGACAGGAAACAGGTCAGAGCCCGAGTGTAAAAATAGCCTTTAAAAATAGTTTAGCAATTATTTAAAATTCTTACTAGTGCATATGACATACATGTTAGTACGCAACACTCTCTTGAGAATTCTCACCTCTCAACTAGTTTGAACGCCTATCGTACTATTAAAATATCATAAGTCTAAACCAAATTCTCCTCCCATAAGTTCTAGTATGCGAGACCGTATGATTAAAATCTATTTAAGTTAACATCTTCTTAAGAATTAATTGAGCCAATTATGTGTATCTCGGTACTAATGTGAAATCTCTTGCACATACTTCAATTTGGAACACCTTTTCAATATTTATCTGCTTACACGCACATTAGAAGAATTTCAAGTATAGGTACATATCTCAAACCATATATATATGTACAATAGAGCACCCCACATAAAATCTATGGTGCTGGCATACTCTGCTATCCAGTCCCTGTACCACTTGTACAATAAGGGAAATACTAGTTTAGATCCACCCTCGAACCGTATTAACATAAACACAAATATTGGAGACGAAGCATAGTTCCCAGTCCTAAAAGGTCAGCACATACCCCTCACGTCTCTTAGGACCATCTGACTATCATTCTCAGATAGCCTGTATCAAGGATACTATATTCTAAGGTATGAGTCAATGTCCCCCATGAAGGCCCAATCAAGATAAGACCGTCTCGGCGTGGAAACCCTCGTGATAGCAAGTAGCTCGGGTATGATTATACACAGATATATAATAATACATATACATATACCCATTGTTATATGTATATACCTTCACATATATTAATTTGGTTTTCCCATGACTTATAATAAATATTGTAACCGTACGTGGCCCATATCACCCAAGTCCTACGTATAATTAAGCAGTTCATTTTATTCTCAATTATCGCCCTTTTATAACTTCTTCTCGTCCCTAGAAGTGTTTCCTTTTACTGGATGTAAATTCAGTAGGCATACCCTCACCATCATACTGGTCCGAGTCTCTTGAGTCTCCCGATACTACATATAAGGTCTCATGATTTCTATTAAATTTTATGCCCCCGTTATCCCATGGATATCTCATGTATAAATTACATTTACGGGAACTCACTTAGACCCTACTGTTCCTACCCATGATCCATTTTATCTATAAATAATATCCAAGGTTCCTACGCCCTTTTTTCGAATTATTTGAAAAGAAAAAAAATTTCAATTTCGAGGAGGGGTTGATTGATCGATGAAGAGGGTGGTTCTCTTCCTTGGAAAGTTTCTCTCTTATTACGAGGTGGTGTGAGTTGGTGGTTCTCCTCCTTGGAAGGTTTCTCTCTTCTCTCTAACTTATCCTCTCTGCAATTCTATTACTCCTAACCCTCGAGGACTCTAATTCCCATCAGATTTAACCCTACAATTTTCGTCCATAATTAAGCCTAAAAATGGCTAATTTATATAATGCCCCCCCCCCCCCCCTCGGGTTGTTGGTTAGGCCTAAAAACGTCCCAGGACCCAAACTAAACCACAACGTACACTTTTTTTACTATCTCGACCCTTATGGACACGTTGGCACACTCGAGATGACCGCACAGGTGACTTATAATTTATTTACTCTATATTGCATTAATTTAGTCCCAATACGACACAAGTGCGTCTCGACTATAAATTCTGTAATTGTCGTGTTATTCACTCGCGATAATTTTTAATATAATCAATTCTATATATTACTTTACTCATTAAGTAATTTCCACTAAATTATTACTAACTCTCGTCACGCTAGTAAATATTTATTTTAAATTTTGGATTAATATTAATTAAATTATATCCCAATTTAATTGAAAAAAATCCCATAATAAATAAATAGAAGCCATAAAATTGCGGGGTATTACATATAACTTGTCTTATCCATTTTTTAGGAATATTTAGGTTCTTTTTACAAATTTATCTCTCTTATCTAGTTTGAGTAAGCTAACAACTCTTATTAACTTAAATTTACAGTAAAGGGTAGGCATGTGATTGACAACACTTACTTATAAAATTTAATAATAAGTTAACATTCTTGTTTTTATAACCCTAAACCTCCACTCAAATGAGCCATTTTATCGATGGATGATATGACTCTCCCGTGCAAGCTAAATAGGCTAGATTTTGTGCAAGAGCCACCCTCACACACACCCCGCTTCAAATCAATGTCCATAGGCAATCGTGCCCTTGACCGTGCGCCTAATCACATAGTCCAGAGCTCCTACTTACCACTGGAGAAAATATGATGGACAAGTTTTCTTATTTAACTTATCATTCAATCAGTGGATGGTAGTTTTGTGACCGATTCCACTGAATTATAAAATTTAAAAATACGATAATTTTTTATTTAACTTATCATTTAATTTGTGGAGACTAGGTCCGTGAATGACTTTACTAATTTTTACATTTAATAATAAGTTAACATTCGTATATAACTTATCATTTAATTGGTGGAGGGTACATCTATGACAGACTCCACTAAGTTGAAAATTTTAAAAGTAAGTTAACATTAGTATTTAACTTATCATTTTATCAATGGATGATATGACTATAACCAATTCCACTAACCCGTAAAATTTAGCTACAAGTTAACATTCTTATGTAACTTATCATTGAGCCATCTCTTTCTCAAATGGTTTATGTGACTACTCTAGACAGACTAACCCATTCTTCGGTTTTATGACCATTTAAGTCGGGTTTTGCCTATTCAAAGTGAAATGGACTTGTTCTAAGTCATATCAATAATTTTGCACCGAGTTTTTGTGCCCTTTACAGTCCGACCAACCCATTATTAGGTTATACCACCGTTTTGGGTGGATTTTTGCCTATTCTATGTGAAACCAACTTGTTCTGAGTCATACCAGCGATCATTAGGTGGACTTTTGTGCATATTCTAATCCTTCCCACCCATTCTTCGGTAGTACCACCCACTACACCAAAAACAACAATCCGACGCGATTTTAAATTGGGACAACCCCAATCTGGCATGGTTTAAAACCATGTCATAATCGACCATGCTAGATTTTTTAGCATCGTGATTTTAATTTGGTGCCATTTCAAACTGGGGCAGATATCCAATTTGGCACATTTTTTGCACAGTTTAAAACCATGCCAGATTTTTATTTTCTTGCACGCTTTTGGAACGTTTATAAAATGTGCGAGATTGTTTCATAAGCGTACTCCTATTTATAATTTGATACAATTTGGCATGATTTTAAACCATGCTAGATTTCTCAATAAATAAAAAATATTTATTATTTGAAAACTAATTAGGAAATTAGTAAATTGAAAATCTCGTAGGAAAATATATATTTATTTGCAAACATTCACAAATTGCAAATCTGGTACATTGTTAATAAACTAAGGTATATACTAAACTTCAATATATTACAACTCTTAAAAGTTCAGAGACTAAAAAAATGGGTAGAGGTCCGTTTATTTTCAGTACATTCTAAAACCTATTAATATATAACCTTCTCTAATGTAAAGCCCGCAAGACCATAAAATTTAATAATAAATTTACAAAATCCCACATGCCATAACAAGTCAAAAACACCAATCCCTATGTTAGCAAAAATAAATAAAAAATCTCTTCGTTATAGACCATTGACTTGCTCGTGCGTTACACATGGATAAAATCTAGCATTGAAATGTTTTCCTGCAAAAAAAAAAATAGGATACAAAAAAGAGATGATATCAGTAATTAAATAATTTTTAAAAATTTATATTCAAGCTATCGTATTTGAAAAATATAGTCATATTATCAAAGTGAGAGTCTCATGAATACGTGGTCAGTTTTTACGAGTTACATTGATCACGTGCGTGTCACTTACAAGACCATTTGGGAAGATGTTTTGGTTTTTTCCCTCTAACGACATGTTTTTAAGCCTTAGTGTATATATTTGTAAATTATCATCATATTCTCAAATCAGGAGTCCGTGACTATGCGGTCAGTTCCTATGAGTTACATTTGTCCCGTGTGCGGTGTTCGTGCCTCTTATAAGGCCGTTTGAGGATTACTTTGGGTTTTTACCATTTAACGGCATATTTTTAAGCCTAAGTCTAGATATGTTCATACTATAATCATATTATCAAACAGATAATCCTATGACTACGCGATCAGTTCCTATGAGTTATATTGGTACCGTGCAGGGTGTTCGTGCCTGATACGAGGTTGTTTGGGAGTTATTTTAGGTTTTCACTCTTTAACGGAATGTTTTTAAGCCTAAGTCTAGATATTTTCAAATTATCATCATGTTCTCAAATCAGGACTCCCGTGACTACACAGTTAGTTCCTACCAGTTACATTGGTCCCATGTGAGGTGTCCATGCCCCTTACGGGGTTGTTTTGGGAAGTTTTGGGTTTTCGCCCTCTAATGGCATATTTTTATTCCAAATTCTAGATATTAACAAGTTTTCATTATATTCTCAAACTTGAAATGCTGTGACTACCGATTAGTTCCTATGAGTTTAATTGATCCTTTGCGAGGTGTTCGTGCCTCTAAAGGGGCCGCTTGGGGATTGTTTTGGGTCTTTGCCCTCTAATGACATGTTTTTAAACCTGAGTACAAATATTTGCTAATTTTTGTCACATTATCAAACTGGGAGTCATATGAATACGCAATCAATTTCTTGAGTTACATTGGTCCCATTCAGGGTGTTCGTGCCTCTTACTAGTCCATCTGGGACTACTTTGGGTTTTTACCCTGTAATGGCATATTTTTAATCCTAAGTAAAGATATTTTCATATTATTATCATATTCTCAAACTGGGATGTCTGTGACTACGCGGTCATTTTCTACGAGTTACATTGGTCCAGTGCAAGTTTTCTTACTTCTTACGAGCCATTTGGGGGTTATTTTGGGTTTTTGCCCTGTACGACATGCTTTTAAAATTAAGTCCAAATATTCATAAATTATCATCATATTATAAAACCGAGAGCCCGTGCATAGGCAGTCAGTTCCTACAAGTTATATTGGTCATGTGCGAGGTGTTTGTTCCTCTCATAGGGTCGTTTAGGAGTTATTTTGGATTTTCACCCTGTAATGGCATATTTTTAAGCCTCAGTGTATATATTTTAAAATTATCATCATATTCTCAAATCAGGAGTTTCGTGACTACGTGGTCAGTTCCTATGAGTTATATTGGTACTGTGCGAGGTGTTCATGCCTCTTACGGGCCCTCTTGGGGGATGTTTTGGGTTTTCACTCTCTAACGACATGTTTTTATGCCTAAGTCCAGATAATTGAAAATTATCATCATATTATAAAAATCAGGAGTCCCATGACTATGCGGTTAATTCATGTGAGTTACATTGATCCCATGTTAGGCGTTCGTGTCCCTTACGTGGGGATTATTTTAGGTTTTTTCTCTCTAACGACATATTTTTATGCGTCTCTCAGCTAGGTAGTCGACGCCCAAACATGCTCCAAGAAAAATGAGAAAAGAACCAATTAGTTAGTCTGAGGCAAAGAAAGAAATAAGAGAAACAAAAAGAAATTAAAGGTATACCTCCGGTTGAAATACGTCCTCTATCAGCCCCAGTACCTCCGGGTCCATTGTATTGGGACGATGTTGTATTCTCATCGATCCTCCCCAAGGCAGTCTGATGATATAGGAAAGAGGAGCCATCCATAAAACTATAACCTCGGACGTCACCATCGCTACTGATGTCGATGCACCACTCGCACTGTGGGTAGACCCCATTGGCCGACTCGTGCCCCTACCAAAAACTGTAGGGGTAAGGGGCATAACTTCATATTTGTTGGGCGACATAAGCCAGCTCGGCATAAAATTCGGATCGTCGTCATGTCGGTATACAAAGAGTAAGGCTCACCGACCATCGTTGCCACTCTCGTCTCCTCCGACATCTCCCGCACCCGCTTCATGATTCTCGAGGAAATCACAGGTGGCACCATCACCTCATCCTCCCCCACTAGTCGGACTACTCTCTCCCCTCGATACCAGGAGTAGCCAAATTCGTGCATTAACATATGACACAGCTGCACGTTTCCTCTAGTCACTCCCGTGTTCTAGATGGCTATCCCTCGGGGACAAAAGGTCACCTACAAGATCCCAAGTGGAAAATTAATATTTGAAAGAAGATCATCGAAGAAAAATGGTCTCAAGAGGAAAGAAGAATTTACCCGATCGCTCGTCAGGCCAATCAAGAGTTGACACACCACCACCAAAGAAAAAGACTTCCTCGACAACTGGCTGGACTTTTACCACCGGTACATATGACATAAGTCCTCCACCGACTCATCCTTCAAACCTATCAAGTGGGCGTTAATCCCAATCACCTTTAGAACCACGTCTACAAAAGGACAAGAGTCATCAATCGGAGGAAAGCAATTAAAGAATCAAAAAGGATATAAGATGGATAAAGGAAAATGTATAAAGGGAAGAATACCTCCAAAACATACATGTTGCCAGTAAAAATCTATCGAAAGCACTGGTCTAATGCATTCAAATACGAATAAAGGGTCGCCAAAGTAAGGCTCCCCTAATTAAAGACAGGGATATTCAAAAATATCGTCAAATAAGGCAAAAACCACAAGTGCACGACGTGGCCACTTGTCGCCACCAAAAATCCTCCCAACAAAAAGGAATAAATAAATGCACAATTTGTTGCACCTATAGCCCGTCAGTCTCATCAATCTTCTGACTCAACAAAACCCCCTTCAGAAGGGAAAGGCAGATGGAGTCCCCTGAGAATATCCACCTAACATCACCCACCGCCGCCGGCATCACCCCAAACTTCGATCCACCTCTATCTGGGCCCCCTCACAGTCTAGCCCCAACAACTGTTGCACATCAATGGGAGTCACCGTCGTCTCCGTAAAGCCAAAATGTATGGTATGTGTAGTCTCCTACCACCTCTCTCCCAAGGTACAGAGGACATCCGTCGAATGGTGCATCTCATCCAATCAGATGCCAAATTGCCAAAGATAGCTAATGAAACCACCCGACGCACCACCGGAGGGAGGTGCTCCAAAACGTCCTTGAACCCCGTCGTCCCCCGAGAAAGTAGATTTGACATAGATATATCAGTTTGTCAAAGAAAAAGGAAAAGCCCTCGTCAAAATTTAGAAAAAATAAGGAAATACACAAAGGAAAAAGGAAATACCAAAGGTCATTAACACTTACATAACCACTAGGGTTCACCACCCTGGACGATTGACGATGTGCGGGCTCACGAAAATGAGTCCATTTGTCTGAAATCGGCTCAAACGAGTGAAAGACACTCTATTTACCCAGCACTAGAGGCACCCTGTCCCGCCACTCCAAATGCGCCCAATCATCAACACTCGACCACACCATGTGGACCGCACCTCTTGAAAATTTTGCCATTTCTCAAATTTGGAAGAAATAAGAACGCTACAACAATTCACAACAAATAAAGGCATAAGATGGAAGATTTGAAAGGTGTGACAAATGCAGAAATCTCACCCCCTTTTTATAGGAGGCTAAGGGGCATGCCGATCGGCAGTCCCTAACCACATACCAATTGGCACTGTCCCTTCACCTACTCGAGGTAGCCTAAAAGACCATGCCACTGCCATTTGTCACCCCCTACACCCTTCGATCAGCAACTCTTTTAAATTTTGTACAAAAATTCCCCCAAAATACCAGAAGCTCCTAAAAAGTCCCAGAAAATTCCTAAATTTACCAAATGATTTTTTGAACTTTTTCACCATGATTTTTTTTAATCCTCGCAAATCCGTAACTGGATTAATACCACATTTTCTTCCAAAATTATTTCCCCAATGGAACTCTCAAATCTAATTGGATATCTCCCCAACAACGTCTCCAAGGGACAATACAGAAATCAAAAAAATCCCCAGGGCTACATCCAATGCTTGGATTAGTATCTTTTCCCCAGAAGATTATCCAAATTTATCCAAGAAAACTATACCCCGCACTTTACTTAAGCCCTCGAAATTGGCTTTAACCCTCAGAATTGGTCGCCCTCTACTTAAGGACCTCATAATTGACATCGACCCTTAGAATTGGTCACCCTCTACTTAAAACCTTCAGAATTGTCTTCGACCCGCAGAATTGGCCACCTCTACTTAGGTCCTCATAATTGACCTTGACCCTCTACTTAAAGCCTTCAGAATTGGATTTAACCCACAGAATTGGTCGCTCCCACTTATGGTCCTCGGAATTGACCTCGGTCGCTCCTACTTAAGGTCCTCCTAATTGACCTCGGTCCTCAAAATTGGCCGCTTTTACTTAAATCCCTCAGAATTGGCTCCGACTCTCAGAATTGGTGGCTCCCATCTTAGGACCTCAAAATTGACCTCGACCCTCAGAATCAGAATTTGTCGCTTCTACTTAAGGTCCTCAGAATTGACCTCAATCCTCAGAATTGGTCGCTTTTACTTAAAACCCTCAGAATTGATCTCTCCCATCTTAGGTCCTCAGAATTGACCTCGACCGTCAGAATTGGTCGTTCTCATCTTAAGTCCTCAGAATTGGCTTCAACCCACAGAATTAGTCGCTCACACTTAAGGTCCTTAGAATTGACCTCGACCCTCAAAATTGGTCGCTCCTACTTAAGATCCTCAGAATTGACCTCGACCCTCAGAATTTTTTGCTTTTACCTAAAGACGTCATAATTGGCTTCCACCCTCAAAATTGGTCGATCCCAGCTTAAGTCCTCAGAATTGACCTTCACCCTCAGAATTGGTAGCTCTCTCTTAAGCCCTCAAAATTGGCTTCAATCCTCATAATTGGTCACTTCTACTTAATCTCTCAGAATTGTCTTCGACCCTCAAAATTGGTCACCCTTAGTTAAGGTCCTCAGAATTGACCTTGACCCTCGGAATTGGTCTCTCTCATCTTTAAGCCCTCAGAATTGACCTCAACCCTCAGAGTTGGTCAATCCCTCTTAAGACCTCAGAATTTTCCTCGACCCTCAGAACTAGTCGCTCCCATCCTTAGGTCCTCAAAATAGACCTCGCCCGGCAGAATCGGTCATCCTTAGCATTACCTTAGGTCCTCATAATCAATTTTGACCTTCTGAATCGGTTATCCTCATACCTTAGGTCTGCATAATCGACCTCTTTCCAAGACATCATGTGTTGTTTATTCGACGACTTTCACTTATTCCGATCTCACCCGTCAAGGAGATCTATAGACGCCACATTCTAAGACCCCCTAAATCTCTACTTAAGTCCACAGCACCTCCTCATGTCACTAAAAACCCTAGGTCTACTCTGAGTACTGATTATAAGGCCATCGTGCGCTCCCGATCCCGTTTAACTCTGATTAACTCTATCGTTAGAGAAAAATCTTAATGAATCTTCGAAGGCCTCGTGCGTGAATCGGCATAACTGTTTGAACGAACATACCATTTCACTATCGAAAATCGATTTGGAGTCCATCGGGCACTCTCGAGCCCCGATTTGACCCCAGTCAACTTCATCGCCAGAGTGAAATATCTTTGAATCTTTGAAGGTCACTAAAATTACTTTCCAACGGTCCACCCTGGGTGAAAAATGGCATAACAGTTCGGACGAATGATCCGTTTTCCCCCAAAAACTGATCTGAAGGCCACCACACACTCTCGGGCCTAGTTTGACCAAGTTCGTCTCTTCAGCTCGAATGATACTGAATGAATATTTGAATGGAACTTAATACCCTTTTCAAGGATCTGCTCGGTGGACAAATCAACCTTACGTTATGCACGAACGACCAGTTTTACTCCGAAAGGTCACCGGTCACTTTCGGGGCCCGATTATCCAAAGTCAACTCTCCGAACTAAGCAAAGTTCTTTGGAATGTCAAAGTACGATCCATTATCATCCGACGATCTCCCGTACAAATGACTGATGAATGCTTTCGAGCCCCATTTGACCTAAAGTCAACTCACGAACATGGGAGAGGTCCAAAGGACACTTAAAGGTCTCTGAAGTACCTTTGTAACGGATGCCTCGTGCATAATTTGGATCAACATACTGTTTTCTACGACCATTTTTCCAAAACAATATGCATGAGACTGCCAATTAGTAGGTCCATTTCCCTATCTATCGATAGTGTGTCTAGGGTTACCTACTGATAGGTAGGACTAGGTCTATGCCGATCAGCACCCCTTACCCTATAAATAGAGGGCATTACGTCACTCCCAGACACGCCTCAGATCCATTAATATTAGTGATCTCAACAACATTCTCTTGTAATCAGCGAAGTTTCCAGATGTGAAATTCTTTTCCATGTTTCAGTCACATCATTTTCCTACCCAATTTAGCAAAATCTAATTCTCTCTCATCCAACATTCATCTCAGCATTCAAGGGGGCTCATCAAGGATCAAGATCGAGTCTCAAATCTCCAAAGAAGGTCTAAAAATCCTTCTCTCTTTAAATTCCTTATTTTCGCATTAGTTACATAAATTCTTAATCTATCTTTTATTTTAGCTAATACACATTAATACTTCATCCTTTATTAGTTATATTGCACATACTTCTTTTTTCAATAAAAAAAATCCAAAACAAAGAGAAACAGGGTTACACCTATAAATTCCAACGGGATTATCCACCACAATTTTTCAAAACTAATATACTTTATCCACACACATACATATAATAAATTATTGTTCGAATCTGTGGGATAAACCCCACCCTTATGCCGCATGGACTTTGATGCCTTTATAGGCTATGTAGGCGTCTCGGGTTAAAACCCGAGACTCGAGTCCAATTTTCTACTTTTTTTCAATTCTCCATTTTTCGCATTTGCATCCTTTTTATCTATACATTATTTTAAGATATATTATCTTTGTAATCTGTACTAGAATTTTATCCAACGTATATTATCGTTTCAGTATAACGATCAATATCTTGATAAACGCATACATCGTATTTTCTAAATATTATTTTTAGGAACTTTTCTATGGAAGACCTCACTCTATCTTTTCCATGATATGAGTTTAAGGATTCCGATCTCCATTTATGTATGCACGCACACACACTAAATGTAGAAATTAAGGAAAAAAGTTACACAAGCCCATGAGAGACCCAAAGAGCGAGATGGGTGTCTGACACCTTTCCATTCCGTAACTTAGCCCATAAACCTTTGAACTATTGGTTTTGTAAGCATCGATTTGTCTTTTATGCCACTCTTGCAAGGTGGCGACATGTTCTTTTGCTTATTTTATGCAAAATAGGTTGGCGACTCCATCTTTTTACATCACCCCACATCGACGACATCTGAAGCGCTCCTAAAGGAATATGGAGGAGACCTTTGTCCCCCCCCCCCCCCCCCCCCCCGAGGGGGGGAAGGGGGAGAGACATGGAAGGGATGGCCACGATCATGTTTATAATTCTAAAAGTCAAATATTAAATAACAATAATAGTATATGGATCTGATCTAAATATAAACAAACTACCTGAATTTTCACTTGTACTATGAAAAACAATCAGGAGGATTATTTACACATTAAATCCCAAGTTTGCCAAAAATTAAATAATCAAAATAAATGTATAGTTGAATATATCATCATGGAGTAAACCCCAACTTTGGTTGGAAAAAATATTGTCTAATAAAAAAAGGAAAATGAATAAAATAACATGCAACGATGAACACGTTCAATTTGACATAATTAGAAATAAATAAAAAAATATTAAATTCCTAATTATAAACAAAAAATAAGAGATTAAAAAATAACATATACATACTTATTTACACTTAAAAAAATCCTTAGATCTGAAAAACCCTTCCAAATTGTCCCCCTAACTCTAGTTGTATTGTGGTGCTAATGAAGATACTAAAAAATAAGTAGAGATCCAGATTGTAAAGTAGCACCAAAATTTAGACTCAACATCAAGAATGAGTTGAGAAAGAATCGCTTATATATGAGAAAGATATGCCCTAGATGTATAAAATTCCATAAAATCCAATCGCACATTCAGACACTGAGTAAACCCATAGAAACACACTTATCGTAAAAATCAAAGTCTTCTCGATCCCGGTAGATGGGTGAAATGTGGCATACTCATCCTTTGTCAAATTCGTAGCAACCATCAAAGAAATGGTGACCGTATCCCCAAAAGGCAAAGGGGCGTAACTCTCTCTCCAAAGGCACATACACATTGAAATAACACAAAAACACCAAAGCATTACTCTCCAATGATATCAAATACGCTCATTTTTCCCTCCCACATGACACTAGCCTCAATGATCCTCTAAATTGAGAGAGAGAGAGAGAGATAAAATCATCGCATGCCATCCAACCCATAAACCATCGAACCCAACACCACCATCTCTATCCATTTAACCCGACACCAAAACCTCACAACCCAAACTGCCAAACTAATTTTAGAGAGAGAACTCAAACTTCCTTTAATTACTTAATTAAAAAAAGCTATATTAGTGGGTTTAGGAGTAGTTGGGTGAGGATGGTGGGAGGTAGGGCTGTCAATGGACCGGGTCTGGACCCGGATCCGATCCGGAGCCGATCCGAATTAACGGATCTGAGCAAATTTTATAGACCCGATTATCCGATTACCCGATTAGTTAATGGACCGGATCTGGATATATATGACCCGATCCGATAAGGACCCGACCCGAATGTGTATATATATTATATAATAAATATATATTTATATATATATATATATATATAGTAATATTATTAGAGTTTTATAGTTTAATAGTAATATAATTACAGTTTTATAATTTAGTTTTTAGAGTTACAGTTTTTATAGTTTAGTTTTTAGAGTTACAGTTTTTTAGTTTTGTGTGTATATATATATATATATATATATATATATATATATATATATATATATATATATATATATATATATGTATGTATAATTACAGTTTTATAGTTTTTTATATATAATATATTTACAGTTTTGTATATATTATATGTATAATTACAGTTTTATAGTTTTGTATATATAATATATATGTATAATTATAGTTTTGTATATATTATATGTATAATTACAGTTTTATAGTTTTGTATATATAATATAATTACAGTTATGTATATATAATATAATATATATAGTTAGTTTAGTTATAACTATTCGGGTCGGGTCTTCGGGTCCTTAACGGATCCGGGTCTGGATCCATTTTCTGAGATCCGACGGGTAATCGCGTAAGACCCGATCCGCTAAAAAAATACCCGGATCGGATCTGAATATACCCTTACCCGATCCAGACCCGACCCGTTTACACCCCTAGTGGGAGGGGTGCAGTGGTCATGCTTAGTTAGTGCGAAAGATAGATGGAAGAGTTAGGTTACATTTGGTTTCTTTTAGGGATTTCTCCCTGATTGGAAGTTTGAGTTTTTTTCTTTTCGTACCACGATTAGGCACAATTTTAAATCATGCCAGGATGTGGCACCATTTTAAACCATGTCAAATTGGGAATAAATCGTGCCTAGAAAGCATGTCAGATTAGCCTTTTTGGTGTAGTTGTCATTTTCAAGTATTTTGTTTGCATATTCTAAGCAAAACTTACTTGTTCCAAATCGTACCACCCATTCTTAGGTGGGTTTTGTGCCTATTCTAGGTTGAGCAACCCATTCTTAGGTTATACCACTATTTTTTTTTTTTTGGGGGGGGGGGGGGGGGGGGGTGTTTAGCGAAAAATACAAGAATATAAATTATATGAACAAATTCCATTATTAGGAAATCAAAATGAATTGTCTTTATCCGGCTAAGAATATATAATCTAAGGTTTCTGATGATATAATTTCCTAAGGTTCATGGCATTTTTTATAACCTACGTATTTTCGTTCCATCTAGTTCATCTCAATGATATGAACCAGTACCTCTTTGCAGTAATTTGGTAAGGTCTTTTTACTAATTTGGGCCTAATTTCCCATTAAAAGGCTTTTTGGAGGCTAGGAGCATCTCTTTGAATGCCATATCGCCGAACTGGAATTCTATTAACTTTACCTTCTTGTCGTTATGCTTGGATAATTCTCGTAGACAGGCTACTAAATGAATAGGAATTGTTCCATTCATCCTTCACGCAGATCTAGTTCGTGGGGAAGAATATTGTTATTATCGACGTCATTATAGATTTCAAATCTTAGAGTAGGTAGACCGATCTCCTAAGGTATGACTACTTCCATGACATAAGCCATGGCATAAGGGGTTTCTTTAGTTGATATTTTTAGAGTACTTTTATAAGGCTAAAGAATGGAGGGTATTTCGCCATCCTTAGAATTTTTTAGTTAATATATGATCCCAACAAGTAGTTTTTTTTTACAGATATCTATTATCTGTTGTTTTGGGTAAACACCATTGAGTGGCATAGTGATTATGAATTCCATATTCTGAGCAGAAGTCTCTGAATGTGTCACTGTCGAATTGGGTGGTTCCTCTATCACCCCGGGGACCCCCAAACCTTGTGACTATGTGTCTCTATATAAAACTTCTAGTGTCATGTAACCTATTGTGATTATGTTTCTCCATACAAAACCTTGCAAATATATAGTGGTAACTAAAGCGATCAAATAGGCTTTATGGATTCAATGTCTCATTGATGATTTAGGGAATGCACAGAATTGTGTATGGGTGCCTTGTGATAGCCAATTGTTATCCACTTACCTAAGAACCAAGTTCACTACAAGAGAAACAATCATAATTTATGTCTGATTCCCTTTCATTATGGTAGAAAATCAATGATGGTGTTTCCAACTTGAAGAAAACTGACACAAAAGGATAACTAACCCGACATGATGAAGTGGGATTGTTCAAAGTTGATAAATATTCTACATTATTGAGGACCTTGGACCTTAGAGATTGAATATAGATTATCTTCCATAATTTATTTGGTATATAGGAGTTATGGAATTATTTCTTTAAAGTGAAGATTTGGGAGTTTTTTCTTAGTATTTGAGCCTTTTCTTTACAATGAAAGACTGATTCACTAGCTGCATAGTTGAGGCTAAAATCTTTGATTCAGCAAAAGGAAGGTGGCAACCAACGAAAGTGTTGTTCACTGGAGCGATCGAATGCGAGAATCATATTTTAATGAAGGGTCGTCTAGTTATTTCATTGTTTGGTGCTCCCTTGTATAAATATGCTATTTCAGGCCATTCAACCTATAAAATTGCTCATTTATTATCAAAATTCTTTTATATACATATTAGGAGAGGGTGCGAGCCTTAATTGAGACATAACCCAAAATTTTCATATAATGAAAGAAAGAAAGTCATAACCATCCGACGACATCACGAAATTGGTTAACCACATACATCATGGTTTGTTTTTTTCCTTTAATCTATCATACTTCGAATTGTTTTCTATAATAAATTTGTTGCAGAGTTTTAAATAGGTATTGTTCTAAAGGCACACCCAATTTTTCCCGACGCCAAAACACTTCTTTTTAAAATATAATTTACAAACAGTTTTAAGCACTGTGTGGTGCCGGAGAAAAATCAATTTGGCTCCTTTAGCATGACCAATTTTTCTCCTAGAACCAAAGCATTTCAAGAGAGTGATTCCATCATGCACACCAAACATACCAGATTTTCTATTAAGTATGGAGAATGCTATATAAAGTGGCTTCTACACATGCATGACTAATAGGTTGGATAGAAATTGTTTTGTTTCCAAAACTATTTGAAACGGACAAGTTTTTAAATTAGAAAGTTTCATCGGGGTTTTTCAATGTACTAAGTGTGCCCATGTGCGTTGTACATGCGACTGTAGTCAATCTAAGCATTAAAAGTAGGGAACAAGGCATTATAAGTAGACATATCCATTACCGTCTAAGAAATCCATAACAATTGTGTGTATTATTGTAATCAAAATAAATTCATGTGCAGATGAAGAGAAATAAAGTTTGAACATGAATTAATTCCAAAACTTAAGTAGGGAGAAAATTATAAAAATCAAGAATGCAGAAAATCAACAGAATGAAGAATGTTAAAGTGCACCGAAATTTAGGTGATTGAAGAACTCAATTTTTTTACATTTAGAGAGTCGGCAACATGGCAGTTATTACAGATTATAAAGCCTTTTTTCACATGACAAAATATCTATAGTAAATCACCCACTTTTGCATGTCTTACTAATTTATTATGCTAACCTAAATTAAAACTTAAATTAGGCTAATTTATTATTAATATGATATAAAAAAGAGAAGTTTAATTGAATAATATATATATTAGAAACAAAATTATCAGAATTTTGTAAAACAAAGATATAGTGGACTTTGAACAATTTTGAACATTCCAAGTCAAATTGTTGACATAAACCGAAGTTAAGGAGCCAGAGTAAAGGGGTTTAGTCAAGTTTAAACAGAGAAAAATATAAATTTAGTCTAGATTTTCAACACTTCTCTTCCTTCACACCAAGAGGCAACATTGGTGCTCTTCCTACTCCATAAGTGCACTGTACAATCAAACTATTTCCCAACAGACTATACAACTATTATAATGAGTTCAAATTCTTGTGTTCCAAGTATTTTATTAGGAACCTACATAATAACAAATTTCTACTCAATTAAGGATCATGAGCTAAGACCTAAAATGTTAGCAATTAGTACAATGGTCTTAATTATCTGCATAGTCTAATATTCATTACATGGAATGTAATATAAACTTTCTTTTTACTAATAATATAATAAAAAAATTATTTAGAGTCATGTGATATTAAGTTAATGGAATAATATAAAGCATGAAAACTTTGTCGGAGTGTTCGCAAATGTGTCGAACACTCGGAGGACAAAAATACACATACAACATGCCTTGGACACCTATCTGATACGCCATTTTGTGTGTCAGATATAAACCATATGTATTAAAGAAATTCTTTATATTTTGATTGTTTAAATGGGAACAATCTAGGTTGAAAATAAATTTCCAAGGATTAAACCTTAGTACGTAGACAAATATATGAAAGTAGTAGAAAATTTAATCTCTAATTCACTATTGGTAAATTGGATTATTAGTGGTTCAATTTCTTAAGGCCAAGTTTGTTTGCGCAAACTGTTTGATTATATAAATTGGTTCATTGTGAATGAGTGAATTGTAAATTAGTGAATTTGAAATGAATTAAATCCTATTCTACACAATGTTTGATAATTTGAAATTAACGTTAAGGTTCTATGAAAAAAAGATAAAAACAAATCAAGAGAGAGAGGGGAAGGGAAGGAGAGAGGGAGAGGGGGAGGGGGGAGAGGGAGAATGTACATGCAGTTTATGTGACTTCTATTTCAAATGGATTCATTTAACGTTTTTTTTTTAAATGACCCAATTTAAGATTTTGCACATGAGCTAAATGGGAAAATTAATGAATCCTTTCATTAATGAAACCAAACACAATTAATGGGTCAATTTGTAAATGGATCAATTTATTAATGATCCAATTTATAATTTTGGGACAACCAAACGCCGCCTAAGGGGTTCCAACAGCTAATAATATGACAATATCACACAACATACATATATGCATACATAAAACAATGTTAAAAAACTAAAGGTATAAAGATCATATAAAACATTTTCTCAGTACGACAACAAAGCTACATAAATTGGTATACAAAGGCGGAAAAAAAACACGTCAAAAATCAAATAACTCAATTTTGGAACCTAACACCAACAAATTAAATTGAAAAAATTAAAGTAGATTATAGGTTAATACCTGGAGCAGAAATAAATCATAATCAATCCTTGAAAATTGACTTTTGCGTTTTAGATGCTAAAAAAGGTAATGCTTGGAGATGTTATAAAGAGAAGGGGGTTGTTGAAACGGGGGGGGGGGGGGGGGGAGGGGGGTTGCGCGCACGCGAGAGAAAGAGAGAGTTACAAAAACATTGTAGATATTCGAAGCTTTCGTCTACAATGGAATCGATGAGAGTCATGGTTGATTTTAGGGAAGGGAGAGTAATTAGATATGAGAGGTTTTAATTTTGTTTTGTGGGTTTCTTCTTGTGGTTTAATCATGTGTTCGCAGAATATGGGTTTACATAAGGGATTATGTGAAGATAGAGAGGTGTTTTGATTAAGACGCAGAGTCACACAAATGGACTCAAATAATGGATTATGTATTTTTAGGATTTAAAATAATATTGATTATGGATATAGGAAAATAAATATTTCATTTTCATGATATGAACAATAGATGGGTTAGTACAAGCGTGTAAATGAAAGAGAGAAATGACAACTGATACACTTATCCCAAACTTACCTTAAAATTATCAAAAATATATTTTAAGGGTTTGTATTCTTATGGGATCCACATCAGCGTACAAACTATTAAAGCACGTTTTCGGTAATTTTAGTGTAAAATTTTGATTAGTCTAACATTTCTCGACAAATATATTAACTGTGAGAGAGTACAAGAGCAATTTTAAAAAATGCAAGGATAATTTGAACATATAACCATCCCAGAAGTTTTAGCATCTTTTTAGTAGTATATATAGGGATAATACACTAAACGATCAAAACATAAATAAAGTTTCTCCTTATACTACTGATCAAATGGTCACAAAAGAGGCATGGAGAATATAAAAAAATAAAAAAAATTCTTGGTTACTACATATGTAAATACAAGTATAGATGTCAAAAAGTATAACTTGTGTCTGATGCTCGGGGCGACCGTTAATCGCTTTGGACTTGCAATTTCGAACCTCCAGCATTCCCTATGACCATTTAACAATTTATTTGAATAAAAACTCACCAAAATGAGATCAGAATAATTATTTGTTAAACCAAAATGCAAATAAAGTCATCCCTTAACTATTTTTTAATATTTTTTTGGGTTTAGTCCCATGTCCAAATTTTTTTAGGCTCAATTCCCATGTATTTTTTAAATTGTATTAAGTCCCATAACCATCCAAAACCGTCCCCAAGCCCCTTATAACCGCCTCTCTTCCTTTTCGCAAAGAATGACACTTGTCCCATAATTGTTACAACAAGACCAAAAACTAAAAAAAACATGAGAGTGGATACAAATGAATTTGTAAAAGTGGGATTAAATATGAGAGTGGATATAAATGAATTTGTAAAAGTGGGAATAAATACATGTAATCCGTATTAATAATGATAAATTACACAAATAAACACTTTTAGGGAAAAAATTAAACACCATAGTAAAATTCAAACATGGGTTAAACATTCATATTCACATATTAAATAGGAAACCCTTTATTGAACAAATGGAGAACCTATATACAATTAATAATTAGGATAAATCAAAAACCTCATAATTCTTTAAAAAAAATAGTTGAATTAAAGAAACAACCAGCTTGATGTTTTCTTCAACTACATAACCATTTTTTGGGTGGATGAGGTGGGATAGGGTGGGCTGGAGGGTGAGCAATGATGCCAAGATGTGAATATACCATCAATTGTCACAATTCGCTCACTTCCACCAAACTTCAGACAATAAAATGACAATAGCCCACTAATTATAATAATTTGAACAAGGAGGCTCCAATGAGGTCCTAACTTAAGGTCCTAATTTGCGGACCAATTTTTTTATTTTTTAAAAATCACAAAAAATATATTTTCGACTTGATTTTTTTCTATGGTATTTAAACATTTTAGGGGACCCCTCTAAAAGAATTTTAACTCAAAATGATTTTTTTTGCTATTTTTAAAAAAATTGGTAAAATATTTTTGATTTTTAAAAATAGCAAAAAAATCATTGTGAGTTGAATTTTTTAGAGAGGTTTCCTCGAAATGTTTAAAAACCACAAAAAAAATCATGTCGGAAATAAATATTTTTTATTTTAAAAAAATTCGAATAATCGTTCTGCAACTTAGGACCTCATTGGAGCCTGCCCAATAAGTTGAATTCTGAGTTTCATACAATAACATATATATACAAATGAATTAACTTATAAAAATCCACACCACATCAATATCATAACCAATAAGAAAATACAAAGAAAAGTAGGAAGATAATGTCCTATGAACAATCCATTTGATATTAAATTAGATAAGATACTGAACTATAAGCAAATTGAGCAACATTTCATTTAGTTTTACTGAACTGGGACTCACATGGATAACCTTAACATCATGTATGGAAATATAGTTGTTGATGTCTAAATTTGGATCATTTATATTTTCCTTAGTTATCTAAATATATAACCATAGATAATAAAATAAAGAAAATAAAGAGACACTGGAGGGTTTTTTACGTGGTTCAGCTCAAGAATGGAGCCTACATCCATGGGGCAGTTCCACTATTTATTTAGCGTTTCATTCCAATCACTTAGTTACAACTCTAGAGTTTAGCATAAAGCATATGTGTTAACTCCCCCTCTCAGCCAGGATGAGTAGTGTATTATAGTAAGTGGAAAATCAAGAGATGGAATGCCAATATATCTTAAGGCATTTACACCTTTATACAATAATATATATAGTTGGATGTTATTCACGTGCATGTGCATGGTAACTGTTGAGTATACCCCTGTAACACCTCGTACATTCTGGCATCGGCCTCCACCAAGACTACGTTGGGCATTAGTAAATTAAATACCGTTCTTAGCAGGTGACAAATATATGAGACATTTACAAATTATTCCACAAGATAATAATCAAATTGATCAAATAAATATAACCATTCATGCTATACTAAAAATCCATCACCATGATAATCTCAAAAACAAATTCAACTCCAATAAATATAAACTCAAAGTAAATGATCCAAAACGTAAATATCTGACAAAATCGTAAAGAACTGTGAAACCGATTGTCCCAACAAATCCATAATGAAAGTCTTGTAATAAATGTGATGAAAATGATAAATGAATCTAAACTCAAAAGCGTCTAAAAAAAATCCAACTACACCTCTAAAAATATCTCCAATTACTCATATGCAGCTGCTCTAGTGCTATATCTGAAATGTTAGTCGACACAGTGGGTCAGAGCCCACCCCATGTATACTAGCTAATCTCCCCAATTAGGGTCTGTGAACCCGGACAATTGCATTATGCATGATAAATATCACAATAGAGTATTTTAATTTAAAAGAGATACAAATTAACATGGGAGTAAAATAAAATACCACCATTCATCCATGTAACTAAGCCGCCCCAAAGTGTAAGCCCAATTATTCCATTATTACTATTATTGAAAATTAGTTTTTATCCCTACTTAATTTAATTATTCAATTATTTTCATCCACGCGACACCATTATGGCCAGTCGTCCCCTTATCGATCATGCACACACTCTTGGCATGCTTAAATTTCTACACATCACACGCATTCCCCTCAATGTAGCCAGTCGACCCGTATTTTGTCACCTCTGCACATACTCGTGAGTTTCCACTTACGACACATCGCTATAGCCAGCCGACCGGTATTCTATCAGCTCCACACAGACTCGTGACACCAACACCCACCCATGTCACTATAGACAGTCGGCCCGTATTATGTCAGACATGTGCATACTTGCGCCGTAATACCATTTTAATACCCAAATATTTTCTCG
This sequence comes from Sambucus nigra, assembly GCA_949130495.1. Classification (NCBI taxonomy): domain Eukaryota; kingdom Viridiplantae; phylum Streptophyta; class Magnoliopsida; order Dipsacales; family Adoxaceae; genus Sambucus; species Sambucus nigra. The sequence continues at coordinate 56,350,456 of OX422213.1, forward strand.
GGCATTTATTTTCAATTTTCTCAAGTTCTCATTGTTTTATTTTAGCCCCACCCTATTATAGAGCATAATTCGTAAAATCTACCACTAGTCCCATACCAAGAGTTCACCAATACACGAGTACATCCTACCCTATCATATAGGATGAATCTTAACTATTAGTTTCCTCTTAGTCTCACTCCTTGGCTTATCAAATCAACGAAATGATACAAAAATCATCCCCACCCCGGAATATCTCATCCGTAAAAATCTACACTCACTAGTCCCATACCTAAAAAGTGTTACCCACATCTATGACATACCTACTAGTCCCATACCTAACAGGTATTCTAAAATTTAATGTTAGAGTAAAACTACCCAAAATCCCACCGCCCCTGCCATAACAATTATAATTAAATCAATAGTTCTCATGTGACATATTTTCAACCATTCTACAAATTCCTCGTACGATCATAATTTAATCTAATTTAATTCATTAAATTAATTTTCATAATTAAACAACTTATTTTATGGAACTAATATATTCTCATCATCATGCAAGTTTATAGAGCAGCCAACAATATTTCTTTTATCAGACTTGCATAATTTCATATGAATTCACAAGTATTTTTCAATTTAAATAAATTCACTATATTTTTCTAAATGCAAACCTATGCATATATTAACAAGAATCCATCCTCTACCCTAAGCACACATGGGGTATGACTCTTAATTCATATTAAGATTTTTCATAAAAAAAAATCCCAAAATAGATTTCACTTTCCTTAATTAAGTTTGCTAGTTTATTTTAAGAAAAATATGTAATTTAAGCTTTAGGCGGTATTTAAAACGCATAATACTAAAGAGAAAGAATATAAGTATTCATTTATGGTGAAAAGTCGGTTGAAAATTCTGATTAGATGGTTGCGTTCCTCTCGAAAAATTGATAGATATTCGTTCTTGAACAATCCTAAGAAAACATGGTTTGAGCCTTCAAAAATTGGGTTGAATCTTGATTTAAATTGGGGCTATGGTTTGTAAATGAGAGGTGGTAAAGATGTGGAAGACTTCTGGTTTAAAAGTGATGAAAAAGTTTTTAGAAAAGTCTAACCCTGAGTTTTTTTATATTAAAATATTAAGAGTTTTAATTAATTCAAACTGTCACAAAACAAAAAACATGTCGACACTGCCTGGGGCGAATCAATTCACCCTCCAGGCCAAATCGTTTCGGACCAGGTCGGTCGCTAGTTCTCCCAAAACTATATATATATAAATAAAACCCCGATTTAAATTCCGATTAAAATCCTATTTTTCATAAAAAAATCCAACATATTAAATTGCTAAAAATAATTAAATCCAAAAATTTTATTTTTTCGAATTCCAAATTAAATTAAATTATTACTGGTTCAAAATTACGGGGTGTTACATAGTTTTCCACTAGCACATGAATTTCTTCCTCGAAATTCATCGAAGCATAAACGCACAAAATAAAATAAGGTTCACATATGCATATCCGTAGAATGCTATGATCGGGCGCCCATACACGCAATCCCACACGCACATACCCCACGAATAAAAATACAATCTATATATCACATATATATAAGTATATAAGAAAATAATACGTATCGTGCTACTCCACTAACCACATCTTGGATCCTATGGCTCCTGCCCTGCCTGAGGTTCCTAGGTCTAAAGCATACAACACGTGGCCACTGCAATCCTTGCTGGTGTTGTTGGTGCTCCCTGTACACCTGGAGTTGTTGGTACTGGAGGCCCTTGGTCCTGATAGTCATATGCGCCTTCAGACACCTAGAAGCTTGGTGCCCCATTTCCCCATAACTAAAACATACTCCTCTAAAAGGTTCATACTGCCTATTTGGCGCTCGCTCACTCAGATGTCCTTGTCCTTGTCCTTGCCCTTGTTCCTGAGGATCTTGTGGGACACGATTTCCCTACTGCTCCCGACATGTCCTTTGTCTCTTCCACGCCTGGTCATTGCAGCCCTTGTTCTCTCCTCCTTGACCATTTGACTCCCATCCCTTTCCCAATTTCTTTTTGTAGTTTAGTTTGTCCTACCATAATAATAGCGCGACGTCCACCACCTAGGTGTAAGTAGTGAACATTGGATTTCCCAACACTATTTTCTTAATAATCCATGACAAACCTTTAATGAAGCATTCCATCTTCTTCACCTCGGTATTCACCTCCTCCGATACAAATATTGATATATTTATAAATCCCTGCTCATAATCAGAAATTGATTTTGAACCTTGCTCTAAGTCAAGAAACTCCCTCTTCTTCGTGCTCCTAATCGCATATGGGAAATACTTGTCATTAAACTTTATCATAAAATCTCCATAGTTTAGGCAGTCCCTATCCTCCGATATGGTGACACTCTCCCACCACTATAATGCATCTCCGGCCAGCTGGAATATAGCCAACATCTTCTTCTACACATCTGTCCAGTCCACCATCCTCAAGTGTCTTTGTATGTCTCTTCTCCACTAGTGAGCAAATGTTGGGTCAGATCTCCCTGCAAAAGTGGAAGGATTGCCCTTATGGAACTTGACCCTCACCCTGTCCCAAGTCAAAGCGAGTTTACACTGCTGTTGTTCCTCTAAAGTCGACCATCTCGGTCTCCCTACCTTAATAAGTTCCGATGTGGCCTCATTCACAATAGCCTATAACTCCTCAAAATCCAAAAAAATCTACCTCGACCTCTCCTAAACTGGGAGCCAGAAACTGAACCCTATCTCTTATCTTCTACTCTCCTTGTATTCGCCATCTAAAAAGATAACAAAACAACATTAGACTCGGAATAAATAAGAGTGAAAATCATCAAAAAGAATCAAAGATAAGAAACACAGAAGTTAAAACGGACTCATAACCTACCAGACCTAAGACCATGCTCCGATACCATTTGTAAAGCCCCGCGCATTCTCGCATCGACCACCACCAAGACTACATTGGGCATTACTAAATTAAATATCATTCTTAGCATGTGATAGATGTATGAGACATTTAAAAATTATTCCACAAGATAATAATCAAATTGGTCCAATAAATATAACCATTCATACAATACTAAAAATCCATCACCAAGCTAATCTCCAAAATAAATCCAACTCTAATAAATATAAACTCTAATAAATGATCCAAAACGTAAATATTTGACAAAACTGTAAATAAATGTGGAACCGATTGGCCCACCGAATCAATAATGAAAGTCTCATAATAAATGCAACGAAAATGGAAAATGAATCTAAAATACTAAAGCGTCTAAATAAAACTCTAGATGCATCTCCAAAAATATCTCAAATCACTCATATGCAGCTACTCCCGCGCTATACCTAAAACGTTAGTAAATCCGATGGGTTAGAGCCCACCGCATGAATACTAGTTACTATCCCCAATTAGGATCCGTGAACCCAGACAGTAGCTTTATGCATAATAAACATTACAATAGAGTTATTTAATTTAAACGAGATATAAATGAATATGTGAGTAAAATAAACTACCAACATTTATCCATGTAACTAAGTCGATCCAAAGTTTATGTCCAATCATTCCATTATTACTATTATTTAAAAATATCTCTTATTCCTACTTAATTTAATTATTCAATTATTTTCATTCATGCGACACCATTATGGACAGTCGACCCCTTTTCAGTCTTGCACACACTCTTGGTGTCACACCCTTCTTTTTGGTATGAATAAACAAGAAGTTCACATAAATCAATGAATTAAAGTTAAGGCAGAATAATGTAACCTTTTATTCATTATTAATACATTACATAAGGTGGAACCACCGCAGGGGTGAATTACACGTTTCTAGTACACACGACAATATTAGAAATTGAAAATCGCCACTCCTTGCTCCCATCTGGTTTAATATTTGCCCATACGGTTACATACGTGATTATGTGACCGTTGTTTGTCTCTAGTAGGGAATAGATACTATTTCCCATCTCCTGGCGCATCTGGAGAAAGAAGGAATTAACAAAAATATAGTAAGCAGGTTCTACCAGTTTATAACAATGATATAAATATAAATGTGAGTTGGAGTGTGTATAGAATTAGTGTTTAAAATGGATGACAATAATAAGGTGATAATGCTATGTTTATCAGATTATAACTTAAAATGTTGGAAATTCATAATTCCATAGTGTTACAATACATTAGTAGTTTAGTTAGAATCATGATTAAAGAAAGTCAAGGAATTTGAACTAATAACCCCATTCCTACTAGTTCACTAATGGGTATAGAGGTAATTAAGCCATTAGTGAAACTTTATCATAAATAATTCCAAAACCTTGGGGAAAAAGTAACCTGATATTCTCACAATTAATGTGGCACTAATACATATGTAGTAATAATGAGGGCTCTCAATCATCGGAGACCAATAGGCCAAGTAGAAAGTTCTGTGGAATAACACATAAGTCTACTTCCTAGTTAATACTCATGCTTATAGCAAAATATAACACAAAAGTGCAGGGAAAAATTAAATCAATATGGTATAAGATCTTAGCTATTAGGTGAGAAGGGTTTAAAATTGATTCTAAAATTACATACTGCTGAGAATTCAAATACTGATGATGGTTAACAAAATATTTAGTATGACCCTATAATAACATGCACATACTCAGAGTCAATGTGGCTATCATAGAGTGATATCAATAACAGTATTTCAAATACGCAAGGCATAATACTGAAAAGATAGGAAAAACCTACTTATTTGGTATCTTGTTGAGTTGTTGTCACATTGGAGTATTCAGAAGATTTGGGACTTGATTTTCTGTTGTATAATGTGTGCCATAGGAGTATTAACACTACAACATATGGGAACATTTGTAACGACCCTTTATTTGGTTTTCTATCAGTTAGAGTGTGTTAGGAATTTCTAATGGTATTTAAGTGTTAGTAATTACTTATGTCTGCTACAATTATTTTTTAGCGTGTTTATATTTAATTATAATACATATTTTTTTAAATTTATTTTTTTAGGGGCTAAAAACAAGTGTTATCAAAACAAATTGGTGGAAAAATACGTTCTTTAGTGGCTATTTTTTTACGCTAACTGTTTTCTATTCCCACGTAAAAGTTAGGACACACATACAATTTGTCGTTATGTTGTCGTCATTCCGTTGCCGCCATTCCCCCTTCCACCTCTATTCTCCTCCCACCATCGCCCCTCTCCAGAGAGAGTCTTGCCCCTGATCGCAAAGAGAGGTATTGTGCATATTCTTAAATCTAATCGCAAAGAGACTCGCCCTTGTCTCGTATTGTTTTTTTCATTTTTTCAGTTTATGGATGATATATTCTGAAACTATATTTTTTTTTCTTTATTTCTTGATCAGTTCTTATGGAGGTACAAATTTTTGATCTAGCTCTCTTCTAATCTAGTATTTATATTAATCATTTTTTCTCATTATAATCATATGTATAAATATATAAACGTATTGGAATTGAAATTCTCTTGCAAAATTATAATTATTTGTGTAATCATTGTGCATTACTCATTTAATCGATTGATATATACATAATTATGCAAAATATTTGAATTTGTTAGTTTATAAGAGTGATATGTACAAATATATTTATTATTATGTTTTTTTTGTTTAAATATAAGATAGTAAAAAGGTAAAATATATTAAAAGATGTAGAAGTTGTTCACATTGATAACCCATTCTTTTATGTGCGTTATTTGTTATTTTATGTAATTACTGTAGATCTTTATTGTGTAATAAGGGTAGTTTATGGTTTTGTTGTTGGCGAATTACATCCGTTAATAACCATATTAACCCGGTTGAAATCATAAAATCATTGTTGATATGTGATATCACGTTTGAAATCGAAGGCTGCAATCAAAGCTAGGGCTTTAAGTTAGATCAAATCAGAACTTTAAAGTATGAGTTTGTTATATATCCTCATCCTACCACAATAATGTACAATTTCATCTTTGTATTTTTAAATGTGCTTGAAATTGAAGTTTGAATATTGTAGACGCTTATTTCAGTTGAAATACATGTTACTGAAACTTTGAGGAAAATAATGTGACGATTATTTCGGTGGTACAATTATATAAGTGTTACTGAAACTTTGAGGAAGCACAATGTGACTTCAACATTAAATAGTTATTTATTATTTTTATATGAATGTATTGTCTTACTATACGATATGCTTTTGTCACTTAAGTCTTTTACGTTGCAGAATGTCTTGACCGGTTGATAAAGGATGGATGGGTGAAAAGAATAGATTTAGCTTAGTGTATAAACAAGTATTTGAAGATTTTATTGACATTGCGAAATAAAAAAAAATCAACCGCTGCCAACTTTTCCATGTCCATGTTGAAAATGTCGGAATAGGAAGCGGTTTACCATGACAGAAATTTGAACACATTTGCTGAGGCACGGTATAGATCAATCGTATAGTGCACGGGCTTTACATGGTGAAAAGTCTTCCATAAATTTAAAAGAGCGCCCATCTACAATAAATGTTGAAGTAACATGTGACACCCAACCCAATTAAATATCGGGTGATCATTCCTTTATAAAATTTATAACAGAATTTTCGGTTGGATCATTCTTAGCATCACTGTCGAAAACATAAATCCAATTAATTACCTAACATTTAATTAAGCTAGCGTCGCAACATTTTCAAATTAAACTTGAAACCAATTAATTCAAATATTTTCTAAACATATGATTACAAACCGTACACAAGAGATGAATATTGACTGAAACAAATACTGAATAGTTAAGACTGGATAAAAATCTCCAGTTCAAAGTCACAAACCAAACCATAATAAATACTCAATCCAACTGAAAATAACTACAAAAGAAATTTAGTACAACTCCGCTCATGAGAATGGGCGACACATGCCCGAACTGAGATATCTGAACGAGGAACTGAATGAGCTTAGAGAAGCGTTTAATTTCAATGACCCGTAACTTCCACAACAGCTGCATCTCGGCAAACCATCCAAGTATCTAGAACCGATGTCCCTGTGGCTCGGCAGCTGTACTAATACATATATATATATATATATATATATAGCAAAAGAGAGAAGAAATACAAGAGGTGGGTCAGAGCCCGATGTTTTAAAAAGATTTATTAGCAAGTATGTAAAACTGCATTAAAGCTAGTATCATATGCATGTTAGTTCGAACTCTCACGTGAGATTCTCACCTCTCAACTAATTTTCATGCCTAAAGTACATCTAATCCAACCTAGCCATCTGACACACTCTTAACTAGGAAAAGGCTTATCCTACTAGTAACCCCTCGTAGTAGTATCTCATATTTGATCTCGATATTTATCATTTTAAATAAGTGTTATCACACTAAAGTCAAGTATTTACTATTTACGTTACTGAAGATTTCACTTTCTTAATAATCTGATTGTAGGAGGGTAATGAGACTGGGGTCTATGAATAACTGGAAAGGGGTGAGGCGTGACCCACTCCAATGGAGCTGTCTATAAGGTTCTCAAGAACTTCTGGAGAAGCTTCTGATGAGACCTTCTCCTTTTGGTAACAAAGGAGCTCAAGCTGGAACTCCCTCCCTGCAAGAAGATGAACTTCCACAACAATAATAGTAATTTTCTCAAGAGGACCTCCTGAGAGTGATGGCTGCCAGTGGGGAGTGAAAGAACAAGGCACTTAGCACTTAGAGAGAGCAGGGAGAGAATGCTAGAGACGTTCTGGTGTGATTTTAGCAGAGTAACGGAGCTATTGAGTTTTTCTATTTTCCATGACCATGCCCAGGGGTCCTATTTATACTTGGGCACTAAGGCTGGGTTGGCACTTTTGGCGCCAAAACTTAGAGGGTTGGTGAGGGACAAAGTCTGCAGTGTACTATTTGTCCCTACCTACAGGCAGCTCTGCCTATCCCCTTTGGCAGATGCCCCCTGGTGCCAATCAAAGTTCAAAAGCAAATATGTCTTCTAATGGAGACAAAATATCTGATTTTCTAAATATCTTTTGAAACGGTAACTTTTGGTACAAACTTTGTAAACTTGAGGGGGGGGGGGGGGGGTCTCGAGGACCACCTTCTCTACAATTCTTTGTAAGCTTGAGGGGGTCTTGAGGACCCCCTTCTAAAATCATTTTTCTTGAGAGGGGTTTAGAATAGCCTCTCCTTTAAAATCATTTTATAAATAGTTCTTTTCTTGTGAGCAGCTCGTCCTTTGGCAGCTCACTTCACTTGTGACTAAGTGTGAAGTGTGTGTAGTCTTGAGTGACTTCTGGGTCTTCCTACTAGTATTCTATCCATCCTATAGTGCTAAGTGGTTGAGCTTGCTCAACATACCTTGTCCCTCAACCGCCAAGCCAAAACTCCAAGGAGGTCCCAACTAGCCTGTTTGACCCCTGCTTGCTCAACTAGGCAACCTGTACAAGAAAGAAAAGTGTTAATACTATTGTTTCTTTTAAAGAATGATGTTTCATGATGAGGAGTTGCTCGTGGTAGCTACTCCCTCATCCTGGCCGCCCTGGGTGGGTTCCTTCTTGATACAAGCTTCTGCCGGAACCCTTGCAGTGGCTCTTCTCAGATAACATTTCTGCAGTGAACCTTACAGTGGCGGTGACCCTTGCAGTGTCACTTCTCAATCATGGACTTCTGCGGTGACCCTTGCGAGGCACCTCTCGAATGTCATTGTTGCAGTCACCCTTGCAGTGGCACTTCTCAATCTTGGACTTCTGCGACGACCCTTGCAGTGGCACTGACCCTTGCAGTGGCACTTCTCAATCTTGGACTTCTGCGGTGACCGTTGCGAGTCACCTCTCGAATGTCATTGCTGCAGTGACCCTTGCAGTGGCGCTAACCCTTGTAGTGGCCCTTCTCAATCTTGGACTTCTGCGGTGACCCTTGCGAGGCACCTCTCGAATGTCATTACTACAGTGACCCTTGCAGTGGATATGAACCTTGCAGTGGCACTTCTCAATCTTGGAATTCTGCGGTGACCCTTGTGAGGCACCTCTCGAATGCCATTGCTGCAGTGACCCTTGCAGTGGCGATGACCCTTGCAGTGGCACTTCTCAATCTTGGACTTCTGTGGTGACCCTTGCGAGGCACCTCTCGAATGTCATTGCTGCAGTGACCCTTGCAGTGGCGCTGGCCCTTGCAGTGGCACGAGACACCTCTCGAATGTCATTGCTGTAGTGACCCTTGTAGTGGTGCTGACCCTTGCAGTGGCACTTCTCAATTTTGAACTTCTGCGGTGACCCTTGCGAGACACCTCTCGAATGTCATTATTGTAGTGACCCTTGCAGTGGCACTGACCCTTGGAGTGGAACTTCTCAATCTTGGATTTCTGTGATGACCCTTGCGAGGCACCTCTCGAATGTCATTGCTATAGTGACCCTTGCAGTGGCACTGACCTTTGCAGTGGAACTTCTAAATCTTGGACTTCTGCGGTGACCCTTGCGAGGCACCTCTCAAATGTCATCGATGTAGTGACCCTTATAGTGGCGCTGATCCTTGCAGTGTCACTTCTCAATCTTGGACTTCTGCGGTGACCCTTGCGAGGCACCTCTCGAATGCCATTGCTGCAGTGACCCTTGTAGTGGCGCTGACCCTTGCAGTGGCACTTCTCAATCTTGGACTTCTGCGATAACCCTTGCGAGACACCTCTTGAATGTCATTGTTGCAGTGACCCTTGCAGTGGCGTGACCCTTGTAGTGGCACTTCTTAATTTTGAACTTCTACGGTGACCCTTGCTAGACACCTCTCGAATGTCATTGTTGCAGTGACCCTTGCTAGACAACTCTCGAATGTCATTGATGCAGTGACCCTTGCAGTGGCACTTCTCAATCTTGGATTTCTGCGGTAACCCTTGCGAGGCACCTCTCGAATGTCATTGCTGCAGTGACCCTTGTAGTGGAGTTGACCCTTGCAGTGGTACTTCTCAATCTTGGACTTCTGCGGTGACCCTTGCGAGTTAGCTCTCGAATGTCATTGCTGGAGTGACCCTTGCAGTGGCGCTGACCCTTGCAGTGGCACTTCTCAATCTTGGACTTCTGTGGTGACCCTTGCGAGGCACCTCTCGAATGTCATTGCTACAGTGACCCTTGCAGTGGCACATCTCAATCTTGGACTTCTGCGATGACCCTTGCGAGGCACCTCTCGAATATCATTGCTGCAGTGACCCTTGCAGTGGAGCTGACCCTTGCAGTGGCACTTCTCAATCTTGGACTTCTGTGGTGACCCTTGTGAGACACCTCTCGAATGTCATTGCTGTTGTGACCCTTGCAGTGGCGCTGACCCTTGCAGTGTCACTTCTCAATTTTAGATTTCTGCGATGACCCTTGCGAGACACCTCTCGAATGTCATTGCTGCAGTGACCCTTGCAGTGGCACTTCTCAATCTTGGATTTCTGCGGTGACCCTTGCGAGGCACCTCTCGAATGTCATTATTGTAGTGACCCTTGCAGTGGCACTTCTCAATCTTAGACTTCTGCGGTGACCCTTGTGAGGCACCTCTCGAATGTCATTGCTGCAGTGACCCTTGCAGTGGCGCTAACCCTCGCGGGGCGCCTCTCGAATGTCATTGCTGCAGTGGCGCTGACCCTTGCAGTGGCACTTCTCAATCTTGGACTTCTGTGGTGACCCTATCGGGGCGCCTCTCAAATGTCATTAAAAAAAGCATTCTTATTTTATTTACTTGTTTATTGGTAGACACCCTTCTACATTAGCCCCTCGTGCAAAGTCTTTTGTGTTTGGTAGACCAAAAGGATTTGTACGCCATAAATTCAGTTTTTTGGGGGGACGCTAGGGTTTCTTCATCATTCCCCTTAGGGTCATTAAATGTTATGTCACTTCATTCCATGTTTTGTAAATGAGTCCACTTATAGTGGACCTCCTTATCTCGTTATAAAATTAGGCAGAGGGGTTACTCGCGGTGAGCCCCTCGCCCTCGGCCTTCTTCTGTGGCCTTCCATCTTGGGCGAAGGGGTTACTCGCGATGATCTCCTCGCCTTTGGCCTTCTTCTGTGGCTTTCTATCTTGGGCGGAGAGGTTACTCGCGGTGAGTCCCTTACCCTTGGCCTTCTATCTTGGGCGAAGGGGTTACTCACAGTGAGCCCCTCACCCTTGGCCTTCTTCTGTGGCCTTCTATCTTGGGCGGAGGGGTTACTCGCGATGATCCCCTCTCCCTTGGCCTTCTTCTGTGGCCTTCTATCTTGGTCATAGAGGTTACTCACAGTGAGCCCCTCTCCCTTGGCCTTCTTCTATGGCATTTTATCTTCGGTGGAGGGGTTACTTGCGGTGAGCCCCTTGCCCTTGGCCTTCTTCTGGCCTTTCATCTTGGGCGGTGGGGTTACTCGCGGTGGCCCCTCGCCTTTGGCCTTCTTCTGTGGCCTTTCACCTTGGGCGGAGGGGTTACTCGCAATGGGCCCCTCGCCCTTGGCCTTTCATTTTGGGTGGAGGGGTTACTCGCGGTGAGTCCTTCGCCCTTGGCCTTCTTCTGTGGCCTTTCCTTTTTGGGCGGAAGGGTTGATCGCGATGATCCCCTCGCCCTTGGCCTTTTTTCATGGCCTTTCATTTTGGGCGGAGGGGTTACTCGCGGTGAACCCCTCGCCCTTAGCCTTCTTCTGTGGCCTTCCATCTTGAGCCGAGGGGTTACTCGCGGTGATCCCCTCTCCCTTCGCCTTCTTCTGGGGCCTTTCCTCTTGGGCGGAGGGGTTGCTCGCGGTGAGTCCCTCGCCCTTAGCTTTTTTTCTGTCAAACTTGTAATCTTGGGCAGGTGGAGTCACTCTGAGTGGGTCCCCACCCTCCAAGCTCATTTTATTATTTGTTCACTTGCTTGAGGACTTCTCAATATTAGCCCCCTCGTGCAGAAGTGTCTTGTAATGTCGAGTGACTTGTGCACGAAATTATCGTACCCTTTATTTATACTTGGCAGTTGCTCAAGACTATGAGTGCTCTGGTGCCCTTAGAGCCTTAGGTGCTAAACTGTCTCACCTTACATTTATACTTGATACTTGCTCAAGACTGTGAGCGCTCTGGCGCTCTTGAAGCCTTAGGTTCTCAACTGGCGTACCTTATATTTATACTTGACATTTGCTCAAGACTGTGAGCGCTCCGGTGCCCTTGGAGTCTTAGGTGCTCAACTGCCGCACCTTACATTTATACTTGGAACTTACTCAAGACTGTGAGTGCTCTGATGCCCTTGGAGCCTTAGGTGCTCAACTGGCGCACCTTATATTTATACTTCATACTTGTTAAGACTGTGAGCGCTCCGACGCTCTTGGAGCCTTAGGTGCTCAACTAGCGCACCTTATATTTATACTCGACGTTTGCTCAAGACTGTGAGCGCTCCAGTGCCCTTAGAGCCTTAGGTGCTCAACTGGCGCAGCTTACATTTATACTTGGCACTTACTCAAGACTGTGAGTGCTCCGATGCCCTTGGAGCCTTAGGTGCTCAACTGGCGCACCTTATATTTATACTTGGCACTTTCTCAAGACTGTGAGTGCTCCGGTGCCCTTGGAGCCTTAGGTGCTAAACTGTCGCACATATACTTATACTTGGCAATTGCTAAATATTATGAGCGCTCCGATGCCCTTAGAGCCTTAGGTACTAAACTGTCGTACCTTATATTTATATGTATATTTGGCACTTGCTCAAGATTGTGAGCGCTCCGGTGCCCTTGGAGCCTAAGGTGCTCATCCAGAACACCTTATGTTTATATTTGGCCCTTTCACAAAACTGTGAGCACTCCGGTTCCCTTAGAGTCTTAGGTACTAAACTTTCATACCTTATATTTATACTTGGTAGTTGCTCAAGACTGTGAGCGTTCCAGTTCCCTTGGAGCCTTAGGTGCTAAACTGTCGTACCTTATATTTATACTTGGCCTTTGCTCAAGACTGTGAGCGCTCCGGCGCCCTTGGAGCTTTAGGTACTAAAATGTTGTACCTTATATGTATAATTGCACCTGCTCAATACTTTGAGTTTCTCTTTTTTATGTGAGAACCTCAAGATTGAACTTCCCGCTTCTAATTGTGGGGTATTTGCATACGAGATGAGCAAGTTAAAATTTTGAAGTTGCCCCTCTAACTGTGGGGTACTTGCATATAACTGAGCAAGTTAAAATTTGGAAGCGGCCCCTCTAGCTGCGGGGTACTTCTTGCATATAACTAAGCAAGTTAAAAAAACTGAAGCTGCTCCTCTAACTGCGGGTACTTGCATATAGATGAGCAAGTTTAAAATTTTGAATCTGCCCGTTTAACTGCGGGGTACTTGCATATAACTGAGCAAGTTGAAATTTGGATGCGGCCCCTCTAGCTACGGGGTACTTCTTGCATATAACTAAGCAAGTTAAAAAAATTTGAAGCTGCCCCTCTAACTGCGGGGTACTTGCATATAGCTGAGCAAGTTTAAAATTTTGGAAGCTGCCCCTCTAGCTGGGGGTACTTACATATAACTTAGCAAGTTAAAATTTGGAAGCTACCCCTCTAACTGCGGGGTACTTGCATATAATTGAGCAAGTTATATTTTTTAGCTCAAACCCGTGTGACTGTGCGGTACTTTTTAGTGCAACCCCGTGTGTCTGTGGCGTATTTTGTTATGCATATTCATTTCTTGGGAAGTAACTAAGAGATGGGGTTAGCACTTCTCCTTCCTACAAACTTTGCATAAAATTTCACATATATTATAAGTAAAGAAATAATTATTTCTTTATACTAAAAATTTCCCTTGGTCTGAAGGGTCCTTGTTCCAAACTTTTCTTAGGAACCTTTTTTGTCTTATAAAAAAAATAATAAGTTTAGAGGGGGGGGGGGGGGGGGGGTAGACCCACTTCTCCCTATTTTCTGAAAACTGGTCAATTACAATTTTTTTGGAGAACACAGGTTAAGACTTGTTTTCTAGGCTATAAATTTGTATGGAATAATAATAAAAAAATGTAGTGAATTTTTTTATTATTATTATTACCAGGCGGATAACCTCCTACTGGTCTTGTCGGGTCTATAGGGACTTTACTCAATATACTTTTACTTTTGGGTTGGATATATCCCCAAGTATAATGAGGAAAGTTCCTTATATCATGGGACCTCTTCTAATCTAGTAGAGGTTCTACCCTTCTTATAAGAAAAAAACACATAAATCTGGTGTACCCACCGCACATTATAGGTAAATGAGTCATGCATCAAGTGCCAACAAAAATAATGAGTATTACTTTTCTTCATTGCAGTCAGAGTTCATATTTCATACAAGAAGTGTACTCATAAAACTTATAGCAAGAAGTGTACTCATAAAACAAGAGCAGGCTATTCAAACTTTTTTAAGAAAATGAAACTTGGAGGAGTTAGGCATAGTACCTTCTGAGTCGTAGTGGTGAGGATGTCTGTTGACGACAAATTGAATTTTGGGGCGAGGACTTGTACGGGTCCCTCGCCACTGCCTGTAATGGCGGGGGTTCCTTGTGTGAAAGTCCCCTTCTTGGAACTGAATTTATTGTTGGTTCCTCGCACCCACAGGTTATTGAGGAGGGCTCCTCGCTTCTGGGTTCCTCACTTGTCACTATGAATGATGGGGTTGTTTGCTGATGAGGGATCTTCTCTTGGAGTCCCCAAGCCCCTTCTTCACTGGGTTCCTCGTTGGAACATAGAGCTACTGGTAGTTCCTCATACGAGGTGCCACCCATGGGGTTTCATCCCCTGGAGATTGTGCTCGTGGGTTCCTCATCTTAGGAATAAATTTTTTTCATATTAGCGTTCCTCTAATTTTGGGACTTCATTACTTTTGGGTTCCTCAACCGTGGTATCTCATATAGAGAGATGAGTTTTGATCCCAAATATTTAAGGCCACTATTGGTGAGACATGAGGAACGAGGGTCCCTCGCCGGAGGCCGCTGTTACGCCATTGTGATTTCACCACAATTTGGGACTTCATTTTTTTATGGGTTCCTCGACCGGGGGTACCACGTCTAGAGGAACATATTTTCTTCCTAAATCTTTGGGGGGCACTGTTGGTGAAACCTTTGGTTTTGGAACATTATCTGGCATGGGTTCCTCGTAGAGGGGTGTAACTGGAGAGGAGGTAATATCTGATTTAGTTCTTCGTCGCATGTAATTTTACAATTAAGGGTTTCGTCAGTTGAGGAGGCGGTGCCTTTGGGTTCTTTGTTAATTTTTTTTCAAACAGGGGCTCTTCTTGGGAAACTCCTAATGAGGTATCTAACTTTGAGCTCGAGGAGGGAGTAAGATTGTTACCAATTTGATGTTTGGGGCAAAGACCGTAGAGGGCACCTCGCCACTAGCTGGAGTGAGGGGTGAACATTTGCATGGGGGTTCTGATCTGGCCTTTGGTTCCTCGCCAACTTCTATCACCATGGGGGGTGCGCTGTCAGCCATGGTTCCTCGTGTTGTTCTTTCCATGAGGGGTATGCCATCAATCGAGGATTCCTCGCGATCCCCCTGTTGGTGGGTTCCTCACCCCTTTTTTTAGGGTTTACATTCTTTGAGTTCCTCACGAAAAGATTTTTTTTTTATAAGGGGTCCTCGCGCGTCGTTAGTATCTTTGAGCTCAGCTTGTCGCATGCCGATTTAGGGCTTGGTGGGGCTACCATCAACAATTTGGGTTGTATGAGTTCCTTGCGCGAGGCCCTGAATACAGAGGCTTCCTCGCTTCTGTTCCTCGTTCGTTGTTTCACACATGGTGGGTTCCTCGCATCTGGGGTTACTATTGCGCGCCCCTCACTTGGATTTTTTGTCCACCATATCTATCTCCTCTACAGCCAGCCTCATTTCCTAATGCCCCCATAAGGGCTTCCTCGAGCGCCGAGGGTTTCTTACGGGTTCCAGGCCCCAAATAATTACGGTAAATTTGAGTTCTTTGACCACTTATAGTACCTCAGGTTCCTCGTGTTCCGCTCCAGCCTTGGGGGTTCCTCGTCTATCAGACCATCAGGGATCAAGGATGTCTCGACCTGTGACGAGTGTCTAGACGCGGAGGGTTCCTTGTCTGTTGGAACCAGTGTTGGAGAGAGGGGGTCTCGATAGCCATGATTTTTCTTGAGGAGAGGGGGTCTCGACCTGTGACAGCATGGTGGTCTCCTCTTCGCAGACCCATTCAACTAAAGGTTCCCCACGATCTGTCGTCGTGTTTGCGGGTGCCTCGTCAGAAGCTGGGGGTCTCGACGGCGAGAAGGGGGTCTCGACGCCGGCTGGTGGTTTCTTACGTGGTAACGTGGGTGTTGGCGCTCTTGGGGGTTCTTCGCAAAATGCATTATTTGCTGTAAATTTTCCTTGAGACCCTTTTTATACTGTGGGTTCCTGCCCGGAAGCGTCATTGGCACTTGGTATTTTGGGTGAGGGTGTCTCGACCCCTATTATGTTGAAAGGGGGGGTCTCGACATCTGTTGAAATTGGTAGTGATTCCTCACGCTTTATTCAAGGTATGGAGGGTCCCTCGCCAAATCAAGTGTTGGTTGCTTGGGTGTCTCGACGACTGGAAGTACTACTGGGGTTCTTCGCACGTTAATTTTACCCCATGTGTGGTCTACAGTTCCCCGACCGATTTTGTTGACTTTGGGGAAGTGATCAATTTATAATTTATTTCAGGTGGGGGGTCTCGACCTCTTGTCACTTCGAGGGTTCCGCGTCCCAGGGTGTCTCGCCTATGTTGGCGTTATAGAGAGTCTGGTGTTGACCGCGGGTTCCTCGCTACCCACTTTGTTGGTGGGTTCATCCTGTGCTGGTGATTTGGGGATCAAAGGTTTCGCACCTTTTGAGATTTCCACTATGGGACCCACTTCCGAGGGTCCCTCGTCGTTAGCGGCTGCTGCCGCGGGTTCTTTTCTTAAGGGTTCCTCATCACTATCATTGAGCAAGAGGAGTTGCTAGACCATACCGAATTACTCGCCAAACACTTAGGGTTTTAGGGGTTTTGCCAGTGAACTTGATGATTGTCACAACTTGCTCCGGCGCCGTCCTTCGAGGCCGAGCTACTTCTGCCGAAATCACTGTCGGAACGGCTGCCCCTCCAGAGGGGACTGCGGCTGGTATTACACAATCTTGACCCAAACATGCCAAGTCTAAAAAAAACATACTCATTAACCTCTGCCACCGGAGCTGCTACCGGTGAGCTAGTCTTCCCTCCCGTAGGAGAAGGTACCTTTGCTCCGATCAGCACCACATCCACCTGACTGGCCTAGTCTCTTTGAGCTCCATTCCCACATGAAATGTCCTCAAACACTATCTACTTAGAAACATTAAAACCTTATTTGTCCATGGAAATGAGGATACCTCCCCAGCAGAGTCACCAAATGTAGGAGGGTAGTGAGACCGGGGTCTATGAATAATTGGAAAGGGGTGAGGCGTGACCCACTCCAATGGACGTTATCTATAAGGTTCTCAAGAACTTCTAGAGCAGCTTCTGATGAGACCTTCTCCTTTTGGTAACAATGGAGCTCAAGCTGGAACTCCCTCCTTGCAAGAAGATGAACTTCCACAACAATAATAGTAATTTTCTCAAGAGGACCTCCTAAGAGTGATGGCTGTCAGTGGGGAGTGAAAGAACAAGGCACTTAGCACTTAGAGAGAGCATGGAGAGAATAGTAGAGAGATTCTGGTGTGATTTTTAGCAGAGTAACAGTGCTATTGAGTTTTTCTATTTTCCATGGCCTTGCCTAGGGGTCCTATTTATACATGGGCAATAAGGCTGGTGTTAACGCGAAAATTCTCCATCTACGAGGACCAATCAGAGAAGGACACATGTCATCCTACGTGGCAATATTCGACACCCGAGGAGAGTTGGTCGGTACCCAAGGAGAGTTAGTCGACACCCGAGGAGTGTTAGTCGGCATCTGAGGAGAGTTGGTCGGCACCCGAGGAGTGTTAGTCGGCACTCGAGGAAAGTTTGTCGGCACCCGAGGAGTGATAGTCGGCACCCGAGGAGAGTTGGTCGGCATATCAACCAGGAAGATCAAAGGATAACTATGCATTTAATGTGCATTAATGAAGATGGCAGCGCATTTAATGAGCCTTAATGTACATTTATACTGTAGATGACAACACATAGCATACCAAGCAATTCAACAATTAGATTCGTTGAATGTAGACATAATGTATAAATGTCTACATTCAATGAATCTCTTTATCTCCCATCACTATAAATACATGTATTCCCTTAGCCAAAAAGAGGAGAACCAAGAAACACCATACACAAGATACACATCCTTTCTCTCTCTATCACATTGTGCTATTGTAAACCCATGGGAATAAAATAACAGTGGACGTAGGCTTTTCATTATAGCCGAACCACTTTAAAAATCTTTGTCTCTTATATGTTTGATGTGAATGTTTATCTTCATCTTCAATCTCATCCTCGTCATTTATCTGCTGTTGACGCCACTAAAATGGCAGTGGCCATTTTCTGTCTTCAACAGATTGGCGCCGTCTGTGGGAACGTGATACAAGCATTGTTCTCCACCAAAAGCTAAGTTTTTATTTTCTATATGATTCAATCATGATTTTTATGTTTATATACATATATTAATTGTCCAATTTTTATTTGCAAAATATTGCATATCATGATTTTAAAATCATAACTGTTAGATTAATTCTTATTTAGAAATCTGAAAAATAGTGGATTTCATAAATCATAACTTTTTGCTTGATTTTCAAGTTTCTATTTTATATCATGGAATAAATATTTCAAATGATTATATATACCAATATATACGACGATGATAAGATTTGATCATTTTCATTGTTGATTTTGAAATAAATTTTGTAAGATCTTTGATGTCTATTAAAATTCCCATCATATTTTTAATAAAAGAATGGGAAAAGGTCAAAGACAATAAAAAGTTTTCTCATGGAAATCATGACCCGGATCTATTTTCTCTCTTCAAGTTTGAGTCTCTTTGCATTCATTTTTATGAACTATATACTTAATTTGGTTCAGCTTCCATTTATGTCAATAAAGTCAAATTGATTGATTTTTGATATAAATTTGGTAATAACTTTAATCATTCACCATATTTTTATCTCTCCAAATAGGGAATAGGAAGGGATCAATATAAAAAATAATTTTCTCTCACCTCAAAAACCCACTAACTGTAGTTGGTCGACGAGGAAAAAATATTCCAAACTGTATCAACGTAGTTGGTCGATGAGGAAAAAATATTCCAAACTGTATCAACGTAGTTGGTCGACGAGGAAAAAATATTCCAAACTATATCAACGTAGTTGGTCGACGAGGAAGAAATATTCCAAACTGTACCAACGTAGTTGGTCGACGAGGAAAAAATATTCCAAACTGTATCAACGTAGTTGGTCGACGAGGAAAAAATATTCCAAACTGTACCAAGTATGGTTGGTCGGGGATAAAAACCCACTAACTGTAGTTGGTCGACGAGGAGAATTTATCGACCTTAGTTGGTCGAACACATTTTATGAAAAAGACAAAAATTTACCAAGTATGGTTGGTCGGGGACAAAAACTCTCCCTAACTATAATTGGTCGACGAGCACAATTTAACAACCTTGGTTGGTTGGAAAAATTTTAAACATTTTTATACTCATTACTTTATTATTAAGTGATCGAGCAACATTACTAATACTTGTAACTTTTTTATTACCAAGTTGGTCGATGAACAACACAATATTGTTATTTTTTTAACTTATACATATGCACAGATGTAGAGTATTTTACAAGACAATAACAATTAAGATTGCGAACAAAAATGAAAGTCTTTCATTAAAATCAAAAACAAAATATATTGAGAATGAAAATGTATACTAACTATTACATTGAGATTCCTACTCTATTGGTTTCTTTCCCTCTTCTTTTGAAATAGGTTCCTCGCCAGCAGGAGGATCATCCAAAGCATAAGGGGAGTTTACGAAGTTAAAATCTTTCAGCATTCTGATGTTCATCATAAATGGTCTGTCCGAACAGCTCTTGCTCGTCCCCGGGAAGCTCTTGTTCATCACCGAGCAGGAAGTTGCTCTTCAAGACTCGTTATCTTCTCGAACATCTCAGCCAAGGCCTGGTTCTTTGCCATTAGTTGGAAGGCTTGATTCTCCAAAGCAGATTGAGTTCTCTGTTCTTCGACAGTTACCCGAGCAGCTCTTGCTCATCCCAGAGAACCTCTTGCTCGTCCCCGAGCAGAGGTAGAAGTCAAAATCAGCATCTACAGCACTGAGATCTTTGCTACTACTGTCTCGACGAATAATGAAGAAAAAGTTGTGTGAAAATGTTTTGAAGTCCACCACTAGCTTGGTACTAATCAGATTGAAGAGTTGGGTTCAAAAGCTAGTATGTTACTCGACAAAGTATTCAGAGGATCATAAATCAGAAGAATCAAGCACATGAAGTTAGCACTCAGTTACTCGGTATAGGAGGCAGTTGGTCGGCTAGCAAACTAATCAACATACTTGAAGATTATGACAAGCTAAAAGCTACAAGCTGCATACTATAGCATGGTTGTATCCAAATTCCCAGGGGTAATACATAGCACACAGAGTTCCTCAAAAGAGAGATTAGTAACTATCGATCAGCCTGCATCATATGTCGTCCAGGAGATAATGCACTTTATGTTAAACAAATAAAGAAGGTAGATCAAGAATTTCACGAGCACCGAGCAACACTGCAGAATAAATACTCCATCCTTTCAAGTAAACCATCAAGCATGGAGCATTGGGGGCTTCTGTTAACGCAAAAATTCTCCATCTACGAGGACCAATCAGAAAAGGACACATGTAATTCTACGTGGAAATATTCGACACCCGAGGAGAGTTGGTCGGTACCCGAGGAGAGTTAGTCGACACCCGAGAAGTGTTAGTCGGCATCCGAGGAGAGTTGGTCGGCACCCGAGGAGTGTTAGTCGGCACCCGAGGAAAGTTGGTCGGCACCCGAGGAGTGATAGTCGGCACCTGAGGATAGTTTGTCGGCATATCAACCAGGAAGATCAAAGGATAACTATGAATTTAATGTGCATTAATGAAGATGGCAGCGCATTTAATGAGCCTTAATGTACATTTATACTGTAGATAACAACACATAGCATACCAAGAAATTCAATAATTAGATTCGTTGAATGTAGACATAATGTATAAATGTCTACATTCACTGAATCTCTTTATCTCCCATCACTATAAATACATGTATTCCCTTAGCCAAAAAGAAGAGAACCAAGAAACACCATACACAAGATACACATCCTTTCTCTCTCTACCATATTGTGCTATTGTAAACCCCTAGGAATAAAATAACAGTGGACGTAGGCTTTTCCTTATAGCCAAACCACTTTAAAAATCATTGTCTCTTATATATTTGACGTAGGCTTTTCCTTATAGCCGAACCACTTTAAAAAGGATTAAGATTGATGTCCCAAAGGAGGGGACAAAGAAGACTGGTGCAGATCCTCCAGCTGCTCCTACTAAAATCTCCGAGAAGGTTGCTGATAAGCCCGCAATGGCTCCGAGCAGCTCTGCTTCTCCTGGAAAGGTGATCATGATATCATCGACCAAGGATTCTTCCTTAGTTGTACCTATTCCCCCGAGGAGGCTAAAAAAGAGCTCCTCGGTCAATTTGGCTGACACCACCATTCAGCCCCCTGCTGCTGGGACTAAGGTTACCACATCTGTTCCTCCGAGCTCTGACATGAGCTCGGTAAAGTCCTTGACCATTCCCGAGGTGCAAGGTAATGAAGATAACCTTACCCTGGATATGGTTACTTCTTTGGTTGCTCGTCATCTTGCTTCAGTAAGTACCTTTACTTTGAACTTTTCATATTTTCCTTTGTTATTTCTCATTTTTGTTTCTGACTTTGCTTTCTCTTTTTATTTATAGTTGACGAGCTGCCTCAACATAATCCTTAAGAAGGATGAAGCAATCAAAGCTTCTTACTCCTCGTCCAGTGTGGAGGGAGCTCTGGAAGAAGCTACCAAGTCTTTGGAGGAATCTCGCCAGAGGTACGATACTGATAAAGCAGTCTGGGAGGAGAAACTTGCTTCCTCCGAGCAGGAGAAAACTCGGGTTGCTGAGGCCTCCAGGGATTTGGAGAGGAAAATGAATGCCTTGGAGAAGGCTAACAAAGAGCTCGATGTGAAGCTCAAGACTGCTGAGGAGTTTGAAAATGAACTCAAGGCTGAAGAGGAGAGGTTGGTCCAACTCCAGGAAGTAACTTGGCAGAAGGAGGAAGCTGAACAAAAATTAAAGGCTGCTGATGTTTTGCTGTCTAAGAAGCTTGCCTTGGAGAAGGCCAAAAGAAAAGCTGCCGTGAAGAAGTCCTTCAGCTCTGGCTGGGACAAAGGTTGGGTTGGCACTTTTGGAGCCAAAACTTAGAGGGTTGATAAAGGATAAAGTCTGCAGTGTACTATTTGTCCCTACCTGCAGGCAGCTCCTCCTGTCCCCTTTGGCAGGTGCCCCTGGTGCCAATCAAAGTTCAAAAGCAAATATGTCTTCTAATAGAGACAAAATTTCTGATTTGCTAAAAATCTTTTGAAACTGTAACTTTTGGTACAAACTTTGTAAACTTGAGGGGGGGTCTCGAGGACCACCTTCTCTACAATTCTTTGTAAGCTTGAGGACCCCCTTATCAAATCATTTTTCTTAAGAGGGGTTTAGAGTACCCTCTCCTTTAAAATCATTTTATAAATAGTTATTTTCTTGTGAGCAGCCAGTCATTTGGCTGCTCACTTCACTTGTGACTAAGTGTGAAGTGTGTGTAGTCTTGAGTGACTTTTGGGTCTTCCTACTAGTATTCTCTCAATCCTATAGTACTAAGTGGTTGAGCTTGCTCAATATACCTTGTCCCTCATCCGCCAAGCCAAAACTCCCAGGAGGTCCCAACTAGCCTGTTCGAGCCCTGCTTGCTCAACTAGGCAATATGTACAAGAAAGCAAAGTGTTAATATGGTTGTTTCTTTTAAAGAATGACGTTTCATGATGAGGAGTTGCTCGTGGTAGCTACTCCCTCATCTTGGCCGCCCTAGGTGGGTTCCTTCTCGATACAAGCTTCTGTCGGAACCCTTGTAGTGGCACTTCTCAATCTTGGACTTCTACGGTGACCCTTGCGAGGCACCTCTCGAATGTCATTGCTGCAGTGACCCTTGCAGTGGCGGCAACCCTTGCAGTGGCACTTCTCAATCTTGGACTTCTGCGATGACCCTTGCAGTGGCGCTGACCCATGCAGTGGCACTTCTCAATCTTGGACTTCTACGGTGACCCTTACGAGGCACCTCTCGAATGTCATTGTTGCAGTGACCCTTGCAGTGGCACTTCTCAATCTTGGACTTCTGCGGTGACCCTTGGGAGGCACCTCTCGAATGTCATTGTTGCAGTGACCCTTGCAGTAGCGCTGACCCTTGCAGTGGCACTTCTCAATCTTGGACTTCTGCGGTGACCCTTGCGAAGCACCTCTCGAATGTCATTACTGGAGTGACCCTTGCAGTGGCGCTGACCCTTGCAGTGGCACTTTTCAATCTTGGACTTTTGCGGTGACCCTTGCGAGGCACCTCTCGAATGTCATTGTTGCAGTGGGGCTGACCCTTGCATTGGCACTTCTCAATCTTGGACTTCTGTGGTGACCCTTGCGAGGCACCTCTCTAATGTCATTGCTGCAGTGATATTATCTCATTTTAGGATATACCAAAAGCATACATATATATCTTTCACTATTATATATGTATTAACCCAATCTTAATAGCCTACAAATATCACGTTGTAAGTATAACACAAGTATATATAAATATCCACCACTATTATATATATACTAACACATCACCCCAAGAATATACCTATAGTGCATTACATAGTCTGCTGTCATGTCCCGGTACATATCGTACTCAAACAAGGACTATCGGTTCGTAAATCTCCCACAAACCATATAAAAAAATCACACATATTTGCGACGAACATAAGTCACATACCTATGGGTCACGCACATACCTACGATCCCATAGTCAGTGACTTATTAACTCACAAATAAGTCTTCACAATCCTATGTTCTAAGTTACAAGTCAAATATCCCCCCGAAGGTCACTCAAGATAAGACTGTTTCTACATAACCCCCCGCGATAGCAAGCAGCTAGGTATGTCATATACATAATATCAAATATATGTATACACGCAACCCATCAAATCAAGCGGTATACACACAACCAAATGTCATATTCCATACGCAGTACTATCATCATTAAATACTATGAACGTATTTTTAAATCATGATATTCCCTCTCTCGTAATATATATAAGGATAATATGTCACCCGAAAATCCTTAATACATAATCACAAGAAGTCCCAAAAGTAACCACTAATTTTTATTCCTATAAGTTCCATATCCTCAAAACTAATATCGTAAGTACTTATCACGTAATACTCTCGACGCATTTACAATTACAATTATCTCTCTCTCGAAATCTTCAAGGTAAACTCACCGTCCCAAATATTTAAATCATTACACCTAAACAACTCCCAATACTTCTGCGTTATTTTCGATTCATTAAACTCTATTTTTTTTCTCACTCAAATTGACTATTTCCCAATAGGGGCGAAATAGGAAAATTTCTAAAAATTAGAAATCTCGCTCGAACCAGAAAGCCAACTCGTTTGAACGACTTACACATGTCGCTCGAACTAGTCTTCGCACGACTTCACGTGACATCCCTACATCGTTCGAACCACTTCTCGTGAGCTAGAAATCTCTATCGAACGATGCCCATCACGCGACTTCGCGCGACATCTCGCAACTTGGGTTGTTTCATCTTCAACCTTAGACAACCTCATTTTTTACCATTTTCAACTCTAAAACCTCTAAAATATCATCCCAACTCCAATCAATCAGTCCCAAATCGAATCCTAACATCTGTAAATGAATTCTAACACCCTAGAACCATTAAATCATCTATATAATTCGAAATTCCCAATTTATTATCAATAACCCTAGTTCTTAAATTGATATGCATAACTTCAAAATTAAACCCAAATTTGTTTATAGAAATTAACATAATTTCATAGGCCTCATCTTATCTGCATATGGGATTCAATTTCTTATCAAATTCGCCCTAGGTTATGATATAGTTCTCCAATTTCACCCAAATTAACTTTCATAACAATGGTTTATTAACCTAGACTAACATGAACACAATTATCTCTAAAGAAAGCAAGCAATAAACACTTGCCTCAATTTCGAAGGTCTGATCCGTTGGTGTTGTTGGTATGGATGCGTTCCACGCGTTCCAATCTACACGATGGTGGTGGTAGTAGTTCTGCAAGGTGGTGAACATAGATTCTCCTCCGTTGGAATTTGCTCTCCCTCACCCACTGGGGCCGTCTCTTGATTTTGGTGTAACCTAACCCTAATTTTCCCCAAATAGTTGATATATTATTTCTCCAATTTTCGTCCATTTAATTCCTCCAAAAATCCAAATTACAAAACTACCCCTACCGGGTGTCAGTTTGGCCTAAAAATATTCCGGAGTCCAAATAAAATACCCGAGTAGAGTTTTCTGACTATCTCGACCCCTCCGCACTCAACGGCGCACTCGAAATGATCATACGAGTTACTTAAAATAATTTACCTTTTCATTCCACTTAATTAGTCGTAAAACGACTCACACCCATGTCCCCGACTTAATATACCAAACTGTCGTATTTCTCTCTCACGACAAGTTATATAAAATCGTTATTCCATATTACTTATTTTAACAGTAATATTAATAATTACTAACTTCTCGTCACGCTAGTAAATATTAAAATTTAATCCGATTTAATAATTAATTTTCACATTTTAATTTAATTAATCCCATAATAATAAATCACATAATTATTTAAATCTTTGAAAATACAAGGTATTACATACTTCCCCCCTAATAACGGAATTTCGTCCCGAAATTTGGAAAATAAGGCAATTCTGGTAAGGAAAACTCCGGGTATTAACCTCACATCTCATGTAATCTACGTAGTATCGCCCGTACAGTACATTACCGAATACCCTTAATAATGAACACCTCATTGATAATTTACTCTCCAAGCCTTACCATTTAAGTTTCGCCACTTAAATTTTAGATAGTTACTATCGAGGCTCCTACTACTCGCACTACTAGGTTAATTGATATTTAGATATATACAAATATGTCTTACACACAGTATATATTATAAATGTTAACACATTTTTGCCATACTACCTCCATAAAGGACTATGGAACCTAAGCATGTACGCTACCGGCTCAAACTTAGAAATAATAGGAAAAGATCCCACATCACTCGGTACCAATTCCCTCATTCCAACATGCAATAATGCAACTCCCAATCATTTCCATCCTGGTTAAAGGGCCCTAAAATTCCCCTGGACCTAGAAGATTATTGTCCTCCCCTCTATCCAATAAGCACATTGATAACAAGGATTGATATATATAATGCCTCCAATGGAATCCAATTGATAATAAGTTGAGGGGAGTCGTATTACACTAACTCCACAATTGGAGGATTTTACACTATACCTTCCCATCATTCGAAATGCAACATATCTCACAATGTGCAACTAAAACTCTCAGTCTTCTTGTCCTCCTGCGAGTGTGTTAGGACGAATATGTTCGCATCTCGATATTCATGGCCTCTTGGAAACTCTTCCCAATAATCGAGTCATAACTCTCTCAACTCTATCAGACAAATACTCTAATTATACCCCATATGACCTTACTATCCGAGGAATAATGGTTGAGGTTTATTGTTACACGTTATGATTTGTCCTATCTTGGCATACATGAGCTACTTTAATTACCCGACCCACTTTCACCCACATAGGGTCGTGATCCCATTGCGAAGTAATTAAATCTGTAATGGTTCAGGGATTCACTCTCCCATTACTACCAAGGAATTCCTAATGCTGAAGGAACTTTATTATTTCTTGATGGTCCACTTCAAATTGGAGCTCAATAATGTCTTGCTTTGCTTATGCAGTCACTACTAAGGCCTTATATCATTATGCATTTTACCTTTCTTATTACCACATCCATATCTATGGCTCAGGCGACAGTGTCATCACTGCATGTCACATGTCCTTCCCCCTCTCTTTAAGCTTCAGATTCTCGTGAAATATGCTCTATCCATGTCCTATCAAGTAAGTTTTAACTTCCCCAAGTTAAACTTTATCGGATTATTCCTATACTATCCTCATGGAAAATCTGGGAATTAACGGTCCTAACTGTCCTAACCCATCAAATAGCTAAGTTCTAGAGTCACACCCTTCTACATTCAGTTACCTCTCGCAATACGCATTGTGCCACAATTCTCAATTGTGGAAAATACTATAATTCAACTATCTAAGGCTCCCATACACCCTATGTTTTGTGCATTGAAGCACTACCATACTAGACGTTTTATATAAATAACAAATTATGCCCCACAAACATAGCATGACTGTATGGTAAGGTCCTACTCAACCACCCTACCTTTTCCACCTAATGATATCTTAGGGTGTCCCACCGGTCTGTTTATGGTGTCAACGATTGGTAACCTTATCGCATATTAATCTTATACGGCTCCATCGACCTTAATCTGTAATATAACCATTAATTCACAACTATAACTGCGAATATCGCGAGCACTACGATATAAAATCCATTTACTAAAGGCAAACTTCTCCCAACTTCAACGTTCGCTAAGTTTCATGCGTGGGATGTCTCGCAAAGAGAAATCCAAACAAGGAACCCCCGAAACACTACTACCTAACACTACTGGTCATCGGGATCTATAAGTCCTTAATCCATAGCCTATGTCCCTGAATCCACACCTACGAACATAAAAATTCTACTCGTCCACTCTCATGTCACTAAATACGGCATACAATGCGACACTCTCACTATCACAAGTTATTAGCGCTACATGATTAAGGATCTATACCTCTCTTCTCTATAATAAGTCAACATACCCTGAATCACATCAGTAAAACATCCCTGCTCACCGGGATTAACATAGTAAGACAACATACTCACCTAAGTCTACAATACAATACAACCCATATGCAGGCTTAACCGTATTTCAGGTGATGCCTCGTTAAAACCATATATATATATATAAATTTGAAATTTTTAGTACGATAGTCTTATCACACAATTTACTACCCTGAAAACCCTCGGTAACCAGTAATCGTACAATATGATCATAATATGCTCTACTATCATAACTCTCAAAGGAGCACGAATCGTTACATAATAACATATATAAATTTCTCTTAGTGTCCACACTCGTTCCTCCCCGTAGGTGGCACAAAAATCTCGCTACCAAATGGTAGTCATTTACATAATAAGGCTGATGTCGCCAGCGTACCCAGTAAACCGAATGCACACTCAAATACTTAGTGTTAACTATTCACATATGTTGTGACACACCCACGTCACTTGAACTCATCATTTACTCACAAGGATGAAACAAAACTCCATCATTCTATCCTGATCGTAGGGTCCCCGTACGCTCGTTTTGTGACCCATAATTATCTACAATCGTTATACCTTTCGGCTTCCATTCATTAGATTTTCCCTTCCTTTCTGGTGGGTAATTTATTCCATTTTACGGCTCACCCGCCCGACATCGATACATTGGCCCCATATCTCTAGGCCTCAAGTATGGCATTACTAGCCTTCCCTTGATTTCCTGGGCCCCGTCGATCGTGAAACACGATATGCTACAGTTACTAAGGACTACATTGGTCTTGACTAGATCCACTACTCTCGGGTTATTAGTTCCTGGGCCCAATTCTCTTGACCCGATTCATACACTGTACATTTTACTTCTCCAACTGGTATGACATACAGTCACGGTTTATTAATCCCGATACTATTAATTTCACTTCTCAACTGATCACATTCAATACTGGTAACCCTTATCTCTACATACAGGGTAATTTCCCTTTCACTGGTCCTCCTGGCCTTATTGGGATGTCCTTCTCTCGGACCTGGCAGTCTTAACTCCCAGTTGTTATTTTTGTTGTTCCTTGCACTCTATAGGGCCTATGTAAGACATGGTCGACCCGCTGGTCTTGACTGAATTCTTCACCATTTCGTTAAGATTTAATCATATCATTTAAATAGGTTTCCCCCACTGGGTATACATTCTGGTGATATTCTACTACACTGTTGAATTCAACCTTGCCCTTTGGCTAGGTATCACAACTATACTGGCTCCCTTTATTTTGGGGCGTTTACATATTCTAATAAACATATAATTTGACGGCATTGACACTAGTCACCTTAGTTGGACCTCCCATTCATGCTAGGGCATTCCACCCACAAGTCCATTTCAACTCACGGACCCTTTCTATCTTTCGTGACTCCTACTTAGGTTACGAAGTTAACTTACCAAGTTAACTCATCCTTTACGGTCGGTTTCTACCCGACCTACTAGTTATAAGTTCAACATCTCTTCCATATCTCTGTCTGACCAAAAGATGGAAAATTTTAAATGGTCAACCCGTACCCAATATCTCAGTTTCATTTTCTATTGTTACTCGTTGCCGTTTCTCTATGCTAGAAAAATTTCTTCTAAATTTAAAATTATGAGTGTTACTTCACTCTACTTTACATTATTGCATTTGGATTAGCTCCCTCCATTGGCCCCTCACACTTAGATATTTACGTTGGTGACTTCTACCATGATCACCGTTCCCAGAATGCTTCATAACTTTCAGTTGTTTTCCCCCTCCTGCAGTCCTGCTAACGTCCTTCATTGGTCGTCCCATATCGTTCGGAGTATGAAATCCAATGACTCTCGCATCCGAATTGGATTCCCTAAACTAAGTCGCAGTAGACTGTAAATCTTATGCCTAGTGTAATCCAACAATCCTAGTATAGGGTTCTACATCAAAGAACAATGAGCTAAAATGTAATAAGTCGTATAGATCCTAAAGGACACTAGAACGTGATGCTCTGATACCACTTGTGACACCCGTCCCAATTAAATATCGGGTGATCAGTCCCCTTTATAAAATTTATAACAGAATATTCGGTTGGATCATTTTTATCATCACTATCAAAAACTTAAATCCAATTAATTACCTAACATTTAATTAAGTTAGTGTCGCAAGATTTTTCAATTAAACTTGAAACCAATTAATTCATTTAATTTCTGAACATATGATTACAAACCATACACAAGAGATGAATACTGACTGAAACAAATACTAAATAATTAAGACTGGATAAAAACTTCCAGTTCAAAGTCACAAATCAAACAAAAATAAATACTCAATCCAACTGAAAAGAACTACAAAGGAAACTGAGTACAACTCCGCTAATGAGAATGGGCGACACATGACCGAACTTAGATATCTGAACTAGGAAATGAATGAACTGAGAGAAGGGTCTAATCTCAATGGCCCGCAACTTCCACAACAGCTGCAGGTAGGCAAACCATCCAAGTATCTAGAACCGATGTCCCTGTGGATGGGCACCTGTACTAATACATAAATATATATATATAGCAAAAGAGAGAAGGAATACAAGAGACGGGCCAGAGCCCGATGTTTTAAAAAGATTTATTAGCAAGTATATAAAACTGCATTAAAGCAAGTATCATATGCATGTTAGTTCGAACACTCACGTGAGATTCTCACCTCTCGACTAATGTGCATGCCTAACGTACATCTAATTCAACCTAGCCATCTGACACACTCTTAACTAGGAAAAGGCTTATCCTACTAGTTAATCCTCTTAGTAGTATCCCATATTTGATCTCGACATTTATCATTTTAAATAAGTGTTATCACACTAAAGTCAAGTATTTACTATTTACGTTACTGAAGATTTCACTATCTTAATAATCTGATGTTATCTCATTTTAGGATATACCAAAAGCATACATATATATCTTTCACTATTATATATGTATTAACCCAATCTTAATAGCCTACAAATATCACATTGTAAATATAACACAAGTATATATAAATATCCACCACTATTATATATATACTAACACAACACCCCAAGGATATACATGTAGTGCATTGCATACTCTGCTATCATGTCCCGGTACATCTCGTACTCAAATAAGTACTATCGGTCTGAAAATCTCCCATGAACCATATAAACAAATCACACGTATTGGCGGTGAACATAGTTCACATACCTATGGGTCACGCACATACCTATGCTCCCATAGTCAACGACTTATCAACTCACAAATAAGTCTTCAAAATCCTATGTTCTGAGATACAATTCAAATATCCCCCGAAAGGTCACTCAGGATAAGACTGTTTCTGCACAACCCCCCGCGATAGCAAGGAGCTAGGTATGTCATACACATAATATCAAATATATGTATACACACAACCCATCAAATCAAACGGTATACACACAACCAAATGTCATATTCCATACGTAGTATTATCATCACTAAATACTATCAACGTATTTTTGAATCACGGTATTACCTCTCTCATAATCTATATAAGGATAATATGTCACCCGAAAATCCTTAATACATAATCATAAGAAGTCCCAAAAGTAACCACTAATTTTTATTGTTATAAGTTCCATATCTTCGTAACTAATATCGTAAGTATTTATCACATAATACTCTCTAGGCATTTACAATTACGATTATCTCTCTCTCGAAATCTTCAAGGTAAACTCACCGTCCCAAATATTTAAATCATTACACCTAAACAACTCCTAATACTTCTGCACTATTTTGGGTTCATCGAACCCTAATTTTTTTCTCACTTAAATTGACTATTTCCCAAATAGGGGCTAAACAGGAAAATCCCTAAAAATTAGAAGTCTCGCTCGAACCAAAAAGTCGTTTTAACATCTTACACGTGTCGCTCGAACCAGTCTTCGGCGATATCCCTACGTCGCTCGAACTACTTCTCGCGAGATACCAATATCGCTTGAATGATGCCCATCGCGCGAGTTTGCATGACATCTCGCGATCTGGGTTATTTCGTCTTCAACCTTAGACAATCTCATTTTTCACCATTTTCCAACCCTAAAACCTCGAAAATATCATCCCAGCTCCAATCAATCAGTCCCAAATCGAATCCTAACATCTGTAAATGAATTCTAACACCCTATAACCATTAAATCATCCATATAATTCTAAATCCCCAATTTATTATCAAAACCCTAGTTCTTAAACTGATATGCATAACTTCAAAATTAAACCCAGGTTTGTTTATAAAAATTAACATAATTTCGTAGGCCTCATCTTATCTACATATGGGATTCAATTTCTTATCAAATCATCCCTAGGTTATGATATAGTTCTTCAATTTCACCCAAATTAACTTTCATAACAATGGTTTATTAACCTAGACTAACATGAACACAATTATCGCTATAGACAGCAAGCAATAAACACTTGCCTCAATTTTGAAGGTCTGATCCATTGTTGTTGGTCATATGGATGCGTTCCTCGTGTTCCGATCTACACGATGGTGGTGCTGGTTGTGCAAGGTGGTGAACATAGCTTCTCCTCCTTTGGAATTTGCTCTCCCTCACCCATTGTGGCTCTCTCTTGATTTTTGTGTAACCTAACCCTAATTGTCCCCAATTAGCTAATATATTATTTCTGCAATATTCGTCCATTTAATTCCTCCAAAAATATAAATTACAAAACTACCCCTATCGGGTGTCGGCTTGTCCTGAAAATATCCCGGAGTCCAAATAAAATACCCAGGTAGAGTTTTCTAACTATCTCGACCCCTCTGGACTGAACGGTGCACTCAAAATGATCACACGAGTGACTTAAAATAATTTACCTTTTTATTCCACTTAATTAGTCATAACACGACTCACACGCACGTCCCCGACTTAATATACCAAACTGTCGTATTTCTCTCTCACGACAAGTTATATAAAATCGTCATTCCATATTACTTATTCTCACAGTAATATTAATAATTACTAACTTCTCGTCAAGCTACTAAATATTCAAATTTAATCCAGATTATTAATTAATTTTCACTTTTTAATTTAATTAATCCCACAATAATAATAAATCACATAATTATTTAAATCTTCGAAAATACAGGGTATTATAAAACAAGTGAAGAATAAAGAACTGATAATGAAGGACTTGATGTGGGTAACCTTGTTGATACATTTTATGGAGTGCATGAAGGTATTTATGTATATAGTGAAGGAGATCAACCAGGGGTTGTTGAAGAAACGTATCCGGGTAACAAATAGTACGATGAATACAAGAGATTAGCAACCGAGAAAATGTAACCTTCATGTGAGGGCCCTGAGACAACTCTTTCGGTAATAGTAGAATTGTATAATATAAAGAAGAAATTCGGATGGTCAGAAAATAGTGTGACAACACTTCTTTCTGTATTAAAAAGGTGGATCCCGACAGAAAACACGTTGCCAAAAAGGTATCCTCACATGAAGCGTATGATGAAAGACTTAGGGATGAAGGCCAATTTCAGTCATGCATGCGTTAATAATTGTATTTTGTATTGGAAGTAAAATGAAGATATGGAAGAATTTCGTCATTGTGGAGAGCCAAGATATGAAGTTACCACGAGAAAAGGGAGTAGAGTATATAAAGAACCTAAGAAACTATTGAGGCATTTTTCCCTGATTCCTAGACTTATTAGATTGTACACCATACCATGGATAGCACGGGAAATGACATGGCATAGTCGAGCAACCAGTTCATGGGATTTTTAACGACATCTTTTCGATTCATCTCAGTGGAGAAATTTTAAACTGAAATGGCAATATTTTTCTATAGAAGATCGCAATGTTTGGTTAGCAATAGAAACTGATGAGTTTAATCCACGTGGTATTCAATCTACTAGTTATAGTTATTGGCCTATTATCATCGCACCATTAAATTTCTCACCATCATTTTATGGGAAGTGAGAGTTTCATATGTTGTCTTTGTTAATACCTAGGCCAAAGGCACTTGGTCAAGACATTGATGTTTTTCTTCAACCACTAGTAGACTAGTTGAAGCTACTATGGGAAGAAGGAGTGTCGGCTTATGACATGTCAAGAAAAGGGTCTTTCATGTTGAGAGTTATGCTTATGTGGGGGATTCATAGTTTCCACACATACGGGAATTTATCTGGATGCGTAACACATGGTTACAAAGCTTGTCCTGTTTGTGGTGATAATACTCAATCCATCCGACTAGAGCATAGCCAAAAGATAGTTTGCACAAACTACCATATGTTTCTCAGTAATGATCACCTGTTCAGGAAAGGAGGTTATTTGGGGTTCAAAATGACAGAATATAGAGACCCTCATAGTCGGATAAATGGTGATGCACTATTAGAGAAGTTATCCCAGATTGATTATATTTATGGGAATATCCTAAAAGTCCAAAGTAAAACGCAAAAGGTAGGTGATGTAATCGATAATTGTAATACCGAAGTTAAAGAGGCATGGTATAAAAGGTCCATTTTGTTTGATTTAGAATATTGGATTTCACATCAAGTTCGACATGTTCTTGATGTAATACACATAGAGAAGAATGTTGTCGAACATCTAATAAACATAATCATTGATACTAAACTCAAAACAAAGTATATAATAAATGCGCGGTTGGATATGGAGAATATGCACATGCACAATAGTCAATGGATGAAAGTAGAAGGACACATTAGTAAAGAGATAATACCCAAAGAACTATTTACATTGAATAAGGAGGAGAAAAAACATTTTTGTCAAATTTTGAAAGACTTGAAGCTCCTTTCGAGTTTTTCATTGAACTTGAGCAACATTGTCCCTCTTAATCCACCCAGCTTGCACTCGTTGAAGTCACGTGACTACCATGTCATAATATAATACTACCTGTCTTTCTTCAACATGCTTTCCAAAAACACCGTGATTTGTGAAAAGTTATCCAGTAGTTGAGTTTATTCTTTAACATACTATGCTCAAAGGTTTTAATTCGAAAGGATATCGAAAGATCCAAATACATGGTTGTGGTAGCATTATGTGTGTTGGGAAAATATTTTCCACCAATATTCTTTGATATTAGCATCCACCTTATGATGCATCTAGAAGATAAAGCATTAATATGTGGATGCATATCAGATCGGTGGATGTTTTCGCTCGAAAGGTAAACAACTTATCTTATATTGAATTTTAACACGCAAATGTTAACAACTTTGTAATGTTCATGATTTTTTGGACATATAAATAGAGAAATGGGGAACATTAAAAATATACCAAGCAATAAACGATATGTTGAAGGGTAGATTACGAAGTCCTATATTGTTTTTGAGTCGGTTCGCTATTGCATGGAGTATATGACAAACCCTATATAGGGAAATCATTGATAGACTCATGAAGCATTCTTAGAGGAAGATGGGGAGTTCTCTGATGAAGGGCCTTTGCTTGATGATAGGATTGTAATGTTGGAACCAACAGAATTTCAATAAATACGTCAGTGGGTACTATTTTTTCTTAATGGAATCCATGAATACTACAGGTTTGAGTTTCGTCATATGTTTATATTACATATGTATTAATATTGTTATATTGAAACTTAAAACTAACATGAACAATTTATAGTGCGTATAAAGCATTATTGAACTCCAATTCTCGTGGTAAAGGAAAGGGGTTATACGAAAAGGTTTGTAATATATAATAAGAATGCTTAGACATGTTTATTAGTGAGCATAATGTTGGAATTTAGTATTATAATTATGTTTTGGTCTTTTGCACAGTTAGCCAATTCAATAGAGACGGAATAGAAGGCAATGTTATGGCGATTAGTTCAAGGGAAAAATCATAGGGTTAAGCCATATGAGAAGTATTGTGTCAACGATTTTGTATTTTCAACTAAGTACCATGACAATATTATTGTAACACAAGACATCGGTGTTTGCCTAAAGGCCTGGACAAAATTCAGGACAAGAAAAAGAGATAATAATCTGAAGGATGCTTGGACAGTGTGTGATGGGGTTATTAGACATATAATTGAGACTAAATATACAATAATTAAGGAGGTAGTGTTTTATTGTGATTGGGTTAGAATGGAAAATAATACCAATGGTTGTCGACATTTTTTTAACTCTAATTTGGTGATGGTGAATTTGGACAAGCTTAAGAGTTTAAGTAATGAATTGGATGAGCTTGTAATTCTATCTTCTGAGGCCAATCAAGTATTCTATTCGAGAGACCTTAAGAATCTCAATTAATGGGTGGTTGTGCACTCACTGAAGAGATTGATCGGCCAAGTCGACGAGTTAGTTATACCAGCGGACTTCTAATCTACTATTAAAACCAACCTTATTTGGAAAAGATGTTTAAACATAATGGTTATGTCTAGCTATTGAATCACAAAACTCATTTAAATATGTGAATACCTCTAGAATGATTAATGCCTCTTTTCTTATCTTTTTATGGATGGAATGACATTGAATTACTTCATACATTTATAAACATTTCTTTTTATAAATCATGCTATGTTTAGTCTCTTTTCTTTGTTTCTCTTTCTTTGAGTTTGTTTTTTTTCATATGTGGTTCGATTGGTGTGACTATGAATGGAGAAATATTATAGTCCAAGTGTAAATGTTGTTATGGTTCGATTGGGATGAGTTTGAATGCAGAATTTGGATGATGGTCAAACAGATGTTATCAAAACAGAGATTTAAATACTGTCTTCTGAAGCTATCAAATAAACCTGATTTCATTTTGTTAAGATATAGTCCTATATACATATTAATGTTTGTGGTGGAGACTAGATCTTATTTTTAAGACATAATATTGTGTTGGCGGAGACAAATTTATAACACATTAAACTAAAGTAGTGAAATTTGTTGATAAAATTTTACGAGTGTTGGTTGAAATCAAGAAAGGAAGCCTGGGCTACTTGTAGGACCCGAATAATAAAAAGGTCAGGGGCCTCATGAGGGTCGTCAAGAAAGCTGTCAAGAAAAGTGAGTCCTACTTTTCTTATTTTTCTATGCCACACGACCCCCTCTTCATATCAGGGATAAAGGTTATCACATGGTGTCTAGTGCTGTTGATATTGCCCCCTTTAGGACTGCTGCACTCTTGGATGTGATAAAGGCTTATAATGCCAGTGGAGCTTCCCCCGCGCCTAATCTTCCGCCCATCCCACCTTAGATTGATCTAACTAATGTGTCACCTGTAGGTTATCCTACATAGAACACTCCAGTTATGATGTCTATAACTAGTACCACCAACACTTACAGATTCCACTAATTTATCCACACCTATCATAACACATTAGATGTCGAAAAGGAAAAAGGGTTCAAAGGATTCTTTAGATACCCTTACAACTATTTGGACTTGTATTTGACTCATTTAGATGCTTTGATTGTTGATTTCTCCTTATCTCAGATTTGGTTTGATCTTAGTCTCGATGGAGATAAAATGAATTATTACTACCCGTCGGTTGTAAATTCTACTCTTGACGCCCTATTAGGGTCACCAAATACATCAGAGTATGATAATATGGATGCTAATAAACTTCTATCAGAGCCTTCTACTTTGACAAAAGTTCTTTCTGAGAAAGACATGAATACACCAGGGCCAGATTTTGTGACCTCTTTGAATTCCATGATAAAATGTATTAAAAAAATTTGTCCAATGAACAATAATATTTCTCTAGACCAGGAGAATTTTTCTGTAAGAAGCTGATTTGTTTAAGATGAAATCATTGCCTAAAGTGGTACCAGTATAGTAATTACTACCAAAATAGAATATGGTGTTTAATCCCCTACAAATTTGATAAAATCAATTTGTTTAACATTAGTCTAATTTTGTTGCAATTATTGTTAGATTCATATTTAATGTTCTGAAGATACCACCAAGACCTTATATACTTTCCAGAGGAAAGAGAATGCTCTACATAGTGATGTTATGAACTCATGTCATATGCCTATTGTATATATATTTCATTTATCTTCTTAGGAGTTTATTTTCTTTGCAATATTGTTCCGAATTGCATTAGGTTTCTATTTATATAATAAATCCTTGTTCAAAAGTTGAGTTCAAAAAATAATGTTATGCCAGTAAAATCAAAGAAGTGTAAGAAGTATGGGGATGTGGTAAATGAAACAATTATCATAGTGCGCATCATTAGACTGAATTGAGACACGAATATTTTTTAAGACAATTGCAAGTTCACGGATAATTGGAACTCATTCAGCCTGAAACTATATAATAGTCCAAAGAAGCAAGGAGATGTGATCATTAATTACTAGTCCTAGTCTTTGAGTTGGAATTGATTTGATTTCACTAATGTTATTTGATGCCTTTGACTCAAATGCAATTGTTAGTTATGTAGATATTTAGCATGGTGTATATATCAATTTTTAAATCTAAGGTATTGGGATTCTTATTAATACTTCAAACTTTGTGGTTTAAGAATTTATATTAAATGAAACAGGCTCCAGATCTCATCAAATCATCAGACTGGTGTTCTATAGTTTATCATACTATTTTATTAATTTTATATTCAAAATCTCTTAGGTGCGTGGATCTCGGCTCTTCCTTTATCTTACAAAGGTGTTCTTGTAGACAATCAAAAGTTCTGCTTGTGAGTTTTTAGGCAGGTACAACTCAAGCACCCTTGTGTCTACTGTGGTATATGCATAATTTTTGTAGGCTTATATAATGGTTGGTGAATAAGATGTATTTCATGATGCATAGTAAGATAAAATACCTTTTTTTTCCATTTTAATGTAGAACATCGTTGATCTTGTTGGAAGTGAATGCGCATCTCAGTCCTTATCAGTTGGCGCAAGGTTAAAAGAGGGGTGCCACATAAATCGCAGTTTGCTAACCTTGGGAACTGTTATCCGCAAGCTAAGGTTAGTGTTGATGTAAAAAAACTAGATTTGATCTAATTAATTAATCACAGATAAAAATGAGTAAATAAATAAGACAAGAGATTTTAAAGTGGTTCAGCCTTAAGGAAATGGCCTACATCCACTGATTTGTATTACTGGATGTCTTACCTTAGTTTAGACTATTCTCCCTTGCCCTGCCAAGAGGGTATTACAATGTATTTATAGCCTTTTGGCTGTCAATGTGAATAGATAGCGTGCCTTTATCGAATAGGAGTTTACATCTGTACATGGTAAAGAATGACTGTAATATAATAAACATTTAATTTTTCTGGTCGTTTGACATTCCTAATAAGTTCCTCGGTATGCGGAGTAACTCGATACATTGAGTAGCTCGGCATTTGAACTTGTTCCATGTAGGACGATGCGCATCTTATTATAATTGGCCCACATCAGCTGACTATTTTTGTATCAACAGAAGCCCCCAATGTTTCACAGTTGAAGTTGGGTGTGAGAGTGTGGAACATTTTACCCAAAAAGTTCCTCGATCATATTTTCCATGTCTTGGTTAATTTACAGACCTTCAATACTAGTAAAAATTTTCCACTTTGCGTAACAGTTTTAAGCCCAAAATGGCAAATTTGTAAATATTTTGAATTTTGCTGACCACTTCGGTATCTGCATCTTTTTTCTTTGATTAGTCGTTAAGAACGCAACCGTTGTCACTTTTAATTATTACGTTTCTCATTTTTCAAGGCGGTATATATAAAGACGGTAAAATCTGATTGTCTTCTATATTTTTCCATCTTTGTTTCCAAAGTCCTTATTTTCTCATTTTTCTCCTTACGAACATTCTTTTTGTCATCTATCTTAGTCGATTCCTTAATCTTCTGTAAGAATTTCTTCCTTCCTTCTTCTTTCTTTTCTTTAGTCACCATGGTTTATTCTATTAAGTCATTGGATAAGTTTAGAACTGATTTGATGATTCCTTCCTATGTTGGTTTGGAAGAACCTATTTATCCTTGTGATTTCTTTTCTTTAGCGGAGGGACACTGGTTTCCCTCCATTTTTGTGGGTGAATATGGTTTTTCTTTCCCGACTAATCCCCCGTGTTTGGAATTTTACCAATATTTTGATATTGTACCTACAAGAGTAGTTCCAATACATGGCGGGTAGTTGATGGCATACATAGATTAAATCAAATACATTGAACCCACCTAGGGATTCCTAAAATTATGTTTTGTTATAAATGGGTCCTCAGTGACACCACTTTTTATTTAAAAACTAGGTATGTTAACAGGGCCTTGGTGGTCAATCTCCCTTATTCTAATAGGTATTATTATGATCATGGGGTTGTGATTAAAAATTGGCAACACCTTCCATTAAATGGCGATGATGTGTACCAAGGTCCCAGATGTCCACCTTATGGCAATGGGATAGGTTGTTCTTTATTTTTGAACTAGCTATGTTTTGGTTTGATAAAATGTTTCACTGAATTTTGCTTTTTACAATTTTATTTTACAGTTGACAGTAAAAGAAAACCCCCCAAAAGAGAGTGATATTAATATAAAAGAGTTAAAGTTTATCTGGGGTCTTCAACAATCAATTGCTGGAGAGCACATGAGATCTTCTTCCCATTTGTTAGAATACAAGAACACTACTTCCTCCTTTATTTCTCAGCCTATTGTTCCACCTACTTTGGTTATTAACCTTGAGCAAAGTCCATCATTTCCTTCGGTTGTTGAAGAATCTTCCTCTGATTTGGGTACCTCTCTTGCTGATCTAATGACGAAGAAGAGGAAAGTTCCTGATCTTTTTGCTAAGATTGTCCCCGGCATTGATGGGGAAAAAAACAAAGAAGATGTGACAGCTGAATGGATTAAGAAAAAGGATGATGCTTCATCTGGGGCAACTACATATGTAAAGGAGGTTACTAAGAAGCCCCCTGTTGTTCAAAAAGAGGCAGCACCTTTGATTAAAGAGGTTGTACCTTTGAAAAGACTAAAAAGGGGTCCTACTAAAAGGGCCATTGATGCTACTGCTCAACCTGTTGGGGTTGAATTACCTTCCTTGTGTGCTATTCCTCCATCTTTCATTACTCCTAATTTAGCCAGTAAATTGATCTGGTTTGGAACTCTCCCATATCACAGAGTTGTTGAGACCTCTACTCTTCGAGGAAAAGTCTCTAATTTGGCTACCCAACACCTTGCATCAGTAAGTATTATTTTATCTTGACATTTCAATTCTTATTTTGATTTTCATATACTAAATTAAGTTTCTCTTTGTCTTGTAGTTTTTAGTGTATTTTAATAATATCTTGGAAAAGGATGAAGCTATCAAGGTTTCTTCCTCTTCCAATGAAGTGGAAGAGGCCCTTACTGGGTTATCAAAATCTTTGGAGGAATCCCAGCGACAGTATGAGGTTTATAAGACCTTTTGGGAAAATAAAATGAAGGATGCTGAAAAGGCTAAGCAAGCAGCTATTGATGTTACAAAGGAAGCAGGGGATAAATTAAAGGTAGTTATTACCAACAAGGAAGAAGATGATAACATGATTGAAGAGGCTGAACGGAGTATGAAATATCTTGTGCAGAAGGTACAATATGTTGAAGACCTACTTAGGGAGAAGGTTTCCTCGAAGAGGATGAAGAGGAAGTCTGCTGTGAAAAAATCCTTTAGCTCTGTATGGGATAAAGGGTGGAATAAGGCTCTAGCTGATGCCTCTACTCAAATTGAGTATGCAAGTTTGAAATTCTTTAGAGATGGATGGGTGGCAGCTCTACAATAGTTAAACACTGCTGAAGATCTGAATTATTTCAAAAATATGTCCACGGTCCTCCTCCTGTCTTTGGAGAAGAACATGAAGATGAAGCTAGGTATGATGAATCTTCTGCAATAGTGATGGAGCAAACACGTGTTGTTATTATTCCTCAGTCTTTCGATTAAGCCCAATAGACAATGCTTTCTTCTGATCAATAGCAGTTGCCCTCCGAGAACCTTCAGCAACCGAATCCTTCTTCTGGATAGCCTCAGCCCCCAATTCCCACTTCAAAATCAACTGAGAAGATGGTGGGTGATAAGGATAAGGTGTAGAGTTGTTTGGAAATTTTTCTTTGCTTTCCTTTATTTTTCCTTTATCTTATACCTCTGGTTGTACTCCCGTTTGTTATGATTAATAAAATTGACTTGTTACTTATCTAAACTTCTCCTTTACTGTTCAATATATCTGTTATTGATTTATTTTTACTTTTCCTTACTAGTTTATTGCCAAAATGGAATTATTGTCAGTTCATAATACAGAGTTGATGAAGAAATGTGCAAACTACTTCAAAGGTGGTCGTGCAGATTTTACAGAAGCACAAATAATTGACATCCTTGGTTTTGATGCTTCTGAATGAGAAATTGAGGCTTACCAGTATTTAAAATTCTTACTTGATTGTGCAGTAGTGAATAACGTAGATTACTATGGAATGATTGAAGATCTTCAAGGAATGATTGAATAACTTCAAGATCAACACAATGAAGCCACTGCCCTTTTTCATGAAGGATATGAGAAAAAATACCAAAAGTTGAGCGTTGCTCGGGGCTATGATACATTCATTTCTACCCATAATAAAAGAGAGGGTGTGCTAAAATTTGAAATTAAAGAGAATCGAAACATTGTTAAACTGCTGGAGGAGGAAAATAACGCTTTGAGAGAAGAATTGAGAGAGTTAAAATATACTACTTCCTCTGGAGCTATAATCCCGATTAATGATGAAGGTATTTCCTTTTTGGAGACTAAAAATGCTTCACTAAGAGAAGAGTTGGAAACTCTGAAAAGTATTAGACCTGCATCCACTTCTTGGGGTAGGAAAAGAGCAGGTCGAAGTAGCATTGAAGTGACTAAAACTCGGCAAGTCTTAGAAAATCAAGTTACTCAATTGAAAGCGAAGACTCAAGCTCTGGCAGAGATGTCCCAGAAGATTCAAACTCTTACAAAGCAACTATCCACTTAGAGTTTGTCGTTTCCACTACACCAAATCCTGCGAATGGTCACGCCCAATGGGTCACGGCCCAAGTCCGCGACCAGCTGGTCGCGGACTTGGGCCGTGACCCACTCAATTTTTGGCGTGACCATATTTATTACCACACTAAATTATGAATGCTCGGGAAGTGGTCACGGACCAAGTCCGTGACCACAGTGGTCGCGGCCTTGGGCCGTGACCAGGACGTGACCATCTTGGCGCCAAACTCGCGCCAAAATTCCCTCCAAGCTTGGTCGCGGGTGGGTCACGGCCCAAGTCCGTGACCCACGACATGACGAAGAAAATAATACACACATTGAGGGTCACGGCTTAGGACTGTGACCATTTCTGGGTGTGGGTCAC
Organism: Sambucus nigra; assembly: GCA_949130495.1. Classification (NCBI taxonomy): domain Eukaryota; kingdom Viridiplantae; phylum Streptophyta; class Magnoliopsida; order Dipsacales; family Adoxaceae; genus Sambucus; species Sambucus nigra. The sequence continues at coordinate 56,393,530 of OX422213.1, forward strand.
GGCTATGGACCGTGACCATACCTCATTCAAGCACTAAGATGAATGAAAAAGGGTCGCGCACCACAAATTAGGGGTCACGGCTTGGGGCCGTGACCATTTATTGGTATGGGTCACGGCTATGGGCCGTGACCATACCCAAAATGGTGGGCTCACTAATTTCATTAATTTGTTTCACTCGTGGGTCACGGCCAGAGCCGTGACCATGTTAAATCTGAAAAAAATAACTCCCGCTATACCCTTCGTTTCATTCAATTCCTTCCCCTCCCTCTCTTTCATTCAATCGACCAAGTGGCATCGGCGATTTCAGTTAGGGTTTCAGCCGGACCAAGTGTTGTTCGGGTTGCTGTGATGGTGGTGGCCGGAGGCTTCAATGACGGAGACAGCAAGAAGGTTTAAGACAGCTCCAAGTCTGACAGAAAATGCACAAATGGAGTGTGACAGAAATAAGGAGGTGCCGATCTACCCCTCACTCTGTCTTGAGTTTTGTACAGTCGCATTTTGGACTAACCACAACTTCTCACCTGCAAGAGCTGCTTCTGAGTCTCCCCAGATTAGAACTAACCCAGATGTCGACAGGTACTACTTTTTCAACTTTTTTTTTGTTTTTCTTGATTCATTTCTTGCTGGATGAATAGTCCTACAACGATCGATGGGTGTTTTTAGTGTATTTGTATTGATATTTTGTGTAGTCAGTATTTGTCAGAGCTATTGGTTGAGCATCAAAAGCTTGGACCATTCTTGCAACTGCTTCCCATATCCACTAGACTTTTGAATCAAGGTTTGTTTTTTTTACTATTGGATGGATCTAAGGTTTCTGTGTTTGAATGGCTTAAAGTTGCATTCTTTGTATTCAACTACAAGTAGGGGTCACAATTCAGATGTACCTGATGGAGCTCAAACATTAGGAAATCAGTAATTTCCTGTATAAATTCAATAATATAAAATTTTACGCCCTTTTATAAAAATAAGTCACTTGACCAATTATTTTAATAACTTTATAATATTTTTAAGCGATATACTGTAACTTTTTTGACATATCGGATTAATATTGACTAAGACATGAATATGATCTATAATCAAATTTTGCCTAGTTGTTACTGTATGCATATTACTTTCAGAGGATCGGTGAAATCCCCAGAGTTACTCTGTCTTGGGGTGCTGAATGGGTTGCGGTTTTGTGGAACCGGATTGGATTGGGTTTTGGGGGTATGGAAGTCGGGTTGGTAAATGGGTAGACTGGATTGGGTTTGGATATGGATTTGGGAGACGGAGGTTCGGGTTGGGGCAAAGGTTCGTCAGGCCGGAGGTTGGGTATGAATGAGTTGGTAAGGCAAGGGTTGGCCTGAACTGTTTCAGAATTGTGTCGGAGCTATGGGGTTGAAGTCGCCGGCGGGTTATGGGTTGTACTAGAGGGTCGCCGTCTCTTTTTCAGAGGATGGGTGAAATCCCCAGAGGTTACGATCTGGAAACCTTTTTCGTTTACCAAATTTATTTACAGTTATTCTTACATTACGGGTCAATATATTTGTAATTTGATTCATATTTTTTATGTAGCTACGCTATCATTCATAAACTGAACTTGTATACGATCGTTCATTGACTACATTTTGTCAATTACGTATTTATGCATTCTACTATACCTGCGACGACAACAAGGAGTTATGTAGAAATTTCACTTAACAAAAACCATTTGCCAACTCTAATGTATACTCGATTTTCAGTCCCGTATATGATAAAATTTGTAAAGTATACATGATTTTTTATTGGAAAAATTATAATTTGTACGTGGAATTTTATAATATATACACGAATTTTTGTAATATACACGAATTTTATAATAAGAGTGGTTTTATGGTGGTCAGAGGATAGAGAAGCCGAGGGCAGATACATCCTCATAATTACACTAGTTGTGTTATGTATTATGTCCTTGTTGTGTTTCATTAAATTCAATAACAAACCAATGTTGGAAAAAAAAAACAATTTTTTTATGGTTAATATTATTATGCTACGAGTGTCACTTTGCCACGTGAGATTCAAATTGTCTTATTAAAATAAACACGTGTTCTGCTGTGTATACCGTCATATGTCAAATCTGTTATGAAGCCTTTTGGTTAATTGACTGTAATTGTTATTCCGTTCTTGTTCAAGCCCCTAGAAAATGTATTTTGGATCAAACATGTTTTTATGCTACAAATGTAATTTTTTTATATGATTTAAATGACTATTTTGTACTCCTTTACGTTTCTCTATTTTGAAGCTTATGCAATTGGATAATGTTTTCTTTTGTAGGAGAAAGGATCCGACGACATTGCTCTTATAGCAATGGGTAGAGCTATTATTCGGGTAATTGTCTGAACTCAACATTATCCAATTGAATATGTCCTGTTATATTGAATATGTTTTTCACTGTTTTCACTTTCAAATTTGTTGTTATCTTGAATATGTTGTTCATTGATTTTAGGAAGAAGATGAAGTTAAAGGGTATTAGCAAATATCGTAGGATTTGGTGTAGTGAAAAGCGTGTATCTACAAGGTTCTTCAGGTAATTGTATTAAATAACTTGTATGAGAATGTGCTTAATGGTGAATTTAACTTTCTTTTCGCTTCTATTATGAGTTCAGATAGATTAGTTATAATAATTTTCTCTCTTTTGATTGCCGATAATTGAGAGAAACTATGAAAAACATTTCAATCTAGTATGCTTTATTCAACTTATATGTATGTGTGTTTCCATAACATTTTCACTTTTCACCATACCTACCCCTGTCAAAAACTTTTATATCTAGTATGTTTTATTCCAACATTTTCAGTTTTCAATTTGTATGTATTTGTGTAAATCTAAGACATATTATAGGCAACTAATAATTCTTCAGGAGTTTTGTGAGGTACTTTCTTTAATTTTACATACCAGTTCTTCATTACACATTATTTCCATATTGCAGATCTAAGAATTGCATACCAGTTCTTCATTACATACCAGGTACTCTTTACTTTAACTAAATTAGTTATAGAATTGATATGCATTATCTATTAAATTTTAGATGATAGAAGGAGTACTGGATAAATATTGGTTTTGTTTGGTTTGGCTGTTGGATAATTATTAGTTGTTGGATAGTATGATAGAAGGAGTACGGGATAAATATTGGTTTTGTTTGGTTTGGCTGTTGGATAATTATTAGTTGTTGGATAGTATGTTAGAAGGAGTACGGGATAATTTGAAGGAGTACGGGATAATTATGGGTTTGATTGTTGGATAATATGTTGAAAATATTTTAGACTCTCGGTTTGAGAATACGACGATAAATTGAAAATGTCTAGACTTAGATTTAAAAACATGGTATTAGAAACAGCACCCGAACGGTCCCGTGAGAGGTACCAACACCTCGCACAGGACCAATGTAACTTGTAGGAACTGATCACATGATCATAGGACTCCCGGTGCGAGAATACGACGATAATTTGAAAATATGAGGACTTAGGCTTAAAAAATGGCATTAGAGGGCGAAACCTCGAAACAACCCCCGAACGGTCCCGTGAGAGACACCCACACCTCGCACGGGACCAATGTAACTCGTAGGCACTGACCGCGCAATCACGGGACTCCCGGTTTGAGAATATGACGATAATTTGAAAATATCATCACTTAAGCTTAAAAAGTGGCATTAGAGGGCGAAACCCCGAAACAACCCCCCGAACCGCCCCATGGGAGGCACCGACACCTCCCACGGGACCAATATAACTCGTAGGAACTGATCCCGCAGTCGCGGATCTCCCGATTTAAGAATACGATGATAATTTGCATAATTCTAGACTTAGGCTTAAAAGCATGACGTTAGAGGGTGAAAACCCAAAACAGCCCCCGAACGGCCCCGTGGGAGGCACCAAAACCTCCCACGGGACCAATGTAACTCGTAGGAACAGACCGCGCAGCCACGAGACTCCCGGCTTGAGAATACGGCGATAATTTGCATATTTCCAGACTTATGCTTAAAAACATGGCGTTAGAGGGTGAAAACCCAAAACAACCCCCGAACGGCTCTGTGGGAGGCACCAACACCTCCCACGGGACCAATGTAACTCGTACGAACTGACCACGCAGTCGCGGGACTCCCGATTTGAGAATACGACGAGAATTTGCATATTTCTAGACTTAGGGTTAAAAACATGGCGTTAGAGGATGTAAACCCAAAACAGCCCCCGAACGGCCCTGTGGGAGGCACCAACACTTCTCACGAGACCAATGTAACTCGTAGGAACTGATCACGCAGCCACGGGACTCCCGGTGTGAAAATTTGATGAGAATTTGCATATTTCTAGACTTATGCAAAACATGGCGTTAGTGGGGGAGAATCCGAAACAACCCCCGAACGGCTCCGTGGTAGGCACCAACACCTCCCACGGGACCAAGGTAACTCGTAGGAACTGACCCCGCAGCTGCGGGACTCCCGGTTTGAGAATATGACGTTAATTTGCATATTTCTAAACTTAAGCTTAAAAACATGAGGTTAGAGGGTGAAAACTCGAAACAGCCCCCGAACGGCCCCGTGGGTGGCACCAACACCTCCCACGGGACCAACGTAACTCGTAGGAACTGACCCCGCAGCCGCGGTTCTCCCGGTTTGAGAGTACGACGGTAATTTGCTTATTTCCACACTTAAGCAAAACATGGCGTTAGAGGGTGAGAACTCGAAACAGCCCCCAAACGGCCCCGTGGGTGGACCAACGTAACTCGTAGGAACTGACCTCGCAGCCGCGCGTATCCCGGTTTGAGAGTAATACGGTAATTTGCATATTTCAAGACTTAGGCTTAAAAACATGACGTTAGAGGGTGAAAACTCGAAACAGCCCCCAAACGGCCCCGTGGGTGGCACCAACACCTCCCACGGGACCAACGTAACTCGTAGGAACCGACCCCGCAGCCGCGGGTCTCTCCCGGTTTGAGAGTACGACGGTAATTTGCTTATTTCTAGACTTAGGCTTAAAAACATGACGTTAGAGGGTGAAAACTCGAAACAGCCCCCGAACGGCCCCGTGGGTGGCACCAACACCTCCCACGGGACCAACGTAACTCGTAGGAACTGACCTCGCAGCCGCGGGTCTCCCGGTTTGAGAATACGACGGTAATTTGCGTATTTCTACACTTAATCAAAACATGGCGTTAGAGGGTGAAAACTCGAAACAGCCCCCAAACGGCCCCGTGGGTGACACCAACACCTCCCACGGGACCAACGTAGCTCGTAGGAACTGACCTCGCAACTGCGGGTCTCCCGGTTTGAGAGTAATACGGTAATTTGCATATTTCAAGACTTAGGGTTAAAAACATGACGTTAGAGGGTGAAAACTCGAAGCAGCCCACGAACGGCCCCGTGGTTGGCACCAACACCTCCCACGGGACCAACGTAACTCGTAGGAACTGACCTCGCAGCCGCGGGTCTCCCGGTTTGAGAATACGACGGTAATTTGCGTATTTCTACACTTAAGCAAAACATGACGTTAGAGGGTGAAAACTCGAAACAGCCCCCGAACGTCCCCGTGGGTGGCACCAACACCTCCCACGGGACCAACGTAACTCGTAGGAACCGACCCCGCAGTCGCGGGTCTCCCGGTTTGAGAGTACGACGATAATTTGCTTATTTCTAGACTTAGGCTTAAAAACATGACGTTTGAGGGTGAAAACTCGAAACAGACCCCGAACGTCCCCGTGGGTGGCACCAACACCTCCCGCGGGACCAACGTAACTCGTAGGAACTGACCTCGCAGCCGCGGGTCTCCCGGTTTGAGAATTCGACCGTAATTTGCGTATTTCTACACTTAAGCAAAAATGGCGTTAGAGGGTGAAAACTCGAAACAGCCCCCAAACGTCCCCGTGGGTGGCACCAACACCTCCAACGGGACCAACATAACTCGTAGGAACTGACCCCGCAGCCGAGGGTCTCCCGGTTTGAGAGTACGGCAGTAATTTGCTTATTTCCACACTTAGGCTTGAAAACATGGCATTAGAGGGCGAAAACTCGAAACAGCCCCCGAACGGCCCCGTGGGTGGCACCAACACCTCCCACGGGACCAACGTAACTCGTAGGAACTGACCCTGCAGCCGCGGGTGTCCCGGTTTGAGAGTAAGACGGTAATTTGCTAATTTCCACACTTAGGCTTAAAAACATGGCGTTAGAGGGTGAGAACTCGAAACAGCCCCCGAACGGCCCCGTGGGTGGCACCAACACCTCCCACGGGACCAACGTAACTCGTAGGAACTGACCCCGCAGCCGCGGGTGTCCCGGTTTGAGAGTACGACGGTAATTTGCTTATTTCCACACTTAGGCTTAAAAACATGGCGTTAGAGGGCGAGAACTCGAAACAGCCCCCGAACGACCCCGTGGGTGGCACCAACACCTCCCACGGGACCAACGTAACTCGTAGGAACTGACCCCGCAGTCGCGGGTCTCCCAGTTTGAGAGTACGACAATAATTTGCTTATTTCCACACTTAGGCTTAAAAACATGGCGTTAGAGTGTGAGAACTCGAAACAGCCCCCGAACGGCCCCGTGGGTGGCACCAACACCTCCCACGGGATCAACGTAACTCGTAGGAACTGACCCCGCAGCCGCGGGTGTCCCGGTTTGAGAGTACGACGGTAATTTGCTTATTTCCACACTTAGGCTTAAAAACATGGCGTTAGAGGGCGAAAACTCGAAACAGCCCCCGAACGGCCCCGTGGGTGGCACCAATACCTCCCACGGGACCAACGTAACTCGTAGGAACTGACCCCGCAGCCGCGGGTCTCCCGGTTTGAGAGTACGACAGTAATTTGCTTATTTCCACACTTAGGCTTGAAAACATGGCGTTAGAGGGCGAGAACTCGAAACATTCCCCGAACGGCCCCGTGGGTGGCACCAACACCTCCCACGGGACCAACGTAACTTGTAGGAACTGACCCCGCAGCCGCGGGTGTCCCGGTTTGAGAGTACGACGGTAATTTGCTTATTTCTACACTTAGGCTTGAAAACATGGCGTTAGAGGGCGAAAACTCGAAACAACCCCCGAACGGCCCCGTGGGTGGCACCAACACCTCCCACGGGACCAACGTAACTCGTAGGAACTGACCCCGCAGCCGCGGGTGTCCCGGTTTGAGAGTACGACGGTAATTTGCTTATTTCCACACTTAGGCTTAAAAACAAGGCATTAGAGGGTGAGAACACAAAACAGCCCCCGAACGGCCCTGTGGGTGGCACCAACACCTCCCACGGGACCAACGTAACTCGTAGAAACTGACCCCGCAGCCGCGGGTGTCCCGGTTTGAGAGTACGACGGTAATTTGCTTATTTCCACACTTAGGCTTAAAAACATGGCGTTAGAGGGCGAAAACTCGAAACAGCCCCCGAGCGGCCCCGTGGGTTGCACCAACACCTCCCACGGGACCAACGCAACTCGTAGGAAATGACCCCGCAGCCGCGGGTCTCCCGGTTTGAGAGTACGACGGTAATTTGTTTATTTCCACACTTAGGCTTGAAAACATGGCGTTAGGGGGCGAAAACTCGAAACAGCCCCCGAACGGCTCCGTGGGTGGCACCAACACCTCCCACGGGACCAACGTAACTCGTAGGAACTGACCCCGCAGCCGCGGGTGTCCCGGTTTGAGAGTACAATGGTAATTTGCTTATTTCCACACTTAGGCTTAAAAACATGGCGTTAGAGGGTGAGAACTCGAAACAGCCCCCGAACGATCCCGTGGGTGGCACCAACACCTCCCACGGGATCAACGTAACTCGTAGGAACTGACTCCGCAGTCGCGGGTCTCCCGGTTTGAGAGTACGGCAGTAATTTGCTTATTTCCACACTTAGGCTTAAAAACATGGCGTTAGAGTGTGAGAACTCGAAACAGCCCCCGAACGGCCCCGTGGGTGGCACCAACACCTCCCACGGGACCAACGTAACTCGTAGGAACTGACCCCGCAGCCGCGGGTGTCCCGGTTTGAGAGTACGACGGTAATTTGCTTATTTCCACACTTAGGCTTAAAAACATGGCGTTAGAGGGCGAGAACTCGAAACATCCCCCGAACGGCCCCGTGGGTGGCACCAACACCTCCCACGGGACCAACGTAACTCGTAGGAACTGACCCCGCAGCCGCGGGTCTCCCGATTTGAGAGTACGACGGTAATTTGCTTATTTCCACACTTAGGCTTCAAAACATGGCGTTAGAGAGTGAGAACTCGAAACAGCCCCCGAACGGCCCCGTGGGTGGCACCAAAACCTCCCACGGGACCAACGTAACTCGTAGGAACTGACCCCGCAGCCGCGGGTGTCCCGGTTTGAGAGTACGACGGTAATTTGCTTATTTCTACACTTAGGCTTGAAAACATGGCGTTAGAGGGTGAAAACTCGAAACAGCCCCCGAACGGCCCCGTGGGTGGCACCAACACCTCCCACGGGACCAACGTAACTCGTAGGAACTGACCTCGCAGCCGCGGGTCTCCCGGTTTGAGAATACGACGGTAATTTGCGTATTTCTACACTTAATCAAAACATGGCGTTAGAGGGTGAAAACTCGAAACTGCCCCCAAACGGCCCCGTGGGTGACACCAACACCTCCCACGGGACCAACGTAGCTCGTAGGAATTGACTTCGCAACTGCGGGTCTCCCGGTTTGAGAGTAATACGGTAATTTGCTTATTTCAAGACTTAGGCTTAAAAACATGACGTTAGAGGGTGAAAACTCGAAGCAGCCCCCGAACGGCCCCGTGGGTGGCACCAACACCTCCCACAGGACCAACGTAACTCGTAGGAACTGACCTCGCAGCCGCGGGTCTCCCAGTTTGAGAATACGACGGTAATTTGCGTATTTCTACACTTAAGCAAAACATGACGTTAGAGGGTGAAAACTCGAAACAGCCCCCGAACGTCCCCGTGGGTGGCACCAACACCTCCCACGGGACCAACGTAACTTGTAGGAACCGACCCCGCAGACGCGGGTCTCCCGGTTTGAGAGTACGACGATAATTTGCTTATTTCTAGACTTAGGCTTAAAAACATGATGTTTGAGGGTGAAAACTCGAAACAGACCCCGAACGTCCCCGTGGGTGGCACCAACACCTCCCGCGGGACCAACGTAACTCGTAGGAACTGACCTCGCAGCCGCGGGTCTCCCAGTTTGAGAATACGACGGTAATTTGCGTATTTGTACACTTAAGCAAAAATGGCGTTAGAGGGTGAAAACTCGAAACAGCCCCCAAACGTCCCCGTGGGTGGCACCAACACCTCCAACGGGAGCAACATAACTCGTAGGAACTGACCCCGCAGCCGCGGGTCTCCCGGTTTGAGAGTACGGCAGTAATTTGCTTATTTCCACACTTAGGCTTGAAAACATGGCATTAGAGGGCGAAAACGACGGTAATTTGCTTATTTCCACACATAGGCTTAAAAACATGGCGTTAGAGGGTGAGAACTCGAAACAACATCCGAACGGCCCCGTGGGTGGCACCAACACCTCCCACGGGACCAACGTAACTCGTAGGAACTGACCCCGCATCCGCGGGTGTCCCGGTTTGAGAGTACGACGGTAATTTGCTTATTTCTACACTTAGGCTTGAAAACGTGGCGTTAGAGGGCGAAAACTCGAAACAGCCCCCGAACAGCCCTGTGGGTGGCACCAACACCTCCCACGGGACCAACGTAACTCGTAGGAACTGACCCCGCAGCCGTGGGTGTCCCGGTTTGAGATTACGACGGTAATTTGCTTATTTCCACACTTAGTCTTAAAAACATGGCGTTAGATGGTGAGAACTCAAAACAGCCCCCGAACGGCCCCGTGGGTGGCACCAACACCTCCCACGGAACCATCGTAACTCGTAGGAACTGACCTCGCAGCCGCGGGTGTCCCGATTTGAGAGTACGACGGTAATTTGCTTATTTCCACACTTAGGCTTAAAAAAATGGCTTTAGAGGGTGAGAACTCAAAACATCCCCCGAACGACCCCGTGGGTGGCACCAACACCTCCCACGGGACCAACGTAACTCATAGGAACTGACCCCGCAGCCGCGGGTCTCCCGGTTTGAGAGTACGACGGTAATTTGCTTATTTCCACACTTAGGCTTAAAAACATGGCGTTAGAGGGTGAGAATTCGAAACAGCCCCCGAACGGCCCCGCGGGTGGCACCAACACCTCCCACGGGACCAACGTAACTCGTAGGAACTGACCCCGCAGCCGCGGGTGTCCCGGTTTGAGAGTACGACGGTAATTTGCTTATTTCTACACTTAGGCTTGAAAACATGGCGTTAGAGGGCGAAACTCGAAACAGACTCCGAACGGCCCCGTGGGTGGCACCAACACCTCCCACGGGACCAATGTAACTCGTAGGAACTGACCCTGCAGCCGCGGGTGTCCCGGTTTGAGAGTACGACGGTAATTTGCTTATTTCCACACTTAGGCTTAAAAACATGGCGTTAGAGGGCGAAAACTCGAAACAGCCCCCGAACGGCCCCGTGGGTGGCACCAACACCTCCCACGGGACCAACGTAACTCGTAGGAACTGACCCCGCAGCTGCGGGTGTCCCGGTTTGAGAGTACGACGGTAATTTGCTTATTTCCACACTTAGGCTTAAAAACATGGCGTTAGAGGGCGAAAACTCGAAACAGCCCCCGAACGGCCCCGTGGGTGGCACCAACACCTCCCACGGAACCAACGTATCTCGTAGGAACTGACCCCGCAGCCGCGGGTCTCCTGGTTTGAGAGTACGACGGTAATTTTCTTATTTCCACACTTAGGCTTGAAAACATGGCGTTAGAGGGCGAAAACTCGAAACAGCCCCCGAACGGGCCCGTGGGTGGCACCAACACCTCCCACGGGACCAACGTAACTCGTAGGAACTGACCCCGAAGCCGCGGGTGTCCCGGTTTGAGATTACGACGGTAATTTGCTTATTTCCACACTTAGGCTTAAAAACATGGCGTTAGAGGGTGAGAACTCGAAACAGCCCCCGAACGGCCCCGTGGGTGGCACCAACACCTCCCACGGGACCAACGTAACTCGTAGGAACTGACCCAGCAGCCGCGGGTGTCCTGGTTTGAGATTACGACGGTAATTTTCTTATTTCCACACTTAGGCTTAAAAACATGGCGTTAGAGGGTGAGAACTCGAAACAGCCCCCGAACGGCCCCGTGGGTGGCACCAACACCTCCCACGGGACCAACGTAACTCGTAGGAACTGACCCCGCAGCCGAGGGTGTCCCGGTTTGAGAGTACGACGGTAATTTTCTTATTTCCACACTTAGGCTTAAAAACATGGCGTTAGAGGGTGAGAACTCGAAACAGCCCCCGAACGACCCCGTGGGTGGCACCAACACCTCCCACGGGACCAACGTAACTCGTAGGAACTGACCCCGCAGCCGCGGGTCTCCCGGTTTGAGAGTACGGCAGTAATTTGCTTATTACCACACTTAGGCTTAAAAACATGGCGTTAGAGGGTGAGAACTCGAAACAGCCCCCGAACGGCCCCGTGGGTGGCACCAACACCTCCCACGGGACCATCGTAACTCGTAGGAACTGACCCCGCAGCCGCGGGTCTCCTGGTTTGAGAGTACGACGGTAATTTTCTTATTTCCACACTTAGGCTTGAAAACATGGCGTTAGAGGGCGAAAACTCGAAATAGCCCCCGAACGGGCCCGTGGGTGGCACCAACACCTCCCACGGGACCAACGTAACTCGTAGGAACTGACCCCGCAGCCGCGGGTGTCCCGGTTTGAGATTACGACGGTAATTTGCTTATTTCCACACTTAGGCTTAAAAACATGGCGTTAGAGGGTGAGAACTCGAAACAGCCCCCGAACGGCCCCGTGGGTGGCACCAACACCTCCCACGGGACCAACGTAACTCGTAGGAACTGACCTCGCAGCCGCGGGTGTCCCGGTTTGAGAGTACGACGATAATTTGCTTATTTCCACACTTAGGCTTAAAAACATGGCGTTAGAGGGTGAGAACTCGAAACAGCCCCCGAACGACCCCGTGGGTGGCACCAACACCTCCCACGGGACCAACGTAACTCGTAGGAACTGACCCCGCAGCCGCGGGTCTCCCGGTTTGAGAGTACGGCAGTAATTTGCTTATTTCCACACTTAGGCTTAAAAACATGGCGTTAGAGTGTAAGAACTCGAAACAGCCCCCGAACGGCCCCGTGGGTGGCACCAACACCTCCCACGGGACCAACGTAACTCGTAGGAACTGACCCCGCAGCCGCGGGTCTCCCGGTTTGAGAGTACGGCGGTAATTTCCTTATTTCCACACTTAGGCTTAAAAACATGGCGTTAGAGTGTGAGAACTCGAAACAGCCCCCGAACGGCCCCGTGGGTGGCACCAACACCTCCCACGGGACCAACGTAACTCGTAGGAACTGACCCCGCAGCCGCGGGTGTCCCGGTTTGAGATTACGACGGTAATTTGCTTATTTCCACACTTAGGCTTAAAAACATGGCGTTAGAGTGCGAAAACTCGAAACAGCCCCCGAACGGCCCCGTGGGTGGCACCAACACCTCCCACGGGACCAACGTAACTCGTAGGAACTGACCCCGCAGCCGCGGGTCTCCCGGTTTGAGAGTACGACAGTAATTTGCTTATTTCCACACTTAGGCTTGAAAACATGGCGTTAGAGGGCGAGAACTCGAAACATCCCCCGAACGGCCCCGTGGGTGGCACCAACACCTCCCACGGGACCAACGTAACTTGTAGGAACTGACCCCGCAGCCGCGGGTGTCCCGGTTTGAGAGTATGACGGTAATTTGCTTATTTCCACACTTAGGCTTAAAAACATGGCGTTAGAGGGTGAGAACTCGAAACAGCCTCCGAACGGCCCCGTGGGTGGCACCAACACCTCCCACGGGACCAACGTAACTCGTAGGCACTGACCCGGCAGCCGCGGGTCTCCCGGTTTGAGAGTACGACGGTAATTTGCTTATTTCCACACTTAGGCTTAAAAACATGGCGTTAGAGAGTGAGAACTCGAAACAGCCCCCGAACGACCCCGTGGGTGGCACCAACACCTCCCACGGGACCAACGTAACTCGTAGGAACTGACCCCGCAGCCGCGGGTCTCCCGGTTTGAGAGTACGGCAGTAATTTGCTTATTTCCACACTTAGGCTTAAAAACATGGCGTTAGAGGGTGAGAACTCGAAACAGCCCCCGAACGGCCCCGTGGGTGGCAGCAACACCTCCCACGGGACCATCGTAACTCGTAGGAACTGACCCCGCAGCCGCGGGTGTCCCGGTTTGAGAGTACGACGGTAATTTGCTTATTTTCACACTTAGGCTTAAAAACATGGCGTTAGAGGGTGAGAATTCGAAACAGCCCCCGAACGACCCCGTGGGTGGAACCAACACCTCCCACGGGACCAACGTAACTTGTAGGAACCGACCCCGCAGACGCGGGTCTCCCGGTTTGAGAGTACGACGATAATTTGCTTATTTCTAGACTTAGGCTTAAAAACATGATGTTTGAGGGTGAAAACTCGAAACAGACCCCGAACGTCCCCGTGGGTGGCACCAACACCTCCCGCGGGACCAACGTAACTCGTAGGAACTGACCTCGCAGCCGCGGGTCTCCCAGTTTGAGAATACGACGGTAATTTGCGTATTTGTACACTTAAGCAAAAATGGCGTTAGAGGGTGAAAACTCGAAACAGCCCCCAAACGTCCCCGTGGGTGGCACCAACACCTCCAACGGGAGCAACATAACTCGTAGGAACTGACCCCGCAGCCGCGGGTCTCCCGGTTTGAGAGTACGGCAGTAATTTGCTTATTTCCACACTTAGGCTTGAAAACATGGCATTAGAGGGCGAAAACGACGGTAATTTGCTTATTTCCACACTTAGGCTTAAAAACATGGCGTTAGAGGGTGAGAACTCGAAACAACATCCGAACGGCCCCGTGGGTGGCACCAACACCTCCCACGGGACCAACGTAACTCGTAGGAACTGACCCCGCATCCGCGGGTGTCCCAGTTTGAGAGTACGACGGTAATTTGCTTATTTCTACACTTAGGCTTGAAAACGTGGCGTTAGAGGGCGAAAACTCGAAACAGCCCCCGAACAGCCCTGTGGGTGGCACCAACACCTCCCACGGGACCAACGTAACTCGTAGGAACTGACCCCGCAGCCGTGGGTGTCCCGGTTTGAGATTACGACGGTAATTTGCTTATTTCCACACTTAGTCTTAAAAACATGGCGTTAGATGGTGAGAACTCGAAACAGCCCCCGAACGGCCCCGTGGGTGGCACCAACACCTCCCACGGAACCATCGTAACTCGTAGGAACTGACCTCGCAGCCGCGGGTGTCCCGATTTGAGAGTACGACGGTAATTTGCTTATTTCCACACTTAGGCTTAAAAAAATGGCTTTAGAGGGTGAGAACTCGAAACATCCCCCGAACGACCCCGTGGGTGGCACCAACACCTCCCACGGGACCAACGTAACTCATAGGAACTGACCCCGCAGCCGCGGGTCTCCCGGTTTGAGAGTACGACGGTAATTTGCTTATTTCCACACTTAGGCTTAAAAACATGGCGTTAGAGGGTGAGAATTCGAAACAGCCCCCGAACGGCCCCGCGGGTGGCACCAACACCTCCCACGGGACCAACGTAACTCGTAGGAACTGACCCCGCAGCCGCGGGTGTCCCGGTTTGAGAGTACGACGGTAATTTGCTTATTTCTACACTTAGGCTTGAAAACATGGCGTTAGAGGGCGAAACTCGAAACAGACTCCGAACGGCCCCGTGGGTGGCACCAACACCTCCCACGGGACCAATGTAACTCGTAGGAACTGACCCTGCAGCCGCGGGTGTCCCGGTTTGAGAGTACGACGGTAATTTGCTTATTTCCACACTTAGGCTTAAAAACATGGCGTTAGAGGGCAAAAACTCGAAACAGCCCCCGAACGGCCCCGTGGGTGGCACCAACACCTCCCACGGGACCAACGTAACTCGTAGGAACTGACCCCGCAGCTGCGGGTGTCCCGGTTTGAGAGTACGACGGTAATTTGCTTATTTCCACACTTAGGCTTAAAAACATGGCGTTAGAGGGCGAAAACTCGAAACAGCCCCCGAACGGCCCCGTGGGTGGCACCAACACCTCCCACGGGACCAACGTATCTCGTAGGAACTGACCCCGCAGCCGCGGGTCTCCTGGTTTGAGAGTACGACGGTAATTTTCTTATTTCCACACTTAGGCTTGAAAACATGGCGTTAGAGGGCGAAAACTCGAAACAGCCCCCGAACGGGCCCGTGGGTGGCACCAACACCTCCCACGGGACCAACGTAACTCGTAGGAACTGACCCCGAAGCCGCGGGTGTCCCGGTTTGAGATTACGACGGTAATTTGCTTATTTCCACACTTAGGCTTAAAAACATGGCGTTAGAGGGTGAGAACTCGAAACAGCCCCCGAACGGCCCCGTGGGTGGCACCAACACCTCCCACGGGACCAACGTAACTCGTAGGAACTGACCCCGCAGCCGCGGGTGTCCCGGTTTGAGATTACGACGGTAATTTGCTTATTTCCACACTTAGGCTTAAAAACATGGCGTTAGAGGGTGAGAACTCGAAACAGCCCCCGAACGGCCCCGTGGGTGGCACCAACACCTCCCACGGGACCAACGTAACTCGTAGGAACTGACCCCGCAGCCGCGGGTGTCCCGGTTTGAGAGTACGACGGTAATTTGCTTATTTCCACACTTAGGCTTAAAAACATGGCGTTAGAGGGTGAGAACTCGAAACAGCCCCCGAACGACCCCGTGGGTGGCACCAACACCTCCCACGGGACCAACGTAACTCGTAGGAACTGACCCCGCAGCCGCGGGTCTCCCGGTTTGAGAGTACGGCAGTAATTTGCTTATTTCCACACTTAGGCTTAAAAACATGGCGTTAGAGGGTGAGAACTCGAAACAGCCCCCGAACGGCCCCGTGGGTGGCACCAACACCTCCCACGGGACCATCGTAACTCGTAGGAACTGACCCCGCAGCCGCGGGTCTCCTGGTTTGAGAGTACGACGGTAATTTTCTTATTTCCACACTTAGGCTTGAAAACATGGCGTTAGAGGGCGAAAACTCGAAACAGCCCCCGAACGGGCCCGTGGGTGGCACCAACACCTCCCACGGGACCAACGTAACTCGTAGGAACTGACCCCGCAGCCGCGGGTGTCCCGGTTTGAGAGTACGACGGTAATTTGCTTATTTTCACACTTAGGCTTAAAAACATGGCGTTAGAGGGTGAGAATTCGAAACAGCCCCCGAACGACCCCGTGGGTGGCACCAACACCTCCCACGGGACCAACGTAACTCGTAGGAACTGACCCCGCAGCCGCGGGTGTCCCGGTTTGAGAGTACGACGGTAATTTGCTTATTTCCACACTTAGGCTTAAAAACATGGCGTTAGAGGGTGAGAACTCGAAACAGCCCCCGAACGGCCCCGTGGGTGGCACCAACACCTCCCACGGGACCAACGTAACTCGTAGGAACTGACCCCGCAGCCGCGGGTGTCCCGGTTTGAGAGTACGACGGTAATTTTCTTATTTCTACACTTAGGCTTGAAAACATGGCGTTAGAGGGCGAAACTCGAAACAGACCCCGAACGGCCCCGTGGGTGGCACCAACACCTCCCACGGGACCAACGTATCTCGTAGGAACTGACCCCGCAGCCGCGGGTCTCCTGGTTTGTGAGTACGACGGTAATTTGCTTATTTCCACACTTAGGCTTAAAAACATGGCGTTAGAGGGCGAAAACTCGAAACAGCCCCCGAACGGGCCCGTGGGTGGCACCAACACCTCCCACGGGACCAACGTAACTCGTAGGAACTGACCCCGCAGCCGCGGGTGTCCCGGTTTGAGATTACGACGGTAATTTGCTTATTTCCACACTTAGGCTTAAAAACATGGCGTTAGAGGGTGAGAACTCGAAACAGCCCCCGAACGGCCCCGTGGGTGGCACCAACACCTCCCACGGGACCAACGTAACTCGTAGGAACTGACCTCGCAGCCGCGGGTGTCCCGGTTTGAGAGTACGACGGTAATTTGCTTATTTCCACACTTAGGCTTAAAAACATGGCGTTAGAGGGTGAGAACTCGAAACAGCCCCCGAACGACCCCGTGGGTGGCACCAACACCTCCCACGGGACCAACGTAACTCGTAGGAACTGACCCCGCAGCCGCGGGTCTCCCGGTTTGAGAGTACGGCAGTAATTTGCTTATTTCCACACTTAGGCTTAAAAACATGGCGTTAGAGTGTAAGAACTCGAAACAGCCCCCGAACGGCCCCGTGGGTGGCACCAACACCTCCCACGGGACCAACGTAACTCGTAGGAACTGACCCCGCAGCCGCGGGTCTCCCGGTTTGAGAGTACGGCGGTAATTTCCTTATTTCCACACTTAGGCTTAAAAACATGGCGTTAGAGTGTGAGAACTCGAAACAGCCCCCGAACGGCCCCGTGGGTGGCACCAACACCTCCCACGGGACCAACGTAACTCGTAGGAACTGACCCCGCAGCCGCGGGTCTCCCGGTTTGAGATTACGATGGTAATTTGCTTATTTCCACACTTAGGCTTAAAAACATGGCGTTAGAGTGCGAAAACTCTAAACAGCCCCCGAACGGCCCCGTGGGTGGCACCAACACCTCCCACGGGACCAACGTAACTCGTAGGAACTGACCCCGCAGCCGCGGGTCTCCCGGTTTGAGAGTACGACAGTAATTTGCTTATTTCCACACTTAGGCTTGAAAACATGGCGTTAGAGGGCGAGAACTCGAAACATCCCCCGAACGGCCCCGTGGGTGGCACCAACACCTCCCACGGGACCAACGTAACTCGTAGGAACTGACCCCGCAGCCGCGGGTGTCCCGGTTTGAGAGTACGACGGTAATTTGCTTATTTCCACACTTAGGCTTAAAAACATGGCGTTAGAGGGTGAGAACTCGAAACATCCTCCGAACGGCCCCGTGGGTGGCACCAACACCTCCCACGGGACCAACGTAACTCGTAGGCACTGACCCGGCAGCCGCGGGTCTCCCGGTTTGAGAGTACGACGGTAATTTGCTTATTTCCACACTTAGGCTTAAAAACATGGCGTTAGAGAGTGAGAACTCGAAACAGCCCCCGAACGACCCCGTGGGTGGCACCAACACCTCCCACGGGACCAACGTAACTCGTAGGAACTGACCCCGCAGCCGCGGGTCTCCCGGTTTGAGAGTACGGCAGTAATTTGCTTATTTCCACACTTAGGCTTAAAAACATGGCGTTAGAGGGTGAGAACTCGAAACAGCCCCCGAACGGCCCCGTGGGTGGCACCAACACCTCCCACGGGACCATCGTAACTCGTAGGAACTGACCCCGCAGCCGCGGGTGTCCCGGTTTGAGAGTACGACGGTAATTTGCTTATTTTCACACTTAGGCTTAAAAACATGGCGTTAGAGGGTGAGAATTCGAAACAGCCCCCGAACGACCCCGTGGGTGGCACCAACACCTCCCACGGGACCAACGTAACTCGTAGGAACTGAGCCCGCAGCCGCGGGTGTCCCGGTTTGAGAGTACGACGGTAATTTGCTTATTTCCACACTTAGGCTTAAAAACATGGCGTTAGAGGGTGAGAACTCGAAACAGCCCCCGAACGGCCCCGTGGGTGGCACCAACACCTCCCACGGGACCAACGTAACTCGTAGGAACTGACCCCGCAGCCGCGGGTGTCCCGGTTTGAGAGTACGACGGTAATTTTCTTATTTCTACACTTAGGCTTGAAAACATGGCGTTAGAGGGCGAAACTCGAAACAGACCCCGAACGGCCCCGTGGGTGGCACCAACACCTCCCACGGGACCAACGTATCTCGTAGGAACTGACCCCGCAGCCGCGGGTCTCCTGGTTTGTGAGTACGACGGTAATTTGCTTATTTCCACACTTAGGCTTAAAAACATGGCGTTAGAGGGCGAAAACTCGAAACAGCCCCCGAACGGGCCCGTGGGTGGCACCAACACCTCCCACGGGACCAACGTAACTCGTAGGAACTGACCCCGCAGCCGCGGGTGTCCCGGTTTGAGATTACGACGGTAATTTGCTTATTTCCACACTTAGGCTTAAAAACATGGCGTTAGAGGGTGAGAACTCAAAACAGCCCCCGAACGGCCCCGTGGGTGGCACCAACACCTCCCACGGGACCAACGTAACTCGTAGGAACTGACCTCGCAGCCGCGGGTGTCCCGGTTTGAGAGTACGACGGTAATTTGCTTATTTCCACACTTAGGCTTAAAAGCATGGCGTTAGAGGGTGAGAACTCGAAACAGCCCCCGAACGACCCCGTGGGTGGTACCAACACCTCCCACGGGACCAACGTAACTCGTTGGGACTGACCCCGCAGCCGCGGGTCTCCCGGTTTGAGAGTACGGCAGTAATTTGCTTATTTCCACACTTAGGCTTAAAAACATGGCGTTAGAGTGTAAGAACTCCAAACAGCCCCCGAACGGCCCCGTGGGTGGCACCAACACCTCCCACGGGACCAACGTAACTCGTAGGAACTGACCCGGCAGCCGCGGGTCTCCCGGTTTGAGAGTACGGCGGTAATTTCCTTATTTCCACACTTAGGCTTAAAAACATGGCGTTAGAGTGTGAGAACTCGAAACAGCCCCCGAAGGGCCCCGTGGGTGGCACCAACACCTCCCACGGGACCAACGTAACTCGTAGGAACTGACCTCGCAGCCGCGGGTGTCCCGGTTTGAGATTACGACGGTAATTTGCTAATTTCCACACTTAGGCTTAAAAACATGGCGTTAGAGTGCGAAAACTCGAAACAGCCCCCGAACGGCCCCGTGGGTGGCACCAACACCTCCCACGGGACCAACGTAACTCGTAGGAACTGACCCCGCAGCCGCGGGTCTCCCGGTTTGAGAGTACGACAGTAATTTGCTTATTTCCACACTTAGGCTTGAAAACATGGCGTTAGAGGGCGAGAACTCGAAACATCCCCCGAACGGCCCCGTGGGTGGCACCAACACCTCCCACGGGACCAACGTAACTCGTAGGAACTGACCCCGCAGCCGCGGGTGTCCCGGTTTGAGAGTACGACGGTAATTTGCTTATTTCCACACTTAGGCTTAAAAACATGGCGTTAGAGGGTGAGAACTCGAAACAGCCTCCGAACGGCCCCGTGGGTGGCACCAACACCTCCCACGGGACCAACGTAACTCGTAGGCACTGACCCGGCAGCCGCGGGTCTCCCGGTTTGAGAGTACGACGGTAATTTGCTTATTTCCACACTTAGGCTTAAAAACATGGCGTTAGAGAGTGAGAACTCGAAACAGCCCCCGAACGGCCCCGTGGGTGGCACCAAAACCTCCCACGGGACCAACGTAACTCGTAGGAACTGACCCCGCAGCCGCTGGTGTCCCGGTTTGAGAGTACGACGGTAATTTGCTTATTTCTACACTTAGGCTTGAAAACATGGCGTTAGAGGGCGAAAACTCGAAACAGCCCCCGAACGGCCCCGTGGATGGCACCAACACCTCCCACGGGACCAACGTAACTCGTAGGAACTGACCCCGCAGCCGCGGGTCTCCTGGTTTGTGAGTACGACGGTAATTTGCTTATTTCCACACTTAGGCTTAAAAACATGGCGTTAGAGGGCGAAAACTCAAAACAGCCCCCGAACGGGCCCGTGGGTGGCACCAACACCTCCCACGGGACCAACGTAACTCGTAGGAACTGACCCCGCAGCCGCGGGTGTCCCGGTTTGAGATTACGACGGTAATTTGCTTATTTCCACACTTAGGCTTAAAAACATGGCGTTAGAGGGTGAGAACTCGAAACAGCCCCCGAACGGCCCCGTGGGTGGCACCAACACCTCCCACGGGACCAACGTAACTCGTAGGAACTGACCTCGCAGCCGCGGGTGTCCCGGTTTGAGAGTACGACGGTAATTTGCTTATTTCCACACTTAGGCTTAAAAGCATGGCGTTAGAGGGTGAGAACTCGAAACAGCCCCCGAACGACCCCGTGGGTGGTACCAACACCTCCCACGGGACCAACGTAACTCGTAGGAACTGACCCCGCAGCCGCGGGTCTCCCGGTTTGAGAGTACGGCAGTAATTTGCTTATTTCCACACTTAGGCTTAAAAACATGGCGTTAGAGTGTAAGAACTCGAAACAGCCCCCGAACGGCCCCGTGGGTGGCACCAACACCTCCCACGGGACCAACGTAACTCGTAGGAACTGACCCCGCAGCCGCGGGTCTCCCGGTTTGAGAGTACGGCGGTAATTTCCTTATTTCCACACTTAGGCTTAAAAACATGGCGTTAGAGTGTGAGAACTCGAAACAGCCGCCGAAGGGCCCCGTGGGTGGCACCAACACCTCCCACGGGACCAACGTAACTCGTAGGAACTGACCACGCAGCCGCGGGTGTCCCGGTTTGAGATTACGACGGTAATTTGCTAATTTCCACACTTAGGCTTAAAAACATGGCGTTAGAGTGCGAAAACTCGAAACAGCCCCCGAACGGCCCCGTGGGTGGCACCAACACCTCCCACGGGACCAACGTAACTCGTAGGAACTGACCCCGCAGCCGCGGGTCTCCCGGTTTGAGAGTACGACAGTAATTTGCTTATTTCCACACTTAGGCTTGAAAACATGGCGTTAGAGGGCGAGAACTCGAAACATCCCCCGAACGGCCCCGTGGGTGGCACCAACACCTCCCACGGGGCCAACGTAACTCGTAGGAACTGACCCCGCAGCCGCGGGTGTCCCGGTTTGAGAGTACGACGGTAATTTGCTTATTTCCACACTTAGGCTTAAAAACATGGCGTTAGAGGGTGAGAACTCGAAACAGCCCCCGAACGGCCCCGTGGGTGGCACCAACACCTCCCACGGGACCATCGTAACTCGTAGGAACTGACCCCGCAGCCGCGGGTGTCCCGGTTTGAGAGTACGACGGTAATTTGCTTATTTTCACACTTAGGCTTAAAAACATGGCGTTAGAGGGTGAGAATTCGAAACAGCCCCCGAACGACCCCGTGGGTGGCACCAACACCTCCCACGGGACCAACGTAACTCGTAGGAACTGACCCCGCAGCCGCGGGTGTCCCGGTTTGAGAGTACGACGGTAATTTGCTTATTTCCACACTTAGGCTTAAAAACATGGCGTTAGAGGGTGAGAACTCGAAACAGCCCCCGAACGGCCCCGTGGGTGGCACCAACACCTCCCACGGGACCAACGTAACTCGTAGGAACTGACCCCGCAGCCGCGGGTGTCCCGGTTTGAGAGTACGACGGTAATTTTCTTATTTCTACACTTAGGCTTGAAAACATGGCGTTAGAGGGCGAAACTCGAAACAGACCCCGAACGGCCCCGTGGGTGGCACCAACACCTCCCACGGGACCAACGTATCTCGTAGGAACTGACCCCGCAGCCGCGGGTCTCCTGGTTTGTGAGTACGACGGTAATTTGCTTATTTCCACACTTATGCTTAAAAACATGGCGTTAGAGGGCGAAAACTCGAAACAGCCCCCGAACGGGCCCGTGGGTGGCACCAACACCTCCCACGGGACCAACGTAACTCGTAGGAACTGACCCCGCAGCCGCGGGTGTCCCGGTTTGAGATTACGACGGTAATTTGCTTATTTCCACACTTAGGCTTAAAAACATGGCGTTAGAGGGTGAGAACTCAAAACAGCCCCCGAACGGCCCCGTGGGTGGCACCAACACCTCCCACGGGACCAACGTAACTCGTAGGAACTGACCTCGCAGCCGCGGGTGTCCCGGTTTGAGAGTACGACGGTAATTTGCTTATTTCCACACTTAGGCTTAAAAGCATGGCGTTAGAGGGTGAGAACTCGAAACAGCCCCCGAACGACCCCGTGGGTGGTACCAACACCTCCCACGGGACCAACGTAACTCGTTGGGACTGACCCCGCAGCCGCGGGTCTCCCGGTTTGAGAGTACGGCAGTAATTTGCTTATTTCCACACTTAGGCTTAAAAACATGGCGTTAGAGTGTAAGAACTCCAAACAGCCCCCGAACGGCCCCGTGGGTGGCACCAACACCTCCCACGGGACCAACGTAACTCGTAGGAACTGACCCGGCAGCCGCGGGTCTCCCGGTTTGAGAGTACGGCGGTAATTTCCTTATTTCCACACTTAGGCTTAAAAACATGGCGTTAGAGTGTGAGAACTCGAAACAGCCCCCGAAGGGCCCCGTGGGTGGCACCAACACCTCCCACGGGACCAACGTAACTCGTAGGAACTGACCACGCAGCCGCGGGTGTCCCGGTTTGAGATTACGACGGTAATTTGCTAATTTCCACACTTAGGCTTAAAAACATGGCGTTAGAGTGCGAAAACTCGAAACAGCCCCCGAACGGCCCCGTGGGTGGCACCAACACCTCCCACGGGACCAACGTAACTCGTAGGAACTGACCCCGCAGCCGCGGGTCTCCCGGTTTGAGAGTACGACAGTAATTTGCTTATTTCCACACTTAGGCTTGAAAACATGGCGTTAGAGGGCGAGAACTCGAAACATCCCCCGAACGGCCCCGTGGGTGGCACCAACACCTCCCACGGGACCAACGTAACTCGTAGGAACTGACCCCGCAGCCGCGGGTGTCCCGGTTTGAGAGTACGACGGTAATTTGCTTATTTCCACACTTAGGCTTAAAAACATGGCGTTAGAGGGTGAGAACTCGAAACAGCCTCCGAACGGCCCCGTGGGTGGCACCAACACCTCCCACGGGACCAACGTAACTCGTAGGCACTGACCCGGCAGCCGCGGGTCTCCCGGTTTGAGAGTACGACGGTAATTTGCTTATTTCCACACTTAGGCTTAAAAACATGGCGTTAGAGAGTGAGAACTCGAAACAGCCCCCGAACGGCCCCGTGGGTGGCACCAAAACCTCCCACGGGACCAACGTAACTCGTAGGAACTGACCCCGCAGCCGCTGGTGTCCCGGTTTGAGAGTACGACGGTAATTTGCTTATTTCTACACTTAGGCTTGAAAACATGGCGTTAGAGGGCGAAAACTCGAAACAGCCCCCGAACGGCCCCGTGGATGGCACCAACACCTCCCACGGGACCAACGTAACTCGTAGGAACTGACCCCGCAGCCGCGGGTCTCCTGGTTTGTGAGTACGACGGTAATTTGCTTATTTCCACACTTAGGCTTAAAAACATGGCGTTAGAGGGCGAAAACTCGAAACAGCCCCCGAACGGGCCCATGGGTGGCACCAACACCTCCCACGGGACCAACGTAACTCGTAGGAACTGACCCCGCAGCCGCGGGTGTCCCGGTTTGAGATTACGACGGTAATTTGCTTATTTCCACACTTAGGCTTAAAAACATGGCGTTAGAGGGTGAGAACTCGAAACAGCCCCCGAACGGCCCCGTGGGTGGCACCAACACCTCCCACGGGACCAACGTAACTCGTAGGAACTGACCTCGCAGCCGCGGGTGTCCCGGTTTGAGAGTACGACGGTAATTTGCTTATTTCCACACTTAGGCTTAAAAGCATGGCGTTAGAGGGTGAGAACTCGAAACAGCCCCCGAACGACCCCGTGGGTGGTACCAACACCTCCCACGGGACCAACGTAACTCGTAGGAACTGACCCCGCAGCCGCGGGTCTCCCGGTTTGAGAGTACGGCAGTAATTTGCTTATTTCCACACTTAGGCTTAAAAACATGGCGTTAGAGTGTAAGAACTCGAAACAGCCCCCGAACGGCCCCGTGGGTGGCACCAACACCTCCCACGGGACCAACGTAACTCGTAGGAACTGACCCCGCAGCCGCGGGTCTCCCGGTTTGAGAGTACGGCGGTAATTTCCTTATTTCCACACTTAGGCTTAAAAACATGGCGTTAGAGTGTGAGAACTCGAAACAGCCCCCGAAGGGCCCCGTGGGTGGCACCAACACCTCCCACGGGACCAACGTAACTCGTAGGAACTGACCACGCAGCCGCGGGTGTCCCGGTTTGAGATTACGACGGTAATTTGCTAATTTCCACACTTAGGCTTAAAAACATGGCGTTAGAGTGCGAAAACTCGAAACAGCCCCCGAACGGCCCCGTGGGTGGCACCAACACCTCCCACGGGACCAACGTAACTCGTAGGAACTGACCCCGCAGCCGCGGGTCTCCCGGTTTGAGAGTACGACAGTAATTTGCTTATTTCCACACTTAGGCTTGAAAACATGGCGTTAGAGGGCGAGAACTCGAAACATCCCCCGAACGGCCCCGTGGGTGGCACCAACACCTCCCACGGGGCCAACGTAACTCGTAGGAACTGACCCCGCAGCCGCGGGTGTCCCGGTTTGAGAGTACGACGGTAATTTGCTTATTTCCACACTTAGGCTTAAAAACATGGCGTTAGAGGGTGAGAACTCGAAACAGCCTCCGAACGGCCCCGTGGGTGGCACCAACACCTCCCACGGGACCAACGTAACTCGTAGGCACTGACCCGGCAGCCGCGGGTCTCCCGGTTTGAGAGTACGACGGTAATTTGCTTATTTCCACACTTAGGCTTAAAAACATGGCGTTAGAGAGTGAGAACTCCAAACAGCCCCCGAACGGCCCCGTGGGTGGCACCAAAACCTCCCACGGGACCAACGTAACTCGTAGGAACTGACCCCGCAGCCGCTGGTGTCCCGGTTTGAGAGTACGACGGTAATTTGCTTATTTCTACACTTAGGCTTGAAAACATGGCGTTAGAGGGCGAAAACTCGAAACAGCCCCCGAACGGCCCCGTGGGTGGCACCAACACCTCCCACGGGACCAACGTAACTCGTAGGAACTGACCCCGCAGCCGCGGGTGTCCCGGTTTGAGAGTACGACGGTAAATTGTTTTTTTACACACTTAGGCTTGAAAACATGGCGTTAGAGGGTGAGAACTCAAAACAGCCCCCGAACGGCCCCGTGGGTGGCACCAACACCTCCCACGGGACCAACGTAACTCGTAGAAACTGACCCCGCAGCCGCGGGTGTCCCGATTTGAGAGTACGACGGTAATTTGCTTATTTCCACACTTAGGCTTAAAAACATGGCGTTAGAGGGCGAAAATTCGAAACAGCCCCCGAACGACCCCGTGGGTTGCACCAACACCTCCCACGGGACCAACGTAACTCGTAGGAACTGACCCCGCAGCCGCGGGTCTCCCGGTTTGAGAGTACGACGGTAATTTGCTTATTTCCACACTTAGGCTTGAAAACATGGCGTTAGAGGGCGAAAACTCAAAACAGCCCCCGAACGGCTCCGTGGGTGGCACCAACACCTCCCACGGGACCAACGTAACTCGTAGGAACTGACCCCGCAGCCGCGGGTGTCCCGGTTTGAGAGTACGACGGTAATTTGCTTATTTCCACACTTAGGCTTAAAAACATGGCGTTAGAGGGTGAGAACTCGAAACAGCCCCCGAACGACCCCGTGGGTGGCACCAACACCTCCCACGGGACCAACGTAACTCGTAGGAACTGACCCCGCAGTCGCGGGTCTCCCGGTTTGAGAGTACGGCAGTAATTTGCTTATTTCCACACTTAGGCTTAAAAACATGGCGTTAGAGTGTGAGAACTCGAAACAGCCCCCGAACGGCCCCGTGGGTGGCACCAACACCTCCCACGGGACCAACGTAACTCGTAGGAACTGACCCCGCAGCCGCGGGTGTCCCGGTTTGAGATTACGACGGTAATTTGCTTATTTCCACACTTAGGCTTAAAAACATGGCGTTAGAGGGCGAAAACTCGAAACAGCCGCCGAACGGCCCCGTGGGTGGCACCAACACCTCCCACGGGACCAACGTAACTCGTAGGAACTGACCCCGCAGCCGCGGGTCTCCCGGTTTGAGAGTACGACAGTAATTTGCTTATTTCCACACTTAGGCTTGAAAACATGGCGTTAGAGGGCGAGAACTCGAAACATCCCCCGAACGGCCCCGTGGGTGGTACCAACACCTCCCACGGGACCAACGTAACTCGTAGGAACTGACCCCGCAGCCGCGGGTGTCCCGGTTTGAGAGTACGACGGTAATTTGCTTATTTCCACACTTAGGCTTAAAAACATGGCGTTAGAGGGTGAGAACTCGAAACAGCCTCCGAACGGCCCCGTGGGTGGCACCAACACCTCCCACGGGACCAACGTAACTCGTAGGCACTGACCCGGCAGCCGCGGGTCTCCCGGTTTGAGAGTACGATGGTAATTTGCTTATTTCCACACTTAGGCTTAAAAACATGGCGTTAGAGAGTGAGAACTCGAAACAGCCCCCGAACGGCCCCGTGGGTGGCACCAAAACCTCCCACGGGACCAACGTAACTCGTAGGAACTGACCCCGCAGCCGCGGGTGTCCCGGTTTGAGAGTACGACGGTAATTTACTTATTTCTACACTTAGGCTTGAAAACATGGCGTTAGAGGGCGAAAACTCGAAACAGCCCCCGAACGGCCCCGTGGGTGGCACCAACACCTCCCACGGGACCAACGTAACTCGTAGGAACTGACCCCGCAGCCGCGGGTGTTCCGGTTTGAGAGTACGACGGTAAATTTCTTTTTTCCACACTTAGGCTTGAAAACATGGCGTTAGAGGGTGAGAACTCAAAACAGCCCCCGAACGGCCCCGTGGGTGGCACCAACACCTCCCACGGGACCAACGTAACTCTTAGTAACTGACCCCGCAGCCGCGGGTGTCCCGGTTTGAGAGTACGACGGTAATTTGCTTATTTCCACACTTAGGCTTAAAAACATGGCGTTAGAGTCGAAAATTCGAAACAGCTCCCGAACGGTCCCGTGGGTTGCACCAACACCTCCCACGGGACCAACGTAACTCGTAGGAACTGACCCCGCAGCCGCGGGTCTCCCGGTTTGAGAGTACGACGGTAATTTGCTTATTTTCACACTTAGGCTTAAAAACATGGCGTTAGAGAGTGAGAACTCGAAACAGCCCCCGAACGGCCCCGTGGGTGGCACCAAAACCTCCCACGGGACCAACGTAACTCGTAGGAACTGACCCCGCAGCCGCTGGTGTCCCGGTTTGAGAGTACGACGGTAATTTGCTTATTTCTACACTTAGGCTTGAAAACATGGCGTTAGAGGGCGAAAACTCGAAACAGCCCCCGAACGGCCCCGTGGATGGCACCAACACCTCCCACGGGACCAACGTAACTCGTAGGAACTGACCCCGCAGCCGCGGGTCTCCTGGTTTGTGAGTACGACGGTAATTTGCTTATTTCCACACTTAGGCTTAAAAACATGGCGTTAGAGGGCGAAAACTCGAAACAGCCCCCGAACGGGCCCGTGGGTGGCACCAACACCTCCCACGGGACCAACGTAACTCGTAGGAACTGACCCCGCAGCCGCGGGTGTCCCGGTTTGAGATTACGACGGTAATTTGCTTATTTCCACACTTAGGCTTAAAAACATGGCGTTAGAGGGTGAGAACTCGAAACAGCCCCCGAACGGCCCCGTGGGTGGCACCAACACCTCCCACGGGACCAACGTAACTCGTAGGAACTGACCTCGCAGCCGCGGGTGTCCCGGTTTGAGAGTACGACGGTAATTTGCTTATTTCCACACTTAGGCTTAAAAGCATGGCGTTAGAGGGTGAGAACTCGAAACAGCCCCCGAACGACCCCGTGGGTGGTACCAACACCTCCCACGGGACCAACGTAACTCGTAGGAACTGACCCCGCAGCCGCGGGTCTCCCGGTTTGAGAGTACGGCAGTAATTTGCTTATTTCCACACTTAGGCTTAAAAACATGGCGTTAGAGTGTAAGAACTCGAAACAGCCCCCGAACGGCCCCGTGGGTGGCACCAACACCTCCCACGGGACCAACGTAACTCGTAGGAACTGACCCCGCAGCCGCGGGTCTCCCGGTTTGAGAGTACGGCGGTAATTTCCTTATTTCCACACTTAGGCTTAAAAACATGGCGTTAGAGTGTGAGAACTCAAAACAGCCCCCGAAGGGCCCCGTGGGTGGCACCAACACCTCCCACGGGACCAACGTAACTCGTAGGAACTGACCACGCAGCCGCGGGTGTCCCGGTTTGAGATTACGACGGTAATTTGCTAATTTCCACACTTAGGCTTAAAAACATGGCGTTAGAGTGCGAAAACTCGAAACAGCCCCCGAACGGCCCCGTGGGTGGCACCAACACCTCCCACGGGACCAACGTAACTCGTAGGAACTGACCCCGCAGCCGCGGGTCTCCCGGTTTGAGAGTACGACAGTAATTTGCTTATTTCCACACTTAGGCTTGAAAACATGGCGTTAGAGGGCGAGAACTCGAAACATTACCCGAACGGCCCCGTGGGTGGCACCAACACCTCCCACGGGGCCAACGTAACTCGTAGGAACTGACCCCGCAGCCGCGGGTGTCCCGGTTTGAGAGTACGACGGTAATTTGCTTATTTCCACACTTAGGCTTAAAAACATGGCGTTAGAGGGTGAGAACTCGAAACAGCCTCCGAACGGCCCCGTGGGTGGCACCAACACCTCCCACGGGACCAACGTAACTCGTAGGCACTGACCCGGCAGCCGCGGGTCTCCCGGTTTGAGAGTACGACGGTAATTTGCTTATTTCCACACTTAGGCTTAAAAACATGGCGTTAGAGAGTGAGAACTCGAAACAGCCCCCGAACGGCCCCGTGGGTGGCACCAAAACCTCCCACGGGACCAACGTAACTCGTAGGAACTGACCCCGCAGCCGCTGGTGTCCCGGTTTGAGAGTACGACGGTAATTTGCTTATTTCTACACTTAGGCTTGAAAACATGGCGTTAGAGGGCGAAAACTCGAAACTGCCCCCGAACGGCCCCGTGGGTGGCACCAACACCTCCCACGGGACCAACGTAACTCGTAGGAACTGACCCCGCAGCCGCGGGTGTCCCGGTTTGAGAGTACGACGGTAAATTGCTTTTTTACACACTTAGGCTTGAAAACATGGCGTTAGAGGGTGAGAACTCAAAACAGCCCCCGAACGGCCCCGTGGGTGGCACCAACACCTCCCACGGGACCAACGTAACTCGTAGAAACTGACCCCGCAGCCGCGGGTGTCCCGATTTGATAGTACGACGGTAATTTGCTTATTTCCACACTTAGGCTTAAAAACATGGCGTTAGAGGGCGAAAATTCGAAACAGCCCCCGAACGACCCCGTGGGTTGCACCAACACCTCCCACGGGACCAACGTAACTCGTAGGAACTGACCCCGCAGCCGCGGGTCTCCCGGTTTGAGAGTACGACGGTAATTTGCTTATTTCCACACTTAGGCTTGAAAACATGGCGTTAGAGGGCGAAAACTCAAAACAGCCCCCGAACGGCTCCGTGGGTGGCACCAACACCTCCCACGGGACCAACGTAACTCGTAGGAACTGACCCCGCAGCCGCGGGTGTCCCGGTTTGAGAGTACGACGGTAATTTGCTTATTTCCACACTTAGGCTTAAAAACATGGCGTTAGAGGGTGAGAACTCGAAACAGCCCCCGAACGACCCCGTGGGTGGCACCAACACCTCCCACGGGACCAACGTAACTCGTAGGAACTGACCCCGCAGTCGCGGGTCTCCCGGTTTGAGAGTACGGCAGTAATTTGCTTATTTCCACACTTAGGCTTAAAAACATGGCGTTAGAGTGTGAGAACTCGAAACAGCCCCCGAACGGCCCCGTGGGTGGCACCAACACCTCCCACGGGACCAACGTAACTCGTAGGAACTGACCCCGCAGCCGCGGGTGTCCCGGTTTGAGATTACGACGGTAATTTGCTTATTTCCACACTTAGGCTTAAAAACATGGCGTTAGAGGGCGAAAACTCGAAACAGCCGCCGAACGGCCCCGTGGGTGGCACCAACACCTCCCACGGGACCAACGTAACTCGTAGGAACTGACCCCGCAGCCGCGGGTCTCCCGGTTTGAGAGTACGACAGTAATTTGCTTATTTCCACACTTAGGCTTGAAAACATGGCGTTAGAGGGCGAGAACTCGAAACATCCCCCGAACGGCCCCGTGGGTGGTACCAACACCTCCCACGGGACCAACGTAACTCGTAGGAACTGACCCCGCAGCCGCGGGTGTCCCGGTTTGAGAGTACGACGGTAATTTGCTTATTTCCACACTTAGGCTTAAAAACATGGCGTTAGAGGGTGAGAACTCGAAACAGCCTCCGAACGGCCCCGTGGGTGGCACCAACACCTCCCACGGGACCAACGTAACTCGTAGGCACTGACCCGGCAGCCGCGGGTCTCCCGGTTTGAGAGTACGATGGTAATTTGCTTATTTCCACACTTAGGCTTAAAAACATGGCGTTAGAGAGTGAGAACTCGAAACAGCCCCCGAACGGCCCCGTGGGTGGCACCAAAACCTCCCACGGGACCAACGTAACTCGTAGGAACTGACCCCGCAGCCGCGGGTGTCCCGGTTTGAGAGTACGACGGTAATTTACTTATTTCTACACTTAGGCTTGAAAACATGGCGTTAGAGGGCGAAAACTCGAAACAGCCCCCGAACGGCCCCGTGGGTGGCACCAACACCTCCCACGGGACCAACGTAACTCGTAGGAACTGACCCCGCAGCCGCGGGTGTTCCGGTTTGAGAGTACGACGGTAAATTTATTTTTTCCACACTTAGGCTTGAAAACATGGCGTTAGAGGGTGAGAACTCAAAACAGCCCCCGAACGGCCCCGTGGGTGGCACCAACACCTCCCACGGGACCAACGTAACTCTTAGTAACTGACCCCGCAGCCGCGGGTGTCCCGGTTTGAGAGTACGACGGTAATTTGCTTATTTCCACACTTAGGCTTAAAAACATGGCGTTAGAGTCGAAAATTCGAAACAGCTCCCGAACGGTCCCGTGGGTTGCACCAACACCTCCCACGGGACCAACGTAACTCGTAGGAACTGACCCCGCAGCCGCGGGTCTCCCGGTTTGAGAGTACGACGGTAATTTGCTTATTTCCACACTTAGGCTTGAAAACATGGCATTAGAGGGCGAGAACTCGAAACAGCCCCCGAACGACCCCGTGGGTGGCACCAACACCTCCCACGGGACCAACGTAACTCGTAGGAACTGACCCCGCAGTCGCGGGTCTCCCGGTTTGAGAGTACGTCAGTAATTTGCTTATTTCCACACTTAGGCTTAAAAACATGGCGTTAGAGTGTGAGAACTCGAAACAGCCCCCGAACGGCCCCGTGGGTGGCACCAACACCTCCCACGGGACCAACGTAACTCGTAGGAACTGACCCCGCAGCCGCGGGTGTCCCGGTTTGAGATTACGACGGTAATTTGCTTATTTCCACACTTAGGCTTAAAAACATGGCGTTAGAGGGCGAAAACTCGAAACAGCCCCCGAACGGCCCCGTGGGTGGCACCAACACCTCCCACGGGACCAACGTAACTCGTAGGAACTGACCCCGCAGCCGCGGGTCTCCCGGTTTGAGAGTACGACAGTAATTTGCTTATTTCCACACTTAGGCTAGAAAACATGGCGTTAGAGGGCGAGAACTCGAAACATCCCCCGAACGGCCCCGTGGGTGGTACCAACACCTCCCACGGGACCAACGTAACTCGTAGGAACTGACCCCGCAGCCGCGGGTGTCCCGGTTTGAGAGTACGACGGTAATTTGCTTATTTCCACACTTAGGCTTAAAAACATGGCGTTAGAGGGTGAGAACTCGAAACAGCCTCCGAACGGCCCCGTGGGTGGCACCAACACCTCCCACGGGACCAACGTAACTCGTAGGCACTGACCCGGCAGCCGCGGGTCTCCCGGTTTGAGAGTACGATGGTAATTTGCTTATTTCCACACTTAGGCTTAAAAACATGGCGTTAGAGAGTGAGAACTCGAAACAGCCCCCGAACGGCCCCGTGGGTGGCACCAAAACCTCCCACGGGACCAACGTAACTCGTAGGAACTGACCCCGCAGCCGCGGGTGTCCCGGTTTGAGAGTACGACGGTAATTTACTTATTTCTACACTTAGGCTTGAAAACATGGCGTTAGAGGGCGAAAACTCGAAACAGCCCCCGAACGGCCCCGTGGGTGGCACCAACACCTCCCACGGGACCAACGTAACTCGTAGGAACTGACCCCGCAGCCGCGGGTGTCCCGGTTTGAGAGTACGACGGTAAATTTCTTTTTTCCACACTTAGGCTTGAAAACATGGCGTTAGAGGGTGAGAACTCAAAACAGCCCCCGAACGGCCCCGTGGGTGGCACCAACACCTCCCACGGGACCAACGTAACTCTTAGTAACTGACCCCGCAGCCGCGGTTGTCCCGGTTTGAGAGTACGACGGTAATTTGCTTATTTCCACACTTAGGCTTAAAAACATGGCGTTAGAGTCGAAAATTCAAAACAGCTCCCGAACGGCCCCGTGGGTTGCACCAACACCTCCCACGGGACCAACGTAACTCGTAGGAACTGACCCCGCAGCCGCGGGTCTCCCGGTTTGAGAGTACGACGGTAATTTGCTTATTTCCACACTTAGGCTTGAAAACATGGCATTAGAGGGCGAGAACTCGAAACAGCCCCCGAACGACCCCGTGGGTGGCACCAACACCTCCCACGGGACCAACGTAACTCGTAGGAACTGACCCCGCAGTCGCGGGTCTCCCGGTTTGAGAGTACGTCAGTAATTTGCTTATTTCCACAGTTAGGCTTAAAAACATGGCGTTAGAGTGTGAGAACTCGAAACAGCCCCCGAACGGCCCCGTGGGTGGCACCAACACCTCCCACGGGACCAACGTAACTCGTAGGAACTGACCCCGCAGCCGCGGGTGTCCCGGTTTGAGAGTACGACGGTAATTTGCTTATTTCCACACTTAGGCTTAAAAACATGGCGTTAGAGGGCGAAAACTCGAAACAGCCCCCGAACGGCCCCGTGGGTGGCACCAACACCTCCCACGGGACCAACGTAACTCGTAGGAACTGACCCCGCAGGCGCGGGTCTCCCGGTTTGAGAGTACGATAGTAATTTGCTTATTTCCACACTTACGCTTGAAAACATGGCGTTAGAGGGCGAGAACTCGAAACATCCCCCGAACGGCCCCGTGGGTGGCACCAACACCTCCCACGGGACCAACGTAACTCGTAGGAACTGACCCCGCAGCCGCGGGTGTCCCGGTTTGAGAGTACGACGATAATTTGCTTATTTCCACACTTAGGCTTAAAAACATGGCGTTAGAGGGTGAGAACTCGAAACAGCCTCCGAACGGCCCCGTGGGTGGCACCAACACCTCCCACGGGACCAACGTAACTCGTAGGAACTGACCCGGCAGCCGCGGGTCTCCCGGTTTGAGAGTGCGACGATAATTTGCTTATTTCCACACTTAGGCTTAAAAACATGGCGTTAGAGAGTGAGAACTCGAAACAGCCCCCGAACGGCCCCGTGGGTGGCACCAAAACCTCCCACGGGACCAACGTAACTCGTAGGAACTGACCCCGCAGCCGCGGGTGTCCCGGTTTGAGAGTACGACGGTAATTTGCTTATTTCTACACTTAGGTTTGAAAACATGGCGTTAGAGGGCGAAAACTCGAAACAACCCCCGAACGGCCCCGTGGGTGGCACCAACACCTCCCACGGGACCAACGTAACTCGTAGGAACTGACCCCGCAGCCGCGGGTGTCCCGGTTTGAGAGTACGACGGTAATTTGCTTATTTCCACACTTAGGCTTAAAAACATGGCGTTAGAGGGTGAGAACTCGAAACAGCCTCCGAACGGCCCCGTGGGTGGCACCAACACCTCCCACGGGACCAACGTAACTCGTAGAAACTGACCCCGCAGCCGCGGGTCTCCCGGTTTGAGAGTACGACGGTAATTTGCTTATTTCCACACTTAGGCTTAAAAACATGGCGTTAGAGGGCGAGAACTCGAAACAGCCCCCGAACGACCCCGTGGGTGGCACCAACACCTCCCACGGGACCAACGTAACTCGTAGGAACTGACCCCGCAGCCGCGGGTCTCCCGGTTTGAGAGTACGACAGTAATTTGCTTATTTCCACACTTAATTTTTATATTTCTACTTGGTTACTGATAATTTTAACTCATATATGCAATTTTTCAGGTTGATTAATTTTTTTGTAAAACTACTTGGTTGCTGATACTTTTGTTTTTTGTATCCTATCATTTGTAGGATTTTTGCACGTGGATCAAATGAAGGAGGCAATGGTTTACAACATGATGATTATTTATATGTTGTGGACATTCAGGATAATGTTTTTCATGTGTTATAGCCGTGCAGGCTTTTATTGTTTAGTTTTATGGCCGTGCGGGCTTTTATAATTTGATTGTTGAATTTTATAGCCGTGCGGGCTTTATAATAAACAGGTTTTTCATTTACAGGTTTTGGAATGTCAAGAAAATAGAGGAAACTCTGCCCCATTTTTTTTTTGTCTGTGAATTATTAAGACGTGTAATATTTTTAAGTTTGTATATATATTTGTTTATTAACAACATTCTCAATTTGCAATTTGTGATTTTTTTTTTATTGTTTTGCCTATAATAAATATTTGTAACACCTCGTAGCAACCGATGATGCACTCACAGGAACCCCAATTTTAGGATTGGATAAAAAAAAATACATTTTTTTTAAATTACAGATAAATACGGTCATGGACTTTGTCCATGACCATTTTTATTTTTTTTTGTCGCGCTTAAAAATGGTCGCGGCCAAAGTCCGCGACCATTTTTTTTTATTTTTTGTCACGGTAATGGGTCGCGGACTAGGGCCGCGACCAATTTTTTTTATTTTTTTTTGTCACGCACATGGGTCGCGGCTTAAGTCCGCGACCAATTTGTCACGGTCGTGGGTCATGGACAAGGGCCGCGACCAATTTTTTTAATTTTTTTTTGTCACGCACATGGGTCGCGGACTTTGGCCGCGACCAATTTGTCACGGTTGTGGGTCATGGACAAAGGCCGCGACCAATTTTTTTAATTTTTTTTTGTCACGCACATGGGTCGCGGCCAAAGTCCGCGACCAATTTGTCACGGTTATGGGTCATGGATTAGAGCCGCGACCCGTCACGACATGGGTCACGGCCAAAGTCCGCGACCATTTGCCGTGACCTCTCTTGGCCGTGA
Organism: Sambucus nigra; assembly: GCA_949130495.1. NCBI lineage: Eukaryota > Viridiplantae > Streptophyta > Magnoliopsida > Dipsacales > Adoxaceae > Sambucus > Sambucus nigra. The sequence goes on from OX422213.1 coordinate 56,429,582, forward strand.
CCATTTTTTGGTCACGGACTTGGGCCGCGACCCACGAAAATGGTCACGCCAGAAATGGTCACGGCCAAAGTCCGCGACCCACAGTTTTGGTCAGGGATTTTGGCCGTGACCAATCGCCAGTTTTGGTGTAGTGTTCAGAATAAAGAAAGTGTGTTGATAAGACTACACCAACATGTTGAACGAATAACTTATCAGTTTCACAAGCAGCTTAGAGAGTTCTAGATGGAGGGATACAATGAGGCTTTATATCATCTTGATTCCAGATTGAAGCAATTAACCAATGAAGGGTACAAACAGGGATGAATAATTGCTCTAACTGTAATGAAAGTAGTGTAAGGAACTGAACTGTGGGATTGGTATGATCTTGGGCTACTTGATCTGCCAGTGCCACCTTTCCATCTAGATGTTAATTGTATTCTAGTTCTCTCCATTCCTCATCATTTGATTTTCATGTACTTAGGTGATTACAGCCTTTATGAAGACTTTGAGATATCCCAACCTCCTCATTTACTAGACTGAGTAAGTTCAAGTAACACCAGAATGCTTCAGAATTTGAATTTTATCAACTCTTCTAATGCTTTAGATGACCCTACGGCTGGAATGGATCCTGTATCAAAATCTGAAGGAAATAAGCCAATAGAATAGGCTATTTGTATTTTGTTAGTAATTATTGTTGTAAATGAAGAAAAGTCATCTTCTTATAATTTTGTTTCCATGGAAATAAAATAATTGCATGATGTTTATTCTGTCAATGTTTGTTCATAACATTAGATCAATAATACTAGTATTTTACTAATAACAATAACGGTTCACTTATCTAATAAATCGTTGAATATATATATTTGGATGGACAGTTTGCCCTTTTTAATTTGATTGGCTAGACAATAGAACTTTTGCCCCATGTATTTGTCTAGTTATAGAGATTTTTTTATCACCCATGAGTGCCTAAGAAATGGAATGTTTATCCCATGTTCCTTCTTAGTTGTAGTAATCTTATCTAGAAGTACAGATAAATAATTTCCTTGGTTCCCAGGCAGTGGATATTTTACCCAACTTCTTACCCAGTTTAAATGCCTCTTGGGTCACTCGTGTTTTGAATCAAGCAGGATTTGCCTTGCTCGATTTATTTTACCAACATTATTGGTGTCTTTGTTGATGCCGACCAACATTTGGCTGGTGGTTGCTGATGCTAGCCAACATTTAGTTGGTGGTAGTTGATGCCGACCAACTTTTATTTGGTGGTTTGTACTTTTTCAACTACTTCTTTTTCAACTGCTGCAAGTTATTGAGTGTAGTGCGTAGCAATAGTACTCCAAAAAAATGAATGAAGAAAGCTTCTTTTTCATTCATATTGAAAGAATTGAGTATATTGAATGTTACATCACTAGTAGTACTTTCGCAGGTACTTTGCATCCAGGCATTCTTAAATTCTTCCCCTTCGAGCGTTTCTATTTTGTAAGGTCGAAATAACTGATTTAATGTGATAGGTCCTATGCTAATTATCCTCCAACTTATTGTGCATTTGAATTACCTTTTTCAGCACGTAATCACCTTCTTTTAGATCACATTTCTTTACCCTTTTGTTATAGAACATGGATGTCCTTTACTAGTAGGCTGTATTTCTTATTGTTGCATCTTCCTGGACTTCCTCTAGCATGTCCAAATCCAACTTTCTCATCAAATCACTTACTAGGGAGTTAAAGTTGAGCACCCTATGAGTAGGTAATACCAATTCAGCAGGTATCACTGTTTCACTTCCAAAAGCTAGCATGTTTGGGGTCTCTCCAGTTACTGTTCAAGGAGTTGTTCGGTAAGCCCACAACACTGACTGTAACTCGTTAATCCAGTTCCCCTTTGCATCATCTAATCTCTTCTTCAACCCATTTAGTAGAGTTCTATTCATCACCTCTGTTTGTCCATTACTTTGGGGATGACATGGAGCATAATGGATTTTTTTAATGTTGGACTGAAAGACAGTACGCAGCAAACTCGTGATTTTTGAACCGGGTACCGTGATTAGTGAATAAGGCATGGGGCAGACCATATAGGCAAATGACGTTCTTCCAAATAACTTGATAAACCCTTTCATAGGCCATATCGATGAGAGGTTCATATTTCACCCACCTTGTTAAGTAATCACCAACTACTACTAAATATTTAAATTATCCACTTATAGTTGGTAGAGGACTAAATAAATCTATTCCCCATATAGCTAATAGCCAAGGTGAAATAATTGATGTTAACATCACTTGAGGAGTTCTTCGTATAGTAGAAAACCGCTGACACTTGTCACATTTTTTAGCATAAGCCTTAAAGTCCGCGTGTATTGTTGGCCTGTAGGACACTTGCGTACTCATTATCTATAATAGAGTTCTTCCTGCGATGTGAGCCCCACAATATCCTTCAAGAATTTCTTCTATTAGATCTTGAACTTCTGCTAGGTGAGCACACCTTTGCAAACCAGCTATCAAACCTCTTCTGTAAAGAACTCCATTATTCAAAACATATCTGGCATCCTTCTACTTCAAGCTTTTAGCTGCAAGCAGGTCGGCTGGTAAAATACCTTCTTCAATATAAGCCCTGATGGGATCCATCCAAGATGGTCCCATATCTAAGGTGATAAAATTCATCATTAGGTCTTCATCAATACTTTTGCTAATAAGTACCTCAATGGGGACTGTTCTTCGTAGCTCAGTGCGAGTAGCTAAAGCTAATCAAGCAAGTGCATCTTCTCTTGCATTCTCCAATGTAGGTATTCTGACCACTTGAACATCTGCCAAATTTGCTACAACCTCCAAATACTTGGATAGATATCTTAACATGAACTCCCCTTTTGCTGCATAAAGACTTAGCATCTGATTCACCATTAATTGCGAATCACTGAATACTACAAGTTCCTTTGCATTTAATGATTTAGCTAAGTTGAGGACCATAATCACGACTTCATACTCAGCTTCGTTAATGGAAGCTTGGAATTGGAAACGTCGAGCATATTCAATGTCTATCCCATCTGGACTGTTGAGAATAATTCCAGCTCCGCAGCCTGTTTCACATGAAGAACAATCGAAATATAAATCCCATATAGGAATAATATCATCAAACCCTTGGTCGTGTCGCTCGAACCAGTCTTCGGCGATATCCCTACGTCTGAACGGGTCATCGAGGACCTGAAGGAAGTTACAGCTGAAGATAGCGATGATGATAGGATCTTCTTGATTGAAGCTTCTCTCACATATCAGGAAAAGAAGGAGTTGACGATTCTGCCAAGAAGCAATGTAGACGTTTTTGCATGGGAACCATACGAGCTTCCTGGAATTAATCATAGTATGGTTTGTCATCAGCTGCACGTCGACCCCACCTTCAAACCAATCACGTAGAAGGCACAGCGAGATGCACCCGAGAAGGCAAAAGCCGTGGAAAAAGAAGTTGAAAAACTGCTGGATGCAGGATTCATACGGGAGGTCCAAAAAAACCAAATGGTTATCCAACCCAGTAGTAGTTCCAAAGTGCAATGAGAAATGGAGAGTCTTCATCAACTTCACTGACCTTAACAGGGCATTCCCTAAAGACATTTTCCCTCTTTCGAAAATTGATCAACTAGTGGACGCCACAGCAGCTCACGAGAGAATGATTTTTCTGGACGCATACTCAGGGTATCATCAAATCCCTGTGTACGCTCCAGACAAGGATAAGATAACATTCATCACCACCGTTAGATTGTACTGTTATAAGGTCATGCCCTTCGAACTCAAAAACGTAGGGGCAACCTACTAATGGATGGTAACCAAGATGTTCAAGGACCAAATAGGAGACACCATGGAAGTCTACATCGACGATATGCTCGTCAAAAGCAAGAAGAAAGAAGACCACCTCTCAAACCTATCCAGAACAATCGAAATCCTCAGGAAGTACCGAATTAACGCAAGCAAGTGTTCTTTCAATGTCCAGTCAGGAAAATTTCTTGGGTACTTGGTCAGTAAGAGAGGCATCGCGGCTAACCCAGTCCAGATCGATGCAGTAAACAGGGTACAACCTCCTCGCACAATTTGGGACGTACAGAAGCTCACCGGCATGCTCGCTGACTTGAACCGTTTTTTTCTCAAAATTCATCGAGAAGTGCAAATCGTTCTTCCAGCTCCTAAATAAAACAAAAAAGTATAATTGAATCAAGATTGCTCATGGGCATTGGACGAGCTCAAGGCCTACATTACCTCACCACCACTGCTCATCATACCCCAGGAAACAGATTCCGTGTACTCATACCTCATCGTTTCCAACCACACTGTCAGTTCTGCATTGATGTACAAAAAAGCAGGAATTTAGCACCCCATTTAATATGTGAGCAAGACCTTATTAGAGGCCGAGCAGAGGTACCTACCACTAGAGAAGCTCGTCTATGCACTTGTAGTGGCTTAGAGGAAGTTGAAGAACTACTTTGAAGCCCACACTATCATCGTCCTTACGTCACACCCCCTTATGGGAATCCTGAGGAAAGCGGATTTGTCGGGCAGACTATCTAAATGGTCAGCCGATCTCGAGAAATTTGACATCCAATTTCAACCAAGGAACACAATCAAAGGGCAGGTCCTTACTGATTTCATAGCCAAATTCACAGGCGAGCAGCCTCTCGACCAACGTCAACCCATGAAGCAAAGAGGGAATCACACGATAGAAGGAATCTGGAAATTATTTATTGATGGAGCCACCAATTCTAGGGGGCAGGAGTAGGAATTGTGCTCATCACTCCAGATGATACAATCCTCGAACAAGGAACCATGCTTGGATTTGAAGCCTCCAACAACGAAGCAGAACATGAGGCTTTAATAGCCGGCCTCCAGAAGGCACATACTTTGGGGGCAAAGCAGTTATATGTGTTCGACGACTCGCAATTAGTCTCCAATTAGATAAGTGGAGACTACAATGCGAAAGATGAAAGAATGGCAGCCTACCTGGCATTGTCAAAGAGTCTAATGGCCATCTTTGAGGAGGTCCACGTCCAGTAGTTTCCCAGAGGACAGAACAGCCATGCCGACGCCCTAGTAGCCCTGAGTTCAACAATTGATTCCGACTTAAAAAGAACAATCCACATCAATTTCCTCGCTCATCTGAACATAAACCGTAGCAGTGAGCTTCCAAGCATAGAGCATGTGCTCCACATTGAGTCAGCACCCAGTTGGATTGACCCCTTAAGGGACTATTTGAATAATGGCGCACTCCCAAGTAATAAAAAGACCACTTACCAGATAAGAGTCAAATTTGCTTGCTTTCACTTATCTCTTGAGGACAATCTATATAAGAGATCGTTCTCTAGTCCTTAACTTTAGTGTGTTCACCCGAGGGATGTCGAATGAATTGTACATGAAATCCACGAGGCAATCTGTGGAGGCCATATCGGAGGAAGGTCATTGGCTTTTTGAGAAATGAAGGAAGTCTATTGGTAGCCATATATTCAAAGAGACTCTGTAATGTATGTTCGCAAGTGCGAGAAATGCCAACTTCGTGCTCCCATGGTCCATCAACCCGCCAGTGACCTAAAATAACTTTCCAGCCCATGGACATTCGCCCAATGGGGAATGGACATTGTAGGACTTCTTCCTACCGCTGCAGGCAATCGCAAGTATCTGTTGGTCGCAACTAACTACTTCACCAAATGGATCGAGGTAGAGCCACTAGCAAACATCCAAGATAAGGATGTGATAAGATTCATATGAAAAAATATAATCACCTGTTTTAGGATCCCTGGGACCATCATCACTGACAATGGAATGCAGTTCGAGAGCGGTTCCTTTTAGAATTTATGTAATGACCATGGAATCATACACCATTTTAGCTTGGTGGCCTATCCTCAGAGTAACGGCCAAGCCGAGGCTTCCAACAAAATTGTGATCGATGGGCTAAAGAAATAATTAGAATGAGCCAAAGGCGCATGGGTGAATGAACTACTGCATATTCTGTGGGCCTACCGTACTACCCCACGTCGAACAATGGGGGAAACCCCATTCTAACTAACATATCGAATGGAAGTAGTCATCCCATTGGAAGCAGGGTTACCCACTATGAGGTCCACCCTTGTCGACCAGGGCCAGAATGATGCAGCATTGTGTGACACCCCGCCTAATTAAATACCGGGCGATCACTCCTTTATTAAATTAAATCAAGGTAAACAGTTGGCTCATTCTCAGCATCAATATCGATAGAAATACATTTTCCAATTTAACACCCTAAATAATTAAGCTAAGTGTCAAAACCATTTTCATACATGCTTTCCAAATTTTAATTAAAGAAAAAGATTTATTTATTTAAAAACAACCTTTCTACAACTTAGAATCACATCACAGTAAACCAAATAATATAATACATTCGTCAATCGAATGTCAACATAAGAAAACTAAAGTCACCAAAACAAACTGAATAAAACCCATAGTAACAATACTGAAAACAACTGATATACAAATGTCCCAATAACAACGGGATAATGAAGATAGCTACACATGCTCAACTGGTGAAAGTACTAAGAGTAGATCCGAATGAATGAAGTCGTCTAATCTAGAGACCTGCAACTCCCACCTAAGCTGCAGCGCGTTCCTTCCAAGAGATCCTAATCAAGACGTCCCTGTGGCTGGGAACCTGTAATACATACATATATATACAAGAGAGAGAGAGAGAGAGAGGAAACGGGTCAGAGCCCGAAAGTGTGTTTGATTTTAAAATACGTTTAGCAAGTATTTAAATTGATACAGGCCAATGCAACAACATATTAGTGCGTCACTCTCTTGAGAAATACTCACCTCTCTTCTAATGTGCACACCTATCGCACTAACCTTCCCAACGGTTTATCTTAGCATTTTATTATACTAACCTTCCCAATAATTTAGCGTATCTACTTACACGTAAGATTTCAAAACCAAACTATATTTTTGTTTACAAAGAATACTTCCAATTAGAAGCACAACTCTCGTTTTAGCTTTTTATTAATATACAAAGTTCCTCGGTGACATATTGTTTTTCACAAACAAGTATTTACTATAAGAGTCATCAACCATGTCCTACTTATCAAATCACAGTAGGCTGTTTCAAATTTCAAAATCTCATATATATATTAACTACTCGTATAATATATATAAAATAACAGCACCCCTCATAAAACTATGGTGCGTGCATACTCTACTATCCAGAACCCCATATCACTCATATTAAGGGGAATACAATCGGAATCACTCTCGAATTGTATTAACATGAATACACAAACAATATTGAGGCGAAGCATAGATTCCAAGTCTCTAAGAGGATGGCACATACCTGCGTCTCTTAGGACCGTCTAAACTATCACATCGATAGCCTGTACCAAGGATATCTATCTCCTAGGGTACAAGTCAATATCCCCCATAAAGGTCCCATCGAGATAAGACTTGCCCCAGCGCGGTAACCTCAGGGATAGCAAGTAGCATGGGCATGAATTTTCACAAGTATATAATATATGTACACACAATCATATAAATATACCACTTTATCATATTAATATAGGTTCTTCTCGTCACCCATTATTATACTATTTATCCTTAATTTCACATTTATAAAATTACGTATAAGGTTTCATTCCTAACCTTAACTCGAAGGGTTTTCTCACTTATTACCTAACACTCGTGGGCTATATCCTCACAAATCTAAATTTCCGTAAGTGTCTTTATTAGGTTCCAACGTAACTCTCTTACGCACCTCACCCTTTAAATTCATAAATCTACCAACCTAAAGTAATTATCCCATAAATACCATTCTCGTTGAAGACTAAAGGTTCCAACATTCATTCATATACCCTACTGGTCTTCAATGTCTCCCAAATTAATTTATCAAGAATGCCCAAGAATTATATCATGACAATTAGAATTTAACGCATTTAAAGAGGGAATTAGGAGTCTTCCAGGAGGGGTCGATCGATCGAATCTTGGGGCTCGATCGATCGAACCTTCGATCGATCGATCAAGCAGGTCTGGGCAAAATTCTGCAGAATGCAGTTATGGGTTTCATCACCAAAATTACACCAAATCGATATTTCCAAGTTCCAATCGTCCCAGAATTCTACTTCTAACATCATAACAATACACTAGATGATTCTAACGTAAGGCATGTTCATATACATCATTTAAACATGGATTTTCCACCTAAAATTGTCTCCAATTATTAAGAACCCTAGAATTTTCTTAAACAGTTTTCTAATCAATCTTTCTCCAGAATTTCTTTCTTATGATCATCAAAATTTTGTGATTTAATTTCCTCTACATGGCAAGGGTTTCAGAATTTCATATAAATCATTTCTACATGCATTTTCCTAACACAAATTGGGTGTTCTTCCATATTTATCATCTCTAATCAATCCTAAACCAATATGAAGATTGACTTAACGAAAATACGCAAGTTAAACACTTGCCTGGAATTTTTGGTATTCTGATTCACGGCTGATTTTGGTATGGCTGCGTTCCTCGTCTCGCGATCTACGCGGTGGTGGTGGCGGTGGTGCAAACCGGTGGTTTCTTGGCCTTGAATTGCCTTGGAGCTCTCTCCTCTCTTCTCCAATGGCCGTCACTTGATTTCTGGATATTCTAACCCTAAAAGCTAACCTAAATGGATGATATAGGTTGCTGAATTTCGTGGGTTTAATTACCCAATATGTAAAATGACTAAAATGCCCTCTCGAGGTACTAATTAAGCCTAAAATTGCCCTGAGACCCAAACTACACCCCCGGGTACACTTTTCTGACTATCTCGACCCTACCGGACGCGTTGGCGCACTCAAAACGACCATACGGACAACTTATAAAATATTCACTTTTTATTTAACCAAATTAGTCCCGACGTGACACGAGCACGTTCCGACTTAAATTTCCGAAATCGTCATTTAATTCACTCATGACAACATTATAAAAATAAATCTCATATATTACTATACTCATCTAGTTATATGCAACAAATAACAAATTTCCAATAATTACTAACTCTCGTCACGCTAGTAAATATTCAAAGCAACATTCCGGATTAAAATTAAATTAATTTATCTCAATTAAATTTAATAAATCCAATAATTTTAAAAGCTATAAAAATACGGGGTATTACATACTTCCCCCCTAATAACTGAATTTCGTCCCAAAATTCGGAAAATAAGGCCTATCCGATAGCACAATTCTGGATTTCCTTTTCTGTACACAAACTAACTACACATTACGGTGTTCAATTACTATAGCCCTTTCTTCATAGCAACATTGTTTTACATTCTCATTAGGGATACTTCACCTTGTGCTCCCAACCGACAACATTCGCATAAGTCACGCTTATACGTTATGCGTTTCATTAACTCACTAACATTAGGAGGCCACACCCTACTATAGACAATTACTCGGATCATTTATATACAAAACTTCGATTCTGAGAAAATATTACGAACATTTGACCACTTGTTCGCCTAAAACAGTCGTGGAATTCTACCACAGTTATCGGGTATTTTCTCGACCGATCCAAAAATTCTGATTATATACTCTCCTCTAAACATACAGAAGGAGAGTAGTCGAGGTTCTTCCATAACAAAACCTTAATAAGTACCTTATACGCGACAAACAGGTACGAGTGCTTCTACAGAGCATTCTTGAAATCATCGTATCAAGATTCCAAAATCTCCTTCACGTGGCTCTATAAATCTTTAATCACCGTGCGCCTATTCCCTGGCTACGGGTGGTACATCCTACTTGAAATGAAACCTTATCTCCGCTGGTTCCTGAAATCCCAGTTGAAGGTGGGATTCACCAATCCCATCCTGATTCAGAAATTTGTACTGCGCCGGACCATGCACTGGCGCGATCCTTTCTTTTGAAGAAAGTTTGGGCATACTAGTTAATATTGTAAGCCAGCCCAAAGGAATATCAATCACTTCCTTCTCGGTGACTTAATTCACAAGTTCGGGATAAACCCTTGATCATGTTTTGAGGATGGTAACCCATCCAAGGACTGTACTAACTTTTCTGACCTCTTCCAATTTCAGGATTTGTCGATAAACACAAAATTCTTTGGTTGATTCTCCACTTTCAACCAAACCTTACTTACGGGCGGTGCATGTAGAGACTACTCACTACGTCTCGCTAAACATTGATTCTTCCCTTGAAATGTCTCACATTAAGTGACACGTAATACCCCCCTTCCTCCATGGAGTAGGCCGAAAGTTCCGACCCGGGCTCTTCTCTCCACGATGTGCACTTCTGGATCTCTTATACCATACTAACATCCTTACTCTTTGTATGCGCAAGTCGCTCTCATGCTTGACTAATAATAACTCCGCTCCGGGTGTTCTTCATATTTATTAAATTCTACTCTATTCTAGGAATACCAATTCTTGAACGGCTTCCACAGCCTTCCAATCAAGTTAGGGCGTGATATTCAATTGCACACTTATGTATGGATTATCTCCCCTTATGTGACGTTTAATCCACTCTATCACTTCCACTTCGTCATACTATTCCCACAAACATATATTTCACACGTCTATTTCCACGTCCCTCCGATTCGGACCATTTTAACTGTAGTTAACCAAGATGCCCACATTTTTGCAACACTTCAACCGCCCTGGGAGAGCGAACGACGTGCTACTCATCTGTAGAACTAACTAAATTCAACGGAATAGAAGAAATAGGGCATCCAAATTCCATGACAATAAAAGAGGAATAATAATCTCCACCTTCCTCAGATAAGTACAACAACCTTTTCCCAAATAGGTACAACAACTAAAGTAAATCACTAACGCTCTATTCATCAAAATAATTATAGGTCATCTCTTATGTATAGTATAAAGTTCTTTCCAGATAATCCATTCTAAAAATCATTCCAACTTTTTATTCACTTTGTGTTCTGTACGCGGTTATGATATTCGGGTACTCTCAATCACCCTAGAAATCAGAATTCTTAAATTCTCCTGTGACACCCCTCAACTTGTGGGGATAACTTTCAATGTTTTCCTACCACAAGATATGGCTCCAATAACCTTAAAATAAAATTCAATTTCCAACTTACATACATAATTACTTGATCCCATTTCGACCAGGGTACCAAACTCGTGGAATAGTGACCAAACGTCTCCCTATTTCCAACCTTACGCTAAGTTTCATGCGTGGGATGTCTCGCAAAGCGAAATCCAAACAAGGAACCCCCCCGATACACTACTACCTAGCTTTGTTGGTCATTGAAATCCGTTAGGTCCTCCGTCCGTGGTATGTACCCCTTTATTCCGTCTCTTGACAGAAAAGTTACAATTCTCCCGTAATTATGCTTAATAAAGAACGTTTCACCAATTTCACTACCGTATTGGTTGATGGTAATAGCATTCCATAAGCCTCGAATACATACAATCGAAATTCTCGAAATTTCTTTCCCTAATAATAGGGGTATAAAGATTAACTCCCACATCTCTAAAGGTTAAATATAACAATGCACTCTTCCTATCACTAAGCCCGGAGTGCTAAACATAATACTGAGTCAAATCTTTTCACTCAACGGTAAATCCCGATACATACGGAATTATACTAACAAAGTATATACATACATTGGCATCGAATATCTCGAGCCCACTATCTCCTCCGAAGTCTCTAGGATAGATAATATAAGTACGAGTCCAACTTCCTTACAGGTAAGCCTCGCCAAAGCAAACATGAAACATGTTGCACCAATGCAACTAATCCAATAGCCTCTCAATAAATGCCCACTATCATACTACCCATTTCTATAACGTTTTAACAAGGATAATATCATACTCGTGTATCGAATCACTACAACGAGTAACCTCAATAAAGTTTAAAACACTGTAATATGCTCATTCATCCCCCGCGGATAGCACCAAAGAAAAATCCCGTTATACTAAGAGAAATATTCACATAATGGTAACATTTATAATGACATGCATTAAACTCATCTCACATGCCAATCTAGCAATAAACAAAATATGGTGACTCGCTCGTGTCACATAAACACGCCGCATCCTAAGGATACAACTTATACTTCCATCCTGGCAATCGTTTTGACTGCACAAATGGTTTTCAGACGTAACACGTCTGCCCAAACCAAAACAAAATTATTTTACTTGTTGCCTTTTACTAGGCACCGTATTCTTGCCCTTATTCTTACTTTGGAACATATTATCGTGAGCGATCTCACTCCGCATAAAATCCCTCAACACATAATTCACCTATCACCTGTCCTACTATCCAGGTTAGGATTGTTCTTTCCTCGGACATTAGTAGACTCGATTTCTGTTAACCATCCCGATTGTTCCATAGCCTTCTTAGGCCATAAAGATCATGTTACTATCTATACTAGTACTTACTGAATTTACCATCACTTGGTAAGAATTTAACTGCCTGAAGCATTTAAATGGTTTTCCTGATGTGTATCCACATCCTTCTGTGGTGCTATACCACCACCGTTGCATTCAGTCTCATTCTCGACTAAATTCTTCGATTCCTTTAACTTCCTCCTCAAAGAAGCGTTATCATCTACTCTGACACAATATGACAATGTCAACCTCTGGATCGTTCGTCCATCAGAATTTCCTCCTCGAGTTTTATCAAGTATTATTCCGAGTTGGTCTTCCACTTGGAGTCGTTTCCCCCACTTGTATCTACATCTTCAAACACAAAATGGGCTAACGGTTAAGATTCAAATTCACGAATGGACCCCTGATATGCCCTCCCTCGAAGAGTTCAGAACCACATTTGCTTCTCATCCTGAACAGTTAAGGAAGGAACATACGGTCAACACTGTACCTCAAGTTCTCCTATAGGCATAGCATTCCACTTCTAAAATTGGTGGTTGTCTCCAACCATTATAATTTCATCCCGAAAGCCAATAAAATTTTCCTCTAAATTTTCACTTTCAGTTTGCCACACTCCGTTCTACATTTAAGCCTTTGGATACTTTACCGCCTTAGGTAAAGACACATACAATTTTCGCGTTTTTAAAATTTCCCGTTGATAGTCATTACACGTTTTTGTAAAATGTTAGGTAAGTTTACCCCCGTACCTCATTTGACTATAACAGCATTTGAAAATCATTGTTGCACCTTAGTCGCCTTTCAAGTCTTGGCTTCTCGTGCCATAATGGAGGTGACCTCGACTACGGTCGTCATCCTCTTTATATTTCCTAATCTCAACTGAGCCCTGCCTCCTGATGTACGCTTAACGGTCTTCTTATGACATTCGTCATCGCTCGACACACGCACACATCCGAACAAAATCAGAATTTACTAATGCATACACATTATAGCCGGAGAACGAAATCTCGCCAAAGGAATCGACAATCCTAAACATAGGGCTCTATAACAAACAAAGCAACGCTGAAAGCATAATAAGCCGTACAAATCCTAAGGACACTAGAACCTGATGCTCTGATACCACCTGTGACACCCCGCCTAATTAAATACCGGGCGATCACTCCTTTATTAAATTAAATCAAGGTAAACAGTTGGTTCATTCTCAGCATCACTGTCGATAGAAATACATTTTCCAATTTAACACCCTAAATAATTAAGCTAAGTGTCAAAACCATTTTCATACATGCTTTCCAAATTTTAATTAAAGAAAAAGATTTATTTATTTAAAAACAACCTTTCTACAACTTAGAATCACATCACAGTAAACCAAATAATATAATACATTCGTCAATCGAATGTCAACATAAGAAAACTAGAGTCACCAATACAAACTGAATAAAACCCATAGTAACAATACTGAAAACAACTGATATACAAATGTCCCAATAACAACGGGATAATGAAGAGAGCTACACATGCTCAACTGGTGAAAGTTATAAAAGTAGATCCGAATGAATGAAGTCATCTAATCCAGAGACCTGTAACTCCCACCTAAGCTGCAGTGCGTTCCTTCCAAGAGATCCTAATCAAGACGTCCCTGTGGATAGGCACCTGTAATACATACATATATATACAAGAGAGAGAGAGAGAGGAAACGGGTCAGAGTCCGAAAGTGTGTTTGATTTTAAAATACGTTTAGCAAGTATTTAAATTGATACAGGCCAATGCAACAACATATTAGTGCGTCACTCTCTTGAGAAAATACTCACCTTTCTTCTAATGTGCACACCTATCGCACTAACCTTCCCAACGGTTTATCTTAGCATTTTATTATACTAACCTTCCCAATAATTTAGCGTATCTACTTACACGTAAGATTTCAAAACCAAACTATATTTTTGTTTACAAAGAATACTTCCAATTAGAAGCACAACTCTCGTTTTAGCTTTTTATTAATATACAAAGTTCCTCGGTGACATATTGTTTTTCACAAACAAGTATTTACTATAAGAGTCGTCAACCATGTCCTACTTATCAAATCACAGTAGGCTGTTTCAAATTTCAAAATCTCATATATATATTAACTACTCGTATAATATATATAAAATAATAGCACCCCTCATAAAACTATGGTGCGTGCATACTCTACTATCCAAAACCCCATATCACTCATATTAAGGGGAATACAATCGGAATCACTCTCGAATTGTATTAACATGAATACACAAACAATATTGAGGAGAAGCATAGATTCCAAGTCTCTAAGAGGATGACACATACCTGCGTCTCTTAGGACCGTGTGAACTATCACATCGATAGCCTGTATCAAGGATATCTATCTCCTAGGGTACAAGTAAATATCCCCCATAAAGGTCCCATCGAGATAAGACTTGCCCCAGCGCGGTAACCTCAGGGATAGCAAGTAGCGTGGGCATGAATTTTCACAAGTATATAATATATGTACACACAATCATATAAATATACCACTTTATCATATTAATATAGGTGGTTCTCGTCACCCATTATTATACTATTTATCCTTAATTTCACATTTATAGAATTACGTATAAGGTTTCATTCCTAACCTTAACTCGAAGGGCTTTCTCACTTATTACCTAACACTCGTGGGCTATATCCTCACAAATCTAAATTTTAGTAAGTGTCTTTATTAGGTTCCAACGTAACTCTCTTACGCACCTCACCCTTTAAATTCATAACTCTACCAACCTAAAGTAATTATCCCATAAATACCATTCTTGTTGAAGACTAAAGGTTCCAACATTCATTCATATACCCTACTGGTCCTCAATGTCTCCCAAATCAATTTATCAAGAATGCCCAAGAATTATATCACGACAATTAGAATTTAACGCATTTAAAGAGGGAATTAGGAGTCTGCCAGGAGGGGTCGATCGATCGAAGCTTGGGGCTCGATCGATCGAACCTTCGATCGATCGAAGCTCTAGGCTCGATCGATCGATCAAGCAGGTCTGGGCAAAATTCTGCAGAATGCAGTTACGGGTTTCATCACCAAAATTACACCAAATCGATATTTCCAAGTTCCAATCGTCCCAGAATTCTTCTAATAACATCATAACAATATACTAGATGATTCTAACATAAGGCATGTTCATATACATCATTTAAACATGGATTTTCCACCTAAAATTGTCTCCAATTATTAAGAACCCTAGAATTTTCTTAAACAGTTTTCTAATCAATCTTTCAACAGAATTTCTTTCTTATGATCATCAAAATTTCGTGATTTAACTTCCTCTACATGGCAAGGATTTCAGAATTTCATATAAATCATTTCTACATGCATTTTCCTAACACAAATTGGGTGTTCTTCCATATTTATCATCTCTAATCAATCCTAAACCAATATGAAGATTGCATTAACGAAAATACGCAAGTTAAACACTTGCCTGGAATTTTTGGTATTCTGATTCACGGCTGATTTTGGTATGGCTGCGTTCCTCGTCTCGCGATCTACGCGGTGGTGGTGGCGGTGGTGCAAACCGGTGGTTTCTTGGCCTTAAATTGCCTTGGAGCTCTCTCCTCTCTTCTCCAATGGCCGTCACTTGATTTCTGGATATTCTAACCCTAAAATCTAACCTAAATGGCTGATATAGGTTGCTGAATTTCGTGGGTTTGATTACCCAATATGTAAAATGACTAAAATGCCCTCCCGAGGTACTAATTAAGCCTAAAATTGCCCCGAGACCCAAACTACACCCCCGGGTACACTTTTCTGACTATCTCGACCCTACCGGACGCGTTGGCGCACTCAAAACGACCATACGGACAACTTATAAAATATTCACTTTTTATTTAACCAAATTAGTCCCGACGTGACACGAACACGTTCCGACTTAAATTTCCGAAATCGTCATTTAATTCACTCATGACAACATTATAAAAATAAATCTCATATATTACTATACCCATCCAGTAATATGCAACAAATAACAAATTTCCAATAATTACTAACTCTCGTCACGCTAGTAAATATTCAATGCAACATTCCGGATTAAAATTAAATTAATTTATCTCAATTAAATTTAATAAATCCCATAATTTTAAAAGCTATAAAAATACGGGGTATTACACATTGCTCGCTGAGCTTGACCTAGCCGACGAACATCGAGAGCTTGCCTTGGTGAAACTAGCAGGCTATCAGCAATAGGTCGCAAAGCACTATAACAAGAAGGTCAATCCAAGAGCATTCCGAGTTGGGGACTATGTCCTAAGGAAAGTCTTGGGCAGCGCAGTAAAACATCAGACGGTAAGTTAGGGCCAAACTGGAAGGGATCATTCAAGATAACAAGAGATGATCTGTGAGGAGCCTATCACTTAGAAACACTGGAAGGCAGATAGATACCTCGAGCATGGAATGCAGCCAATCTTAAGAAATTCTATTTCTAGATTCTTCTTTTGCATTGTACTTATGTGATCATTAATAAAAGTTATTTGGCAGTTGCATTCTATGAAGTGTGAGTTAACTAGTATATGAACTTTATAACTCACAAACCTTTTCCAAGTGATTGGAACAGTAATCATTACACTATACCAGGGAAATTACCCTCCTCATGTTTTCTTTATGAAACACGAAAAACCTCTTAACATTGCCCCTGGAAATATATGAAGCCCTACAGGAGATCCTTAGGCAATATGGCTAAGTCAAAATTGGTTGCCAAACAATTTTTGGTTAACAAAATCCTGATCGGATAGAGCATCAAACACCAGGTGTGTCCTCGTCAATTGCCACACTTAGGCCTAAGGGAGTGTGATGACACGACCTAAAAGGTAAAGTGAGGAAGAATGGTATCCCATAAGCATACTGGACTGGAGGGACACTCACTTGATAATGAAAACTTACAAATCTAGTTAGCCAAGAGAGGCCTAAGATTATTAAGCAAAGTCTAAAAGATATGGAAAATATACAACACCGACTTCTTGGAGCCTGTCTTTTAGTTTAACAATGAGCTCAGTCTGCTCTATGAAACACTTGTTCCTTAATCGTAGTGATTTGCAAATCCTCACAAAGGTATGACTAACTTCAGAACTTACATCAGGACCAAACATTCTTCCCAATTGAGAAGTGGCTGGTATATAATCATCAACATCAATCAACTACAAGCAATAAAAGAGCAATGAAATATAGAGTTATTCAGTACACTAAAGGAAAAAGTCTTCTCATTTCATTCATACGATAAAGATCATAGTACATCGAAGAATCAGAAGGTAACATTACAAATAAAAATATAAAAACAATCCTAAGGATAGATCAGTTGGCGACCTCAAGTTGCTCAGAAGAAGCTGGCTGCTTCCCCTTATCAACAGCTGTGGGAGCATCACCCTCAGCAAGGATAGCATATGCCGCTCAAGAAGGAAGGGCAGCAACAGGAATTGACTGAGAAACAGAGCCAGCACCTTCGATGGATGGGGTAGGAACTTCATCCACGATAGGTTTTGGGCATGGATCGTGTTCATCAAATAGAGGAGAGGCAATATCCACACCAGCATCTAAAAGGTCCTTGTTCCAGCCCTTCTTTAAGTTTAGACGACTGATGTAGCCTATCTGAACCTTAGCATCTTCATACGCAGTAGCCCACCCAGAGTTATATGAGTCCTCCTTAACAGTTGTTGCCTGAGACTCTTTCTCCTTCAACTGCTCGGTCAGCACTTTATTCTCCTCTATAACAGCCAGCTTGCTCGAGCAGACCAGATCATAAGCTTACCGTAGTTCCTTCAGTTTTTTAACTGCTGCCTCCCGCTCTCGATTGGCTTTATCAAAAGCCAGATCGGAAGACGTCTGAGCAGCATCAGTGGCCTTCAAACTAGCCTCGAGCTCTGTCCCCTTCACCCTCAAAGCATCATTCTACTTATCTAGCTCGTCGTTCTTATTGATCAGCTCCTCACGAGAGTGATAGAGCACGGCAAAATTAGTCACAAATTGCAAGTAAAAGAAGATATTAGAAGAAGGAAACGAATAGAAATTGGAAAGCATTAAAGAAGAGAAATAGACTTACCAAGGCTAGCCTCTGGCTCTCTTGCAGAGCTAACTGGTCAGTCCCCACCACCCTTTAGCGGTCGGCAGGAAGGACTGCTCTCTCGAGCAATAGAGGGGCCAACTGGGGAGAAGTGGCAACTGAGGCCCCCTCTAGCAACGCGGACACAAGCACTAAGGTCTTCCCATCCTTTGTCCTCGCCTCCATTTTTCTCCTCTCTTCCTCCTTATCCTTCTCCTTCTCTATCCTCCTCCTCTCCTCAATCTTCTTCTTCTCTTCTTCCCTCCTCCTCATCTCTCTCTCTCTCTATCTCTCACCTTCTCTTCTTCCTTTCTCTTCTTCTCTTGCTCCTGAGCAGTAGATCGAGAACCAGTAGCAATAGCCCCAGTGATGGACTTCTACTTCTTCGACCTCTGAGCGAGAAACACATAATCATCATCATCATCATCATCTCGAATCAAATTTTTCCTTGGAGGAACCATTTCCTCGCTAGAGATGTTGGACATGCTCGAAGGTTCTTGGGCTTTAGAAACCTCTTTTGAATTAGAAAAACTATCACGACTGGAGCTCCCCTCGCCAAAATTTCCTTCAGCACCGCCTATGATATCACTCTCAAAATTTATATCCTCCTTGTCAAGATGAATGGGATCGGTAGTAGCTTCTTCAAAGGTATCAAATTCAGGAATACTATGCACAGGCCTCGCGATAAAATTGGACCCAATATTCTTGTACTCGAGCAGGAAAGTGGCAGACCGGGGATGTTCACCGTCATCTAAGGGCTCCCTGATATTCCAAGCTTTAACCAACTCTGAAAGCCAAACCTCGCTGAGGGTAGGCTCCAAGTTCTTCGACCTCGCTAAAGAAAAAATAGGAAAGAGTAAAAAAGATCACACATTAATAAAGAAATTGAAAGGATAGAGCAAAGACTACCTATGTATTCTTCCCCATAAAAGGGAACAATAAACTTTTCAGACCTCGACCCCTCAGTCTGGGGGGGAGAACTGCCAATTTCTAGCAAGAAAGCCATCTTGCCAGTAATCCTTGAGATAAAGAACACCAGAGCTAGTTCGAGAAAAGGAATAGCAAAAACAAACTTCGACGAGCCCTAATTTGGTGCCATAAAGTTTATTTATTCTATGAATGCCATTGATTATCTTCCATACATTGGGCGAACACTGTGCAGGAACAATGTTGATATAACCAAAGAAATGTAAGAATAAATCATTTGGAGGAAAAGTAAGCCCCCTTGGAGAAAGCAATAAGACGTGAATCCAATGAGCACCCTCCATCTCTCTAACATTTTTAAGAAGAGAGGCGCACTCAATCTCTACCCACTCTGGGATATTGTAAAATTTCCTAAACTTGGACACTGATCTATTACCTATCTTTACCATTTGTAAACCCTAAACTACAAATTCAAAGAAAGCACAAAGAGAAAGCAAAGGAAACTTACGAGATGAAAGTTTGACTTGGACAATGCAAGATCACAATCCCAAATGACAAGGGAGATCGAAAGCAAGGAAAATGAAGACCTGAAGGAGAGGGAACAAATTGCTAAAACCCGCAGAAGATTCGCAGAAGATGGAAGAACACTAAGAAGCTTAAAATGGCAACTATGAAACGTTGCCCAAAATGACTTTTAAATGTTTCTGATCAGCGCGCACAAGACACGAAGCAACTTCCGCCTAATTCAGTCCTCAAACTTTGGGAAGAGTTACACGATATACAAAAGAGCCATTATTACAAATCATTTAAATTTACTGAGCCCAAATTGTGGCCCAACAAATCTAGGGGCAATTGTGGGTACACGGATTTGGAATGACGGGCCTGGACGAGTAGCCTAATTAAAATGGCCCAAAGTCCATACCCTTCGCACCTTAACATTAATTCAGTTATGACTTAGCCTTCTCCCATGTTCTCGTATAGAGGTGTTCCACGAGAAAATGGTAAATGTGGGGGAGTCCAACACCCCCACTCCCTGAAGACAGACATGCATATAATAAATCCTAGGTCTGGGTCATAAGACACGCACTTTATTCTCTATAAACGCTCCCTGGAGTACATAAAAATAATACCGAATGCACCACCGTTGACGTAGGCATTCATGCTGAACCACGTACATACTGTGTTGTGTGATTGGCATTTTATCTTCTTTACTTTTCTTGGTGATTGTGCTTCTCTCATTTATTTGTGCTGGATATAATTGTCACCACAAAAATGATAGAGAATTGGTCCAAAAAAGGTCTAAAGATTCGGTGCATTAGATCCATAAAAGTTGTTAGGGCATTGGTTAAAACAAATGACATTACGCTAAATTCAAAATATCTGTAACGAGTTCGAAAAGTAGTCTTTGGAATGTCTTCCTTTCTAACACGTAACTGATGATATCCAGATCTTAAATCTATTTTAGAAAAGGCCCTTGCTCCTCTAAGTTGATCAAACAGATCTCTTATTCAGGGTAAATGATACTTATTCTTAATAGTTACATAATTCAGTTTATGATAATCTATGGACAATATAAAGCTTCCAATATGTTTCTTAACAAATAACACTAGATCTCCCCAAGGCAATGTACTTAATTAAATAAAATCTTTCGATTAAAGATCATCTAATTTGGTATGGAGTTATCAAAGTTCTCAAGGAACCATTCGATATGGGGGTGTCGAAATAGGAAGTGTATTGGGATAAATATTGATACTAGACTTAATTTCTCTAGAAGGGGTACTCCACATAAATCTTCGGGAAAAACATCTTCAAATTTTTCCAGTAAAGTTGGAATCAAAGAAGAAATCTGAATTTGAGAATTTGAAGGATTTGACGAACCCATTCCTTGAAATGTAAAATAACAATTATTTTCATTGTGAAAATGAATTTTCTTAGCTTGACAATTTATATAAGCATGATGTTCAGATAATACATCCTTTTCGATAATAAAATTTGATGATGCTAAGATTCTGCACTGCCAGATAAGAGGTAGAGAGCTCAAACAGTAGCAATGGCAGCTACATAGTTATGCATGTGTATAAGTATATACAAGGGGATGAGTATAAGAGGAATGAAGATAATGATGTATAGTGGTTCAGCCAACTAGGCCTACATCCACTTTGAGTGTGTGATCCACTAAATATGGGCACTAATGGCCTTGGATACAATGCTCATAAGCTTACTCTCTCTCTCTCTCTCTCTCTACTGTGTGTACAAGCAGAGTTTTAGTAAGGGTTTTAATTATCGATCCCCTTACAAGGTTGAAGATGACAACTATATATAGGGCTTGGGGGGGTAGTGTACCCCCAAGCATGCATTGAGCATGTGAATGATGATCTAGACACCCCCTGTTGACACCAGGTTGGGCCACCTGTGGTTAATGATGACATAATATTCCCTCACGTAATGGGATAATATTGTTATAATGGTCTAGTCCACGTGCTACATGAGTTCCACGTGCATTGTCCAATGCGTCTCCCAAATCACGCACCGTGATGATGTCACGCACTATGATGACAAGCCGAGGCTAAGGTTGAAGCTGGAATATTGGGTCCTAACTGCTAGATGTAGGCTTTGCACTGTTGTCCCCTCCTAGGGTCGGCTAGTATCTTGGTCACCCCCAAAAGATGAGGCTTCTATCTCCACGATCTTGGGCTTAGGTCGTCAAAGTAAATAGTGGGGTCGGCCTCCTTAGGATCATCCATTCGTACTATCGTTCGAATTGTGTCACCAATGATGGGGTAGGTTTGTCTGACCCCCTTCTTCTATAAGAACCTCCGGGGTAGTAGAGTTGAGCCTTTGTCCTGGACGGGCTACCCTCGCCCTGGCCGAGGGTATATTTTGGTATATCAATATCAAATCTTTGAATATCTAATATTATCAAGTTCACCAACAGAGTTCCTAGACCAAGCTAAAATTTTCAATTCCTATAACCTTCTGTTGACATATTGATTTCACTTGTTAGTAATTCAATATTCACACTACTAATCAATGAGGTTGGAGTTAATCGTATTTATTTAGCTAGTCTAAGACTAATAAAAGAAGGCATAGCTCCTGTGTCAAACAAAATATAGGTTGAAATATGTTACAAAATAATCATACCGTTAATCATGTCATGTGCATTTCGCATAGGTCATGTGGATTAATTAATATAAATGTACACGTCATGTCACCATTCTAACTAGTTCACTAAGGGGTATAGAGGTAATTAAGCCATCAATGTCACTTTATCATAAATAATCCCAAAACCTTTGCGAAAAAGAAACCTGCAATGCTCACAATTCAAGTGGCCCTCATACATATGTAGTAATAATTAAGGATCTCAATCATCTGAGACCAATAGGCCAAGTAGAAAGTTCAGTGGGATAAGCTGTCAGTCTATTTCCTAGTTAATACTAATGCTTATAGCAAAATATAACAAAAAAGTGCAGGGCAAACTAAATTAATAAGGTACATGACCTTAGTTATTAGGTGAGAAGGGTTTAAAATTGATTCCAAAATTATATACTGGTGAGAATTATAATACTGATGATGGTTAACAAAATGCATAGTATGGCATTATAATGACATGCACATACTCAGAGTCAATTTGTCTATCACAGACTGATATCAATAACAGTATTTCTAATACAAGAAGTATAATACTGAAAATGTAGGAAAAACCTACTTGTTTGGTATCTTGTTGAGTTACTATCACACTGGAGTATTCAAAAGATTTGGGACTTGATTTTCTATAGTATAATGTGTTGCATAGGAATATTAGGGTTTATTCAGTCAGTTTTGTACTTAAAACTGTTTTTAATAAAGTTTTGGGGGCTTATGTGTAATTATCTTGGGAAGTTAAAATAGGGAATCATTTTTTAACTTTAGTGCAAGAGAGTTTTTGCCTTAAAATAGTTTGATGTATGTAGGGGCAGAATTTGGGGTGCAAATTCCAAAGTTGGAAAAGTTAATAAGGGTTTATTTGTAATTTTAAGTAAATTTATTTAAGTAAAAACCTTATTTTTACATAACTTGAGCTAGAAATATCAATACATGGTCTTATCTTATACCATTTTGATCAAAAAAATTAAATAAAAATGGTGGAAAAAAATTCTGAGTTATCTAATTAGCCACACGCCCTCACACGCGTGGTCAAAGTTTCAAAACAAAGTCTTCATCTTCTACCTCTTGAATTTGACTTTCTAGGGTTTGAAACTTTGACGGAATTTTTGCCTTCATTGTTATACCATTTGAGATGATTTCTTAACCAATTTAACCTAAGTTTTCATAAGGATTCCAAATATATAAGTTTTATGGTTTGAATCTTAGTATAACTCGAGTTTCAAAACTATGTGTTTTCATGAAATTTTGACCTAACATTCGTGGGTTTATGGAGTATGGCAGGGTACCTTATAAATTGGGTTTGGTTTTTGATATGTGTGAGAGTAATTTGGTTTTGGTTTTAAGGATTTTGATGGACTATAGGACGAGAATTTTGTATTTATAGGTTTTGAGTTTTGAAAACACTTTCGATTGTTTAGTAATATTCATGGATTTTCACCATTACACTCGACATCCTGGGGTTATAATGAGTCTATTCATGGCTTTAAATCAGAGTTTTCGTTAGTGTTATGGATTTCACAATTAAAGCTCCAGCTTTATTGTTTTCCTTTATTCTAGGCATTTTTACACGTAAAATCTTGCATATTATGAGTGTTCTAACTATACTAACTATGCAGAAAACTACTAGAATTAAAAGAGTTGAAATTAAAGCATAAAATGATGAGTTACCTAAATTGAGAGAAAATTTGAACTTTTGAAGTGAACTATGGGATGAGTCTCTATTGTTTAGGACATATGGTACTTATACTATTTTGAGTGAGGAGTTGATTAGAGTAAAAAAGAGGTGGATCAGAATTCAATTAGGGTGAGTTTTGACTTTGGTTCAAATGGGAGCACATGGGTTCCAAAGGTTTACCATGTAGTTTTTCATCTCTTTTGCTGATGTGTGTGTGTGTGTGTGTGGACTATGGTAAAATTAAGGTTTTGATTTAAGTCCTTAATCTTTTATATAATTGTATTTATGTCCATAAAAGTACACCTTTTGTAAAGCTTTTGGAATTTTGGTAATTTTAGAAAGTTTTTAGGGTTAAAATGGTAATTTCATGTTAGCTACGATCCAAAGCTTTGATTTTCTATTAGGTTGAGGTTTAGGGGTTCAATATATCTTAACTTATCTCATTTTGAAAGTTTTAGGGATTCTTTTGTAATTAACTAAAACTTTTAGGGGTTAAAAAGCAAAGTTGAAGGGTTTTAAACATAGTTCCTTTATTCGTAGAAGAGTTTTGATTTTAATCATCTTACGAGGGTTTAAATCGAGGTCATAGGTCATTTTAGGGTTTGAAAATTCGCGGTTCTTACACTAAACTTCTTAAGGTTCTACACATCACACTCATTCCCCTCATTATAGCCAGTCAACCCGTATTATGTCAGCTCTACACATACTCGTGATGTTCCACGTATGACACGTCACTATAGCCAGTCGATCTATATTCTGTCAGTCACGCACATACTCATGGCGCCGACACACACCCAGGCCGCTATTGCCTATAGACCCATATTTTGTCAGCCCTGCACATACTCGCGCCATAAATCCATTTTAATACAAATTTATTTTCTTAGGCATTAATTTTCAAAATTTTCTCAAGTTCTCATTATTTTATTTTGGCCCCACCCTATTATAGAGCATAAATCCTAAAACCTACCCCTCTTCCCATACCTAGAGATCTCCAATACACAAGTATGCCCTAACCTATCATATAGGATGAATCTTAACTATTAATCTCCTCTTAGTCTCGCGCCTAGGCTATCGAATCAACGGAACAACACAAAAGCATCCCCACACCGAAATATCTCAATCGTAAAAATATACACTAACTAGTCCCATACCTAGAAAGTGTTACCCACAATTATGACATACCTACTAGTCACATACCTAGCAAGTACTCAAAATTTAAGGTGAGAGCATAACTACCCAATATCCCATCGTCCATGCGATAACAATTATAATTAAATCAATAGTTCGCATATGACATATTATCAACCATTCTACAAATTCCTCATACAATCATAATTTAATCTAATTTAATTCATTAAATTATTTTTCATAATTAAGCAACTTATTTTATTCAACTAATATAATCTCATCATCATGCAAGTTTATGGAGCACCCAACAATATTTCCTTTTTTATCATACTTGCATAATTTTATATTAATTCACAAGTCCTTTTTCAATTTAAATAAAGTCACTATAGTTTTCTACATGCAAACCTATGCCCATATTAATAAGAATCCAACCTCTACCCTAAGCACACAAGGGTTATATCTTTATTAAGATTTTCCATAAAAACAATCCCAAAATAGATTTAACTTTCCCTAATTAAGGTTGATAGTTTATGTTAAGAAAAACATGTAATTTAAGGTTTAGGCGATATTTAAAATGCATAATACTAAAGAGAAATAATAGAAATATTCATGTCTGGTGAAAAGTCGGTTCACAATTCTGATTAAATGGTTGTGTTCCTCTCGAAAAATAGATAAAGACCCGTTCTTGAACAATATTGAGAAAACATTGTTTAAGTCTTCAAATATTGGGTTGAATCTTGATTTAAATTGGGGCTAGGTCTTATAAATGAGAGGTGATAAAGATGTGGAAGACTTCTTGTTTGAAAGTTGATGAAAAGTGTTTACAAAAGTCTAACCCCGAGTTATTTTCTATTAAAAGATTAAGAGTTTTAATTAACTCAAACTTTCACAAAAACAACAAACTTGTCGACACTGCTTAGGGCGAATCGATTCGCCTTCCAGGCTGAATTGATTCAGTACTGGTTAGGTCACCAATTCGCCCAAAACTATATATAGATAAATAAAAACCCGATTTCTTCCCCAATTTCAATTCCGATTAAAATCCTATTTTTCATAAATAAAATCCAACATATTAAATTGTTAAAAATAATAAAATCCATAAATTTTATTTTTTTTGAATTCCGAATTAAATTAAATTATTACTGGTTCAAAATTACGGGGTGTTACAACCCCCACATGTGTCCTTCCATATGATCGATAATTTATCTTCCTTGGGTGTGGCCGGCTGGATGGCTGACTAGAAGGTATCTGAGTTGATCGGGTTTTATCCGTTGTAGAAAGCTCAATGATAATATTGACAGGTGTCTCTAATTTACTGGTCCATGTGGACAAATATTATTAGGGTACAATAGAAACCCCCAATATTGCATACTTGAAGGTTTAACGAGATAATGGAGTATTCATCTCAAAAATTTCTCGGCACCTTACAAAGGTTGTGGCCAGCAGCTGACCCCATGGACTTGTAATTTTTCCTTTGCCTATATTAAGGCGGTTGTAATTTTGTAAATAACATAAAAATAGTTAACCGCCAGAGGGTATGTTGGTCTTTTTGTCATTTGGGGATTTGGGATGTCGTCGACAGTCCAAACAATGGTACACTTAATCAATTTGAATCCCAAATATCGAGATTCACCATAGTACCTATAAAAGGTTTGATTATCCCTCCTTTTTTATCACTTCTGCAACTTTTCTTTCTCTCTCATCCATTGTTGCTTCTCCATCTTGCTGGTTGAAGGAATTCGACCCTATGCCTGCTACTGTAAAAATATTTTTCTTCTAATCTTTTAATATCTGAGCTATTTAGGATGGTTTATATCGTTGATGAGAGATCTTTGGACGAATTTAGGGAGAAAATAAAAATTCCATAATGGGTAATTACGGAGATGGTTTCTGGTCCTGGTGATTTATGTGCTTTGGATGAAGGTCACTAGTTACCCACAATATTTATTACTGAATCTGGAGTTTCATCAATATTTTGATGTAGTCTCTGCTAAGGGGGCCCCAAATAGTTGGAGGGTAGTTAATGGGGTTAACCATCTCAATAGGTTGTATAGAACTCATATTGGATTAAAATAATTAATGCACTGCTATAGTTGGGGGACCACGGGGGACAACACTTATTATTTAAAGACACGTCATGCCAGAAGGACTATGGTGGTGAGTTTGCCTGATTCCAATAAAGATTAATGGAATTATGGGATTGTTGTAAAGAATTGGCAACAAGCTGCCCTTCCCGAGGGTGTAAAATATATTGAGCCCAAATTCTCCCAGGAAGGGTGTGGCATTGGTTGGCCTCTTGTACTACATTTATGTATTTTCTTTATGTCTGATTTCCTCCTGCTGGTTCACCAAATAATATATAGTGCTTAATTTTTTGCAGAGAGGGGCAAAAGGGATTGTCCCCTTGATACTGAGATTAATTTTAAAGACTTGAAGTTCATTTTTTCTATCTAGCAAAGGATAGGTGAAGCCCATCCCTGGTCGACTTCGGTTTTGTTAGAATACCAGAGCTCTATCACTTCTTTTATAGCTCCACTTATAAAAGATATACCCATATCCCCCATTGATTTGGAAGATTCTACTTGATCCCCTTTTATTACTGCGTCCGAGTCTCCTTTGTAAAAAGACGGAAACACTGCATTTGGAAGAACTTCTTCCTCATTTGATTCCTTAGATTTTTCTAGTATTTTAACCACTTTTTATTCTCCCAATAGAATGGTCAAGAGGAAAATTCCAAACCTCTTTACTTGAGGCATGTATTCCCCTCGAGCTAAGAAGAAAAGGAGTGCAGGTGAAGGTTCTAAGCACCCAATAGTAGTGACTATTGAAGAGATGAAGAGTACAGAGCCTCAATTAAAAAGATTGAGGAAATGTCCTTCCACCCAGCAGGAGTTAGTACAAAAGACTTAGGGCAACCAGACCATAACTGAAGCTACCTCTGTGGTATGAACCCTGGAATAGCCATGGGATTGATAGGTTCTGAATTCCTACTTACAGATAGGCCGATGGCTATCCTTTTATCTAGGGCACGGTTGTTGAAGAGAGCTAACCAAAATTTGGCTTTGGTAATTGTCTAAAATCACTTTTATTCCATAATGGACACCCCTTAGACTTATTCTTTGTTGATTTCTTTTGATTTTCAAAATTTATAGTTCGTGGTCGATTATGATCAACTTTTGATGAGGGGTGGCCAGCTCAGGGAGTTATCTGCTGACGTTGAGGAGGCCTTCAAAATCCTAAAAGTGTCTTCGGATGCTACCAACGAAGCCTATAAAAAGAACCAAGAAAAGTGGTAGGGTCAGCTAAATACTGCTGAGCAAGCCAAGAAGAATGTCGAGAAAGCTATTGTAGATGCTCTTAAGACCATCACTAAGGTGGAAACTAAGTACCAAAACTTAAAGGCTACCATGAATAAATTAAAAGAGGATGCCTACACTCTAGGTTGGTACAAGTCTTTTATTATTGTTTCCCTATAAATTGACTACCTGAATAAGACCACTTTTAAGGAAGGCTGGGATTCTACACTCAAACAAGTCGACACTTCTATCGACCTAGACCTCTTCTAGAAGTTCAATCCTGGTACCCCTCATGTTACTAATGAATAAATGGAGGATGAGGAGGGTGATGATGAATCTTCTATAGTACCTAAGGCTTCTGTGTTGGTTGCTCGATCGATAGAAGAAAAGGCCCAAGATAAGGAGAAGGTGTAAACACCTTGGAGGTTTTCTTACATTTTGTAGTTTTTGTTTTTTCCTTGTAATGTTTGGTTTGGTTTTCCAGTAACACGAAACAATTATCCTTTTCAATGTACCTCTTCACAACTTTAATAAGATTGTTCCTTATTTCATTTTCACAGTGTTGATATTGGTTAACCTTGTTTCTTGAATTTTATACTCATATTTTATCCTTCAGTTTAAATCCAGGAGATCCATTATAATAGCAGCGAAGAGTGATATTTATTGGACGACTGTTCGTCTCTTTGGGGTTGGTTATGAGGACCTGGACAAAGATGACTTCGAGGAATTACTCTGCCTGGACTCCTCCAACTAAGTTAAAAAAACATATATTCACTCGCACGGGCTATTGGACCAAGCTCTGGCAACCAATGCTGCCTACTATGAGATAATCCTCCAAAAGCAGGAAGATCATAAAGCATCTTTGGTTAGTTTGCATTCTAACTGCGAAGTAAAGTATGACCAGCTCAATAGCGATGCAAGTTTTAATAAGAAATTGAAGGTCATTTCGTCAACACATAAGAAAAGAGAGTTTGTGATGAATTATGAGTTAACCAGTGCTCGAGAAATAGCAAACGTATTGGAGCATGAATATTATTTATTAAGGAATGAGTTAGAAAGTTAAAAAAAATCAGGAGCCAAACAGGATGAAGTGCCTCTTTCTAATAGCAGGAGAATGCCAGGATGAGGGAGGAGATAGAGGTTTTGAAGAAGACCAAGACTGGACACTCATCTAAGTAATAGTGATTACTCAGCCTATTATTGAAGAAGAGAGAATGAAGAAAACTCTAGATGATTAGGCAGCCTTGATCAAGAGCTAAACAAACACCATTAAGAAGTTAATTGATAACGTTGATAAACTGACCTTTCACTTTCATAAGTAACCACACATTGTTTGAATGAATGGCAACGATGAGGCATTAGCGCACATGGACGAGGAGCTAGAACAAGCCAAGAGAGAAGGTTATAAATGGGGATGACTGAATACTTTGGTAGTTTTAAAGGTACCCAAGGAAGATTTCCTATGGCATTGGAATGATCCAGGTTGCTTGGAGTATCCTAATCCTTCTTTAATTCTAGATGTCAATTGGATTTCTATTGATGCCATTCTAATAATCCTTGTTAGAAAATAATTGGGTGATTATGGTCTGCATGGTGAAGATACCTTAGTCTGACCTCAATATTTGGTAGATAGACCTAGCTCCAACAGTCGTGAAAGAGTTAGAAATTTAAGGTCCAAAGTTCGGCCTTCTACTCTTGATTCTCCTCCAGAAAGAATGGAGAAAGCCTTGGGAAAGTGCCCAGCAAAATAAAGATGTTTACCTTTATTACCTTTATAACTTTGATGAAAAGTATTTTTTTAATGAAGTTTATTATCCTCTAAATAAAAGGCAATATATGTTCAGTACATGTTAAATTTTATATTGGCTTACCAGTAGTTAAGTATTGTGATTGTATGGTCGGCCTTTGGCCAACTAATCTACTTTACTGATTACTGATTTGGACTAACATAAGTTGTTCAACCTTCGGTTCTATTAATACCCTTATGGTTGTTCAAACGGATTATTATCATTTTAT
Organism: Sambucus nigra; assembly: GCA_949130495.1. Classification (NCBI taxonomy): domain Eukaryota; kingdom Viridiplantae; phylum Streptophyta; class Magnoliopsida; order Dipsacales; family Adoxaceae; genus Sambucus; species Sambucus nigra. The sequence continues at coordinate 56,460,140 of OX422213.1, forward strand.
GATAAGTGTTTGAATTAGTTACCATAGGCAACTAAATTTTATAGGCTTTTTCGTTAACTTTGTTTGGTAAAATTTCTTGTTCTTAACTTTAACTCATACATGAAGTTTTTAAAGATGTGGACTTCTTGTTCGTGACATGTCAACGACAAAGTCATACATGAAGTTCTTCCAAAAACTTGACTATGACTGTGAGGTTTTTAACTGTTTTTGCTATTTTTCACAATATCAATATTTGCTTCGATCAGATTAGTATTACATCCCCCACTCCCAAAAAACATAAAAAGGGAAGTAAATTGACGATAAACTAAAACATTATCATTAAACTGATCATTGTAGTTACATATGCATTGAAAACTTTTATTTCAAACTCATTGATAGTACTTCCTAAGGTGCTTGGCGTTCCATGAGTTCTTGAATTATTCCCCTACAAATGTCTCCAGGCAATAGGTCCCTGGTTGGACAATTGTAAAAATATTATATGGATCATGTCAGTTGGCCTTTAACTTGTTTCCTTTCTAAATTACCTTTTAAAGACATAATCTCCCCCCCCCCCCCCCCTTTAAGTTGATCGACTTCTCTCTTCTATTGTAGAACCTAGTTGTACATTGTTGATAGGCAGATACGTGTAGTGTAGAGTTTTCTCTTACTTCCTCTACCAAGTCTAAGTCAAGTCTCCTCATGAGATCACTTTTGGGAGAGTTAAAGTTGAGCACCCTATGTCTTGGAAGATCTATCATCGTTGGAACCATTGCCTCTATTCCAAATGCTATAATGTACAGAGTTTCACTGATAGCTATCCTCGATGTGGTTCTATAGGCCCACAAGATGGTGTGCAACTCATGGATTATGTTTCTTTTTGCAAGATCAATCCATTTTTTCAAACCATCTAGCAATGTTTTTTTGGCCATCTCTGTATGACCATTGCACTGAGGATGTCTAGGGGTAGAATGCAGCTTTTGGATCTTGGATTGAATATAAGAATCCTTAAACTCTTGGTTTTTATTTAATTTTATTAATTTTATTTTTTTATTAGTTAGTGTTATTTTAAGGGTCACAATTTGACACACACACACACCTACCCTACACCTTATCCTACACCCTAACAACCCCTCACCCTCACCCCTACTTCCTATACACCCCACCACACATTAAACCTACCCTTCATCTTCTTCCTAAAACCCATCTATTTCTCACTCATCCACCATTAGCAACAAACCTTACGTACATCTCATCCTCATCAGTCACCCCTTAACCCATCTCCGACCAACCCCCGGTCGACCCCTATCTACCCTACCCGCCGGTGACAGCCCTACGCTGACAACTCCTACCGACGGCGAAATCCCATGACCACCTACCCTTAAACCTCCGACCCCTCTCTCTCTCTCTCTTATGTCTGACCTGCCCCCGACCTCCCCATCGACCCACCACCTCCGGCGTTGATAACCTTCAACCCACGAGTTCAACCCGAACCACCTCAACCCGATTAGACCCATCTCCGATCGGCGACTCATATCCCCAAACCCGGTTTCGTGAAGCCCCTTGTCCCAATCCCAATCCAAAAGCCATTTCCAACCCATTTCAAAACCCATCAACCTCTAAGCCATTTTTAATGCCTTCCACGACTTTCTTCACCTGCATAAACCAAATAAAGACATTCCAAAAGCCAACCAAATAACAAATGCCCACAAGTGTATTGAACCCACTTAAAATCAATTTACCCAAATACCCTCAAATCCCCTTTTTAACCCACTTTCCAAAAATACCCTTACAACAATATCAGATTTTATTCTCTCACCTCACTACCCACATGACACACCCAAACCACATGCACATTTAAACCAATTACCCAAATTAACCCCCATGCTCTATGCCTTGTATAAATTGAAGAAGAAGACCCCATTTAAAGGAGAGCTTTTAGATAGAAATTTTAGAGAGAGAATTGTAGAGAGATAAACACTAATTTGTAAATAGTTTTTACTTTTATTTTTTTAGATATTTGTTGAGAATTAATCGCGAGTAATTGAATTGAATGGAAGATGATAGAGTTCAAATTGCCAATTTCAAGGAGACTTGTTGAAGATTTGTTATCTTTCTCTACTCTTTTATTATATATGCCTTTGATTATTAATTTGTCATATTTTATACCATGTTAGGCTAAAACCCCTTTCAAGGGGTGGGGGGAAACCCTTATTTGATGTTATTTTATTTTGATTTGTTTAATTACTTGAAAAGTCCCTTTGAATGTTAATTTTAATCCATCACCCTTAAATTTACGCCTCGAGAGAGGGTAAATGATTTTCGAGAGAAAATCAAAATTCTAGTGATAATACCCATTTTAGATTCCAACTAGAGAAATGGGTTTCTTAAGTGGGGTATTATAAATTGAATTTCAACTCTAAAATTATTTTCTAAGATTTACATGAATTTTAATCGATCGATCCTAGCGGGTGATTAATTAAAAGGAGTGCGGATCTATTTTTCTAGAGTTGTGGGGTGTTAAACTTAACTTTCTAAAAGATTACTATTAAAATTACATTTGCATCGAGAGTTGATTTGTAAATTTGATATTAATTTTGGAGAATTCATGTAATTAAATTAATTAATTAGAATAACTAAAATTTGTGGTGTAATCCCATTTCTTGATTGTTATATCAACTATTTTCCTCACTTATCTCTTATTTTTAGTTTAGACTTTAATTTTCATTTTAGTTAATTTCTAGTTAGTTGTTTTCATCCCATGCTTTAATTTAGTTTAGTTTAAATCATCACCTCACCCTATTGTTTTAATATTTGAAAAAGCTAAAAAAAGTAGAAAAGTGAATAAGCAGAAAAAGAAAATAAAAAGTGAATTACAATTGAATTTGGCTCTAGCTTACTCCCTTGAAAGTGGATTGATACCCTTACTTACCTCTATACTTGAGATTATTAATTTTGTAGATATTTGAGGTTTTGATTAGAAGGAGCTTATACAACAACGACAAATATACCGAAAAGTTCTTTTTATTAGGGTTGTCCTAACATGACTTATATTCAGAATTTCAATATAAATCTCCCAAATCTCATTTATCTTTCATGAAAACATAATTTATTATCTCCTACACTAGCATGGATGTGTTATCAAATAAATAACGGCAAGTTAGATACTTTCCTTAGTTATGAAGGTATGATTCTCAGGTGTTGACGGGTATGGTTGCATCCCTCGTTTCCCGATCTATGCATTGGTGGTTAAAGATGGCAAAGGTGATGTAGGTAGTGTGGTTCTCTCCTTTGGAGTCTTCTCTCTTATCCCTTCCTTAGCCTCTCTGCAACTCTACCAATTCTAATCCTCGAAGACTCTAACTCCCATCAGATATACCCCTTTAATTTTCGTCCATAATTAAGGCCTAAAATGGGTAGTTAGCAAAATGCCCTCCCGGGTTACCGGTTAGGCTTAAAAATATCCCGAGACCCAAACTAAACCCCCGGGTATACTTTTTTGACTATCTTGACCTTTGCGGACACATTAGCGCACTCAAAATGACCATAAAGATAACCTATAATAAAATTACTTTTTATTCCATTAATTTAGTCCTGGCATGACACATGCGCGTTCCGACTTAATTTTTATAATTGTTATATTATTCACTCGCAATAATTTCTCGTATATTACTTTACTCATCTAGTAATATTCAACATTATTCTCACCAATAATTACTAACTCTCGTCACGCTAGTAAATATTTATTTTAAAAATCTGGATTAATATTAAATTAATTTATCCCAATTAAATTTAATTAATTCCATAATTAAAATCCATAAAAATACGGGGTATTACACAGATACAACAAGGTATACGTATAATTCTCTCTCATGATTGGTTGGGAGAGCAATGGTGGAAACCCCAAATATTTCTTCAATTCCTGAAAATAATTCTCACATTATTTATTCCATTCGAAGGTCTTTCTGTGTACCTTAAAGAATATTATGCATTTATTAATAGCTTGAGAGACAAATTGGTTAAGAGAAGCTAATCTTCCCATCAATTTTTCTACATCATTTTTGCAAGAGGGGGATTACATCTCGATAAGTGACTTATTTTTTTCTGGATTGGCTTTATTTCTCTTTGATTTACGATGAATATCGAGAACATCCCTTCCTACACGCCGAACACATATTTAGTTTGATTAAGCTTCATCTGATGTTTTTCAAGATGATCAAACGTCTGGCTTAACACTTTAATGTGGTCAACAAATATTTTTCTTTTAGTAAACATGTCATCCCCATAAACATCTATATTCTTACCAATCTATTCGTCTAAGATATTGTTCACCAGCCTCTGGTATGTTGCCCTAGCATTTTTTAGCCCAAAAAGCATAACATTATAACAGTAAATACATCGGCTAGTGATAAATGATGTTTTCTCCCTATCCTCTGTCTTCATTTTAATTTGATTTTACCTCGAATAAGCATTTATGTAGTTGAGTAACTCATGTTCTGCCGTAGCGTCAACTAGTTGATTAATTCTGAGGAAAGGGAAGTGATTCTTCGAAAAGGCTTTGTTGAGATCCGTAAAGTCAACACACATGCGACATTTGTTGTTCTTATTACTCACCATTATCACGTTGTCCAACAAATCTAGGTACTTGACATCTTCAATGAACTTTGCCTTTTGCAGCTTGTCCACTTCTTCTTGGATAATCATGTTCTTCTCAGGACTAAATACATGTCGTTTTTGCTTGATTGTCTTGGAGTCCTTAGTGATATTCAGCTCATGGCATATGAATTATGGATCTATTCCTTCCATTTCCTCATGGGTCCATGCAAACACGTTATTTCGCTCTTTAAGGAATTTTATTAACTCCAATTTCAGGGATGGTTCTAGAGGTGAACCAATTTCGTAGTTCTTTCTGGGCGATCGTCATTCAAGATAATCATTTATGTAGCTTCCATAACCTATCCTTTAACTAAATCATCCTCCTCGTGGGGTTCCAAGGTATCAATCTGGTAGGTGGCAGTAAGTTTCTTTACTTCTTCTTAGTCAACAAAAGTATAGTAGCATTCCCTAGCTTCAATCTCATTTTCTGCAATAACGTCGACCCCATAATGAGTGGGGAACTTTAGACATTTGTGGATAGTAGATGGTATTGCTTCAAACTTTTTTAAACCAACCTTACCGAGGATCATGTTGTAAGTTGATTGGACGTTCTTATCTAGGATGAAGAAATGAATCCCTTCACTCCTGCTAGTAGGCCAAGTGTCGATAAGAACTTCTAATTTGACAGTTCCCACGGGGTATACTTTTTCTCTCGAGAAGCCTATTAGGGGCCTATAATAAGGTTCCAATTTGATGTCGTGTAATCCCAAACTATGAAAATAATTGTAGAACATGACGTCGATCGAATTACCATTGTTATTTAGGATTCTAGCCACCCTTACCTCGTGTACTCTCAGAGTGACGACCAAAGGATTATCGTGGAGATAGAGCACTTCGGACAGATCGTTCTTAGAGAAATCGATTACCAATTTATCTTTATTTACTTTTCTTGGCCGACCATCAATATAATCAGGTAAATTAATTTTCCAAATATAGGAACATGCTTTGGCTCCGTTTAAATAGGTTTTTCTTTTTGCTATCTCAACGCCACTACCAACATCTCCCCCAATAATAAAATGACAGCCAAAATATATCATTTTTACCTTAATTTCAAGCTCCTGAGGTTTCTTTGGCAGATATGGGTCATCTTCCGAATCATTATCTAAACGTCTTTTCTTGTTATCTATCCCTTTGCAAGGAAATTATGGTCGCCTCCTGGAGTCTCGTTCCCTTGACCTATGAACAAACTTATATAGCTTGCCACACCGGATCAGATTCTCAATCTCATTTTTTAAAGAAATACAGTTGTCAGTTGTTCCCATGGTCCGTATGGAATTCAAAATACTTTCATTTGTCTATCATGTTATGAGGGGACTTTATCTTTCCAGACCATTTGAGCTCCTTTCTTCTTCTAATCTCCCCCATGATGTGATGTACGCTAACAGTGAGGGAAGTGTATTCCCCGTACTTCTTAGGTTTCTTGGTCTTCTTATCTATTTTCTTCTTCTTGTCAGAACTTTTATGACTGTCGGCATTAACACCTAGAGCTTGCTTAGTGGGCATAGCTTCCTCGGCATTCATGATTTTTCCATCTTTGGCTATCAACTCAGTCATGGTTTTAGGGAGGTCTTTGGCCAATGTATAATATAGCTCACTACACCAAAACTGGTGATTGGTCACGGCCAAAATCCCTGACCAAAACTGTGGGTCGCGGACTTGGGCCGTGACCATTTCGGGAGTGACCAATTTCGTGGGTCGCGGCCCAAGTCCATGACCAAAAAATGGTCATGAACCACAGGGGTCACGACAGATGGTCGCGAACTTGGGCCGTGACCTATGCCGTGACAGGTCGCGGTCCTCGTCCGTGACCCACTACCATGACAAATTGGTTGCGGCCAAAGTCTGCGACCCACGACCGTGACAAAAAAATTAAAAAAAAAATTGGTCACGGCCGTCATTCGTGACCCACAACCGTGACAAATTGGTCGGGGCCAAGTCCTCGACCCACAACCGGGACCAAAAAAATAAAAAAATGGTCGCGGCCCAAGTCCGTGACCCACAACCGTGACAAATTGGTCGCGGACTTGGGCCGCGACCCACAACCATGACGAAAAAAAAGAAAAAGAAATGGTCGCGGACTTTGGCCGCGACCATTTTTATGCTCGACGGAAAAAATAAAAATGGTCATGGACAAAGTCCATGACCATATTTAACTATAGTTTTTAAAAAAATGTATTTTTTTATCAAATCCTAAAATTGGGGTCCTATGAGTGCACCGTCGGTTGCTACGTGTAACGTTGGACACGTACGAGGTGTTACAAATATTTATTATTGGCAAAACAATAAAACAAATCACCAATTACGAATCGAGAACGTTGTTAATAAACAAATATATATACAAACTTAAAAATATTACAACTCTTAATAATTCATAGACCAAAAAAAAGTTGGCAGAGTTTCCTCTATTTTCTTGACATTCCAAACCCTGTAAATGTAAAACCTGGTTATTATAAACCCCGCATGGCCATAAAATGAAACAATCAAATTATAAAAGCCCACAGGGCCAAAAAACTAAACAATAAAAGCCCACATGGCCATAAAACTAAACAATAAAAGCCCGCACGGCTGTAACACATAAAAAACTTGATCTTCATGTTGTAAACCATTTCCTCCATCATTTGTTCCACGTGCAAAAATCCTACAAATGATAGGATACAAAAAACAAATATCAGTAACCAAGTAGTTTACAAAAAATTTAATCAGGCTGAAAAATTGCTTATATGAGTTAAAAATTATCAACATATCAATATTTTTAAGTCTAAGTCTAGAAATATTCAAATTACCGTCGTATTCCCAAATCGGGAGTCCCGCGGCTGCGTGAACAGTTCCTACGAGTTACATTGCTCCCGTGGGAGCTGTTGGTGCCACACACGGGGCCGTACGGGGGTTATTTCGGGTTTTCACCCATTAACGCCATGTTTTTAAGCCTAAGTCTAGAAATATTCAAATTATAGTCATATTTTCAAATTGGGAGTCCCATGGCTGCGCGGTTAGTTCCTAGGAGTTACATTGGTCCTGTGGGAGGTGTTGGTGCCACCCACGGGGCCATTCGTGGGTTGTTTTGCATTGTCACCAACTAACTCCATGTTTTGCCTAAGTCTAGAAATATTCAAATTACCGTCGTATTCTAAAACTGGGAGTCCCGCGAGTGCGTGGTCAGTTCCTACGAGTTACATTAGTCCCGTGCGAGGTGTTGCTAACACCTAGGGGGCCGTTCGGGGGTTGTTTAGAGTTTTCCCCAACTAACGCCATGTTTTTAAGCCTAAGTCTAGAAATATGAAAATTATCATTGTATTCTCAAATCGGGAGTCTTGCGGCTGCGCGGTTAGTTCCTACGAGTTACATTGGTCCCGTGGGAGGTGTTGGTGCCACCCACGGAGCCATTTGGGGGTTGTTTCAGATTTTCACCCACTAACGCCATGTTTTTCCAAAGTCTAGAAATATTAAAATTACCATCGTATTCTCAAACCGGGAGTCCAAGGACTTCACGATCGATTTTTACGAGTCACATCGGTCTCGTGGGAGGTGTTGGTGCCACCCACGGGGCCGTTCGGGGGTTGTTTTGGGTTTTCACCCACTAATGCCATGTTTTTTAGCCTAAGTCTAGAAATATTCAAATTACCGTTGTATTTTCAAACTGGGAGTCCCGAGGCTGCGCGGTCATTTCCTACGAATCAGAAATGTCCCGTGGGAGGTGTTGGTGCCAACCATGGGGCCGTACGGGGGCTGTTTCGGGTTTTCACCCACTGACGCCATATTTTTAATCCTAAGTCTAGAAATATGCAAATTACCGTCGTATTCTCAAACCGGGGGTCCCGCGACTGCGCGGTCAGTTCCTACGAGTTACATTGGTCCCCTGGGAGGTGTAGGTGCCACCCACGGGGTCGTACGGGGGCTGTTTCTGGTTTTCACCGTCTAAAGCCATGTTTTTAGGCCTATGTCTAGAAATATTCAAATTATATATGCAAATTACCATCATATTCTCATACCGGGAGTCTCAGGGTTGCGCGGTCAGTTTCTACGAGTCACATTGGTCCCGTGCGAGGTGTTAGTGCCACCCACGGGGCCGTACGGGGACTGTTTCGAGTTTTCACCCACTAACGCCATGTTTTTAAGCCTAAGTCTAGAAATATTCAAATTATCATCATATTCTCAAACTGGGAGTCCCGAGGCTACGCATTCATTTCCTACGAGTCACATTGGCCCGTGGGAGGTGTTGGTGCCACCCACGGGGCCGTACGGGAGCTGTTTCGGGTTTTCACCAACTAACGCCATAGTTTTAAGCCTAAGTCTAGAAATATTCAAATTACCATCGTATTCTCAAACCGGGAGTCCCGTAGCTGCACGGTCAGTTCCTACGAGTTGCATTGGTCCCGTGGGAGGTGTTGGTTCCACCCACGGGGCGGTTCGGGGGCTGTTTCGAGTTTTCACCCTCTAACGCCTTGTTTTTAAGCCTAAGTTTAGAAATATACAAATTACCGTCGTATTCCCAAATTGGGAGTCCCGCGCCTGCATGGTCAGTTCCTACGAGTCACATTGGTCTCGTGGGAGGCGTTGGTGCCACCCACGGGGCCGTTCGGGGGTTGTTTCAAGTTTTCACCCTCTAAAGCCATGTTTTTAAGCCTCGGTCTATAAATATGCAAATTACCATCATATTTAAAAACCGGGAGTCCTGCGGCTGCGCGGTAAGTTCCTATGAGTAACATTGGGCTCGTGCGAGGTGTTAGTGCCACCCACAGGGACGTACGGGGGCTATTTCAGGTTTTCACCCACTAACGCCATGTTTTTAAGCATAAGTCTAGAAATATTCAAATTACCGTCATATTCTCAAATCGTGAGTCCCGTGGCTACGCGGTCAGTTCCTATGAGGAACATTGGTCCCGTGGGAGGTGTTGGTGCCACCCACGGAGCCGTTCGGGGGCCGTTTCAGGTTTTCACCCTCTAACGGCATGTTTTTAAGCCTATGTTTAGAAATATGCAAATTGCCATCGTATTCACAAACCGGGAGTCCCGCGGCTGTGCGGTCAGTTCGTACGAGTCATATTGGTCCCGTGGGAGGTGTTGGTGCCACCTACGGGGCCGTTCTGGGGCTGTTTCGAGTTTTCACCCACTAACGCCATGTTTTTAAGCCTAAATCTAGAAATTTTAAATAACCATCGTATTTTCAAACCGGGAGTCCCGGGGCTGCGCGGTCAGTTCCTACGAGTCACATTGGTCCCGTGGGAAGTGTTGGTGCCACCCACGGGGTCGTACGGGGGCTGTTTTGGGTTTTCACCCACTAACACTATGTTTTTAAGCCTAAGTCTAAAAACATTCAAATTACCATCATATTCTCAAACCGGGAGTCCCGTAGCTGCGCGGTCAGTTCCTACGAGTTACATTGGTCCCGTGGGAGGTGTTGGTTCCATCCACGGGGCGATTCGGGGGCTATTTCGGGTTTTCACCCTCTAACGCCATGTTTTCAAGCCTAAGTTTAGAAATATACAAATTACCATCGTATTCCCAAACTGGGAGTCCCGCGCCTGCATGGTCAATTCCTACGAGTCACATTGGTCCTGTGGGAGGCATTGGTGCCACCCACGGGGCCGTTCGGGTGCTGTTTTGGGTTTTCACCTACTAACGCCATGTTTTTAAGCCTAAGTCTAGAAAAATGTAAATTAACATCATATTCTCAAATCGGGAGTCTCGCGGCTGCGCGATTAGTTCCTACGAGTCACATTGGTTCCGTGAGAAGTTGGTGCCACCCACGAGGCCGTATGGGGGTTGTTTTGGGTTTTCACCCACTAATGCCATGTTTTTAAGCCAAAGTCAAGAAATATTCAAATTATCGACGTATTTGCAAACCGGGAGTCCCAGTGTTGCACGATCAGTTCCTACGAGTCACATTGGTCCCGTGGGAGGTGTTAGTGCCTCCGATGGAGTCGTACGGTGGCTGTTTCAGGTTTTCACCCACTAACACCATGTTTTTATGCCTAAGTCTTGAAATATTAAAATTACAATCCTATTCTCAAACCGAGATTCCCGCGGCTGCGCGGTCAGTTCCTACAAGTTACATTGGTCCCGCGGGAGGTGTTGGTGCCACCCATGGGGCCGTTCGGGGGCTGTTTCGGGTTTTCATCCTCTAACGCCTTATTTTTATGACTAAGTTTAGAAATAAACAAATTACCATCATATTCCCAAATCGGGAGTCCCTCGTCTGCACGGTCAGTTCCTACGAGTCACATTGGTCCCGTGGGAGGTGTTGGTGCCACCCATGGGGCCGTTCGGGGGTTGTTTCGGGTTTTCACCCTCTAAAGCCATGTTTTTAAGCCTAAGTGTAGAAATATTCCAATTACCATCATTTTCTCAAATCGGGAGTCCCGCGACTACGCGGTCAGTTCCTATGAGTTACATTGGTCCCGTGGGAGGTGTTAGTGGCACCCATGGAGCCGTTCTAGGGCTATTTCGAGTTTTCACCCACTAACGCCATGTTTTTAAGCCTAATTTTAGAAATATTCAAATTACTGTCTTATTCCCGAACCAGGAGTCCCGAGTCTGCGCGGTCAAATCCTATGAGTCACATTAGTCCCGTAGGAGGTGTTGGTGCCACCCACGGGGCCGTTCGGGGGCTGTTTTGGGTTTTCACCTGCTGTTTTGGGTTTTCACCTCCTAACGCATATGTTTAGGCCTAAGTCTAAAAAAATGCAAATTACCATCGTATTCTCAAATCGGGAGTCCCACGGCTGCATGGTCAGTTCTTACGAGTCACATTGGTCCCGTGGGAGGTGTTAGTGCCACCCATGAGGCCATACGGCGGTTGTTTCGGGTTTTCACCCACTAACGCCATGTTTTTAAGCCTAAATCTACAAATATGGTAATTATCATCGTATTCTCAAACCGGAAGTCCCGGGGCTGCGCGGTCAGTTCCAACGAGTCACATTGGTCCCGTGGGAGGTGTTGCTGCCTCCCACGGGGCCGTACGAGGTTGTTTCGAGTTTTTACCCACTAACGCCATGTTTTTAACCCTAAGCCAACAAATATTCAAATTACCATCGTATTCTCAAGCCGGGAGTCCCGCGGCTTCGGGGTCAGTTCCTACGAGTTACGTTGGTCCCGTGGGAGGTGTTGCTGCCACCCACGGGGCCGTTCGGGGGGCTGTTTCGGGTTTTCACCCACTAACGCCATGTTTTTTAGCCTAAATTTAGAAATATTCATATAACCATCGTATTTCCAAACCGAGAGTCCTGCATCTGCGTGGTTAGTTCCTGTGAGTCACATTGGTCCCGGGGGAGGTGTTAGTGCCACCCATGGGGCCATTCAGGGGTTGTTTCAGGTTTTCACCTGCTGTTTCGGGTTTTCACTACTAACGCCATGTTTTTAAGCCTAAGTCTAGAAAAATGCAAATTACCATCATATTCTCAAACCGGGAGTCCTGCGGCTGCGCGGTCAGTTCCTACGAGTCACATTGGTCCCGTGGGAGGTGTTGGTGCCACCCACGAGGCCGTACGGTTGTTGTTTCGAGTTTTCACCCACTAACGCCATATTTTTGAGCCTATGTTTAGAAATATTCAAATTACCATCGTATTGTCAAGACGAGAGTCCCGGGGCTACGCGGCCAGTTCCTACGAGTCACATTGGTCCCGTGGGAGGTGTTGGTGCCCCCCACGGAGGCTGTTTCGGGTTTTCACCCACTAACACCATGTTTTTAAGCCTCAGTCTTGAAATATTAAAATTACAATCTTATTCTCAAATCGGGAGTCCCACGGCTGCGCGGTCAGTTCCTACGAGTTACATTGGTCCCGCGGGAGGTGTTGGTGTCACCCATGGGGCCGTTCGGGGGTTGTTTCGAGTTTTCATCCTCTAACGCCTTATTTTTATGACTAAGTTTAGAAACATACAAATTACCATCATATTCCCAAACCGGGAGTCCCACGTCTGCACGGTCAGTTCCTACGAGTCACATTGGTCCCGTGGGAGGTGTTGGTGCCACCCACGGGGCCGTTCGGGGGTTGTTTTAAGTTTTCACCCTCTAAAGCCATGTTTTAAGCCTAAGTCTAGAAAAATCCAAATTACCATCGTATTTATAAATCGGGAGTCCCGTGGTTGTGCGGTTCATTCCTACGAGTCACATTGGTCCCGTGGGAGGTGTTGGTGCCACCCACGAGGCCGTTTGGAGGCTATTTCGGGTTTTCACCCTCCAAAGCCATGTTTTTAAGCCTAAGTCTAGAAATATTCAAATTACCATCATATTCTCAAACCGGGAGTCCCTCGATTGCGCGGTCAGTTCCTACGGGTTACATTGATCCCGTGGTAGGTGTTGGTGCCACCCACGGAGCCTTTTGAGGGCATTTTCGGGTTTTCACGGGACCGTTCGGGGGCTGTTTCAGGATTTCACCCTCTAATGCCATGTTTTTAAATCTAAGTCTAGACATTTTCAAATTATTGTCGTATTATCAAACCAGGAGTCTAAAATATGTTCAACATATTATCCAACAATCAAACCCATAATTATCCCGTGCTACTTCTAATTATCCTTTACTCCTTCTAACATACTATCCAACAACTAATAATTATCCAACAATCAAAGCAAACAAAACCAATATTTATCCCGTACTCCTTCTAACATCTAAAAGATTTAATAGATAATGCATATCAATTATATAACTAATTTAGTTAAAGTAAAGAGTACCTACTATGTAATGAAGATATGGTATGCAATTCTTAGATCTGCAATATGTAAACAATGTGTAATGAAGAACTGATATGTAAAATTAAAGAAAGTACCTCATAAAACCCCTGAAGAATTATTAGTTGCTATAATATGTCTTAGATTTACACCAATACATACAAATTGAAAACTGAAAATGTTGTAATAAAGCATACTAGATGGAAAAGTTTTCACAAGGGTAGGTATGGTGAAAACTGAAAATGTTATTGAAACACACATACATATAAGTTGAATAAAGCATACTATATTGAACTGTTTTCCATAATTTCCCTCAATTATCGGCAACCAAAAGAGAGAAAATTATTAGAACTGATCTATCTGAACTCATAATATAAGCGAAAAGAAAGTTAAATTCACCATTAAGCCCATTCTCATACAAATTATCTAATACAATTACCTGAAGAACCTTGTAGATACACACTTTTCACTACACCAAATCCTGCGATATTTGCTAATACCATTTAACTTCATCTTCTCCCTAAAATCAATGATCAACATATTCGAGATAACAACAATTTCGAAAGTGAAAATAGTGAAAAACATATTCAATATAACATTTTCATATATCCAGTAGTGCACACAATAAGTATAAGGACTTTGTCATGTTGTCAAAATTCTAACTTTGGAATTTTGTCGAGGATTAAGGATGCCAGTAATAAAATCTTTTGTTAGAGAAATCATTGAATGGATAATTTTCAATGGAACAAAATATCAAGCACATATCCATTGGTTACAATACATACGAATTCAAAATTCAAAGTAAAATGTTTAAAAATTCACAGTTCCCAAGTCCCTTACAAAAATACAAAACAAAATTAGTTTATCAAATGACAGAGAGAGTATTATACCTCTAGAATAGTAGCGACCTTTGAAACCTAACTTGTTGGCTTGTCTTTCAAATCGATTTATGAATGAATCCAAAAGACAATAAATTAATCATAAAAAGTAGCAAGTGAGATAACATTAAGCAAATGTAATGAAAACGTTAACCTAGAAGTCCACTCTCACAAAAACCAAACCACAACTGGCACATCACGAGGTGATATGTGTACGGTTATACTCGAATGATTTTAGATGCGGTTGGTCATGTATATTCAATTTGGAATGCAGATGTGGGGCCAAAATGTGGTATGGTGTGTTGAGATCATGATATAAAAAACAAATAACGTGTCGGATCGGAGTAATTCCTATTTTGAATATAAAATCACACAATTTATGTATGTCCAATCTTCCTGAGATATAGAAACTCCCAATTTGTGACAACACGACACCATCCTATTCAAGACGAAATTTACGTCATATACTATGTTTGTACTAAGATATTTAGAATCCACAAATATATAAGAAATAAATTAATTATCCTTTTCTACTGTACTAAATCATGAGCAGTTGTCACAACATTAATTTAGGATTAAATATAAAAAGTTCCTAAATCAGACTGATTGGAAAATATTGGAGAGTTGAGGAGAGAAAATCTATAGAAGGAAGGAAACACCATTTGAGGAACTGATAAACTAAAGACCTGCAAAAACACCATTTCTGTCAGACTTGGAGCTGAAACCTTCTTGTTGTCTCTGTCATTGAAGCCTCCGGCCACCACCATCACAACAACCCGAATAACACTTGGTTCGGCTGAAACCCTAACCGAAATCACCGGTGCCACTTGGTCGATTGAATGATAGAGAGGAGGGGAAGGAATTGAATGAATTGAAGGGTATGGCTGGAGTTATGTTTTTCAGATTTAACATGGTCACGGTAAGAGCCGTGACCCACGAGTGAGACAATTTAATGAAATTAATCAGTCCACCAATTTGGGTATGGTCACGGCCCATAGTCGTGACCCATGCCAATAAATGGTCACGCCCCAAGCCTTGACCCTTAATCTGTGGTACACGACACTTTTTCATCCACCCTAGTGCTTCAATGAGGTATGGTCACGGTCCATAGCCATGACCCATACCCAGAAATGCTTGAATGAGGTATGGTCACGGTCCATATCCATGACCCATACCAAGAAATGGTCACGGCCCTAAGTCGTGACCCTAAATGTGTGTAATCTCTTCTTCATCATGCCATGGGTCATGGACTTGGGCCGTAACCCACCCGCGACCAATTTTGCAGGGAATTTGGGAGCGAGTTTGGCGCCAAGATGGTCACGACCTGATCATGGCCCAAGTCTGCGACTAGTATGGTCATAAAACTTGGGCCGTGACAACTTCCTGGGCATTAATTATTTAGTGTGGTAATAAATATGGTCACGCCAAATATTGAGTGGGTCACGACCGAAGTCCGCGACCAGCTAGTCGCGGACTTGGGCCGTGACCCACTGGGCATGACCATTCGCAGGATTTGGTGTAGTGGCTTCTCGAGGAGCACTCCGATCATTAAAGTAATAAATAGCGATCTTCTCTTCATAATCCACCACTTTTAGCTTTTCACTATTAAAATGAGTTATATACTTGTGAGTGGTTTCCCCTGGTTGCTGTCGAATCCTCAGTAAATGGGCTACCCTTTGTAATACCCCGTACTTTTATGGATATTTAAATTACATGAGTGGGTGTAATTTAATAATTTGAAAATTTAAAGTAATTAAGATGGACTAATTATATCTCATGTCGCAGGTGAATAAAAGCGATAGGTGATGTTATTTTATGCGGAAAACACATGTGGAGATGTGTTCGATAGAAGACGTGATTTTTTTATAAATGACTCGATGGCGATTTCGAGTGCACGATTGGTCTTGGAAGGGCCAAGATAGTCAGAATATAGTACCCAGGGTAGTGTTTGGGTTTCGGGGACTTTTTGGATCAGTAGGGACTCTCATTAGTGTATATCAGTCAATTATGGGTTTATTAAGGGATAAACCCTTATTTATTTTCTTATAAGCCACGAGAGAAAGAAATAAAGAAAAAGAAATGAAAGAAGGAAAGAAGGAAAGAAGAAAGAGGAAAAAGAAGGAAGAAAAGGGAGAAAAAAGAAGATTTCTGACCAAGCTCTGGCGGATTCCAGCACGAGATCGTCGGATTTATCCAACCAAGCAAGTGTTTAACTTGCTTTAACTATTAAGTGTGTTTATTGTTCATATCATAATTGGTGAGAAAATTATGAATTTTTCCTTGGTATTCTTGAATCAAAAATGGATTTTTGGGAGATGATTTCATACGATTTTTATGTAATAATAACCTATATGAAATCTCAGTTAAAACACATGTTAATGGTGTGATTTTTAGTGAAAAGATGGAAGGGTTGCATAAATAAGAATTAGGGTTTAATTCTTAGATCAATTGATGAATCCCAATAATAACTTGGTATGTTGGGTAAATCATAGTGTGTAGATGTTATTAATGTGATTGGGTGATGTTAGGATCCATAGAAATTGGGTTGGGTGAGTATAAGAGTGAATTTCATTAAAAGAAAAAATTTGGACCCACTGGATCGGTCTATTTTTCTTGGATTGGAAACTGGTTCGATTCAGTCCGGTTTTGGCAGAAAATTTGAAAAGTTCTTCTTGGACTAAAAGGATTGAAGATGAATTTCTTTTGGAGATAAATGTTATGGGATCCTAAATAGAGCGCGGGGACCTTTAAAAGAGTAAATGGGGGATGTATAAGCTCGGGTTAGTGGAAAGGATCCGGATTTAAATTTTGGATTGTCTGGGCTGAACGACATTCGAGGAATTATTCGGCGGGTTCGCATATATATATTTATGTGTGTGGTATATATATGCCGATTAGATATGGGTAGAATATATACATATGCCGAATAGATATTTTTAATAACCTAAGGTGCAAATAGGGTGATGTAAGAATACTATCTAGACGTGAAATGCTACTATTCGGAGATAAGAAATGTGAGAATGATATCATTAGTGAGTGAATACTTATGGGATTAAAATAAGGTGTGTGTATAGTTTTTTATTTATATAAATTTGTATATTTGGATTACAGGCTAATTTCATAAGAGATAGGCATAAATAGCCGAATTTGATGTTATATATATATATATATATATATATATATATATTTATAGAGAGAGAGAGAGAGAGTAGATACATATGATATGATTACGAATTTATCTCTGTGTGAATTATATATTTATGTGAAGCATACCCGTCTAGTGCTATCATGGAAAGTTGCGCAATGTGGGTGAATCCCTTGGCTTGAGGAGCAGGGTGAGTATAGCCCCAAGTCATAGTCGTCCAGATATTGTACAGTGTGATTTTTATCAGGTGTGAGACGTGGTGGGAATGTTTCGTTCTCATTTTCGGTGAGGAACTATGACCACTTCCCATACGTTGTGATTTGGTTTTTACCAAGTCGGTGTGAGAGTCCGACCGCTGGTACCTAGGATGATAATATGAGTGATTTCCTAGAAGATGATAGCATTCTAGACACTACATCCATTGAGTTATAACTCTGAGGGATGATTATTTTACTTATATAATGTGTGATATATAAGTATGCATATACTTGATGTGTATAGCATAGCGCATACATATATATATATATATATATGTATGTTTGTGTGTGTGTGTGTGTGTGTGTGTGGACTAAAAAAAGGAAAAAATTGTGAGTTAATTTCTGGTATCCGGGAGTATAAAATCCGGAATATAAAATGTAATATAAGTATATAAAGATGAGTATATTACATACGAAATAATAACACTAAAATTAGAATGGGGTAATAATTAGTGAATGTTAATTAAAATGAAGGGGGATATGATAAGCGAGAAATTTTCAGGTATAAGCTTGGGCGAGCACTTAGAATATTTTAGATACGCGGGGTTCTTAATAGTGTATGGACTTGGGAGTTTTTCAAGGTGCTAGCTAGCTTGGGTAGATAACTATGGTGTTTTAAAATACATGCAATAGGTGTGCACTGTTAGATGAGAGGTGAGGGGTATCTCATGTGAGTACGACACTAATTTAAATATGAAGAGTATCATATTTTACATATTAAAGTAAATTAAGCACTTGCTAAAATATTTTTCAAAACTCGGGCTCCGACCCGTATCTATTTTATTTTTCTTCCCCTTTTGTATACTTTTTAGGTGTCCAGACACAGGGATGTAATACCCCGTAATTTTATTGATTTTATTTAATGTGATTAATTAAATTAATGGGATAGTTAATTGGAAATTACTTCGGATTTAAATACTAGCGAGACAAGAGTTGGTATTTGATTATGGTGATAATGTTGAATATTACTGGGTGAATATGGTAATATATGATTATTTAATTTATTAAAATTGTCGCGAGTCATAAATACGATAATTCGGAAAATTAAGTTAGGACAGGCGTGTGAGTCGCGTCAAGAATCAATTTTTTTGGATTTAAAAGTAAATTATAGGTTTATCATCAGTATGGTTATTTTGACTGTGCCAACGTGTCCGGAGTGGTCAAAATAGTCAGAAAACACTAGCTGGGGGTTTAGTTTGGGTCCCGGGGTATTTTTAGGCCAAACCGACAACTCGAGAGGGTATTTTAGTCATTTTAATTTTTAAAGGATTTTGACCCACGAATTTTAGGCTTTATTTATCAGCCAATATTAGGTCCATTAGGGACATTTTCTGTCAAAAATCAACGAGTGGGAAACGTGAGAAAGAGGAGAAGTTACCAGGAGGGTTGCAAGGCCATAACCACCACACACACACACTATTCGTCGGAAATGTGATCGAAGAGAGGAAGAGAACCAACCCTTAACGTCATCAACGGATCATAACATCAAATTTCTAGGCAAGTGATTTGATTCATTAAGTTTCAACGGATAATTTATCCATGATAGTGTAGGATTTCGTGATAGCCATGAATAATGCTTGAAACTCATAAAATTTGGAGATGGAACTTTAATTTTGGTTAGGATTTGCGTATAGTTTGATTCTGGAAGTATTCCATTAATAAAATCATAACCTTTAGTGAATTAAAAAAGGGTTTAGGAAAAAACGTATGATGATTCTTGAAAAAAATAGAAAAATAGGGTTTTTCATGATAATATGATGATTTGATCCAAGAGAAGTCTAATTGATAATGATTTGAGAGTTATGGGACGTTAATAATCATGTAATTAGGTAGTATAATGACCCTATATACTTACTTTAGGATTTAACATCTTGTAATGAAGATCTGGGACAAAACTAGGACTGAAAACGAAGGATGATTGATCAATCGATCAACATTCATAGGTCGATCGATCGAATCGGCTCGATTGATTGACACCTTAGGTCGATCGATTGATCTTCCCAAAAACTGTGAACTTTCCCCCCTTTTTGAATTTAAGTGTCGTTGACGATCGAACATTGTAGTTGTGGCTTATGCGAATACACTAGGACTTGAGGGAGACTAGTAGGGATATATTTGAACCCCGGAACATTTTAGAATTTGGTTGGAAGGTAGTGTTAAATTTATGAGGGTCCGACGAGTAACTTCCTAATTTTTTATGCTAGAACATGATTTAAATTCTTAGGAGTGATAAGTTAGAATTTGGGACATAAATAAGGACCTTGGAATACTGAATTGATATGTGGGAAAAATAGGAGACTTAGTAACCTCTTCAATTAGGTTTTAAGTACTATAAATTGTACGACATGAGACGTATTGGCGAAATATATTATATATCATCCGGAATAATAATAGTGTAAGAATTAGACTAATGGTATAGGGCTGAGAATATACTTTTAATAATATAACAAGTTATCTAAGTTGTGTTAATCTTAGTATATGTATTATTATGAGTATGACATACCTACCATACTTGCTATCATGGGAGGTCAGCATTCGGAATAGGGCCATCAAATCTTTGTGTGCCTACGGGGGGATTTAGATTGGTACCTTAAGGACATAGGGTTGTGAATGGCTTATTTGTGAGTTAATAAGTCAACTGACAATGGGAGCATTGGTATGTGCGTGACCCATGGGTATGTGAATTATGTTTGCCTCAAATATGTGTGATTTTGTTTATAGAAATGATTCTTGAGAGATTCGGAACACGTAGTCCTTATGTACGTGATGTATCGGGATTCGATAGCAGAGTATGTATGCACCACATCTTATCCTAGGGGTGTCCTATTTTTATATTTATGCTGAGAATAATATACTTGTGATTTTTATGGACTCTTTGTTAAAGTGTGAATGTGAATAATTGAGACATCTTGAATGGGATTAAAAGTAAGAATTTCATCTCATAATTGTTATAAATTAATTTGATCAATGAAAAGGTGAGTTACACGTAGGATATATTAGAATGATGTGAATAGAACCCTATATTATATGTGAGGACAGGAAGTGGTACAGACTAGTTAGTTAACGACATAACTAGGACGGGTTAAGGATATACGTTAGGCGTGCACATTAGTTGAGGGGTGAGGAACTCATGCGAGAGCACGTAACTAACATGTATATAATATTTACTATTTAATGCAATTGAACACTTGCTACATTTTTTAAATTGTTTTTACCTCGGGCTCTGATCTGTTTGCTTTCAAATCTATTTTTTTGTAAAACCTTTTTGGGTGCCAAGCCACAAGGACGCCAAGCATAGGAGTTCCATTACTTTGACCTAATGTAGCTGATGTGGAAGTCACATGATCTCGATATTAGACGCCTCCACATTCTACATTTGATTCTATTCTGGGTCACTCATCAGTTAGGGCATGTCGCCTTTCTATTTAGAGTAGCATTCTCAGAGTTTCAGTTTTGGATTTATTTATTTTATTCAGACTTTGTATTGGGATTTATTCAGTATTTGGATTATTCTGGGGAGTGTTACTCCAAACTCATTTTATTATTCCATTATTACTCTATTGTGATTGTGATGTGGATGTGGTATAGTTAGCCTATAATTTAATTGGTTTCATGTTAATTTAGCTTAATAAAATTTGGCAACTCACTTTTAAATATTAGGTGGCTAGTAATTGTTTAAAAATGCTTTCGACAGTGATGCTATGAACTGAACCAACTTAAAATTTTGTAATAGTTTGAATAAAGGAGTAGCTACCTGGTATTTAATTACTAGGGGTATCACAGGTGGTATCAGATCATCAGGTTCTAGCGTCCTTAGGATCTGTACGGCTTGTTATGTTTTTGCATAGCATCCTTTTATATAGAGCCCTATATTTTAGGATTGTTATACTCTTTTATGTATCTTATGTTCTTCATCTATATTGAGATATTAATTGTGGACTTATAAAACTTCTCTCACTCACTTTAAATGCCTCCTCGACGTGTACAGCGAGTTCCTAGCCCGAGCCTCAGCCCGAGCCTCAGCCTGTACCAGTTTAGGGTTCTATGAATGCTGTTGAAGTTGCCACTTTTGTAGCAGGCACCACCTCAGGCACCGGTGGTAGCCCCAGTCTAGGCTCATTCATTCCCATCTGCTTGGGAATGTGTCCATGATGCCTTTTAGAAGGCGCACCCTTCGGAGTTTACAGGGAGTTCTGACGTTGTTGTGTCGAGCCAGTGGAAGAAGGACATCCAAATACACTTGAGGATGTACGAGTGTATAGATGTTCAGAGGTAGATATTGGCTACATTTAAGCTGGTAGGATCAACATTGTAGTTTTGGGATCCTATTACCACGGTAGAGGAGAGAGATGTTCTTTCTATTCAGGAGTTCTGGGTAAGGTTCGATCGGAAATATTTCCCCTCATTAGTTCACACCGAGATGAGGCAGAAATTGATGAACCTTAAGCTGAAAGGGAGGACAGTGGTAGAGTATGAGGCCGAGTTCACTAATCTTCCGAACATCATTCCCGATGAGATCCCTACTGAAGAAAAGAAGATCCAGAAGTTCATGGATTGGTTGACGTGGAGGATTCGTCAGCATCTATTGGGTAATGTCTTGTTGGCCACCTATTCAAATGTGGTTAACGCAACATTACTTCACTTCCAGGACCACAGCTTTCATTTGTTAGAGGGTAAGTGAGCAGTAAAGTCCAGCCAGTAGGGCAGGATATGGGGTAATGGTGCCAGAGAGGCACAATCAGCTCAGGGTCAGCACAAGCAAGGTGATCAGAGTTCCCAGTAGTTGGATTCTATGAGATTTAGATCCGGAGGTTTTCGTCATAGCCAGGGAGGTTTTCGGCATGGACAGCAGGGTCAGCATGGCCATCAGGGCCAGCAGTAGTCTCAGCAGGGCCAGGATGGCCAGGGTAAGGGTGGTAACGTCCATCAGGGTTGTGGGCAGGAGGGTCAGAGAGGGGGGAACTTCACAGGGAAATGATTCATATGTGGAAAGATTGGACACAAACTCCAGGAGTGTTGAGAAAGGGGCAGGGCCCCGCAGCAGCAGTAGCAGGGTGCTCAACATGAGCCCCAGAGATTGATGTTTCCCGCCGCCCTCCCAACGCCATCGCATATGCCAGCATTTCCACCTATCCCAGCAGTCCCAGTCCAGAAGGGACAGCTTCAGTACGGTTGAGTTTACCAGCTCTAGCAGGTCGTAGTCCCACAAGATCCACCCTCTATTAAGGGTATTTTTTCTATTCAGGGGATTAAGGGGCATATTTTATTTAACACGGGAGCCACACACTATTTTATTGCCACAATATTTGCACGCGCTATGGGGTTATTAGATACCGCGGAGAGCACTGTTACTTGTGTAGATTCATCATTGAGTAGGGGTTATGTGATTTCTATTATATGTAGAGGTGTGGGCGTAGAAATTGGAAGGTTTACTTTGCCTACCGATATGTTAGTATTAGATATGACCGAGTACTATGCGATCATTTGTATGGATTGGCGGGTTGCGTATTGAGCCATGATCGATTGTTTCAATAGGAGTATTATTTTTTCCATACCCAGACAAGATATAATCCTAGTAGCGATGCCTCATTTTGAGGGAGGATCGTTCACTCACTTGTACTATATAGAGGATGAGACCTCTATGGAGGTGGTGATACCACTTGATTCGATTCCAGTTGTTAGGGAGTTTGCTGACATATTTTGGGATTACCTCCTAGTAGAGAGATATACTTTGTTATAGATTTGATGTCGGGCACTCGACCGATAGCCCACGCACCTTACTGTATGGCAACAACGGAGATGAGGGAGGTACGAGACCAGATAGAGAAGTTATTGGGTCAGGGGTTTATCCGTAGGAGTACTTCATCGTGGGGTGCTCCTGTACTATTCGTTAAGAAGAGGTATGGATCTTTGAGATTATGTGTAAATTATCGGGAGTTGAATAAAGTCACGATACGGAATAAGTATTCGTTGCCTCAAATCGATGACTTATTCGACCAGTTGAGAGGAGATGCCTTCTTCTCAAAGATTGACTTGAGATCGGGATACCATCAGTTATGTATCAGGAAGCAGGATGTCTCGAAGACTGCCTTCTTGACGAGATATGGTTCCTACGAATTTAGGGTTATGCCTTTTGGCCTAACCAACGCCCTAACAGTGTTTATGGACTTAATGAATAAGGTGTTCAGAGAGTTCCTAGACCAGTTCATTATTGTCTTCATTGATGACATTGTGGTTTACTCCCAGACAGAGGAGGATCATATCGAGCACTTGAGGCAGGTTTTGCAGACACTGCGTCCGAACGAGTTGTATGCAAAATATGATAAGTGTGGGTTTTGGCTGAAGGAGGTTCAATTTGTGGGGCATATCATTTTAGACAAGGGGATATCTGTTGATCTAGGGAAGGTATCAGCGGTGAGGGAGTGGGGACAGCCCATAACATCGACAGAGATACGTATTTTCTTGGGCTTATAGGGATACTACAAAAGGTTTATTCGGGGGTTCTTGAAGATAGCCGGTCCTTTGACATATCTGACTCGCAAGTTTGTGCCATTTATCTGGAGCGATGCCTGCCAGTTGGCTTTTGACGAGTTGAAGGACAAGTTGGCCTCAGCACTAGTGTTAGCATTGCCCAAGACGGGAGTGGAGTGTCTAGTCTACACTAATGCGTCCTTACTAGGACTTGGGGGTGTACTGCAGTAGGAGAGTCGGGCAATACCTTATGCTTGTCGTAAGCTTAAGCCTCACGAAAAGAATTACCCCACCCATGACTTGGAGTTAGCGGCAGTCATATTTTCTCTTTGGATTTGGAGACATTATCTCCAGGGGGAGAAATTCCATTTATTCATAGACTATAAGTACCTTCAGTACCTCTTCACACAGAAGGAGATGAATATGCATCAACGCCAGTGGCTCGAGTTTGTGAAGGATTATCAGTTCGATATCCATTACCACTCAGGAAAGGCTCACGTGGTAGCAGACGCATTGAGCTGTAGGCCAGTAGGTGAGGTGGCCGAGGTGTGGAAAGAAAAGTGGAAGGAGTTGGGACACTAAGACGCAATGGCCTGATCGTTCATGTCTGTGATGATAGTTACACCCCAAATTATTATGAGGGGGATACAGGCCCAAGTAGAAGACCTGTTGTGTCAAGAGAAGATAGTACGATTGTTAGTAGAGGGGGACGAGTCATACACCATTAGTTCATATGGGGGCCTACGCTTTAATAGGAGATTGGTTGTTACTGAGGGGGAAGACTTACGACACGAGGTAATGATAGAGTCACACGGGTAGCGATTCTCGGTGCATCCTGGTGGGGATAAAATGTACCAGGATATGAGGCAACACTACTGGTGGAGCGGGATGAAGAGAGATATTGTCGAGTTCATTTCTAAATATGCCATTTGTCAGCTAGTAAAGGTGGACCATCAGAGGCCGATAAGACTTTTACAGCCAGTAGAGATTGCTATGTGGAAATGGGATAGCATTTCCATGGACATCATCACGGGATTACCTACATCGCCGAGAGGTCACGACTATATATGGGTGATCGTTGATCGGCTGACAAAGGTTGCTCACTTTCTGCCAGCCCAAACAGACTACACTACGGGACAGTATGCCCAGATCTCCATAGCTGAGATAGTGAGACTCTACGGGGTGCCTCTCAATATCGTGTGTGACGGAGACAAGATATTTGTGTCACTATTTTGGGAGAGTTTCCAGGAAGACATGGGTCCGGAGTGGCGGCTGAGTACAACATATCACCTATAGACAGATGGGTCGAACGATCAGACGAATCATATGTTTGAAGACATGTTGCGTATATGCATCCTAGACTTTAGAGGTGGTTGGGAGCAGTATCTTCCACTGGTGGAGTTTGCCAATAATAACTCCTACCAGTTCACTATTGGTATGGCTCCATTTGAGGCGTTATACGGTAGGCCTTGTCGTTCCCCACCATGTTGGATAGAGGTGAGGGATAACAAACTCCTTGGGTTAGAGGTGATTCAAGATTCTTCGACGAGGATAGAGATGATAAGGAGCCGTATTCGGGTAGCTCAGGACTAACAGAAGAGTTACGCCGATGCCAAGAGGTCCTTTCGAGAGTTCAATGTGGGGGACCAGGTGCTGCTCATAGTATCTCTTATGAAGGGAATTATGCATTTCGGGAAGAAGGGGAAGTTGGCACCTAGATATGTGGGGCCATTCCCTATCATCGAGCGAATTGGGCCAGTCACGTATAGAATCGGGTTATCGGAACACTTGCATAGGGTCTATGATGTATTTCATATTTCCTCACCGAGGAGATATCTTTGAGATGATTTAGCCCATACTAACATTACTTCAGAGCATATCTGTATCCTGATAGTTCCTATGAGGAGGGGCCGATTGCTATTCTAGACAATAGTGAGAGGAAATTGAGGTCGAAGATCGTACCGTTAGTAAGTGTTTAGTGGAATCATCATAATGCCGAGGAGTTTACCTGGGAGCACGAGGATGAGATGCACGAGCGTTATCCAGAGTTATTTTTTCCAGGTATATTTTATTTCTGAATTTCTTCAGGAAATTCTGTTAGTAGGGGGAAGTATGTAATACCCCGTAATTTTATTGATTTTATTTAATGGGATTAATTAAATTAATGGGATAATTAATTGGAAATTAATCCGGATTTAAATACTAGAGAGATGAGAGTTGGTATTTGATTATGATGATAATGTTGAATATTTGTGGGTGAATATGGTAATATATGATTATTGAATTTATTAAAATTATGGCGAGTCATAAATACGACAATTGGGGAAATTAAGTTAGGACCCGTGTGTCAGTCGTGTTAGGAATCAATTTAATTGGATTTAAAAGTAAATTATAATTTTATCATCTGTATGGTCATTTTGAGTGCGACAACGTGTCCGTAGGGGTCAAAACAGTCAGAAAACACTAGCCGGGGGTTTAGTTTGGGTCACAGGGTATTTTTAGGCCAATTCGGCAACCCGTGAGGGTATTTCAATCATTTTAATTTTTAAAGGATTCTGACCCATGAATTTTAGTCTTTATTTATCAGCCAATATTAGGGCAATTAGGGCCATTTTCTGTCAAAAATCTAGGAGTGGGCAACGTGATAAAGAGGAGAAGTTACTAGAAGGGTAGCAAGGCCATAACCACCACACACCACCACTATTAGTCGGAATTTTGACCGAAAAGAGGAAGAGAACCAACCCTTAACGTCATCAACGGATCAGAACATCAAATGTCCATGCAAGTGATTTGATTCATTAAGTTTCAGTGAATAATTTATCCATGATAGTGCAGAATTTGATGATAGCCATGAATAATGCTTGAAACTCATGAAATTTGGAGATGGAACCTTAATTTTGGTTAGGATTTTCATATAGTTTGATTCTGGAAGTATTCCATTAAAAAAATCATAACCCTTGATGAATTAAAAACGAAATTAGGATGAAAAGTATGATCATTCTTAAAGAAAATAGAAAAACAGGGTTTTTCTTGATAATATGATGATTTAATCCAAGAAAAGTCTAATTGATAATGATTTTAGAGTTATGGGACATTAAGAATCATGTAATTAGGTAGTATAATGACCCTATATGCTTAATTTAGGATTTAAGATCTTGTAATGAAGATTTGGAACAAAACTAGGACTAAAAATAAAGGAAACCCGTAGCCTGCACCTACTTGATCGATCGATCGACACCTTGGGTCGATCGATCGATCTACCCATAAACTACGAACTTTTCCCCCTTTTTGAATTTAAGTGTTATCGGCGATCGAACGTTGTAGTTGGGGATTATGTGATTACACTAGGACTTGAGGGAGACCAGTAGGGATATATTTGAAGCCCGAAACATATTAGAATTTGGTTAACTTTCTAATTTTTTATGCAAGAACCTGATTTAAATTCTTAAGAGTGATAAGTTAGAATTTGGGACATAAATAAGGACCTCGGAATACTGAATTGATATAAGGGAAAAATAGGAGACTTAGTAACCTCTTCGTTTAGGTTTTAAGTACTCGAAACTATACGACGTGAGACGTATCGGTGAAATATATTATATATCATCCGGAATAATAACAGTGTACGAATTAGACTAATGGTATAGGGCTTAGAATATATTGTTAATAATATAACAAGTTATCTAAGTTGTGTGAATGCTTAGTATATGTATTATTATGTGTATGACATACCTACCATACTTGCTATCATGGGAGGTCGGCTTTCGGAATAAGGCCATCAAATATTTGTGTGCCTACGGGGGGATTTAGATTGGTACCTTAAGAACATAGGGTTGTGAAGGGATTATTTATGAGTTAATAAGTCAGCTGACCATGGGAGCGTTGGTATGTGCGTGACCCATGGGTATGTGAATTATTTCCGCCTCCAATATGTGTGATTTTATTTATTGAAACGGTTCCTGAGAGATTCGGAACACGTAGTCCTTATGTACGTGATGTACCGAGATTCAATAGCAGAGTATGTGTGCACCACAACTTAGCCTAGGGGTTCCCTATTTGTATATTTATGCTGAGAATAATATACTTGTGATTTTAACGAACTCTTTGTTAAAGTGTGAATATGAATAATTGAGACATCTTGAATGGGATTAAAAATGAGAATTTCCTATCATAATTGTTATAAATTAATCTGATCAATGAAAAGGTGAGTTACACGTAGGATATATTAGAATGATGTGAATAGACCCCTATATTATATGTGAGGATAGGAAGTGGTACAGAATAGTTAGTTAACGGAATAACTAGGACAAGTTAAGTATA
Organism: Sambucus nigra; assembly: GCA_949130495.1. NCBI lineage: Eukaryota > Viridiplantae > Streptophyta > Magnoliopsida > Dipsacales > Adoxaceae > Sambucus > Sambucus nigra. The sequence continues at coordinate 56,488,505 of OX422213.1, forward strand.
TACGTTAGGAGTGCACAGTAGTTAAGGGGTGAGGAACTCATGTGAGAGAACGTAACTAACATGTATATAATATTTACTGTTTAATGCAATTAAACACTTTCTGTATTTTTCAAACTGTTTTCACCTCGGGGTCTGACCCGTTTTCTTTCAAATCTATTTTTCTTGTAAAACCTTTTTAGGTGCCCAGCCAGAGGGACTCCAAGCATAGGAGTTCCATTACTTAGACGTGTTGTAGCTACTATGGAAGTTACAGGATCTCGATATTAGATGCCTCGACATTCTGTATTTGATTCTATTCTGGGTCACTCATCAGTTAGAGCATGTCGCCTTTCCATTTAGAGATAGCATTATCAGAGTTTCAGTTTTATTTCAGTTTTGGATTTATTTATTTTATTCATATTTTGTATTGGGATTTTTTCAGTATTTGGATTATTCAGGGGAGTGTTACTCCAAACTCATTTTATTATTCCATTATTATTCTGTTATGATTGTGATGTGGATGTGGTATAGTTAGCTTATAATTTAATTGGTTGCATGTTAATTTAACTTAATAAAATTTGGCAACTCACTTTTAAATATTAGGTGGCTTGTAATTGTTTAAAAATGCTTTCTACAGTGATGATATGAACTGAACCAACTTGACATTTTGTATTAATTTGAATAAAAGAGTAGCTACCCAGGATTTTACTAGTCAGGGTGTCACAAGGGATGCCTGGATGACTATCTCTTCCGAGTTAGACGTGTTACCATAGCTGTGGATGTTGGCAGGAAATCCTTTTAGATGCCTCTATCCTTGTGATCTAGATATGAGGTATTGTAAATATATTCAGGCATGTTGCCCCACTGTTGTCATTTATTTTATTTTCCACATTTTTATTTTACGCGCATTCGATTCGGTTGTAATATATGTTTACCGAGAGTTATCGATTATTTATTTATTCATTCCAGATTATGTTTTTATTATCATGTGAATGGTTTTAATTGTATATTAAGTTTAAAAAGATTAGAAAGTTTAAAATTTTGACGTCAGGACTAATAGGTTATGAGTAATTAATATGGTTTTTGACAGCGATGCTCAGAATGAAACCATTTGAGACTCTTGTTTAATTTGATAAAGAATGGATCACCCGGTATTTTATTAGGTGGGGTGTCACAGGTGGTATCAGAGCATCATGTTCTAGAGTCTTTAGGAATCTGTGCGAATGTACTACACTTTCAGCGTTGCTTTATATTTAATATAGAGCCCTAAGTTTAGGATTGTTGATTTCTATGGTGAAATTTTGTTCTCATGATATAATGTATATATATTAGTGAATCTTATTTACGTTCAGGTGTGTTCGTTTGCTGAACAATGAATGGATGACTGGCGAAGGCCGTAAGGAATTAGTATGAGGCATGTAAGGACACAAATTTCCAATTGAGTCCTTTGTAGTTTTGCCTCGATTCTGGACAAAAATGTTTGAGTCATAGGATAGTGTTCAATGTACCTATTTCAAGCCAATGACGAGTTAGCTGAAGACGTAGCAGCCAAGTGAATAAAGCTTCATCAAAATGCCGAGTTAAAGTGCCTCGTTTCTACGTCATCAACAGTGGTTCCATGCTCTCAAGGTATGAATGCATTACATATACATATATATATATATATATGACCTTGGAGTAGTATAATGGGTGTAGGTTTAATTAAAATTTTTGTTTATTTTCAGAAAGATTTAATTAAAACTTTGAATAAATTTTATAAAGTTTCTGGGCTACTGTTTCCATATGACACCCCAACACTACCGTTTTCTAGTTCACACCCCAACACTACCATTTTCATATGACACATTTTTGCCATACGAATGTGAAAAGCTTATCTTATTTTGTGTTATTTGTGTGTTTACATCTATATATATATGTGCATGTGCATCTTTGGTATACCTTAAGTATGTATATATATATGATATTCTCTTTTGGTATTTGCCTTGCTTTCTAGTCCATATATACTTTAATTCATAATTGATATTCATCTTGTTGCATTCTCTGTTGATATCACATGCTTAATACTTTATGTATAATATTGGTATCATTTTCTTGCATCTTAGTTGGTATCCATAATTATTTGTTGGACTAGTTGTGAAATTGTTGCCCATGTGCTTTAATGTTCTCATCACTTTATGAACAATTACATGTTTTAGCTTGTTATCCCATTCTATTTATTTCTTGCTTAGTTTAGAGGGTGTATATGCTTTGTTTGGGGGAGATAAGTTAATTTTTTATTCTCTAGCCTTTGTCTATTCCTGAACAAAAAGGGGGAGAATGATAGGGGGAGAAATGGTATCTAAACCTATTATAATTGTCTCTTAGTTTGGGGGAGATTTATCTTAGGGGGAGACGTCTTTCTAAGTTGATCATTGTTGATAAAAGGAAAGAATTAATTTAGGGGGAGTACTTATTTTACTTGCATTAAATATTTTTATTTTCCCTATGCGTGTAATGTGTTTGCTTAAATGTGCATGTATTATATTATAAAGTGGAAACTTTCACTGGCAAAGATTTTGATCCTTTGGGTTGTTTGAGTCAAGCATTGTATTTTTATTTTGGGTGGGACATTTTTGTCAGTCTACTAGAGCTTGATGGCCCTTTAGGATTTTTGTTTAATTTTTGTCCCGGAATAGCCAAAGGGAGAGATTTGTAAGGACATAAATTTCCAATTGAGTCCGTTGTAGTTTTGGCTCAATTCCGGACAAAAATGTTTGAGTCATAGGATAGTGTTCAATGTACCTATTTCAAGCCTATGACGAGTTTGCTGAAGATGTAGCGGCTAAGTGAATAAAGCTTCATCAAAATGCCGAGTTTAAGTGCCTCTTTTCTACGTCATCAACAGTGGTTCCATGCTCCCATGGTATGAATGCATTACATATATATATATATATATATATATATATATATATATATATATATATATATATATATGAGCTTGGAGTAGTATAATGGGTGTAGGTTTAATTAAAACTGTTATTTATTTTCAGAAAGATTTAATTAAAACATTAAATAAAATTTATAAAGTTTATGGGCTAAAAATGAAAATTTTCAACTTTCTGGAAGTTCGTTCAATATTTCGTTCGAATGAGTTTTTTGTTCAAACCAAATCCCGTTCGAACGAGTTTGCCAATGAGTTCCCAGTTTGGCCTCTGTAACTTCGTTCGAAATGTCGTTCGAACGAGATTTCTAACGAGTTCATTTTTTAAAGACACTGGAACTTCGTTAGAAGGTCGTTCGAACGAGACTTTGTTCAAACGACAAATCTCGTTCGAACGAGATTTGGCGGGAACAGTTAAATGGCAGTTCTTGACTGTTTTCACCCATTTTCCCATTAACTTTCCCCACTAACTTTTGACTGAATATCTAAGTGTGGGAACCAACTTTGGAAAGTTAACTTTTTCATACACATCTACCTCCAAGAGAGAGTTTGAGAGCAAAAGAGAAAAAGAAAGTTCATGTTTAAAATGTCTATTTTTCAAAGAAAACTTCATTTACACTTCAGTTTTCACCCATATTGTTTAATCTAAGTTTCAATATATATACATCTTGCTTGGAGTGTTTGGCATCGATTTTTCATCTCTACTATTTTGAATAGTCGTTTGGGTTTACATCTAAATCCCACAAAGAAGAAGAAGTTTGTGTTGATTTATCCACTTGGAGAAAGGCTCCTTGTTCGGGTGACGATGACCATATAAAGTCCGATCGGTGGATTCCGAGACCACGGTGGAGCTCCGTGGTTATTCTCTAGGTGGAGGTGTTTACAAGAAGGAGCGTCGGGGCTTGAGAGGGATCGAGTCAAGTGTTGTAAGTCTACTATCTTATATTTATAAATTTCATACTTAGTGGATTTGAGGCTAGGATCGTCCGAGGTTTTTTTCCGTTGTGGGTTTTTCCTCGTACATTATGGCGTAGAGGTTTCATTGTTTATTTTATCTTGTGCAAACTCACCTAGAACGCATGCTTAGGTAATTCAAGATAAAATTTGATTTTAATCACTACATGTTTAATTTGGTGCTAAATTAAATATTGGGTAATGTGTAGTTAATTCTAGTCGTTAATTTAATGTGTTAAAATTTGGTTTGACCTAATTTACTAAAATGAATTAAATGTCTTGTTAGGCAAATTTCTAGGACTTGGGTTAATTAAATTGGTTTAAGTGAAATTTAAATAGTGTGTGTGTTTCATCATATTTCACTTTGTTTAATTTTAATTTGAATAGAAATTCAAATTTGTAATTTGTTTAATTGAACCATCATCTAACGCTTGCGCATATCTATTCCAAAAAGGGAAATTAAGTATAAGAATTTTAAATTGGGGACCTATTGTTCCAACAATCGGTATCAGAGCTTTGATTGAGAAAAGCTCTCGATTTCAAAGTGGTATCAGAGCCAAAGAGATAATTTACTTCGTTAAGATCCTTTAAATATTTTTGGATAAAATGGAATTTTCACCATTTTTAAAATTTCCTATGTTCAATGGTTCTAATTACGCATACAGGAAAGCGTGAATGAAATCGGCACTTAAATCTATCGACGAGAGGGTTTGGTTATCGATAGTTAACGGGTGGTCTCCACCAACTCATTTAGTAGATAAGGAACGTGTTCCCAAACCGACCGATAAATGGAGTGAGAATGAATTTAAACTTTCAAATTTTAATTCCCATGGTTTAAATGCCTTGTTTAGCATTGTCACACCGGATGAATTCCAACGCATTATGACGTGTGAAACCACTAAAGAAGCTTGGGATATTTTACAACTCACTCATGAAGGAACTAGTGTCGTGAAATCTTTAAAACTCCAAAACCTCACCACTCAATTTGAAACCATCAAAATGAATGAAAAAGAAACTTTTGATGAATTTTATGCTAGACTTTCCGATATTGTTAATTCATCTTTTAATTTGGGAGAGAAAATACCCTCTAACCGAGTAGTAAAGAAAATTTTAAGGTCCCTACCCGATAGATTTATTCCAAAAGTGAACGTGTTAAATTCTTTACCAACTTTAGCCTCTATGAAATTACAAAAGCTTGTAGGTGATTTACAAACCTATGAATTAGACATGTTTCCATCTAAAACTGAAAAGAAAATTGAAAAGGGAATTGCTTTAATATCCCGAAAAGAGGAAAAACAAGTAGTAGAGAGCGAGAGTGATAGTGACTCGGAGGATATGGCCTTGTTTGCTAGGAAATTTCGAAAGTTTCTTAAAATTAACAAAGATAAATTTAAAAATGACTTTAAGAAATTTTAAATTGCTAAGCATGACAAAGCCGAGAGTATCCCTAAAACTTCTAAAGAAAATTTAAATAGGGACGAGTCAAATAGGTGTTTTAGTTGTGAAGGGTATGGCCATAGGGCTTTTGAGTGCCTCACTAAATTAAGGAAAGAGGGTAAACAACCTATTTCATATAATGCAACCCTTAGGGATAGTGATAAGGAAGAGGGACCCTATTCCCCCACTAAGCCCAACTTTGTGGCTTTTATGGCTAGTCATGTGAGTGATAGTGAGAACTCATCTAGTGATGAAACTTTAACACATGACACTTCCAAGGTCATAGTTTATAATTCCCTTGTTTTTTATGATAGTGAGAGTGGAGAAGAAAGAGAGAGTGAAAATGAAGAAGAGGTAAATGTGAGTGAACTTCAAAATACTTTTCAAGAATTATATGAAGAATCAATTAAATTAAAAAGAGCAAATTTGAAGTTAGAAGCAAGTTTGAAAGAACGTGTCAAGGTCGTTGATGATAGTATGTTAGTGGAAGACCTTAGGATACGAGAGAGATCTCTTCGAGAGAAGCTAGAATATATAGAAGGCGAGAGAGATAGCCTTAGAGGTTTAATGGAATCCTTGAAAAAGGAGCTTCTTGAGTTTGAAGAGAGAAATATTTTGTTAGAGTCTAAAATTTTAGAATTAGAAAATAAATTAAAAGACTCTACTAAAGTCAAATTTTATTTGGAGTGTAGGTCCGAAAAACTTGATAAAATCTTAGGCACGGTCCAAATCAAAAATGACACTTGTGGTTTAGGCTTCGATACTTGTAATGAATCAACTCAAAAAGCAAAAACCAATGTTTTAGGAGAATCACCTAGGAAAGCCTTTAGAGATCACTCCTTAGGTAAATCTTTTCGTCGTGAGTTCAAGTGTTCACATTGTGGTCGAAAAGGTCATCTTAGGAAATTTTGTTTTGATCTTAAACGAGTTCCTAGAAAATCCAAAGGTAAGGCAACCGAGGTAGCCGAGATTCTTACACCTCGAGATTATCATTCGTCATTAGTTTGGGTTAGGAGATCTAACTTGGTAACTTTACAAGATAGGGTTTTTGATTCTCATTTACTTTTACATGATTCCTCCCTTGCAAAATCTAAAGGTTGAATGTGTTAGTTTTCTTTTGATACTTTGGCGCTTGTACTTCACGTTACATTCACATGCTAAATGTATGCTTGTTTAATCATTTTCTAGTCTATGCTCCATGTTTAATCACATGCTAGAATTATGATTTTTGTTTATCTTTTGTATTATATTTCTTCATTTTGTTTGCATTAAATGAAAAATACAAAAGGATTTTTGGTTTATCATTTGCATTTTATCTTTTTAGCAATTTAAGATTAATGAAAAATACAAATGATTTTTGTTTCTCTTTTGAGTATTTATGTTTATTTTTGGTTGAAAATTTCAAAAACTCAAAAAGATTTTTTTTGTTGTGTATTTTATTTTGACACACTTTATGTGGAATATTCTTGTGTTAGAATCTCATCTTTTACGCTCTCATGTGGCTAGAACTTTTGTTTTATATTTCCAATCTGTATTATGTTCTTTACCATGCTTACATGGAGTAGTTGGATTTTGTGTTTATATAATGGATTCTATTTTTATATGCCTCTACTCACACATGCACGAGTTGTTTTGAAATTTTAACTTCATATGTATATTTGAGCTTTGTGAGGTGTTCTCCTACCAATCTTGTCATCTACATATTTGTGACCTAGGAGGACTAGTGCATGTCAAAATCCGTTGCACGTGAGATTTTTGAGAAATAAAAAAATGTGCACGGGGAAGGGCTCCGAAAAGGATTATTTTCCTTTGCGAATAGTAAGCCACCGTTTGTTTGGACCTACAAGAAATACATGGTCCAAGGCCTAAAAGAAAATATGACATTAAAAAGAAAATATTTTCCAAGACCAATGTTTAGTTGATATATTCATTCAATATTAATATATACTCATTGAGGGAGATTGGATGGTATATCAACGGTTTGCACAATGTCCATTTATCCTAGTTGTTCTTTCAATGTCATGACTCTACTAGTTTGTAGAATCATCGACATGCTAGGCTTGTATGCATTGTGTATGTTTGTTCATTGAGTTCAATTTATATTGTCATATGAGGTTATATTCAAATGTGATGAAGTTTGCAATCAATTGAGAATTCCGTGAACATGTTTTAAGTGATTGGGTCTAAATTTAATTCTTGCTAGTTCACACCCCAACACTACCGTTTCCATATGACACATTTTTTTCATACGAGTGTGAAAAGCTTATCTTATTTTGTGTCATTTGTGTGTTTATATCTATATATATGTGTGCATGTGCATTTTTGGTATACATTAAGTATGTATATATATGATATTCTCTTTTGGTATTTGCCTTGCTTTCTAGTCCATATATGATTTAATTCATAATTGGTATTCATATTGTTGCATTCTCTGTTGATATCACATGCTTAATTCTTTATGTATCATATTGGTATCGTTTTCTTGCATCTTAATTGGTATCCATAATTATTTATTGGATTAGTAGTGAAATTGTAGCCCATGTGCTTTAATGTTCTCATCACTTTATGCACAATTACATGTTTTAGCTTGTTATCCCATTCTATTTATCCCTTGCTTAGTTTAGAGGGTGTATATGCTTTGTTTGGGGGAGATAAGTTAATTTTTTATTCTTTAGCCTTTTAATTTTTGATTCTTTAGCCTATGTCTATTCCTGAACAAAAAGGGGGAGAATGATAGGGGGAGAAATGGTATCTAAACCTATTATAATCGTATCTTAGTTTGGGGGAGATTTATCTTAGGGGGAGACGACTTTCTAAGTTGATCATTGTTGATAAAAAGAAAGAATTAATTTAGGGGAGTAGTTATTTTACTTGCATTAAATATTTTGATTTTTCCTATGCGTGTAATTTGTTTGCTTAAGTGTGAAGGTATTATATTATAAAGTGACAACTTTCACCAGCAAATATTTTGATCCTTTGGGTTGTTTGAGTCAAGCATTGTATTTTTATTTTGGGTGGGACATTTTTGTCAGTCTAGTAGAGCTTGACGGCCATTTAGGATTTTTGTTTAATTTTTGTCCCGGAATAGCCAAAGGAGGAGATTTGTAAGGACACAAATTTCTAATTGAGTCCTTTGTAGTTTTGGCTCAATTCCGGATAAAAATGTTTGAGTCATAGGATAGTGTTCAATATACCTATTTCAAGCCTATGGCGAGTTTGCTGAAGATGTAGCGGCTAAGTGAACAAAGCTTCATCAAAATGTCAAGTTTAAGTGCCTCGTTTCTACGTCATCAACAGTGGTTATATACTCCCATGGTATGAATGCATTACATATATATATATATATATATAGGAACTTGGAGCCGTATAATGGGTGTAGGTTTAATTAAAACTGTTGTTTATTTTCAGAAAGATTTAATTAAAACTTTAAATAAAGTTTATAAAGTTTCTAGGCTAAAAATGAAAATTTTCAACTTTCTGGAAGTTCGTTCAATATGTCGTTCGAACGAGTTTTTCGTTCGAACCAAATGTCAATCGAACGAGTTTGCCAACGAGTTCCCAGTTTGGCCTTTGTAACTTCGTTCGAAATGTCGTTCGAACGAGATGGATGTTCGAACGAGATTTCCAATGAGATTTCTAACGAGTTCATTTTTTAAAGACACTGGAACTTCGTTAGAATGTCGTTAGAAGGTCGTTCGAACGAAACTTCACTCGAACGACAAATCTCGTTCGAACGAGATTTTGCTGGAACAGTTAAATGGCAGTTTTTGATAGTTTTCACCCATTTTCCCATTAACTTTCCCCACTAACTTTTGACTGAATATCTAAGTGCAGGAACCAACTTTGGAAAGTTAACTTTTTCATACACATCTATCTCCAAGAGAGAGTTTGAGAGAAAAAGTGAAAAAGAAAAATTCATGTTTTAAAGGGTCTATTTTTCAAAGAAAAATTCATTTACACTTTAGTTTTCACCCATATTGTTTAATGCAAGTTTCAATATATATAAATCTTGCTTGCAGTGTTTGGCATCGGTTTTTCATCTCTACCGTTTTGAAGAGACGTTTGGGTTTTCTTCAAAATCCCACAAAGAAGAAGAATTTTGCGTTGATTTACCCACTTGGAGAAAGGCTCCTTGTTCGGGTGACGGTGACCATATAAAGTCCGATCGGTGGATTCCGAGACCGCAGTGGAGCTACGTAATTATTTTCTAGGTGGAGGTGTCTACAAGAAGGAACGTTGGGGATTGAGAGGGATCGAGTCGGGTGTTGTAAGTCTACTGTCTTGTATTTGTAAATTTCGTACTTAGTGGATTTGAGGCTAGGGCCGTCCGAGGTTTTTTCCTGTTGTGGGTTTCTCCTCGTACATCGTGGCCTAGTGGTTTCATTGTTTATTTTATCTTGTGTAAAGTCATCTAGAACGCATGCTTAGGTAATTCAAGATAAAATTTGGTTTTAATCACTACATGTTTAATTTGGTGCTAAATTAAATATTGGGTAATGTGTAGTTAATTCAAGTCGTTAATTTAATGTGTTAAAATTTGGTTTGGCCTAATTTACTAAAATGAAGAAATTCCTTGTCAGGAAAATTTCTAGGACTTGGGTTAATTAAATTGTGTGTGTGTGTTTCATCATATTTCACTTTGTTTAATTTTAATTTGATTAGAAATTAAAATTTGTAATTTGTTTAATTGAACCATCATCTAACGCTTCCGCATATCTATTCCAAAAAGGGAAATTAAGTATAAGAATTTTAAATTAGGGACCTATTGTTCCAACAAGTGGTATCAGAGCTTTGATTGAGAAAAGCTCTCGCTTTCAAGACAGGGCTTGTGAGAGCCTCTACAGTAGAATAAATGAGACTTCCCAAATAAAACAAATTTCAATTGTGTGTGAACCAAAGCAGTTTTAATGAAAATCCAAGTTTTAATTCAATCCTAAAAACATGCATATAAGTGATATGGAATCATAACGTAATAAGCATGCAAAGGAAACCAAATTTCAGGAAAAATCCCCGAAGGGCAAAACCTTATTATTTCAACTATAATTTGTAAAAGAACGGAGAACAATCGGATTATAATGAAAATACAAGTGAAATACGAATACCCGCAGGTGTCGGTCGATGTCATTAGCAGTGGAGCAATCCCAGAAGCACCACAAGAACCACAATCCTATCTTTAGCCCAGGAATACCGTAGCACTTCCCTAATGACCTCAGTCCGGTGTAGATTTATCCTCTCTACAAACAGTTGAACAATAGCAAAGATTTTTCTTGGGTTCCAAAACAATTCACTAAATATGGGGATGTTTTGTGAATTAAAAAATAAGAGATTGAACTCTCAAAAGGTTGGAGAATAAAGTAAAACCCTTAAAATCGTATTCTGTTTAAAACCAGTGTTTCTCCACATGAAATTCGGTATTCTGACACCCTTTAAATACTAAAAATAAAGGTCGTGACATGTCAAAAAATTGTTATAACCCTCGCTTATGAGACCGTATTTTATAGTAATTACTTAGTATAGTAATTAGAGACCAGTGTTGGGTTATGATTTGAATGTTAATTCAATGTAGAAGATTGACATTTATTGTGAGGTTGCATGCATATCATAATTGTGGGAAAATATTGCTATGTCATGCTTATTAGTATCATCTGAATATAAAATGATATTTGACTAAATTATGGGACCGGAACCTAAATTGAATTTTAAAATGTCCAAATGATAATTTGGAAGTTGTAGTTGATTCCGGAATGTGCGAAATAGTCAAATAATGTACCATATTGTATTTTGTAGTTTTGGGCATTTTTGACTGGTTGTGCCTTAATTATGCTATTGCGTATTATTCTATCGCACTTTTGGTTAATTAAGTGGGGCATTTACCTTAAGTCACGACTTAAGCCTATTAAGTCTTCTAATTTCCCCAAAATCCCTTCCTAAACCTAAGAGGGTGAGAGAAGAGAAGAGAGAAAGCTTTGGAGATTGAGAGAGAGATTGCTACTACACCAAGGAATCTGCATATTTGCTGAATCAAGGCAAGTTTTTACTTGCAAATTGTGTCTTGAGATAGATGATGTGTTATGATGATGGTGTATTGATTTTAGTTTAGAAAACTTAGGGTTTTCTTATGTATATTTTGGGTTTTGATTCACTCTAAGTTGATTCATGAGGTTTTAAGATGATCAATAGCATCTTTGATGTTCTTATAGTGTTGGTATATGAGTTTGGTTTGGAGAAAATTGAGTTGGGGTAGAAAATGGAGTCCAAGACTCCATAGCCATTTCTTGGCAAAATCGCAGGCCCGAATCGATTCGGTCCCCAGGGCGAATCGATTCGGCTAGGGCCAGTGCTCAGGTCTTGTTGACCGAATCGATTCGGAATTGGTCCGAATCGATTCGGTAGTTATGCAGAAACCCATATTTTCAGTCCGAATCGATTCGGCCCTCTGAGCGAATCGATTCGGCTATTATGCAAAATCTCAAACTTTCTGGCCGAATCGATTCGGCCAAGGGGGCGAATCGATTCGGTATCCCTGCAGTTTTCAAAATTTTTCTTTTTCATTTTTTAAACCCTTTCCTTTAGGACTATTGATTAGGGACCTTATTAAATGAAGTGAACATAGGGTTTAGAGTTCTAGTTGAGTTGGGTCGACATCCTAGACTCGAAAGGGTTCATCTAGGATTCATTCAAGGGGGAATTTAAAATGATGCTTAGGCATTTCTTTTGTCTAGTAGTTTTATAAGGGTTTAGAACTTATTAAGGTTAATTTAGAGACTTTAGAATTCAACTCGAGATTAGATTTGACTTAATGGTTTATAGTAAAGCCTAAAATAGGCATTGGGAAGAACTTTGGAGTCTGAATTCCTTTTGAGGATGCTATGTCGGTACGAATTACATATAGTCCCGATTTAACTTATACATTTTATTAAAATGGGAAATTGATAAGGTAAATGATAATTTACTAATCATGTAATGGGAATTAAAAATAATGGATGTTACACACCCCTCTAAATACCATCTTAAGGGAAGTCCGCACGATAGGTGAATCCCCCTGGCTAATGAATGCAGGGTGGATATAGTCCTAGTCCATGGGAGCGCTTATGGTTGTATATTTTTCTGCGGGGGTAGGGAGATTCCGGGTGTGGTCTTGGCTACCACGCAGGCTCATGGCCGCTTCCCGACGCTTTCGATAGGATCCCAGGTTGTCTTAGGTTAGGCCCTGGAAGATGATGGTTATTTAGGGACGCGCTCAGTGGGGAAACCCGGATGGGCGGTCTTAGAAGCGTTATATTTATATTTATGACTATTCTAATTATCGAGTTGGACTCGATGGAACATTAATGCCCTAAAGAGCAAAATTCTGCCGCAAAAAGCATGTTATTGAGATTAGTGCCATATAGAGCACATGATGACAATTATATTCCTGATAAGGAATGGAAAATGAATATTTAAATTGAAATATGATTAAATATGATAAAGGCTCATAAGCACTTTTAATTCTGTTTTATTATGAATCTCACTCTATGTAGTCCTTCACCAGTTTCAGTTCCTTATATATGATGTTACCGTGCTAGACTATCATCCATGATTATTGTGCATCATTGTCATGCCTGTCATTTATCTATTGATCACATATACCCGGCCCTGACCGGTTTTCCTTTCTTGTTGTATATGTATATCTATATAATCCGTTCAGGTGTTCCGCCGCACGGTCGCCCGTAATGACTTTTCCTCCCACATGTTTTTGAGGAGCCGTGACATTGTGCGGGTTTCATGGGATTTTGTGTAGACGCCTCCGTTCATGTTTCTAGTTATGTTCAGTTTATTCGGGCTTGTTGCCCAAACCTTTGTAATTGTATAATGGATTTATATTGTAACCCTTGGTACTAAATGTATGTTGTATGGTTGTTATTGACCGACCTTTCGTTCGGTCCTTTTGTATCTTTCGGGATTTCTTATATGCGCTTGTGGGGGTTTCCACCCTCTATTTCTATTATGGGTTGTTGAAAATGTTTTTCTTTTTATTTCAAATCAAAGTTTTTGATAACCCGTTTTCTGGAATATAGAGTGGTTATTCCTTATACTTTGTATATTGTCGTGATGCTGAGGATGATATTATCCATGATTTCTTATTTTATCGGGGTATAGGGCTGGCCACCCTTTATTTCGGATAGCGGGTTGTCACAGATGGTATCAGAGCATCAGGTTCTAGAGTCTTTAGGATCTATGCGGACTTGTCACGTTCTACCGTAGCGTTCTTTGATATAGAACTTAATGTTAGGATTGTTTTGCTGCCTATGTATGCGATCTTCTGCTAAATAGATTGTCTTACATTATGTTTTAACTCTCTCTCGCCTTTATCTCAGATGCCGCCGAAGAGAGGACGTCCCGCTAGACGTAATAGGGTTATTAAGGATGAGTTTGGTCCTCCACCGCAGTAGGGGAATATCAGTGCCGCTGAAGTGGCAAATATTGTGGCCCAAGCTGTCAACGCCGCGATGACTGCAGTGGCCCAACAAATGCCACAAGCCCAAGTTAGGGGACAAGAAGCACAAGTTCCCACGGGACCTTCTAAGTGGGAACGGGTGAGGGAATCTTTCCTTAAAGGGCATCCCCCTGAATTCGAGGGAGGTTCGGATGTTATCAAGGGGAACCAGTAGAAGAGAGATATGCAGCGCCATCTCAGGATGGTGGAATGTAGTGAGGAGAAGAAGCAGATTCTCGTTACTTTCAAGCTGGTAGGACCGGCCTTACATTGGTGGGAGTCAATGACGACACCCGAGCAAAGGGATACTATGTCCATTACAAATTTTTGGGTTTTGTTTGATGGGAAGTATTTCCCTCCCGCAGTTCAGAGGGAAATGCAGAGAAAGCTGCAGGATTTGGTTCAAGGGGAGAGGTCAGTTGCTTAGTATGAGGAAGAGTTTACCCGGTTAGCCAGTTTTATACCGGATGAGGTAACCCCAGAATCGAAGAGGATCTCCAAGTTTGTGGGAGGTTTACATTGGCGAATAAAATAACATTTGCTGGGAAATCCATCTCTGATTGACTTTTGGTGATGTGATGAATGCCGCCTTACTTCACTGTCAGGAGCACAGATTGTTTCTGCTAAACAAGAAGAAGGTTGTTACTGTGGGACAAGCGGGGAGGCAGGGAGGTGTTGGGAGCGGAGGGGGAACATCTTCTTTGTCCCAATCCTTGGGGAACAAGCAGGTTGAGAGGGATCCTCAGCAGGGGGATTCGTCCAAGCGTCAACGTTTCGGTGGGTTTAATGCTGGTGGTAATAATAACAGTCAAGGTCAAGGTGGTCAACAACCACAGGGAGGTAGAGGTGGAAATGGTGGTAGGGGCCAACAGGGCCGAGGTGCGGGACAATTCCGAAATAACCAAGGTAGAAATCAGGATATTACGGCAATCAAATGTTTTCAGTGTGGGGAGCTGGGCCACTATAAAAGGGCGTGTCCTCAGTTGGTTGGAGGGCATCTTCCTCGGGCCCCGCAGCAGCCGTATGTACAGTTTCCTCCTCAAGCGCCTAATCCGGTTGCTCCTCCTCAACAGGGGCAATTGCAGTACGGAAGAGTTTACCATATTCAGGAGGCTTTGCTTCCTCCAGCTCCTTCGTCACCACCAGCGATCGAGGGTAAGTTTCTCATCCATGGGTATATGGGTCGAATTCTATTTGATATGGGTGCTACACACTCCTTTATTTCTAGGAGTTTTTCTCAGACTACGGGTTTGATAAAATCTGCTGAAAGTACCTTCACTAGCGTTGAATCCTCTATGGGAGATGGTTCATTGATTTTCTTCGTATGTAAAAACGTAGGAATTAATCTTGGTGACTTGTGTTTTGATGCCGATTTTCTCGTCCTTGATATGGTCGGGTACGATGTAATTTTGGGTATGGATTGGCTAGTGAAGTACCGTGCTATAGTGAATTGCTTCGGGAAGAGTATAGTTTTTGCGGTTCCGGGACAAGAGATGTTCCTAGTAGTTATACCTTGTATGGAAGGGAGCACGAGTGCTTATTTATATTGTATTGCGGAAGATGCATCTAGAGATTTCATGGTTCCCCTAGATTCTCTTCCCATCGTTAGGGACTTTGAGGATATTTTTCGGGAGATACCCGGATTACCTCCAAGTCGGGAAATAGAGTTTGTGATTGACTTAATGCCGGGAACTCGACCGATCGCAAAAGATCCTTATCGAATGGCTCCTGTGGAGATGAGGGAGCTGAGAGATCAGATTCAGAAGCTACTGGAGCAGGGCTTTATTAGGCGTAGTACCTCACCGTGGGGCGCTCCAGTGTTGTTTGTGAAGAAGAGAGACGGCTCTCTCCGGTTATGTGTGGACTATAGAGAGTTGAATAAAGTCACCATCCGGAATAAATACCCTTTGCCTCGCATCGACGACTTGTTTGATCAACTTAGGGGAGCTTCCTACTTCTCCAAGATCGACCTGAGGACGGGGTATCACCAATTGAGGATACGAGAGCAAGATGTGTCCAAGACGGCCTTTCTGACCCGTTATGGATCTTATGAGTTCTTGGTTATGCCATTCGGGCTAACCAATGCCCCTGCAGTGTTTATGGACCTTATGAATAGGGTGTTTCGGGATTTCCTTGACCAGTTTGTCATTGTATTTATTGATGACATCCTAGTCTATTCTCAGACAGAGTCGGATCACGCTGCTCACTTGCGGTTGGTCCTGCAGAGATTGAGGGATCATCAATTGTATGCAAAGTTTGAGAAGTGTGGCTTCTGGTTGAAGGAAGTTCAATTTTTGAGGCATGTGGTGTTGTCCCAAGGCGTGTCTGTGGATCCGAGTAAGGTGATCGCGGTAAGGGAGTGGGGACAGCCCACGACGCCCACTGAAGTTCGTAGTTTTCTGGGCTTGGCGGGTTATTACCGTCGATTCATTAAGGGCTTTTCTAAGGTTGCTAGCCCATTGACGAATTTAACCCGGAAAGGAGTAAGATTCGTTTGGGACAGTTCATGTCAAACGGCTTTCGATGAGCTCAAGGATAGACTGACTTCAGCTCCAGTCCTGGCATTGCCAAGGCCGGGATTGGAATATCTCGTCTTTACCGATGCATCTCTTTTGGGGTTAGGAGGTGTTCTTCAACAAGAGAGGCAACCCATTGCATACACTTCTCGTAAGTTGAAGCCTCACGAGAGGAACTATCCGGTACATGACTTGGAATTCGCCGCCGTTGTATTTGCCTTGAAGATATGGAGGCATTACCTCTTGGGGGAAAAGTTTAGTCTTTTTACCGACCACAAATCGCTGCAGTACTTATTCTCCCAAAAGGATTTGAACATGCGCCAGCGCCATTGGTTGGAGTTTGTGAAAGACTACCGATTTGATATTCATTACCACCCCGGGAAGGCAAATGTGGTAGCAGATGCCTTGAGTAGAAAGCCTGATGGAAACTTAGCTGAGGTGTGGAAAGCTAAGTGGAAAGAACTCAGCCTGGAGGATGCCGGAGTGAGAGCATTCCTTTCAGTGATGACGGTTACTCCCACGATTATAGCAAAGATTGTGGAAGCTCGAAAGAGAGATAAGGTTTGTCAAGATCATACACGCCAGTTGTTGTCTGAGGGAGCGGAGTCGTACTCATTAGGCTCTGAGGGTGGACTACGCTTCCATGGAAGACTTGTGGTTCCCGATGATGGGGATTTGAGACGTGCAGTGATGGCAGAATCCCACGGGTCGAAGTTCACGGTGCATCCAGGCGGGGCCAAGATGTACCAAGATATGCGTCGTTTGTATTGGTGGGCGGGTATGAAGAGGGATATCTCTGAGTTTGTGTCCCAGTGTACTACTTGTCAGTTGGTTAAGATTGACCACCAGCGACCGACAGGTTTGTTACAATCGCTCGAGATTCCCGTGTGGAAATGGGAGAGCATTTCGATGGACTTTGTTACGGGCTTGCCTAGATCCCAAAAGGGTCATGACTCAATTTGGGTGATTGTCGACCGTTTGACTAAGTCGGCACACTTCTTGCCTGTGCGCACCGATTATGATACCGCTCGCTATGCCCAGTTGTTCATTGAGGAGATCGTCAGACTCCACGGGGTACCTTTGAATATTGTCTCCGACCGAGATAAAATATTCGTGTCCCACTTTTGGCAGAGTTTCCAGGGAGCTATGGGGACTGAGTTGAAGTTAAGATCTTCCTATCATCCTCAAACAGACGGTCAGACCGAAAGGGTAAACCAGATGTTGGAGGATATGCTTCGTATGTGCATACTCGACTTTAAAGGCAGTTGGGAACAATACCTTCCGTTGGTTGAGTTTGCTTATAACAACTCATACCAATTCACTATTGGAATGGCACCTTATGAAGCTCTTTATGGCAGGCCTTGTAGATCACCCGCTTGTTGGTTGGAAGTGGGTGATAATAAGTTCCTTGGACCTGAAATGATCCAAGATACTTCTTCGAAAATTGAGCTTATTCGAAACCGCATACGAATAGCCCAAGATCGTCAAAAGAGTTATGCCGATGCGGGTAGGAGACATATGGAATTGGAGATTGGAGACCAAGTGTTAGTGCGAGTGTCCCCAATGAAGGGTATTAAACGTTTTGGGAAGAAAGGAAAGCTTGCACCCCGCTTTGTTGGACCTTTCCCGGTGATTGCAAAGGTTGGTCCCGTAGCATACCAAATTGCCTTGCCGGAACCTTTGCAACAAATCCATGATGTTTTTCACGTCTCTTCTTTGAAGAAGTACAGAAGGTGTGAAGGTGCCCTTTGGCACATTCCTTTCGAAGATATCGATTTGCAGCCCGATGTTTCTTACGAAGAACAACCGGTTGCTATCCTTGAGTTTGGGGAGCAAAAGTTGAGATCTCGTGTGGTGCCCCTAGTGAGAGTTCATTGGAGTCATCATCATGCGAGCGAATCAACTTGGGAACGCGAGGATGAGATGCGGGAGAAATATCCACATCTTTTCTCATGAGGTACGCCTGAATTTTGGGGGCAAAATTCCCTCATAAGGGGGGGAGTATGTAATAACCCTCGCTTATGAGACCGTATTTTATAGTAATAACTTAGTATAGTAATTAGAGACCAGTGTTGGGTTATGATTTGAATGTTAATTCAATGTAGAAGATTGACATTTATTGTGAGGTTGCATGCATATCATAATTGTGGGAAAATATTGCTATGTCATGCTTATTAATATCATCTGAATATAAAATGATATTTGACTAAATTATGGGACCGAAACCTAAATTGAATTTTAAAATGTCCAAATGATAATTTGGAAGTTGTAGTTGATCCCGGAATGTGCGAAATAGTCAAATAATGTACCATATTGTATTTTGTAGTTTTGGGCATTTTTGACTGGTTGTGCCTTAATTATGCTATTGCGTATTATTTTATCGCACTTTTGGTTAATTAAGTGGGGCATTTACCTTAAGTCACGACTTAAGCCTATTAAGTCTTCTAATTTCCCCAAAAGCCCTTCCTAAACCTAAGAGGGTAAGAGAAGAGAAGAGAGAAAGCTTTGGAGATTGAGAGAGAGATTGCTACTACACCAAGGAATCTGCATATTTGCTGAATCAAGGCAAGTTTTTACTTGCAAATTGTGTCTTGAGATAGATGATGTGTTATGATGATGGTGTATTGATTTTAGTTTAGAAAACTTAGGGTTTTCTTATGTATATTTTGGGTTTTGATTCACTCTAAGTTGATTCATGAGGTTTTAAGATGATCAATAGCATCTTTGATGTTCTTATAGTGTTGGTATATGAGTTTGGTTTGGAGAAAATTGAGTTGGGGTAGAAAATGGAGTCCAAGACTCCATAGCCATTTCTTGGCAAAATCGCAGGCCCGAATCGATTCGGTCCCCTGGGCGAATCGATTCGGCTAGGGCCAGTGCTCAGGTCTTGTTGACCGAATCGATTCGGAATTGGTCCGAATCGATTCAGTAGTTATGCAGAAACCCAAATTTTCAGTCCGAATTGATTCGGCCCTCTGAGCGAATCGATTCGGCTATTATGCAGAATCTCAAACTTTCTGGCCGAATCAATTCGGCCAAGGGGGAGAATCGATTCGGTAGCCCTGCACTTTTCAAAATTTTTCTTTTTCATTTTTTAACCCCTTTCCTTTAGGACTATTGATTAGGGACCTTCTTAAATGAAGTAAACATAGGGTTTGGAGTTCTAGTTGAGTTGGGTCGATATCCTAGACTCGAAAGGGTTCATCTAGGATTCATTCAAGGGGGAATTTAAAGTGATGCTTAGGCATTTCTTTTGTCTAGTAGTTTTATAAGGGTTTAGAACTTATTAAGGTTAATTTGGAGACTTTAGAATTCAACTCGAGATTAGATTTGACTTGATGGTTTATAGTAAAGCCTAAAATAATACTTTGGGAAGAACTTTGGAGTCTGAATTCCTTTTGAGGATGCTATGTCGGTACGAATTACATATAGTCCCGATTTAACTTATACATTTTATTAAAATGGGAAATTGATAAGGTAAATGATAATTTACTAATCATGTAATGGGAATTAAAAAAAATGGATGTTACACACCCCTCTAAATACCATCTTAAGGGAAGTCCGCACGATAGGTGAAGCCACCTGGCTAATGAATGCAGGGTGGATATAGTCCTAGGCCATGGGAGCGCTTATGGTTGTATATTTTTCTGCGGGGGTAGGGATATTCCGGGTGTGGTCTTGGCTACCACGCAGGCTCATGGCCGCTTCCCGACGCTTTCGATAGGATCCCAGGTTGTCTTAGGTTAGGCCCTGGAAGATGATGGTTATTTAGGGACGCGCTCAGTGGGGAAACCCGGATGGGCGGTCTTAGAAGCGTTATATTCATATTTATGACTATTCTAATTATCGAGTTGGACTCGATGGAACATTAATGCCCTAAAGAGCAAAATTATGCCGCAAAGAGCATGTTATTGAGATTAGTGCCATATAGAGCACATGATGACAATTATATTCCTGATAAGGAATGGAAAATGAATATTTAAATTGAAATATGATTAAATATGATAAAGGCTCATAAGCACTTTTAATTCTGTTTTATTATGAATCTCACTCTATGTAGTCCTTCACCAGTTTCAGTTCCTTATATATGATGTTACCGTGCTAGACTATCATCCATGATTATTGTGCATCATTGTCATGCCTGTCATTTATCTATTGATCACATATACCCGGCCCTGACCGGTTTTCCTTTCGTGTTGTATATGTATATCTATATAATCCGTTCAGGTGTTCCGCCGCACGGTCGCCCGTAATGACTTTTCCTCCCACATGTTTTTGAGGAGCCGTGACATTGTGCGGGTTTCACGGGATTTTGTGTAGACGCCTCCGTTCATGTTTCTAGTTATGTTCAGTTTATTCGGGCTTGTTGCCCAAACCTTTGTAATTGTATAATGGATTTATATTGTAACCCTTGGTACTAAATGTATGTTGTATGGTTGTTATTGACTGACCTTTCGTTCGGTCCTTTTGTATCTTTAGGGATTTCTTATATGCGCTTGTGGGGGTTTCCACCCTCTATTTCTATTATGGGTTGTTGAAAATGTTTTTCTTTTTATTTCAAATCAAAGTTTTTTATAACCCATTTTCTGGAATATAGAGTGGTTATTCCTTATACTTTGTATATTGTCGTGATGCTGAGGATGATATTATCCATGATTTCCTATTTTATCGGGGTATAGGGCTGGCCACCCTTTATTTCGGATAGCGGGTTGTCACAAAAATAACTCTTCTCGTTCGAATGACATACGATGTCATTTGAACGAGATCCTTATCTCGTTCGAATGAGATCCTATCTCGTTTGAACGACCTATCAAATGGGGCCATGATTGTAGATAATTTCGATATGAACAGTTTTGTATTTTTCTGATTTTTTATGAATTAGTTATGATTTTTCTACGGAACGGTGTCCGAGAACAAAATCTTTAGATAGTATGAATTCAAAAAATAAAAATAAAATATTTTAAAGCTCCGCTCCAACACTTAGAAAATATTTTATGAAAAATAATCCCAATACTCTATGTGCATTATTAAGGTACTCTAAAACGTAATCTTACCAAAGTTAACCTTGCGGAGACTGTTTATTGAAGAACCTTGATTATTCACATCCGTCTTGATGTGAATGTGATCTTGATATTCTTCGACGGGGTAGCGGTATACGACATATAAATTGATAACGGACAAAAATGTCCTTACAAATCTCCCCCTATGTCTATGCCGGTACAAAATAAAAATATTCGAATTATCAATCAAAATATAACCTATACAAATCTACCCTCCTGTGAACCCAAAACTGAAAAGGTAAATGAAAAGTATTCAAACTTTTTCAATCTTCAATAAACATCAAACCTCAAAGTTTTTCTCATCAAGGTGTGCAATCCACTAATTTCCAACTTTGTACCTACATACATGAGACAAAGAAAATACCTTCGTCACATATAAAGTCAAATCAAAACATACATAAAATCTCAAATCTCCCCCATAATTCAAAAACTCCTCCCATAAAGTCATAATTCATTCTCCCCCTTTTTATTTGTCCGAAATAGACAAGGAAAGAATAAACACAATAAAGCAAAATGGGGTGTCATGGGAAAAAAAAGCAAACAAACTATTTTTGAATTTTAAGATATTTGCATACAAAAACGTAAAAATAATTTTACAAAAATCACACATCATGAATTTTTACTAAGATAACCAAATCGGGGATATGGAATGAATGTGTGTGAACAAATTCAATAGGTAATAAAACTCAATCAAGAATATATGCACGATGCATACGTGTACAACTATCCAATGAACATCAAAAGCATCCTTAGGTATAAAGTTGTTGAATTTAGATGATATCGACTAAATCAAATCAACAAATCAAAGCCTAAGTGATTTTCACACCAATAACGTCCAAAACTAATTAGTGCCATTTTGAGAACTTTTCAAAGGATGAACAAACCCATTGATTGCTTTCCAACCAAACTCCCTCATATAAAATAATGCAATGTTTATATCTAACGAGGTACTAAATTCTCAACTTAGAGAAAACTTATTGGCCCAAATGTTGGCATATTTCATCTTTTTATTGCCTTAATTTTTTGTGTCGGCTCTTTTCAAATGGTGGATTTCACGACGTGGTAGTTATTAACTCGTAGCCCTTTCCTGTGTCACTCATTATTTTTTTAAATTTAAATAAATTCCTCACGAGCAATGGTTTTTACATGCACTACTTTTATTACTTTCAAATTATTGCACTTGGTTCATTTTAAGGACAGGATTAAGATGAAAACATTCGACCAACATATGATAAACAAGTGCAGTAATCAGACAAATTCGTACAAGTGTGCGGTAAAGGACATATTGAGTCAAACATGTAGGAAGTATCATCTAATAACATCTCAATGACTCTAAACATTGTAAAGCACATGGATGACATGATATATTGTCTCAAAACACTATCAAATTGTCACATGGATAAATGGAATGAAATTGTGACTCGGTCATCCTAAGTGTCCATTCATATACGGTGTAAAATAAGATACAAAAATCTTTTTTTCTTTTTCAAAATTTTTAAAACCGAAAATCTTTTTGGTTTTTTGAAAAGAATATATGGAAAAAATGAAAACCATAAATGCAAACATGGCACATACTAGCAATAGGCATAATATCAGCATATAAAACATCCTATGCTAGAAAACATAAATCACACAAATGAATCATCAGTCAAAGCTGGTGTGATTAAAAAAAATAGGCAGTGTTATCAATTAAGCATGAATATCAAGAATAACTGAATATAAACGGTTCCAGAAGAAACCAGCAATACTAATAATGTAACCAATGAACACAGGGTACTGAAAATAGAGAAAAAAAATTCTCCAAAGGTCGCTCGAATGAGAAAGCCTGTCGTTCGAACGATAAGGAATCTCATGAGAAGTGTTTTGCACGACATAAAATCTCGTTTGAACGAAATATCAAATTTTTTCCTAGTTTGCCCAAAATGACATGCAGTGTTGCCCAGTGAAAAAAAAAATTGTGAAAAGGATGCTTGAAATATGCTGACAGATTCCAAACAGTAGCTATCTGAAGAAAAAGCAATTTAAACTACAACAAAGTGAGTCATAACACTAGTACGGATATATCATGAGGCACAACTAGCGTATAATAAATATCAACACAATCAACCAAAAGATCTCACATGGGGTGAATCACGTGCAAGAAGATGAGAGTTATAAACAAAAAGACCATAAGCTTTTAAATCTAGTTTCCTAACCCAAATCGATGTGTAACGAGGTGTGGGGGTTATAGGAAATGAATTTATTTTATTAAACTTCTTAGGCTTGTAACAAAAATGCCTAAGATCTCCTTTCTTACCGCAATGTGTGCAAGTGTAAATTGAGCGGTAAGTGTTACCTAAAGCTGGTCCTTTCCTCAAATTCCTAGGTGGCACTCTCCTTAATTTCATAGGTGCCTCTCGCACGATGTTCTTAGGTGACTCTCACTTGACAACCCTCGGTGCCCCTTTCTTAACAATCCTAGGAGGCTCTCTTACACGTGTGGGAATGGGTGCAAATGTTTTTCAAAATCAATCCCACCCCTATCCTTTTTAATTTGGACAGTCCCTAAAATCTTATCTAACTTTTCGAACCGTGACTCCAAATCAAATTTCACCTTACTCGAATCTCTCAAACTTTTCTCAAGTTCACTTATCCTAGATTCAAGTAGGCGCATGGAATCCTCAAACTCAAGAAGCTCCTTTTTCATAGCTTCCATCACGCCTCGAAGATCATCCCTCTCACCCTCGACATATCTAAGTTTTTCTCTCAAAATTTTCACTCATGCCCTAAGTTCTTCAACTAAAACATCATTATCATTCTTTAAGGCACGCTCTTATAAATGGGATTTCAATTTCAAATTTTCTTTATTTATTTTCAAAGATTCATCATAAAGTTTATTGAAAGCAGTTTGCAAGTCATGCTCATCCTCACTTGTGTCGTCCTCACACACCTCACTTTTATCACTAGCCACGCGGGTGGGAAACTCTCGCCTAGAAGCAAAAAAAACTTCTTCTTCTTCTAAATCACTATCACTAAGTGTAGAAACACGATATGTCGGTTTATTCAATTTTATCCCCAAATTTTTGGGACACTCATCTATCGTGTGACTTACACCCTCACAATCTGAACACCTCTCAGAATTGTTATCAACAGAAGATTTAAAACAGGAGTTCGTGTGAATTTTCCAATTAGACTTTTCAAAAAGTTGACATCGAAAATCATCAAAACCACCAAAGGCCATTTTTAAGAAAAACATAATAACTTAGTGCAACATGCTTTGACATAAAAGTGCGTGCAAAAATCAGAATCACACGATAAATTAGCATAACCCGTCTTGATACCAGTTTCTGAGAGCCGCTACAGCGAAATAAATGGGACTTGTCAAATAAAACCGATTTTAATTGTGTGTCAACCAAAGAAGTTTTAATGAAAAGACAAGTTTTAATTCAATCCCAAAAACATGCATCTAAATGATATGGAATCATAACGTAATAAGCATGCAAAGGAAACCAAATTTCAGAAAAAATCCCCGAAGGGAAAAACCTTTTTATTTCCACTATAATTTGTAAAAGAATGGTTTACAATCGGATTATAATGAAAATACAAGTGACATACGAATACATGCAGGTGTCGGTCAATGTCATCAGTAATGGAACAATCCCAGAAGCTCCATAAGAGTCGCAGTCCTATCTTCAGCCCAATAATACCACAGCACTTCCCTAATGACCTTAGTCCGGTGTAGATTTATCCTCTCTACAAAGAGTTGAACAATAACAAAGATATGTTCTTAGGTTCCAAAACAATTCATTAAAGATTGATTTATTTTGTGAATTAAAAAACAAGAGATTGAACTATCAAAAGGTTAGAGAATAAAGTAAAACACTCAAAATCGTATTCTATTTAAGACCAGTGTTTCTCCACATGAAATCCAGTACTCTGAGACCCTTTAAATACTAAAAATCAAGGCGGTGACATGTCAAAAAATAACTCTTGTTGTTCGAATGACATACGATGTCATTTGAACGAGATCCTTATCTCATTCGAACGAGATCCTATCTCATTTGAACGACCTATAAAACGAGGTCATGATTGTAGATAATTTTGATATGAATGTGTGGTGGCTAGTTTTGTATTTTTTTGATTTTTTATGAATTAGTTATGATTTTTCTACGGAAAGGTGTCCGAGAACAAAATCTTTAGATAGTATGAATTCAAAAAAAAACTTAATAAAATCTTTTAAAGCTCAACTCCAACACTTAGAAAATATTTCATGAAAAATAATCCCAATACTCTAAGTGCATTATTAAGGTACTCTAAAACATAACCTTACCAAACTTAACCTTGCGGGGACTGTTTGCTGAAGAACCTTGATTATTCAGATTCGTCTTGATGTGAACGTGATCTTGATCTTCTTCGACGGTGTAGCGGTGTACGATATATAAATTGATAACGGAAAAAAATGTCTGTACAGGGCTCAATTGAATTTGAAGAATATTTTGGGGACGATGACCTTAATTGAGGTCACCCCTATTATTGCTCAGGAAGATGGGGCTGTGAAGACTGCTAAGGTGCAGTATATATTTTTAAGTAACGCTATATCAAAAAGTGGTGCCAAATTAGACTCACCCAGCATAGTCAAAATGGGAAAGAGTCAAATGGGTCTTTGAAGAGGATCGCCCGTTGTAATTTTAGTAATTGCGGAGATTGTGTGTGTTAGCCAATGGCTGTAAGATACCCAAAGGCTTTAGCATATGGCGGAGTGTGGTATACCCGAAAGTGAAAATTGAGGTAAATTTTCTTGACATGTAAGAGCAAGGATATATTGGTGGGAGTAGACCCCCACATTTAGACAGTGAAATATTATGCCAATAGAAGGATTTTAGGTACGGTTTAACTGTAAGTTCCTTCATCTTTTTGTTCAGAAAGAGATGTGAATAGTGTTACGAACTCATCACAAGAAGGGCCGGACAGAGGTCCATTTGTGAAAATGAATTTTGTAACGGATGAAGTAGGAACATTAGAGAAAAGAGTCCTAAAGTGGGTAATTGGCTCACGAGAATAGTCACCAACACTTGTGGAAAATTCTACTTGGACGGCCGATGCAAGTGGTGATTGTTGATGCAAAAAACTGGACTGAATCCCATTTTTATGATCACGGATAAATAGATAAAAGCAATCCAATCAAGCACATGAGAGACAAAGATTTTTAAAGTGGTTCGGCTATGAATATTATTCCCAGGGGTTTACAATAGCACAATGTGGTAGAGAGAGGGAGAAAAAGGGTGTATCTTGTGTATGGTCTCTCATCGTTCTCTTGGATCTCTTTCCTTTTGGCTAAGGGAATACATGTATTTATAGTGATGGGAGATAAAGAGATTCATTGTATGTAGACATTTATACATTATGTCTACATTCAACGAATCTAATTGTTGAATTGCTTGGTATGCTATGTGTTGTCATCTATAGTATAAATGTACATTAATGATCATTAAATGCATAGTTATCCTTTGATCTTCCATGTTGGTATGTCGACCAACTCTCCTCGGGTGCCGACTAACTCTCATCGGGTACCGACCAACTCCTTGGGTGCCGACTAACACTCCTCGGGTGCCAACAACACTCCTCGGGTGTCGAATATTGCCACGTAGGATGACATGTGTCCTTTTCTAATTGGTCCTCGTAGATGGAGAATTTTTGTATTAACAGAAGCCCCCAATGCTCCATGCTTGATGGTTTACTTGAAAGGATGGAGTATTTATTCTGCAGTGTTGCTCGGTGCTCGTGAAATTCTTGATCTACCTTCTTGATTTGTTCAACATAAAGTGCATTATCTCCTGGACGACATATGATGCAGGCTGATCGATGGTTACTAATCTTTCTTTTGAGGAATTCGTGTGCTATGTATCACCCCTGGGAATTTAGATGCATCCATGCCATAGTATGCAACTTGTAGCTTGTCATAATCTTCAAGTATGTTGATTGGTTTCCCAGCCGACCAACTGCTTCCTGTGTCGAGCAACTGAATGCTAACTTTACGTGCTTGATTTTTCTCATTTATGCTCCTCTGAATAGTTTGTTGAGTAACATTCTAGCTTTTGAACCCAACTCTTCAATCTGATTAGTACCAAGCTAGTGGTGGACTTCGAAACATTTTCATACAACTTCTTCTTCATTATTGGTCGGGACAATAGTAGTAAAGATCTCAGTGCTGTAGATGCTGAATTTGACTCTTGAACTTCAATATGCCTCCGTGTAAGTTTGTGGAGTTGAATTTGATACTCGACTGCATGATGTTATGAGAATGTGCCACCGAATGAACAACTGAATTTGTAATAGAAGCTACCAAGTGTGGAATATGAACTTTGAGTACTTTCTTGGCCTTGAAATATGTTGGTTTTGCTGGAAAAATAAGGCCGAGGAAATATTCCATGAAATAACTCCCTGAGATCTTTGCATGTTTGCATTTTCTGGCTTCTATTATTTAACTCAGTTCAAGTGTTTAAGAAGAATATATGTTGATATTTCAATTATGAATTTCTACATTTCTTCCATCATATGACTCTTGTCGGCTTTTGAAGAATCTGTTTGAATTCCAACTTGGGAATTTCTACATGTGTTCTTTAGCTCAGTACGAGTGTTTGAGGAATAGATGTTTGAATTCTTAATTAGAAAGGCCTACATGTATCTCTTATCTTAACTCGATTAAGTCAAGTATGAAGCTCTATGCCCAGGATTGGGGCATGTATGAAATGAATCTGATGGTGCCAATTGAATTGTTGTTTGCAGTCTTGCTGCTTTGCTGTGTGCAGTCTAGCTGTGTTGTTTTTGTTCGGTATTGACCTTTTAAGGTCTTTATGTGCTGTTGATGAGCATCCAAGAATTGTATGGGCAGATAATTTTTCCTGAGCACCTGTTGAGGCTGAATCATATAAAAATTATGATTAGAATAATTATTCAGCCGACCAATATATAGTGTGCATCGGCTTCAATATTGGACAATTTAAATTTCCAGATAATAATATGAGGGATAACAATCAAAATATCTCGTGTTCTCATAAAAATATGATGTACATAAATGTGTCTCCATAAAAATATTTAACGGACTTGTGATTATGAAATTTTCGTTTATTCATATTTGAAATAAAAACCGATCCACTAATTTAATAAAATCGTGATTTGCAATATTTTGCAGATTTGATAAATGAAAAATTGGACAACTAATTTATGTTTATAATCATAAAAAGCTTGACTGAATCAAAAGATGTATGTAAGTATGTAAAACATATAATTGATTATTCATATATGGATAAAATTGATCGTATCAACACAATTACATAATATGATTATTTGTGCAGAGAATATAGTTTTCTTGAAGAGAGAGAAAATGGGTCTGATTCAATTCATGTTAATATCGGAATGGAAAATACATAATCGTTCTTAATTCTTATCCTTATCCTAACATATTTGTTCAGAAAATCTTCAAGTGGTTCCATAGATGCAAGGATTTGTATAATATTTATGAGTATAAAATTCACCAGATCCCCAAATTGAAATCGATCACACAGTTAGTGCATATAAAAATTATAACTAAATTAAAAGATTTACAAATGAATCAAATTTGTATATACTCATATAAAAGAGATTTATGAATATAGAGAAATTATTTTATCTCCATAAAGAAGAAATAATATAATATGTACACAAATTTCTCAAACTTTGTGATTATGAAATGAACATTTATGCAGATTTGTAAAATTAGATTCAACAATTTGTGAATATAAAATCATGATTGAATTAAAAAATGTATGCACAATATATAATTGATTTGATCTCTAAGTTTATGGATATAAACATATGAGAATCATGATTTGAACAAAAATATAATGGGAATTTGAATAGTCATCAAAGATCTTTCACAAATTATTTCAAAATTAACAAAGAAAATTATCAAATCTTATCATCGTCGTATATATTGGTATATTTAATCATTTAAAATATTTATTCCATGATATAAAATTGAAACTTGAGAATCAAGCAAAAAGTTATGATTTATGAAATCCATTATTTTTCAGATTTCTAAATAAGAATTAATCTAACAGTTATGATTTTAAAATCATGATATGCAATATTTTGCAAATAAAAATTGGACAATTAATTTATGTATATAAACATAAAAATCATGATTGAATCATATAGAAAATAAAAACTTAGCTTTTGATGGAGAACAATGTTTGTA
This sequence comes from Sambucus nigra, assembly GCA_949130495.1. Taxonomy (NCBI): domain Eukaryota; kingdom Viridiplantae; phylum Streptophyta; class Magnoliopsida; order Dipsacales; family Adoxaceae; genus Sambucus; species Sambucus nigra. The sequence continues at coordinate 56,518,062 of OX422213.1, forward strand.
ACACGTTCCCACAGACGGTGCCAATCTGTTGAAGACAGAAAATGGCCACTGCCATTTTAGTGGCGTCAACAGTAGATAAATGATGAGGATGAGATTGAAGATGAAGATAAACATTCACATCAAACATATAAGAGACAAAGGTTTTTAAAGTGGTTCGGCTATGAATAAAGCCTACGTCCACTGTTATTTTATTCCCAGGAGTTTACAATAGCACAATGTGGTAGAGAGAGGGAGAAAAAGGGTGTATCTTATGTATGGTCTCTCATCGTTCTCTTGGATCTCTTTCCTTTTGGCTAAGGGAATGCATGTATTTATAGTGATGGGAGATAAAGAGATTCATTGTATGTAGACATTTATACATTATGTCTACATTCAACGAATCTAATTGTTGAATTGCTTGGTATGCTATGTGTTGTCATCTATAGTATAAATGTACATTAATGATCATTAAATGCGTAGTTATCCCTTGATCTTCCATGTTGGTATGTCGACCAACTCTCCTCGGGTGCCGACTAACTCTCCTCGGGTACCGACCAACTCCTCGGGTGCCGACTAACACTCCTCGGGTGCCGACCAACACTCCTCGGGTGTCGAATATTGCCACGTAGGATGACATGTGTCCTTTTCTGATTGGTCCTCGTAGATGGAGAATTTTTGTATTAACAGTGATAATGTCGCGTTTTGTCAGTAAAGATATTAACGCTTCTTTGGTGGGGAGCTAAAAGAATCGAAAGATTCAGTCGGAGAGTAGGACTGGATGAAATGGTGTTAGTGAAATACCGTGAGGGAGATACCCATTAGGGTACCCATCTAAATAATTTGAATAGCTGGATTTCTACCTAGTGAAGGTGATTTCAGTGGGGACTGGTAAGTCCAGTAGTACGTTCCTTAGGTCCAACGGAGTTGAGGGTTGGTGTGGGAGTAAGACCACATGCATTGATCTTGCCCAAGGTGAATAAAGTGATAAGAGTTTGATGCCTAGTGGGGACAGTGATTAAGATAGTTTTTTTTTCGGTTCAGACAAGCATGTTATGTCCGGGAACCATTTGAGAAGCCATGGTGATTGGCAAGTTAGAAATGTGAGTTTTATTCTCGGGTGAATGAGGTATGCTTTATGTGACATGAGCGAGTCACAATATTTTGATTAACGCTAGATTCACATGTGAGATGAATTTATTCGTTATATCGATAACATTATTATGTGTATATATTTCATGTTGTTTAGCGAGTGTAGACAATGATAGTATATTTTTATTGAGATTACTCGTTTTAGTGATGTGTTATACGAGTGTAGACACCCCATTCTAGCACCCCCTAACCTCTCCTTAGGTTCCTAGCACCTCCCTTCATCACTACAAACCTAAGTCATACCCCGAGTACTAACCTAGAAGCCATCGGGCACTCCCAAGATCCATTAGATCAAAAGTCAAACTCTTCAGCTCAACCGAGACTGAATGAATCCTCTAAGGGTACTAAAACCCCTTTCCAACGGTCCACCCCATGCGCGATTCTGACTTACGGTGCGGACGAATGATCTGTTTACGTCTGACAATCCCCCGTCCAAAGGATCGACGAACGCTTTCGAGCCACATTTGACCCAAAGTTAACTCTCGGACCCGGGAGTAGTTCAAAAGACTTTTGAACGTCTCTGAAGTACCTTTCCAACAGTTCACCCCGTACGCGATTTGGATCACCGATTTGCGCTCTACGACTCATTTTCCTAAGGAACCTGAAAGAGACTGCCAAACGGAAGGTTCCAAAACCTGCCTATCGGCAGTGTGCCTAAAAATACCTTTTGATTGGCAGGACCAGGCCTATGCAGATCAGCAATTCCACGGGCCTATAAATAGGAGGGTCTGACCTCATTGCAAAGGGACCCAAGATCTGAAATCCATCACTCTCAGCGAACTCTGAAAACCTCTCTCGAAGTTAGCGTGATTTGCACACCCAAATCCCTTTCCAACCTTCACTTTTCATCATCTTTTTCATCAAACTTGGTGAATTATCTACCCTCCATCGTAACCCAAGTGCAAGGGCTACTCTCCAATATCCAAGATATTCAAGAAGGTCCAACTTTCTCAACTCTCTCTTCAAATTCTCCTAAATTTGCATTAACTTATTTCATTACTTAGCACTTTTATTCTCTCTCACATATCCTAACATACTTTTTATTTAGTATTATTGCACATCTCTTATTTACATACAAATAAAACCCAAAAAAATAAGAAAAATAGGGTTTGCTCATAAATTCCAAACGGGAATTCTCACACTTTTCTCACAACTAAAACACATTTTTACACAGACACATACATAAGAGAAGTCCCCGATTGGATTTATGGGATAAACCCCACCCCTCATTTTGTACATGAACTACGTGGACTTTGATGCCTCTATATAGGCTACGTAGGCGTCTCGGGGTAAAACCCGAGATTCAAGTCCTACTTTTCTCCCACTTTTTATTTTTCTAATTCTTTAACTTAATTCTCCTAAAATATATATATTTACATATACATATATTTGTTCTAAGTGACGTATTATTCCACATGCGTTATCGTTCCATTATAGCGATCAACCCAAGGATAACCACGTAAATCATATTTTCTAATATTACTTTTAGGAACATTCCGACAGATAACTCGCTTTATCTCTTCCATGATACAATTCAATGATTCCTATCTCCACTACATATACACATACACACATATCACGGGGAAATAAAGCAAAATAGCAATAACCCATGAGAGACCGTAAGGGCGGAATGGGTGACTAACACCTCCCATTTCGTTACTTATCCTTCGGACCCTTTTCAAACCATTTTGGTTTCGTATGTATCAGTATGTCTTTGGATGCTATCCTTCGGGACGGCTCCCTTTATTTTGTTTATTTTGAGTAAAATAGACTTGCGACACCATCTCTCTACATTTTTCACCTCATCACCGACATCGGCCAAAGAGATCCTGAGAGGGATGCGCGGGACCAAGATCCTCTGGACAAGAATACCCCCTCTTTTTCATCCCTCCCACCACGAGGTTCGGGGATGGCCAAAGTGGAGACTCCACTGGGGATTTTTATTTTGAGGGCTAGACTCTAATTACATGAGTGTTATATTTTCTTATCTTTTCCCCTATTTTTCAGGCCCCCCTTTTATCTATTCATGTGTATCTCATGCTTATGCTTCTATTCACACACTTGTAGAAGATTCTCCATGTACACTTCACACCACATGCACCTAGAATCACATATATCCATATGTCGCACGCATCAACCATCCATACTTGGTATACCATTAGTACTTATACTTTGCCCCCTGTTTGGCATTATCGAGAAAGATACTCTCATCATAAGATAATAATAAGAGAATCATGCATGATTCACACGATTTCGCCAAAGATAATTGGTATTGACCAAATTTTTTCCAGTAACTGAAGGGTCACTTCGTAATGGGTGCTGGTCCCACAGGGCGCAGTTAGCCTAAGCAATATGGCTCTCACCTTCCATCAGCCTAGTACCTTCGACGTATATCGAATTGTTCCCACGCATTATACCACTTGACCGAAGTCATGACAGGAGGTATATCGCTAGGAACTCGTTAACGTACGTCAAGTATATCGAATTCTCTCTCACACGTACCATCCCCATGAGGTATATAGTGAGGCAATTCACGTACACTCACGTATATCAAATGGCTTGTACACATGTATTGATTGCCTTCAAAAGTAAGATGTATATCGTAGAAGCCACGCCAAAGGGGGGAACCCTTTCCGATTCACCCAACCAACTGCATACCCACATATAGGTGTCAAGCCTAGGACACACATGTTAGATTGCCGGTTTTTACCCAAAACTCTACCGAAATTCCTGGTCGGCATGCCGCCCTAAAATTTTGCGTATTTTTAAAAATGGGACCCTTCTCGTGAGCCTGGTTACACGTCCAACCATAGCTTTACATATGTTACAAACCCAACTTTTTTAGGCTCGGGTCCCGTCTGGCATTTCATTTTGCATTTAGTAGAATTTAATACAAGTGAGAACATAATAATTATAATAATCATGATGAGGCCCGTTTCCCAAAATATTTCTCCTTTCTTTATCAAAAATTTAAAAACATTTCTCCTTTCCTTATCAAAAATCCAACAACATTTCACCCTTCTTTATCAAAAATCCAAAAACATTTCTCCTTTCTTTATCAAAAATTCAAAAACATTTAACCCTTATTTATCAAAAGTCCCAAAACATTTCCCTTTTCTTTATAAAAAATTCAAAAATATCTTCATCCTTTTTCGTCAAAAATAAACCCCATATTACGACTTCTCATGTCGATTGCATGCCCTTGGTCTGACTCCTTATTGGCTTCGATCTTCAGTCAAATCACCCCGGAGTTCTGTCTGTTCCACTGCTACTTCTTTCGAGTTCGGTATCCATCCACTTTCCATGGAGAACACAGATCAAGTACTAGTTGTGCAGTCATATCTGACAGCAATCTTAGCTCAGCTCGTGTCCAAGATTGACAACCTCCACACTGAGGTCCGAGAGATGCAACAAAACCAGGTTCCTGTTCCTCAAAATCTCGAGGCCCTATTCCCTAGTGCTATGTGTCCACCCGAGCCTATTTAGGTTCTCGAGGAGTATCAGCACGCTCTACGTGCCCCTCCTACTAATGGGCCGCCACCTACCCAGCTTCCTATGCCAAACCTTACCCAGCCTATGATCATTGATCCGAAAGTGGAAGAATTAAGCAAGGTCAAAGAAGATCTCAAGATGCTAACAAAGAAGTTTGACCAAGTTAGAATCTTTGGAAATTACATGGACTACACTCATATGTCCCCTTATCCTAAGGCAAGGTTACCTGAGAAGTTCAAGATGCTGAATATCGAGAAATTCGGAGGAAGTGGACCCCCGATTATTCATCTTCGCAGTTATCACCATTCTATGACTCTCCTAGGAGCTTTTGAGGAAGTGATGGCCCAATTATTTCACCAAACTTTGAAGGATAGCGCCACGCGATGGTTTTTGTCTCTCGAGGAGTCCAGAATCCGTAGCTGGGAGGATGTAGCCCGAGAATTCATATCGCAGTACAAATATAACAAAGAGCTTGAGGTTTCCCGTCGTGATTTAGAGCTTCTCAAACAGAACTATGGGGAATCAATTAGTAACTTCATAGCTCGATGGAGGGAAAAAGCAACCACCATGACCAATCGGCCATCCGAGGAAGAACAAGCCAACATAGTAAAGAAGAACTTCTTATCCCATGTCCGAGCAACAATGGGAGGACAATACTATCCCCACTTCTGATCTCTCAGAGAAGTAGGAGTAGAAATCCATGAAGATCTTGCTAAAATAGAAGTTGAACCAAAGAAAGTGTCTGGACAGTTGACCCCCAAAAAATATGACAAACATGTCAATGATGCAGTCTCAACCATCAACAACATCTCTTAACCAACCACCTCCTGGGCACTAGAAAGTCGTCCTGTCCCAGTTCGAAAGGAATACACCGAGCTCCATGCCCCCCTCTCCAAAGTTTATCAGACCATGTTAAGCCAAAACCTTATCAAACCCTTAGATTCCCGTCCATTACCAAATCCACTTCTAAGAAACTTCAAGGTAGATGCCCGCTACGCCTTTCACCAGACTGTTGGCCATACCACCGACCAATGCTTTCGCCTTCGAAACATAATCCAAGGTCTAACTGACCGGGGTACCATTGCCCCACCAGCCAATCCTAAGCCAAACACTACCCACAACCCACTCCCAAATCATGCCAATGCCATCATCCTAGAAGAGAACCCATAATTTTATCCCTCTACTTAAATGACGCTTATATACTCTCCTAAACCTCTCTAAATTTTCCCATATTTCCTCCTACGCCCTGCTAGCCTCGCTGATCAGGCACTGCCACTCCTTACCAGAGCATGCATCGTTGTCCGTACCCATTCTGAAAATAGAAGCATGGAATTATCAGAAATATTAAACCAACTCCTAGAGTTCGGGCTAAACTTACCCTCACAGATGATCATTGATTGGTAGAGGTTCAGTACACTATTCTTAAAAGAACATAAATGGGCTCGAGAGTCATACGGTTCGATAGTACCAATCGATGAAGTCAGTGTAGATGACGTTGTCTTCATCATGGAAGAATTATTCAGGCAAACCAACTATATTTGTAGTATGACCGAATTACTTGATACTCTGAAGCTACAAGGGTGCCTGGTCCCTTCAGCCTTACATCTCCCCATAGAATAGGAGGACCTGTATGAAGAAGCCATTGAAGTCGTGGAATGCATTGAATTTACATGGAAAGATAGAATTATTGCAATCGGATGGAAGGAGAATTTGAAAATTCAGCTTTAGAGAAAACTAGCCCGGTAGCTGACATGTGTGGGATGATATCATTTGAAAAAATCCTCGAAAAAATAAACAAGGTGGCAGAACAACCCGAGATTGACGAGGAAATGGGATTTATGTTCTTCCCTTCTTCAATAAATCACATGACCAGATCAGTTAGGCATTACCAAATCCCAAGCTCACCACCGTCTAATGTCAAAGGTAAGGGCATTGAAAACCTTCCCATGCCAGAAATGACCCTCGAAGAAAGCAAGATCCTCGATCAACTAAAGAAAACTCAAGCTAACATCACTCTATGGAGGCTTTTCATGTCTTACCTACTGCACATAAATGCTTTGATCAAGTTACGCACTAGACCCACAGTTCCTCCTTCTACTACACCAGAAGAAGCGGTAAATCTAGTTGGATCCCTGAACTCTACCCAAATTCTATTTTTTTCCGAAGAAGGAATCCCCAGAACTGGGCCAAACCACAATCATGTACTCAACATCTTCGTCGACGTTATGGGGAAGATCGTACCACTCTCTCTTGTTGATAATGGATCCGCCTTAAATGTCTGCCCGTTAAGAACCTTTAAATGCTTAGGATTGAAAGAAAGTGACCTCACTCCAACTTTCGCTGCTATACATGCCTACGATAATACTCGTCGAGAAGTGATGGGATCCATAAAACTTGTAATAGGGGCTGGACCTATAAACCCTATCGTTCAATTCCAAGTTATTGACATCCCAGCTTATTTTAACCTGTTACTCGGATGACTTTGGCTCCACAGTATCAAGGGTGTGTCTTCCTCGCTCCATCAGAAATTGAAGTTCTTTGCCGACAAACGAGTCATCACCATTTTGGATGACGATGACAATGCTGAGGGTGTGAGTACTAACAATCTAATCCTTGAGATACAGTACGGGTCAAATGATATGCTCCTATCAGGATTTCGAGTTGAACCACTTCTAATCCTGATGGGGGACGATTTCATAGAAAGGGTTTGTCCAGAATATGACCCTCATGGCAATGTCAATGTGATTCAAATGTTCAGAAACATGCACATCATTCGCGGACTGGGCTAGGACAAAGACAAAAAGGGATAATTGATCCCATTGTACTGAAAAAAATCTTTCCCTCCTTGTGATTTGGAGTATCAACCATCGGAACAAGAGCTCAGAATGATCCGCCAGTCTCGACCAAAGAGAAGATTAGACTGCATCAAGACTATCCCATGTGATTCCTTGAATGGATGATTCATTAAAGAAGGTGAAGACATCCCTTTTTGTGGCTTTTCGGAATCGTGGTATGACCATACAGATAAGAAGATAAAGACTGGAATGGAGATGTTTTTCCAAGACAGCTACCAATGGGCCAAAAATTCCCAACACTATGTACAAACACTCATCAAAGATGCCACAGATTTTGAGGGAAGTGACTCTGAGGATTCGTTTGACTTACAGACACTGAGGCTGACAATATGCATGGTTCATTCAAGCAATACATCACTAGATCCATCCCACCTGATTAATGATACTGACACACCTCTCCTCAACTGGCATGATGCGACGGTTCTACCTGTTGAAATCCCATCAAACCCCAATGTTTACCCCATTTCTTCTTCTATTGTCTATCCTTGCGTAAATGTAATCGATACCTCCTTTGATGAGGTTCTCAATGCTATTTTTCCTATCAATGAAATAAACGAAGATTTTGAGTATCTTACTGTGCCTTACATTAATTGTTTAGATTCTAATCAAACTTTTGATGATGATGATTTTGCAAATGAATAATTCTTAACTGATCTAATTAAGGTTAATAACAAATAACAAAACTGTGTTCAAGTTAATAAAGAATAAATTGTTGTTGTTAACCTCGATTCTAGTAGAAAATTGCGTGAGATTAGGATAGGGGATACCCTCGACGAGCATGAGCGCGCACAACTCGAGGAATTACTAAAGGAATTCGTGGATGTCTTCGCATGGTACTATGATGATATGCCAGGCGTTGTTCCTGAAATAAATCAACATGAGATCCCCACTCTTCCAGATTACAAGCCGATTAAACAAAGGTTGAGAAAACTCTGCATCGAATGGTCGCTCAAAGTTAAAGAAGAGGTGGTCAAACAGTTGAACTTGGGCTTCATTAGCGTGATCGAATATCCCACATGGCTAGCCAACATAGTGCTTGTACCAAAATCAGGAGGGAAAGTTTGGATGTTTGTAGACTACCGGGACTTGAACAAAGACTCTCTTAAAGATGATTACCCGCTACCTAATATCGACATGATCGTGGACAATACAGCCAATCATGCTCTCAAGTCATTCATCGACGGGTTTATCGGATATAACCAAATCAAAATGCACCCGGATCACCAAGAAAAAACTGCATTCATCACACCGTGGGGAACCTTTTGCTACGCTATTATTCCATTTGGTCTCAAGAATGATGGGGCTACCTACCAGAGGGCTTCCACGTCCATCCTACACGATCTAATTCACAAGGAAGTTGAGGTCTATATGGATTATATGATTATCAAATCCAAAATTAGAGAAGGCCATGTTACCTCCCTCCGAAAGTTCTTCGAACGACTGCGACGATATCATATGAGACTCAATCCGTAGAAATGTGTCTCCGGAATTACAAAGGGAAAACTCTTGGGATTCATGGTCAGTGAGAAAGGGATAGAAGAAGATCCTGCCAAGATAAAATCCATACTTGAGATGCCACCTCCCCGAACGAAAAAAGAAGTCCGTGGTTTCCTTGGAAAATTACAATACATCAGTCGGTTCATCAGCCAGCTAACCTCCATCTGCGAACCTATTTTCAAACTCCTCCCAAAGGATTCAACCAAGTTTTGGAACGAGGCCTGCCAAGAAGCTTTTGACCTAATCAAATAATATCTGACCCAAACTTCGGTACTCATGCCACCACAGCCTGGTCTCCCCTTGCTCCTATACCTAACCATAACCGACACTGTAGATGTGGATTTGCTAGCCAAATACCTTGATGATTCCTGCAAAGAAAGAGCCATATATTACACCAGTCATAAATTGGCTGGGTATAAAGTCAACTACACTTCTTTGGAAAAATCATGCATCACGCTTGTTTGGATCACCCAAAAGTTACGACACTACATGCTCGCCTTCCCTATTAAATTTGTATCCCGAATGGACCCCATTAAGTACCTGCTTGAGAAACTCTCCTTATCTAGTCAAATGGCCCGGTGGTTGATGCTCCTAGATGAGTTTGGTATCATGTATGTCACATATAAATCCATGAAAGGAAGAGCCATCTCTGACTACCTCACTGACTACCCCATGGAAGAATCTGACAACTGGATCTCCGAATTCCCAAACCAAAACATCCTCTGCGCTACTCAAGACAACCTTTGATGGAAAATGTTCTTTGATGGCGCTGCCAAAAAAAAGGGATATGGCATTGGGATACTTCTGAATACCCCAAATGACTCCCACACTCCCATCACTATCAAATTGGATTTCCCCTACTCCAATAACATGACTGAATATTAGGAGTGTATGGTAGGCCTCAAAGTTGCACTCAAGAATGGAATTCAATGCCTAGATGTCTACGGGGATTCTGCCCTCATCATTGGTCAAGTGCTCAGAAAATGGAAAGTCAAGGATGAGAAACTCCAACCCTTCCATGCCCACTTAGAAGAAATAGCCTCCCAATTCCAAGACATCACCTTCCATTACCTACCTCGAGCAAAGAATAACCTATTCGATGCCCTTGCTAGCCTAGCCTCTATGGTTGACATGCTTGAAAGAATAACAATGGACCCCTTCCTAGTTCAAAAGCAAGATAAACCAACCCTTTGCTACCACATTGAGCTCATCACCCAAGAAGATCCCGAGCTACCCATTTGCTGGTACTATGATATTTGGCACCTCCTAAAGCATGGTAGGTATCTCGAGGGTTCCAATAAGAAAGACCGGGTAACTCTTCAAAGACTGGCACCAGTTACATTATCTGTCACAAATCACTGTTCAAGAGAAACTTTGATGTAACGCATCTACACTGCATCGCAGGGGCTGAGATTGAAGAGATACTGTAAAAAATCCACAGCAGGGAATGCGGGCCACACATGAATGGTCACATGGTTGCCAAAAAGATCATTCGATAAGGCTACTACTGACCCACCATGATCCCTTGGCCATTCTCCACTTGGGGTATAGACATCATACGGAAAGTTACACCCAAGGCCTCCAACGAGCATAAGTTCATCCTAGTTTCCATTGATTACTTCACCAAATGGGTCGAAGCCGAGTCATACGCAGTTTTAAATGCTAAGAAAGTGTCCAAATTCATCAAGAAGAACACCATTTGCCGATATAGGGTCCCGCACGAGCTAGTGTCAGATGACGGGTTGAAGTTCGAGGCAGAAGTCACAAAAGTGGTCAATAAGTATGGGATTCAGAGACACAAATGTTCTCCCTACCGAGCTCAGAACAACTGTGTAGTCGAAGCCGCCAATAAAAACCACAAAGCCATAATCAGTAAGATGATCGAAAGCTGTCGAGATTGGGCCAATCGAATCTCTTACGCCCTAGGGGGCTATCGAAACTCAATATGAACCTCTACTAGGGATACCCCTTACTCTCTAGTCTACGGAAAGGAAGCAATCCTACCTGTGGAGCTGGAAATACCCTCATTGTGCATTATGCTGGAAAGTAAAGTCAGCGAAGAAGACTGGTACCAAAGCCATCTTGACGAGTTGACCCTCCTAGGTGAAAGGAGATTAAAATCTCTATACCACATACAAGGGTACCATCGTCGTATAGCGTGATCATTCAATAAGAGAGTCAAGGATTTCGGTGTCCGAAAGGGGGATTTAGCCCTCAAGGAAATAGTAGAGCCCATCTGGGACCCCAGAGGGAAATTCAAGACCAATTGGAGCGGCCCATACATCATCAAAAAGATCTTGTCTGGCGATGCCGTCATGCTCACTGACCAATATGGAGAAGAAATGGCTCGTCAAGTCAACTTAGACCGTCTTAAGAAATTTTACCCCTAGTCCGAAATCTCGGTGTGCTACGAATCTTCTCATCTCCCTTCTATTTCAAAAAAAAATCTCTGCACTTCCCTCTACCTAGAACTACGTAGGCCTGAACCTTTGCAAAAATCATTCTCATAAAAATTAAAAAATTTCAAAAACCCCAGAGGTACATAAGCAGCTCATACATGAGCACAACCCTTTCTTTTTCATAAAAAAATATTATTTTCTTATATCCGAGAACGACAGTTCATTCTAACATATACTTGAACAAAAGGATTATGCATTCCTTAACGATTGGAAAAGATAATTCAAAATACAAAATTCATCAAAAGGAACAGTTGGATGATCAAAAAACTTGTTTATTTCACTAATAAGAAATTACGGTACAATTACATAAGAAAAGGAAGGGATAACTCCATTCCCCCTACCTTCTTAGAAAGACAAATAAAATCCCCAAATTTATTCCCCATTACAAAACAAACTCTCCAAGAGTCCTACCCACAGCTAACATAGGAGCCTAATCTATCATCATCTACATCCTGGGGTCCCCAAGCTTCCCCTACCTGAATAGAGTGTTGCAGACGCTCCATAGACCGATAAGCTCAAACCAGTCTCGGAAAAACTACCACACCTCCCTCCATGGTATCAGATAAGACAAGCCACCTTCGTCTAGTCTCCACTACCAATATCTTATTGACCACTCTTCTCCACAACCACTTCAAATAATACCCAGGGATGTGCTAAACTCTCCTAACAGACTAAGAAGTACGGATCGACGGCCACCAACTCTCCCAAAGAGCCAAACCGCATGCGCAGACGCTCTGTCAGATCTTCTACCGGAAAGAAATCTAGTGTTCGATGTGGCACGACCTACTCACAGCCAAATTGGAGCAGAAGCCGCCAAGGGAAATAAAAATAGGTTTGACTGAGACCAACCAGCTGGACGTACGGGTATTTCCCCAGCTCCAGAATAGGCAGCAATGTCCCCACCAAGGCACTGACCAGTGCAGATTTAAAGCCCCATGCTCCACAAACCAGTTCTCCCAGCTCTCAATATCCAGGCCTATTCTGATGAAATAACACGAAAAAAAGTTGGGTACAACCGACAAAGGGTATTCCGGAGGAGTCAACAGGCGGAATCTCTTAGACAACCACATGAACAGCATCATAGGGCTACCCCTCAGAAAGTCAGAACGATCTTCTCGCCAGGCATCCAGGACATTCAAAGTCTCTGCCAGCATCACCGATGCAAGATTATGACAGTATGACATCCATGAAGTGATGGCTGCAAGTTGTGGATCCACCATTAGTTCTCAAGTCACCAGCAGTAATTTTGAAACCAAGCCTAGAACGACGATTCCAGCATATCCAACATCACTAACCTCCTACAAATGCACAGACCGCAGCATCGCCGGAAGGGAAATCATTCCTCTAGTAACTAAGGACCTACCCACCAATGGCGAGACGGGGAGAAGTCCAGCCAATAACTCCCATGGATATCGAGAAAACTCAGGCATAGCAGTCGCCACACTAGGGTTTACTCCCAACATGGCCGAAAATTCTTCATAAGTCGAACAGATTTCTTCCAAGCCAAAGTGAAATACATGGTCTTCGGGGTACCAAAATTATACCGCCTCCATTAGCATGTTCCATTCTATGGGTCGATTATGCCATAAAGAGACTCGACGCATATTGAAAGCATCGTAGTCGACGTTGTAGTAGCACATAGACTCCAAAGTCTCGAGGTAGTTGGCAAATAAAACACTACCAGGGAGAGCCATCTCATAGAATAAGAAAGTTAGGATATGAAGGTGTGATGAAAACATCCACACTTACCCCTTTTTATACTTAAAACCCCTCACAAAAGACATAACCCCTACAGAAATCGAAGGGAACCATGCCCCACAAGGTACCAAGAGCTGAAGAGGGCACTAATCAAAGCTTTAATTAATTAGACTGGATTGACCTACCGATAGGCAGGACAAGGCGCTTATCGATAGGCGACCCCTTATGTTTAGAAACTTACATTTTTCCTCTTTTGTCAACATCAATTAAGTCAATAAAAATAAATTGATATTCTCAAATAGAATTTCAAATTCCCTTTTTATCTTTATATAATTCCTCATTGTGAATAAAACTTCCTTTCAAAACTACTAAAAATATTTCCTTTTTACGGTGTCAGCAGCAAAGTAAAAAGTGCATATGCCTGCATTCATTCATTCATCATTAACAGAAGATAATAAAAAACTCCATTGCATTGCATATATATTTTTCTGTGTTACATCAATTTTGCCGAAAATAAATAAAAGCAAAAAAACAACGGGACTCAGCCCAAACCCATATTCTCTCTCTCTCTCTCTCTCTCTCTCTCTCTCTCTCTATCTATCTATCTATCTATCTATCTCTCTCTCTCTATCTCTCTATTTCTAAGAACTCCCACCCCTATGACGTACTCTCTTTCCCCTGCGGCGAGATGACGCACCACCGCTACCCAAACTAGACTCCTCCCCGGATGAGGCAGACGGCACCAAGCAAGAAAGAACAAGAACTGCGTCCCAAATATGGGCAGTCGCCGAAGATATTCAGTACCTAATATCCCACGGCCAAGTGGTGGACACCTATACTTGCTGCAAGGAAAGGCAGACTCAGTATCAAGCAGAAAAGATCAAACGAAACCAAAAGAAAAAGAAAAGAAAAGAAAGATATACCACAGGACGAATAACCTCCTTTGTCAAGCCCAACTCCTCTGGGTCCATCGCAGGAGGACAATGCAACATAGGCACCATCCCTCCATTAGCCCTCCGGATGTTGTATGAATGGGTATGCAACCTGTTAAAGGGAACCTTCGAAATCGCCACCGCCGCAGATGTCAACGGGCCACCACCATTGTAGGAAGACCCCACTGGCCGACTCGAACCCGCAGGAGGGAAAGTCAGTGCATCGTATATGCTGGACGCCATTAGCCAACTCGTCATAAAGTTCATATAGTCATACATCACAGCTATATCAGTGTACAATAGATAGGACTCACTAATAATCTCCGCAATCTTCGCATCCTCTGGCAACAGTCGCTCCCGCCTCATAGACATAGGGGGCCTCGCAGGTGGCACCACCACCTCCTCCTCAGCAATCTGTCGGACCACCCTCTCCCCACAATACCAAGAGTGGCCAAACTCATGCGCAAACAAATGCCTCACCTGCGCTTTCATCCCAGTCAACCCCGTGTCCTGAATAGCCATCCCTAAAGGGTAAAAGGTCACCTGAAAAATTCCCAGCAGATATAAGGCAATATAGAATCAGAGCACACAAAGACCAAGACTAAAGAAGAAAAAACTCTTACCCTATCACTAGTCAGGCCATTCAAGACCTGACGCACCGCTTCCAGAGAAAGAGACTTCCTCAACTGCCGATTGGCATTCCGCCACCGATACAACTAACAAAAGTCCACAACAGTCTCATCCTTCAGAAAAATCAGCTGGGTACTACACCCAATCGCCTCATAGAACCACGTCCGCCAAAGATAAGAATCCACAATCGAAAAAGAGACGCACAAGGAAAATGCGAATGCATGAAAGGAAAATGCGCAAACTAAAGAATACCTCAAGAAGATACGTGGCTCCACTAAAAGTCTGCCGACAACACCTGAATGCATCCAGAGAAAAATAAAGGGTAGCCAAAGTCAGGCTCCCCCAATCATAGAAATGGATGTTCGAAAACATCCTCAAGTATGGTAAAAACCATAAGTAGAAAACGTCACCGCTCGACTCCACCAAAAATCTCCTCGACACCAGCAAAATGAACAATCGGGCCATCTGCCTCACCTGCAACCCGTCCTCCACATCAATCACCCTGCCTAGCAAAACATACCTCATCAGGGACAGACGGATAGATTCCCCTGATACTATCCTCCCCACATCACTGAGCGTCGCCCGTACTGCCTCCGGCCTCACCCGCAAGGAGCGATCCACCTCTATCTACTCTCCATCACAATCCAGCCCCAGTAACTGTTGCACATCTATAGGAGTCACAGTCATCTCCCCGAAGCCAAAATGGAAGGTGTGGGTAGTATCCCACCCACCTCTCCCCTAGAGAGCATAAGAACGTCATTGAAAGAGGTGTCTCATCCAGCACAGACACCAGCCTCCCAAAGCCTACTGACGATACTACCCAATGCACCATAGGTGGAAGGTGCTCCCAGACATCCTTAAGCCTCGTCATCCCGCGGGCACCTATGGTGGACAAAGAAACATCAGACTGTCAAAGAAAAACCTCATCAAAATCCAAAAAAAAGGAAATCAACAAAAAAGAATGCCAAAAGTCATTTTTGTACTTACATAACCACCAGGGTTCACCATCCTCGAAGAGCGATGACACGACGGGGCAGTAAAGTTCGCTCATCCGCAACTGGCTCGAATGCATCAAAAGAGTTCTCACTCCCCAAAACAAGAGGCGCCCTATCTCTCCACTCCACATTCGCCCAGTCATCAACAACCAACCACTCCCTGTGTACCACAGTGCTCATGAAAGTGTCCATTTTTTTAGATTGCGAAATGGTAAAATGATTCGCAGAAGAAAATCGCAGAAATAGAGAAGGCAAGAAGCTGTGAAAAATGAGGGGAACCCGCCCCTTTTTATAGGAAGCCAAGGGTCATGCCAATCGACACTGCACCCCTACCTACTGATCGACACTGCCCCTTTATCTTATCAAGGTAGTCCAAAAGTCTATGCCGATCGGCTCCCCCCTTAAATTTTTATACAAAAACTCCTAGAAAATACCAGAAAACCCTAAAAAATCCTCAAAAAATCCTAAAAATCCCGGGGAGGATTTAGAACATTTTCACTAAGAAGATTTCTCACTCCCTCAAGCAGAACCCCTATTTTCCAAGCGGAACTCTCAAAAGCCAAGTGAATCTCCTCTAGATAACATCCCCAGAGGACCCCTGAAGTATCCCTGAGAAAAGAATCCAAACCATGGACCACCTAACCACATCCCTAGTGGAATTTACAACATCAAATTGGCTATTACATGGCAAAGTCTCCAAAAGACACAAAAGTTTCCCCAGCAATCAGCTCCCCAGCTCACATCAAAATCACAAGGTAAATTGGCCGGCATAATTCCCTAAGAACGTCACAATTTAAGCCCTCAGAATTGGCTTCGACCCACAGAATTGGTCATCTTAATTTAAGATCTCGAAATTGGCTTTGACTCGCAGAATTGGTCATCTCAATTTAAGCCCTCGGAATTGGGTTCGACCCACAGAATTGGTCATCTCAATTTAAGCCCTCAGAATTGGCTTCTACCCACAGAATTGGTCACCTCAATTTAAGCCCTCAGAATTGGCTTAGACCTACAAAATTGGTCATCTCAATTTAAGCCCTCAAAATTGGATTCAACCCACAAAATTAGTCATCTCAACTTAAGCCCTCAGAATTGGCTTCGACCCACAGAATCGGTCACCCTCGTCTCTAAGCCCTCAGAATTGGCTATGACCCACAGAATCAGTCACCCTCATCCCTAAGCCCTCAGAATTGGCTTCAACCTGCAGAATTGGTCACCCTCATCCTTAAGCCCTCAGAATTGGCTTCGACCCACAGAATCGGTCACCCTCATCCCTAATCCCTAAGAATTAGCTTCAACCCGCAGAATTGGTCACCCTCATCCCTAAGCCCTCAGAATTGGCTTCGACCCACAAAATTGGTCACCCTCATCTCTAAGACCTCAGAATTGGTTCGGCCCGCAGAATCGATCACCCTTATCTCTAAGCCCTCGAAATTGGCTTTGACTTGCAGAATCGATCACCCTCATCTCTAAGCCCTTCGAATTGTCTTCATACCACGGAATTAGTCACCCTCGTCTTCAAGTCCTCAAAATCAGCCTCAACTTGTAGAACCGATCATCCTCATCCTCAGGTCCTCAGAATCAACCTCGACCCTCTTAATTGGTCATCCTCTTTTAAAGGTATCATGCGGTGTCTAGTTGATGGTTATCGTTTGTTCCAAACTCACCCTTCGAGGGGCTTTGTAGACACCCCATTCTAGCACCCCCTAACCTCTCCTTAGGTCCCTAGAACCTTCCTTCATCACTATAAACCTAAGTCATAACCTGAGTACTAACCCAAAGGCCATCGGGCACTCCCAAGCTCCGTTTGACCAAAAGTCAAACTCTTTAATTCAACCGAAACTGAATGAATCCTTGAAGGGAACTAAAACCCCTTTCCAATGGTTTGCCCTGTGCTGGATTCTGACTTACGGTGCGAACGAACGACCCATTTCCCCCTAAAACTTGATCAGGAGGCCACCGGATGCTCTCAGGCTCCATTTGACCAAAGTTAACTCTTTAACTCGACCGATACTGAATGAATATTCAAAGGTCACTGAAACCCCTTTCCAACAGTCCTCCTCGTGTGCAATTCTGACTTACGGTACGGATGAACGATCTGTTTTACTCCGGAAGGTCACCAAACGCTTCCAAGCCCCGATTGACCAAAATCAACTCCCCAAACTGAGTCAAGCTCTTTGGAATGTTGAATTACATCTCCTAACCTTTTCAACGGTCCACCCCCATGCACTATTCTGACTTCCCATACGGACGAACGATCTATTTTGCGTCCGACAATCCCCCGTCCAAAGGACTGACAAACGATTCCGAGCCACATTTGACCCAAAGTCAATTCTCGGACCCGGGAGCAACCAAAAAGACTTTCTAAGGTCTCTAAAGTAACTTTCCAACAATTCACCCCGTGCACAATTCAGATCAACGGTTTGCTTTTACAGCCGATTTTTCAAAGGAACCTGAAAGAAACTGCCAAACGGCAGGTTCCAAACCCTCCTTATCGGCAGTGTGCCTAAAAATACCTGTTGATTGGCAGGACCAGGACTATGTCGATCGACAATGCCCTGGGCCTATAAAAAGGAGGGTCAGACCTCATTGCAAAGGGACCTAAGATCTTAAATCCATCACTCTCAGCGAACTCAGAAAACCTCTCTCGAAGTCAGCGTGATTTCTACACCCAAATCCCTTTCCAACCTTCACTTTTCATCATTTTTTTCATCAAACTTGGTTAATTGGCTACCCTCCATCATCACTCAAGTGCAATGGCTTCTCTCCAACATCTAAGATCCAGCTCAAGATCTTCAAGAAGGTCCAACTTTCTCAACTCTCTCTTCTAATTCTCCTAAATTCACATTAACTTATTTTCTTACTT
The DNA here is from genome assembly GCA_949130495.1 of Sambucus nigra. Lineage (NCBI taxonomy): Eukaryota > Viridiplantae > Streptophyta > Magnoliopsida > Dipsacales > Adoxaceae > Sambucus > Sambucus nigra. The sequence continues at coordinate 56,536,611 of OX422213.1, forward strand.
AGCACTTTTATATTCTCTCACATATCCTAATATACTTTTTATTTATTATTATTGCACATCTCTTATTTTCATACAAATAAAACCTAAAAAAATAAGAAAAAGAGGGTTTGCTCATAAATTCCAAACGGGAATTCTCACACTTTTCTCACAACTAAAACACCTTTTTACACACACAAATACATAAGAGAAGTCCCCGATTGGATTTATGGGATAAACCCCACCCCTCATTTTGTATACGAACTACGTGGACTTTGATGCCTCTATATAGGCTACGTAGGCGTCCCAGGGTAAAACTCGAGATTCAAGTCCTACTTTTCTCCCACTTTCTATTTTTCTAATTCTCTAACTTAATTCTCCTAAAATCTATTTATTTACATATACATATATTTGTTCTTAGTGGCGTATTATTCCACATGCATTATCATTCCATTATAACGATCAATGCAAGGATAACCACGTAAATCATATTTTCTAATATTACTTTTAGGAACATTCCTATGGATGAGTCGCTTTATCTCTTCCATGATACAAGTCGATGATTCCTATCTCCCCTACGTATACACATACCCATATATCACGGGGAAATAAAGGAAAATAGCAATAACCCATGAGAGACTGTAAGGGCGGAATGGGTGCCTAACACCTTCCCATTTAGTAACTTAGCCTCCGGATGCTTTTTGAATTATTTTGGTTTCGTATGTATCAGTATGTCTTTGGATGTTGTCCTTCGGGACGACTCCCTTTCTTTTGTTTGTTTTGAGTAAAATAGGTTGGCGACTCCATCTCTCTACATTTTTTACCCCATTACTGACACCGACCGAAGCGCTCCCGAGAGGGATGCGCGAGACTAAGATCCTCTCAATAAGAAGACACCCTCTTCTTTGTCCCTCCCGCTGCGAGGATCGGGGATGGCCATAATGAGTATGATGTTATCCTAGATATAATTTATATTGATTTAAACATATTATTAGACTTAGGTCTTGGACCGACAGATCTCAGTAACTGATAGATCTGTGTAGTAATGCATCGGGAGGGTTCCTTGTTTGGATTTTGCTTTGCGAGACCTCCCACGCATGAAAGCAGAAAATGTCGGGAGCTGGGAGATGTTAAACCCTAAGACATTTTGGATTATTGTTCTTAGTATAATTAAAGGGATAAATTTGTTGGGATTTGGTATATCCTTTTGGAGAAATGAGACTTATATTGTAAATGAGAAGAATTTGAATTTACATTATTGAATAGGGTTGAGCCTATATATATGTGTATATACATTATGATATATAGCGTAGTAGACATCTATGTATATATTGTCTAGTTATATTTGATCCCAGCGAATAGGGATGTTTACTAATGTGATTCAGGGTATGTTGGTTTTTATCGATCGGAGAGACATAGCTCGTGATTTATTTGAACTAAGAAACTAGTGATAGTAAGAACGTCGTGATATACATGGCCTTGTGTAACAGATAGTACATGAGTATACTATTGTGTCAAGATACAGGAGTTTGAGGGTACGTGTTATGACTGAGGGCCTAACCGATTTCGATGTTCCGACAATCATAGGTGGTAGTGTATTGGGGGGTTCCTTGTTTGGTTTTCTCTTTATGAGACGTCCCACGCATGAAACTTAGCGCATCGTTGGGGGAGTGGGGAGATGTTGGGTCTTCAGTCCACGAGTCTGGTACCTCGATTATTATACAAGTATCTAGTTATAACTGCGAGTTGAAAGTTATATTCGGATTTAAGGCCAGTGGAGGCAGTAGTGCAATGAGAGAGCACTGGAAATTTTTCTTCTTTTCACCGCAAGTTGAAAGGTGGAATGATGTTAATGAGAATTAAAATTTTAATCTATGGGGTGATTGAGAATACCTAAGTATGATAGCCACGTTGTGAATGCGAGGGTAACATGATTAGGTGTATTACGTGTGAAACATATATGATGTTTATGTTAATATGCGTGGATTATAGAGTGTATGAGCGCCCTCGTTAGCTGATTTCAAAATTGTCCAAGATTAGAGGACGTGGGAATAGATGTGAGGAATGCCTATGGGGAAGTCATAAATAAATTCGGGATGGTATGATGGATCGAATGTCGTGTGAGAATGACGATAATCTAAGTATATGTGTGCAATGAGAGTTGGTACACCCGAGATGGGTTGAAAGGATGTGAGAAGCCATTTAAAAGGATATATCTTGAGAAGAGGAAAATCCAACTATTCTGGGAAATTGGGGCGGAGTCCCACTCGGTCGAATATTGAGAGTGACTTGTGCGTAAATAGAATGGTGATGTCAATAAGGTATGAAGAGCCCAGAAGTGCACGTTGTGGCAAAAAAGTCACTAGCCGAAACTCTTGGTATACCCCAGGGAAGAAGGGGAGTATTAAGCATCACTTAATGTGAGACATTATAAGTGGAAATTGGTGTTAGGTGAGACATAGTGAGATTCTTTCTGAATGCGCCACTCATAGATGGAAATAGGTTGGTTCGGGATGGCTAATCAGAAAACTTTGGTATCAAGCCGACGATTCCAGTGTTGGAACGGGCAGACAGACTAGTGAAGGAAGAGTGCACCAATGCGAGGTGCCCCCCAATATGGTTGTAAATCAAGATGAGATCCTTGAATCCAACCTCCAATTGGGATTTTTGAGAAGCACTCGGGATGATGTTTTGTTTTGGACAAGTTGTATCACCTATGACCCGATGAGTAGATAGGAGGTGATTAACGACTAGTAAAGAGGGGTGAATACAATTCCGGAGTCACTGGGATGAGCTTACTTCCGCAACTGACCTAACTTGTAATTGAAGTAAAACATGGTACAGTAATTGGGAAGGAAAATTATCGATTGTTAAAGTTGTGTGTAGCCATTTGTACATATTTGATGTGGACAAGGTGCCTCTTAAGGTTTGGTGTGGGAAAGCCTGGTCATTCTCCCTCTGGTTGTATAGAGGTGAGTGAATAAATAGACTTTTTGATCGGACGTGATTTAGAATATGTTATTGAGAGGGTCATTAACCACAAACTGTTGAGGTGACTTTTAAGCGTCGTAAGAGTTACGTCGCCATGAAGCTAGCACTTAGTGATGTGCGGCCTTCAAATAGAAGTGAGGCGATAGAGCCAGTGATTTATAGGCTCATTTTATTTGGATCTCATTGGTAGAAGAATAATGTGTGATGTGCCACTATTGAAGTCATAGTTTATGACTGATGGAGTGTATTAGCATGTAGAAAATTGAACAAGTTTGTTGTAAAGCTAAAGCTATAGCGGTTAAGCCTTTATATAGTTGGGACCCACTAGTGGGTGAATGGTGGAGTGGATATACCATTATCGAGGTGTGATTTGATTTGGGTACTAGAATGAGCGGGTGTTATGGTTGTGATCCAAAGTCCTTGGTACCAGTTTCATCTGAATTTCGAGGAAGAAATTCTCTTATGGGGGGGATTCTAATACCTCGTGATTTTACGGATATTTAAATTACATGAGTGGGTGTAATTTAATAATTTGAAAATTTAAAGTAATTAAGATAGACTAAATATATTTCATGTCGTAGGTGAATAAAAGCGACAGCTGATGTTATATTATGCGAAAAATACGTGTGGAGATGTGTTGGGTAGAAGACGTGTATTTTTTATAAGTGACTCGGATGCAGATTTCGAATGAACGGTTGGTCTCAGAAGGGCCGAGATAGTTAGAATAGAGTACCCGGATGTAGTGTTTGGGTTCTGGGGACTTTTTAGATCAGATTACATTGGTGTATACGAGTCAATTTTGGGTTTATTAAGGGATAAACCCTTATTTCTTCTCTTATAAGCCATGAGAGAAAGAGAGAAAGAAAAAGGAAAAAAAGAAAAGAGAAAGAAGGAAGAAAACGGAGAAAATAGAAGATTTCTGGCCAAGCTCCGGCATATTTCGGCACGAGGTCGTCGGATTTATCCAACCAATCAACTGTTTAACTTGCTTTAACTATTAAGTGTGTTTATTGTTGATATCATAGTTCGTGAGAAAATTATGAATTTTGGGTTGGGATTCTTGAATAAAAAATGGGTTTTTGGGAGATGATTTCATATGATTTTGATGTAATAATAATCCTACATGAAATCTAGTTAAAACCCATGTTAATTGTGTGATTTTTAGTCAATGGAAGGGTTGTATAAATAAGAATTAGGGTTTAATTCTTAGATCAATTGATGAATCCCAAGAATAACTTGGTATGTTGGGTAAATCATAATGTGTAGACGTTATTAATGTGGTTGGGTGATGTTAGAATCCATAAAAATTAGGTTGGGTGAGTATAATAGTGAATTTCGTCAAAAGCAGAAATCTGAACCGATCGGACCGGTTCGTTTTTCTTGGAAACCGATTCGGTTCGGTCCGTTTTTGGCAGAAAATCTGAAAAGTTCTTCTTGGACTAAAAGGATTGAAGACGAATTTTTTTTGGGAGATAAATGTTAGGGGATCCTAAATAGAGCGCGAGGACCTCTAAAAGAGTAAATGGGGATGTATAAGTCTGGGGTTAGTGGGAAAGATCAATTTAGGAATGTCTGGGACGAACGACATTAGAGGAATTATTCGGCGGGTTCGTATATATATATATATTTATGTGTGTAGTATATATATGCCGATTATATATGGGTAGAATATATACATATGACGAATATAAATTTGTATAAGTAATAACCTAAGGTGCGAATAGGGTGATGTAAGAATACTAGCTAGACGTGAAATGCTACTATTCGGAGATAAGAAATGTGAGAATTATATCATAAGTGAGTGAATACTTATGGGATTAAAATAAGGTGTGTGTATACCTATTGATTTATATAAATTGGTATATTTGGATTGCATGCTAATGCCATAAGAGATAGGCATAAATAGCCGGATTTGATGTGATATATATATATATATATATATATATATATATATATATATATATATATATATATATATATATATATGTGTGTGTGTGTGTGTGTGTGTGTGTGTGTGAATGATATATTTATGTTAAACATACCCCGCTAGTGCTATCATGGGAAGTTGCGCGATGTGGGTGAATCCCTTAGCTTGAGGAGCACAGTGAGTATAGCCCCAGGTCATAGTCGTCCAGATATTGTACAGTGTGATTTTTATTAGGGGTGAGACATGGTGGGTATGTTTCGTTCTCATTTCCGATGAGGAACTATAACCGCTTCCCATATGTTGTGATTTGGTTTTTACCAAGTCAGTGTGAGAGTCCGATCGCTGGTACCCAGGATGATAATGTCAGTGATTCCCTAGAAGATGATAGCATTCTAGAGACTGCATCCATTGAGTTATAGCTCTAAGGGATGGTTATTTTACTTATATAGTGTGTGATATATAAGTATTGATATACTTTATGTGTATAGTATAGAATATATATATATATTGACTAAAACAAGGAAAGAATTGTGAGTTAATTTTTGGTATCCGGGAGTATAAAATCTGGAATATAAAATGTAATATAAGTATATGAAGATAAGTATATTATATACGAAATAATAACACTGAAATGAGAACGGGGTAATAACTAGTGAAGGTTATTTAAAATGAAGGGGTATATGATAAGCGAGAAATTTTAAGGTATGAGCTTAGGCGAGCACTTAGAATATTTTAGATACGCGGGGTTCTTAATAGTGTATGGACTTGGGAGTTTTTCAAGGTGCTAGATAGGCTGGGTAGCTAACTATGGTGTTTTAAAATACATGGATTAGGTGTGCACTGTTAGATGAGAGGTGAGGGGTATCTCATGTCAGTGCGTCACCAATATAAATATGAAGAGTATCACATTTTTACATATTAAATTAAGTTAAGCACTTGCTAAAATATTTTTCAAAACTCGGGCTCTGACCCATATCTATTTTCTTTTTCTTCCCCTTTTGTATACTTTTTAGGTGTCCAGACACAGCGATTACTGGATGACTATCTCTTTCGAGTCAGACGTGATGTCACAGCTGTGGATTTTGGCAGGAAATCGTTTTAGACGCCTCTATCCTTGTGATCTAGATAGGAGGTATTGTAAATATATTCGGGCATGTTACCCAACTGTTGTCATTTATTTTATTTGCGACATTTTTATTTTACGCGCATTCGATTCAGTTGTAATATATGTTTATTGAGAGTTATCGGTTATTTATTTATTCATTCCATTTGTTGTTTTTATTACCAAGTGAATGGTTTTAATTGTGTATTAAGTTTAAAAAGATTAGAAAGTTTAAAATTTTTGACCCCAAGCCTAATAGGTTATTAGTAATTAATATGGTTTTCCACAGCGATGCTGAGAATGAAATCATTTTAGATTCTTGTTTAATTTGATATATGACTGATCTCCCGGTATTTTATTAGGCGAGGTGTCACACCCTTTTGATGGGTTTGACCCCAAAGAAAAAGTTGTTGATGACTAGATCGACAAGCTATTGGAAGCTCTAGATTTATCCTCGAGAGAGATTATTATAACAAATCCGTGCAAATATAGTGATGGTACTTAAGAATGCTCGACAATGCATCTCATCGGGAATTAAATAAATATCAGTCGCTGTCTGGTATTGTTCAATATGAACAACGGGGTCAGTCTTAACGTCATATTTGGGATTGACCACAAGTGTCTTGAATTTGGACAGCGTGGGAAAATCCACAATGGATGGAACAAAAGGAGATCCCTTCACAAAGCTCCTTTGCAAGGAATTTTTGAACTTACCTATTTCTCCCAGGCATTCTTTCAATCGTTGTATTTATCCTTTCCAAGGGTAATATTTCGAACTATTTTGACTGAGGCAGCTCTGGTGTCTCTACCATGAGTCTGTGCTGAGTTCTCTTCCTGGAAAGTCTACTCCACATGCGCAAAACCTCGTACACTAGCCCTGAATCTAGTAGACCATTCTCGACGATCTGGAGGGTTCCCTATGGTAGCGTATATTTTCTCGAGGACCCAAATAATTGAAAGCAGAGGCTTTTCTCAGCCTTTCCAAGGTGCTCGACCATTCTGGAGTGAGAGACCGACTGTCATAGTATTCAATAGATCTGACTAAAGAGGTTATTCGTGGATGGTAGGATTGGTCTTGTGAAGATTTGAAATATTTGAACTTGCTTCTATCATTTTTAGGAGGTGGAGGTGGCATTTCCCTCTTGTAGGATGGCGCAATAAAAGATTTAGCTTAAAGAATTTGAGTAAGTTGCCTCACGATTTTTTGCATTGCTTCTTGTCCTTTGGTAATGTTGAGTAGAATTCCCTATATGTCTCATATACCAGGAGGAGTGGAAGGACTGAAAGCATTACCCCCAGCAAGACTGCTTTTCGGGATGTCCACCATACTTCAGACGTATGAAAAAAGGGTTTCGAAAAACTTTGGTACGAGATAACAATAACTTATCGTTCCCACATATGGCACCAATCTGTTGGTGTCTAAATTTGAATTATTTATCTTAGCCTTAGTTATCCAAATATATAACCACAGAATATCAATAAAGAAAATAATGAGACACTAGAGTTTTTTTATGTGGCTGAGCTCAAGAATGGAGCCTACATCCATGGGGCAGTTCCGTTATTTATTTATTTATGATTTCGTTACAACTTTAGAGTTTAGCATAAAGCATATGTGTTATCCCCCCCTTCCTCAGCTGGGTGGAGTAGTGTATTTATAGCAAGTGAAAAATCAAGATATGGAATACATTTATATCTTCGGATATTTAGATCTTTATACAATAATATATATAACTTGATGTTATTCAGGTGCATGTGCATGTGCATGGTAACTGTTAAGTATACCCCCACGTGTATCATTTCATATGGCTGATGGTTTAACTTGTTGGGTGTGGTCGCCTGGATTGCCGACCAAAGGGTATCTGAGCTGACCGGGTCCAATGATAATATTAACAGGTGTCGATACTTTATTAGTCCATGTGGCCAAATATTATTAGGGTACAACAATAAGAATAAAAAATTATTCAACAATGTAATTCATTTGAAATTTAATAAACATATTTTTCTTTGGTGAGAAAATATTGATATAAACCCTAAAACATAGAAGAACATTTAAAAAAACATGGAAAGGTTGTTTAGGTGATGGCCATTTTACAGGGGTGTAAATATAAAGTCATAGAGGGTTTTTGGCATTTTAGGATTGGATTCGGAACGGATCAGGCAAATCCAAATTCATATCCGTTTATGTTAAAAAAATTCGGATCCGATCCGATTATCCATCGAATTATCTATTAGGGTTCCAAATCCATATCCATATTTATGTTCAACGGATTCGGATCCGATCCGATTATCCAGCAGATTATTTTTTATTTATTTTTATAATAATTTTCATTAAAAAAATAAATAATGATATGTCAAAACATATACTTTTGAGCACTAGATGTACAACATTTTAATTCTCAACTCTTAGGAGTCGTGCATGTGTGTTATATGAGGGAGATTTTTTTATATAATATTATAGTTATTATAATATATATTTAAAATATTATTAAATACAATATATATTAATTAAAAATATTATATATGTATATTAAAAATATTAATCGGATCGGATTATTAACGGGTCGGAGTCTATGAATCCAAATCCACTCCATTTAATAATTGGATAAATGGAAAATCGGATTTTAGGCATAACCTATATCCGTTTAAATGGATCGGATTCAGATTCGGATAAAATCCGATCCATTAACAGGCCTAGGTTGGGAGAGATGGACGTTTGGGTTAGGGCACGAAAGTTGACATGAAGTTAAAAATGTAAAATTGATTATCCTCAAATTTCTATACTTTAAGTAGTAGAGATGGAGATATACTGAATTGATGAGGTCGGATCTAATTGAACCACCCATTATCAAGTGGTTAATAACCGCAGGTTGAAGATAGCAAATATTATCATGGCAATATTTTGTCATGACATGTACCAAACGGACCCTAAATGCTCGGTTGAATTCTTTGGCTCATTATATGGGCGCTTTTAGAAGGCAAAATTGATATTCCTCTAGAATTTTTTTTCGCCCATTTGCACGTATAGTAGAAGAGAGAGCAAGCAAAGCAACTAGTAAAAAATTATCGGGGGCAGCTAGCTCCTTAAAATCTTTCGGCACTCCAATTCCAAACATACGATTCATAAATGACAAGAAATCCCTCTTAACATAATATCTCTTCAGCATGTATTTTTGGATTTATTATTTATCCTTCATTATGTGTGAACTAACCATTTGAAGAAAGCTAATACAATGTTGACAACAATTATTTTTAGTTATTTTTTATTCAATAATTAGATACAATTTAAGCAAAGAAAAAAATTTAAAACTTTGAATAATAATTATTGACAACCTAATCATTAATTGTGTTCTACTTTAGTACTTACTTATTTTTTAACCAAATATGAACACGATTCAATTAAAAATCTTATTTCTTTTATGTAACAAGAACACAACACAAATAAAAGTGACACGATATTGAATCTTATTTTTTCAACTAACACGAACACAAAATATTTTTTTAACCTAACACGAACACAATCTAAGTAAAATAGACTCAAATGACACAAAATATTATTTTAATTTATTCACAAAAATAGAAACATGATCGAATTAAAATGCGACGCAATACGAAATCTTTTTTTTAACGAAACACAAATATGACCAAGTAAAAGCAACACAACATGATTTTTTTTTTAAACAAAAATAATATTTTTTTTTTACTAAATACGAACACGAACACGATCGAAGGAAAACATAAACACCACATCGGATCGTGTTTGTGTTTGATAAAAAAAAAAAAAATCATGTTATGTAGCTTTTATGCTTTACTTCGACCGTGTTTGTGTTTGGAAAAAAATAAAACATAAACACGACACCGAGCACAAACACAAACATAATTTTACTTTTCCCAACTGTTTGTAAATCTTTGTTTCCATTCGGTTGTATTTATGTGTTTGTAAATAAATAAATAAAAAATTGGTCGCTTTTACGAAATTATTTTAATTTGGTCGCTTTTACTTGGATCGTATTCGTGTCAAGTAAAAAAAAATTCACAACGTTTCATATTTTAATTTGGTGATGTTCTTATTTGCATAAAAAAAGAATATGTATTTATTAATTTTAAAGTTAACAGTATGAAATCATTATTAATTTTAAAGAATTTGGTCAAATTAAATGCCATACAGTACGAAATCATTATTTTTTTTTATCAAAATGGGCAAGTTAAAGCTACACAACATGATTTTTTTTTTTAACAAATACAAATACAAACACGATCCAATCTAATTTATCAAACACAAACATTAAAATGCGACACAATACGATTTTTTTTTTCACGAAACACAAATATAGTCAAGTAAAGGCGTTACAACATGATTTTTTTTTTCTAAACACAAATAATAATTTTTTTTACCAAAATACAAACACAATTAAAATGTGACACAATACATAATCTTTTTTTATCAATATGACCAAGTAAAGGCAACACAACGTGATTTTTTTTTACTTCAATCGTATTTGTGTTTGTGCTCGGCAAAAAATAATGCAAAATGGTAAGACGGCTCAAATAAACGCGACGCGACACGACACGAAATCTTATTTTTTTTATCTAACATAAACAAGTTAAAATACAATTTTGCATTTTGTTTGTTTTAAAATTCATGAACCATATAGTAAAAGCGACTTTTCGAACACAAATAATAATTTTACCAAATAAAAACACAATTTTTACGGAGCACAAACTCAAACACGATCGAAGTAAAACATAACACCACATTAGATCGTGTTTTTATTTGGTAAAAAAATAAAAAAAATCATGTTGTGTTGCTTTTACTTGGTCATATTAATAAATAAAAAAAAGATTTCGTATTGTGTCGCATTTTAATTCTGTTTGTATTTCGTAAAAAAAATTATTATTTATATTTGGAAAAAAAATCTTGTTGAATCGCTTTTACTTTACCATATTTGTGTTTCGTAAAAAAAAAATCCGTATTGTTTCGCAATTTTATTCGGTCGTATATCTGTTTTTGTAAATAAATTAAAATAATATTTCGTGTTTCTTTTAATTGGATTGTGCCTAGGTTAAATAAATATTTCGTGTTCGTCTAAGATAAAAAAAAAAAAAAAGATTTCGTGAACACTTTTATTTGAGTTTTTTTTTTATTAGATAAAAAATAAAATTCCGTATCGTGTCGTGTTCATATTTGATAAAAAAAAAATAAGTAAGCACTAAAGTACAAATAAATTAATGACTAAGTTGTTAATAATTGTTATTTAAAGTTATAAAAATTATTTGCTTAAATTATAAAGGTTAAAAAATAAAGGGTAAACGCTAATATCGTCATTGCCAAAATTTTGGAGTGTTTCCCGATTTTTTAAAACTTCTTTAGCTGCACCCAAAATTATATTATCTCAATACGCAATCTACACGAATCTATTCAATAACATCAACGAACAACGAATAGGCAAATGGGACTAGTACGTACAAACACCTCTAAAAGTACAGAGTTCAAGAATTCTTGAACAGTCCCATCCTCCTCCAAACAATCACCTCATGTTACATGCTGCACTTGAAGAAGCTGTTGCCATAGCATATTGCATTTCCCTTCTTTCCTTTCTCCTGACGACTTTCAACTTAGGAGACTTTGGCTTTGTCACTTTTTTCACAGACCTATTCCATATATCATGATGAACAACAATAAATTAAAAATGTGGCAAAAAATTATTCATTTTTGTATAAATTAATTCTTTCTTTTCCATACTTTTGTGGCACGAAAGGACGGTTGAAGTTGGGAACTGGTCTGGCATGAGGCACCAATTTTCTTCTTAATTGTTTCAAGGCCTTCTCTTCTTCCATCTTCAGACAAAAAAAAAAACAATTAGAATTCAGTTTTACCCTAAGCGTACCCATGTTTTGGACACTTCACGAACACGGCCCGGACATTTCGTGGACACAATGGGTCCCAAAATTAAAGAATACTAAGAAATTCTAATGTCATCTTCTAAAATTAAATTGTGTAAGGGTGTATGAATAATAGTAATAAGAAAAGTTAAAAGAATGAAGTTATTATTATCTCGCTTAATTTAAATGCATATTTTTTACTTACGATTTAACTTTCATGAACTTTCTTTTGTTTTGAAACACAAAGTAGATGAAAGTACACACACGCGCACAACACACACATATATATATATATAAGCATAAAATTTATTTATATGTTGCCGTGTCGGATACGACACCTGTGTTTGTGTCCGTGCTTCATAGGTTTTACCTCATTATTATTAACAAGATTGTACACACATCACTCTCTATAGAATAGCCAACTTACCAACTTTTCAGACTCTGCCTCCTCTCTGTATCTCTTATACATCATCTCCTTCTCCTTCATCTGAAGAACAAACTGTATGTTAGTTCTAGAAACACCACATTATATGACATGTTGTTAGGGACGAAGCCAGGATTTAATCTTAAGCCGCCCAAAAGTTATGGGGGGAAAATTCACTTATAAGATAATAGATATTCATCAACAAAAGAAAAAATTCATGATATACAAAAATAAATTAAAACGTACTTTGACCATGATAAAAATAAGACAATTAACTTTGAGAAAGATAACAAAAAAAGTGTTAAAAAATTGCAATTAGAATCCATTTAACATTAAAATTTATAAATGCATTATAATAAACACTGTGAGTCAAAGTTTAAATTTACAATTATGTCAAAAATCTACAATTAAAATGGATTTAAGGTTTAAAAAATTATATATGCAATTAAAACACAAAATCAAGGAAAAATATTCATTTGCAAATATATCAAAACTTAAATATTAATTTAGACAAAATATAGGAAAGAATTTGTCAATACATGCAGTGGCGGATCCAGGATTTTTTGTCAGGAGGGGCGAAAGTTTCGAGTGGTGCTGGGGGTTCGGGGGCGGGAGCCCCCGAGGCAAATTTTTTTTGGGTTAATTCAAGTTTTATACAAATTTTTTATCAAAAGACAGTGTAGACAAGATTTCAGGAGGGGCGTCCCTTAAAAATTTCACCCCTACAAAAAAATTACACATTTTATACCCCTAAATTTTATTTTATTTTAGATCTCAGGGGGGGCCTCCGCCCCTCCTGGCACCCCCCCAGATCCGCCCCTGTGTACATGGGGGAGAGAGACCCTAATATATATTGCCACAATGATATAGGCAACAACACATTTTGAATGAAAAATAACAAAAAAGTTAGAAGCGGCCTTAGTTTTTAACTTAAAATGTAATCGGGTTTTTAAAGGAAATTATGTGAAAATAGAAAGATTGGGATAAAGGATAGATATCTCTAATCACTACCCACTTCAAATTTGTATAGCAGTAGAGTAAATATAATGCAAAGTTTGGAGGGGGCCATGGCCCCCCTCTGCCCCAAGGTAGTTTCGTCCCTGCATGTTGCCCCATGCGTATGGCACAGTTCATGAAAACATGTTTTTACACACAGATAAATAAGTGTTGTATGTGTGACCACTGTAAATTTTATGTGTGCGTTGAAAGTGATGATGTATAATTTTTGGCCAATATATGAAAGACTTTCTTAGTTGTTCACTAAGAAAACTTCTTTGTGCATGATTGTACAAAGGAAACATCTTCTGTATTTGAAAAGAAAAAAGGTGTACCTTTTTATCGAATTCTGCTCGATCCACAGCTCGATGTTCTACATGGAGATCAAATTCCTGAACCTCTGTGAGTGGTTTGCGGATTTTCTCGGGAACTGGAATAGGATCCCTGCAGCAATTTATGAAATTAGTCATTAGTTCGAGTATTTAATACCGAAACGAGCACACACACACACACACACACACACACACACACACACACACACACACATATTGTTAGTGTCTTTAATTAAGTTCTTACTCTTTCAAGATTGGCTTTGCCTTAAAATTCCTCATCTCAGCTTCTTCTCTCTCCATCCTGATCCTTTCTTCCATTTCTCTCTGCATTTCCTCTTCATGCCTCACAAGACTCTCCAGTTGGAAAGGTTCTGGTTTTGTGCATTGCTTTGGCTCTGGTTTAGGTGGAATCTGCATGACAAGTAGCACCAGTTTGGTGGGTACAATCAAGAACATTACTATCTAGACCCGTTTGGTTTGGGATAATAAAGTATTCTTTCATCCATGTAAAAAGTGTATCACATACTCAAAATTAATTTTTGCTCAAAATGACACTGCACTACTTACAATTTTATTTAAGCAAAAAACTATAAGGAGGAGGAGTTTATATAAATTGGCATACCACAGGATAATCAGTGGTGTAAGGATACGGATTCGCCTTGGGAACCCTAGCCCTCTCTTCTTCCAACTGCTTTTGTATGACTTCCATCACAAATCTCTTTTCTTTCTCTGCCCCTCTCTCCTACACAGAACCATTAGAAATAAATAAAAATAATTAAAAGAGCTTTGGAAAAACTAACTCAAACAAGACGCAAGCTTGGATACCTCGGTGTGCAGATGGAATGGACTTTGTGAAGTGTTTCTGGGAATATGTTTGTCGTGGTGAGATTCTGAATGCAGTGAAAGCTGAAACAAAGTATACTAAATAAGAAACTGATAAAATGAAAAAGATTATATTAGCCAACATAATAACCAAAATATTGCATTATTGACCTGGGGCGACAAACTAACAAAATCTTAATGAAATACCATTAAGAGCAGCATTATTTACAAGTGATTAATCAAAAAAATCAAGAAGAAACTTGTATCCAGGAACCTTGTCAAATAAATCTGCAACAGTTGCTGGTGGGGGAATCCTTTCATCTATTGCAAAGTGAAATTCCTGAGGTATGGTGACTTGCCGCTTAGTGTTACAGAATATCCCCAACTCCCCTTTACTTTCAAATATCTACAATTACTAGAAGGTTAGAAGTTTAAAAAAATGAAACTAAAGAAATGTGAAGTTTGACAATATTGCTGATTTGTACCTTCTTATTCAAAGGCCTAGCCTTGAACTTGGGAATCTTTTCAAGCTCTTCCTCTTCCAATTCAGCAGAACTTTTAATCCTTGGAGGACGAGCCCTCAATGAAGTTTCAAGCGTGAAGGTCTTGGGTGTCGTAAGATGAGGTTTCTTCCTTTGATGATTCTATCGAACCAATTAACCAAATTCGGATTAGTAAAACTAAACCAATACTTAAAACATGTAAAAATATTAAAACATGTCAGGAAGAAGGATAAGTACCTCCGGGGCAGATTCTGTTGAGGCTACAGTAGATGTTTCTGCATTCAGATTAGCCCTTGCCATTGTCTTCAAATGGAATTCCTGCAACAAATCACAATTTTAATTATTTATCTATGAATCCATGCCTATTACATTCCCAAATCCATCGGAAGTGCTATTTACCTGAAATTCTGGAAGTTGAGGCGTACTTCTTGGTAATGCTGGTAATGTTGGAGCCTCCAGAATCTGTAAATTAACAATTAGTTTCAAGAAAAAGACTTGTGATCTTTAATATCCTTAACAAGGAAACCTGAAAGATTAAAAACTAAAGGGGTACCTTTTTGTTTATCGGTCGAGCCTTGAACTTAGGAATTTTCGCCATCATCTCTTCCTCTAGTTCGGCCGAACTCTTGATCCTAATTGAACGAACCCGCTGAGCAGTTTCAAATTCAGGTTCCTTCGGCCTCGTAAGTGTAAGCCTACCCTTTCTCTGCATTGCGGAAGCACCATCTTCCTGATAGTTAAAATTAGTATAATGCAAGGAAATGTTAGTGATACGAAGGGCAAAAAGTGCATAAAGGAAAAAACTACTACAACTGTGCCAAATGGATAATAGATGGTGTTTTTCAGTTTTCCAAAAAAACAGGAACTTTCTTTACAAAAGAAGGTAAGAGAGACTGGTTCATTTACATGACAAAGAGAACTGCTCCCACGAGGCAACGATATATCCCTTGTATTGCATTGGAACTTTTTCATCATTTCTGCCATTGAAACAAATGGGGCTGCTGGTGGGGCCGCTGGTTCCCGGACAAAAATCTTTTTATTTACAAGTAATTAAAGAGTCAGCATAAAAAAATCCAGATAAAAATTTGAGTTTAAAACATATAAAATAGTCCATCTGAAAAATAGCAAACCTTTCTATCGTCTTTGCGAGTTTTAGCAGTTGACGGGCATAAGATGGAACTGCCACTAGTTAGACCAGGTCTTGTTTTGTGGCCCAAGTGTTGAGGTTTAACATTAAGAATCTACAAAATTTAAAATTGTATAAATTTTAGAACACAAAATTCGTGGAACAAATAATTTAGAGATCAGAAAATAAGGCAAGGTACTCACCAGTCTAGATTTTCCCTCATCCAGTTTTTGCCTCTTTATAGCTTGGTTTTCTAGAACATAATTAGGTGTCCCACCTCTGTTTATCAAATTTGTGCCCCTATATATCAAATTTTGGACCCCCAATCATTATACCAAAAGATTCAAATTCTAGAAACAAATAAATGTAGAAATAGAAAATATACTAACCTTCTCACGCTAGCTGGTTTAGTGTTCTTCACTTCTGACAATTGCAACTGAGTTTTAGACTTCAGAGCTGATGGATTTCGAACCATGCTGGCTATCTTTTTGGCTGTTTGCTGCTTCTTGGCCTCATTGCATAGCGAGCTACCTTTTCTAGAAGTAATTGGTGGTTTCGGGGTGCAAACTTCTACTCCTACTAAAGCCAGTGGAGCAACCTTTTAGATGTAGTGGTAACATTAACAAAATATAAGACTTGGGATTGACAAGTTGGACAAACCTTGGGCATTCGATGAGCTATCATCATCTTTAATTGGTTCAACTTTCAAAGTGGAAGTAGAATCATCCACAGTTAAAACACTGAAATCAATGCAAAAATAAAATAAAATAAAAAAATGATGACAAATTAAAAAAAGCGCCTAGGCGCGAGGCTTTTTAGATACGCCAAGTTTTGAACCTAGGCGTGAATTAAGGTGTGGTCAATGGTCAACGTTTTTTGGGGTAAGGCGTGAAAAAACGCGAGATTTTTGGGGTAAGGCGTGAAAAACGCCTGTTTTTTAGAAGTAAGGCGTGAAAAAACGCGACTTTTTTTTAGTATTTTAATTTACAAATATTTAGACATATTTTTAAGGTATGTACCATTTTAGTATTTTTATTGGCCTTGTCATAGTTAAAAAATATTAAAATATATTAAAAAAAGGCCTCGGTCACGCCCCGCGTTTTTAAAACCTTGCAAATTAATTAACTTGCAGCAATAAATTAATTATTATAGCCCGAGTCAGGTTAACAATGAGGGAAACAAACCTTTCATTTCCTTGATTCTTCTTCTCATCACCCTCCTTAACTTCACAAGTCTTCTTCTCATCACTAGATGCCTGAAAGGTTGATGAAATATGATTACAAGGAAGCATATCGAACGGGTGTCTTTTCTAACTAGGGAAATTACTGCAACCCTTCTAAATTATCACTCGGATTGCAAATTCCACAAACTATAAAACAAGTTACAAATAGTTGTTTGTCACTAAAATCCTAGTTAGCAAAACATGGGGGAAACTCCATACAAATGGAATAATTCAATGTGCTTTTTCAAAAATTAATAATCTAGGTAGGCATTTGCAAGTAATGGAATAATTCAACGTGTAATGTCACTAAAATCCTAGAAAAAAAGTAGATGCTAGTAACATACCAGATTGATAGGGCCTGTACTTCCTTGTTCTTCTGTGTCCACTGACCTCGTTGTTTGTTTCTTCTCTTCTTCCAAATTAATATATTCCTTCATCATGTTTGTAGCTGCTGGGTCTTCAGATGTAATAATAGTCAATGCTGATGATTCTGATTCCTGCAAATTTGCACCAACCCATTAATAAAATTCTCTGATGAATTCATTTGAGCATCCAATGAGATAAATGAGACATGAAAAAGGTCTTTACCCTCTTCGGTTCTTCTCCTTCACTCAAGTCACAAAGGCTCTCAAGCTTAACCGATCTGGCTGACTTAATTTTCGGCATAAAAGCTGCAAAAACTCCAACCCGTAATATACCCATATGGTTTAAAAATCAGCCTCATCATTGTTCATTTATTGCATGCATAATCATACGCCCATTCGTTGCAATTTTGCAGGATCTGTTAGCAAACCCTGTTTCTCTATTCCTATATTCAAAGGGTCCCACCCGCATAATTGGCCTTCCCAAATTTAGTCTCCCCCATCAAAGTCTTTTGTTCTCACATAAATCACGCTACAATTTGAACGTCATTAACATATATCTCTCAAACCAATGAGAAGAAAATAATGGAATCTCACAATTAAGGACTTTATTTTTATTTTTTTCCTAAAATTATTTGAAGGTAGTAGCCAATGTAAATCTTTATATCTACAATCTAAATACCCCAAAATAAAGGCCAAAAGTGTCTACGATAATCATTTACATTTTTACCATAACTACTAGGTTCAATTAGGAATCATATGAGGAAACATATTTAATGGGCATAACGAAAAAATTTCCATCTCAATATTTTCCAAGATCAAATTTGTTAATGAGTAAAAAATGGGAAATGCAAATTTTCTTGCTCTACGAAGTTGTACATTCTTTAATCTTTAAGGGTGGAAAATTTTAATAAAGTCAAATTTGTGCATTCTAAAATGGGAAATATGAAAAACATAACACTCAAGGTAACTGTAAGAGATGATACGGAAAATAAAATAATAAGCCTTGAAAGAAAATGTTAGGCAATTGAATAAAGATATGGTTTGCATAAAGAAACGACGTACGAGAAGGGGCGTAGGTAGGAGCTGTTTGGAACCAATTCTCTGCTTTGCGCATTTGTTCGTCTGTTTCACCCTCTATGAAGTCAAAGAATGTGGGTGCTGAAAACTCGTAACACTCGTCAATCATGGATGCGCTTGAATCCTCCGTCACACCCATTGCTGTTGTGTTTACCTTCTTCTGTTGTGTTGTAAATAGACGACAAGGTCAGAATTTGCGGGTTATCAGAGAGCCGAATTGAAGAAAGGAGTATTAACGTTCTCATATCTAACGGTCGATTTTTTATTTTAATTTAAACAAGGACCTGCTCACTCACCCGCAGACGGGCTAACGGCTATAAACCACATTTATTCCCACTATCACGTCGTCGTTTTCCCATTTCTCCTTAATTGCTTTCATAAATTCCATTTGCACCCTTACATTTTTTTTAAACTCAAAAAGCCCAAATATAATACCACAGTTTTGAATTAATCATTTCACCACATCGTTTCATACGACATCACAAAACATTTAAAATGTCATGACACCAATGCTTGTCTCCCCAAAAAAAAAAAAAAAAACAAAAAAAAAAAAAAATATATATATATATATATATATATATATATATATGAGGCAGGATCCTGTGCACACTAAGTTTGCACATTACCTTTTTAAAGTAGTAAAAAAATTATTTTTGAGTTGATTTTTTTTGTGTGATATTTAAACATTTCAAAGACCCATATAAAAAAAATCAGCTCAAAAAACTTTTTTTGCTAGTTTTAAAAAATCGGTCAAACTTTCTATGCTTTTAAGCCCTTTAAAAACTGCGAAAGTTTGACCGATTTTTTAAAAATAGCAAAAAAAGTTTTTTTGAGCTAAGTTTTTTTATGTGAGTCCGTTGAAATTTTAAAATATCACATAAAAAAATTGGTGTGCGCCAGCACTAAGTTTGCACACTTTTAAAAGGTAATGTGCAAACTTAGTGTGCACAGGAGCCTGCCTCTCTCTCTCTCTCTCTCTCTCTATATATATATATATATATATATATATATAGCTGCTCTTGGGTGTAAGAGTGCGAATTAGATTGGCGGTGAGCGCAGCGCAGTAAAGAAAGAGAGTGTGCATATAATTTAGCCGATAATTTCTAGACTCACCGTCATGTGACACATGTCCGGTCCGCATCTTAAAATGCAGACTGGTCCTCAGAAAAGCAGTACTATATATATATATATATATATATATATATATATATATATATATATATATATATATATAATAATGCTCTTGTGCGGACTAGTCTGCATTTTAAGAATGCGGACCGAACATGTGTCACCTAACAGTGCGCCTAGATATGATCGCCTAAATTATAGGCACACTCTCTCTCTTTTCTAGGTCACCGCCAGGTGACACATGTCTAGTCCGCAAAAGAGCAGGACTGTATATATATATATATACAATGATTTTTTAGTAATATCGACATTATACAAAAGTCAATTTTCTTCTCACAAATAATCATTTTATATAAATTTCATGTAAGAAATATGTCTTCTTCATCCAACGACAATATAAATTATATATAAATTTCATGAGTAAGCACTTGAGTACATACGCGGTCAAGGATGTGTAATGAGTTCTCACAAAATAAGAGTTGCAGGGTCCCGAGCATATTAGATATCATACATTGTAATTGGGTGTGGAATAATATCTTTGTGGCATGGTAAGGGACACATCGTGAGGATGCCTATATTCAAACAAATGTTCAACTCTAAACAAACTTATACAAACCTATAGAAGGCTGAATAAGTTTGATTGCAAGATATGAATAATTCTTTGGTAAAGTTTTAATTAACTTAGCACATGTTATAACTAGGTGATGTGATGCAAAGCTTGTATCAACAAATCACTGATCAAATTTAGGAAAAACTAGGACAACTCACTCGATTCAAAAACTTAAATTCAATTGCAATGAATTACTCTACATCTATGTGAGATTTAAGTGTAGTGTGTGATATAGGTGTGCAAAAATAACATTCAACCCATACAAGCAATTCATAAGACGGATTTATGAGGAAAAAACCCCCATTTAAGGGTAAAAAATCTCGATGCTCACAAATTTCTTATTCAACTTGAAAAGAGTTTTATAGAACACAAGAAGGTACCTATCACTTATGCACCCACGGGTAGTTTACCTATGAACTTCATACTTCCCCCATTAACATAAGAAATCCACATTAATCTCTATAAAGTGAACGAGAAAGTACATTCTCATCCTTGGAATCATGTCATGCTCCAATCTCTTCAACCGAATGAAGCACCTTCAATTTTAGGTCTAGGAGTATTGGATCTCCAATTTAAGTGTATAATAGTTTGAATTTAACTCGGCTAGTGTGGATCTGAATCAAATCACTCTCAATTCTCTCTCAAAGACATAAATCAAGTATTATATCTAAGTTTTCTTTCAATTTGGAGGGAACAAGTGAATTTGAAAATAGAGGGGCAAAGTAAAATATTTTAACCTCGAAAATACTCACTAAGGTGCTTGAGAGTAATGATGAATTCACTTTTTTTTAAAAGGGAGGGAAAATGACATATATAGGGTTTGTAAAAATCAGCTTCGTCGTACGCATAATTGACTTTTTTTGTGCACACGATTTCACCCAGTATGCTAAAATGTGCATAGCCGTGCACATAGATCAAATCACGACCGTGCATATGGTTCCATGCACGCGGGTCAAAAATGGATCGTGCGAACGATTTGAAGCCAAAGTGAAAATAGGCTTTAAACTCAGGAGCATATAAACCAAGATCTTTTTCCAATTGGTTTACACAACACATCTCAAAGATAAATTCACTTGTTCAACCTTTAAAAAAAACATTTTAAAAACGCGCAACTGCATATAGCCAAAACGTTTAAGCACAAAACTATCAAAATGATACATCTTCAAAGTGCGACAATGGAAGTCTTGTTATAGAGCGACTTGATAGATCTTTAAAGTCCATGCACTGTAATTGAACGAGACCCACTCTACTAAAATGTCTCACTAATGATTCAAGTTTATGTATCCCAAATGACTCAATGACTCTATCCCGAATGACTCAACGAATCAATGCGTTGACCAGAAATTTAGCTAACTTTTATATAATACAAATGTTACATTTTCATCCTCCCTATTTGGCTATTCTATGGCAAAATAAAAAATTTCAAAAATTTCTTAATTACTCCCTTCAAACTCACTCTACATTAGCCATATAATGAGAGTCGTAAGAAGTAATGCACATAGAGTCCAAAAGACCAACGACGCATCAAAGTTGAGTCTGAAATGATGGGTATGATATGGATCAACATGTTTATACCTGAAACCACTTGAAACAATAAAGCAAGATCACACAAATAATAACATGCATAAAAAGTATTTCCCCTTACTTCAGGAATCCTCCCAAAAATTAATGAGATGTATCGATGAAATAAAACATGAAAGAATGTGAGAAATGATGAAATCATCTAATAACAAATACGACAAGTATGTGCTCCCCCAATATGAAAAATCTCATAACAAACAATATTTCTCCCCCATAAACCCATAAATAAAAGTTTATCCCCCTAATGCAAGAAACATGAAAATCTCCCCATATCTTAGACATTTCTCCCCCTTTTTTACACGAAAAAACAAATGGAGGTAGAAAAACATAGATAAACATAGATAAGGGGGGCATACTCAAATATAAATTATGATGAGTATGAGCAACAAACATGTGTAACACACTATAAATCTCAAATCAGGAACTAGTAGATAGAATATATCAAGCAAATAAGCATATGAAGTAAGACATGTGATACAAAACAATCTATAGAATGAGATATATTCACACCACCTTATCATGACCCAGTGAGGTGTTTCCACATGGGATTATTATAATATCCCATATTTTTAATGATTTTAATTATGTGATTAATTTAAAAATGGGAAATTTATTTACAATTAATTCGAATTTAATTAAATAATTATTAGCGTGATGAGAATTAGTATTTATTGATATGAATTATGTTGAATATTACTTAGTGAGTAAAGTAATATGTAATTATGAATAAATTATCGTGAGCGAATAATACGATATTTATGGTAATTAAGTCGGGACGCGCGTGTCAACTGTGTCGGGACTAAATTTAATGGAATAAAAGTATTTTATTTATAAGTCACCTATATTGTCATTTCGAATGCGCCAAAGTGTACGAAAGGGTTGAGATAGGCAAAAAAGTCTACCAAGGGGATTAGTTTGGGTCCCGAGACATTTTTAAGCCAAACCGGCATCCTAAGAGGGTATTTTAGACATTTTTATTTTTGGGGTAATTAAACCCATGAAATTCCAAACCCTATATCAGCTGATAGGTTTAGTCTTCGTCGAGATATCAAACATAAAATCTTGTGAGACCATTGGAGGAGAAGAGTGAGGTATTTTCTAAGGCTTTAACCACTATTGAAACACCGTTTTCACCACCATAGCCGCCAACGTATAGATCGAAGAGAGAGAATCAACCCCATACCTTTTATCACCAACGAACCAGATGTGCTACATAAGGCAAGTAATTATCTTACATAAATCTACGATAGATATATGATCCATGTTAGAATAGGGTAATATCTATATGAAAATCCAATGTTTTGGAATATTTTAGATAGTGTAAATCATAATTCTTGGGTTAAAATTGAAATGCAATAGGTTCGTTTATGCATGTCAAATCAAAACCGCATTATCAAAATCAAATTGGTTAAAGAAATCTGGTATTTACATGTTTAATTGATGATAAAGTCAAAACTAGGGTTCTTGAGACTAAATATGAAATTTGGGTGAATTTATGCATGTTGATGATGTTTAAATGATTTGGATACATTAGGAATTTCCCATATATGCGTGACACCCTGTCTAATTAAATATCGGGGATCAATCCCTTATAAAATTAAATCAAAATATCCAGTTGGTTCATTCTTAGCATCACTATCCAAAAATAATTTCTTATTAATTCACCTAATAATTAATTAAGCTAAGTGTCAAAACTTTCCATTTTTAATGTAATTACATCCATTCCAACTTACGGAATAAAATAAGTAACATCACATCACAACTGAATTAAAAGTCAACAAAAATAAATGTAACTGGAATAAACTCTCTAGAGTAAATGTCTCAATATAACCATCCAAAACAAAATGATAATAACAGTACCGACATAAAACCATTACAATATCCTAAATACAAATGGAACTACTAGAATCCTGGGAAACATACCCTAAATGAGACAGGTACTATAAAAATAGGAATCAATTAAATGACAGAATCTAATCCAAGTCTGTATCTCCAAATCACGTCAAAATATCCATACTCGAAGTCGGGCATCCCTGATGCTGGGCACCTAGTATAATAGATATAATAGAGAAGATAATATGCAAGGAAATAGGCCAGATCCCGATTGTAAAAAGATTTTTAAAATAGCAAGTGCTTAACAAGTGCAATTAAGCAGGTTTTATGTACATGTTAGTTCTCGGGCTCTCACTTGAGAATCTCACCTCGCATATAGTGTGCACACCTAACGTACATTAATATCTCCCTAATTAAGGTTCTTAATTATAATTTATCCCTTATTATTTCCTCGTATTTCTCATGCAATACATATATTAATTAAACGTGTTCACTAGGCTTTCAAGGATTAAGTATTTACTTACTTAATTCAATTCAGGTTTCATTATTCATTTTTATCTACTAATTCACATAGTAGATCACATCACAACATATATATTCATCACACTATTATATATACTAATATGGAACCTCCCAGACACAGATGCGATGTATGCATACTCTGCTATCATGTCCAGTTACATCTCCTGCCCTAAAAAATACTATTGGCTTGGCGTCTCTTCGGACCCTAAATAAAATAACACACATATTTGGAGGCGAGCATACTCTCCAACCGAATGGGTCATGCACATACCTACGCTCCCATTCAACCGTCGAAACTATAATTATCACCGATAGAACGTGTCCAAGGTCCTATTCCCAAGGTACGAATCTAAAATCCCCCCAAATGGGCTCGTCAGGATAAGATCGACTATAACGCGAAACCCCCACCCCGATAGCAAGTAGCGTAGGTATGTCATATACAATACAAATTATAATGTTGGTATTCACTCCACCTATATACATATAATATTAATTAGGTATTCGTACAACCCATATGATAATTCTATACGTAATATATTTTTATCTCTAATATCCTACGCATTTATAGTTATGACTTTACTTTTTATATATTCCCGAGCTTTCCCAACACTCAAAGGTTATCAATTTCTTCTTATATAATTTCAGTAGGTAGACCTCTACACCATACTGGTCCATGTCATCCCAATTCACGAATTTTCACAAATTAATATTATCCTCAATTGGGTTTATTCTTCGATAATCTCTAATTCTATTTTTAACCCATTATTTCCTTTTCAAGGATTAATCCCACACATAAATATTTTTTGGGTTTTAATCACCACCTTATTGACCTTCCCTAAGTCCCATTATGCTCAATTTAATTAACACTTGGCATCCTTAAAAGTTAGGATTAAATTAAGCCTTAAAGAAAAAACAAAACACTTTTTCTGGGATCATCGATCGATCAATGATTTGGTTCGATCGATACACTTTTTCTAGGATCATCGATCGATCGATGATTTTGGTCGATTGATCGATCAAACAGATATCAACCTACTTTTTCTGCGTATTTTTCCTATGGGTTTTTAACACATTCAACCCTAAAAAACTCTACCAAATGTTCCCAAACTCCTTATAATTCATCCTAAATGATATATCAAGGTGTATAAACTATTTTTAATATTTAACCAACATAAAATCATCAAGAAGTTTGAATGAAAACATATTATTTCCCTTAAAATTCAGAAACCTTATATTTTATCATTTCTCCAAGAACAACTTATAAATCTCAAATTTTCTTCACCTAATGATTCCAAATTTCATGGATTAAAATATATATTCAAAAAGATATTAATCCTAAATATTTCTCATTTCAAGAAATCAATGAAAGTCACCATAATTTATCTTTGAATCATACAACTTTTCAGAATTTCACAACTATCCTAACATGGACAATATACACAAGTTTGCAAAGGTTAAATCACTTGACTTTAGATTGTAGGTATGAACCATTAGGGAAAATAATCCTACTGGTGTCTCTCCCTTTTTCGGCCAACTTCCGGTGGTGGTGGTGGTGCAGGATGGCTTTTGGCCTTTTGGCTTCCTAAAGAGTCTCTTCCTTTCCCCCGAGAAGTCTCTCAATCTCCCCTAAGTATTTCCCTCTAATTTTGGTGAATGAATCTGAATCTTACCACCTATAGACTTATATAACAACACTCAATTTTCGTGGGTACTATTCACCTTATTTGTAAAATGATCAAAATACCCCTTGGGGTGTCTATTTGGTTCAAAAATGTTTCAAGACCCAAATCAAACTCCAAAGTAGACATTTTTTACTATTTAAACCCTTCCGGACACTTTGACGTAGTCAAAATGACCATTTGGATGACATAAAAATAATTTAATTTTCATTCCATTTAAATTTAGTCCCGACATGACTCACACGCGCGTCCCGACTTAATTACCATAATTGTTGTATTTATCACTCGTGATAATTTAATAAATCATAATCATATGTAAAGTCATTATCATATATTACTTGTAATCACTAAGAAACATTCAACATAAATCACATATTACTTTATTCCCAAGTAATATTTAAATCCGAATTAACTAATTATCCCACAATTAATTCTAATTAATCATATTTTAAAAATCATTAAAAATACTGGGTTTTACATATCCCCCCCCCCCCCCCCTCCTTATAACGGAATTTTGTCCCGAAATTCAAAAAATAAGGCATACCTGGTAAAATAACTCCGGGTATTGGTTGCGCATCTCATACTCGCGCTCCCAAGTAGACTCCTCCACAATATGGTGCGCCCACTGAACACGCACTAACGGAACTACTTTCGATCTCAAACGTCTCTCACTACGGTCTAAGATCGCTGCCAGTCGCTCCTCATAAGAACTATCTGGATGCAAATGAAGTTCCTTCAATGCAATATGAGCGTGAGATAACTCATCTTGAAGATACCGCCTCAACGAAGAAATATGGAACACATCATGTATACGATGAAAGTGCTCTGGCAGCCCAAGTCTGTAAGCTACTGGTCAAATCCTCTCAATAATAGGAAATGGTCCCACATATCTTGGTGCCAATTTCCCTTACTTCCCAAATCTTGTTATCCCCTTCATAGGAGATACCCACAATAGCACCTGGTCCCTCATGTTAAACTCCCAGAAGAATCTCTTAGCATCGGCGTAGCTTTTCTGTATATCCTGGGCTACCCGAATGCAACTTCGGATCATTTCAATACCGGCAAACGTGTCCTGAATCACTTACGGCCCAAGTATCTTATTGTCCCCTAGTTCTAACCAACACACAGGAGAGAGAAAATTTCTACCGTATAACGCCTCAAATGGGGCTATACCAATAGTGAACTGATATGAATTATTATACGTGAATTCCACCAGTGGGAGGCATTGCTCCTAAATTCCCCTAAAGTCCAAAATACACATACATAACATATACTCCAACATCTACTTAGTATGCTTGGTCTGCCCATATGTCTGTGGGTGATAGGCCGTACTCAATCGCACCTCAGTACCCATGGCCTAGTGAAAACTCTTCCGAAATTGAGAGACAAAAATATTATCCCGATCGGACTCATTATTAAGAGGTACTCCATGTAACATCACTATTTCATCTAAAAAGAACTGTGCATACTATCCGGTAGTATAGTCAGTCTGAATCGGTAAGAAATGAGCTACCTTAGCCAACCGATCCACAATTACCAATATTGAATCGTGACCCTTCTGAGTAATAGGTAGCGTAGTGATGAAATCCATGGAAATGCGCTCCCATTTACACATTGAAATCTCTAGCTGCTGAAGAAACTCGGCTGGCTTCTGATGATCCACCTTCACTAACTGACAGGTTTCACACTTAGAGACAAACTCAGTAATGTCTCTCTATAAGGACACAAATTTCCAATAGAGTCTTATATAGTGTTGGCTCAATTCTAGTTAAAAACATTTGAGTTATAGGTTAGTGTTCATATGTATCCTACAAGCCTATGACAAGTTTGAGTTGAAGATGTAAAGACCTAGTTCATCATGAAGACATCATACTCTCTGAGTTTCAAGTGCCTCATTTTTTGTCCTCAATAATTCATCATATTTCAAGTCTCCAATAAGGTATTAATGCTATATACATATTTTTAGAGACTTCGAATAATTTTTAATGGGTGTAATTTTATTTAAAATAAAATTTTATAAGCTTAAAATGAAAAATGTTATTTTTGACTTTTCGTTCGATATTAGCGTTCGAACAAGTTTTGCCAACGAGTTTCCCTTTTTGAACACTGACTTTTTGTTAGAAAGGTCGTTCGAATGACAAAGTCGTTCGAACGAAATTTCAGGTGGAAACAGTTTTTTGTACTTTTTGACATTTTCCCACTATTTTGTCCCACTACTTTTTGACAGTACTTATCAACTTCGGGACCAGATTTTTCATAGGACTTTTGAGCATCCTTAGAGTGTTTTTGAGAGAAATTCTTCTAACCAAAAAGTCCAAGTTTTCACGTGTTAAATTTCTATAGAAAATTTTCTTCAACACATGTTTATACACCTATAGTTTAGTTTGTTTAGTCCAAGTATGTCTACATACATATATTGTGTTTGGAGTAGTTTGGTACCGGGTTTTACTCTACCCATCGAAGAGTTGTTTGGGTTCATTCTGTACCCGAAAAGGAGATAAGTTTGATGCGGAATTATCATACGGTGAAAGGCACCGTGTGTGGTTGACGGGTTACAAAATCTTCATTCGAGGAGTCCAAGGTTCCGGTGGAGTCCGAGATTATCGACTAAGCAGAGGTTGGTAAAAGAAGAAGCGTTAGGAGCTTGATTGAGTCGAGTCGAGTTGAGTAAGTCATTTGTCTTGTACTTGTAAAAATTTCCTACTTAGTGGGCTAGGGTTGTCCGAGGTTTTTGCCATTTAGGTTTTCCTCCTACATTACGACACAGTGTGTTGTGAATTTAATTTATCTTATAAATCACCTAGAACGCATGCTTAGGACTACAAGATAAAATATGGTTTAATTCACATGGAGTATTTGGATTTTGCGTTGCTTAATGGATTTTATTTTTATATGCCTCTATTCACACATGCACGAGCTCTTTTGAAATTTAATCGTCACATGTATATTTGAGCTAAGTGAGATGTTCTCCCATCAATTTAGTCATCTACATTTTTCTATGACTATGGAGTAATTGTGCATGTAATAACCGTTTCCCAAATTTAAAAAAATAGAAAAATATTTATCCGGTGTTGTAATTGTTTATCAATGGAATCGGGTCGCGAAAGACAAAATTTCTTTGCGTGAAAAGCCATCATTGAATTTTAGGCCTTAAAAAATGTGGCATTAAAGAGAATATTTGCCAAGGCCAAAAATAGTTTAGTTAATATGTTCAAAATAAAAGAAGAGAAAAATTATGAGGAGTTTGGTTGGGTATATTAACGGGATTGCACAATGACTTTGAATACTAGTTAAGATTTTATTGTCATGACTCTATTGGTTTGTAGAATCATCGAAATTCTAGGCTTGTGTGCATTGTGTATGTTTTCTCATTGAGCTCAATTTATATTGTCACATGAGGCTATATCTAAATGTGATAAAGTTTTGCAATCAAATGAGAACTCCGTGAACATGTTTGAAGTGATTGGGTCAAAATTTAATTGTTACTAGTTCACACCCCTACACTTCCGTTTACCACATGTATTTGGACACATTTTTTCCCTACGAGTGTGAAAAGCTTAATGTATTTTGTGTCATGTGTAGTGGTTATCACTACACCAAATCTGCCCATTTGTCAAGGTCATTGACCTTGACAAATCCAACTTGTCAAGGTCAATGACCGTGACATTTCTAGGCGAGACAACTTTTTTTGTCACGGTCGTGTCGCGGTCAATGACCGTGTCAAGTTTGTCAGGGTTATAAACTGTGACAAAGCCGTGACCCTTTTTAAAAAAATTATCACGGCCATTGACCGTGACACGTCCGTGACAACTTTGTGTCACGGACGTGTCACGATCAATGACCGTGACAATTCTGGGCAGAATTTAAAAAAAATCTATTGGGCAGTACGACCACTGCCACTGCCCAGCAGTATATTTGTACCTGTTATAGCAACGTCGTACCTGTTCCAAACATCATATATCCAAACAAACTAAAGATAATGCAAATATATATTCATGACGATATAATCCAAATATTCAAAATAGAAATAATATACATGACGATATAATCCAAATATAATTAAAATGGACAAACTTAAAAATAATGTTACTACATGTCTTGGGTAAATGTGAGGAGGTGAGTAGGCCACACGACATACGAATTGACGCACCCACTAATATACGTCGTGTCGCATTGTTCGCGCAACCACAATAGGGAGTTCTTCTTCCCGGGTATGACATGCGTGACGAGCACCCTGGACTCCATCTGTTAAAGCGCACGTCCATGAACTATTCCACCCTTGACGATATTCGGGTCCCTCAACCCACGCCCTATCCGCTGGCCATCAAATACGTCCAATATGAACACGCTCGGCCAACCAAGTATCGACAATGGTCTGTTGAAGGGCGCCAAATAGGGAAGTGGATCATCAAAGTACGAACATGTCGGTGATGAAGCAGCGAGGTCCACATACTCGTCATCCTGCGCCTCGTCCTCCCGCACATCCTCCTCCACCGCCTTCTCCTTCCTTTTCCCTTTCACTTTACGGTCTCCGCCCAACGTACGCTTCATGAATGCGTACATATCTTGGACCGTCGCCTCCAAACGGGACAGCTTCGCGTCGTGTGAATCCACCGTTCGAGCCAAACCGGTGTCGTTCGTCTCCAATCTGATGATCCTAGATTTGGCCACCCGCGAGCTGACTCCCCTTGTCCTCCCCTTGCAATAAGAGCCAAGCACTTGGCTGAGTGCGTCTGTGGACAAAGATGCCTTGTCGGCATCAGACTTGGACTCATGCACTTCCTTAAGCTTTGCCTGAAACGACAAAAAGCACATGATTAGTAAAATAAGTAAACTAAAAAATTATAACGTAATTAACAAAAATTAAACTGTCGGATTACTTACAATCGTGGCCACGACGCTCGGGGACACCTCCTTGTCCTTCCCCTTCTTCGTCCGAAGAGCCACATAAGTATCGAGCCTATGTGGCTTACCCCCTGGCCCACTCCCTACCCCCTGAAATAAAATAAAGTAAAGTAAAATTAGTATCGGCCCCACAAAGTAAAATAATGAAGAATAATATATTTCTGTAGTTATAGAAAAATTAAATCTTACCTGCATCCTATGCTCCACCTCGGCGTTAGAGGTCCGGCCGGAGTAGTGCACGTCCGTCTTTTTTGCCCGATTTTCCCTCCCCGATTGGCGAGATGCCAATTGTCGATCCTCGATCTCATTATCAATGAACTTCTGCCATTGTGCCAATGAGATCGGCTCCTTGGGCGAGACGGATTTACGCCATTGGATAATCGACTCACTTATTTTCCCAAAGTACCGTGCCCGCATATTTTTTTTCCACGACTTGAGTTGCTCCCTAATCTGCTCCAAGACGGGATCGCGTAGCTTTGGATCCAAGTTGAATTGTTCCTGTCCAACAAATACAATGTTAGTTGCGAATAAATATAAATATAAATATAAATATAAATATAAATATAAATATAAATATAAATATAAATATAAATATAAATATGAAATTGAAATTGAAATATTCATATAAATATAAATATAAATATATTACCTGTAGTGCCACCCAAACAGCTAACTTGAGCTCATATGGAACCTCCTTCCAACTCATAAACCCCGGGCCGATGACCGTCTTTAGCAGTTCGAGGGATCTCGCTAATAGCTCCGACTTGTTCTCGACGGTAATCCGAGATTTTCCATATTTGGGGAGCCTAGGGGCGGAGGAGCCCTCGTCGCCTCCGCTACCACCGAGCCCAGACGACATCATCATAAACAGCATCATCATCTTCGCCTTAATATCTGAAGGAGACATTTTTGCTGTAAAAAAATGTTATTAGTACAGATAAAAAAAAATGTTAATAGTACACATACACACACCCCTACCCCACCCCCACTACACACACGCACACGTCATGCCACTTTTAAAACTAACCAACCCAACATTTCATCAATTAAACTAACAATTAAAGTATACAATTATTAATTTACTAATTTACAATGAGAGACAATCCTACTTTCATATGAAATTGGCACTAATTATTAATTTACTTTCATTTAAAACTATACAATTAAAATTACAATTAAAGCTATACAATTTCTTAATTAAAGATATACAATTGTTAAAATTGCCCCTCCACACCCCCCCCCCCACACCCCCACCATACCCCTTGCCCCCCTCCCCCCGCCACGCACACATGCACACACCTACACACACACACACACACCCCACCCCCACCACCCCACCCCCACCCTCCTCCACGACCCCCACCCCCACCCCCTCCCCCCACCACACCCCACCCCCACTACCCCCCTCCCCCACCACACCACACCACACCCCACCCCCACTACCCTCCTCCCCCACCACACACCATCATACACACACCTACGCACACACACACACACACCCCATCCCCACCACCCCACCCCCTCCCCCCACCACGACCGTGACAACTACATTTATTGTTTATCAATAAAATTATGACATGAGATAATTATAATTGGAGCATAAATTTCATTATCATAAAGGGATAAATCCAACCAAGTACAGAGATTCTACAAATTAAAGTGAGAATTAAATTTAAGACTTTCTAACAACATGCATGTGTATGGATTCTATATAGTTGGGCACGAAAGTAACTAATGATATTCCTAAAAACATACAATTGGCAACATTTTGTGAATTTACTAAACTTTATATAATATTATCAAATTCTGTTAAAAAATTATCTAGGGTTTTACCTAATTGAATTAATTTCATGAATAAAATTATTATCAATTTAAATATTTATATAATTAAATTTAACATATGAATTCTAGAACTTTTCTAACATTTACACAATTTTAACTATCACTAACATTTACACCATTCTAACTATCACTAACATTTACACATATATATACACACATACACATATACATATACACACATATATATACACACATACACATACACATACATCTAGAAATGAAAGAGAAAGAGAGGAAAAAAATATACCTTAGAGAGAGAGAGAGCAGAAATCGCGGATGAGAGAGAGAGAGAGGGGGGGAAAACCAAAAGAGGTGGGAAAAAAGAATCCTAGGGCTTTTTTTGCTACAAAAGTTGTCACGGTCGTGTCAAGGTCATTGACCGTGACACAAAACGCGAGATTTGTGTCACGGTCAATGACCTTGACAAGGGTGGCCGGCTGAAAGGTGACAATTTGGCCATTTTGGTGTAGTGTATACCTATGTATATATGCGCATACATTAACAATATTCAGTGTGTGTATATATATATGGTATTTTTTTAGTTTTTGAGTCTTTGCCTTGATTGCTAGTACATCTATGCTTCTAATTCATAATTGATATCTATCTTGTTGCGAATTTTTGTTGATATCCCATGCTTATGTTAAATACATTTTAATTGGCATCACTTTTTTTGCATCGTAAGTTGGTATCTATTTATCCTTGTTGTGGATCAGTTCTTGTTATTGTTGCCCATATGGTTTCATGTTCTTATCACCCTATGCACCATCTTGTTTGCTTGCTTTCCCATATTTATATCCCTTATGTAGTTTTTAAAGGGAATTATAATACTTAGTTACATTGGTGGAGTAATAAGTATTTAATTAATTCTACCACCTTTGTCTATTCCTAAACAAAAAGGGGGATAAGTGGTATCTAAACCTTTAGTTTAGGAGATTTAACTTAGGGACCTTTAGTTTAGGAATTTTAACTTAGGGGGAGACGTCTTTCTAAGTAGGTCTTTAATTTGATAAAAGGGTAGAATTAAGTTAGGGGAGTAATTATTTTAATTGCTTTTAATATTTTGATATTCCCTATGCGTTTAATATTTTGCTTCTGTGTACAGGATTTTTTAGTGGCATCTTGATATCGGCAAAGATAGGCATCCTTGGGTTTTGTGTCAAGCTTGTATTTTTTTTTATTTTGGGTGGGATGTTTTTTAGTCTAGTTGAGCTTGACGGCCCATTTAGGATTTTGGTTTGGTTTTTGTCCCGGAATAGCCAAAGGGGGAGATTTGTAAGGACACAAATTTCTAATTGAGTCTTATGTAGTGTTGGCTCAATTCCGGACAAAAACATTTGCGTTATAGGTTAGTGTTCATGTGTATCCTTCAAGCCTATGACAAGTTTAAGTTAAAGATGTAACAACCTAGTTCATCGTGAAGACATCATCCTCGCTGAGTGTCAAGTGTCTCGTTTTGCGTCCTCAACAATTCATCATATTTCAACTCTCCAATAATTTTTGTATGAATGCTATATATATATATATATATATATATATATATTTGTAGAGACTTGGAATAGTTTTTAATGGGTGTAATTTTATATAAAATAAATTTTTATGAGCTTAAAATGAGAAATGTTGTTTTTGATTTTTCGTTCGATATTTTCGTTCGAACGAGTTTTGCCAATGAGTTTCCCTTTTTGAACACTGACTTTTCGTTAGAAAGGTTGTTCGAATGAAATGTCATTAGAATGAAAAAGTCGTTCGAACGAAAAAGTCATTCGAACGAGATTTCAAGTGGGAACATTTTTGGCACTTTTTGACATTTTTCCACTATTTTGTCCCACTACTTTTTGACAGTTTTTATCAACTTTGGGACCAGATTTTCACAAGACTTTTGATCATCCTTAGAGTGTTTTAGAGAGAAATTCTTCCAACCAAAAAGTCCATGTTTTCATATGTTAAATTTCAATAAAAAAAATTTCTTCAAACACATGTTTATACACCGAGAGTTTAGTTTTTTTAGTCCATGTATCTCTACATACATATATTGTGCTTGGAGCATTTTGGCACCGGGTTCTAATCTACCCATCGAAGAGTTATTTGGGTTCATTCTCTACCCAAAAAGGAGATAAGTTTGTTGCGGCGTTCTCATACGGTGAAAGGCACCGTGTGTGGTTGACGGGTTCCAAATGCTTCATTGGAGGAGTCTAAGGTTCCGGTGGAGTTCGGGATTGTTGACTAAGAAGAGGTTGGTACAAGAAGATGTGTCAGGGGCTTGAATGAGTCGAGTCGAGTTGAGTAAGTCATTTGTCTTGTACTCGTAAAAATTCTGTACTTATTGGACTTAAGGCTAGGGCCGTCAGAGTTTTTTCCCGTTTAGGTTTTCCTCGTACATCGCGGCGTAGTGTGTTGTGAATTTATTTTATCTTGTAAATCACCTAGAACACATGATTATGACTACAAGATAAAATATGGTTTAATTCACACTCTCGTTTAATTTGGTGCTAAAATTAGTTTGGGTAAAATTTTGATGAATTTAATTCAAGTCAAGATAATTTAATTTGGTAAAATTTGGTTTGGCCTAATTTGCAAAAAATGAATTAGTGTTGTTATGCAAATATTTAGGACTTGGGTTAAATTACTTTGGTTTAAGTGAAAAATTTATTAGTTATTTTATTTAATTACACTTTGTGTTTAGTTTAATTTTAATTTGAAAGAAATTAAAATTTGAAGTTCGTGTGTGTTGTGTTGAACCATCCTCATCCTATTCCTAACTTTTAGAAAATTCATATTTAATTTAAAAGAAAATTTAAAATTGGGGGTCTACTATTCCTTCACTATCTTCATCCCACTCCATCAATACAATTGTCGCATATCCTGTTACATCTTCTGCCCAACGGTATGTACCACAAATTGGGACCCATGTGACTCTAACATCATTGTGTGTCGCAATACTTCCCCCTCTAGAACAATTAGTTTACCATTAAAGCGCAAGCCTCCCTCTGAACTCACTAAGTAAGACTCTACTCCCTCGTCTAAAAGTTATCGAATTTTCTCCTGACATAACGGATCCACTGCCTGAGCCTGTACTACCCTCATCACAATCTGGGGAGTAATGGTCATAACTGACATGAATGACCTAGCCACTGCATCCTGATGGCCCAGTTCCTTCCATTTTGCCTTCCACACCACGACTATTTCACCCTCAGGCCTACGACTCAATGCGTCTGCTACCACATTTTCCTTCCCCGAGTGATAATGTATCTCAAACGGATAATCCTTAACGAATTCAAGCCACCTGCGCTGACGCATATTCAACTCTCTCTGAGTGAAAAAATACTGTATTGACGTGTGATTCGTGAATAAGCAAAATTTCTCACCCAACAAATAATATCTCCATATTCAAAGGGCAAATACAACTGCTTCTAGCTCCAAGTCGTGGTTAGGGTAGTTCTTCTCATGAGGCTTAAGCTTCTTAGATGTATAAGCTATAACCTGCTCTTCCTACTGTAACACCACACCAAGTCCCTGTAATGATGCGTTAGTATACACTAGGTACTCCACTCTTGGCCTGGGTAGTGCTAGTTCAGGTGCTGAAGTCAACTTATCCTTCAGTTCATTAAATTCCAACTGACACGCATCATCCCAAACAAATAATACGCCCATATGGGTTAGACTGGTCATCAGACTTGTAATCTTCAAAAACTCCAAATAAACCGTCTATAATAACCATCTAGTCCCAAGAAACTGCGTACCTTTGTGAGTGTCGTGGGTTGTTCCCATTCCATCACCACTGCTACTTTGCTAGGATCCACTGTTATACCCCTTTCTGATACTATATGCCCCAGAAACTGCACCTCTCGGAGCCAAAACCCATACTTTTTATATTTTTCATACAACTGATGCTCACGTAGTGTATGTAGGACCCTTCGCAAATACTCGGCATGTTCCTCTTCGGTACGAGAATAAACCAGGATGTCATCTATGAAAACAATGAAAAACTGATCTAGGAGATATTTGAACACCCTATTCATTAAGTCCATAAATACAACCGACGCATTGGTTAACCCGAATGGCATAACTCAAAACTCATAAGATCCACATCTTGTTAAAAAATCAGTCTTCGACACATCCTGCACCCAGATTCGCAACTGGTGATATCTGAACCTCAAGTCAATCTTTGAGAAGTATGCTGCTCCACTCAACTGATCAAACAAGTCATAAATGCGGGGTAATGGATACTTATTCCTGATCGTAACTTTATTAAGTTCCCTATAATCCATGCATAATCGTAGGGATCCATCCTTATTCTTCTTCATAAATAGAACTGGGGCACCCCAGGGTGAGGTACTCCTATGGATGAAACTCTGTCCCAG
The DNA here is from genome assembly GCA_949130495.1 of Sambucus nigra. NCBI lineage: Eukaryota > Viridiplantae > Streptophyta > Magnoliopsida > Dipsacales > Adoxaceae > Sambucus > Sambucus nigra. The sequence continues at coordinate 56,573,812 of OX422213.1, forward strand.
AAATTACTGAATCTGATCTTTAGATCCCTCACCTCCGTAGGAGCCATACAGTAGGGGAAGGGGCTATCGATCGAGTGCCCAATGATAAATCAATCACAAAATATATCTGCCTGCTCAGCGGTATCTCTGGTATGTCTTGAAACACGTTAGCAAATTCCCTAACAATCGGTATTGAATCAAGGGGAATCACAACTCCCGTAGAGGTCTCCTCCTCTATGTAATATAAATTAGTGGACAATCCTCCCTCGGGGTGAGGCATTGCTACTAAAAATATCTCTTGACCCGGGATAGCAATTATAATGCGCCTACTAAAGAAATCGATCATGGTTCTATAAGAAACTAGTCAATCCATCCTAATAATAGCGTTATATTCAGACATATCTAACAAAAGCATATCAGGTGGTAAAATTAGACTACCAATCTCTGTACTCACACCCGATGTAAAAAGAAAATAGGTGTCCCACTATCCATCGACGAGTCTACATAAATAACAGTGCTGTTGGTCGTGTCCAACAATCTGGTGGCCCATGAAAATCTAGTGGCTATGAAATAATGTGAGGCCCCTCTATTAAACAAAACACGTCCCATAGCCTTAAAAATAGAAAACATACCCTCAACTACAGGTGGTGGATGCTGAACTACTGCCTGTTGGATGTTGTACACACGCCCATACTATAACTGTCCCTGTTGTGGTGGGGATGCAAAAGCAATGGTAGGTAAGGCTGGCATCTTTATTGGTGTTGGAAGGGCAGCTGGAAATATAGGCCTTTGTGGATCCTAATTCGTGCCCTGCTGATGGGGTATCTTACCCTTATCTTGGAAATCCTGCTTCCTATGGCCAATTTTGCCATAAATGAATCATCTACCTACAAACGTCCCCCCATTTTGACCCTGTTGTCCACAACCCTGATGACCAATTCCAACTTTCCCTTGGTCCTGATGGTCGTGTTGATTGTACTGCTCGCCTTGGTGGCCCTATCTATTACCTCCCTGCCTAAAATGAAATCCTCCCGATCTCAATCGCTTATCATAATCCCCTTGCTGTGAATTCTGTTCACCTTGCCTCTGTTGTCCCTCAGCTGATGATGATCCATTGTCACTATTTCCCTTAGTTCCTCCTTGCTGACTAGACTCAGATCCATGTTTTCTTCCCTTAACATGAAGACGATGGTCCTGACAGTGAAGTAATCCATCATTCCATACATTTGTATAGGTTTATAGAGAAAGATTACCCAAAAGGTGCTAGTGAATCCTCTATGTAAGACCATCCCTGAACATCTGAATCTTATTCTCTGTAGTGGGTACCTCAGCTGGCACCAGATTGGTTAGCATAGTGAACTCTTATTCATACTCGACAACTAACTTCCCCTCCTGGGTGAGGTCCAAACATTTCCTACTCATTTCGGCATGAATTGAGGAATGAAAGTATTTGTAGTCAAATCCCACCCAGAAGTTCTGATTAGCCATCGTATCCCTCTCCTCTGCTGTTGTAATGGACTCCCACAACTGTAGAGCTGATCCAACCAGCTTAAAAGTCGCTAAGATCTTCTTTTGAACCTTTGTACACTCATACAAACGTAGATGCCACTGTATGTCTTTCTTCCATTGATTAGCAATCACGACATCGGACCCCCCTTGGAATTCTGGTGGATGTTCCTTTTGAAAGGCATCCCTGACACGCTCCTAAGCAGTGGGAAAAGCCTGCACTGGTGCTGGTGGCACTGCCTGTGCCGGTGGTGGTGCTTACTCGAAACTGCTAAGGCCGAATTAACGACTTAAGAAATAATGGCAGCAACCTCTCTCGCGTTCAAAGTACCCTGAACTGGAGCAGGCTGTGGTGCTGTCTACGCTGCACCAGGGGCTCGTTGTGCACGTCGAGAAGGCATCTGAAATGAGGGAGAGATATTTTCAGCATTTAAAATATCACAAAAAATAACCAAAGTCATAAATGTGCAAATATGAATACAACAATCCTAATGATAGGGCTCTATATTAAAGGACGCTAAGCAGAAAGCATAATAAGCCATACAAACCCTAAGGACACTAGAACCTGATGCTCTGATACCACCTCTGACACCCCGGCTAATTAAATATTTGATGATTAGTCCTTTATTAAATTAAATCATAATATCTAGTTGGTTCATACTTAGCATCACTGTCGAAAAACAATTTCTTATTAATTCACCTAATAATTAATTAAGCTAAGTGTCAAAACTTTCCATTTTTAATTTAATTACATCCATTCCACCATACGGAATAAAATAAGTAACATCACATTATAACTGAATTAAAAGTCAACAAGAATAAATGTAACTGGAATAAACTCTTCAGTTTAAATATCTCAATATCACCATCCAAAACAAAATGATAATAACAATACTGACATAAAAGTAATACAATATCCGAAATAAAAATGGAACTACTAGAATCCTGGGAGACATGCCCTAAATGAGACAGGTACTACAGAAATAGGAATCAATAAAATGAAAACGTCTAATCCAAGTCTGTATCTCCAGATCACATCAAAATATCCATACTCTAAGCCGGGCGTCCCTGATGTTGGGCACCTGGTATAATAGATATAATACAGAAGAGAATATGCAAGGAAACGGGTCAGAGCCAGATTGTAAAAGATTTTTAAAATAGCAATTGCTTAACAAGTGCAGTTAAGCAGGTACTATGTACATGTTAGTTCTCGGGCGCTCACTTGAGAATCTCACCTCTCATCTAGTGTGCACGCCTAAGGTACACTAATATCGCCCCAATTGAGGTTCTTAATTATAATTGTATCCCTTATCATTTCCTTGTATTTCCCACACAATATGTATGTTATTTAAACGTGTTCACTAGGCTTTCAAGGATTAAGTATTTACTTACTTAATTTAATTCCGGTTTCATTATTCATTTTTATCTACTAATTTACATAGTAGATCACATCACAATATATATTCATCACACTATTATATATACTAATATGGCACCTCCCAGACACAGCTACGGTGCATCCATACTCTGCTATTATATCCAGTTACATCTCTCGCTGTAAAAAGGACTATTGGCTCGGCGTCTCTCCCGAACCCTAAATAACATAACACACAAATTTGGAGGCGAGCATCCTCCCCAGCTGAATGGGTCACGTATATACCTATGCTCCCATTCAACCGTCGAAAATATCATTATCACCGATAGAACGTGTCCAAGGTGCTATGCCCATGGTATGAATCTAAAATCCCCCCAAATGGGCTCGTCAGGATAAGATCGACCATAACGCGAAACCTCCGCCCCGATAGTAAGAAGCGCAGGTATATCATAAATAATACAAATGATAATATAGGTATTCACCCCACCTATATACATATAATATCAATAAGGTATTCGCACAACCCATATGATAACTCCATACATATTAGATTTTTATCTCTAATATCCTACGTATTTATAGATTATGACTTTACTTTTTATATATTCCCGAGCTTTCCCAACACTCAAAGGTTATCAATTTCTTCTCATATAAGTTCAGTAGGTAGACCTCTACACCCTACTGGTCCATGTCATCCCAATTCACGAATTTTCACGAGTTAATATTATCCTCAATTGGGTTTATTCTTCAATAATATCAAATTCGATTTTTAACCCATTATTTCATTTTCAAGGATTAATCCCACACATAAATATTTTTTGGGTTTTAATCACCACCCTACTGACCTTCCCTAAGTCCCATTATGCTCAATTTAATTAACACTAAGCATCCTTAAAAGTTGGGATTAAATTAATCCTTAAAGAAAAAACAAAACACATTTTCTGGGATCATCGATCGATCGATGATTTGGGTCGATCGATCGATCAAACAAATATTAACCTACGTTTTGTGCATATTATGCCTACGGGTTTTTAAAATATTCAATCCTAAAAACCTCTACCAAATGATCTTAAACTCTTTATAATTCACCCCAAATGATATATCAAGGTGTATAAACGATTTCTAACATTTAACCAACATAAAATCATCAAGAAGTTTAAATAAAGCATATTATTTCCCTTAAAATTCACAAACCTCCTATTTTATCATTTCTCCAAGAACAACTTATAAATCTAAGATTTTCTTCACCAAATGATTCCAAATTTCATGGATTAAAATATATATTCAAAAAGAGATTAATTGTACATATTTCTCATTTCAAGGAATCAATGAAAATTACCATAATTTATCTTTGAAACATTTAACTTTTAAAAACTTTACAACTATCCTAACATGGACATTATACACGCTAAGTTTGTAAAGGTTAAATCACTTGCCTTTATATTGTAGGTCTGCACCATTGGGGACGATATGTTTGGCTTGTTAGAGAGTCTCTTCCTTTCCCCAGAGTAGTCTCTCAATCTCCCCTAAGTCTTTTCTCTAATTTTGGTGAATGAATTTGAATCTTACCACCTTTAGACTTATATAATAACACTCAACTTTCGTGGGTACTATTCACCTTATTTGTAAAATGACCAAAATACCCCTCCGTCGTGTCTATTCAATTCCAAAATGCTTCGAGACCCAAATCAAACCCCTAAGTAGACATTTTCGACTATTTAAACCCTTCCGGACACTTTTGGCGCAATCAAAATGACCATTTGGATGACATAAAAATAATTAACTTTTCATTCCATTTAAATTTAGTCCCGACAGGACTCACATGCGCTTCCCAACTTAATTACCTTAATTGTCATATTTATCACTTGCTACAATTTTATTACATCATAATCATATGTAAAGTCAAAATCATATATTACTTGTAATCACTAAGTAATATTCAACATAAATCACATATTACTTTATTCCCGAGTAATATTTAAATCGGAATAAATTAATTATCCCATAATTAATTCTAATTAATCCCATTTTTAAAATCATTAAAAATATGGGGTATAACAATATGTTAGTATAGGATTTGGGTTACATGAATATCAATTTGGTGATGTTTAAATACAATTTTGGTGGTTAAAAATTAAGAAACCCGTAACTGTTAAGGAGAATCTGGGCAAATAACTGATCGACCGACTAAAGAATGCCGATCGATCGACATATTGATCGATCGACTCCCCTGGAAAATGTGATTTGTTTCTTTTTTAATATTTGCTTAAATCCCAACTTTTAGAAATCTTTGGTGTTGATTAATTGAACATAATAAGACTTAGGGAAGGGCAATAGGATATACTTAAGACCCATAAAATGTTATTTTGAATGGAATTGAATTTGGAAATTACGAGTGTCAATTGGATGAGTTACGGTTGGAAATTATATAAATTGGGGTTTAAATCGAATAAATGAATATTAAATGTTAGTACCAGTAATGGGGGTATATTATAGATACTGAAATAACCCAGGGAATAAACAGAAACTTAGTAACATTTTTGGGATAGGTAAAGGTACTTGAAGTTATGCGACGAGAGTTACCGCGTTAAATAAAATATTATGTAGGATATTCGAGATATAAATATACTACATAGGAGACTCAAAAATTGGGATGTGAGTATACCTATATGGAATTTATATATACTTAGGTTGTGTGATTACCTATAGTATGGGTTATTATGTGTAATGCATCATACCATGCTACTAGCTGTGACAAAGGTTTTCGAGCTAGGATAGTCTTATTCCGATGAGCCCATCGGGGGAATATGGACTTGTACCTCAGAACCATAGAACCTTGGTACAACCTATCTATAAATGATAGTGCAGACGGTTATAGGGGTGAGTGGGTATGTGAATCTCCCTTGTGACTTGGAACTATGATTCGCCTCCATCATCGGTGACTTGTGTTTTTATATGGTTCTAGAGTGATTATGAACCTATAATTCTTCATGTACTATGTGATATATTGGGACTTGATAGCAGAGTATGCACCCACCATAGCTTAGTCTCGGGGTGCCTTATGAGTATATATATATATATATTATGATAGTGATGTATATATATACACTGGTGATTATTCTATTGTGTTGCTTAATAGATAAGAAAGAGTATGTCATATAAAATATGTTATTATTGTGGGAACTTCCATGAGTAAAGAAATACTTGAATTGATTAATAAATATTGGAAATACAAGAATGTATTATTCGGGTAATACGGGTGGGCACAATGACTGAGGCATCATAGTGAGATACTTGATTCAAAGTACTTAGGTGAGATAGTATAACCGTTATGGGTTAGGAGTATACGATCGGAGTGCACAATAGTTGAGAGGTGAGAATTTCATGTGAGAGTACGTGACTAACATGTATACAATATCTGGTATTTATGCAATTTAAGTACTTGTTGTTTTAAAAATATTTTCAACTCGTCCTCTGACGCGTTTGCTTCCAAATATATTTTTGTTAAAAAAATTTAAGGTTCCCAGCCACAGGGACGCCAAGCATAGGAGTTCCATTCAGTTGATGTGATGTAGCTACTGTGGAAGTTACAGGACCTCGGTATTAGATGCCTCCATATTTATCCTCGATTCATTCAGAGTTATTTCTTTTAGTCAGGGCATGTTGCCCATTTTTATTTAGAGATAGTGGTTTCAGACATCCATTTATATTTCAGTTGTTGGGTTTTATTTAATTTCAGATTATTGTATTTGGGATTTAGACTGGAAGTGTTTACTCCTAACTCAGTTTATTTTAGTATGTCATTTTAATTCCTATGATATTGTTATTGGATGGTGAATGTTTAGTTAATCATTTAAATTGCTTGCATGTTATATTAAAAGAAAAAATTTGAAATCTTACTTTTAAATACTAGGTAGTTAGTAATTAATGCTACCCTACTACACAACAGTAATCTGAAATTAATTGACTATTTTATTCAGATTACTTTTAATGAAATTAATTTCAGATTACTTTTAAATACTAGGTAGTTGTTTAAACATTTTATATTTTATAGGAGTTCGCAGGGAGTTCTGATGTTGTGGTAGCGAGCCAATGGAAGAATGACATCCAGCGGCACTTGAGGATGTACGAGTGCACTCAGGTCCAGAGGCACATACTATCTACTTTTAAGCTAGTATGAGCGGCATGGTAGTGGTGGGGTTCTGGTTGCAGTTCGATCGCAAATATTTCCCTTCCGCCGTTCAGACTGAGATAAGGCAAAAATTACTAGATCTCACCCATGAAGGGAAGACCATTGAAAATTGCAAGGAATAGTTTATGAGATTGATTAATCTAGTGCCAGATGAGGTACCTATTGAGGGGAAGAAAATTCAAATGTTTATGGACGAATTGACTTGGAGGATTCATCAGCATTTTTTTGGTAATCTTTCATTGGGTACATATACTGATGTACTTAATGCTACCCTACTACACTACCAGGATCACCGCTTCCATTTGAAGGGAAGCAAACGAGTGGGGGAGTCAAGTTAGCAGGATAGGACATGAGTTAATGGTGCCAGTGGGGAACAACCAACTCAGGGTCAGCAGAGATAAGGCTAGCAGAGTTCCCATCAGGGGACCCTGCTAAGAGGTTTAGATCAGGTGACTACAGGTAGGGATAAGGAGGTTTTGGGTAGGGTCATCAGGGCCACTAGTAGCAGGGCCAAGAGAGGGGTGGTAATGGCCAACAGGGATGAGGATAGCAGAATCAGAGGGGAGGAAACTATGGTGGTAGATGCTTTGGCTGTGGAAAAAATGGCCACCGACGTCAGGATTTTTCTAAAAGGGGAAGTGCCCCACAGTAGTGACAACAGTAACGTGCTCGACAGGAGCCCCAGTGATCGATCTTTCCAGCCTCCCACCCCGCACCACCACAGATGCCAGCCTTACTAGCTATTCCAGCAGTTCCAGTTTAGTAGGGACAACTATAGTATGGGTGTGTTTACAGCGTCCACCATGCCGCAGTTCCTCAGGCTCCACCCGTAGTTAAGGGTATGTTTTCTATCCATGGGACTTTGGGGTGGATATTATTTGACACATGAGCTTCACACTCTTTCATTGCCACTAGATTTGCGCATACTATGAGATTATTATACACGACAGATAGTACAGTTGCTAGTGTAGATTCACCGTTGAGCTATGGGTCACTAATATTCTTTATATGTCGAGGCGTGGGTATAGATATTGGGAGATTTATTTTACCTGCTGATATGCTTGTATTAGATATGTCCAAGTATGATGCTATTATTGGGATGGATTATCTAGTTACGTATAGGTCCATGATTGATTGATATATTCGTAGTATTGTGTTTTTTGTACTGGGTCAGGAGATGTTTTTGGTGGCGATGCCTCATCCCGAGGGAGGTTCGTCCACCCATTTATATTAGATAGAGGAGGAGACCTCTAAGGATGTAGTGATTCCACTTGATTCAATTCCAGTTGTTTGTGAGTTCTCTATTGTGTTTCAGGACATACCAGGGCTACCGCCCAACATATAAATAGAGTTTGTGATAGAGTTGGTGCTAGACACTTGACCAGTAGCTCGTGCACCTTACCGTATGGATCCAGTGGACATGAGGGAGTTATGGGATCAGATTAAATAGTTATTGGGACAGGGCTTCATCCGTAGAAGTACCTCGCCTTGGGGTGCTCCCGTACTATTCGTAAAGAAAAGGGATGGGTCATTATGGTTGTGTGTTAACTACTGAGAGTTGAATAAGCTCAAGATACAAAATAAGTATCCATTGACCCGAATCGATGAATTATTCGACCAGTTGAGGGGTCCTGCCTACTTCTCAAAAATAGACTTGAGGTCGGGATACCATCAGTCATGTATTAGAAAGTAGGACGTGTCTAAGATTGCCTTCTTTACGAGATATGAATCCTATGAGTTTAGGGTTGTGCCATTTGGGCTAACCAATTCACAGACCATGTTTATGGACTTAAAGTACGGGGTGTTCAGAGAGTTCTTAGATCAGTTTATTATTGTATTCATAGATGACATCCTGATTTATTTTCAGACTGAGGAGGAGCATGCCGATCATTTGAGGAAGGTTTTGCAGACACTACGTGAGCACGAGTTATATGAGAAATATGAGAAGTGTGGGTTCTGGCTGAGAGAGGTTCAATTTTTGGGGCACATTATTTTTGAAAGAGGGATATCTATAGATTCGGGGAAGGTGTTAGTGGTGAGGGAGTGGGGTTAACCCACGACACCGACAGAGATATATAGTTTCTTGGGGTTAGCCGAATACTAAGGATGATTTATTCATGGATTCTCAAAGATAGGGGGAGGGTTCCATTTATCTGGGTTGATGTCTGCTAGTTGGCTTTTGATGAGCTCAAGGACAACCTGACTTCAGCACCAGTTCTAGCACTGCCCAGGCTGGGAGTGGAATACATGGCGTATAGTGATGCGTCCTTACTAAGACTTGGGGGTGTGCTTCAGCAGAAGGATTAGGCTATAGCTTATGCTTCCTGTAATCTTAAGCCTCATAAGAGGAATTATCCCACCCATGACTTAGAGCTAGCGACGGTCGTGTTTGCACTTCGAATATGGAGACATTATCTCTTAGGGGAGAAATTTCGCCTATTCAGAGATCACAAGTCACTGCAGTACCTATTCACGCAGCGGGAGTTGAATATGCATCAGTGGAGGTGGCTTGAATTTGTGAAGGACTATCAGTTTGACATCCAATATCACCTGAGGAAGGGTAATGTGTGTTGATACCAAAATTAGTATGCTGATATGGACGAATAATAAGAAGACACGTGTCAATCTACATGGCACAATAGCAACAAGGAAGTCTATTTCCCTGACCAAGTCAGACTCACTCCGAGCAACAAGTATACTCTGAGGAACTCCAGCTCTCCAAGGAACACCAACGCTCCGAGGAACTCCAGCGCTCCGAGGAACTCTTGAACGACGAACAACTAAGGCGGTTCGAGCTGCATCTCGACCACAACAGCTGCACCTCAGCCACAACATTAATTGCCAGATAATCAACAGTTCAACTATTCATTGAATGCTTATCATCTTGACGTACACGCTTGAAGAACATTAAATGAATTACCCTTTCATATGTATATCATTTAATGTATCACCCATTCAGATTATAGCCTCAAGGCTATAAATACATTGTATTACCCTCATTCAGGGGGACCGGAATTTCTTGTTAACACTTGTAATTGAGAATTCCCAAACACTCAGCAATAACATAACAGTGGACGTAGGCCATTCATATAAGGCTGAACCACTTTAAAATATTTTGTCTCATTTATTTATCTGTGATTGAATAATTAGAGTAATCTAATTTTTTACATCAACAGATTGGCGCCGTCTGTGGGAACAATTTGTTATTATCGTTTTTCACCAAAAATCATTCATCATCAATGGCGGATAATCCAGAATATAGAAATCGAAATGCTGGAAATCCTCCAAATCCTTCTGCACCTCCAGATCTGGCTGGAATTATGATGAATCTGGCTCAAAGACAAACCGCCATGCAAGAAACAATGCGGCAACTCATACAAACCCTTCATGGCGGTGCACCTGCACATTCGGGACAACGAAGTAGTTAGAGGCAAACTTATTTACTTTCTTCACGATCCAGGCGTACAGATGCGTATCGTAATGAAGAATCCGATGATTCCTCTTATCAACCTGGGCGAACTTCGTCAATACGGGCTACAGATACTGATCAACGTATCACTCTCTCTTCAGAGAGACCCAGTGCCTTATAAAGATTGAGCAGGGTATCTCCTTTTAGCCGATTAGGCCCCAGGAGGAATAGGAGTCCACCTAAGGCCATGTCGAGGAGTTTTCGACAACCATCAGGTTTAAGAGAGGGATCAGCACAATCACGACCAGTTACTCGTCAAGAAAGATCTCAGGAGGCCACGTCAGAACAATCAATTGCTCGAACTAATAGGCCCGAGGAAGGAAATGATGCTTGGAAAGGTTCAATTCAGCGGTTGGAGGATAGATTGGGAGAAATGGCTAAGGCGAAGAATCCCCTACAACGAACTTTTGTTCAAGGGACACCTTTTATCAAGGCTATTGTGGATTTTCCTACACCGTCAAAGTTTAAGGCACCCGTAGTGACCCCCAAATATGATGGAAAGACAGATCCTGTTCTGCACATAGAGCAGTATCAAGCTGCTGCCGACATCTATGTTGTCCCCGACGAGATGAGATGCTGAGCATTCTCAGGTTCTCTTAATGGATCTACCCAGATATGGTACAACAATCTTCCTCGGGGTAAGATTTCAACTTTCTTTCAATTAGCCGAATTGTTCATCGATAATTTCTATTTTGGAGCAAAGCCAGTAAAACGAGTAGCACACTTGTTAAGTGTTAGACAAAAATCTGGTGAGAGTACTAGAGACTACATAACTCGTTTCAATAACGAGAAGCTGGAAGTCATAGATTATGAAGAGAAGACAGCAATCACCACCTTGATGAGTGGGTTGTTGCCTAACAAGTTGTATTATACCTTGGCCAAAGATCCACCTACAACTATGTCAGAGTTGATGGCAAAAGCAGCCAAAATCATGAATGCCGAGGAGGCTATGGCTGCGAAGAAGAATATGGATAAAGAAACCAAGGAGGAAGGCGACAAATCTAAGAAGAAAGAGCATAAAGGCAATGGCGGTGACAAGCATTCCAAGAATAATAGGTCGTCATGGGAAGTCCTGAAGAAATTCGATAATTATACTCCTTTGAAAATGGGTATTAATCACGTCTTGGAAGAAATCAAGAATAACGAAGAAGTAAAGTGTCCAAAGAAACTGAGGTCAGACCCTGACACGAGGAATAGGGAGAAATACTGCGAGTTCCACAAGGATCATGGCCATATGACCAAAAATTGCATAGCTCTTCAGAACGAGATTGAAACACTCATCCGAAGAGGGAAACTAGCAAAGTATGTTGATCGGGGAGGTGAAAGAAGAAATAATGACCGAACTAGAGAGAGGTCTAGATCTCCTCGTCGAGTAGAGGAGAAAAAGAAGAGAGACCATGAAGATGATCCAGATGATGACCCCGATCTCCCCAAGAAACTAAGGCAGCCAGAACGAGAGGTATTTTCAATACGCTTTGGGTTATTTGATTGTAATGTCATTACAGGTGGAGATGCAGGAGGAGGAGACCTTACTGCAGAAAGAAAAGCTTACCTCGGTGAGGCTCAGGCTTGCTCATACATTCAGCGAATAAATTTGGCTGAAGAGGATAGCCCGAGGAAGATAAACAAAGAGAAGCTTGTCATTGGCTTTTCAAAAAATGACCTGGCAGGTGTTCTTTACCCTCACGACGACCCTTTGGTCATCAAAATGAGGATGAAAGAAGTAGTGATTTCAAGGGTTTTGGTAGATAATGGTAGTTCGGCGGACATCATGTACTACTCATGCTTTGACAGTTTAAATTTGAAATTATCTCAATTGGAACCTTATCACAGACCTCTCCTGGGTTTTGCTGGCGAGAAAGTTTTTCCACTTGGGACGATCAAGTTGGATATATTCATTGGAACTTGGCCTGCTTGTCGAACAGAGAGAATACGCTTCTTTGTGATGGATAAGAATGTGCAGTCAGCTTACAACATCATCATGGGAAGAGTTGGTTTGAAGAAGTTCGAAGCAGTCCCATCTACAGTACATCAGTGCTTAAAATTCCCAACAAATTTCGGAGTAGGAGTTGTGAAAGGTGATCAAAAAGTAGCTCGGGAATGCTATTATTCATCTGCCGAGCAAGAGGAGCTTGAAGAATCAAGGAAAAAGACCACTACCTTCCAGGTGGATGAAGGTACAGAAATTGAAACACTGGATCCTAGAGATGAATCCCAACTTGTAAAAGGACAGGTGGTAGAATCTACAGAAAATATTATTCTGGACGACGAGCACCCTGAATGAGTAACCCAAATAGGTTCGTCGTTGGATGCTTCAATAAAACAGGAGTTGGTAACTTTCTTGAGAAGCAGAAAGAAAACTTTTGCATGGAGTCATGAAGACATGCCAGGAATAGATCCAAACTTTTTATGTCATGAGCTCAATGTGAATAAGGAAATCAAGCCTATAAAGCAGAGAAGAAGAGTATTTAGTCCCGAGAAGAATCAAGCTATACAAGAGGAGGTCGAAAAGCTCCAAAAAGCTCAATTCATTGAAGATGTGAAATATTCAGACTGGTTAGCCAACGTGGTGATGGTAAAGAAGAAAAACAATAAATGGAGAATGTGTGTTGATTTCACTGATCTCAATAAGGCCTGCCCAAAGGATCACTTTCCATTACCCAGAATTGACCAACTAGTGGATGCTACCTCGGGACATGAGCTGCTCAACTTCATGGATGCTTACTCTGGCTACAACCAGATAAAAATGAAACCTGAAGATAGGGAAAGTACTTCATTCATTACCCCTAGAGGAACTTATTGTTATAATGTTATGCCTTTTGGTTTGAAAATGCAGGAGCAATATACCAGCGGCTGATGAACAAGGTTTTTGCCGAACAAATTAGTTGCAACATGGAAGTATATGTCGATGATATGCTGACAAAGAGCAGGAAAGCTGCTGATCATCTAGTTGCTTAAATCAGACCTTTGATCAACTGGATAAATACCCAATGAAGCTCAACCCGACGAAGTGCACATTTGGAGTACGAGAAGGAATGTTCCTCGGGTACATTGTCAACCAGAGAGGAATTGAAGCAAATCCAGAAAAGATCAAAGATCTTTTAGGGCTGCGATCTCCAACGACGAAGAAAGAAGTGTAGAGTCTTACAGGACGAGTTGCAGCGCTCAACAGATTTGTATCCCGAGCAACTGATCGATGCCTTCCATTCTTCAAAACACTTCGAAAAAATTTCGAATGGAATGATGAATGTGAAAAAGCCTTTCAAGACTTGAAGAAATATTTGGGAGCACCTCCACTGTTGTCCAGGCTAGTAACGGGAGAAAAGTTGTACTTGTACCTGGTAGTATCAGAGAATGCAGTCAGCTCGGCATTGATCAGAATGGAGAATGGAGTCCAGAAGCCAATTTATTACACAAGTAAGGCTTTTCGAGGTGCAGAGATTGGGTACCCAAAGCTGGAAAAATTGGCATTGGAATTAATTGAGGCAAGTAGAAGAATGAGGCCATATTTTCAGGCCCATACCATCATCGTGTATACCGACATGCCATTGAGACAAGCCCTTCATAAGCCAGAAAAATCAGGGAGACTGATGTACTGGGCAATAGAGCTCGGTGAATATGATATTGTGTATGAACCCAGATCATCACTAAAAGGGCAAGTTGTAGCAGATTTTATAGTAGATTTACATATCCTAATACTCCCGAGGAACAAAAGTTGCTCGCTGATCAACATGTGGATGTTACAAGATCATCAGACACAAGCCCAAATCAACTCCGATTGGTAAAAGGTCTTATGGATGATGAAGGATCATCAAATTCGAGCTCAGACCAACTACGGTTGGTAAAAGGGCGAGAAGAGATGATCGACGAGGAGCGAAAAATATCAGGGGAGGATGAAAGCAAACAACAAATATTTCACCGAGGAATCTTGTCAGAAAAGAAATTTGAAGACGAGTTACCTACATGGAGATTATATGTAGATGGGTCATCTTGCACAACAGGTTGTGGAGCAGGGATTGTTTTAAACACCCCAGATGAGATTGACATGGAATACGCCCTGCGATTCCAATTCAAAACTTCCAATAATGAGGGGGAGTATGAGTCCATGATAGCAGGTCTTAAATTAGCAAAGAACATGGAAGCGCAACAAGTAATGGTATTCAGTGATTCTCAATTAATTGTGAATCAAATGATGGGAACATATGCAGTTAAAGGAGAATTAATGGTCAAGTATCATGCAAAGGCGATAGAGTTGTTGGAAGAATTTGATGCCATTCAGTTGATCAGAATACCAAGAATGGAGAATGCATGAGCAGACGCACTGGCCCGACTAGCATCAGCTACTCATACCGAGCTGCGAAGAACGATACCAATTGAAGTATTAGAAAGTCGGAGCATAAACGAAGACTTGACGATGAATGTTATTACCCTTGATTTAGGACCATCTTGGATGGATCCCATCAGGGCATATATTGAGGAGGGAGAATTGCCAGAGGATAAGCTCGCTGCAAAGAAATTGAATTTTAAAGCTGCTCGGTATGTACTAACTAATGGTGTTTTGTATAGACGAGGAATTATGGTGGGTTTGCAGAGATGTGTACATCCCTCTGAGGTGAAGGAATTGATTGAATAGATCCATGAAGGATCTTGTGGAGCACATGTAGCAGGTCAGACACTTTTACAAAGAGTGATGACGCAGGGGTACTACTGGCCAACGATGAGAGTTGATTGTATAGCCTATGCCAAAAGATGTGATAAATGCCAACGTTTTTCCTCCATTCGACGAACTCCACAAGCATTGTTGACACCCATAACTTCCCCTTGGCCATTTGCCATATGGGGAATTAATTTTGTTGGACCACTACCAACGACCCAAGGAAGATTCAAGTACCTCGTCGTCGCAGTGGATTATTTTACTAAGTGGGTAGAAGCTGAGCCACTTATTGATATGACATATGAGAAGGTGTACCAGTTCGTTTGGAAGAACATCATCTGACGATATGGTCTCCCTCATGCCTTCATCACAGACCATGGAACACAATTTGATAACGAGGAGTTCGTAGCCTATTGTCGTCAGTCAAACGTTTTGAAGGTTCATTCAGCACCAGGCCATCCTCAGAGCAATGGACAAACTGAAGTGACGAACAGAACATTACTAAATGGTTTGAAGAAGAGTCTAAGTGAGGCTAAAGATAATTGGATTAATGAGCTACAGTCAGTATTGTGGGCTTACCGAACAACTCCTCGAGCAGCTGGAGAATCACCATATATGCTGGCATTTGGAAGTGAGGCTATAATACCTGCCGAGTTGGGTCTTCCAACACACAGAGTGCTGAATTTCAATTCCCCAGTTAGCGACTTAATGAGGAGATTAGATCTAGACATGCTCGAGGAGGTTAGAAAAGAGGCAGCCATTAGGAATGCTGCTTATCAACAACGAACAACTCTGTTCTACAACAAGAGGGTGAAGAAGTGCGACTTAAAAGAAGGAGATTACGTGCTAAAGAAGGTCATTCAGAAGCACAATAAATTGGAAGCAAACTGGCATGGACCTTACCGAGTTACAGAAGTTGTTCGACCAGGAACTTACCGCATAGCAACTCTAGAAGGAGAGGAGTTTAAGAATGTATGGAATGCTGAACACCTACGCAAGTATTACCAGTGATGTAAAATGTAAAGCAATTTCATCAATATGAATAAAACGATGATGTTTCTCCATTTTCTTTCTTTTTATCGAAAGTTTTTCGGGGAATACTAGTGTACAACACTACACTGTTCAGCAACACTGATAGTTCAAACCCACGACCAACTCCGGTTGGTAAAAGGGCGAGAACAAACTATACTCCTTTGGTTAAGAGGCGTACACTAGCGTGACCAACTCAGGTTGGTAAAAGAGCTAGTGGATATGATAGTTCAAACCCACGACCAACTCTGGTTGGTAAAAGGGAGAGAACAAATTATACTCCTTTGGTTAGGAGGCGTACACTAGCGTGACCAACTCAGGTTGGTAAAAGAGCTAGTGGACATGATAGTTCAAACCCACGACCAACTCCGGTTGGTAAAAGGGCGAGAACAAATTATACTCCTTTGGTTAGGAGGCGTACACTAGCGTGACCAACTCAGGTTGGTAAAAGAGCTAGTGGACATGATAGTTCGAACTCAGACCAACTCGGGTTGGTAAAAGGGCGAGAACAAATTATACTCCTTTGGTTAGGAGGCGTACACTAGCGTGACCAACTCAGGTTGGTAAAAGAGCTAGTGGACATGATAGTTCGAACTCAGACCAACTCCGGTTGGTAAAAGAGTGAGAACACGAGACTCCTAAAAAGGCCAATCTCGATTGGTTAGGAAACAAGATATGCCCTCAAATACCGACTTATGTTGGTCGGGAGGTAAGATTATTATAAAAAGTTCCTCGAAGAACAAAATATTCCAAACTGAACCAAGTATGGTTGGTCGAGGATAAAAACCCACTAATTGTAGTTGGTCGACGAGGAAAATTTATTGACCTTAGTTGGTCGGACACATTTTACAAAAAAGACAAAAATTTACCAAGTACGGTTAGTCGGGGATAAACTCTCACTAACCATAGTTGGTCGACAAACACAATTTAACAACCTTGGTTGGTTGGAAAATTTTTTAAACATTTTTATACTCATTACTTTATTATTAAGTGATCGAGCAACATTACTGATACTTGTAACTTTTTATTACTAAGTTGGTCGCTGAACCACACAATATTGTTATGCAAGCACAAATATAACGTGTTTGACAAGCACAAGACAATAGCAATACAGATTTGCAAACAAATTCTTTCATTAAAGCCAAAATGAATTACACAAGTTTATTACATTGATATTAAATTGTGTACTAATTATTACATCAGAATTCCCTATTCTACTGGTCTTTTCCCTGCTGCTTTTGAAACAGGCTCCTCGCCAGTAGGAGGATCTTCCAGGCAAAGGCGAGAATTGATGAAGTTAGGATCTCGAAGCATTCTGACGTTCATTATTGAAGGTGTGTCCATAAGATGCTCGGGACGAGATACCTCGATCTGAGAATGAAGATTGTAGTCACCGAGGTATTTTGTAATTAAGCTCCGAGGAATGGCACGAGCTGGGATCCATTCCATGTCCAAATTATATGGTGGCACTGGCAAGTCAAGTACCCCAGGATCATGATAGTCCCAAAGATAATGTCCCTGCTCGAGTTTCAACACACATAAGGCATTCAGCCAACCTTGCTTGTAACCCTCGTTATTGGCATTCTGGATACGATCATCTAAATGGAATAACGCTTCGTTGTATCCAGCCATCCAGAACTCCCTGGGCTGTTTATTAAATTGAAATGTCAACTTCTCAAGCTTCTCATGAAGGTTTCTGGCAAGAACATCCTTATTATCCAGAGCAGACTTTGTTGAAGCAAGTTGATCCTCCAGAGTTTGGATTTTCTTGGACATTTCAGATAAAGCCCGATCTTTTGCATTCAATTGGAACGCTTGGGTTTCCAATGTTGATTGAGTACGAGCTTCTTCAACAGAACGATGAAGACCTCTTAATCGACCCCGAGTAGGTGGAGTACTCTGTTCCTCGACAATATCCTGAGCAAATCTTCCTCGACCACGAGAACTTCTTCCTCATCCCCGAGTAGCAGTAGAAGTACCCGACCTTCTCAAGGTGTCCAACTCTTGCCTTAATTTGGCATTCTCAACCTCTTGAAAGGAAAATCCCTCGTCAGTCACTGGGATTATAGCTGTTGAAGAAGATGCTGCAGACTTATACTGTGCCAGCTCTTTCTGCAAATTGTTATTTTCTTGCTCTACCAGCTCGGCAATCTGTCTACAAGCTTCAACTTCACCCTTTAGGGTTCTCTCTCTCACATCATAGCCAGCAAGCATCTTGTCATAACCTGTTTCAGCACTAAGTTGTTTAAGTTTCTTCTCATACCCTTCGTGCAAAAGAACTGAAGACTCTTTATACTGCTGCTGAAGTTCATCGAGAGTACCTTGCAAGTCTTCAATCATCTCGTAGTACGCCACATTATTGGCCACAACTCGGTCAAGTAAACATTTCAAGTACTGATAAGCTTCCACCGCCTGCTCTGAAGCACCATGGCCAAGGATGTCGGCAACTTCTGATGCACTTAATTCTGTGTGGCCAGCCTTATAATATTCATTACATTACTGCATTAGCTTAGTATCATTAGCAGATATCATATCCATCCTGGCCAGAAACTAGCAGAGAAAGAAAAAATAATCATCTAAAAGAAGATCAAGACAGAGTACAGAAGAGAAAAGAGACAATCATATGGAAGAAAAGAGCTCAACTTTTATTAGATCATGATGCAATGTTATAAAGATATTGATTACATTTGAAAAAGAAGAAAAATAGAAAGAGAATACCGAACAACGTCACACCTTTTCCTTGTCTCCCAAGACTTTCTCGGGAGGCTGGGATGAGGAGCTCGGTTGCTCGGTGGGAACAACGAGTTGGTCGGCTGGAACTGGAACTTGTTCTGGAGGAGCAGGTAGAGATGAAAGCTCCTCGTCAGTAGGCTGGGTAAGGATGAGATCACCCACTACCATTGAAGATTCTTCGAAGGTAGCTTCGTCCTTTTCTTCATCTTCGATGGCTGGGGGAGGACCAGGGAGATGTTGTTGAAACAGTTCTGAGTTCTCATTAACTTTCAATTCTTGCAAAGCAGCAACCCATCCATCTCGAAAGTATTTTAAACTCCCATACCGCACTTGGGTCATCATTACTGCTACCCCCTATCCCATCCTTTGTCCCAACCAGTTCAAAATGATTTTTTCACAGCCACCTTTCTTTTCATTTTCTCTGAGGAGAGCTTCTCGGATAGAAGATCCTCGGTGGTTTTCAACTTGGCCTCGACCTCCTCCTTCTGGCGATTTACTTCTCGCAGAAGGGTCAGCTCTTCCTCGGTCGATTTCAACTTATTTTCAAGCTCCCCAAAGCTTGCGAGCTTCTCAGCATATTTTTTATTCTCTCTCTCCAAGTCTTTCACCTTATTTCCCAACTGCACCTTCTCTGCCTCAGATGCAGCCAACTTCTTCTCCCATTCACCCTTATCCTCGTCATATTTTTTACGGGAATCCTTCAAAGACTGGGCCAAACCCAGAAAAGCATCCTCCACTCCAGACGAGAAGCTAGAGGCCTTGAGTGCTTCATCTTTCTTCACTATGGTGTTAAAGCAACTCACCAGCTGGAAAAAGAAGAAGATAATGATAAATCAGCATAGAGACATACGTATTGATGGAAAGAAAGAAAAATTCAGGATAAGAAAAACTTACTGAAGCAATGTGACGAGTATCCAGGGATGTAAGCATATCCCTAGACATACTCTCCTCGATTCCTTGGACTTTAGGAATAGTCCAAGTCTTTACCGAGCTCATTGCAGAGCTCGGGGGAATGATAGTTGGAACACCAGCTCCACTAACTTGGAGCTGGGAAAGGCTTTCAGCCAAATTGACTGAGGAGGATTTCTTCAGTCTCCTCGGTGGCTTTTTAGCAGTTTCAGCCAAAGAACTTTTGGAAGGGGAGATGGTGATCACTTCCATAGAAGCACTTTTCTTGCTCGGAGCCACTGGGGGCTTCTCGGCAGCCTTCTGAGGAGCAACAGAAGGGGCAGCATCTACTTTATTTGTCCCCTTTGGGACATCAGCCTTGTTCCTTTTTCCATCTCCAGTAGAGGTAGTCTCCTCAAAGAGAGCAGGAACTCTTCTTTTGCCCATCTTCTGACTTAGAGGAATATGAGATTCTGGAGAAGAGTCCTCAGGAATTGATGCCGGTTCACTGGTGCTGACCACAGGATGAGCAGTAAAGGATGTTGTATAACTCCTATACTGCAACAAGTATGAAGCAGATCTGATGTGCTCGTCTGCAACTCTCTTATGCAAACTCCAGATATGTTTCAAATGCTTGATATTTACTTCTGATTCTTTTGGATTTTTTCTCTTATTGTCAACTGCAAACAAATACATAGTGAAATATCAGTCATACATTTTGTCAAACACAATGAAATCGTAATTTAAAAAATAAAATAAGATGAAAATAACCTATCCCATTGCCATATGGGGGGCATTTGGGACCCTCATATACTTCATCTCCAACTAAAGGGGCATGTTGCCAATTTTTAATAACTACCCCGTGTTCAAAATAATCCCTATTTGCATCAGGGAGGTTGACTACTAAGGCCCTATTCAAAAATCTAGTTTTTAAATAAAAAACATTGTCTAAAACAGCCCATCTATAACAGTACATAATCTCAGGAATTCCTATACGAGTTCCATGAGTTTGATTTAACCTATACACCCCATTAACTATTCTCCATGTGTTGGGGACTATTTTTGCAGGGACAACATCAAAATACTGACAGAACTCTAAACACAAAGGGTTTGGTGGAAAAGAAAATCCACATTCAGCAATAAAGAGGCTAGGGAACCAGTGTCCCTCAGCCAAACGAAAATAATCTAAAGGCTCAGAAAGATTCTCCACAGTTACCCAAGATGGAATAGAGAAATCAGAATGGAATTTCTCAAGAGATTCAATAATATAAACCATGGTGAATAAAAGAAATGAAGAAGAAGGAAGAAGATCTTACAGGAAAAAGGGAGATCTGTTGATAACGAACGAAAACAAGAATGAACACACAAGAGAAAGAAAGACTATGGAAAACTCGAAAGCAGAAAATGGAAAAGGTAGAAGACGGTGATATTGTCTATGAAGTTTAAATACTTTGCCTTGGGAAACGGCGAAAGAAATGATTACGAAAAAGAAACTATTACGCTACCGGTGGCTAAAAGGACAAAAAGCGCACGAAGATCGAAGCTTTTATAAAAATGCAAAAAGGCGGATTCTGTGAATTTGGAAGGAAATTCAAATACGAAGAAAAGGCTCTTAAAACCCAGGAAGGTCATTTAATATTGCCATATACTGAGAAAGAATGATCCATACTCCTCAAAGTTCGAAATATGAAACATTGGGGGCTTCTGTTGATACCAAAATTAGTATGCTGATATGGATGAATAATAAGAAGACACGTGTCAATCTACATGGCACAATAGCAACGAGGAAGTCTATTTCCCCGACCAAGTCAGACTCACTCCGAGCAACAAGTATACTCCGAGGAACTCCTGCTCTCCGAGGAACACCAACGCTCCGAGGAACTCCAGCGCTCCGAGGAACTCCAGCGCTCCGAGGAACTCTTGAACGACGAACAACTAAGGCGGTTCGAGCTGCATCTTGACCACAGCAGCTGCACCTCGGCTACAACATTAATTGCCAGATAATCAACAGTTCAACTATTCATTGAATGCTTATCATCTTGACGCACACGCTTGAAGAACATTAAATGAATTACCCTTTCATATGTATATCATTTAATGTATCACCCTTTCAGATTATAGCCTCAAGGTTATAAATACATTGTAATACCCTCATTCAGGGGGACCGGAATTTCTTAATAACACTTGTAATCGAGAATTCCCAAACACTCAGCAATAACATAACAGTGGACGTAGGCCATTCATATAAGGCTGAACCACTTTAAAATCTTTTGTCTCATTTATTTATCTGTGATTGAATAATTAGAGTAATCTAATTTTTTACATCAACAGTGGTAGCAGATGTGTTGAGCCGTAGGCTAGCAGGTGAGGTGGCCGAGGTGTGAGAAGTGAAATGGAAGGAGTTGGGACATCAGGATGCGATTTCCCACTCATTCAGGTAGTGATGATGGTTACACCTGAGATCATTACTAGGGTGAGACAAGCTCAGGTAACACACTCGTTCTGTTAGGATCGAATTGTATAGCTTCTAGCTAAGGGGGTAGATTCATATTTTTTGAGTTCAGATGGGGGCCTACACTTTAATGGATGACTAGTAGTTACAGAGGGGGATGATTTATGACATCCAGTAATGATGGAGTCACACGGCTCACGATTTGCGATACATCCCGGAAGGGATAAGTTGTACCAAGATATGAGGTGACATTACAGGTGGAGTGGAATAAAGAAGGCAATTACCGAGTTTATTTCAAAATGTGCCACTTGTCAACTGGTACAGCCGTTAGAGATCCCTATGTGGAAATAGGAGAGGATTTCCATGGATTTCATTACAAGATTGGCTACATCGCAGAGGGGTCACAATTCAATATTGGTGATTATGGATCGACTGACCAATGTAGCTCATTTTTTGCCAGTTCGGACCGATTATACTATGGGGCAGTATGCTCAGATCTTCATTATTGAGATAGTGAGACTCCACGGGGTGCCCCTTGATATTGTGTCTGATTGGGACATGATTTTTTTATCCAGATTTTGGGAGAGCTTCAAGGAGGCCATGGGTACGGAGTTACGATGGAGTTTAACCTATCACTCGCAGACTGATGGGCAGACCGAGTGGACAAATCGGATGTTATAGGTTATGTTGTGAATGTGCATCCTTGATTTTGGTAGGGGATGGGACAAATATATTCCACTAGTGGAGTTTTCTTATAATAATTCCTACCAGTTTGCTATTAGCATGGCTCCATTCGAGGTGTTATACGGTAGGCCTTGTCGGCCTCTAGCGTGTTGGCTAGAGGTGGGGGACAACAAGATACTTGGGCCAGAGCTAATTCAGGATACCTTATCTAGGATTGAGATAATTTAGAGTCGTATTCGAGTTGCTCAAGATAGACAGAAGTGCTACGCCAATTCCAAGAGGTTCTTCTGGGAGTTCAGTGTGTGGGACCAGGTGTTGTTATGAGTATCTCCTATGAAGGGGATAATGCGGTTTGGGAAGAAAGGGAAGTTGGCGCCGAGGTATATAGGGCCATTCCCTATTATTGAGCAGATTGGGTTAGTGGCTTAGAGACTTGGGTTATCAGAGCTTTTGCATAGGATTCATGACGTGTTCCATATTTCTTCGTTGAGGAGATATCTTAGGGATGAGTTGACCCACACTCATATTACTTTGGAGGAGATTGATCTATAGCCCGGTAGTTCCTACGAGGAGGGGCTAGTTGTTATCCTAGATTTTAGCGAGATGAAACTGAGGTAAAAGGTAGTGCCGTTAATACGTGTTCAGTGGAGGCATCATGGTGTGGAGGAGTCTACTTGGCAGCGCGAGGATGAGATGCGTGACAAAATATCCAGAATTATTCTTACTAGGTATACCTTTATTTTTCTGAATTTCGGGATGAAATTCCGTTATTAGGGGGAAATAATGTAATACCATGTATTTTTAATGATTTTAATTATGGGATTAATTGACTTAAAAAAGGGAAATTTATTTATAATTAATCGGGATTTAATTAAATAATTACTAGCGCGACGAGAGTTAGTATTTATTGATATGAATTATGTTGAATATTACTTAGTGAGTAAAGTAATATGTAATTATAAATAAATTTTCGTGATCGAACAATACGACATTTATGGTAATTAAGTCAGGACGCGCATGCCAGCCATATCGGGACTAAATTTAATGGAATAAAAGTATTTTATTTATAAGTCACCCATATGGTCATTTCGAGTGCGCCAAAGTGTCTGAAAGGTCGAGATAGGCAGAAAATTCTACCCGGGGGTTTAGTTTGAGTCCCGGGACATTTTTAAGCCAAACCGGCACCCCAGGAGGGTAGTTTAGACATTTTTATTTTTGGGTTAATTAAACCCATGAAATTACTAAGCCTATATCAGCTGCTATGGTTAGGCTTTGTAGAGATATCAAGTACAAAATCTTGTGAGACCATTGGAGGAGAAGAGTGAAGAGTTTCTAAGGCTTGAGCCACTATTGGAACACCGTTTGCACCACCATAGCCGCCAACGTATAAATCGGAGAGAGAGAATCAACCCCATACCTTTCATCACTAACGGACCATACTACTACATAAGCCAAGTAATTATCTTGCATAAATTTATGTTTTATATATGATCCATGTTAGAATAGGGTAACATCTATATGAAAATTCCATGTTTTGGAAAATTTTAGATAGTGTAAATCATGATTCTTGGGTTAAAATTGAAATGGAAGAGGTTCGTTTATGCATGTAGAATCAAACCCATGTTATCATAATCAAATTGGTTGAAGAAATCTGGTATTTACATGTTTAATTGATGATTAAGTCAAAACTAGGGTTCTTGAGACTAAATATGAAATTTGGATGAATTTATGCATGTTGATGATGTTTAAATGATTTGGATATGTTAGGAATTTACCATATATGTGTGTATAGGATTTGGGTTAAATGAATATGAATCAGGATATGTTTAAATACGATTTTGGTGGTTAAAAATTAAGAAATCCGTAACTGTTAAGGAAAACCTGGGTAAATAACTGATCGATTCATTGTTCGACTTAAGAATGTCGATCGATCGACCCATTTCTTCGATGGATCGACTCCCCTCGAAAATGTGATTTGTTTCCTTTTTAATATTTGCTTAAATCCCAACTTTTAGAAATATTTGGGTTTGATTAATTGAACATAATGAGACTTAGGTAAAGGCAGTAGGATATACTTACGACCCGAAAAATGTTATTTTGTACGAAATTGAATAGCGAAATTACGAGTGTTAACCGCATGAGTCACGGTTGGAAATTATATAAATTGGGGTTTAAATCAGATAAATGAATATTCAAGGTTAGTACTAGTAGTGGGGGTACATTATAGATGCTGAAATAACCCAAGGAATAAATGGAAACTTAGTAAGCTTTTTGGGATAGGGAAAGGTACTTGAAGTTATGCGATGAGAGTTACCGCATTAAATAAAATATTATGTAGGATATTTGAGATGTAAATATACAATGCAAGAGATTCAAAAATTGGGACATGCGTATACTTATATGGAATTTATATATACTTAGGTTGTGTGATTACCTATCATATGGGTTATTATGTGTCATGCATCGTATCGCGCTACTTACTATCATAGAGGTTTTCGTGCTAGGACAGTCTTATTCTGATGAGCCCATCCGGGGAATATGGACTTGTACCTCAGAACCATAGAACCTTGGTCCAGACTATCTGTGAATGATAGTGTAGACGGTCGTAAGAGTGTGTGGGTATATGCATCTCCCTTATGACTTGGAACTATGATTTGCCTCCATTATGTGCGACTTGTGTTTTTATATGGTTCTAGAGTGATTATGTACCTATAGTCCTTCATGTAGTATGTGATATACTAGGACTTGATATCAGAGTATACATGTACCATAACTTAGTCTCGAGGTGCCTTATGAGTATATATATATATTATGATAGTGATGTATATATATATATATATATATATATATATACACTGGTGATTATTCTACTGTGTTGTTTAGTAGATAAGAAAGAGTACGTCATATAAAATATGTTATAATTGTGGGAACTTATATGAGTAAAGAAATACTTGAATTGATTAATAAATATTGAGAATGCCAGAATGTATTTTTCGGGTTATACGGGTGGGCACAATGACTTAGGCATAATAATGAGAGACTTAATTCAAAGTATTTAGGTGAGATATTATAACTAGTATGGGTTTGGAGTATACGATAGGAGTGCACAATAGCTAAGGGCTGATAACTTGAAGTGAGAGCACGTGACTAACATGTATACGATATTTGGTATTTATGCAATTTAAATACTTGATGTTTTAAAAATATTTTCAACTTGGGCTCTAACCCGTTTGCTTCCAAATATATTTTTGTCAAATAATTTTTAGAAGCCCAACCTCAGGGATGCCAAGCATAGGAGTTCCATTCAGTTGACGTGATGTAGCTGCTGTGGAAGTTACAGGACCTTGGTATTAGATGCCTCCACATTTATCCTTGATTCATTCAGAGTTATTTCTTTCAGTCAGGACATGTTGCCCATTCTTATTTAGAGATAGTGGTTTCAGACATTCATTTATATTTCAGTTGTTGGGTTTTATTTAATTTCAGATTATTTTATTTGGGATTCAGACTGAAAGTGTTTACTCTAGAGTCAGTTTATTTCATTATGTCGTTTTAATTCCTATGATTTTTTTATTAGATGGTGACTGTTTAGTTAATCATTTAAATTTCTTTTATCTTATGTTAAAAGATAAAATTTGACATCTGACTTTTAGATACTAGGTGGTTAGTAATTAATAAAAAGTTTTCGATAGTGATGCTAAGACTGATCCAACTGGATATTCTATTTTTAATTTAATAAAGTACTGATCACTTAGTATTTAATTAGGCGGGGTGTCATAATTATAAACTGGTAATAATAACCAAACTATAATACACAAACTCAATGTAATTGGCAGCACGCATGCGTGACACCAGTCACAGTTTGGACTTGGTATAAAAATTAGAGGAAAATAATCTACACGGGGGCCTTAGTGCACTTAGTTAGGAAATATTTGAATGAATAACCAACTAGTAGTTACCCAAGCAGTTGCATGGAAATAAACTCTATAAATAAGCAATGAGTAGGCAAAGAAAAAAAGGACCCTCAACAAAAAAGAACTATATTTACTCATTTTATCTTTTCCTTTCTCTTGTTTTATTTACTGTACTTCTTTTGTTTCAAACTAGACTGTAAGGTAGCTTGTAAGTTTATTTCAAGTTTATTAAAAATTTCTTGCCTTTACATTTAGTTTATTTTATTTTCTTGCACTAAATTTCGATTTGTAACCCTTTACTTTCAAGCATTTAATTTTTTTTAGTTTCAAATATTTACTTTTCTTTTAGTTTATGCACTTTACAACTTTTTTTGTTCTAGTTAATTGTAGCAATTTATCACTCACATCAAAGTCTTCCCTAAGGAAGGCACAAGTCTTTTTAATTGAAGTATTGAACGGTATGCAATCATTTGATATTATCACAAGCCTAAGATCTTTTGGTTGGCAAGAACATAGCCTTTCCAGACATGCTCATAATTAATAATTAAACCTATTGACCAATCCAAATGAAAAATACACAAACATATTTTTGGCACGCCAGGTGGGACATTCGGTGCTAAATTGATATTTCCAATGGTTAAGAAGTGAGGATGTAACTGAACATGTTGGTGAAATTGACTCAACCAGCCAACATATTACCACTGCAAACACTGGTTGAAACATCTCATGAGTTGGGACCAAATGCTTATAGTTAAGATTTGAATATGCCAACGGCTCCAAGAGCCGATAATATTTATAACACACCCATTGTTGGAGCACCCAAAAATGCCCAAAACCAATTTATCAACTGACTTAACCCGGTATTTGATCATCTTGGGAATATGGTGAATAATATTAACATTATGTTCACAATAGTGAAAAGTAGATTTTCTACACCTACTAATGTCGTGTCTAATGGTCAGGGATATGCACCACCGTTAGTGTAAATCCAATAGCTCAACCCAATCCTTACCATACTATCTATTAATACCCAACACCGGTGAAACCAACTTTGGAAATAATCTATGAATATGAGGATACCCTGGTACCACTGGTCAAGGCATTAAAAACCTAATGTAAGGTTCAGGACCATCTAGTACCTATTAATAGATAGACGATAACAACCCAATAGGGATAACATCTCTCCCAGAGGTGGGGAGAACTATGCCATTCCAAACTGAGGCCAATCTAGGTTTTCTTGGTCCTTCGAATTATAGGATTATAAATAATCTTATATTCGAACAAGGTGGCTAGGTAATGGTAGGAGATATAATAACCAAATTCCCAAAGTCTCTCAGCCTCTAGCCTATTAAAGATAATAAAATATGCCTTCACAAGTGCCACAACTATTGGTGCAACTATCTCCCTTAATAAATTAGACAACTGCTCCACAAAGTAGGCAACTACATGGGGGAGTTAGGAGAAATGATATTGTGGATCTCATTCATGAAATATGTAGACCAATGGCTCTAGGGTGTAGACCCCACTTTATAAGAAGACATACATTGAGTGGATAAATAGGATTGAAATCCTAAAAGGTTTCAAATTCCTAACCTTCACCCTCTTTTTAGGACATGGAAGCCAGTGCACTATGGAACACATTGCTAGATTCACTAGTCAATGTGCTGATGCTGATACAAATGAGTATTTAAGACTACACTTATTCTTCAATTCACCCATTGATGCATCCTTCACATGGTTTATAAGTTTTCCACCTAACTCTGTCCAGACTTGTAAAAGACATGTTCCATGCATAGTTCTTACAAACTAAAGTAGAAGTCTCTATAGCTAATTTGGATAGACTCAACCAAAAACCTGATGAAAAGGCAACTACCTTCATAAATAGGTTCAAAAGAGCTTAAAATAAATGTAAAATAGTCATGCCTAAATTTGTAAAATTCGCACAAAATGGTTTAGAATTTAGGCTTCGAAAGAAATTTGATGCCACTCA
Organism: Sambucus nigra; assembly: GCA_949130495.1. NCBI lineage: Eukaryota > Viridiplantae > Streptophyta > Magnoliopsida > Dipsacales > Adoxaceae > Sambucus > Sambucus nigra. The sequence goes on from OX422213.1 coordinate 56,602,677, forward strand.
GTTTAGAGATTGAGTAGAGATAACTGCTAAGGTATCTAGATATGAAGCTCTTCCCAGAAGAAGAGCGTGAAAGAAATACTTATTCTTTCAAGATAGATTACAAGGTTACTAACTTCGAAATAGATGCTGCTGAAATTATAGGAACTAAACATATCGTTTGTGAACCATTGGTTAAAAGGACCCAACAACAGAATCTTTTACTCCCATAATAAAGGGAATGATAAAAAGTACTCATTTGACATTTCTATGGATGATGAGATCTTTGATTATCTTTTGAATGATAAAATGTTTAAACAACATGGTGATGTTAAAACACCAAATGAGATTAAAGGGAAAATTAATAACAAATATCACAATATTTTCTCTCACTTAACTAATGCATGTTATATGTTTTGCAACAAGATTCAATAGCTAGTCGGGAGGGGAAAGATCAAATTCCCTAGGAAAGAAAAAATAACCATGGGTGTGTATGATGACCCATCCCTCAATCTCAAAGAAGTGTTGAAAAATATGCAGTCCATACAGCTGCCTTGAAATAGAGGGCATATCAAATTTAAAATGAAGACCAAGTCTGAATTAAAGGCTTAAGGATCCAGACCAAAAGGTTATAAATCACCTATGAATCAGTTGTGGGGAGCATTATGCATAAATTTTCCAATTTGTGGCTTTGAAAGGAAAGTAACACTTAAAAAGGAATAAGAATGGGAACAATGGTTATGCTGCTAAAGCCCCAATGGACCAAAATCAAGAAGAAGTTCCATTGGAAAGGTGAGGCTATTTTTCGATCCTTATTACCCTCAAAGGAATGCCAAGATGCCATGAAATGACCAATACGTTAGTCCTAGTTTCAAAGAGGCCAAATCACATCAATATATTTGGAATCTAGAACCTATAAAGATCCTAAAGTCAACCCCAATGGTGAAAGGGATGCCTGATTGGTTTGTCATCCAAGACCCAAAGGTAGTACATCAATTTAATGATATGCCTAGGAAAACAAAGGATATGAAGCCTCAACAGGTGGCCCCTAGTATGTGGAATTTAGTACAATTACCAAGGTCTATGAAAAAATAAACACATGTGGTTATGTATCATGCCTAACAAAGAAGAATCCAAAGGATATACATGGCCTGACAAGAGGAATCATGGATTATGTGTACCACTGGATCAGAAGGATTTTCTTCTTCATCATCAATGCTAAATCCAAGGTTTCACAAAAAACCAGAGGCAAGTAATTCCTCTTCAGACTTGTTGGTTGAAAGGGTTAAAGAGATGGAAAAATTCATGAGTGTGGATAGGGGTAGTTCGTCTAGAGATAGCTCTTCTAATGAAAAAGATAAGAAATAAATGATGATAGTGGATGCTATAGCACCTGTTCAGGAAGTGGAGTAATAGTAGTTCATCAGATTAGCGTCTATGCCTCATCAAATGGCAGTCAATATTTCTACAATCCTCTCAAAAAGGTTCAAAACTGAAGAAGAACAGGAGGTCCCTGTGATTGAGGTAGATGAATAAGAAAAGTCAGATGTATTGAATTTTGACTTATTTTTATCTGCTATAGATATAAGATACGGGTTCGAAGATCATATTAATAATGTGATTAATCATATCAAACCTTTATTTATAAAATCTTGGATAAATGGAATTTTAATTAATAAAATATTGGTATATAACTGTGCAGTTGTTAATATAATGACATATTCCATGCTTCCAAAATTAAATAAATAAAACACCAATTTGGTCTAGACCCAAATAATTATCTCAATTTTCTAAGGATAAAAAGTCGACAAAAGATGTATTGCCAATTGATATGGAAGAAGGAATAAGAAAATTCAAAAATTCCTTCTTCATTATTGAGGGAAACCAAGCTTTAATGTATTACTTGGTAGGAACTGGATTCACTCTAACAAGTGTATTCCTTCTGCTATACATCATAAGCTACTTTCGATAAAGGAGGATGTGATTGTGGAAGAGGTGAATGTTAATCTATTATCTTTTCACACTAACTCTAATTATGTGAAGGTGTGGTTGTACTAAGAGAATGTGGGACCAATGAAGGATGATGCTTTGGTTTTATAAGGATTAGAGGGAGAGGTCTCAAATGAGGCTTGGGATGAGCTAGTTTTTGGTCTGATGGGACCAACTAAAGAAAATAAAACATCTATTTCATGGATAGCACACCCATTGATATTGAGCAGGACAATGAAAGTTTGGCCATGATTTTATACAAGTTTTGAGATTTGGAATTGAGCACCAAAATTAGTGAGGAAAAGACCATTAATTAGGTTGGTTATGTCTTCGAAGAGGATATAAAAATAAAATTCCTCAAGATAAATGTGAGCTATCAAGTTCATAAATCGAGTATGAAGATATGATGGTGAATCAACTATCCCTTAATAGAAATAAATTTGGGAACCAAAGAGAACAAAAGAGTTACCAATATTAGTTCTAACCTAAGAAAATAAGACCAATTGTTTTTTTTTTATCTTTTACATCAGTATAAGGATTGTTTTACTTGGGAATATGACAATCTACCTGACTTAGATAGAAAATTAGTAGAGAACAAACTACCAATAAAAGAAGGCTTAAACATGTTAAGAAATTTCCAAGACAAATGACTTCAAAAGTCCTAACCAAAATAAAAGAAGAATTATAGAGGCCATTAAGGTTGAATTTATTCGAACTCCTAGATATGTTGAATGACTCTCTAATATAGTGATAGTAATTAAGAAAAATAATAAGTTGAGAGTGTGCATTGATTTTAGAAATCTAAATGAAACCACTCTAAAGGATATATATCCAATGCAGTAATAAATTTATTGGTTTATAGATTAGCTGGTAAGCTATTATGTCTATGATGGATGGTCATTTCGATTATAACCAAATACGGATAACTAAAGAAGATGTGCATTGTCCAGGTAATATAGGAACCTCTGAATGGATAAAAATACCATTTGGACTAATGAATGCAGAGGAAACGTACCAAAAAGGAATGAACATCATTTTCTATAGCATGGTTGGCACCTTTTTAGAGTGTTATATTGATGATATAATTGTTAAATAAAAAATAATACTGATCATTTTAGAGTACTTAAAATGAATCCTTTAAAATGTGCCCCCGGAGTTTCTACAAAAAATTTCTTAAGGGTATTTGGTACACTAAAAGGGAATCCAAGTTGATCATAACAAAGTTAAAGCTATAAATGAAAGCACAACTCCCAAAATAAGAAAGCGTTACAAAGGTTTTTGGGACAAATTAATTTCCTTCGTATATTTACATCAAGTGCAGCAGGAAAAACTAAAGTATTTTCTCCTTTCTTGAAGCTAAAAGACCAAGAGGAGCTAGATTGGAAAGAGGAACATTGTTACACCACATAATTTTAATGATTTTTATATTGGGATTAATTAAATAAAACTGGAAAATTAAACCAGATTAAAATAAATATTAATTAGGGAGAAACGGGTTAATATTTATTTATATTGAATATTACTTAGTGAATAAGTAATAAAATTGATAAGAAATTATTATAATTGTCGTGAGTGAGAAAGACGATAGTTACGGTAAATTTAGTCAGGACACCCGTGTCAGTCAGGTCGAGACTTAATTTTGGGAAATAAAATATAATTTAATTATGGGTGATCATAACAGTCATTTTGAGTTCGGCAATGTGTTCGGAAGGGTCAAAATAGTTAGAAAAGTTTAATCGGGGGTTTAGTTTGGGTCCCGAGGCAGTTTTGGCTAAATCGGCACCCAAAGAGGTATTTTTGTAATGACCCCACTTTTATATGTTCATATATAGCTTGTTTTAAATGTTTTATTATTACATATGAGATATGGACAATGTGTTATTATGGTACATAATGTTAATTTATTATTTTAGTCTCGACCTACCTTCAGAAATCATGAAATATCAAATTAGTACAAACATAAAATTTTAAAGTTTTTGGTAGGAATGTTCATATGGGAGACTAGTTTTGACCATTATAATATAACAATTGACTTGAGGTAAAAAAAATTAAAAACTTGTATATGAATTAGGTTTGTAACACAATAAACGACACGTTAAAAGGAGATCCGATCAAGAAGTTATGCCAAAATTACGAAATAAGGATAAATCTGTCCATCCTTTAAGTTGTATTTTGTCCTATTACCACACCATGTGTAATATTTTGATTGGTTGAAGGGGAGGATGGTTTGCCTGACTTAAACACTTTGAAATTACCCCATTTTTCATCAAAATTGATTAAATCAAAGTCTTATGGCATATCCTAAGCTAAATGATAAGTTATGGGGTAGAAAATATAAATTTACGAAACTTTAGGGACTTGATTTTAAATAAAGAAAGTTTCAGGGACTAAAATGAAAATTTAAAAGTACCATTTTTTAAATAAAATATTTTCAAGGACCTCTAATAAATATTGAAAATGTAGGTTGTAAAATTACTAAAATACCCTTCATGTGTAAAATGACCCTTATACCCTTAATAACTTTACACCTCGTGCTTGACACCCCGTGCTATACTTTTGCCACCACACCTTACAGGTGTCATCCATATAAATAAGGATAAAACACATGTCATTCAGTTAAATAAGGCTAAAACACGTGTCGACATCGGGTGAAATAAAGACTACAAGATAGCCCCATTACGCGACATGTCAACGCTGACTCACCAAAATGGGGGCTTAGTCACCCAGACACATGTCAACACCCAAATAAATTTCAAAAACTATAAATCAGGCCTTAGGATCAATTATTACATGAAATTCATTCCAAAGATCAGAGAGAAATAGTGAGAGAAAATACGTGATATTTTAATAAGAAGTTTCATCTTTAAGAATTAACGAGTGATTCAAGACTCAGCGTCTATAACTACAGACTTCTATTCTAAGTGAGTAATCTATGACAATTCCTTGAGTATTTTGATTACATGATATTATGAAAACTACATGTATTTTTTGAAATGATTTTATTCTCAAATTCATCTGATACCGATGATTTCTTCGTTTGTTATATGTGTATATCTCTCGATACAAACATCTGATTTGAATTATGAAATTATTGATTCGGCCTATGGAAACTCTCTTACTATGTTGGCCTTGACTATCGGGGGGAAATATTTTGGTGGTACCTTCCCAACTGGTTTATCACTGGTGTGCCCAAAATAAGGCGTTGTTCTAGAGATCATGATTTTCTATTTGTGTTGTTGCCGGGTGAAAACATTTGGTAACACTATCTATTTATCTAGGTATTAGAGCGTACATGGCCATCAAAATAAAATTGAATTATTGAAATATTTCTCAATTATTTTATCTGTTATGTTCTGAACTGTTTATTCTGAAAATATATACTATCAATTTACTTTATATATTTTTCTACAAATTCCTGTCCATATATGTATATGCCTTATCTTGTAAATTGAATAGGTATCAATTTCTGAAAAACCATGGAATGTCTGGAGATTAAATCTCATTCGGCTTTTAGCTAATGTTGCATAAATAACCATTTTTCAGGAAATAAGTAGGTTCGTGGAGGGAACGAAAAAGGACTATGTTGAAGATTCAGCGTTCAGAGCTCTTTTTGTTATTGTAAATAAAATGTTTGTTTTATCATTTAGATAATGTTTGGCTATCTTGTAATAAGTTTTAAATTTTGTCTTAAGTTGTCACTCATTGTCATTTTTAATATAAATGAAGTTTCCTTTAGAAAGCTCTGATGACGTAATTCGTTTAATTTCAGTATTTTATGATTCATAACCATGTGATTGTATTTCTATTGCACTTATTTAAGGAAATAATTTAAGTCAGAATATATGTTGCCTTGGTGGCATGTCAAGACACTTGTTCCCTACTACTAATTTGGCTCGGGGTCGTGATAATTTTCATCTTTTGACATTTTAGGGAAAAGAGACCTACAAAAATTGGAGAGTTATATCATCTCATAAAGTGAGGGAGTTAGGGTTAAAATTAGAAAATTACATAGAGGCCAAGTGATGAGAAAGGAGTAGAGTTCTAAGGGTATTCTAAGGATTTTCACACCATTCTTGCACCACCAGCACCACCGGAGTGTAGGTCTGAATGTTCAGAACACAATCCTATAACTATTATGCAGAAATTTAGATATACAGCTAGAGGCACGTATTTATCTTGCTAATCTCGAGCATATATAACATCCATGTTAGTGTATGATGATTATTATCATGAATACATGAAAATAGGTGTAAATTTGGAAGATTCAATTCATGTTCTTAGGTAGGAATCATGTTAGGTTTAATCCCCTATGTATGTAGAGCGAATCTGATGTATTAGTATGATAAACATGTGAAGAAATCTGGGTTCTTGTTGATGTTCTAAACAAAAATGATAATCTAGGGGTTTTGGAACTTAATGTTGAATTAATTCGATTTGAAGGTGTTCTTTGATGATTTGACGATTCAATCACATTAGAAATCATTTATATATGTTAATATGGTGTTTAATATGTTTAGTTAGGAGTTTGGGACCGTGTAATGGAGGTTTGGGGTGATAAAAATGGTGAAACCTATAACTGTTAGAGGAAAAAGATGATATCTGCTATAGAGAATCGATTCGGACGAAGGCCGAATCGATTTGGTTTCTCAGAATTGGATAATTTTTACTATTTTTTGTTAGAACTCGTGGGAAAATGACGGGGTTAACTTTTGAAGTAATTTTAAAATATAATGGGAGATTTTTTAATTACTAGTAGGCCAATGTTGGGGTTACAACTTAGTCATATGAGGAGAATTTAGGACTAAGGTTAATTAGGTATAATTCAGTAATGAAACATAATTTAGAAAATAATATTGTGTGACGGGAAATGGAGGGAACGTATGTCCTAGACCAGTAAAATATGAGTGAGTTATCAACTGAATTGAATTAAGAGAAAATTCGTGAGAAATGCTCGGGATTGGATGATGAGAAGTATCATGATAAAGTAATGACACGTTGAATATTCGGGGGTTACAAAGACTACGTATGAAAGTATTATATGTTATGTGTGTGCCTATACTGAAATTATATATATATAGGTTGCGTGAATATGTATTGTACGAATTTACATATGTAAACATACGTAGGATACTTGCTATCATGGGAGGTCCCGCGCTCAGTCTTATCCCGATGAGCCCATTGGGGGTGGGAGGGTTCACTTGTACCTCAGAACATAGAACTTAGGGATTGAGCACCACTTGTGTGAATAAGGGAGTGACCGATCATCTGTGTACATTAGGTGTGTTCATAAACCAAAGGCTTAGAACTATATTCGCCCCCAAATTTGTGTAAATTTTTGAATGTATGGTTCGAGAGTAATTTCGAACCCGATGTCCTCTATTTAGTACATGATGTACCAAGACTTGATAGAAGAGTATGCCCACATCGCAATTCTCTACCTAGGTATGTCGTATTCGTATATATTACAAGTGTGGTGTTTATATATATACGTGTGGTTTATTCTTCTAAGTGTGTACTAGTAGATAAGATAGATAGTAATATCTCAAATAATCTGAGTGTGTGTGAACTCATGGCGACTCTTAATGAATAAAAGGGTCTTGGATATTTAATAGCGTGTTATGGGTGGGCAAGATAAATTATTAGATGTGAAGAGATTTAAGTCAACTAGTTAGGTAGGGTAGTGTAACTAAGTGGGTTTAGAAGAGTACGTTAGGCGTGCACAATAGTTGAGGGGTGAGGATCTCAAGTGAGAGTACGTGAAGCTAATAAGTATCTAATATTTACTCTTTACTGCTATTAAATACTTGCTAAAATGTTTTCAAACTATTTTAATTGGGCTCTGACCCGTTTCAAATATTTTTTTGTAAAAACATTTTAGGTACCCAACCACAGGGATGCCAGGCTTAGGAGTTCCTTTATTTCACGTATTGCAACTGTTGTGAAACTTGAAGGATCCTTGGTAGTAGACGCCTCCACATTCATAAGTTCCTACTTATCATCCATTTATCTCAGTCAGGCATGTCGCCCATCTCTAGCTAGTAGTTATTTCAGAGATTTTATGCTCCATTTTATTTCCAGTGTTGGATAGTTTTATATTATGGATAGTTGTATTTGTATTTTAGTTTGGAGTGTTTACTCCAGTCTCTATTATTTATTCATATGCTCTAGTATGTATTATGTTGTTATCTGGAATGGTGAATGTGATTAGTAGTTAATTTATTGCCTGTTAATAAAAAGATTAAAAATTTAACACTAGGAAATTAAGGTATTAGTAAATTAATTGGATTTCGACACTGATGCTAAGGATGAGATCATTAATGATTCTTGGTTATTTTAATAATGGATCAATCACCCAGGATTAGAATAGGCGGGGTGTCACAGATGGTATCAGAGCATCAGGTTTTAGTGTCTATAGTATCTGTATGGCTTACTTCGATTTTCAGCGTTGCGTTCTTTGATGTAGATCCCTCCTATTAGGATTGTTGTATTCTTTATTACACATTTACGTATTTAGCTATTTTGAGATATATTGCACTGTGGACTTATAGAAATTCTTTTGCATTTCAGATGCCTCCTCAATGTGCCCCATGAGCTACCCCAGAAGCACAACCCAAGCTGCAGCCAACTCCGGCTCCAGGGACTATGAATGCTGTCAAGGGTGCCGCCATTGTGGCACAGGCGGTTAATGCGGCCTTGGCTAATTTTTCCCAACAGGTAGTACAGGTGACACCCCAAACTCAGGATGTAGCTTGAGCTCTTACACACTAGTTTCCTTCTACCTGGGAGCGAGTTAGATATGCCTTTCATAAGTCTCACCCTCCTAAGTTTTAGGGGAGATTCGATGTAGTTGCGGCGTGCCAGTGGAAGAAGGATATCCAGTGGAATTTGAGGATGTATGAGTGAATGGAGGTACAAAAATAGATACTAGCGACCTTTAAGCTAGTGGGGGACACCTTAGAGTGGTGGGAGTCTGCAACCATCGCACATGAGAGAGACACCATGATGATTTTGGAGTTTTGGGAGCGATTTGACCACAAATACTTCCCATCCGTTGTTCAGACTGAGATAAGGCAGAAATTCTTAGATGTGTCACAGGAGGGGAGGACTGTAGCAGAGTATGAGGAAAAGTTTACTAGGCTGGGAAACTTTGTCCCCGAGGAGGTGATTACAAAAGAGAAGAAGATACAGTTGTTTATGGATGGTCTTATCTGGAGGATACGATAGCACTTATTGGGTAATCCCGCTTTAAAGTCGTATACAAATGTGTTGAATGTTGCTCTACTACACTGTCAAGATCATCAATCCCCAATAAGGGAAACAAGCTCTCAGGAGAGTCCAACCAGCAGGGTAGAACTGGGGGTAGAAGTGCCAGTGGGGCATAATCGATTCAGAGTCAGCTGAGGTAGAGTGAGTAGGGTTCCCATCAGGGGATGCTGGTAAGCATTTATGATCGAGAGATTACAGGAAAGGACAGGGTGGATTTAAGCATGGCCATAAGGGCCAACTGGGCTAATAATGTTTTCAGCAGGGCTAAGAGGGCCAGGGGAGAGGTGGTAAAGGCCTATAGGGCTGAGGCCAATAGGGCCAGAGGGGAGGAGATTTCATAGGCAGGTGTTTCATATGTGGTAAGAATGGCCACAAGCATCAAGATTGCCCTGGTAAGGGCAGAGTTCAGCAGCAACAGGGCGCTCTCCAGGAGCCCTAGAGGCTTATTTTCCCCGTCGCCCTCTTAGCACCATCACCCATGCTCGCATTGCTTATAGCACCAGCCATTCTAGCAGCCCACCTCAGCAGGGGCAATTATAGTATGGGCGTGTATATAACATACACCAGGCCGCAGTCCCATAGGCCCCACTTGTAGTAGAGGGTATGTTTCTTATACATGGGACTCCGGGGCACATTTTATTTGACACTGGGGCTTCACACTCGTTCATATCCACTAGATTTGCACGATCCACATGGTTGAGAGAGACTATCGATAGTACAATAACGTGTATAGACTCACCACTGGGTAGCGTATGTTGGGGTGTGATTATAGATATTGTGAGACTTGTTTTGCCCATAGATATGCTTGTGTTAGATATGTCGGAGTATGATGCCATTATTGGTATGGATAGGCTGAAAGCATATAGGGTTATGATTGACTGTTATAGTAGGAGCATAGTGTTTCTGATTTCGGTCCAAGAGATGTTCTTAGTGGTGATGCCTTATCACAAAGGAGGATGCGACTCATTTATATTAAATATAGGAGGATACCTCTCAGAGAGTAGCTATTTCCTTAGATTCGATCCCAATTATGTGTGAGTTTGCAAACGTATTTAAGGAGATACCAGGATTACTGCCTAACAGAGAAATAAAGTTTGTTATTTATTTAGCACTGGGCACTTGGTCGATAGCTCGTGCTCCTTGTCATATGGATCCTATGGAGATGAGGGATCTACGGGATCAGATTGAGCAGCTGCTGGGGTAAGGATTTTTTCATAGGAGTACTTCTCCTTGGGGTGCTCCAGTATTATTTGTGAAGAAGAGGGATGTATTTTTACGACTATATGCGGATTACCAAGAGTTGAATAAAGTCACGATACGAAATAAGTATCTATTGCCTAGAATTGATGACTTATTTAACCAGTTGAAAGGATCCGCCTACTTCTCTAAGATAGACTTAAGGTCAGGATACGACCAGATGCACATTTGGGAACAAGATGTATCTAAGACTGCCTTTCTGACTAGATATGGGTCTTACGAGTTTTGGGTTATGCCATTTGGGCTAACCAATGCGCTAGTGGTGTTTATGGACTTAATGAATAGGGTGTTCATAGAGTTCTTGGATCAGTTTATTGTTGTCTTTATTGATGATATCTTGATTTATTCCTGAACTAAGAAGGAGAATGTCGAGCATCTGCATCGAGTTTTACAGACATTGTGCGGGCATTAATTGTATGCAAAGTTTGAAAAATGAGGATTTTGGCTACGCGAGGTGAAATTCTTAGGTCATATAATTTATGACTTGGGGATATCAGTGGACCCATATAAGGTGTCAGCAGTGAGGGAGTGGGGATATCCCATGACACCGATAGAGGTGAGCAGTTTCTTAGGGTTAGCCTGATACTACAGGAGGTTTATTCGAGGATTTTTGAAGATTATGGGTGCGCTGACTAACTTGACTCACAAGTGTGTACCATTCCTTTGGGATGATGCTTATCAGTTAACATTTGATTAGCTGAAGGATAATTTAACTTCAGCACCAATACTCGCACTTCTTAAGGAAGGATTGGAGTACCTTATTTTTACTGAAGCATCCCTACAAGGAGTTAGGGGTGTGCTACAATAGGAGGATCATGCTATGACTTATGCTTCCTGTAAGCTTAAGCCTCACGAGAGGAATTACCCCACCCATAATTTGGAGTTACAGGAAGTTGTGTTTGCGGTACGGATTTGGAGACATTACTTGTTGAGAGATAAGTTTCACCTATTCACAGATCACAAGTCACTACAGTATTTGTTCACTCAGAGAGAGTTAAATATACGTAAGCGTAAGTGGATGGAATTTGTGAAAGATTATCAGTTTGATATCGAGTATCACTCGAGAAAGGCTAAAATGGTGGCAGATGCATTGAGCTGTAGGCTAGTGGGGGATGTGGCTAAAGCTTGGAAGGAAAAATGGAAGGATTTGGGACATCAGGATTCGATTGCCAGGTTATTCATGTCAGTTATGACCGTTACACCCCATATTGTCACAAGGGTGGTATACATGCCCAGGAAGCAGATCCGTTTTGTCAGGAGAGAATTCGACAACTTCTAGCTGGGGGAGCAGAGTCATACTCCATGAGTTTAGAGGGAGGCTTATGCTTCAACGGGAGATTTATTTCCCCTAAGGGGGAGGACTTACGACACGCGGTAATGGTAGAGTTGCATGGGTCACGATTTGAAGTACATCTTAGAGGGGTAAGATGTACCAAGATATGAGATGAAAGTATTGGTAGAGTGGGATGAAGAGAGACGTTATAGAGTTTGTCTTGAGGTGTAATACTTGGCAGCTGGTGAAGGTGGACCACCAGAAGCTAGTAGGGGTTCTACAACCATTAGAGATTTGGATGTGGAAATGGGAAAGAATTTCCATGTATTTTATCATTGGGTTGCCTACATCACACCGGGGTCACGATTCTATTTGGGTAATAGTTGATTAATTGACCACAGTATCTCACTTTCTGCCAGTTCGGACGGATTATACTACGGGACAGTATGCCCAAATTTTCATTGCTCAGATAGTGAGGTTGCATGGAGTGCCACTAGATATTGTGTCGGATAAGGACAATATTTTCATATCTCGATTTTGGGAGAGTTTTCAGGAGGCCATGGGTATCGAATCGCGATTGAGTATGGCTTATCACTCACAGACGGAAGGGTAGAAAGAGAGGACAAATCAGATATTGGAAGATATGCTTCAGATATGTATCCTTGATTTTAGGGGAGGTTGGGAGTAGTATCTTCCACTAGTGGAGTTTGCATATAATAACTCCTACCAGTTTAAGATTGGCATAACACCATTTGAAGCATTGTACGGTAGGCCTTAACGTTCGCCCACTTATTGGTTGGAGGTGGGGGCAACAAGTTTCTCGGACCAGAGTTAATTCAAGATACGTTGGCCCAAATTGAGTTAATTTGAAGTCGTATATGAATAGCCGAGGACAAACATAAGAGTTATGCCGATGCTAAATGGCTCTTTGTGAAGTTTAATGTGGGGGACCAAGTGTTATTACGTGTATTTTCTATGAAGGGGATAATGAGGTTTGGGAAGAAAGAAAGGTTGGCACCAACATATGTGGGGAGATTCCATATCATTGAACGGATTAGTCCAGTTGCATATAGACTCGGGTTTCCAGAGCACTTACATCGGATTCATGATGTACTTCACATTTCTTCGCTGATGCGATATCTCCGAGATGAGTTAGCTCACACTCACATTGCATTTGAGGATATTAATTTACAGCCCGATATTTCATACGAGGAGAGGCTAATATCTATCCTAGACCATAGTGAGAGGGGATTGAAGTCGAAGGTAGTCCCACTTGTATGTGTTCAGTGCGGGTATCATAATATCGACGAGTCTACTTGGGAGTGCGAGGATGAAATGCGGGAAAAATATCTAGAATTATTTCTACTAGGTATTCTTTCTTTTTCCAAATTGCGGGAATAAATTGTGACACCACCGGAGGGTAGATCGGAAGGAGGAGAACACCACCCTACCACTATTCTATAGAAATTCAGATAAACAACTAGAGGTAAGAATTTATCTTGCTAATGTTGAGCATATATAACATCCATGTTAGTGTAGGATGATTATATCATGAATATATAAAAATTGGTGTAAATTTAGAAGGTTAAAATCATGTTCTTGGGTTGGAATCATGTTAGGTTTAATCCCCTATGTATGTAGAACGAATATGATGTATTAATTAAAAACATGTGAAGAAATCTGGGTTCTTGTTGATGTTCTTGAACAAAAATGATAATCTAGGGTTTTTGGGGCTTAATATTGAATTAATTCGATTTAATGGCATTCTTTGATGATTTGATGATTCAATCAAGTTAGAAATTGTCTATATATATTAGTATGATGTTTAGTATGCTTGGTTGGGAGTTTGAGACCGTGTAATGGAGTTTTGGGGGTGATAAAAATGGTGAAACCCGTAAGTGTTAATGGAAGAAGACGATATCGGCTATAGCGAATCGATTTGGCTCCTTGGAGAAATCATTTCGGTTTCCCAAAATTGGATAATTTTCCCCCTTTTTGCTTAGAACTCGTGGGAAAATGATCGGGTTAACTTTTGAAGTAATTTTAAAATATAATGGGAGATATTTTAATTACCAGTAGGCCAATGTTGGGGTTGAAACTTAGTCACATGGGAGAATTTAGGACTAAGGTTAATTAGATATAATTGGGTAATAAAACCTGATTCGGAAAAATAATATCATGTCATGGGAAATGGAGGGAATATACATCCTAGAACAATAAGTTATGAGTGGGATATCTACTGAATTGACTTAAGGGAAAATTGGTGACCTTTCGAGTATTGGGAAATGCGCGGGATTGTACGATGAGAAGTATTATGGTAAAGTAATAATATGTAGAATATTCTAGGGTTATAAAGACTACGTATGAATGTGTTATAGGTTATGTGTGTGCCTATACTGAAATTATACACATATATATATATATATATATATATATATATATATATATATATATATATATATATATATATATATATAGGTTGCGTGAATACCTATGGTACGGATTTTCATATATAAAAATACTAAGACTAATTGCTATCATGGGAGGTCCCATGCCATGTACAGTCTTATCCTGATGAGCCCATTGGGGTGATTTTGACTTGTACCTCAGAACATAGAACTTAGGGATTGAGCACCACTTGTGCGAATAAAGGCATGACCAACCATTTAGGTGCGTTAGGGGTGTGTGTAGCCCAAAGGCTTAGAACCATGTTTGCCTCCAAATATGTTTAAATTATGAATGTATGGTTCGAGAGTGATTCCGAACCCGATGTCCTCTATTTAGTACATGATGTACCAAGACTTGATAGCAGAGTATGTCTGCATCGTAGGTCACCACCTAGGGATGCCGTATTCATATATATTATAAGTTTTGTGTTTATATATATATATATATATATATATATATATATATATATATATATATATATATATATATATATATATATATATATATATATATATATATATATATATATATATATATATATATGTTTGTGTGTGTGTGTGTGTGTGGTTTATTCTACTAAGTGTGTACTAGTAAATAAGATAAATAGTAATATCTCAAATAATCTGAGTATATGTGAACTTAATAATTAATTGGTGTAATGAATAAAAAGGGATTGGATATTTAATAGCGTATTGTATGGGCAATACGGGTGGGCAAGATAAATTACTAGATGTGAAGATATTTAGGTCAACTAGTTAGGCGGGGTAGCATAACTAGGTGGGTTTAGAAGAGTACGCTAGGCGTGCACAATAGTTAAGAGGTAAGGATCTCAAGTGAGAGCACACGAAGCTAACATGTATCTAATATGTACTCTTTAATGCTTTTAAATACTTGCTAAAATGTTTTCAAACTGCTTTACTTGGGCTCTGACTCGTTTCAAATCCATTTTTATAAAAACATTTTTGGTTCCTAGCCACAGGGACGCCAGGCTTAGGAGTTCCTTTATTTGACGTGTTGTAGCTACTGTCGATGTTGCAGGATCCTTGGTAGTTGATGCCTCCACATTCATCAGTTCCTAATTATCATTTATTTATCTCAATCGGGCATATCGCCCATCTCTAGCTAGTGGTTTTTTTAAGAGATTTTGTACTCCACTTTATTTCCATTGTTAGACGATTTTGTATTATGGATAGTTGTATTTCGATTTTAGTCTAGTGTGTTTATTTCCAGTATCTATTATATATTCAGATGCTCTAGTATTATTATGTTGTTATCTGGAATAGTGAATGTGATTTATTAGATAATTTATTGCCTGTTAATAAAAAGATTAAAAATTTAACACCGGGCCATTACGGTATTATTTAATTAATTGGATTTCGATAGTGATGCTAAGAATGAGACCATTAATGATTCTTGTTTAATTTAATAATGAACTAATCACCAAGGATTAGAAGAGGAGGGGTATCACAAGCATGAGAAGGCTTTCCAAGCACTTAAGAGATACCTCGTCATACCACCTATTTTGCCACATCTAAGGGAATACAAGGCATATAAGTTGTACATTTCAGTCTCTTGTGCATCAATTAGAGTATTATTGGCTCAAGACCGTGTGAACCATAAGGAAAATATTTTGTATTTAGAATTTTAAATGATTTTGAATGTAGATATTCCATAATGAAAAATCTTTGTTTTAACTTTGTACTTTGCTACAATGAAATTAAGATATTATCAATTGTCTAGAGAAGTGTTTGTCATTTTGATATTTGATTTAATCAATTATATGTTAACTAAACTTATTTTGTGCAATAGTATTGGTAAATTGGGGTTAGTTCTATTTGAGCGAGGAAGATCTAGAAAGGAGTATGAGATAGTATATATATATATATATCTAAGCCCATGAAAGTTATGGTTTGATAGTTCAAAGACTAAAATAATGTTAGATATAGGGTTAGTAATTGAATCCCTTGAGCATATTAAAACCAAACATATGTACACATTAGAAGAGAATACATATTCCAATAATCAACTGGAATATGAGGCTGTGATAATGGACTGAGAAAATCTTCAAAGTTATAATGCTTTAGTAATAAAAAAATTCGTGATTCCCAATTAGTTACAAGACAGTTAAGAGGTGAATACAAATGTTTTCATGATGATTTAACCTTATATAACCAAGTGGCTTTGAATTCATTGTCTAAATTTGATGAAGGCACACTGAACTAATTTCTAAATGAAGACGCCAGTGAAATGGCTCAAAAGGTTTCAGATTTTAAACTTGATGAGAACTTTGAAGTAAAGTTAAATATTAGTGCCATTGATGGTTTCTTACCATTACTACATAACCGGTGCCACTTTGTTGAAATTGAGAATAATGATATTCAAGAAGATTGTAGAAAACCATTCATTGAGTATCTAACTGGCTGAAATATCAAGAATAATAGGGATGTCAGACTAAGAGCAACCAATTATGTTATATATGTTGGAAAAATATTCAAAAGAGGTGATGATGGAATCATTCCATATGCCTATGTAGGGATAAACGCTTAACAACCATAACACAAGTCCATGAGGGTCTTTGTGGGGCTCATCGGGCTGGTCCAAAGATAAGGTTTTTGATAAGAAAGGCATGAATTTTATTCACCATCAATTTTAAAAGATTTTATTGAATTTGCAATGGGATGACAAAAATGCTAGTAAAATGGTTCTTTGAAACATGTACATCCTATAGATCTACAATATGTAGTGAAGTTATGGTCATTTAGAGGATGGGCTATTGATGTCATTGGAAAAATGTATCTCCATACTCCAAATTACACAGTTTTGTGTTAGTAGCAACAAACTACTTTACCAAATGGGTAGAAGTAAAGGCTTTAAAGTCAGTTACCCAGAATAAAATGGTAGATTTATTGCAAGACATTGTATACATGTTTAGGATCCAAAAAAACATAATCTCTGACAATACAAGCATTTTCGAATAAGAAGCGGTTCTAGAATTTTCTTCAATGTTAGGGATAACATTGATAAAAGGTACACTGTATTAATCAAATGGTCAGGCAGAGGCCACTTACTAGATAATTAAGAAAAAATTAAGAAAAGTGATTGAGAAAAATCCAAGGGATTGGCATAACTTGTTTCCATAGGTTCTATGGCTTTATAAGACTTATAAAAGGTCAAGTACTAGGATAACTACATATTCCTTAACCTATGGTAATAATGTTGCTTTACTAGTTGAAATCACTCTTAATTCATTGAGAGTGGCAGCCTAAATGAATTAACAGTAGAAGGTTATGACAAAGATATGCAAATAGAATTGGTGAATATAGATGAGGATGGGGTCAGCGTCTTAAATAATATCTATAATATGTGGGTTCGATAAATACAATTAGTATTCAATGAGGCGCAATCCTCTTTAGAAAGATAATTAATGCATGAAGAACAACATAATTAATAAATAACTCCAACACCTGTAATAATTTATTTCAGTACCACATAATGTATTTAATGGGTCTTTGCAACATAAATACTCTTACAACGTAAACAATGAAGTGAATCTCAATAACTAATTTGGTTAAAGGGGGAAAGAACAAGCACTTTAGTGTAATAAAGGCAAGGCAGAAAATCTCTCACTTAATAAGTAAAATGATTAGTATTAAATATTACCCAAGATCCAAGAACAAAAGAATAAACTTGATGATAATAGCTCACAAGAAGCTCTCATATATGGGGAATATTAGATATAAAAAATTTAGCCCTTTAACAAATGATTACTAAAATATTTATACGAACACAAGGTCGTTAGAAAAATGACCTTGATTGCATTAAATGTTTTTAGCCCTCATTAATTGCCAAGATTACTGTGCATTTAATGCAAAAGATAGTGTATTAAATGCATGAGACATTGTATTTGGGCGGGAACATTGTTTAGAATATAATAATGTCTCTCTCATTGATTGTTATGTGATAAGTTGGCACAAAGGTTTCCTTTGTGGTTGTTAATGGGCCATCCCTCCAAATGAGCTAGTGGTCTAAGGAATTAACCCACTAAAGTGACAGTTTTTTCGAGATAAAGTTTCTCGAGATAAGGTACCTCGAACATCTTTACTTTGTACGTGTTTGTAAAATGAGGTTCCTTTGTAAAAGGTTCCTCGAATGAGATGTTTGACAAGGTCCCTCGAATGAGGTGCCTCGCGAAAAAGGTGTTTCAGAACACTAACTTGATCCTATTTGAGAGAAGTTTTGCCCAAGTGTACTAAAGAGGTTGGGATTGTTTTCCAATATTTCCTTATTCTCAATCCTCCAAACCAAATCCCTATGAGATTCCCTAAATAAGGTCACTCAATAGAGAATGAGAGCTCTCCGATGTTCTGCAAGACATGGTCCTTCGCAGGTACCAAGTAACCTCATTACTATTACAAATAGGTCTAAAAAATTGACAAATGGGAACAAATATAATCTAAGAACATATTACAAGTATGTTTCTTGAAGTATCTTTGAACGAACTTACTTGTTGTGGGAATGACTTTGAAGTTCCTTCAAGTGAGCATTTTAATTATGAGAGTCCCTTAAAAAAAGCTTCTTCCGATTGACCGTGGTCGTGCTATTTATATTTTATCATCCTCTAATCCACCTTGGCATGCCTGATTAATGTTCAATCAACCATTAACTTTAACTTCCCTATACATTTGTCTCTTAGTAGAGATATTTGTTTAGTCATGAGAAATATAGGAAAGAAACACCTCCGTTTTTCTTCGAATGACCTTTGACCAGTAATAAACACATTTTTGGGTAACCATTGATGGGAAAATATTTGTTAGATGAAATCCTTCATGTGAGTGAGCTTTCACTAAAAAGAGACTTATCATTTTAATGTATACTAAAAAATGTGCTTGCGAAAATGTGCTAGAGTGATCATGTTTCGTTTGAACAAGCATTTATGTGATTGGCCTCATAATCTTAGCTTTTAGGGCACCTATTTTATTATTATTATTATTATTATTATTATTATTATTATTATTATTATTATTATTATTATTATTACTATTATTATTATTATTATTATTATTATTATTATTATTATTATTATTATTATTATTATTATTATTATTATTATTATTATTATGTTATCATATTTTTTTCCTCAAGTGATTTTGAATTTCCACGTTTATACTTGGGAAATCAAATATTTTTTTAAAATCCCCCCCCCCCCCCCCCCCCCCCCCCAAACCCATTAAGTTCATAAGGAATGCCAAAGGATTAACTTCGCCCCAAAGATTCATTATCGAACAATCCCTTCTCATTAAATGCATCTATCCACTTTCCCATGCTATAACATGTGGCAGCCAGGGTCAGTATGTGGCTTTCACACGATCTACCTCGGTGCCCGTTTCAACAAAAGATAATAATTATTTCTACCTAGTCACGTGCAACCACGGGCGCATGACCACCATTTTCTGTCATTTCAATACAATTTTTGTCCCTTATAAAAAGAGAATTGTCTTCTTCCATTAATTTTTTTGCTTCCAAGAGTTTATAGAGTGAAAGTATTCTTAGAGAGAGAAAACTTTATTTCCCCTATTTCCTGCTACTTGAGAAACCAAATTGTCTCTTTCTTCATCCGTTATCTTCGTTTATTAACCTCCTTTCTTCACAACCACTGTTGAAATGGACCCTAGACTAAAAGCACTCTAGCAATTCTCCCAACAATCTTGACCGCCAAGTTCAGTGGCTGTTCAAATGTCCTCAAGCTACTAGCATATATTTTGGTTCTCCCCTCTAGGATCTTTTTCCTTGGAAAACCTAATGATTGCACGAGAAGGGATTTAATTAGTATGGTTGTTTGAATGAACTTGGGTATTAAAATCCCCTTAGCTGTAATAACTTTAGGCTCCCTTTATACATGTTTAGGCAGAACTTATGCTGACTCTATTAGGTAAGTTGGTCATTTTGATGTTTCTAACTATGCAAACACCTTATTCCTTATTACCTTCCTTTATTCGAGATTTCCCAACATTGCCCATTGGGCCATGTTACCATTTTCCCACTCAATAAAGGTTCCTCATGCTTATGCGTAGAACCATAAGCAAAGTTGGAAACCCCTAATATCTTTGATAGACAACATTAAGGAATTTTGTGTTCGACCCTACACTACCAGAACCCAATTTTACACAAATAAGTTCTCTGTTGAGTCCTCTCGGCCAGCGGATGTGATCGATGAAGCTTCTTCCATAAACAATCTTTATACTGGCATTCTTTTAGTCCTAACTCCTTCCTACCTAACTTCCTTCACGAAGTGAGAAGTTTTTTATTCAGTTTATCCTCCCCATAGGGTAGATGCCCAATTTGATTATATCCATGGCATGTGCCTTCGTAGTCACATTCAGCTAGAGAAACTTACTAACTTCTCTCTAACTTGTGAGAACTTTTGAATAAGACTAAGACAACTCTTTCGTCCAGGTATAAAGGGCACTTGGTTCTTCCCTCCAAAAAGGCCAAAAGTAGTAGGTCTACCAGCTACCTTACTGTATTTTAGCTGAACCAACTTTCTCAATTTGAACAGACCGTTCATCATCAGCCCTTATTGATCACGCGTGAAATGTGTGTTCGTGTAAGGACAAAATCGTTGTTTTAGTTTCACCGCGATAATACAAACAAACCTAAGTTAGGACTACACTTGTGATACAAGTACAGCAGTAAGTCACGTATCGAATCCACAGAGAATGTTTGATAGATCGTAATGGAGTATTAATTCAGGAATAAAAGTGTAAAATGGAGATGTGTGAATGTAAATAAAAGAAAAGAGAGAAGTTAAGTCTAAATAAAAGTAAAACGAGGATCGGGATATCATCCAACCATACGTCTCGAAACAACTACTAATTAAGATTATGACTTGAGAGCAATTTAATCGAGCATTATCAATTAAACATAAACTTCACACAATAAGGAATTTAATCCAAAGTTGTGAGAATAAACTTTTAGCCGAAAATTGGTCGCACTCGGATTAAATTCAGATTATTGCTTTAAACACTAACGTTTCATGACAAAGAAATTTAAACGCATAATAATCCAAATTTAATACGCGTGGGTTCAATCAAACGCAATTTTGCACAAAACCTAATTTTAGGAGCTCGGGGCCCAAAAATGGCGAAACAAAATACCGACCCTATATATATAAGGGAAATACATGAATTAAACTAAATTACAACTAATTAAACAAGGAAAGCAAGAAATAAAGCAATTAAACTAATTAACAAAGCATGGAAACTAATCTACAAAGCAAGGAAAATGAAGAATAAAACTATATTAATGGTAAATGAGATGTAAAGTTCAACCTTACAAAACCAATTGGATGTCATCCCAATAAGAGAAGAAGATGAGCTCTCCAAACCAAACCCTAACCTAAAATGTCTTCTAAAACTAAGTATATCTGATATTACAATAAAATTGGGTTATATAGTAAGTTGGAGTAAAATAAAAGAAGAAAGAAAAGAAAAGAAAAATATCTGCAGAAAACAGGGGATCGATCGATCGATCCTCTAGGATCGATCAATCGATCATGAATAAATATCCCACTATCGAGCAGGATCGATCAATCGACCCAAACCATCGATCGATCGATCAAGGAGGGAAGAATTAAGGCAGCCTACTGCATTCCTTTTCTTCTTTTCTCCCCTCCTTTGGTTTCAATGTTTTTCTCTTTCGCCAAAAGTGTTGTAACTTCTTCGTTAGGGATCCGAATCGCGCACCATTCACGGCCACACGAAGCTTGCGAGGAGGGATACACCTGTCGTGAGATGTAGGGCCAGGTGCCTAAACTGTTAATTGACTGAATTTACCTTGAACGTGCAATTGCATACGAAACTTGAGCGGAATTCGTCCGAACTCCATACTTAGTACCTAAATACCTACAAATGCCCAATTATACCTCATATAGCATGTTAAAAATATAAACCGAGGTTTTCTGGTTAACGGGCTTAACTATAGAGATTAAGGCACCCAAGGGGGCTAAAATGCGTAAGTTTGAGAGATAAAATACGCAATATTTGCGTGTTATCACACCCCCTAACTTACACATTGCTAGTCCCTAGCAATGAAATAGGATGCAACAAGAACAACAAGTAAACCAAAACAGGAGATAGTACAAAAGTAGGATAAGAAAGTAATAAAAAAATAAGGTCACTTTCGTGGGCGAACAATTGCATTTAGCATAGGCAATAAGCCGTTAAACCCCTAGGTTACCCTAGTGGACGAGTGTCGTCTCGTGAGGGTTTTCAGGGATGAAACCCACAAACATCATAAAGTTTCCTCAAAATTTTCCCAAGCATATTCTAAAAACTCAACAATACGAACAAGATTTCAACATGTTATTAGCACAATTCACGTGAAAAGTCCGTAGTTATTAACATTACAGAATGCACCTCAATGAATTGAAACTTTTACATGTGGGAGGGGAGTGAGAGCACGCAAAATATGATTTGTCAAAGACTTAAATAACTCGTATACTGAATATCAAAGCATGCATAAAAGTCAATCCTCACGGGCATTACACTCATCAAATGAATTCACTTGAAACAGAGAGGTAACACACGGGACATGCGGGCATAAAGAGTAAATGTAAAGGAAAACTGGTCGCACACATGTCACAAATGAAGAACGCAATATAGAAAATAAAAATTGTAATCTCAGTGAAAGGATACCGCACATATAAAAGAGGCAAAATGCATTTTCACAGATTATCAAAACTATTTAAACCTTTGAATTACATATACTTAAGATCACATAGGACTTTAATAGGGTTGTAATGTAGGCTAGGTTAGGGTACGAAATGAAGGAATGTATGTACGGATTCAAAGTGTTCGGAATGAAAACTCGGGATAATGGGCAAAAGTGGGCAATATCAAAATTGGACAAATGATTTCCAAACGAGCATGAGATATAATAATCGAGAGAGTAACAAGGATTATTGAATCACAATAAACAATATATACAACTTTCTCTTTCTTTTTCTTTTCTTCCTTTTCTCACTTTTTTCTTTTGTTTTTCTTTTGTTTTTCTTTTGTTTTCAACTTTCTCATTTTCTTCTCTTTTTCACTACACTTTCTAATTTTCTCACTCTTTTCATGCTCAAATTGCAACCACAAAATTATAGTATCATTCAATCCCAAATAAACAATCCAAACAAGGGTATGTAAGGTGATATGTATGGTATAAAACTCCAATTTGGAGTTGGTTATGGGATTTTGGGTAATGAAACGAAAGGCTAGTATTTAGGATCAAGTGGGTTGACTAGGGAACATATAAAAGGTGAGGTCAAGGTCATATGGGTAATATACAAAGATGTCCTATGATCATTTCAAAAAGTTTACGCAATTCTCGAGTCAAAACAATAAATGAAAATCATGCTCAAGTAATACATTTCAAGAATGAACTCAATTAATGAACGGTCAATGAAAGAGTAAAGAGATTATCAACGAATTCAACGTTTTCAAAGAGGAAAGAATAGTGTATACACTCACAAATGAAGATAAGTCTCTAATCTCACTCGGTGTAAGTATATACAATGCAACAAAAGATTATCGAGTTATAAAAATCTGAAACTAAATCAATATAACAAGAAAAATGCATGTGCTCATGGGATAAAGTTTAATTCATGAAGTTATTCATAATATTAATGATTTAAGGACTAAAGTCTAATAACTTCTAAAATCGAGAACATGCATCGTTGAATTGTCTATTGGATCGGGCAATTATTGAAATTTATCGTCGGAAACAAAGGCAAAAAACACAAAAAAGAGAAAAAAGAAAGAAAATCTTTTTGAAATTTTCAAATTTTTAGCAAAAACATGCTTTGTAACTAAATTGTAGTTAAATTCAAGGACTAAACAGTGAAAATGGATAGAATATCCCACACCCCCTAACTTAAATGTTGCATTGTCCTCAATGCATCCATTAACGAACACAACACAAAAGATAGGAAACGAATGATATTACCCAAATTTGGAGCGATCTCCATAAGAACAAGTCCAAATGAATCTGCAAAACAAGTTAGTACAAAGCATACAAAAAAAATAGAAAGAGATTAACTAATTACACTAGACTAAATTAAGAAGAAAGAAAGAATAAAAAGATAACTATATACAACCTACTATTTAGGCTTCACACTAATTATACACTAGAAGTCTAAATAGCAGAGGGTCCACCCAAAATACAATTTGACTTTGGAGGATCAATGGTGGACCCTCCCTTTCATGCATGCCTCCCAAAAAATAGGAATTTTGTTCAAACGACGGAAGGCATGTGGGTGGTGGAAAAGGTGAACCATCCCCAATTAAAAATTTGGGAGGGAGGATGGGGGATTTGGATAGGACGGGTGATAAATACACAAGGGGACTAAAAAAAACTGAATTTCCTCCCATAGATTTAGCAAGCGGAATGGGAGGTGGCGCACATGAGGGCAAAGATGCCTTCATGGAAAGAAAATCGAGCAAGTACTCCTCGTCGATGAAAGGGTTGAACGTTTTAAAGTTTGGTATCGATTCATCGGGTACTTGTGACAGTGTGATAATGGAGAATGAAAATGGGGGGGAAAGAAATTCAAACTCAAGAGATGAGTTATCATCGCTCACAGTTGGAATTTCAAAGGAGATTAGATCATTTTCAATGAAACTTTCTTCTTTGGGATCCAAAGAAGAAATCATCTCATTGCAAATAGATACTACATCCATTTCATCCTCGCTTTCATTCTCAATTACAAGTTGAGCCAAGTGATGAATGGTTTGTTCCAAAGTAGGCACAAAGTCCTCATTTGGTTCAAAACATTCCTCGACTTCAAAAGTCTCGAAAGAGAAATCATCGTCGGATTAGAATAATAAATCCAAGTCTTGCTCCCAACAATGATGTTCTTCCCGATAACGTTCTTCATACCTCTCGTTCTGAAGCATAAGCAAACCCTCGCCGAAAGTCATAGGCCGAGGTGCGGATGGTTGAAAATGAGGAGTTCGATAATCATTATCGGCACAAAAGTTAAACTCATTATTATAGGAGTTTTGAAAACTATTGCAATTCATTTCAAAACTCCTATTATAAGGAGGTAAAGGCCCAAAATCATTATCATCATCCTTAAAATATACGCACTCCAAATCTTGACTTTTATAATACTCACCCAAAGTTATTTTAGAAGTTGCAATTTTTTGGGACTCTAAGTATTGACCAAAAGTCATAAGAGTGTGGGGATTTTGAGAATTATCATAATGAATACCGAAAGGATTGGAATAAGACATGCTTACCCCAAATATGGATCGAGATGGCTATTTCCGCAAAGATGATGCACGCACGACAAAATTCAAGAATTTCTAGGTGCTCAAGTGTAGAAGTCCTGCAAAAAAAGGTTAAAAGAAAGAATACAAATACAAAAAACAGAATACTACGAACTAATAAGACAATTACAATCTATAACAAAAAAGTCCTTGGCAATGGCGCCATTTTGATCACGCATGAAATGTGTGTTCGTGTAAGGACACAATCGTTGTTTTAGTTTCATCGCGATAATGCAAACAAACCTAAGTTACGACTACACTTGCGATACAAATATAGCAGTAAGTTGGGTATCGAATCCACAGAGAATGTTTGATAGATCGTAACGGATTATTAATTTAGGAATAAAAGTGTAAAATGGTGATGTGTGAATGTAAATAAAAGAAAAGAGAGAAGTTAAGTCTAAATAAAAGTAAAGTGAGGATCGAGATATCATCCAACCATACGACTCGAAACAACTACTAATTAAGATTCCTACTTGAGAGAAATTTAATCGAGCATTATCAATTAAACATAAACTTCACACAATAAGGAATTTAAGCCAAAGTTGCGAGAATAAACATTTAACCAAAAATTGATCGGACGCGGATTAAATTCGAATTATGGCTTTAAACACTATCGTTGCATGACAAAGAAAGTTAAGCGCATAATAATCCGACTTTAATACGTGTGGGTTCAATTAAACGCAATTTTGCACAAAACATATTTTTTGGAGCTCGGGGCTCGAAAATGGCGGAGCAAAATCCCGACCCTATCTATCTAAGGGAAATACATGAATTAAACTAAATTATAACTAATTAAACTAGGAAAGCAAGAAATAAAGGAATTAAAGTAATTAACAAAGCATGGAAACTAATCTACAAAGCAAGGAAAATGAAGAACAAAACTATATTAATGGTAAATGAGATGGAAAGTTCAACCTTACAAAACCAATTGGATGTCATCCCTAGAAGAGAAGAAGATGAGCTCTCTAAACCAAAACCTAACCTAAAATGTCTTATAAAACTAAGTATATCTGATATTACAACCAAATTGGGTTATATAGTAAGTTGGAATAAAAGAAAAGAAGAAAGAAAAGAAATGGAAAATATTTGCAGAAAACAGGGGATCGATCGATCGATCCCCTAGAATCGATCGATCGATCATGAATAAATATCTCACTGTCAAGTAGGATTGATCGATTGACCCAAGACATCGATCGATCGATCATGTAGGGCAGAATCAAGGCAGCCTACTGCATTCCTTTTCTTCTCTTCTCCGCTCTTTTGGTTTCAATCTTCTTCTCTTTCGCCAAAAGTGCCATAACTTCTTCGTTAGGGATCCGAATCGTGTTACGTTTGTGACCACGCAAAGATTTCAAGGAGGACTACAACTTCCGTATAGATGTGGGGCTAGGTGCCCAAACTGTGAATTGACCTAATTGCCCTTGAACGTGCGATTGCATACGGAACTTGAGCGGAATGCGTTCGAACTCCATACTTAGTACCTAAATACCGACAAAAGCCCAATTATACCTCATATAGCATGTTAACAATATAAACAGGTTTTCTGGTTAACGGGGTTAAATATAGAGATTAAGGCACCCAAGGGGGCTAAAATGCGTAGATTCGAGAGTTGAAATATGCAATATTTGAGTATTATCACTTATATCTAGGTGTTGAAATATTCCTCCCCACATAGCTTGGGGTTGTTTGATTGACCATTCATCGCTTAACCTGAGATCCTTCAATAAAACTAGGCTGACGGAGTTACCACCCTTGGTTCTTTTAAATCTAATTATTCATAACAAGAAAAAGAGGCTTCAATCTCTAAGTTGTTTAAAGAAGGTGAAGATGCTCCCACTACCTCTCAAACTACTCCGGTTTATTATACGCCTTTAGATCCTTCAACCGGAGAATTTATTTTGCCAAGAAGAAGAAAAAGAAGAAGAAAACTGTTCAGGTTAGTCACTGTAATACCCCGTATTTTTTATAGCTTTTAAATTATGGGATTTATTAAATTTAATTGAGATAAATTAATTTAATTTTAATCCGGAATGTTGCTTTAAATATTTACTAGCGTGACGAGAGTTAGTAATTATTGGAAATTTGATATTTGTTGAATATTACTGGATGAGTATAGTAATATATGAGATTCATTTTTATAATATTGTCACGTGTGAATAAAATGACAATTATGGAAATTTAAGTCGGGACGCGCCTGTGTCGTGTCGGGACTAAATGTTGATTAATAAAAGTGAATATTTTATAAGTTGTCCGTATGGTCATTTTGAGTGCGCCAACATGTCCGGAAGGGTCGAGATAGTCAGAAAAGTGTACCCGGGGGTTTAGTTTGGATCTCGGGGCGTTTTTAGGCCTAATTAGTACCCCGAGAGGGCATTTTAGTCATTTTGTATTTTTGGGTAATTAAACCCACGAAAATTAAAAGGGTTATATAGGATATCTAGGTTGTCTTCTAGGGTTAGAACAACCAAAGACAAATGATGGCCATAGGAAAGGGAAGGAGAGATCTTCCAAAGCAATCCAAGGTCCGAAATCCATCCATTTGCATCGCCTCCACCACCAACGCGTAGATCGCGAGACGGGGAACGCAACCACACCAATTTCGGCACAAACCAGACCTCTAAAAATCCCAGGAAAGTGTTTATCTTGCTTATTTTCTTTGATGCATCACTCATATTGGTTTAGGAATGATTAGGACGAATTGTATGGAAGAAAAACCCAATTCGAGTTAGGAAATCGCATGTAGTGATGACTTAAATGATATTCTGGAAACCCTTTGTCATGTAGAGGATTAAACCACAAAATTATGATGTTTTATGAGAAGGAAATTCTGGAAAATATTTGTTAGAACCATGTTTAAGAGAAATCTAGGGTTCTTGATATTTATATGAATTTTGGGTTGTTAATCCATGTTTAGTGATAGAAATCTACATGCTTTATGTTGGAAATATCTGGTATGATGATATAATGTTAGTAGTATAAATTTTGGGACGATTGGGATTGAAAAATATGGATTTGGTGAAGGTTAGAAGATGAAACCCGTAACTGCAAAACTGCAGAAATCGCAATATCTGTTTGATCGATCGATCGGGCCCAGAGCTTCGATCGATCGAAGGTTCGATCAATCGAGCCCCAGACCTCGATCGATCGACCCCTCCTGGCAGACTTAAGTTTCCCCTTTTAAGATTGTTGAATTGATTCGAAATGAAGAAAACTCGTTAGACATCCTTGTTAAGATAATTTGGGAGATAATAATGACCAGTAAGATTCATTAATGAATAAGAGACCTTTAATGTAAGGCGAAATCTATATTTTTGGGATATCTTACATCAGGGACAATGTAAGTATATGTTAAAGGGGAGAGACACGTAAGAGGGTTACGTTGGAACATATATGAATACCTACTGAATTGTACCTTGGGAAGGATAGAGTCCATAAGGGCTACATAGTAAGTTGGAGAAACCCTTCGAATTAAAGTGAGAAACGAACCATTATATGTGATAACTAATAATGGGAAAATAAGGATAAATGTTGTGAATATGGGTTATGAGATAAACCTAAATTGATATAATAAAAGTGGTATATTTATATGATTGTGTATGCATATATTATTTACTTGTGAAAATCATGCCCGCGCTACTTGCTAACCCTAAGGTTACCGCACTGGGACGATCTTATCCTGTGTTGCCTTATGGGGGATATTTGACTCGTACCCTAGAAGATAGAAATCCTAGGTACGGGCTATCGGATCGATAGTCGGACGGCCCTAAGAGACGTGAGGGTATGTACTGGCCTCTTGGACTTGGAATCTATGCTTCGCCTCAATATTATTTGTGTATGTATTTTTACAGTTCGAGAGTGATTCCGAACTTGTATTCCCTTTAGTGTGATTGATACGGGGATTGGATAGCAGAGTATGCCCGCACCATAGTTTTTATGTGGGGTGCTGTTATGATATATATATATTATACGAGTAGTTAATATATATATGAAATTCTGAAATCTGGAACTGTCTACTGTGATTTGATATGTAGGACATGGTTGATGACTCAAATTATAAATACTTGTGTTGAGAAAGTATAATATGACACTGGAAAAGTTTATTGATTAATAAAGTTAAAAGGAGAACTTTGGTTACAAATTGAAATCTTACGTTTTAAATACTTGTGTTGTTCAGTTGTAAGTCCTGCGAGTAACCTAAGATAAGTTAAATCATTGGGGAAAGATAGTGTGGTATATGACGAGATAGACCATTGGGAAGGTTAATGCGATAGGTGTGCACATTAGAAGAGAGGTGAGAATTTCTCAAGAGAGTGTCGCACTAATATGTTGTTGCATTGGCCAGTAATCAATTTAAGTACTTGCTAAACGAATTTTCAAATCATATACACTATCGGGCTCTGACCCGTTTCTATTTCTCTTTCTCTCTTGTATATATATATGTATATATTACAGGTGCCCAGCCACAGGGTCGTCTTCCATAGGGTCCTTTGGCAGGAACGAGCTGCAGCTTAGGTGGGAGTTGCAGGCCTGTTGTTTAGACGACTTCATCCATTTGATTCTACTCCTAGTTCAGCTTTATCCAGCAGGGGCACGTGTCGCCCTCTTTCTATTAATTAGTTGGCATTGTCAGAGATTGTAATTTTTACTTTAAGTACCTTTATTTCGGGATTTATTACTGTCAGGAAGTATTCCTTTGGTGTTGTAAATGTTGGGACTATTTATTGATGGTTAAATTCTTGAATGTTCATTTCTATTCTCATTCCTAATGTGTGACTCTTAAAAATGTAAATGGTTAAAGGTTTTATAACCGGATTTAATAAAATGAGAATAAGGTTTTAAATGGTTTTGACACTTAGCTTAATTATTTTAGGGCGTTTAAATTGGAAAAGTATTTTAACGACAATGATGCTAAGAATGAACCAACTGTACATCTTGATTTTAATTTAATAAAGGAGTGATCGCCCGGTATTTAATTAGGCGGGGTGTCACAGGTGGTATCAGAGCATCAGGTTCTAGTGTCCTTAGGATCTATACGGCTTATTATGCTTTCAGCGTTGCTTTGTTTGTTATAGAGCCCTATGTTTAGGATTGTCGATTTCTTTGACGAGATTTCGTTCTCCTGCTATAATGTGTATACATTAGTGAATTCTAATTTCGTTCGGATGTGTGCGTGTACCGAGCGATGGAGGATGTCAGAAGAGGACCGTTAAGCGTACATCAGGAGGCAGGGCTCAGTTGAGATTATAAAATATATCCGAGGATGATGACCGTAGTCGAGGTTACCTCCATTGTGGCACGAGAAGCCAAGACTAGAAAGGCGACTAAGGCGCAGCAATGATTTCCAAATGCTGTTATAGTCAAATGAGTAGCGAGGGTAAACTTACCCAACATATTACAAAAACGTGTAGAGACTGTCAGTGGGAAATTCAAAAAAAAAAAAAAATTGTGGAAATTTTTTTTGTTTACCAAAGGAGGTAAAGTATCCAAAGGTTTAGATATAGGACGGAGTGTGGCCAACTGAAAGTGAAAATTTAGAGAAAATTTTCTTGGCTTTCGGGATGAAGTTATAATGGTTGGAGTCAACCACCAATTTTAGAAGTGGAATGCTATGCCTATAGGAGAACCTTAGGTACAGTGTTGACCGTATGTTCCTTCCTCAACTGTTCAGGGTGAGAAGCAAACGTGGTTCTAAACTCATCGCAGGAGGGCATAACAGAAGTCCGATTGTGGATATGAATCCTAATCATTAGCAAATTTTGTATCGAAAGATGTAGATACGAGTGGATGAAACGACTCCAAGTGGGAGACCAACTCGTAATAATAATTGATAATACTCGAGGAGGAAATTCTGATGGACGGTTGATTCAGAGGTTGACAATGTTGTATTTTGTCAATTAAGATGATAATGCTCCTTGTGTGGGAAGCTTAAAGGAATCGAAGAAGTTAATCAAGAATAAGACTGAATACGAGGGTGGTAGTGTAGCACCACAAAGGGATGTGGATATACATCAGGGGACCCATTTATATGATTCGGATAATGGAATTCTTACCAAGTGATGGTAAATTCAGTAAGTACTATTATAGATAGTAACATGATCTTTATGGCCTAAAAATTTAAAGGAACAATCGGGATGGCTAATGGGAATCGAGTTTACTAAAGTCCGAGAGAAGGACAATCCTAACCTAGTTAGTAGGACAGGTGATAAGTGGATTATGTGTTGAGGTATTTTGTGCGGAGTGAGATCGCTCGCGATAATATGTTCCAAAGTGAGTATAAGGACAAGAATACGGTGCCTAGTAAAATGCAACGATTAAAGTAATTTTGTTTGGTTTGAGTAGACGTGTTACGTCCGAAAACCATTTGCGCAGTCAAGACGATTGACAAGGTAGAAGTGTAAGTTGTATCCTCAGAGGATGAGGCGTGTTTATGTGACACGAGCGAGTCACTATATTTTGTTCCTTGCTAGATTAGCATGTGAGACGAGTTTAATGCATATAGTTATAAATGTTACCATTATGTGAGTATTTTTCCCTAGCGTAGCGGGATTTTTCTTTGGTGCTATCCGCGGAGGATGAATGTGTATATTAACAGTGTTACGTATTTTATTGAGGTTACTCATTGTAGTGATGCGATACACGAGTATGATATTATCTTTGTTAAAACATTATAGAAATGGTTAGTACGATAGTGGGCATTTATTGCAAGACTATCGGAGTGGTTGCATTAGCGCAACATGTTTTACATTTTATTTTGGCGAGGCTTTACCTGTAAGAAGGTTGGACTCGCACTTATATTATCTATCATAGAGACTTCGGAGGAGATAGTGGGCTGGATATATTCGATGCCAAAGTATGTATAGACTTTGTCAATATAATTCCGTATGTATCGGGATTTACCGTTGAGCGAAAAGATTTGACTCAGTATTATGTTTAGCACTCCGGACTTAGTGACAGGAAAAGTGCATTGTTATATTTATCCTTTAGAGATGTGGGAGTTAATATTTATACCCCTATTATTAGGGAAAGGAATTTCGAGAATTCCGAT
The DNA here is from genome assembly GCA_949130495.1 of Sambucus nigra. Lineage (NCBI taxonomy): Eukaryota > Viridiplantae > Streptophyta > Magnoliopsida > Dipsacales > Adoxaceae > Sambucus > Sambucus nigra. Next base: position 56,635,246 of record OX422213.1, read on the forward strand.
TGTATGTATTCGAGGTTTATGGAATGCTATTACCACCAACCTATACTGAACAATAGTGCAATTAGTGAAACGTTCTTTGTTAAGCATAATTACGGGAAAAATTGTAAGTTTTCTATCAAGGGACGGAATAAAAGGGTATATGCAATGGATGGAGGACCTAACGGATTTCGATAACCAAAAATGCTAGGTAGTAGTGTATCGGGGGGGTTCCTTGTTTGGATTTCGCTTTGCGAGACATCCCACGCATGAAACTTAGTGTAAGGTTGGAAATAGAGAGCCGTTTGGTCACTATTCCATGAGTTCGGTACCCTGGTCAAAATGGGATCAAGTAATTATGTATGTAAGTTGGAAGTTGGAAGTTGAATTTTGATTTAAAGCCATTGGAGTCGGTTGTGTGGTAAGAAAGCATTGAAAGTTTTGCTTTGTCACCACGAGTTAAGGGGGCGAAATGATAATAAGGAAGATTTAAAATTTTGATTTTTAGGGTGATTAAAGTGTTGTAATCACGCTGCAAGCACCAGGGAAAACAAATAATTTGTTTATTACTATGGAGCGTATGTGATGCTTACGCTAGTATGCACGGTTTATAGGGTGTGTAGACATCCTGGTTAACTGATGTTAAAACTCGTCCGAGTCGAAGGGACGTGGTCATGGATGTGTGTCATATATGTTTGTGGTACTAGTTTAACGAAGTGGAAGTGATATAGTGGATTAAACGTCACTTGAGGGGCGATAATCCATACATAGGTGTGTAATTAGAATAGCACACCCAAATTTGAATTGGAAGACTGTGGGAAGTCATTTAAGAAGAGTATTCCTTGAATGGAGCAGAATTAAATGATTATGAAGAACACTCGGAGCGAAGTTGTTAGTAGGAAAGTATGAGAGCGACTCACACATATAAAGAGTAATGATGTTAGTATAGTATAAGAGATCCAGAAGTTCGCTTCGTGGAGAGAAGAGCACGGGTCGGAACTTTTGGCATACTCCAAGGAAGGAAGGGGAGTATTACGTGTCACTTAATGTGAGACATTTCAAGGAAGAATCGATGTTTAGCGGGACATAGTGAGTAGTCTCTACATGAACCGCCCATAGGTAAGGTTTGGTTGAAAGAGGAGAATCAACCAAAGAATTTTGTGTTTATCGACAATTTCTGAAATTGGAAGAGGTCGGTAAAGTCGGTACAGTCCTTGGATGGGTTACCATCGTCAAAACAAGATCAAGGGTTCATCCCGAACATGTGAATTAAGCCGCTGAGAAGGAAGTGATTGATATTCCTTTGGGATCGTTTACAATATTAACTAGTATGCCCCAGACTTCCTTTGAAAGGAAGGTCGCGCCAGTGCATGGTCCGGCGCAGTATAAATTTCTGAATCAGGATGAGATTGGTAAATCCCACCTTTGATATGGGATTTCAGGAACCAGCGGAGATAAGATTTCGTTTCGAGTAGGATGTATCACCCTTAGCCAGGGAATAGGCGCATGATGATTAAAGATTTGGGGAGCTACATGAAGGAGATTTTGGAATCTTGATACAATGATTTCAGGAATGCTCTGTAGAAGCACTCGTACCTGTTTGTCGCGTACAAGGTACTTATTAAGGTTTTTTTATGGAAGAACCTCGACTATTCTCCTTCCGTATGTTTAGGGAGAGTAGATAATCAAAAATTTTGGATCGGTCGAGAGAATATCCGATAAATGTGGTAGAATTCCACGACTGTTTTAGGCGAGCAAGAGTGATCAAATGTTCGTATAATTTTCTCAGAATGGGAGTTTTGTATATGAATAGATCCGAGTATTTGTCATGTAGTGAGGTGCGACCTCCTAATGATAGTGAGATAATGAAATTTATAACGTATAGGCGTGACCTATGCGAATATTGTCCGTTGGGAGCACAATGTGAAGTGTCTCCAAAGAGAATGTAAAACAATGTTACTCTGAAGAAAGGGCTATAGTGATTGAGCGTCGTAAGGTGTAGTTAGTTGTGTACGGAAAAAGGATATCCAGAATGGTGCTACCTGATAGGCCTTATTTTTTGAATTTCGGGACGAAATTCCGTTATTAGGGGGGAAGTATGTAATACCCCGTATTTTTTATAGCTTTTAAATTATGGGATTTATTAAATTTAATTGAGATAAATTAATTTAATTTTAATCCGGAATGTTGCTTTAAATATTTACTAGCGTGACGAGAGTTAGTAATTATTCGAAATTTGATATTTGTTGAATATTACTGGATGAGTATAGTAATATATGAGATTCATTTTTATAATATTGTCACGTGTGAATAAAATGACAATTATGGAAATTTAAGTCGGGACGCGCCTGTGTCGTGTCGGGACTAAATGTTGATTAATAAAAGTGAATATTTTATAAGTTGTCCATATGGTCATTTTGAGTGCGCCAACGTGTCCGGAAGGGTCGAGATAGTCAGAAAAGTGTACCCGGGGGTTTAGTTTGGGTCTCGGGGCGTTTTTAGGCCTAATTAGTACCCCGTGAGGGCATTTTAGTCATTTTGTATTTTTGGGTAATTAAACCCACTAAAATTAAAAGGGTTATATAGGATATCTAGGTTGTCTTCTAGGGTTAGAACAACCAAAGACAAATGACCGCCATAGGAGAGGGAAGGAGAGAGCTTCCAAAGCAATCCAAGGCCCGAAATCCATCCGTTTGCACCGCCTCCACCACGAACGCGTAGATCGCGAGACGTGGAACGTAGCCACACCAATTTCGACACCAAACCAGACTTTTGAAAATCCCAGGCAAGTGTTTATCTTGCTTATTTTCGTTGATGCATCACTCATATTGGTTTAGGAATGATTAGGACGAATTATATAGGAAATCGCATGTAGTGATGACTTAAATGATATTCTGGAAACCCTTTGTCATGTAGAGGAGTAAACCACGAAATTATGATGTTTTATGAGAAGGAAATTCTGGAAAAGATTTGTTAGAACCATGTTTAAGAGAAATCTAGGGTTCTTGATATTTATATGAATTTTGGGCTGTTAATCCATGTTTAGTGATAGAAATCAACATGCTTTACGTTGGAAATATATGGTACGATGATATAATGTTAGTAGTATAAATTTTGGGACGATTGGGATTGAAAAATATGGATTTGGTGAAGGTTAGAAGATGAAACCCGTAACTGCAAAACTACAGAAATCGCAATATCTGTTTGATCGATCGATCGAGCCCAGAGCTTCGATCGATCGAAGGTTCGATCAATCGAGCCCCAGACCTCGATCGATCGACCCCTCCTGGCTGACTTAAGTTTTCCCTTTTAAAATTGTTGAATTGATTCGAAATGAAGAAAACTCCTTAGACATCCTTGTTAAGATAATTTGGGAGATAATGATGACCAGTAAGATTCATTAATGAATAAGAGAACTTTAATGTAAGGCGAAATCTATATTTTTGGGATATCTTACATCAGGGACAATGTAAGTATATGTTAAAGGGGAGAGACACGTAAGAGGGTTACGTTGGAACATATATGAATACCTACTGAATTGTACCTTGGGAAGGATAGAGTCCATGAGGGCTACGTAGTAAGTTTGAGAAACCCTTTGAATTAAAGTGAGAAACGAACCATTATACGTGATAACTAATAATGGGAAAATAAGGATAAATGTTGTGAATATGGGTTATGAGATAAACCTAAATTGATATAATAAAAGTGGTATATTTATATGATTGTGTATGCATATATTATATACTTGTGAAAATCATGCCCGCGCTACTTGCTATCCCTGAGATTACCGCGCTGGGATGATCTTATCCTGTGTTGCCTTATGGGGGATATTGACTCGTACCCTAGAAAATAGAAATCCTAGGTATGGGCTATCGGATCGATAGTCGGACGGTCCTAAGAGACGTGAGGGTATGTACTGACCTCTTGGACTTGGAATCTATGCTTCGCCTCAATATTGTTTGTGTATGTATTTGTACAGTTCGAGAGTGATTCCGAACTTGTATTCCCTTTAGTGTGATTGATACGGGGATTGGATAGAAGAGTATGCCCGCACCATAGTTTTTATGTGGGGTGCTGTTATGATATATATATTATACGAGTAGTTAATATATATATGAAATTCTGAAATCTGGAACTGTCTACTGTGATTTGATATGTAGGACATGGTTGATGACTCAAATTATAAATACTTGTGTTGAGAAAGTATAATATGACACTGGAAAAGTTTATTGATTAATAAAGTTAAAAGGAGAACTTTGGTTACAAATTGAAATCTTACGTTTTAAATACTTGTGTTGTTCAGTTGCAAATCCTGTGAATAACCTAAGATAAGTTAAATCATTGGGGAAAGATAGTGTGGTATATGACGAGATAGACCATTGGGAAGGTTAGTGCGATAGGTGTGCACATTAGAAGAGAGGTGAGAATTTCTCAAGAGAGTGTTGCACTAATATGTTGTTGCATTGGCCTGTAATCAATTAAATACTTGCTAAATGAATTTTCAAATCATATACACTATAGGGATCTGACCCGTTTCTATTTCTCTTTCTCTCTTGTATATATATATATGTATATATTACAGGTGCCCAGCCACAGGGGCGTCTTGCATAGGGTCCTTTGGCAGGAACGAGCTGCATCTTAGGTGGGAGTTGCAGGCCTGTTGTTTAGACGACTTCATCCATTTGATTCTACTCCTAGTTCAGTTTTATCCAGCAGGGGCATGTGTCGCCCTCTTTCTAATAATTAGTTGGTATTGTCAGAGATTGTAATTTTTACTTTCAGTAGCTTTATTTCGGGATTTATTACTGTCAGGAAGTATTCCTTTGGTGTTGTAAATGTTGGGATTATTTATTGATGGTTAAATTCTTGAACGTTCAGTTCTATTCTCATTCCTAATGTGTGACTCTTAAAAATGTAAATGGTTAAAGGTTTTATAACCGGATTTAATAATAAGAATAAGGTTTTAAATAGTTTTGACACTTAGCTTAATTATTTTAGGGTGTTTAAATTGGAAAAGTATTTTAACAATAGTGATGCTAAGAATGAACCAACTGTTCACCTTGATTTTAATTTGATAAAGGAGTGATCGCCCGGTATTTAATTAGGCGGGGTGTCACAGTCACCCTGAGGTTGTGCCTTCCTCCAAAGAGATTGATCCTAAAATCAAGGATCAAGTGGTATAACTTTTTGACAACTTGATGAGCAATTATGAGCATTGGGATATGGATGATCGCACGTTTATAGAGGAGCAATTAACCTCTTGGGGTCTTTCCTTTAGCTCAACAGTTGGTTCAATTGACCAAAAAAGTCAAAGGTCTGAGGTAGGTCCCTCTCATGGAGATATACATGATCCCAAGGTGGAGGAGGAGATTGAAGAAAGGCCTCTGATGCATCAGTCATGCAATCTACGAAGTATGTACAAATTCGAAAAACCATCTTCCCCTCCTCAAGATTAAACCATACTTGATGACTCTCTTGAATGCGAGGTACCATTTTTTTAGTTATAAGGATGACCTTTCTTTTCAACAAATATTTGCTCACTTTTGAATGATGGTTCACATTTTCATGACTTGTCATTAACTCTTCTTTTGTGCTTGTTTATTTTTCAGGTTGATGACTATGTCGATACAATTGAGGTGGAGCCCTTGATCTCTGCTATCGAATAACAATTTTTGCATTGGAAATAACAATAAGAATAATAACAATAACAATCTCTCGCGGGACCATCTCATGCCACCAATGAGCCCATGGTGGTGGTTGATTCCCTCTTATGGCAAAGGAAGGTCCTTTGGGAGATGGGTATATGAGAAAGGGGCATACCCTTAACTCCTCATTCCTATGAGATCAAGTAGCCATTACTTACACATTTTATCTTGAACCATGGCACCGTGAAGTTAAGTAACCCTTGGCAACTGAACCTGTCACTTATGTCATTCTAATTACTAGGATGGAGGTATCTCCTATTTTCTTTAGCTTTTTTTTCAAGTGCTCATAAATTGCTTTCCCCACCTTTTTAACTTGTCATTTCTCTCAATTATAGGCTACAACTCCAACTATGACAGAAGAATCTACCCTAAGCGAGCTGTCTCTAACCCATATCTCTCCTCAACCCTGTTAAACACTTATAGGGCTCTTACAGTTGTGCCCACAATAAATGAGCAAGTGTTGGTGAATATTTTTGTACCTTTAATCCTAGAAGGTGGGATCATTAAGGGGTTGAGGAAGCTGATGATAAGTAAAATCCTATAGTTGGGCCAGTTATTGAGGAATCAGTCAGTGAGGTATCACGACAAGATGAGGTCTATTATTCTTCCATTCCTTTTGTTTTAATTTCATCATTGTGAACGAGAAAGAAAAATCCAAACTTGGGCCACCTTGTGGTGTTGATTCAGGCAACCACTTGGGTCCGAATGAACATAGTTTCTTCAAATAATGGTTAGCCAAGTGTATTTGTCTGAGGAATCATTTTGGAGTTATCAAAATACACTTTAATTTGGCAATAATAGCAAATTATGGAATTAGAATTTTATATTCGAACAAGTGTACTGGTCCGAGAAACCTTTTGGAGCTTGTCATAGTACACTTGGATTTGGTACAAATCGCAAATTATGGAATTCGAATTTTATGTTGGCCAAATGTCTTGAGTTGATTAGCAATGACTCAACACAATAAACTTGGGTTAGCACCAATACCAAATTATGGAATTTGAATTTTATATTGACCAAGTGTACTTGTCCAAGAAACCATTTGGGACTTATCATAGTACACTTGGATTTTACACCAATCGCAAATTATGGAATTGGAATTTTATATTGTCCAAATATATTGAGTTTAGCAGCTGTGACTCAACATAATACACTTGGACTTGGCGACTATTTTGGTTCAAAAATTGGTCAACTTGTTGCATCTAACCCTTATAATTTGTTTTTAAGTTATGTCTGCTCGAGCTATCCCAATAGTTATAGAGGAGACCGTTATTTCCCCTGCTCAACCTTCCTCGCTAGCGAACCAACTTCCCTCTGAGGCAATTCAGGAGGAAGTGATTATTAGCACTACTGCCATTTCAATGCTCCTTCTCTCCATTCAAATGCATAAACAGTTTGTCAAAATGTTGAGGTGCAATCTTCACAGCCATCTCCCCTCAAGAAGAAGAAGATAGGGCTTCAAACACTAATGTTTTTCCATCTATTAGTAGAAGTTCTTATACTCTTCAACCGCCGGAGGAATCTCCTCTTAACTTAGTGAGGCAAACTTTAAGGAATTTTCCCTGCTATATTTCCACTCTTCATCGTGATCTCATAGAGAGATTGCTCGAGTTTCATCCTTACACATTCAGTACTCATTGCATTCAAGCCATATAAGTTATGATGGCTTGCATTTCGCTCAATTTTGCTACCCCATTGAGTGAAATTATGAATACACCTCTACAGCCGCTTGACTCCTCCAAAATTAAAGGGATACTAGGAAAAATTCAAGTGTTGACTAATGATTTACCCTCACATTCGCCCTGAGATAATTAGAGCTGAAGAGAAGGAGGTGGCTATGAGAGAGGAATTGGCCTAAGATGATGCGGAATTGGATAAGTTGCATCAGGAGATGGAAGATTATGATAAGGAAATAATTGAGGTCACCAATGATCAAACTAAGCTAGCATCTACTCTACCAGGCCTCCACCCTAGATTATTTGATTTTACTAATTTGGGGTTCGTCATAGATGACCTCGATAATAATTATGTGTCTTAGTTTTATTTTATCTTGAGGCTATTGATAGTACAAATATAGCACCATACCACGGAAGATGTTCTGCACTGCATAGGCTACATGACGCGACAATCATCAACATAGGGCGCGACCTCTACTGAACTCGACCCTCCTAATCGTTACCGCAGGACTCCTAATCATGGCCGCAACCCTCCTCATTATAGGGCGCGACCCCACTAACATGCCACGGATCCTACCAGTACGGGGTGCGACACCTTTGCCTTGCAGACCGCATCCCTCCATTGCAACTCCCGAATTTATGTACGTCACGTGCTCACTACATGTGTACATATCTCTTATAAATAGAGGACTACACCTTAAAATATGGGGATCAATTCCACATACCCGGGGCAGGTTCCACAGTACCAATTCTCCCTACACAACATCAATACACAACTTGGGGACTATTCATCCACATCTCGGCCACCTCTCCGGCACACCAGAATCATCAATCATCATGTAATCTCATTTATTCTTATACTTGTATGACTCTTTAGGCATCATTATATTGTACAACCTAACACATATAATGAGAATGGAGTAACACAGTGGACGTAGGCCTATTTTAGGGGCTGAACCACTCTATATCTTATCTTCTCTCTATTTACTCACTTTATTTGTTTATTATACCCTTTACTCTAGATTTACTGGTACGAGAACGACAAGTGGACAATTTCTAGTATCATCAATTTTTCGCCGTCTGTGGGAATGAGGTGTTTCAATCTTGTTTCTGTGTTTCGAGTTCTTAAACACCCTATTCGATCGATGAGGATACTATGGATCGTCATCTCACGGGTAGATGCTGGTTATTGAATTTTATTTTTATTTTACATCCTTAAATGGTCTTTCACGTACTCAGATCTATTCTTGGGTCACCATTTTTTGACCTCAGATCTATTCTGCTTACCCCTGTGATATCATTCCATCTAGGTAGTGCTGAGAAGCATGAAGGGCTTTAAGCCCCCAAAAAGGTGAATGATTAAGGAGGAATTATGTTTACTCCCTTTATGTTGTTCTTTTGCCTATGATCTGGGGTTTATCATCATAATGGTACCGACTAGTGCACCGAGAGACTATTATGCTCTTGATAGACCCTAGTAGGCATACTCCCCCCGTGTTTCGGTAGATGAGCTCAGTTTTTAGGTCTCGACTTTGGGATTGCTCCCCCTGCCTAACAAGGGATCCGACAGGTAGTTTAAATACCTTCATATCACGAACCCTACTGGGGAAGGTGTTACAGAAGGTTTAGAGCATCAAAGACTCAAGTGGTCAACTCCACCTCGGTGTTATTATAAGGCTGCGGCAGTACCCCAGTGTGGTTTTCTGGCTGCGGCCTCATCAGGGTATCGGCAGCTCAAAAGCTGCCTCCCAACCTCATACTTGGTTAACCTCATACTTCTGATATTACTCACTTCTGCTAGTTTTGTCTCAAATTGTATATATCTGTAAAGACTAACAAAGGCAGAAAATGGAAGGAGAATCTAGCCAGAGCACAAAAATCAAGGATGAGATTGTGAAGCTATACAATCACCTCAACCACCTCTATGACAGTCATGCCGCACTCCAGACCCAAGTCAACTATTTGACTCAGAGGGTCCTAATGCTAGAGGCCGCGGCCTCACCCAATGTAGGCGTGGAATCAATGAAAATAGCTCTAACCTCCTTTACTTTCGCGACAGTCAAAGAGGATCCAACCGCAAAATCAGTCAACATGTGTCAAAAAAGGAGAGTGGAGAAGGCAGAGAAGAAATCTAGAGCTTACACTCTGTTGCCCTGCCCGATTGAAGAGATCTTTGAGTTCATCAAAGAGGACAAGCTGTTGAGGTGGCTAGAAAAGCTGAGAGCTCCACCCCACAAGAGGAACAAAGCTACGTGGTGCAGATTCCATCAGGACCATGTCCATGACACTGAGCAATGCTATGCTCTCAAAGATGAAGTTAAAAGGCTAATTGGGTAAGGGATGCTGCAGAGGTTCCTCAAAGATGTTTAGGGGATGCTGCCTTATCTCACCTTCCACATGCTCATTTTTCATGCTTACCCCTTATATCCCATCTGTCTCTACTTTGTAGTAACAACTTCTCTTATGCTGTTTTAAACTAAACTTTGTGTTATCCTTACAAAGTCATATATATATGAATAGTTATAAAATCAAGTTCACATTTATAGTATCATATTTTGATTCTCATTTACATGAAATGTTATCTTATAAAGATCATTTTTGTCTTAAACAGATCCCGATCCGAGGCAATATGTTATATCGGGAATGATAATATCTAAATGGGCAACGATGCCTGACGAGACACATGATTGTTCGAAAGTTGATGATAATTGAAAGTGGCGATGGAAAATATTGGAAGCAGTTATATATGTTTGATTGCAACATCACTCGTAAGGGCTTCCAATGCCCGATCTTAGCTTTCGTAATGCATCATTCTCTATAAGGGCTTACAATGCCCGCTCTTGGCTTTCAGGATGCGTCATTAAGTCGAGAGACTTACAATATCTAGCCAGGGATGGCTTTATATATATCCATAGCTGTGGGTGGCTTAATAACATAACTCAGCCTGAGGAGTCATGAAAATATCCTATATGTTAGTCGTGGGTGGCTTAATAACATAACCCAGCCTAAGGAGGCTTGAAAATATCATATATCCATAGCTGTGGGTGGCTTAATAACATAACCCAGCCTGGGGAGGCTTGAAAATATCATATAGCTGTGGGTGGCTTAATAACATAACCCAACCTGGGGAGGCTTGAAAATATCCTATATGTTAGCTGTGGATGGCTTAATAACATAACCCAGCCTGGGGAGGCTTTAAAATATCCTATATGTTAGCTATGGGTGGATTAATAACATAACCTAGCCTGGGCAGGCTTGAAAATATCCTATATGTTAGCTATGGGTGTCTTAATAACACAACCCAGCCTGGGAAGGCTTGATAATATCCCACTTACACACAGAAGGGAGATTCTAAGGTAGATGAAGGCCATATTCTGCGAAAGATAATTGAAGCACTAAAGGAAAAGGCTTAGCCTTCTCTATATTTTCCATACTGGTTGTATAGCCCCCATTCAGGAAGGGGCTACCACTTTCAAATATGGATGCAACCGTTATCAAATGGCCTATTCAAGCGACAGCACTTCCAACCATTGGTGCAAGGAGCAGGGTGATTGTAAGGTGCCGCGGCCTATATAAAGTGCACTTATGGTAATCTATAATGCAGTGCAACTGTTAAAGCGACTAAGGGTTGATGAGGCCTATAAAGCTACTACAGAGGGATTCTGAATATTCAAAAGCACATCCCTATCAATATGGATGTGGCCATTAAGTAAATTTATTCAGAAACAGTAAAGGCAGGATTATCAGACTGCCGCGGCTCTGATTATAGGGCTGACGTTCCAGTCATTTCAAGGCAGAAAGTGTGACAACCCAAATATAATTATGATAAATCATGTTTAAATCATGATTAGATTATGTGATATGAATAATATGTTATTAGTATATATATAATGTAAGTAATTATGTTTAGTTTAATCCTACCTTCATAAAGCTTGAAATATCGAATTAGTTACAAATGTGAAATTTTAAAGTTTTAGGTAGGAATGTTACTGTTGGAGGCTAGTTTTGTCCTTTATGACATAACAATGAACTTGAGGTGTAAACTATATATTTGTATATATATGAGTTAGGTTTATAACAAAACAAACGGTTCATCAAACGGACATCCGAGTTGGAAGATATTGTCTTTTTACGAACAGGGGGTAAAGTAGTCATTTAGCCTTAAATGATATTTTGTTTTATGTAATGCCACATGTTATATTTTGATTGGACCAAGATGGGGTGGCCTTATGCCAACTTAAAACCCTTTAATTAATCTCTTCCTTCAGCATATTTCATCCATGGAAGAGTTTTAACCTAAGGAAAGAGAGTTTTGAAGTTTAGGAAGAAAGTGTGAGGAGAAATTGAAGAAAAATTCATAGAAAAATTACGTAAAATCCCCTAAGGTATTTCCATCCATAAATCTTGTTTATTTTTTTGTATTACTTATTTAAATGATTGAAATAATAATTTTTTTTACTGAAATTCCATGTCTTGATATGTACTTATGGATAGATGCAAGTTTAAGTAAACTTGAATGTGTAAACCCTTGAGATTGTTTTGTTTAGGAGCCTTGCTTATTCAAACTTCCATATATTTCTCTATACTTACTGGAATTGATTGATTCAAATTTGATATTAACTTGGACTCATATATGTATGACATATCCGAAAATCATGAGAAAATACCAATAAATGAGTCTTTGGTGAGAGTTTGAAGTTCGGGTATGAAATCTGCCCTAAGGGTGAAAGTATGCCCGCCATGTGTTCGATGTTTTGCTTGACATAGCAAATGAACTCTGAAAATTATGAAATTTTAATCTTGTATTGTTCAATATGTTTAATGATGTTGGTTTAAATATCATATAAATTTATGATGTAGAAAAATTATGGAAATTCTTGGAATTTGAATGAACGATAAAAGAGCCTATAGGGTAGATTTGCTATTTGGTAAAGAAATGGGCATATCTTGCTCTAAGAGACTTGAAATGATGTACCGTCTTTTGTATTGAAATACTAAAAAGACAAGGATTGAATTACCAAGAATAAATGAATTTATATTTGGTCTATGATTTGGATATGTTAAATATATTAACATGGATTTGGGTGGAACTTCACTTGTGATAAATGATTTGAATGGAATCATGTGATGCTTATGGATTGAATTATGTTTAAATCATTCTTTGGATTATTTATATTCTTATGATGGTACTAATATTGTAATAATGATAGGAAGGGAAGAAGATCTGATTGAACAAATACCGGATAAAGGCAAGGGAAAAGCCAGTTAAACTGTCGAGGTGAGTGTACTTATGATTTGTTTCTTATATAAATATGAATATAGCTCTAAGAGAAGGATTTGTTTGAATACTTCGGTATTCATGATTTGTTTGGATATTAAAATATCCAGGATTTTTTTGGGTCTCATGATCCAGGATTGGTTTGAATACTTCGGTATTCAGGATTTGTTTGGATATTAAAATATCCAGGATTTGTTTGGGTCTTATGATCCAGGATTTGTTGTCGCCAACGGGCAGAATTATTTGGATCTTATGATCCAGGATTTGTTATTGCCAATGGGCAGGATTGTTCGGATTTTATATCCACATATTCGATATAGAGTTGTTATTCTGTTGCAGGGAAGGAGTACCTCACTATGCTTAATGCTTACGGTTTATATTTTAACAATTTCAGGTTCGTACGCTACCAGCTAGGATACCATATGATCGGTAACTTTGAGAGTTGCACCGTTGGAGAGAGTTGGGGTTTAAAAATGGGGATATTATCAATGTCACACTGAAGATTTTAATATAATCACACATTGTATATATTGATTTAGTATGGATTGAGTTGATCATAGTTAATCCCAGTATTGTATGTCCGCTTAATTATGACTCTGATATTGAATTTTATGGTATAAGAATAATATTATGTTCATTATGCACATTGTGCAGAAAAATATTGATAAATGAAGTATATTTTCCAATGGGCTCGAGATTATGATCCAATTATTTTAATAACAAATGATTAGTATGGATATTGGGTTTGGGGTGTGACAGAAAGGGCCGCAGCCCGTGAACATCAGCCATGATAATTACAACTGCAGCCTCTAACTCATACTTGCGAAGGTTCCTTGGAATTACTCGAGGGTTCCGCGAAAATTCAATAAGAGCGGTTATCGAAGAGATAAGTATGTTATAGTGTTGCGAACTTAATCTATTATTTCTACAAGTTCATTCAATCAATAAGGCATTTTAATTATGCAAGGGATTTGTATTCAAGCCATCAAAGACGTACAAAAAGCATTCATTAAAGAATTGAAGCAAGCAAAGAAAAAGATGCAAAAGATACAAGAAAATGAGGCCAAAATTATTAATGCAGAAAAAGTGGCTGCAGCCTTGATAATATTAGTTAAGATTAGAGGCAAATAGGCCACAGCCACTACAAAAAGTAAAGTAACAGAAGGGACGCAACCCTGTATCAATGATCAAAAAATAAAAAAGATCATGAATCTGCATCATCACGATCATCTCCCTCCTCGCCATCCGTGGAAGTTTCAGTTTCCTCGTCCGCTGTCGCTGCCTCAGCTGCTTCTTTGAGCCTAGCTTTCTCCTAGACCGTGGCCTTGAGCTCAGCAATGCATTTTTTATGTTCAGCATCACTAAGTCTCCAAGCAAGAACCTTATCCTTAGTCTCAGGGAAGTTCTTTATTATTCTCTGCCTCAACTCCTGGTAGCCGCAGAGATAGGCCCTATTATTTATGAGGAAGAAGTACCTAGAGCCCTTAAAGGACTCCACTGTATGGTCTATGGCCAGCTGAAGAGCATCTCCATGATCTGCCTCCATCTTTTTTATTATCGCGGCATGGTCTAGGACATCTTGGGCGGACTTGGCCTACAGCTCTTCGTACTTATTTTTTAGTAGTATGAGCTTATTACTTGAAATCTCCATAGCCGGTGAAGCTTCCGCGGTCTGAGTCTGAGAGGCCTTGAGGGATTCCATGGCCTGTTTGAAATTTTCCTCGACCTCTTCCCTTTTATTGTTTGCAGAGGCTAAGTCCATATGGGATGCCTGAAGATCCGCGACAACAGACTTCTTCCCAGCCTTAAAAGACATAGTCTGTGCAGCCTCCAGATTTGAGCATACACCCTCTTCTCGGCCCCTTTCAGTTTGTAAAGGGCCTCATACTTCCTTTTTTGGGCTACCATGACATCCGCGGATTGAAATTAAAAGTTAGTTGCATATATTGAATGAAAAAGAAAAATGGATAAGGCACTAGAACTTACCATCAGAAGACTATGGAGGCCGCAGTCCTCCAGATCGTCATGGTCTTCCCCCACCAACCTATCAAGGTCTGCGGCGTCTAGGGCCCTCTTTATTTTTCGTGAAGATTTTTTGGTAGTGTCCCATAACGACTCAGGGTCAGGTTGCCTTAATTGAGGCCACAAAAGACCATGAGGACCAACTCCGCCGCGGCACTAAGGGGGTGCCAAGTTTGCATTTACTGCAATGATAAGTGGCGGTAGCGGAGAAGCTGTATTGATGGGAGCATCATTAGTTGATATCAAACCTACCGCCGCCAGGTTGGATCTGATATCATCATTGAATTCAGATTGTGGTTGGGTCGCAGGAACCAAAGACTTCTCCACGGCATGAGTTGAGGTTGCGGTGGGAGTGTTCTGATCATTTGAAGGATCCGCGGCAGGTGCCTTGGCCTTGGACGTCTTCCTCTTGCTGCTCTGCGCAGTATTATTGAGAATCACTGCATCCTCATCCATCTCTACCAGCTGCGCGGCCAACAGTTCCCTGTCAACATCCTCACCTGAAAAGGGAAAAGCAATAATAAATATTCGAAGTCAAGAAAAAATGCCGTGGACAAATACGAAATCAGATTATTACCTACCGTGGCCATGTCTTTTTGAATGGACTTGCTTGGAAAGAAACTTGCTTCAAATAAAGTTGCTAATGTAACAAGTGTGTTGAATCTCTTATGCTCGGTAGGAACTGCCGCGACCTCAGCAACTCTCTTTTCCTGCCGCTTGCTCAAGTGCAAGTTGTCAAGAACTGCAGAAAACATTTCAAAGGTTAGTACAAAGAATGAACAATTACAAAGAAAGAAGGGATGCAGACATTATCCAAATACATAGTTCAGAGGGAGACCCCCATTACTGCGAAATTCTATACGACCTCTCCCTCTCATTTTCCTCAGCGTGAGTCTCTTAGCCTTCTTCGGAGATGTAGAAATACTTCCCCTTCCAGTTCTTCATACTGGTCAGCCTCCCAGTGTAAAATGTCTCATCCCTACCACGGACAGAGAAGTAGTAGTACCCGACAAACTTCACGGAGTTTTCCTTTGGATGGTAGAAATGAAAGAACTCTGCAGGAGTAATGTCCCTTTTGAATCGATTCTCCCAAAGAACGACCGCGACAAGAATGGATCTCTAACCATTAGGATCTAATTGGGCTAGGGATAGTTTCCTGGTTTGAAAAATACGTCTAATGGGTATAGGAACTGGCAGCCAAAGCCCATAAATGAAGGTATGAAGTGGGAAGCAAACTCCATCACCAGCTAGAGATGTGCAAGGTCTTTGGTTCGCGGCAGGTGCTGAGCACATCAAATTTTCTAAAAATTCAAAGGCCTCGACCACCTGGTCAACCCAGTCTTGGGTCATGATGCTGTGGATATCAAGCGTAGCTAGCGGCCTTTCAATTCTCCTAGATGGACCGACTGGGTTGTCCCTTACTTTTGCGGCATCATGTCCTACACCGAAGGGATGATTACTTGAATTTTCTTCCTCTTCTATTGGTGGGGATTCAAAATCCTTCTTAGACACAGAATTCGAGGAGTCTGAGTCTAGTATTATGAAGTTGGGGCAGTCCCTCAGTTGGCAAGACCCTATTGACCTCAGAGGGGGCACGAAAGAGACTTCAGGAGGGGAGGTTCCAAATTGCTTTGCCCAAAAGTCTCTCACAAATTCGTCTGGGTCAAAGTTCATATGGCTACAATTGTACCTGAAAAGAAGAGTCCACAGTTAGGGGCCACAGCTAGTATTGTTCAAAAAAGACTTAAAAAGTCGCAGAAAGATTAGTTATACGAATAAGTGAATAGATGTGATTAAAAAAACTAGCCAAATGGATGGGGGGTTTAGGCCCTAAAACATAATTAGAGCCGCAACATGTCCCTACTGTAGTTGCTAATAGGCTAAAACACTGCTGACCCTATTCATTGAACCTAATGGATTACCCTCTGACCCTACTAGCCACAACCATCTCATATATTAGCAGGGGAGCTTATAGTGCCGCAGCAGCTTACTAAAATGAGGGATTATAGTCTACAGGCCGCAGCCATCACTAAAATTACTAGATATATTCTATCATGCCGCAGACTCTCGCTCAAATAATTATCAAAATGTTTGTGGGGATTTTGAGCCCAATAAGACAACTACCATCACGACAAACTGATTGGATGTGTTCTGCAGCGTCATGGCTACTCACTATGCGCTAAAGAGCCACTGTATACCACGGTTAAGGTCCAAAACATAATATTTAAAATAGATTACTGATATTCTATCAAGACACGACCTCTTTCTTAAACAGTTAAGTATCTAATGTTTAATCATTTTAAGATCAAATACATAGAATACGAAGAGTTTGTTTATGAACATCAAGAACAGTTATATGATTTTCATGGCATCTCGAGGATCAGGGGTTCAGTTCAGCATACGAAGATTGATTCAAACAATTATAAAGATTGTTTTATCATTCATATGTGTTCGATTATGGGGTAATAGCAGATTATTCAATTGAAACCCTAATCTTCTATCAAGCAATGTAAAATCTCAAATCTTTGTGTATTTAAAGAGGAATTACGAGCTACGAAAACTATTTGAAAAGATGATTGGTTAAAAATTTACCTGGAAATAGAAACACCATCAATGTTCAGCCTCACACCACCTTGGAACCACCACGCACAGCCTCGGAGGGTCGCCAGAAAATGATAGAAGTTGGACACGTAGAAATTTTCTCTCGATTTGCTCTTAAAGTTTTGGAAATGTAATGAAGTCCACGACCCGAAACAATTTATATAAAAAAGCACATAAGACAAATCATCACCTTGAAAACTACCGCGGCACGTAAGAAAACTTAACTAAGCCACAACCCCAATTGAATTCTCTTGGAACTACAACTTGGGGGCTTATTAATAGTACAATTATAGCACCATACCGCGAAAGATGTTCTGCACTTCATAGGCAACATGCCACGACACTCATTAACATAGGGCGCGGCCTCTACTGAACTCGGCCCTACTAATCATTGTAGTGGGCCTCTTAATCATGGCCGTGGCCCTCCTTATTACAGGGCGCGACCCCACTAACATGTCGTGAATCCTACTAGTATGGGGTGCGACATTTTTGCCTTTCAGACCGCATCCCTCCATTGCAACTCCCGGCTTTATATATGTCACGTGATCACTATACATGGACATATCTCTTATAAATAGAGGACTATACCTCGAAATGCGGGGATCAATTCCACACACCCGGGGCAGGTTCCACAGTACCAATTCTCCCTACACAGCCTCAGCACACAACTTGGGGGCTATTCATCCACATCTCGGCCACCTATCCGACACACCAGAATCATCAATCATCATGTAATCTGTTTTATTCTTATACTTGTACGCCTCTTTAGGCATCATTATATTGTACAACGTAACACATATAATGAGAATGGAGCAATACAGTGGATGTAGGCCTATTTTAGGGGATGAACCACTCTATATCTTGTCTTCTCTCTATTTACCCACTTTATTTGTTTATTATACAATTTTCTCTTGATTTGCTGGTACGAGAACGACAAGTGGATGATTTCTCGTATCATTAGCTATAGTTCCTCCTTTTTGTAAAACTTTAATCATTGAATGAAATATTAGTTTTACCGTTCATTACCCCATTGTCCATTATTTTCACCTTGCATTTTTTTTATATTCATATATAGAATAATTTTGTTTGAACATTATGTATACTCATTGATTATTAAGTAACAATTCCATTCAAAGGTTGGGCAAGAACATGCTCTTGATTAACAATCACAAATATAAAATTTACTTAACATTAGAAATAAGGATTTTCTAAATGTGGTAGATTTTGAGGCCTTTTTTATTGAGCTTGAAGGTCACATCATTTTTAATTTTGAATATCTTGTAATAAGTTGAATCATGAGATTTGTGCACTGTGTAAGGTCCCTCCCACTTAGCTTCAAATTTTGGGAGCGAATGACTTATAGTGTGCCTTGTGCAAGCATTTAACACTAGATCCCCTTCTTTGAACATTCTTGGTTTCACCATTTGGTCGTATGGTATTTAGAGTTACTTAATATACATTTGGAAATGCCTCATTGCATTGTCTCTTTGCACATCAAAGCTTCTAATTGCACATATCTTCTTTGAGGAAGCATCGTGATCCACAAGTTATACCGAACATAAGGTACCTCCAATTCAACTATCAAGATTACCTCGGCACTAAACACTAAGGAGAAAAGGGTGTAACCAGTTGGCTCCCTTTTGGTTGTTCTATAAGCCCACAAAACCTCTGTTTTCTTATCATCCCATCTCCAAGTAAAATCTTCTCATAGTTTTGCTAAGATATTCACCAATGTCTTGTTAGTAGCTTCAGCTTGCCCATTACACGTAAGATAGGCCACAGTGTGCTTGTGGTGAATCATAGAATACTTATCCATTGAATAATCTTACCTCACTATTCACAAAGGGGGTTCCATTGTCAGATAGTAATATCTTTGGGATACCAAATTGGTAGATAATATATTATCTCATGAATCGCGCAACCATGCCTGTTATAGCTGTATTTAGAGGTATTTCTTTTGCCCACTTGGCAAAGACTCAATGGAAATCAATATCCAGATTTTCCCCTGGAATAAGTATTAATATTCCCCATAAGGTCAAATGCCTAAGTGTGAAAACTAAATGGGGTAGATAGGTAGTGTAGGTCCAATGAGGGAGTATAGTTCATATTTCCTTGGAGTTAACAAACTCTTCATTTTCAAAATAACTTGGTGGAATGTTTCTCCATAGTTGGCCAATAATACCTAGGGTTATTAATTGGTTATACATCTTTGTTCCACCTATGTGGTCCAATTCATGGGTTTTCTTCAAAACCTCTTTAGCTTCCTCTAACCTAATGCACCCCAAGGGCCTATTAAAGTACCCCCTTCGATACAATTGGTCATTTTGAATATAGTACCATGACATCCTGCATTTTAGCTTGGTGGCACTATCTTTATCGACTTGAGTCATTTCTTTTACCAATATATTGATATATAAATCCCCATTCAGTTGGCTACTCAAAAAATTACATTCGGCCAACTGGTAATATAGTTCACATTCATCACAACTCCTTTGAACTATCATAACGTCTTACATCATCGTGGCATAAAAGTAGACTCCTCTTTATATTCTTTGGTATAGTGGGATTTTAGTGGTCTCGCGGCAATCCTGGTGGGTTGTTTCAACCTCTTCTCAACTTCCTCTGGATCGACTAACTTTAATAACCATCCACCTATATTTTGTAGTATAAGTTCCCTATATTAGCAAAGTATTGGGCTAATTCCACCAAACTCAATGTTACCTCTCTTGAATCATATTGATTCCTTATTTTCCCTCTTCAATCATTGATATCGCTAGCATACATTATTTCTGTTATGAAAAATAAAGCTATCCTTTTTTTAATTCGAATGATTGTCAAGTCACCTTTGATTTCTATCTTCTGGGTAACTATCAGGTAAGCATTAACAAGTTTGTTCATTATCCTTGGGTGTCTTTTTATTGTCACCTCATGGAATTTTTTGAGTAATTTTTAAATGATCGTTCAAAAGGAACCAAACTCATATGCTTTAGAGCGTATTCCCCACTTACTTGCTTCTTCACCAGGTTAGAATCACCTTTGATGGTGAGTAGCTTGATGCCCCTTCACAAAGATTCTAATAGACAAAGAACTAGTGCTTCATACTTATCTTCATTATTGGAGTAGCAAAAGTTTAACTTTATGGATAAATAAACCTCCTCTTTTTTGTTTCTAAGAATAACCCGCACACTCCCTTTGCCTTGGACCGATGAACCATCAAATTCCATAATACATTCTTCAAAGCTACTTTCCAAGTAATTGGCCTACAAATCACCGCTTAGATGTTCTTTGTGTGGTGGTTCGAATATACCAGAGGGAAATATTACCAAAAAATCCTCATAGGCTTGGCTCTTGATGGCTTGGGGGGCATTTATTAGATCATACTACAAGAGTATAAAGAACCATCTAGCAACCCTGCCTATTACTACAATTTGAGCTAGCAAAAATTTAATAGGATCACATCGTGTTACGATGTGAATTATGGAGGATATCATATAGTGGCTAAGAGTTTGAACAATAAAGGTAAGGGCTAAACAATACCTTTCCATACTAGTATATCTATCCTCGGGACCATGAATAATATGGCTAAAAAAATAGACAGACTTTTCTATTACCTAAACCTCTTTACAACACCAAATCCTGCGAGTGGTCACGGCGTAGTGGTAACGAATCAGGGCTGTGATGTCATGAACTTTGGCGATGATCATCTTAAACTTTAGCATGACCAGATCTATGATGACACTGGGTCATGTATGCTCTTAGAAGTGGTCACGGACCAAATCCTTAACCACTGTGGGTCATGGACCTGGACTGTGACTATATCGTGACCATCTTGCTGCCAAATTAGTGCCAAAATGCCATCTAAGATTTGTCACGAATTGGTCACGGCCTTTGTTCATGACCATCAACATGATTAAGCACCACACACATACACTAGGGGTTATAGATGGGGGCTGTGGCCATTTCCTGGTGTGGGTCACAGTTGGGGGTCATGACCATTAGTTAATAGTCCATGTGGCAGCTGGTGTTTATTGAATTTTAAGGTTCACAGTTTAGAAATCATAGCTTTAGGCCGTGGCCAATGTTATTCCTTTAAAAAAACAAGCTCTCTAATTTCATTTACCCGATCAATTTCGGTAGTCTAAAGCCCTAAGTAATTTGGTGCTATTTGGTTCTCAGATTTTTCTTGCGATTTCTCTTGCGATTTGGCTCGATTTTGATCTCTCTTGAAAGGTAATACAAAACCCTAGTTATTTATGTGTATTTCTTTTTATATGTGTGTATGTGTATAAATGTGTGTATGTATAGATTTCTATTTATGTGTATATATGTGTGTGTGTATCTATATATATATGTATGTATACGTATGTGTATATGTGTATATGTGTGTAATGAACACATTGTATTGTATGTCAATAAACCCTAGACATTGTATTGGGGTTATTTTTTTGACAAAATATTATCCAAACCCTAGACATTGTATTTGTGGTTATTTGTTTGACAAAATATTATTCAAAACCCTAGACATTATATTTTTTTGACAAAATATAATTTAATGGATTTTAAGTAAAAAAATTGCATATACCGTGTTGTGGGTTGTATGCATGTCATGACATTGTATTGGGGGTTATATGTGTGTCGTAATTTTTGTGACAAATTATAATTAAATGGATTTTTTTGACATTATATGGTGAGTTTTATGCGTGTCGTGATGTTGTATTGGGGGTTGTATGCATGTCGTGATTTTTGATAGTAACTCCTAACGTGTTTTGTTTGTGTGGCAATTAAGACTCGTGTCAGTCATCTTATCGTGTGTGTCATCACGTTGTTCATGTTTTAGCAATTATTTCCTTCTCTACTTAAAATATGAGTCGTAAACATGTGTGCACATTAATAACTGTGTCATTTATGAATTTATCATGTAAAAAATAAGGAATGACCTTACTATAGTGATATATTGTGTTTATGTTATGTAGATGAGTGAAGGAGTACGTGATAATTATTGGTTGTTGGATACTATGTTGGATTTCTTGGATTGATAATACACATATACTTTTAAACTCTGTCATTATAAACCCTAACAAAACGTGTTACAGATAATTATGACGGGTTGTTGTGATTTCACATCGATTAGATCCAAAATGCAATGGGTTAAGAGAAGGGTAGTGATAAATCAAAACCTTAATCAAACTAATATACCCTTATACCTCATATGTTTAAATTAATAGTTATTAATTAATTAGTGCCCTTAATTATAGGACTCATATTCACGCCCTCATATACTTTTCTCAGGAAAAATGAGGCACGGTGATAATCACTGACAATGAGAGTGGAAGTGGTTGAAATTGGATTGCACATATAACTCTTTTATTAGTGCACTCCATATACAGGATACTCCTATTTATAGTTACGAAAAAAAAGATCGAACAATTTAAGTACCTTGTAAATCATGGAGTTGATCTCCAACAATATTACATGTTCGATGAAATTATATTTTCCCTACCAGAAAACTAGGATGACATTATAGAAAATATATTTCACACATATAATCTTGACATAAACCTGACCTTGGTTATGTTATTGGAGAAGGTGGAAAAAAATCCACCCATTATGGATACAACTGCATATAGAGATCATTGACATAGGTTGTGATGTCTCACGCCGTCTGAACATAAAATTGAATATTGCCAACAAGTTGATAAATATGTGATTCCGAGTTCATGTCACGGATATCTACACATCAATCAGGAGGTACCCTTACTCCTAGTTGGCCACGTCAAAAAATTCATAGGTTCTTAAAAACCAATACCGAATGGATGGAGATCACACACAACAAACATATTCTAAAGTCTTACTAAGAAAAGGTATATATATATATATATATATATATATATATATAGTCAAAAGGTTGAATAATTTGTTATAATTTCATATTAATATAATTATTTAGAAACTTATGGTTTTTCATTTTTGTAGATAATGTCGGGAGGAAACAACCAAATGGTACCAAGTGGCGAGGTGACACACCAATGAAGTTCCTCATCTCGTTCACAACCCGAATGCTTAACACCAATGGCTTAGCAATTCATAACTCCACCAATGGATCACTCCTCACCAAGTCCAACTCCAAGTGCTCTAACGCCCCCATCCAGCACTCCCGTAGCTCCAACGCCTCTATCCAATGCTCTAGATGACTCCCGCTCAAATAAAAAGAAGCACATTGAGTTCTTACTTCTCGGCAATAACTCGACGGGTGATAGGAATGATGTACTGATCCTTAAAGACTAATGTTTATCATTGGGAAAAATGAGTTCTTACTTCTCGACAATAACTCGATGAGTGATAAGAATGATGTATTGATCCTTAAAGACCAATGTTTATCACTGGGAAAAATGAATGTGGGAGTCGGTGGACCAGACAATTGGAACCTTATTGATCAAGCCGTTAAAGATGACATATATGATCAACTCTGCAAGCATTTCTCATTTCCCATCCTTTCAAAGAATAGGTAACTATATCAGGTTGCTGAATCATTAAGGACATAGAGGAGAAACATTTATAAGAAACATTTTTCTAAGGATGCAGCGAGCTTTGATATTTTGTCTCTGAAAAAGAGAGTGCCTCCTAATGTTGAAATGCTGGTGGAGCAGTGAAATAATTTTTTGGAAAATGAGGTGAAGGAGAAAAAGTTGGCCCAAAGGGAACAAAACAAACAAAATAAGTCCCAAAAAACTGATATCCACATGCTAGGACCCAAATTATATGAGGATTTGAAGAATGAATGGGGGAGTAGGACAAATGATGGTCCAGATGCTGGTAAACAACCAAATCATTCCAACTTATACGTTCATTGTAGATGGGATAAAGATAAAAAATTCCCACCGCACTTGGCTAAGATGCTGGAATCAATAGAGGACATCAGTAGTCAGTCCGTTTCTAGATCGAATAATGACCTTGACCTTGAAAATGATTCCCTGACCTAGACCTTTGGAAAGGATAAAAGGGGTAGGCAAGAGGTGTTGGTTCACATACGCCAAAACAAAATTTAAATATACCGTAACTCTCATGGATGAGCTTTCTCCGGTTAGGGATCGTATCTCAACCTAAGAGGAATAACAGTTTAGGACCGATGGGGATGTCTAGGAGATTAAAAATAATATGGGATTCTTGTCGAACCAAATTGGGAAACTTGTGACTCTTTTTGAAGGTTATAGGCCCCCAATGCCTCCTCAAGGTTACCCCTGCCATCCTCATCAAGGTTTCCCCTATCCCCTTCAAGTTTCCCTTCCCAAATGTCGCCTCATCCCATATTTCCCTCCCAAATTCTAACTTATCCAACATTCCCATCCCAAATACCGACTCCTCCAATATTCCACTCCTAAATGTCGACTCCTCTAACATTCCCCTCCTATGTGCCTCTGCCTGTCACATGACTTGGATCATCGTCAACAATTCACGATGACTATGGCTAACAGTACTATTTCAGGGACCTGAGCAATATGAGGATTATTGATATGTTCACACTCATATCCATAGTTATCGAAACTCTATTACACGGTCGATCTTTGGAGATAGGTGAGATTCAAATAATGGTCGATCAAATATACAACGGTTGCGAAGATGTACCTATGTACGTTGACAGCGGGGAAGGGATATAATTGAGGAATTATGCAGATCTTTTATTACTTGCCAATTTATCTGTTGGTCAAGTTCTAATCATATTTTCTTTCATTTCAGTTGTGATAACATTTTTTTTTTGTTTCAGTTGTAATAATTTTTCTCAGTTGTAAGAATATTAGTTTTGTTTCAGTCGTAATAATATTTCTTTGTTTTAGTTGTAAGAATATTTTTTTGTTTCAGTTGTAGTTTTAACCTATTAACATAGGACTGGAATTTGAAGATTATTACATGGATTTACCACAATACAAAGAATGGATGGGAGAGACTAATCGGATAATAAATAATATTGTAAAGGGCATTAAATTTTTTGTTAAATACGCTTCTAAATTTTTTAAAAATGACAAGATTCTGTGTCCATGCACTCATTGCATGAGCGAAAAATATAAGTTATTGGAAGATATTGAGTTGCATTTAATAAAGTGGGGAATATATCAAGACTATAAAATATGGACATACCATGGTGAAAAAAATATACCATATATTCTGAAAGAATTGTCGGTACTCGACCGCGTAACGGAACCCCAATGAGTGGAATTGGTACATGATTCATCAACACATCATCCATTGACTGACTTAATTGGTGATGCTTATAGACTCCACATCCATTAAAACCACCAACCTATGGATACAAATAATGAGCATTATGACCAAGTAAATGAATAATTTGATGCCGAACTATCAGGAGATCAAGAATCTATATGGTTGAAAGTCGATGCGGCTAGACCATTGTATAAAGATTGCGATGAATATTACTCGGTATTATATGCAATGATTTTTTTGCATAATTTGAAGAGTTAATTTGGTTTGTCTGGGAATAGCGTAATCAGAATTCTTAAGTGGGTTAAAAAATTATCCCCAAATAGAACACGTTACCAGATAATTATCCTACCATGAAGAAGAGCTTTAAGGGTTTGGGTTTGAAATACAAATCTATTCATGCATGCAAGTAATTGTACCGCAACGAGCACGAAGAGAAGGATGAATGTCTTGTATGTAATGAGCCTAGATATGGCGTTTGTGAGAATGGAAAGAACAAAGCTAAAAAGTATCGTAATTTCTAGCAAGTCCCACAAGAGGGTTTGAAGTATTTTCCACTTGATCCACAGTTAAAATGATTGTTTACTGTACCGTGGATAGTAGAGGCCATGACATGGCACGCTCACTGTGAGGTGGGTGAGAATATGATGCGTCATCCGGTTGATTCACTCATCTGAAAAATTCAAACGCTGGACACCATGAATTTGCAAAGGAATCGCGTAACTTTCGTCTTGAAATCTCAAATGATGTGTTTAACCCTTTAGGTAATTTAAGGACTAGTCAGAGTTATTGGTCAGTTATCATGGAGTCTTTAAGTCTCCCTACGATACTGTGCATGAGAAAGGAGTTCACATTGTTATCTTTGTTGATATCCGGGACAAAGGCTCCCGACGATGATATTGATATATAATTAGCCACATTAGTCGAAGAACTTAAAGAGTTGTGGGATAAAGCTGTGGCGGCGTTTGATTCTAATAGGAGTCACGAGTTCTCAGCGGGAGCCATATGATAAGGAGCTCTCGCGATCGGTCGAGTTCTCGGTGCTAAATCAATCACAAACTCAATCTCCCGACTCGGAGGCAAACTCGGTATTTCCTAGAAAACATCCTCAAAGTCTCGAACAACCGAAATAGAATCCAAGGGAACAACTATATCCCGAGAAGTCTCTTCTGCGATACAATATAAATAAGTACTAGTAGCTCCCTCTAAACGAGGCATAACCACCAAGAACATTTCTTGTCTCGAAATGATGAAGACTATACTCTTCCTGTAATAATTAACTATTGCATGATACTTAATAAGCCAATCCATCCCCAAAATCACATCATACCCGACCATGTCTAGGACTAGTAAATCGGCCTCAAAGCACAAATTACCAAGAGTAATTCCTATATGTTTACAAACAAGGAAAATGAGTGAACCATCACCCATAGAGGACTCAACGCTAGTGAAAGTGCTCTCAGCAAATTTTATCAACTCTGTGGACTGAGCAAAACTTCTAGAAATGAATGAATGTGTCGCCCCCGTATCAAACAAAATGCGACCTAAGTGCCCTTGAATAAGGAACTTACCCTCAATCACTGGCAGCGCTGGCGGAGTAGGAAGATGCATAGAATCCTGTATATAATAGACTCTCCCATATTGTAGCTGGCCCTGCTGCGGAGGAATAACCGGATTTGGTGCTTGTGGCAGAAACTGAACATAAGGTTGTTATGGAGCCCTAGGAGGCTATCCCCCAATCAACTGAGGACACTCCTTCTTGTAATGATCCGCCTCTCTGCATTGGAAGCACTTTCCCAACATATTCTCCGGAACACGGCCCCAGTTGTTTCTAAACTGGTTAACACCTTGGCCCTGATGGCCTCTACCTCCTTGACCACCCCGACCTCTTTGTTGTGGCGGGGCACCCTGACCGTGCCGATTATTATTGTCACCCGAATTAAACCCACCAAAGCGTTGTCTTTTTGACATGTCCCCCTGCTGGGAATCCCTTTCTCATTGCTTATTACCCAAAGATTGGGACGAGGTAAAAGCTCCTCCATTCCCACTACCTCCAGGCTTTCCCACTTGCCCTACTACAGTAGCTTTCTTGCTACTCTGCATGTACAACCGATGCTTTTGGCAATGGAACAATGATGCATGCATTACCTCCCCAAAAGTTTGCAAGGATGGATTACCCAGAAAATGTTGTCGAATTCTCCAGTTCAAACCTCCCATAAACTTTGAAACCTTCCTCTCTTTTGGAGTCACCTCATCCGGTACAAAACTTACCAACCGGGTGACTCCTCTTCATATTCGGCAAGAGACCGCTCTCCCTGTACCACATCCTAAAGCCTCCTTCTCATCTCCCTTTGAACCGCGGGAGGAAAATACTTTTGGTCAAATAAGACCCAGAAATCAGTAATCATTATGGTATCCCTCTATTCTGGTGTAATCATCGACTCCCACCAGTGTAACGCGGCCCCAACTAGTTTAAAAGTAGCAAGGACTTATTTCTTCTCCTCACTACATTCCACCATTCATAGATACTGTTGCATATCCTTCTTCCATTGGTTTGCTCAAATAACGTCAAAACCTCCGTCAAATTTCGGGGGATGGCCCTTTAAAAAGGACTCTCTAACTCTCTCCCACGGAGAAGGTACCGTAGGAGCTTGTGCATCCTGTGCTCGTTGTTGAGCTTGTGGAATTTCCTGAGCCACTGCGGTCATTACAGCATTGACTGCTTGAGCCACAATGTTTGCTACATCAGCAGCATTAATAGTTCCTTGTGGCGACGGAGGACCAACGTCATCTTCTACAACTCTATTACGTCTCGTTGGGCGACCTCTCTTAGGAGGCATCTGAGATGAAGGAATAATAGAGTTAGAATACTATTCAAAACAATCTATATTTTAGATGATCGCAAATATAAGCAACAAAGCGGTCCTAACATTAGGCTCTATATCAAAGAACGCTGCGGTAGAACGTGACAAGTCCGCACAGATCCAAAAGACTCTAGAACCTGATGCTTTGATACCATCTGTGACAACCCACAATCCGAAATAAGGGGTGTCCAGCCCGATACTCCAACATAACGGAATCATGGATGGAAATCATTCTCAGCATCAACATCAATATGAAAAGTATACGGGAAAACCACCTAAAATTTCAGAAAACGGGTTGCCAAATTTTTTTAGTTTTATTACAATTTAAGAAAATAAATTAAACAACCCAATCTAAAGAGAAAGTGGAATTCCAAAAGGACTTATATTACCACAATAACGAGTATACAAGAAGGGGACCGAATATGCTGTCCGTCCATAGTTACATACAACATCTAACAACAATTTGATAGTTACATAATACATCCATTAAACAGTTACATAAGTTTGGGCCACACGCCCGAGTGGAAGACCCGATCATATCTAGAATACAAAAATGAAGACGTCTAACAAAACATCCTGTAATATCAACAAAATCTTACAGCTCCTCGAAAGTAAAAAAGTAGGAATATCAACACGGGCGTCCTTGCGGCGGAGCACCTGGGCGGATACAATAACATACACAACATGGAAAATGAACGGGTCAGGGACCGTTTTTATATAATTCCCAGATGAATAAGAAGCATGATAGATATGAATAGTTAATCATAAATGATGAAGATGAGAATCTAAGAACCTAATCACAAAGCATAATAAAGCAGTTTAAATGATATGTCTTTTATTAAATTATGCAAGAGAATAAAAATAGACATCATAAATTTAAAAGCCTCCATCATTATTTACCACTTTATTACAATTTCCATTCCTTAATAGGAATATAATACCATCATTGAAGCCCTTATACTTTTGACTCATTTGAGTCTAGACTGTATAAGAGCTCATCTAGTTTGGAAATTGTGACAAAATAGTGTCCATCCTAGAAACCAAAGAGCTTCAGAGATTGGGTTGCTTCTTCTTCTATTCATCTTGTAATGATCCTAAGACTATAGCCATCACTCACACACTTAGAATTTAATTCTTGCATATCATATTGCACCCTTATGTGTATTAATGTGGTGAGTGTGTTCTAATCCCTCAATTTGATTTTTATTAATTTTTTGGGAATTTTAAACATATTTTAATTAAGGTTTTACTAAATTAAAACTTGAATTAAAAAGTCTTGGGGTTAATATCTAAATATTTTATGTTGTGATTTTTGGCATAAAGTTACTTTGGGTAGGAACCGAAAGCGCCAGAGAATCCAGGGTTGGGTTTGTAATTAGTTTGGGACGCGCGATTGCCTTCGTCCTATGGCCAACACTTGCTGTTCTCTGATTGGCCAGAGTTGTGTTTCTTTACTGAGACAAAGCCTCGCATGTTTACAACCCTTGGATCATCCCTTATCGATGGCCTGCATGTCTCCTGAGTGAATCCCCGTGTAAACCCTTAAGCCAATCACAGCCAGTTTAAACCACCGCCTGTTGTGAGCCCTTAGATTGTAGTCAAAGGAGATTGACTCAATCTCAGCTTTTGTTTTTGAACGATGGTCTAGAATCTTCTTCCCATCCTATTTAAGGACCTCTCATCTCAGCCTTCGAAAGCTTTTGCCATTTTGAAAAGTCTCAGAGTATAGAGAGAGAGAGAGAGAAGAGAGAAGAGAGAGAGAGAGAGAAGAGAGAAGAGAGAGAGAGAGAAACCAGAGCCAAGTTAGAAACCCTAACTTCGTCAAATCCTTCTTCAACCTAAACCACTTACCTCTCCACAAAAACCATAACCATATAAACACCATCCTTAGTGTTTCTTGAGTTTATGAGAGTTCGAGTTGAGTGATTTCTGGGTTGCTGAAACCTTTTGTTCACAAAATCTTATTTCCAACTTAGACACTTACTCAGATCTTGTTTCTGTTTCAATAGAAATCATAGATCTGAAGTTTCTCATGTCATAATACACTTAGTTGCATTTATTTCTCATCTTGAGAATTTCGTTGCTGATTGTTTTCTGTTAAAACATTTTCTTACTTCAGAATCAACAAATAATGTTTTCTAGTTTCTGTTTTTACGAAACCTAGACTGACCTAGTTGGATTCGCACTTGGAGGGTTCTCAATCTCCTAAATATTTTCAAAAAAAGATTGAGAAAGGTCTTGACCGATTTCTTAAGCAAGATCTCCGTGGAATCTGGGTTATATTGAAAGGTCAAAAAGGTTTTTGGTTTTGTAAGAAAGAAAAATAAAGAACTCACTGCATATAGACTTCATATGTAATTTGTTAGGATCGTTTGTAACTAATAAGTGTGTGTGTGTGCATGCATGTGTTATAGAACACTTTTCACAAACATCTTCACACTACATACACTGAAAGTGTTGGCTATAAGATTTGGTGAACATAAGTCGACGTAAAGTGCTGAAACAAAAGAACAGTTGACAAACTGAGAAGACTACATCAACAATCAAGATCTGCAGAAAAGTTTAAGGACGCCAGAGGGTATACTCCTGAACTTGTATAGACTTGTTATTTGTGTGCATGTTAGTTAAATAGATTGTAACTCACATATTTGTTTTAGTGATATTTTTTCTTATTTTACTCCGTAGAGGGAGTCGTGGATGTTTCCTCAAGGTTGAGGTTTTACCACGTTAAAAAATCCTGAGTATTAATATTTCTACATCTTCTCATCTCTTTCTGTTGTGTGCTGAGTTTAAAATATTTTAAACTGTGTACTAAAACTTGTTATTTAATCTTGTCCTTATCTCGTACATATTTTTTGTTAACACATCTTGTGTTCAAAATTGTTTTGATTTAAGTAAAGAGTTTCTTCAACAAACTTTCGGAGTTGCTTAAATAGTTTATTTTTTAATAAACGGCTTTGGCAACGTTATTTCAATTGGTATCAGAGCTTTTGGTGAACTTTTTCAAAAAGATCCTGAGTTTCTGAAACTGTTTTCTCAAAATCAATCATGGACGAGAAAAATGAAAGATATGGTAACTTGACCAGACCTCCAGTCTTTGATGGAACCAATTTTTCTTACTCGAAAGTAAGAATGCTTGCTTTCATTCAAGGAACCTTGGGAGATGATGTCTGGGACATTATTGAAAATGGATACTTTTATCCTACTAAACCAGCCACTGAAGGAAGTACTGAGAGGGTTAAGAAAATATTAAGTGAGTTTACTCAAGAAGAGAAACAAGTTTCTCGCAATAATAATAAAGGAAAGAATGCTATATTTATGTCTATAAATGAACATGAGTTCAAGAGAATCTCATCTTGTACCACTTCTAAGGAAGCATGGGATACCTTGATTACTGCCCATGAAGGAGACTCTAGGGTAAAAGCTGCTAAGACTCAGATGTTAATCCAACTGTATAATTCCTTAATCATGTCTGAATCGGAGTCTTTTGATGATTTCTATATGAATCTGACTGATATTGTCACTAAACTGCATGCTAATGGTATAACTTATGATAGACAAGAAATTGTGTCTAAAATTCTGAGATCATTACCACAGAAATTTGACAATAAAAGATATGCTATTGAGGAGATGTGTGATATTAATCTCACTCCTGAATTACTCAGTAGTAAATTAAGAACTGTGGAAATGGAATTGGAGTTTAAGAAATAATTGACCCACACTCATAGGAAACATACCAACTCCAATCTTAGCTTTACTTCTAAGATGACTAAGCCTGAGTTAAACACCCGTAGTAATGATTCTCATGAGGACTGTGACTTAGAAAGTCTAGATAATCAGATTTCCCTAATGTCAAAACAATTTAAGAAAATTGTTAAATTTAGAAACAGTATTGCAAATAGACAGGGCAAGTCTAATTATTCAACTCCTTCAAATCACAAGCCTCATGAGAAACCTCATGACAAACAGAACAAGGACAACACAAGACCTCACAGAGACCTCAAGAAGACTGAATGCTATAGATGTGGTAAACTAGGACACATTGCTCAAGACTGTAGAGTTAATTTAAATACCCAAAACAAACACTCTAGAGCCAATATATGCAAAACATGGGATGACTCAAGTGACTCTGAAAATGAGGAACCTGAGACATCTGATGGTTTTGATCCTTGTTTGTCCTTCTTTGACAAAATCATATATAATGATGATATGCCTGTGCTTGATATTGAGGATGAGCCTAGTAATTCTAGTTCTGTTGCTTTGAATCATACTTTAACTGGTTTAGATGCTTTACTTACTGAGAACTTTAATGCTTCTTCTTCGGGGTGTGTGAGTCAAAGGGGAATCGATACTGCTGATGTCAATGGGTGCGTGAGTTTAAGAAATGAAACCTTAGGAGTCACTTCACACACCTCACTTAGTGACTCAGATAATGATGATCTCCCAGATATACACTCTATATACTAAAACTCTAAAGAAAAGCACTAGACTAGAAAAGATTGTGAAAGATCTTACCAAAAAGCTAGAGGATCTAAGCCTGATGGTAAAACTGAATGCTGAAGAGTATACTACTCAATGCATGTCTCATGAAAGTGATATCAAAGTTTTTGATGAAAAACTGAAAACTTTTACTGAAGCTAATGAAATTCTGGAGAAAAAATACAAAGGGACATTATTAGAATTGGAACAAACCAAAGAAAAGACAGCAACTGTTTTCAAAAAAATTACAAATTTGAAAATAATTCAAACTGTTTTGATGGATTTGTTGCTGAATCTAAAACCAATTCTGATGATAGAACTGGAATAGGATTTTTCCCCAATCTGAAGACACAAACAAAACATGTTGAACCTATCAAATTTGTGTCAGGAGGCAAAAGACCTATTGAAACGTGTCCAGATTTTCATTCACTAAAAACTGAGTTTGATCATCAAAACCCTAACACTGGAGATACAAGTTGCTCTAAGCATGAAAGTTTACCAAAGGGAAAATATGTCTGCCCCCCAATTAGGAAGAGTGAA
The DNA here is from genome assembly GCA_949130495.1 of Sambucus nigra. NCBI lineage: Eukaryota > Viridiplantae > Streptophyta > Magnoliopsida > Dipsacales > Adoxaceae > Sambucus > Sambucus nigra. Next base: position 56,668,601 of record OX422213.1, read on the forward strand.
CCTGCTTTCAAACCTGTGCTACCTAGGAATAAAATTCAACCTCAAAATCTCTCAAAACCTTTGTTTTGAGACTTTTCTAAGGAAAACCCCATTCTGAGCAATCTTTATTGCTCCTATTGTGATATATACGGTCATTCTTTCGATAACTGCTATGCTAAGAGACTGATTAAGCCTGTCTACAATACTTCCATGTATCAAAACTTTAACTACTCTAGGAGGAGTCGAAACAACTATGTCCTTCCCAGGCCACCAGACAAAAACTCCAACTACAGGAATATAAAGACTAAACCTAAAAGGACATTTACTAGAAGGATTACCAGAAACTTTTCTAAATCAAATGCTCAGGAGTTTAAATTTACTCAAAATCATGCGCAAAATGTTTTTCAACAAAAATCTAATGCTCGCAAATTTTATCAAATGAGAGCAAACAAGCGCAAACAGAAAACCAGAGCAATTTGGGTTAGAAAAGATGATCTAGTACCCCAGATGAAATGTAACATTGTTATTTCTGCCCTAAAAGCTGAACTTACATCTTCTGGTTGGTATTTGGATTCTAGTTGTTCCAAGCATATGACAGGTGATGATATAAAACTTTTAAATAAAACCATCTTTGATGGTGGAAAAGTTGTTTTTGGTGATGGAGTATCATCCCAGATCATAGGCAAAGGAACTCTTAAAGAAAAAGGACTTCCTGTTCTTGAAAATGTTCTCTTAGTAAAAGGTCTTAAGGCTAATTTACTTAGCATTTCGCAATTTTGTGACTCAAACTATAATGTTACCTTTTCAAAGAACAATTGCAAGATTTTAAATGAAAAGGGAGAATGCTTAATTACAGGATTCAGGACTCCTGACAATTGTTATACTGTCATGTCTAGTTCTGAAATCTGTAATGTTGCCAGAATGGATGACAATGAGATATGGCATAACAGAATGGGTCACATTAATTACGAAAATTTGAGTAAATTGTCCTGTCAACAAATAGTTAGAGGAATACCAAAAATTAAACCTATTCATAACATTGTCTGTGGTCCCTGTCAAGAAGGAAAAAATGTTAAAGCACCTCATAAAAGGGTTAAAGATATCCTTACCTCAAATCCCTTAGAACTCATCCATATGGACCTAATGGGTCCTTCTCAAACTGTTAGTCTCTGTGGACACAGTTATATTCTAGTTATGGTTGATGACTTCACCAGATTCACTTGGGTAGCTTTCTTAAAACAAAAATCCGATACTTTCCAAACTTTTTTAAAGATTCTTTTACGGATTGAAAATGAGAAAGACACTCAAGTGAATAGAATCCGAAGTGATAGAGGTGGTGAATTTAAAGACACTGGTATTGTAGAATATTGTGACTATAATGGTTACAAACATGAGTTCAGTGCTCCTAAGACCCCTCAACAAAATGGTATAGCTGAGAGAAAGAATCGAACTCTTCAAGAGATGGCACGTGTCATGCTCCATGCCAAGAACTTACCTAAGTATTTTTGGGTAGAATCTATTCGTACAGCTTGTCATCTTATTAATAGGGTCTATCTTAGAAAGAATTCCAAACAAACCCCTTATGAACTTTGGTACAATAAAAAGCCTAATCTTAAGTACCTTAGAACTTTTGGTAGTACATGTTATGTTTGCAAAGATAGGGAACACTTATCTAAATTTGAGAGTAGGGGAGATAAAGCCATATTCTTAGGTTATTCACCTAACAGTAGAGCTTATCGAGTGTATAATCTTCGCACTAAGACCTTAATGGAATCTATAAATGTAATTGTTAGTGACACTACTATAAAAAGCAAGACTAGTGAATTAACTATAGAAGAAGAATCATCAAATGTTTTAGAAAATGACTCTTCTGAAATAGATAATTCATTACCTATTGAGTCACCTGAAGTACCTAACTGGGTTTCTAAAGACCATCCCATAAATAATGTAGTTGGTAACCCTAGTGAGCCAGTACGCACAAGATCCCAACTTAGAAATTTTGCTCTTTATGCATGCTTTGTTTCTCTTGTGGAACCAAAGAATGTAAATGAGGCATTGAATGAATCTCACTAGATTTCTGCGATGCAGGATGAACTTTTACAATTTGTCATTCATGATGTATGGTATCTTGTTCCACGTCCTGATCACAAAAAGGTTATTGGTACTCGTTGGATTTTCAAAAATAAAACTGATGAAAATGGGATGATAATTAGAAATAAAGCTAGACTAGTTGCTCAAGGTTATTCCCAAATAGAAGGACTTGATTTTAATGAGACGTTTTCTCCTGTTACTTGTTTAGAATCAGTTCGTCTGCTTCTTGCTATAGCTTGTCACATGCATTTTACATTATATCAAATGGATGTAAAATCTGCGTTCCTTAATGGAATACTTACCGAGGAAACCTATGTAGAACAACCTAAAGGGTTCATTAACCCTAGTTATCCTAATCATGTATTTCAGTTGAAAAAGGCTTTATATGGTCTTAAACAAGCTCCTAGAGCTTGGTATGATCGCCTGTCCAGTTTTCTGCTGGATAAAGGTTTCAAAAGAGGTGGAAATGACCAAACCTTATTTGTCAAACATTTTGGCAAACACATTACTATCGCTCAAATCTATGTAGACGATTTCATATTTGGATCTACTTCTACCTCAGAAGTAAAATCTTTTGCTGAAATTATGAGTAAGGAATTTCAGATGTCCCTTATGGGGGAGTTACAGTTCTTCCTAGGACTCCAAGTCAAACAACAACCAGATGGATTGTTTCTTTCGCAGACTAAGTACGCATTAGAGATAGTTAAAAAATTTGGCCTCGAGAGTGCTAAAAGTGCTAAAACGCCTATGAGTACTACAGAGAAATTATCTAAAGATGAAAATGGAAAATCTGTGGACTCTACATTATATCGTAGTATGATTGGCACATTACTCTATCTGACTGCCTCGCGTCCTGATATCATGTATACTGTGTGTGTTTGTGCGCGATATCAAAACAACCCCAAAGAGAGCCATTTCAACTCTGTTAAACGGATAATTAAATATGTTAAAGGCACTCTAAATTTAGGAATTTGGTACACGAATGACACACCGAGCACTATTATTGGGTACACTGATGCTGATTGGGCTGGTTGTACTGATGATAGTAAAAGCACTTCAGGCGCATGTTGTTATATTGGTAATAACTTGGTAGGATGGAGTAGTAAAAAACAGAACTGCACATCCCTCTCGACTGCTGAATCTGAATACATAGCCGCCGGTAGCTGTTGTGCCCAATTGTTATGGCTTAAACAAATGCTAAGTGATTATGGTATTCTAGAGCCCACACTTCATCTCTATTGTGATAATCAAAGTGCAATTAATATTTCTAAGAACCCGGTTCAACACTCGCGAACTAAGCACATTAAAATAAGACATCACTTTATTCGTGAATTAGTTGAAACCAAGGAATTAGATATTAATTATCTTCCAACTGATCTACAACTTGCAGATTTATTTACCAAACCTCTTGATTATAATAGATTCATTTCTTTACGTAAATCTATTGGTATGATTTGTGTTGAGTAAATACATGTTATATTTTCCAAGTTCCTTCCCTTTGTCCATTTGAGACAAAATGGGGGAGAAATTTGAGTCTACTGCATATACTAAAAAGCTTGATCTTAGTAATTCTTTGCAGGTATTCTTCTTGTACAGTCATTCTTTACTGTAATAATAGGATGTTAAACTGTATATAGTTGAGTTATGTAATTTTTGCTTTCTAGGATTTGGGTAGATAGAACTTTTATAGGAATAGGATTTTCTTATTTGTTGTCACCCTACGAGTTCTGGATGACTCAAAGGAGATTTTGTCTCATATTTCCAAAGGGGGAGATTGAATCCCTTATACTTTTGACTCATTTGAGTCTAGACTGTATAAGAGCTCATCTAGTTTGGAAATTGTGACAAAATAGTGTCCATCCTAGAAACCAAAGAGCTTCAGAGATTGGGTTGCTTCTTCTTCTATTCATCTTGTAATGATCCTAAGACTATAGCCATCACTCACACACTTAGAATTTAATTCTTGCATATCATATTGCACCCTTATGTGTATTAATGTGGTGAGTGTGTTCTAATCCCTCAATTTGATTTTTATTATTTTTTTGGGAATTTTAAACATATTTTAATTAAGGTTTTATTAAATTAAAAGTCTTGGGGTTAATATCTAAATATTTTATGTTGTGATTTTTGGCATAAAGTTACTTTGGGTAGGAACCGAAAGCGCCAGAGAATCCAGGGTTGGGTTTGTAATTAGTTTGGGACGCGCGATTGCCTTCGTCCTATGGCCAACACTTGCTGTTCTCTGATTGGCCAGAGTTGTGTTTCTTTACTGAGACAAAGCCTCGCATGTTTACAGCCCTTGGATCATCCCTTATCGATGGCCTGCATGTCTCCTGAGTGAATCCCCGTGTAAACCCTTAAGCCAATCACAGCCAGTTTAAACCACCGCCTGTTGTGAGCCCTTAGATTGTAGTCAAAGGAGCTTGACTCAATCTCAGCCTTTGTTTTTGAACGATGGTCTGGCATCTTCTTCCCATCCTATTTAAGGACCTCTCATCTCAGCCTTCGAAAGCTTTTGCCATTTTGAAAAGTCTCAGAGTATAGAGAGAGAGAGAGAGAAGAGAGAAGAGAGAGAGAGAGAAGAGAGAAGAGAGAGAGAGAGAAACCAGATCCAAGTTAGAAACCCTAACTTCGTCAAATCCTTCTTCAACCTAAACCACTTACCTCTCCATAAAAACCATAACCATATAAACACCATCCTTAGTGTTTCTTGAGTTTATGAGAGTTCGAGTTGAGTGATTTCTGGGTTGCTGAAACCTTTTGTTCACAAAATCTTATTTCCAACTTAGACACTTACTCAGATCTTGTTTCTGTTTCAATAGAAATCATAGATCTGAAGTTTCTCATGTCATAATACACTTAGTTGCATTTATTTCTCATCTTGAGAATTTCGTTGTTGATTGTTTTCTGTTAAAACATTTTCATACTTCAGAATCAACAAATAAATGTTTTCTAGTTTCTGTTTTTACAAAACCTAGCCTGACCTAGTTGGATTCGCACTTGGAGGGTTCTCAATCTCCTAAATATTTTCAAAAAAAGATTGAGAAAGGTGTTGACCGATTTCTTAAGCAAGATCTCCGTGGAATCTGGGTTATATTGAAAGGTCAAAAAGGTTTTTGGTTTTGTAAGAAAGAAAGATAAAGAACTCACTGCATATAGACTTTATATGTAATTTGTTAGGATCGTTTGTAACTAATAAGTGTGTGTGTGTGCATGCATGTGTTATAGAACACTTTTCACAAACATCTTCACACTACATACACTGAAAGTGTTGGCTATAAGATTTGGTGAACATAAGTCGACGTAAAGTGCTGAAACAAAAGAAGAGTTGACAAACTGAGAAGACTACATCAACAATCAAGATCTGCAGAAAAGTTTAAGGACGCCAGAGGGTATACTCCTGAACTTGTATAGACTTGTTATTTGTGTGCATGTTAGTTAAATAGATTGTAACTCACATATTTGTTTTAGTGATATTTTTTCTTGTTTTACTCCGTAGAGGGAGTCGTGGATGTTTCCTCAAGGTTGAGGTTTTACCACGTTAAAAAATCCTGAGTATTAATATTTCTACATCTTCTCATTTCATTCTGTTGTGTGCTGAGTTTAAAATATTTTAAACTGTGTACTAAAACTTGTTATCAAATCTTGTCCTTATCTCGTACATAATTTTTGTTAACACATCTTGTGTTCAAAATTGTTTTGATTTAAGTAAAGAGTTTCTTCAACAAACTTTCGGAGTTGCTTAAATAGTTTATTTTTTAATAAACGGCTTTGGCAACGTTATTTCAATCATTTATTCTTATGGCATTAACATAACTCAAGTCCCACTTTATTTAGAAAGGTCATATTCTTATACATATAACGATTCTAAGACCTCCCCTCCGAGTTTCCCCACTGGGCGCACCCCTAAATGACTATCATCTTCCAGGGCCCATCAAACAAGACAACCTGGGTACCTAACGCACGTCGGGAAGTGGCCATATGCCTGCGAGAGAGTCATAATCACACCCAAAATTACCTCACTAGCGCAGAATAAAATATATAACAAACCCACATATGGCCGAGGACTATAGTCTCCCTGCATTCACTAGCCAGGGGACAACACCTCATGCGCGAGCTTCCCTTATGATATCATTTAGAGAGGTGTGTTTAAGTAAATTAACATTTACCATTTAAATCACATTTTGATTTCCATTAATCATAGGTGTATTTCATTATACCTGAAACCATAATCATTGAATATTTTCATTAATATTCATCATAATTTAACTCTCGAATTAATCTCCAAGTGACCAAAATAATTCCACGAGTCTCAAGGTCTTATATACCTCAAATGCGCCCCAAAAGTCTCCAAGTATGGGCCTACAACCCCTATCCTCCAATTAATGTACTAAAGGAAATAAAAGCCCTAACCTCATTTCATACACCTCGGGAACAAGCCCCGTTTAACCCTTTACTAAAGTTGGGTAGTGACTTGACTCAACTAAAACTCTAGGACTCTAAGTTTACTTCATTCAAGAAAGTTCCTAGGTCCTAAGACTAAAGAAAAAGAATAAAAATTGAGATAAAAAAAAATAACTCAAAACTGCATGAACCGAATCGATTCGCCTAGAAAGCGAATCGATTCGGGTAACAAAACCCAACTTTCTATAAATGCCGAATCGATTCGGCCTTAACCGGAATTGATTCAGTTACCCAGACCTGGAAACTGGTTCTAAGCGAATCTATTTGCCCAGGGGCCGAATCGATTCACCCCTGCGATTTTGCCAAGTTTGGCTATGGAGTCTTGGACTCCAAAAATTACCCCAAACTCAAATCCATCCTAACCAAGATCATTTATTGTAACTAATACCTCATAAATGCATCTAACTACCATCATTTACATCATTGATCATTCAAATCAACCTCCAAGGGTTTAAAATCCATAAATCTAATGAAACCCTAACATTGTTTAACCATAACTAATCCACAACTATCAATACTAATTATCCAACTTAAATCACATAATAGCAAGTAGAAAACTTGCCTTGGTGCAGGGATCTCAGATTTGAGGAAGATGAATGCAAGATTAATTAACAAATCTTCAATCTCTCTTTCTCTCCAAAGTTCTCTTCTTCTCACTCTCTCTCTAGGTTAACAATTGCTCTTAAGAGTAATAAATGAATTGCAAGACATAAATCGGGGCATTAATCTGAAGTCTCCAAATTTAAGTGGTTAATACCACATTAAAAATGATTCCCAATACGCAATATACTAAAACTAGTCAAAAGTCCCCAAAACATCAAAATACAATATGGCACACATTTTGACTATCTCGCACCTCCCGGAACTAACTACACCCTCCAAATTATCATTTGGAAATTTTATAACTCATTTTAAGTTCCGGTCTCATTTTTAAACCATAATGTCATTTTAAATCTTATGACATAAACAAACACAACATGGCGGTATTTACCTACACATATGGTAAATATGCAACATTTTTGAAAATATTAACTTATCTCATTAAATTAATACTTACTCCACATTCCAATATTTTATATATAATTACTTCACATAGTAAATAAATATAAAATAGGCTCTCAAAAGTGAGGGTTGTTACATGTATGTTCATGAACATACTGTTTGTATGTATGTATAGAAAAAAACTTACAAAAATTTTCTAATTTTTTAAACTAATAGGTTCGTACAATAGGTTATTTCAAAAATTGTCTATCTGTTGCGAACCAAATGACGTATGGTCCAATCAGCGATATACACTTTCAAAAATTTGTGTCGTGCCTATCAATTAAATTATTTATACTCGATTAAATCATTTTGAAAAATTTTCGTTCTTCAGAAATATTGACAACGATTGACATTTTGAAAAATTTACTATAATACAAAACTTTTATGACTTGAGCACACGATTCATACTCGGAAGAATTGTCATCGTGCCTTCAGGCACGCGCACTACTTTGGAAATTATGACCATTTTTAAAAAATTATACTTTCGGTTGTTGGGGAACGGAAATTTTTTTGTTTTGCAATTTTGTACCTTGAAAACTTTTGTTGTTTCGTGATACGTACTTTCAAAATTTTTATCGTTTTGCGATTTCATACTTTCAAAATTTCTTCGCTTCGCAATTATGTACTTTGAAAATTTTCAACGTGCCTTCAGGCACGGGCGTACCCTAGTGTGTATATATATACAAAACACACTCACACACACAATAATTTATGTCTAAAGTATACCTCAATGGCGACAATTAATGTACCAACTTGAATTCTGTGTTGAAATCTGATACAATTAGATCGATGAAGATTACGGAGGCGACTCAAGGAGCTGGATTTTCATCGGTAAATGGTCCTTTGAATCCTGTGAGTTTTTGATTGAATAGATTTGATTTGTATATATAAACTTTTTTTATTGCTTTTGTATGAGTTTGGTTGAATGATGCAAATACATAATTTTGAATATGTGTAAATATTTTGGACCTAAGTGTGCATATAAAGTTTATAAGTAAGTCTACAACTGAAAAAATAGTTATTGTTGCGGATATTGGCGGGATAGAAGTTTGGAGAGTTTTGTAGAAAGATTATGTTGCGATTTGGCGTTAATGATAAAGATTTGGGGTTGTTATTTTCGATTTTGATTTTCTTTCGTAGTTATAAACAGATTTGAAGGTTCTTTTGCGATTTGGGATTAATGATACAGATTTGGGGTTATTAACTTCCTTTCTTTCTAATATATTTTCTAATTTGTCCAAATAGTTGCATGTAGATCTGAAAGTGTTAGCTTTTTCAGATCTATAAGTTGAGTATTTCGTTCTCTACATTTGGGGGTTATGATTGGGGATTGGAGATAAATGTTTTTCTTTATTTATTTTTTGTTTGGCCTTATCATTTTATTAATATTTGAATTTTTTATCTTTTTTCCAGATCTACGAATATCAATGTCTATTGGAAGTTGACTCTGGTGAGCATTGTGACGATGCACATATTCTATTTTAAAGTACATTGTTTGTTCTCTTAATTGGTTGCAATTTTATTTTTATATCTCAAGATTGCTTTAAATTGTTCAATAAGTGTTCATTGTGCCCTATTTTGTGAGCTATTACATAGCCTCTTCCAAATTAACATCCCTTTTTGTTTCCCTTCTATGTATTTTGGTTTTGTTGATGCCGAGAGATTGATCTTATTTTTTCAGCGTCGGTAGTTAAATGTATTTACATTTTGTCAGTTTTTTAGCCTTGTGAAATTGTAAGTTGAATTTCATATGATTCTAAGACATTTAACTATTTTATTTATTTTATTCAGATTGGGTACAAGTTTAGGATAATGTTGTACGATCTCTAATAGAAGAATTCACATATGCCAATTACAATACCTATGTCTCGATTGATCTTCGGCGTTAAGTTACAAACATTCGTTTTGGTTATTTGGATTAGTGATTTGTAGATATTCGATTATGGCCTTTTTCTTAACTTGTTTCATTTTTTTTCCATTTTTTATTCATGATTTATGAAGATGTATGTGTTTAGTCTTTGGTAACAATCTATTTTTTGCCTAAGATATGTATGAAAATACACACTGCGATGATTGAGATCTTGGAAATCATCTTTAGAAAGTGCTTTCCATCTTTGTTAACTACGCCTTTATAGGTACTTTGCTCTTTAGATGAGAATAACTATGTTATTTTCCAACATTTCATTCCTAAAGTTTTCTGATTTTTGAAATGGTACTTTGGATTAGTTTTTGTATATGAAAGAATTAGTTTTGACCAAGCATTGTAACAATAAATTATAAAATAAATGGTTACATTAACTAAATTACTTTTTTTTAATATCGAATTGTTGATCAACCTGTTTGTTGCATGCAAACCTTTGATTTTTGTCCTTAGTGACTATAATCTATGTGTATTATTATTTTAATAGGATTTTTAGATTTTAGTCATTTAGGGTGGCGATAACACATACAAAGTGGTATGGAGGGACTTGTAGAGGTATATAGTTGTCAAATTAGTTTACGGTTTCCATGAAATGATTGGGATGGATAAGTTGAGTTTATATGTTGCTACTAGATAATCTGCAAGTGTAAAGAATGTCAAAGAAAGAAACGAGAAAACTTTTAAGAAATGAATAAGTTTTGAAGTGATATAGTGGTGGAGACCTACATCAACTGTGTAACAAGAGCATTTAACAACTGGTTTAATGATTATTATGAATATAAAGCATATGAAACAACTTACCATCTCTTTTCAATCTAAAAATGAAGAACTGAATATAAAGGTTAGATGATCGGGATATATACATAATAAGGGATGTGTATATGGATGTATATATAATTTCTCAAGCATACCGCAAGTATATCAAGATGGAGTAGCTGATGGTTTAGTATTTTAACTCTATGCTACCATCATTTCCACTATTAGTTGAAGATAAAATATTTGTGTCATTCTCTTAATGTTGAGGTCTACATTGTATTTGCATTTAGTTCAATCACTTGACTTATAGGAACTGGAAATTAGTATGTGTTTAATTCATCGACTCTAGAGGGATTTGTTTATTCACTAGAGTATTGTGATTAATATGTGTGACCTTTAAGTTTGTGGGTTCCAAAAATATATGAAATAGTTAATTACTATCATATAAAACATAGTATTCTATTTGGAATGTATTGTTTGGATCACATGCACTGATATGAGGTAAGATGATGCTTCTCAATATTAATTCCGATTTTCCAAACTTTGGAAATCATGCTGCATCTATGGCATAGTTTATTTTTGGTTGAGTTATAATTTTGTATATATTTTTGAGTTGGAAACATTATAACTGAATTTCTATGTTTTGTAGAGTATATTCCTACATTGTACACTATAATTTGTTCCATATTCAGTTTTATGTATATAAATCCATTTAATATTATAGTGATGAAAACATATACATGACTTCTTACTGTACTATTTTTTTACTTTAAAATTATCAACTTTACCATAGATTGGAAATCAGTAACCATTATACCTTTGTTGTTTTTTACAGAAATCAATGAATGGTGAAAATGTGTGTCGTATGATATGTCTACGTTGTGGGATAAAGTGATGGGGAACCTGACTAGGCCATTGTACGATATTGATGAAATGTCTGATGTTTCAAATATGCACTTTGAGATACTATTAGTTTTTACTCAAAAGTGTTCTATTTTTATCTTCATTTAAATGTGATACTATTTGTTTGGTAATGGTTTTAGTAAAATCAAGTTGTTCTCTATACATGTCAGTGCAGTCTCATTTTAGTGAAGGACAACAAATGTGGTCTAATGGATAAAGCATTCCATATTTGTTTCGCTAACCGAATAGTATGTACCTAAGTTCTTTTCTTTGCAATTGGTAATGGCTCGATGCATATATGGAATTGTATCCGTTCATTAGGTTGATAGACTAAAATAGAAATGCCAGCAATTGAAAATGTACTGATGAACTAAATGAGATGATCCAACATTAATTATTGAACCATTTATTTTTTCTTTTCCTTTTCCTTTTTTATCTCGGCCATTGCATTCCTCATACTATGAATTTGACCTGAATTTTGACTATTTGGATGTGAATAACGTTTCTTAAAATATATTTTTACATTTTGTAATCTGTTAATTTGATAAAAATTTTGAGTGAAGGACATGTTTAATCCTTTATATATGACAGATATTGAGGATGAAGATGCCGACTCAGATGTCACAGAAGGAAAAGATGCTAAACCACATACTATTATAGGTGTGGGCCTTATGCAGGAGACTTTAAGCCATAAAATGCATTAGATGTTATGTATCAGTCTAAAATTGAGTAAACATTACGTGTTTGTCATGTTATTTTTCTTCAATTATAATCCGTTTAAAGCCCTGGGTAAATCTTTGAATGAAATATCTGAGATCACTATTTATTAGTCCTTTCATTCGAGAGAATTTTGTTTTTTACATGTACCTTAGTGGTAGTATGTATATGTATAATTCATATAAGCAATGTTGTTACGTGGTAATTTGTAGTGTAATCAACTAAATTTTTTTATAGAGAAATACGGGAATTTGGAGCGGTTTCACAGAACTATATTTGCAAATTGGATCCTACTGTCCATGTACGATAGGTATGAAAGGAGAAATAATGTTTCATACATACGCTTTTTATATGGTTTGTGGATAAGTTTTGTTGTGCAAAGTTCTGCTTCAGTTTATTGTGCATGTGCAAAATGATTCTACATTAAAAATAGGTCATTTATAGTTTTCTTATTTACTTATGTCATTTAATAAAAGGTACATAAATCCAAAATTCCATTCTATCTAGTTAAATAAATGTATTAATAATAGTAATATAGCATAATAGTATCCAAATATACATAGTTGGTAGCGGCCAAATGCTGGAGTACACAGTGATGGTTCCCTGCCACCACTGTTATTGCCTATGTCTTAAATAAAAATAGCCCTGAGTTTAAAGTTTAGTGTTTCCAGGGCTAGACATTGCAATACGTCGTCCATAAATTATAGTAATTATGTGAACGAGTTGCTTATATTCTACCGATAATGCCCTTTCAATTGTCGTTGAAGTGGAAAAAATAGTGTCGGGTTTAAAGAAATGTAATGAAAGTGATTCTCTCTCACGTTATGTTTTATTACCATGCACATCAGTTGTGTTTTATTCCCTCTATGTGATGTTGTGTATGTTACGAACATCCGTAAGAATTGACATCGTTGATTTTTATTGCATTCTGCATTATTGTGAAGCATACTTTTTTTGTAAATAAAATTATTTTCAATCTTAACGACTAATGAATTATTTTATTTTATATTTTATCTTCCATCATAATTTTTTTAGTATGTCTCCTAATGCCTTATTAACATCAACTGTCAAAATGGACAGGCAGGTTCGTAACACTTTGTTTCAATATCATTTGGAAGATTTGAATCAGAGTCATTATCACGGGAAAGAAGATCATCCTTTTCACATAATAGGTATCTTAAAGAGATTGACAAACACCCGAAACAGGGTTCACTGGCTGAAAAGACATCTTATAAAGAAGGCCCTCTTAAGACAATGTACGTTCAGTTGTGTTATCTGTAACTTTTGTACTTGTTTTCAGCGAGGTACGTATCACTCGAAACTAGGTTCAGTTGCGTTTTTGTGATTGTGGCATTCTTCTGCTTCTTTCCATTAATTAAACTTTTTCTCGTATTTCAGAGGGGGATATTTAAGCTACCTCTTAGGTCTATAATTGGTCATGCACCTCAGGTAGGTTTCTAAGCAATTATTCATCCTCTTAGGTTGGCCATTAGATTAAGGATGATAGGCCATGCCCAAATGTAATTTAGTTCCAATCGACTTAAAAAATTCTTGCCAAAAATGGATAGTAAACATTTTCACTATAAAAGACGATTGACTTAGGAACTCCAGGTAACTTGTATCTTTGATCAAAGAACATTTGAGCTATAGTAGTTGTAGTACAAGGATGTTTTCCAAGTAAGAAATGTGCATACTTAGTGAAACGATCCTCAACTACCAGGATGAATTTAAATCTTCTGAATCTGGTAACCCTTATAGCTATATGTGTCCGGGATTGATATGGTATTTGTAAAGGTTGTAAAAGTCCAGGATAAAGCACGTGTTATGTCGTATTTGGTCAGCATCCTCCATTCCTGAATGTCCCCCTCTGCAGAATCATGTAGGGCCTAGAAGATTTGTCTCCCTTTCCTCCTACCCAAATCTTACCTAATCTTCTTAAAATGACTTTATGAAAATAATATTCATTAGGGCTAGTTTTTATGAGCAATAGCTGGGATATTAATTCTAACAAATAAGATCTTTCTCATTATTGTTCAGTAGATCTTTTATATATTTGGCTGTGACTGCAGAAATGGCTTGACAATGGCTCTCTAATTCATATTGTCTTGACAAAGCATCATCTACAAGATTTTCCACTCCTTTCGTATATTTATATCATAATTAAGTCCCAACACCTTAGTTAGACAATTTTGTTAAAGTATGGTAGTGATATTTTAGTTAATAAATTATATGGGGCTTTAATGATCAGTAATGATTGTGAAATGGTGACCTTATAGATATGAATTCCACTTCTTCATAGCCATAATCATTTCTAGCATCTCATTTTAATATATAGACAAACCTATATATAATAGATATAATCACTTTGTTCCATTTTAGCTCGTTAGTGATGTAGTCTACATCCATATCCTATATTACTTATGAACTACAAATTTTATGGTAGAGGTCATATATATAATAGTTGGAATTTTCTAGTATGTGTAAATGTTACAACCCTTGTTGGGTTATTGATTCGTATCGAATATTGCATATTTCCGCCCGTTATCTTTATGCATTCTAGCACTTTTACGGTCCTAAATGCCTATAATTATGCTCATTAACCAGACAACCTTGGATTTGGATATATACATGCTTTGTAGGGGTTATTTGTGCTTTTGTAGGTATTGGAACGCTAAAAGTGAGGTTCGGTTGCATTTCGGAGAAGTTCCATCACTGGATGCTACTCCAAGGGCATTTTAGTCATTTCACATTTCTTATCCAGCTCATGGAAATTCCACGGATGCGTAGTTCATTGAGTTAGCATCACGTGGCCACAAACAGTGCATCGTTTGGAGTTCGGATGAAGAAGCTAGGCTCGTTTCCGTAATGGACCTTTTCCCCCTCATCATGGACCAAATGCAGCCTGAAAATAAAGTACCGGTCGACCGCGTCCCTAGGACCGGTCGACCGCGGTTTCAACTTTTTCCGTAGGAAGGAGACAGTATGCTTTTGCCTAAGGGGCCGGTCGACCGCGCCCCTGCGATCGGTCGACCGGTAGTGCCAGATATTTTGGGCTCTTTCCTCTTTCTTTCCTTTTTCCCTTATTTTTTCCCACTTACTATATAAACCCATTTTTTGTTTTAATTCAGATATACTTAGTTAGAATAAATTGTAGAGAGTGGTAGTTAGGGTTTGGGTGGTTTTGGATGGTTATTCTTCATTTATACTTGGTTTAACACCCCATTTGTTGTGTAAGTTGACTATTCATCATCCTCTCCATTTAATTTAAGTTGTATTTCCTTTGTTTCCATTGTTGTAGTATAATTTACAAGATTTCTAATTTAGTTTTTCTTGCTTTATTTACATGCTTTGATTTACACGCTTTCTAGTATAGATTTACCGCGTTTATTTATCGCTTTCCATTTACCGCATTTTTACGATGCTTTCTAGGTAACTTAAGTTAGGTTGTGTTTGAATTGAACTCACTCGAGTTGACGCGTTGCTTTTCTTTGGTGATGGAGTTTATGGGTCTATTTTGGGTGCGTTGTCCTAGTTATTACGCCTAGGAGATTTGATGGGGCATATCATGTATGTCCCGTTCTTACGACCTTTCGCGTGTAATTTTCGGGATATTTGTTGACGCCAAAATCTTATTAGGCTTTTATGACGATTTAAGGCGTAATAACCCCTGATTTAATTAACTGTCGAAGCGAGATGCATTTGTAATAACTCGTCGACCTATGTGACCATTTTATACTAATTAACTCGAGTGAGGGATATTCGACGCAACCTATAGTTTTACTCGCTTTCATAATCTAGTTTCACCACATTTCCTAGATTAACTTTTCCTTTTAGTTTGTAATCATCTTTTACACTTTTATTTCGGAGTATTAAATCACTTCAATTCTAGCAACTTGACTCTGTGGATTTTCGATACCCGACTTACCGCTATACTCACCCGTTGAGTGTAGTCGTAGTTTAGGTTTTTGTATATTTCAGGTGAGCCGAATTCAAAACGACCGGCGCATAGGTGACTCTCGCGCCGCAGCAGAACCCTGTCTATCAAATGGTGCCGTTGCCGGGGATGAGTTTGTTTTAGACTTTATTTGATTTAGTATTTCATAGTATTTTCTTTCTATTTGTATTATTTGCTAATATTTTGCAGGACTTCCACATTTGAGCACTTAGAAACGCTCGAATCTTTCCCGCGCGCACTTACTTTGTGGAATCCTCCATTCGAGCCATTTTTTGGGGTAATCATGTCTTATTCCAATTCTTTCGGTAATCCTTGTTATAATTCTCAAAATTCTCGCAAACCTATGACTTTCGGTGAATACTTAGAATCCCAAAAATTTGCAAATTCAAATATTACCTTGGGCGAGTATAACGAAAGTCAAAATTTAGGTTATTGGAATTTTGATGATGATGATGATAATGATTTTGGGCCTTTACCTCCTTATAATAGGAATTTTAAAACGAATTGCAATAGTTTTCAAAATTTCTATAATAATGAGTTTTCGTTTAAGTCCGATGGTAATTTTCAAAGTTCCCATTCTAATGCATCCGCACCTCGACCTATGACATTCGGTGAGGGCTTGCGTATGTATGAGAATGAGAAAATTGAAAAGTGTTATCAAGAAGAAAATCGTTCGTGGGAACATGAGTTGGATTTATTATTTGAGTCCGACAACGATTTTGCTTCCGAGACTTTTGAAGTCGAGGAATGTTTTGAACCAAATGAGGTACTTGTACTTACTTTGGAACAATCCATTCTAGACTTTGCCCATCTCGTAATAGATACTGAAAGTGAGGATGAAAATGACATAATATCTATTTGCAATGAAATGATTTCTTCTTTGGCCCTCAAAGAAGAACATTTCATTGAAAATGATATTATTTCCTTTGAAATTCCAACTTCATGCGATGATGATTCATCTCATGAGTTTGAATTTCCTTTATCCCCGTTTTCATTCTCTATTACCCCACCGGAACAAGTACCCGATGATTCGGTTTCGAACTTTAATGTTTTAAACCCTATCGCCGATGAGGAGTACTTGCTCGATTCTCCCTCCATGATCGCATCTTTGCCTTTGTGTGCGCCGCCTCCCATTCCAACTTCAAAATCCTTGGGAGGATATTTAGCTTTTTTCGGTCCCCACTTGTTTTTGTCACCCGTTCAATCCAAACCCCCCATCGTCCCACCAAAACTTTTAATTGGCGATGGTTCATTTCTTCCACCTTACACATGCCTTCCGTTGTTAAAACGGAATTCATATTTTTCGGAAGGCATGCTTGTATGTGAGGGTACACCGGTTATCCTCCAAAGTCAAATCGTTTTTACGGTGGACCCTCAACTATTTAGACTTCTAGTGTACAGTTAGTGTGAAGTCTAAATAGTAGGTTGTATATAGTTAGCTTTTTATTTTTTCTTTCCTTTTTGATTTAGTCTAGTGTAATTAGTTAACTTTTTGTTATTTGTTTTTGCTATGCTCGGTACTAACTTGTTTTGTAGACTCTTTGGACTTGTTCTTATGGGGATCGCTCCACGTTTGGGTAATATCGCTATTTTACTCTCTTTGACTTGGTTCTTAATTAACATTGAGGACAATGTCAAGTTTTAAGTTAGGGGGTGTGGGATATTCTATCCATTTCTTTATTTAGTCCATGTTTTTGCTCACATGTTAGTTACTTAGTATGCTTTTCTTAGAAAATTTCAAAAATTTCAAAAATATTTTCTTTATTTTTTCTCCTTTTTTGGGCATTTTGCCTTTGTTTCCGATGATAAATTTCAATAATTGCCCGATCCAATAGACAGCCCAATGATGCATGTTCTCGATTTTAGAAGTTATTAGACTTTAGTCTCAATTATTGATATGATGAATAACTTTATGAATTAAACTTTAATCCCATGAGCACATGCACTTTTATTGTTCTATTGATTTGGTTTAAGATTTTTATAACTCAGTAATCTTTTGTTGCATTGTATATACCAAGGTTCTAAAAAACGCGGGGCGTGATTGAGGCGTGGAGGCCAAGCCTTAAGCCTTAGAAGCTTAGGCGGGCCTAGGGGTAAAAAGGCGTGAAAAGGCGTTTAGGCCTTCTTTATATAATTTTATATTTTTTAACCATAACAAGGCTATTAAAATACAAAAATTTCACATATCATAAAAATATGTCTGAATATATGCAAATTAAAATAATATTTGATTATTTTGGATGAGATAATGGACCGGTTTGTAAACAAATTCTTTAAAAGGCGACATCGTTTCACTAAAGCATTGTTGTTTTTAGAAAAAAGTGCGCCTTAAGGGTTTTACCAAGCGTAAGGCGTGAAAAGCGTAAGGCGAGGCGTTTCTCCCAAGCCTTAAGCTTAGGCGTGCCTAGGCGGAGCCTAGGCGGGTTTTTTAGAACAGTGGTATATACTTACACCGAGTAATCTTTGTACCTTTCGTCGTTTGTGAGTGTATACACTATTCTTTTCTCATTGAAAATGTTGAATTCGTTGGTAATCTCACTATTCTTTCATTTGATCGTTCATTAATTGAGTTCATACTTGAAATGTGTTACTTGAGCATATTTTTCATATATTATTTTGACTCGAGAATTGCGTAAAATTTGTGAAATGATCATAGGCCCTCTTTGATATATCACCCATATTAGCCTTGACCTCACCCTTATATGTTTACCCTCGTTAACCCCATTGAGCCTAAATATAGCCTTTCGTTTCATAACCCTCTTCCCATAACCAACTCTAAATTGGAGTTTTAGCCCATACATACACTTTCCATACCTTTATTTGGAATGTTACTTGGGATTGAATGTTGTTTTTATGATGTCGGTTGCAATTTAGGCATATGAGAGTTTGACAAGTAAAGAAAAGAATGTAGTGAAAAAAGTGAAGAAAAAGAGAAAGCAAAAAGCAAAAGAAAACAAAAGTGAAAAAGAGAAAGCAAAAATCAAAAGAAAACAAAAGAGAAAATGAGAAAAAGAAGAAAAGAAAAAGAAAGAGAAAGTTGTAAATGTTGTGTATAGTGATCAATAAGCTTTGATTACTCTCCCCGATGATATATCTAATGCCTTTTTGGAACTTGTTTTCCGATTTTGATATTTCCCGCATTATCCCATTATCCCGAGTTTTCATTCCGTACACTTTGAATCCGTACATATATTCCTTCGTTTCGTACCTTAGCCATACCTACATTATAACCCTATTAAAGTCCTATGTGATCTTAGGTTGATGTAATTTAAAAGCCATAATAGTTGTGATAATCTGTGAAAATGCATTTCGCCTCTTTTAGTGAGTGGTATCCTTTCATTGAGATTACAGTTTTTCAGTTTATATATAGCGTTCTTCATCTGTGACATGTGTGCGACCTAGTGTCCATTTACATTTACTCTTTATCCCGCATGTCCCGTGTGTTACCTCCCTGTTTCGAGTGAATTCGGTTGATGGGCGTAATGCCCGTGAGGATTGAATATATGCTTGCTTTAATGTTCATTCGGTTTATTTAGGTTTTTCGCCAAATCATACTTTGCATGTGCTCGCTCCCCTCCCACATTTTAAGGTTTCAATTCTATGAGGTGCATTCTATAATGTTAATGATTTGGACTTTTGCTTGAATTCATTCACTTTGCTAATAATGCGTACGAAAACTTTTTCTCTTTTATTGGGCTTGTCGCATGTTGGGTTGGGCATATTTTGAGGAAACCATGTGATGTTTGTGAGTATCATCCCTGAAAACCCTCATGAGACGACACTCGTCCACTAGGGTAACCTAGGGGTCTAATGGCTTATTGGATATGCTAAATGCAATCGTGCTCCCTACGAAAGTGGCATTTATATTTTGATGCATATATACATCTTGTATCGGCCTCTGTGGTCTGGTTTTCTTTGTTTCATTACTAGGGACTAGCAATGTTTAAGTTAGGGGGTGTGATTCGTATCGAATATTGCATATTTCAGCCCATTATCTTTATGCATTCTACCACTTTTACGGTCCTAAATGCCTATAATAATGCTCATTAACCAGACAACCTTGGATTTGGATATATACATGCTTTGTAGGGGTTATTTGTGCTTTTGTAGGTATTGGAACGCTAAAAGTGAGGTTCGGTTGCATTTCGGAGAAGTTCCATCACTGGATGCTACTTCAAGGGCATTTTGGTCAATTCATATTTCTTATCCGGCTCATGGAAATTCCACGGATGGGTATTCATTGAGTTAGCATCGCGTGGCCACAAACGGTGCGTCGTTTGGAGTTCGGACGAAGAAGCTAGGCTCGTTTCCGTAATGGACCTTTTCCCCCTCATCATGGACCAAATGCAGCCTGAAAACAGAGTACCGGTCGACCGCGTCCCTAGGACCGGTCGACCGCGTTTCAACTTTTTCCGTGGGAAGGAGACAGTATGCTTTTGCCTAAGGGGCAGGTCGACCGCGCCCCTACGACCGGTCGACCGATAGTGCCAGATATTTTGGGCTCTTTCCTCTTTCTTTCCTTTTTCCCTTATTTTTTCCCACTTACTATATAAACCCATTTTTTGTTTTAATTCAGATATACTTAGTTAGAATAGATTGTAGAGAGTGGTAGTTAGGGTTTGGGTGGTTTTGGATGGTTCTTCTTCATTTATACTTGGTTTGACAACCCATTTGTTGTGTAAGTTGACTATTCATCATCCTCTCCATTTAATTTAAGTTGTATTTCCTTTGTTTCCATTGTTGTAGTATAATTTACAAGCTTTCTAATTTAGGTTTTCTTGCTTTATTTACATGCTTTGATTTACACGCTTTCTAGTATAGATTTACCGCGTTTATTTATCGCTTTCCATTTACCGCATTTTTACGATGCTTTCTAGGTAACTTAAGTTAGGTTGTGTTTGAATTGAACTCACTCGAGTTGACGCGTTGCTTTTCTTTGGTGATGGAGTTTACGGGTCTATTTCGGGTGCGTTGTCCTAGTTATTACGCCTAGGAGATTTGACGGGGCATATCATGTATGTCCCGTTCTTACGACCTTTCGCGCGTAATTTTCGGGATATTTGTTAACGCCAAAATCTTATTAGGCTTTTATGACGATTTAAGGCGTAACAACCCTTGATTTAATTAACTGTCGAAACGAGATGCATTTGTAATAACTCGTCGACCTATGTGACCATTTTATACTAATTAACTCGGGTGAGGGATATTCGACGCAACCTATAGTTTTACTCGCTTTCATAATCTAGTTTCAACACATTGACTAGATTAACTTTTCCTTTTAGTTTGTAATCATCTTTTGCACTTTTATTTTGGAGTATTAAATCACTTAAATTCTAGCAACTTGTCTCTGTGGATTTTCGATACCCGACTTACCGCTATACTCAACCGTTGAGTGTAGTCGTAGTTTAGGTTTTTGTATAGTTCAGGTGAGACGAATTCAAAACGACCGGCGCGTAGGTGACTCTCGCGCCGCGGCAAAACCCTGTCTGTCAGTTATCCCACTTTAGTTTTAATGTTTTTTCTTGGACCCGTGTTCTTTCCTTTTAATATTCATTTATTTGTTTATGTCCACAATTACATAAAACTGTTGCTAAATTTGACTTTTGTGATGTTACTCAGGTTTTTAACACTCTCATTTGTAGTTTCATTTCATCTTCTGCCGATAGGGAATGATGAAGTGGTAGAGGTTTCGATTTCATTTTTTATGCAATTGGAGAGTCATTTAGTGATGAGTCGGTGAGTATTGGCAGTGGTCTCTTGAGGGCACTGGTGACAATGCTCTTATCGACACTATTTTCTTGCCAAACTAATAGGTTGTGGCACATGTGTATTTGGATACAATAACAAGATGTATGAAGTTTGTTAAAGAGAATACTCAATATATACTTTTGGTTCTTACTTCCTTTATTGATGAGAGTGTTTGTTTATGTCAAACATATCATGAAGTATTGTGTGAAAGTGTTGGGATATAACTGTAATATTTTTAGCCGTTTTTATTGTTTGCTATATGTGAGGTTGGTGGTATGTGGTGGATACTTTTTATTTTTTTAATTGTTTATTTTATGAAAGTGTTCATAACACTTACAAAATGAACATTGTTTTCCTTACATATTAATATTTGTAAGTGTTTTTAACTATTACAAAAAATATATATTTTATTTTGCAAGTGTTTATAACCATTGTAAATTAAAAAAATTACTGAATTTTGCAAGTGTCCTAAACAGTTGCAAAAGTTTAGTATGAAAGTGTTCATAACACTTACAAAGTTTTTTGTAACAGTTGTCCGAAACGAATATATGTTCCCAATGAACACTTGCAAATGACATTTGCAACGGTTTTGAACACTTATAATTTTTTTGCAACGCGTCGATTTGTAAGTGTTTTAAACACGTGCAAATGACATTTGTAAGTGTTTAAAACACTTACGAATCTCTTGTTTTGGTGTACTGCTAGTGGCTTCTCCCTCATCATTATCATCTTTCGAATCCACCGACTCGATATCATCGTTCTCTGAACTTTCGTCCTCCGACACTCACTACACCAAAATGTCTAAATTGGAACCCTTTAGCCGCTTAGCCTTATCATGGTCATTGACCCTGACAACAAACACGCATTTTGTGTCACGATCATTGATTGTGACAAGATCGGGACAAAGTCTTTTCATAATCAATGATTATGACAAGTCCATGACAAATGTACTTGGGCCTCCCGGGTGCGTATAATCTCTCATTGATGCTCGCTCTTGGTACTGGTATCCTTCCCAAGAGGGTTCGGAAGGCGATGGAACCTGGTTGGACATTTAATTCTGGTGTCGACAAGGATATATGTGATTAGCCAGGCATAGGGGAGAGGGGAGGTGCCCTTTTTGTCCAAGGCCGCAAAGAATCTGTCTTTATAAATGATGCGGGCCAAATAAATCATGGTGGGGGATTCAAAGAGGTGATAGACTAGGGTTGCTTGTCGTGGGAACATGGAGGAATCGTTGGATGTTTGGAGTATTTTAGCGCACACGATTTGGAAGGTAATTATGTACTTTTCATTCAGACTTCCCATGAGAAATGTTTTAACGGCCCACACCTTGTCGAGTTCCATTCAAGACATGCAAGTGGCCTTGGAGAGAGAGGTGAGGGACTTGGGCTAAGTGAAATTGGGTGGGCTAGGCACATATTTTTCTGCCAACTTGTGGATGAGGCGATCCAAAGAGAATGGAACACAGGTACCATTGATATAGTCTTCGTAGGTGAAGTTATTGGTTCAGACTTGGGATTAATAGAAAGCTCGAACTTCCGCTGCCCACACCTCGTAGTGTGGCTCATTGAGGAACCGACACTAACCTCAGGCAATGAAAAGGTTGGTGATAGAAGCAGGTATCTCGGTCCAGTTCACTTGTCGCTCCATGTGTATCATCCTAGATGGGCCAAGAAATATTTAGCACCACTCTCGTTCTTCAAGGGAGCGGT
Organism: Sambucus nigra; assembly: GCA_949130495.1. Taxonomy (NCBI): domain Eukaryota; kingdom Viridiplantae; phylum Streptophyta; class Magnoliopsida; order Dipsacales; family Adoxaceae; genus Sambucus; species Sambucus nigra. Next base: position 56,691,891 of record OX422213.1, read on the forward strand.
ACGGGAACTCCAAATTTCAGAAATCAACAACTTGGGTTGAGTTGCATTTTTAGGGTGGTGGTTGTTGGCCATGGTGAGGGATGGAATGTGAATATGACAAATCTTGGAGACAGAGGGTAAGAGAGTTTGGAGAAGTGGTGGTGGAAATAAGGGGTGGGAGAGGGTGTATTTATAGGTGGGAATGGGCTAGTGAAGGGTTGGTTTGGTAAGGAGGATTTTTTAGAGGGAAGAGGTGATGGATTTGGGAGGGAAAGGGGAATGGGGGGAAAGGAAAATCGTGGAATGAGTGAAGAATGGGTATTGTGGGGTTTGGGTGATGAACCTAGGGAATTAGATAATTTAATCGTCGCCAAACCGATCCGGGTGCCTAGGACATGACGGGTCCTGGCCTTTTTTATTTCAATTTCCCCAAAAATGAACAGGTCCGGTTGCCCAGGGGCGGATCGGTCCGGTTCTGTATTTTCAGTAGGGTCTCCTATTACATCTTTTACTCCTCTCTCTCGATCATTGGATACTCTCACCACTAAAGCGACATGTAATCAACTCATTTCACTCAATTCTTTATCTAAAACCATAGGCTTTCTCTTCATGTGTGTTCCCTCGAACCTATCCTGTGTTTCCTAGACTGACAAACTCGAACTGACTAACCGACTCTAACTAACCCTAACCGATGCACATCTAATGTATACAGGAGTCACCCTATACGCATCGGGGGTTCGACGACCTTCTCGCACAGCGCAATCAATCCCATAGATGGGTTCCGGCAACCAAATGGTGTCAAATTCTTTGACGCACACCTCATAGTACTGCTTGAGGTGTTGTCCATTCACTTTGAAAGTCATTCCACCTTCGAATCTTCTAACTCAACAACACCATGAGGGAATACTTCTCGAACAACAAATGGGACCGTCCACCTTCAACGTAACTTGTAGGGAAACAAGTGTAGTCGAGATTATAGAGGAGAACTTTTTTTCCCATGTGAAACTCTTTGTGTCAAATTATCTTGTCATGTGCGAGTTTCATTCGTTCCTTAGAGATTTTCGCACTCATACGAATCATTGCATAACTCTTCCAACTCATTCAATTGAAGCTTACGAGCTTCACCGGCTTTGTCATGATTTTAATTCAACCTCTTAACGGCCCAATATGCTTTGTGATCTAGCTCCACAAGGAGATGGCAAGGCTTGCCATAAACAAAGCAAAACGGGGACATCCCGAGGGGTTCTTGTAGGCTGTACGGTAGGCCTGTAGCGCATCATTTAATCTAAGAGACCAATCTTTTCGGGTAGGATCGACAGTCTTTTCGAGGATGGTTTTGATCTTACAATTTGCAAACTCGTCCTTCCCACTTGTTTGAAGGTGATAGGTCGTTCCCACCTTTTAGAGGACCCCATACATTCTCATTAACTTTTCAAACAACTTACTTAAAGAGTTTGTGCCGTTATCACTTATAATCGCCTTCAGAGTACCGAAGCAAGAAAGAATGTGTTCCTGTAGGAACTTAATCACCACATTATTTGATTCGTGCGGGTTGATATTGGCTCCAAACATTTGGAGACATAGTCTACCACTACGAGGATGTATAAGAAGCCGAAGGAGGGAGGGAATGTGTAATACCCCGTATTTTCGAAGACTTAAATAATTATGTGATTTATTATTATTGTGGGATTAATTATTTTAAAGTGTGAGAATTATTTATTAATCCGTATTTAAATTTGAAAGTTTACTTGGATGACGAGAAGTTAGTAATTATTAATATTATTGTGAGAATAATTAATATGGAATGACGATTTTATATAACTTGTTGTGATAGAGAAATACGACAGTTTGGTATATTAAGTCAGAGACACGTGTGTGAGTCATGTCAGGACTAATTAAGTGGGAAAAAAGGGTTAAATTATTTTTAAGAAACTCGTATGATCATTTTGAGTGCGCCGTTGAGTCCGGAGGGGTCGAGATAGTCAGAAAACTCTACCCGGGTATTTTATTTGGACTCCGGGATATTTTTAGGCCAAGCCTGCACCTGGTAGGGGTAGTTTTGTAATTTGGATTTTTGGAGGAATTAAATGGACGAAAATTAGAGGAATATTATATCAGCTAATTGGAGACAACTAGGGTTAGGTTAAACCAAAATCAAGAGAGAGCCACAGTGGATGTGGGAGAGCAAATTCCAGATGAGGAGAAGCCACTTTCACCACCTTGCACAACCACCACCACCATCATGTAGATCAGAACGCGAGGAACACATCCATACCGACAACATCAACGGATCAGACCTTCGAAATCGAGGCAAGTGTCAATTTCTTGCTTTTATTAGCAATAATTATGTTCATGTTAGTCTAGGTTAATAAACCTTGTGATGAAAATTAATTTGGGTGAAATTGGAGAACTATATCATTATTTAGGACTGATTTGATAAGAATTTGAATACCATATGTAGACAGGATGATGCCTACGAAATTTGGATGATTTCTATGAACTAATCTGGGTTAAATTTGAAGTTATGCATATTAATTTAAGAACTAGGGTTCTTGACAAATAAAATTGGGGATTTCAAATTATATGAATAATTGGTGATGATTTAATGATTCTAGGTTGTTAGAATTCATTTACAAATGTTAGGATTCAGTTGGGAATAATTTATTGGAGTTTGGGATGTTATTTTAGAGGTTTTAGTGATGGAAAATGGTGAAAAACGAGGCTGCTAAAGTTTGAGGATGAAACAGCACCTAGGTCGCGAGAAGTCGCGCAAAGTCGTTCGCGCGAGATTGGTTGTCGCGCGAAGTCATTCAAACGACACGTGGAAGTCGTTCGAGCGAGATTCCCTTATCATTCGAGCGATATTTCCAATTTTAAGAAATTACCTATTTTTCCCTATGTTAGTAAATAGTAGGTTTGAGTGAGGAAAATTAGTGTTTGATGAACCCAATTAAGTGCAGAATTATTGGGAGTTATTTGGGTGCAATGATTCAAATATTCATGACGGTGAAATTACCTTGGAGATTACGAGATGGAGATAAATTGTAATTGTAAATGCGTTGAGAGTATTAAGTGATAAATACTTACGAAATTAGTTCTGAAGAAATGGAACTTATAATAATAAAAGTTAGTGATTATGTTGGGACTTCTTATGATTATGTATTAAGGATTTTCGGGTGACATATTACACTCAGAAATATATTACGCGAGAGGGAATATCGTAAATTAAAATATGTGGATAGTATTTAGTGATAATAATACTACGTATGGAATATGACATTTCGTTGTGTGTATACCATTTAATTGGAAAGGTTGTGTGAATACCTATTACTTGCTAGTATTACGTGTATGACATACCTAGCTCCTTGCTATCATGGGAGTTTGTGTAGAGACAGTCTTATCCTGACGGGATTTTTGACTTGTATCTCAAAACATAGTACTGTGAAGACTTACTTGTGAGTTGGTAAGTCGCTGACTATGGGAGTGTAGGTATGTGCATGACCCATAGGTATGTGAACTATGTTGCCCTCCATTATGTGTGTTTTGTATATATGGTTCGTGGGAGACTTCTGAACCGATTGTCCTTATTTGAGTACGAGAGGTACCGGGACATGATAGCAGAGTATGCAATGCACTACAGGTATAGCCTTGGGGTGCAGTGTTAGTATATATATTATAGTGGTAGATATTTATATATACTTGTGTTATACTTACAATGTGCTAATTGTTGGCTATTATGATTGGGTTGATACATATATATAATAGTGAAAGATATATATGTATGCTTTTGGTATATTTAATAAGAGACAATATCAAATCATTAAGATAATGAAATCTTCATTAAAATATTGAATACTTGACTTTAGTGTGTTAACACTTATTTAAAATGATAAACGTTGAGATCATATACGGAACACTACTAGGAGGGGTAATTATATGGATAAGCCTATCACCTAGTTAGAAGTGTCAGATGGCTAGGTTGGAGTAGATGTACGTTAGGCGTGCACACTAGTCGAGAGGTGAGAATCTCATGTGAGAGTTCGAACTGACATGCATATAATACTTGCTTTAATGCAGTTTTAAATACTTGCTGAAACAAATATTTTTACACATCGGACTCTGACCCATTTCTTGCATCTCTTTTCTCTTTTTCTATATATATATGTATTAGTACAGGTGCCCAGCTACAGGGACACCGGTTCTAGTTACTTGGATGGTTTGTCGAGATGCAGTTGTTGTGAAAGTTACGTGATATTTGAGATTAGATGCTTATCTCATTTCATTCAGTTCCTATTTCAGATATCTCAGTTCGAGCATGTGTCGCCCATTCTCATTAGCGGAGTTGTACTCAGTTTCCTTTGTAGTTCTTCTCAGTTGGTTTGAGTATTTATTATGGTTTGTGTTGTAACTATGAACTGGAAGGTTTTATCCATTATTATCTATTCAGTATTTGATTCAGTCAGCATTTAATTCTTTTGTATGGTTTATAATTACATGTTTCGAATTTTGAAATTTATTGGTTTAAAGTTTAATTGGAAAATGTTTTAACACTAGCTTAATTAAATGTTAGGTAATTAATTGGATTTAAGTTTTTGAAAAGGACGCTAAGAATGAACAAATCGAACATTCTATTATAAATTTTATAAAGGTATGATCACCCAATATTTAATTGCGCGGAGTGTCACAGGTGGTATCAGAGCATCAGGTTCTAGTGTCCTTTAGGATATGTACGACTTAATACGTTTCAGCTTAGCGTTCTGTGATGTAGAGCCTTATTCTAGGATTATTGTATTCCACTATGTATGCGAATTACACTCTCCTGCAATTTAGTTTAGTGAAGTCAGTTCATATGCAAGAGTGATTGGACTTCGTACTCCGAGCAATATGGGACGACCGGCGAAGGCCGTTGGCGAGACTGCAGGAGGAGGAAAACAATTGAAAGTTGTGAAACATTTGGGGAATGGTGATCACAGTAGAAGTCACCAACAGTAATATCTAAGTGTGATGGTCAATGGGGGAGCCAATCCAAAGGCAATAATGTAAAGTAGAGTGTACTGACACTCAGAATTTTTAAATTCATAAGAAATTTTTCTTAGCTCAGAGAAATGGTAAAGAATAAAAATAGTGAATCAGACTGAGATATTGGGTACGGGTTGACCACTTAAAACTTTCCATATTCTGGTCAGACAGAGATATGGAAGAGATGTTGAACTTATCAACAGTAGGTCGGGTAGAGACCGGCCATAAAGGATGAGTCAACTTGGTTAGCTAACTTTGCAACCGAATTAGGAGTCACAGAAGATAAAAGGGTTCGTATATTGAAAATGGACTAGTGGGTAGAATACCCTAGCGTGAATGGAGGTATGACTAAGGTGACTAGTGTCAAAGTTATCAAAGTATATATTTATTAGAATGTGTCAACGCCCTAGAAGAAAGGGAGCCAGTCGAGTTGTGATACCTAGTCGAAGGGAAATGTTGAATTCAATAGTGTTAGTAGAACATCACCAGAAAGTATACCCAGTGAGGGCAAACCTATTTAAATGATATGATTAAATCTTAACGTAATGGTGATGGATTCAATCAATACCACTGGGTCAATCATGTGTTCCATATGCCCTGTACAGCGCAAGGAACAACGAAAATAACAACTAGGAGTTAAGACTACCAGGTCTGAGAGAAGGACATCTCAAAAAGTCCAGAGGACCAATGAAAGGGAAATTGCCTTGTCTGTAAACATAAGGGTTACAAGTATTGAATGTGTTCATGTGAGTAGTGAAATTGATAAGTATCGAGAATAACAAATCGTGCCTGTAAGGTATACCAGTTGGAGAAGTAAAATGTCCAGTGTAGGAATCGGGTCAAGACAATTGAGCCAAAAAACTAATAACCCGAGAGTAGTAGGTCTAGGCAGGACCAATGTAGTCCTAAATAACTATAGCATATCGTATTTTAGGGTCGACGGGGCCCAGGATATCAAGGGAAGGACAGTAAGGCCATATTTGAGGCCTAGAGATATGGGGCCAACGTATCAATGTCGGGCGGGTAAGCCGTGAAATAGAATAATGTACCCACACGAGGAAGGGAAAGACTAATGAGTGGGATCCAAAAGGTATAACGATTGTAAATAATTATGGGTCGCGAAATGTGCATATGGCTACCCTACGACCAGGATAGACTGATGGAGCTTTGCTTCATCCTTGTGAATAAATGATGAGTTCAAGTGACTTGGGTGTGTCACAACATATGTGATAGTTGACACTAAGTGTTCGAGTGTGCAACTGGTTTAGTGGGTACGCTGGTGACAACAGCCTTATTATATAAATGACTACCATTTGGTAGCGAGACTTTCGTGCCACCTGCGGGGAGGAGCAAGTGTGGACACTAAGAGAAATTTATGTACGGTATTATGTAACGTTTTATGATCCTTTGAGCGTATGATAGTAGAGCATATTATGATTATATTGTACGGTTACTGGTTACTGAGGGTTTGAACATAAGTAAATTGTGTGATAAGAATATTATACAAAAAATTGTAAATTTTAAATATATGGTTTTAGCAAGGCATCACCTGAAAGACGGTTGAGCCTGCACATGTGTTTTATTGTATTATAGACTTCATTGAGTATGTTTTCTTACTATGTTGATCCCGGTGATTAGGGATGTTTTACAGATGTGATTCAGGATATATTGAATTATTATAGAGCGGAGAGATATATCTTGTAAATTATATAACTCTAATAACTTGTGATAGTGAGATCCTTGCGTTGTATACAGCCTTTAATAACATGAGAGTGGACGAGTAGACTTCTTATGTCGCAAACGGGAATTCAGGGATGTATGTTATGGACTAAGGACTTAGCAGATCCCGACGACCAGCGGTGTTAGGTAGTAGTGTATCGGGGGGTTACTTGTTTGGATTTTGCTTTGCGAGACATCCCACGCATGAAACTTAGCGAACGTTGAAATTTGGGATAGGTTTGTCTTTAGTACATGGATGTAGTATCGTAATGATTACCCATATACATAGTTATAACCGTGAGATAATGGTTAAATTAAAATTAAGGCCAATAGAGCCGTATAACTATAATATGTGATGATGTTATCAATCGTTGACACCATGAGCAGACCGGTGGGACAACCTAAGATATGATTAGGTGGAAAAGGTAGGGTGACAGAATATGACCTTACCAGATAGTCATGGCAAGTATGTGGGGCATAAATTGTTATTTATATTTATAAAATGTCTACTCCGGTGGTGCTGCAATGCACCAAGCATAGGGTGTATGGGCGCCCTAGATAGTTGTTTAATAAATTTTTCTTCCTTAAGTGAAAGATTGTGAGACAACCCGTATTGCGAGAGTTACTGAATGTAGAAGAGTGTGACTTAAGGATTTGGCTATTTGATGGGTTAGGGCAGTCAGGACCGTTAATTCCCAGATTTTCCACGAGGATGGTATAGCAAGAATCCGATAAAGTTTAACTCGGGGAAGTTGAAACTTAATTGATAGGACATGGACAAAACATGTTTCACGAGAATATGAAGCTTAAAAAAAGGGGAAAAGACTTGCGACATGCAGTGATGACACTGTCACCTAAGCCATAGATATGGATATGGTTATAAGAAAGGTAAAATTCATATCTATATGAAGCCATAGTAGTGATGGCTTAAGAAAAGAAAGACATTTCTGAGCTCCAATTGAAAGTGGACCATCAGGAAATAATAGAGTTCCTTCAGCATTAGGAATTCCTTGGTAGTAATGGGAGAGTGAATCCTTGAACAATTATAGAGTTTATTACTTCACAATAGGATCACGACCCTATGTGGGTGAAAGTGGGTCGGGAAATTAAAGTAGCTCACGTTATTCCGAGTTAGAACAAATCATAATGTGTAACAGTAAACCCCAACCATTATTCCTGGGATAGTAAGGTCATATGGGGTACAAATAGAGTTTTGTCCGAAAGTCAAGAAAGTTATGACTCGATTATTGGGAAGAGTTCTGGGAGACCCCGAATATCGAGATGCGAACATATTCGTCCTAACACACTCGCAAATGGGCGGTAAGTCTGGGAGTTTTAGTTGCACATTGCGAGGTATGTTGTATTTCCAATTATGGTAAGGTTTAGTGTAATATCTTCGACTAGTGGAGTTAGTGTAAGATGACTCCCCTAAACTTATTATCGATAGAATTCCATTTGAGGTGTTATATATATATAAATCCTTGTTATCCTTGTGCTTAATGGATAGAAGGGAGGAAAATAATCTACTAGGTCCAGGGGAATTTTAGGGCCCGTCAACTAGGGTGGAAATGATTGGGAGTTTCATTATTGCATGTTGGAATGAGGAAATTAGTAACGAGTGATGTGGGATTTTTTCCTATTATTGTTAAGTTTGAGTCGATAGCGTACATGCTTAGGTTCCATAGCCCTTGTGGAGGAAGTATGGTGAAAATGTGTTAACATTTATAGTATGTATCGTGTGTAAGACAAATTTGTATATATCTAAATATCAATTGACCTACTAGTGCGAGTAGTAGAAGGCTAAATAGTGAATATATATAAGTTAAGTGGTGAAACTTAAATGGTAAGGCTTGGAGAGTAATTAATCAGTGAGGTGTTCATTATTAAGGGTATTCAGTAATGTACTGTATGGGCGATACTGTGTAGATTACATGCAATGTGAGGTTAATACCCGGATTTTTCCTTACTAGATATACCACATTTTCCGAATTTCGGGACGAAATTCCGTTATTAGGGGGGAAGTATGTAATACCCCGTATTTTCAAAGACTCAAATAATTACGTGATTTATTATTATTGTGGGATTAATTAAATTAAAGTGTGAGAATTAATTATTAATCCGGATTTAAATTCGAATGTTTACTAGCATGAAGAGAAGTTAGTAATTATTAATATTACTGTGAGAATAAGTACTATGGAGTGACGATTTTATATAACTTGTTGTGATAGAGAAATATGACAGTTTGGTATATTAAGTCGAAGACGCGCGTGTGAGTCATGTCAGGACTAATTAAGTGGAAACAAAAGGGTAAATTATTTTTAAGTAACTCGTATGATCATTTCGAGGGCGCCGTTGAGTCCAGAGGGGTCGAGATAGTCAGAAAACTCTACCCGGGTATTTTATTCGGACTCCGGGACATTTTTAGGCCAAGCCTGCACCTAGTAGGGGTAGTTTTGTAATTTGGATTTTTGGAGGAATTAAATGGACGAAAATTAGAGGAATATTTTATCATCTAATTGGGGACAATTAGGGTTAAGTTAAACCAAAATCAAGAGAGAGCCCCAGTGGGTGAAGGAGAGCAAATTCCAAAGGAGGAGAAGCCATTTTCACCACCTTGCACAACCACCACCACCATCGTGTAAATCGAAACGCGAGGAACGCATCCATACCAACAAATTCAACGGATCAGACCTTCGAAATCGAGGCAAGTGTTTATTGCTTGCTTTCATTAGCGATAATTATGTTCATGTTAGTCTAGGTTAATAAACCTTGTGATGAAAATTAATTTGGGTGAAATTGGAGAACTATATCATTATTTAGGACTGATTTGATAAGAATTTGAATACCATATGTAGACAGGATGATGCCTACGAAATTTGGATGATTTCTATGAACTAATCTGGGTTAAATTTGAAGTTATGCATATTAATTTAAGAACTAGGGTTCCTGACAAATAAAATTGGGGATTTCGAATTATATGAATAATTGGTGATGATTTAATGATTCTAGGTTGTTAGAATTCATTTACAAATGTTAGGATTCAATTGGGAATAATTTATTGGAGTTTGGGATGTTATTTTAGAGGTTTTAGTGATGGAAAATGGTGAAAAACGAGGCTGCTAAAGGTTAAGGATGAAACAACGCCTAGGTCGCGAGAAGTCGCGCAAAGTCATTCGCGCGAGATTGGTTGTCGCGCGAAGTCGTTCAAACGACACGTGGAAGTCGTTCGAGCGAGATGCCCTTATCATTCGGGCGATATTTCCAATTTTAAGAAATTACCTATTTCTCCCTATGTTAGTAAATAGTATATTTGAGTGAGGAAAATTAGTGTTTGATGAACCCAATTAAGTGCAGAATTATTGGGAGTTATTTGGGTGCAATGATTCAAATATTCGTGACGGTGAGATTACCTTAGATATTCCGAGAGGGAGATAAATCGTAATTGTAAATGCGTTGAGAGTATTAAGTGATAAATACTTATGAAATTAGTTCCGAAGAAATGGAACATATAAGAATAAATTTTAGTGATTATGTTGGGACTTCTTGTTATTATGTATTAAGGATTTTTGGGCGACATATTACCCTTAGAAATTTATTACGCGAGAGGGAATGTCGTAAATTAAAATACGTGGATAGTATTAAGTGATAATAATACTACGTATGGAATATGACATTTCGTTGTGTGTATACCGTTTAATTGGATGGGTTGTGTGAATAGCTATTACTTGCTAGTATTACGTGTATGACATACTTAGTTGCTTGCTATCACGGGAGGTTGTGAAGAGACAGTCTTATCCTGGCGGGATTTTTGACTTGTACCTCAGAACATATGACTGTGAAGACTTACTTGTGTGTTGGTAAGTCGCTGACTATGGGAGTGTAGGTATGTGTGTGACCCATAGGTATGTGAACTATGTTCCCCTCCATTATGTGTGTTTTGTATATATAGTTCGTGGGAGACTTCTGAACCGATTGTCCTTATTTGAGTACGAGAGGTACCGGGACATGATAGCAGAGTATGCAATGCACTACAGGAATAGCCTATGGGTGCAGTGTTAGTATATATATTATAGTGGTGGATATTTATATATACTTGTGTTATACTTTCAATATGATAATTGTAGCTTATTAAGATTGGGTTGATACATATATATAATAGTGAAAGATATATATGTATGCTTTTGGTATATTTAATATGAGACAATATCAAATCATTAAGATAGTCACTACAAGAAAAAAGGTCATTTATATCAGTCAAAAACTGACATAAATGACCATTTATGTCAATTTTAGAAATTTTCAATACTGACATATAATGCCGTGACATAAATGTTCGTAAAACTGGTATAAATAAGATCACATTTATCTCGATTTTTAAGAACACACATAAAAACTATGGTATTCATCATGTTTTTAATCACATTTTCATAAAAAAACTGACATAAATAATATCACATTTATCTCAGTTTTAATAATTTTATGAGAGCTTTATCAAAACTGACATAAATGTTGATATAAAAATTTAGAAAAAAATCATTACCCCATCAATTGACAACTATTATTTGAAATTAAATCAACCCTTGTAAATAGATAATAAATAGTCGAACAACGTTCAAATAGTCCAAATTCATCAAACAAATTCATATATAACTTGAAATATACAATATTCATGAAAGGAATTCACATTGTGCCTCAAAGAAACAAAGTGTCAATTTTTTTTAAAAAAATGGACCAAGTCTCCTTTGTTTATTGGACTATCCACCCAAGGGGTAACAACCAATCCAAAACAATGTAATATTGAAATACAAGGCAACCTTTTAAGAATTCTCCTACAAAAGGTATTTGAGGTCATCTTTGAATCAACACTTGGCAGTGCTTGGTCCCTTTTCACATGGCAGTGCCCGGTCCCTTTTCACTTGGTAGTGCCTGGTCCGTTTAGTTTCAATTGGCAGTGCTCAGTTATGCTGGTGCTAGTCCGATTTTAGTCATTGGGCTTCTGGTCCGTTTTGCCCCATTTGTTATCAGGTTGATCTTGCATTGATAAAAATTGAACAAATAAAAAAATGGGTAAAAATAGAATACACAAACTGCAAAAACATTACCTGAGAAAAAATTAAGCATATAAGTAACGTAGAATTTTTATCGAGCAGCTGATTTCAAATAAAGAAACTCAAAATGCAAACTTTTAAATCAAAATCTTTAAATAAAAAAAATAAAAAATAGAAGAAAAAATAATGAAAATCAATGAGTTCATTGAGATTGGACAATGAAATAAATGTGAGAAATCTGTAACTTTTCCTATTTGAATATCAATTAGCTTCTTGTACACTAGTAGATGTTGGTGTGACATGTGATGAATATCAATTATCAAATAACCCCTTATGACTTTAAAAGACTACTTTACTCTTAAGTGAGGTAGATGTGAATATATTTGGTGAGTTGTATAGTTGATGTGAAAACAAGATAGTGTAGGTACAAAAAAATGCTACGAAGCAAGCCAAATATCTAACATGCATTTAATAAAACGTAGGAAAGTTATATATTAGACATAAATCTCAATACCTATATGAATGCAAGATGAACTGTTCACACCAAGTTTGGGACTCTGCAATGAATTAACCAAGACGAACGCAACAATGTTAAAATTTTGAAAGTCATAAAAGAATACAGAAAATTAGTGAATTTAGACCAAACACCCCCTAAAAAATGCATTAAAACTTCATATACAAATAGGATGGGGATAGATCAAATTTCTACCAGTGTACAAAGCACAATCAAAATAATTTGAAATTAAAAATTCGATAAATTACAACAATGCACATAATGTAAGTAACATTACCCAACAAACATGCCAAATAATTCATATAATTAATTGGTTGTACCTAAGAGTGTGAAATACTATAAATGAGTGCCTATAAATAACAAATATTTTGTGGTTGGTCCTCTCTACATATGCGTGGCTTTGTCTCCTTTCAAATAGGTTAAAAAAATCAGCTAAGAGATCCCACTAACTAAAGCAGTTGTGGGATGCAATTAACGGTTATAGGACTTTTAACTAAGGAAAAAAACATAGGACGGCTCCAAAAAGAAGTAGTTGCAATAGGACTAAAGACAAAATATCTAATAAAAAAACATCGGCCCACACAACCCAACAAAGTAAATATCCTAACTCTTTATGTTTTGAAAATTTTCGACAAAGTCTCGTTTATTTTTACATGAAACCAACCTGATCAATTTATCAAAAATATGTTCTTTAACAGAAGAATAAAATAACTATATAAACATCAATCATAAAGGAACTTGTGTCTATTCAATCTTTCTACTTTTTCTTTAGTGCCGTCATTTTCATATTAGATTTCCAAAAATTGTACAACATTAATCAAATCCACAGAATCTATTAAAAATCTAATAGGTTAATAAGATAAGAACTGAGAAGGTGCACCATTATATTCGTGTTAAATATGTGGTCACTACGATAGGTAAGACATTAGAAAGAGAAGTGTGTTGCTAAGGAGACACAACCTGATGTGGGGACTCAAACAGAGACATTGTAAAGAGTAGTTTTCGTACCTTTTTAGTGACTCAAATTGAGTTATTTTGTCATCCCTCTCAAGTTATCCACAGTTTTGTACTCGCCACGTGCTTTAGACACAACTTCTACTTTGAATTCATCTCCACAAGAACAATAGACCATATGTGAAATTCCTTATAAAGAAAAGACATTTTTAAATACTATGGTTGTAAGAGTTTTCATAAAAACAAACAAGTGTTAGATGTCGGTGTACTGTAAGACACTATGCTAGATGAAAAAAACTCTTAAATAAGGATATCTAAGGGAATTGAAGCCAAACTTTTGTTCCAATATGTAGTCACATCCCTTACTACTTATCTTATGTAAGAAATTTGTCAACACCTACATGTTCAAACAATAGCTTCAGATATACATAAATACATAGTGTTATACTCATGTAGGATCATAAATCGGACTGGGGGAGGCGGACTTGGGGTTACACAGACTAGGCCCGAAAATATCCTACCATCTCCCAAGCCCAAGCTTAGCCCGAATTAGTATAGCGTACATAGGCTTAAGCTCAGCTCACAAATATTACGGGCTTCGTGCTAAGTTTCGGGCATACCCAATTTTAATTTTTGTATCCCCATTTCATAATATAAATTACCCTTTCCATTGGCACACATTTTTATCACACAAATTGACACTTTTTTAATACATACTAATCAAATAATATCCAATAATACTTTTTATATTCAAAACAATGCGTCAACACCTATTCTTTTTATACTAACCAAGGCATCCAACTACTAAAATCCATATTTGCATTCAAAAATAAGTACAAAAAGTAACTTGTTGAAAAGAAAATGCAATATGCTTGTTGTTGCTTCACACACAACACGCATGTACAAAAGATACATGTTGAAAAACATAAGAAACAATATGGTTGATGTTGCTTGCATCACACATTCACACGACCACGCCTCACGCCTTTTAGAACCTTGCTTAACCTTGGAAGGAAGAAATGAGCTACAAAACGGACTAAGAATGCGATTGTCAGTGCTAAATGCACTCTCTGAAGCAACGGAAGATATTTATAAAGACAAAAAAAACATAACTTCTATGGTACTTGATTAAGCTCATTTTCAACTTAAACAAGAAAGATATTTACAAAGACAAAAAAAAACTTAGTAAATTCTAACAAAAATCAACCAGTGATCAGAAAGACCAGCAACTTTTAAACTAACATTGCAATGAAAAGCTCTCCTATTACTCAAGTGTAGAATAGTTCTCAACGTGATCCAATATTTAAGCATCGGCTCTATACAAATGAAACGACTGATAAACAGAGTTGAAAGCTTCCAGAATATAAAACATTTTGGGTAGGGAAAAATTTCAGTGCCTCCACTTAAATATACACCCCCATTGATCTTGGCATTGACTACTATCTCCACAAGACCATACATCTACTAAAATATCAATCAAAGATGTAAGCTTCTGGTAGTACCACGATTTTTTTTACACTGGAAAAAAAGCATGACTAAATTTATAAGGGAAAAAAGCACGAGTTCTGCATTTGAGTTTTTCTTACAAGAAGAGTGTTTGACAACTTATAAAAATGAAAAAACAAAAGAGATTCAAGTCCGAAAAATACCTGAATGTTTCCAATTAAATGGGTAAACGGTATGAGCCCTAAGATTGCGATGAGAATAGCAAATATATCTTCCCCAATAATTGTGCTTGTGGACAAACTCTGGCCATATGAACTGCAAGATAACATCAATACAATTCAAATTTAGTAGTAAGAAGATGCTCTATATAGCATACATATTATTCCAATAGAAGTTCAAGGCAGCACCATATAATTCAAATTATGTATCAAAGCATATAGTCAATGTGATGGTTCCTCATGATTTATATTAATGGCTAATGCACCATGCCATGAGTTAAACCAAAAACCATCCTAGAAGTTATAGCATTTGTTGCCACCTAAGTATCCGCACACAAAATAAACTAAACTAAAAAGTAACGAAGTGAGCATCTCGTAGGGCTTACTTCCTTTCTGCAAGCTGATTTCCAACATTATGTATTATTGTTGCCACCTAAGGCTACTTGTAACACAAATCATTCCATATGAAATTCCTAAACTCACGAGTAATAACTTGGCTTAAACTCACGAACAATAACTGTAATAACTGTATGCATATATGCACACAGTAGCATATATGCAACATATATGCATACAGTAGCATATATGCTGCATATATGCAATAACTGTATGCATATATGCACACAGAAGCATATATGCAACATATATGCATACAATATATATGTTATATATATATAGCAGCATATATGATGCATATATATAGCAGCGCTATTGATAAATAAATTGGTATAGGCTCTATAGCAGCGCTCTCTCTCTATCTCTCTCTCTCTATATATAGAGAGAGACAGAGAGAGACAGAGAGAGACAGAGAGAGACAGAGAGAGAGATAGATACATATATAGCAGCGCTGCTATTAAATAACAGTAGTAGCACGAACTCGAACAAATCTGCAAATCTATGGGAAGTTTTCCTCAAAGGTCAAAAGATTCAGACATAAAATTTAAATCTAGGTAAAAATTTAATCCTATCTATCAATGTACCATGAAACTACTTACCCTTAACACATAGCTACATTATAACCCCCCACACCCACCCCCTTGAAAGGCTACCATCACCTAAACCCCCTAAATTACACACCATATTGTTACGACCCCAACCCGCAACTATTATTACCTCATACCAACCCCCATATCCCACTACACCGACCTCTTACTCAATTGACCAAAACCCTTGTGTACCTGCTACATACCACAACCTACCCTAGCAGCCAATTCCGTCGCATACCATCCTGCTATGCACCATCTACCAAACCCATGCACTTCATTGTACCTGCTGCACTCCTTCATACTAGTATATATCCCATACCCCATCCCTTTCTCCAAATCGCAAACCCACCTCCCATATATTACCATATATATGAGCATGTTGTTACCCACCTAAAACCAATCCTCATCACCCCCATAGCCCACCTAAAAACCCACTGCCATATACCTGACCCCTAACCTGCAACCAATGCCATTAATTTGGGGGTTTGTTCTTGCCTCTTAATGCTTAAATAGAGTTGAAAATTAGCATTTAATATTAAAAGAGGCAAGTCCCCTTATGAATGCTTCATGCAATGCAGAAAGCTGAGTTCATTTAACAAAATTTTACTCCTATCACCCTTTGTATATTTTAAATAAACTAAAGCAAACAGTACCCTCATGTTCTATGTTAATTTTTTGTTTTTTGATGGCTAATAATGATACATAAATGAATTTTATGGACTCTACATGGATTTGTTATGGCCCATACATCGATGCCCCTACCATGGAGAAAAATATGTTCATGGAGTTTAGAGTAGTAAAGGTAAATAGAAGATAAACGATGACATGTTGATGCATCAAACTGCAAAGTTTTCTGATCCTAATGTTGTGAAAAAGACTACTTTAGATGAAGATGTGTGTTCGAAGGTCGTGCCAACACCATATTACACATGTAGTCTTTGGACTATTGAAATATCTGAGGATGAATTCCAAAATTTGCTACAAGAGAATGAATCTAGCCTTATTGGACGAGTACTTATGTCCAAAGGAGATCATATGGCAAATGAGTTAAAATCTAAACTTTCCATCATATAGAATCTTACATCTGCTTGGAGGTTCACTCCTCTAGATAAGGGTTTCTTCGATATGCATTTTCCTTCTAAAGATATCAAGCAACAAATTTGGGAGGGAGGTGTGATTAATTTGGATCCAGGATTTTTTAAGTTACTACAATGGTCCCTAGTCTTTAAACATTTTGATCTTAGACCTATTTTTGCCCATGTGTGGGTAAAATTTCCGGACTTATTACAGTCTATTGGAAACCTGAAGTTTTTTTTATATTGCAAGGGGTCTCCAATTAAAACTGATCAGGCTATTTTGGCTAACAACTTTGGCCACATTGCAAGAGTCCTCATTGATATGGACTTGGTAGATAACGATCCTCCTTCATGTATCCTCATTAAAAGAAGATATTTTAGCTTTGAAAAAGAAGTTATTTATAATAAATTACCACCTAGAAGTAGCCATTGTCGTGTGGTTGGACACCGGGCAATTGATTATAGGGTAATTAAGAAGCTTCAAGTGGGAAACAATAGTGATGCTTATATCCTTTCAGCGAAGCCCGAGAGGTAAATCTAAATCTAGAAATCATGGCAACCTTAATAACAAAGTAGATAAATGGAAGCTAGTCCAGGTAGGACCAAAGTTAATTGCACTTATGAAGTGGGAACTACTTATCATGTTAATAATCCTATAGTCAATAATGCCCCTATTATTGATTGGTGGACGAAGAATGAGAGAAATATTATTTTAATGAGAGAACTCTTTAGATAGGAAACTATTTTAGACAAACAACACCTCCGGGGATGTTTATTTTTACAGTTGAAGACTTCTCGAGATTACATGTCATTTTCTTATATTAATCTTTTCACATTTCCTTCAAACACTTTCAGAGTATCAAGTTCTATCCCTGTACAAAATTTCTTTTGAAATCAGTTTAGCTTTTATGGAATCACCACCTTCAAGATTTATAGACTTGTGTGTGGTGTGTGCGCATAAGAGGGATAGAAAGAGAGAGTAGTAGTCCAATTTTTTAATACTCTCAATGATTGATTTGAATACCTCTGTGGAGCTATTCTTCATCATACTCCGGACATTAAAGTTCCCTTCAATCAATGAAGCATAGGGAACTTGGCTTAACAATGCATATAATGGTTTCACTACATCATAGGTTTTTGTTACTCCTTAACTAGGCCTTGACACCTACCTACACTCTCTGCTCATCTCGTGCAAATCACAGGAAAGCTAAAACCTCAAACTGGCCATGACGAGTGAAGTTTTTTCATCAAAAGGGCACTTGAAGTCTTTGTTTCAAAACATTAAAAGCAGTAAACTGGTGTACTCATGATAATTTTCAACCGACAAGTCACAGTAATCTTACTTCTCAGCAATTGTGTATCTCCTATCCAATTACTATTATTAATGTTAATGGATATGCAATGCATATTCTCTTAGTTGGTTCTATTTCTGTCATTCTCCATTATGTTTTCTATTTATACCTAATTTGTTCTTTTGTTTCAAACATGCCTCTAAGTATGCCTTCAATTAATGAACTTTTTCATTCGACATTAATATTGTGTTTTATTCTTATGGTTGTGCTATTTAGGATCAAAAGTCCAATAAACATATTGAACGTTGGAGCATGGTGTGGAGGTCTATAATTCTTTGAGAGATTGTTTATTCAGTGGAGCATAATTGTTTACATTTTTCATCTTTTGACTAAAAATTCTTTTGATGTATTTATAGCTATGTTAAACCATTTATAGAAGAGATTGGTGATGCTTTAGGTAAAATGTTTGTGAGGGATAAATTACACTTACAGTGCACGTGAGCTTGAAAAAGTGTGCGGTTATATATTAATAAAAGTAAATACCAGTTGTGGTTATGTGTGTTAATGTCATTTACTGATAATTATGGTTTTTAATGTTAAGTATATTAGTTCTTCCACTGAATAGCTAATGCTCATACGAGGACAAACCATAGTGGTAAGATGTGTGCTTAGCTATTCTTATGCGGCACTAAACCAAGGCTAGAAGACGAAAACAAACAAAAAGAACGTTCAAGGTACTTTCAATAAGCCTTACATCATGACTTAATTAAAGGTAAAAACAAATCTAGATAACAAATGTCAAAATAAAGGAATAACTAAAAAGGCAGACAACTATATTTAGACTAATTCAAATATTGTCAAACACCCTAGTAACTCGCAGCTCTGAGTTATCAGTTATCAATTATCAACCTTGTAAAACCCATTTACTCGTCTATGTATTGACATGACTATCAATCGTAAAAACTCAGTGAAAAACTTTCCACTGAGAGTTCAAACCAAACTTTAAAATTTTCATTCTGCATAATAGTTTAGAAGAGGCCCTCCAATACCACACTAAAAAAAGATATATTTGTCCAAAGATTGCCAAAAATACACTATTAATCTACACAACCTTCAAACACCAATGTAAGGATGAGAGTAAAGTCATTACCTTTAAAAGTTGATAACTCGCCCACATCGCCTATTTACAGTAAAACTAGAAGCGATCAATACTAGATAGGAAGAAAGCAGAGAAGTGCAAGTGATAGAAAATACAATGATAAGTAAATTGAACATGATGTAGCATAAGTTGACTTTATGTACCTACACGTTCCCAGGGCAGCCGTTAGAGAGGATTTTCTACGATGGTGACCAAAGTTTCTTCAATCCTGCCAAATCTGCAAAATCTCATTCTGGATATTAAGGTTCCAATAATAGATCATGTGTTGGCCATGTCAGTCCCATTGTGTGTCTATATTTAAAACATTAACTGAGTATTCTACATTGAATCATCTATTGATATATTATTATGGGATTTTTTTTTACATCCAGGAACCACTGTCATATAACAATTTTAACATATCCATTCGACAGCCAGAGGAGTCTTACTCAGGGGGTCCATTAGAAAGCTCAAGCTCAAGCATTAACATATATATTTAACATATTATGCATTTTGTCAGGTCTTTAGGTGGAGGTAGTAAAATAATGATAAAGTTGTTTGTTCCTTAAGTTTTTCACAACTAAATCTAAAACAAAAAACCAGAAGCAAATGTAAATACTTACTGTGGAACAGATGTTTTGCAAGTGTATCATTAGGCATATACCAAGCAACAAGCAACCTCTCATGTCCATTTAGTTAAACACAAATAACCAACCCCCCTCCCAGTTGCATACTACATCTTGTCGAGATTCTCTCCAACAGAACATAAAGAAAAATAAATGATCAACATCGTGTTTAGGTGAAACATATAATTTCAAAAAGTTTTTTCTTCAATTCGAAACTTGATTTTTGTTTGTATAAAATTGTAAAGAAGTGTACATGTTATAATTAAGAAATTTTGTACAAAATATTGTGCATAATTCAACTACGGAGAGGTGAAAATAATTTTCACCAAGGGTTAAACATATTTCACTTTTAACCAAACAGAGCCTAGAGAAGCGCACCAGACTACCTTGATAGATACTTCTTATCTGCCTTGGTTTGTGCAGTATGGATATAAGCACGAAATTTGGCTACTAACTTGGTGGCATCCTTTGTAGCATTAATGTCAAGCACCTGTAGACGACATATGTCATTAAAGGCCAACTTGAAAATCATAATGAGGATGAAGGTGAAGATATATTATGATTTCATAGCTCCATAAGGACCTTAGGAATGATTAATAAAGATTCGAAAAACTCTGCAATTGTCAGCTGCTCTCGAGATCGTAAAGTTGTAGTAAGATACTCCAAATAAACATATAACGCAGACTCAACTGGACCTCCACCAGCAACCACCTGTTTTGACAAAATTCAGCACAGTGAATCTTACACAAAGAATGGTAATTACTATAACCAAAATATTCCTAATAATTTTCCTTTGAATAAAGATAAGTTCGGGCCCCGTATAAAGATACAGAATTGGTTGTAACTTTGTCTAGAAATTATTAAGATCTTAAAGTGTTGCCAGCAATGTGATTCCAACTTTTAAATATAAAAAACAACCACATTTTAATCAAATAGACAATTGGATATGGGGTTTATTGTATTGGATTCGAGGGTCCTCTTGACAATTGATAAAGCATCCTGTAGTGCCCGGTTCATCTCGTCAAGCAAGTAGTCATCTGCACCTCTTAGTATCAATGAAGCCTAAGGAAAATATGGCAAAAAGACTCAATTGAACAGATTGTATGTACCCGTAATGGATTCAACATCACAATATATAACTTCATATTAATTCTGACTACTGATAATAGTGGTATCAAAAGGGGTGATTGTTGATCTCTTCATATTGTTTTGGTTAGCAAAGAATGTTAATCACTTGATTTTCTTTCAATTGAAACCAGTTAAGATGTCATTTCTACCCCTACTTTCCGTTAGCATATTTCTGGAAATATCGGTTTCACCATAGGAAGCACTCCATTGCCGTTTGAAAATAATAAAAAAAATTGAGGAAATATTTTCACTTTCCACATTGATCCTCCTCAAAAATGTCAACACTTTAGGAATGCAACGCGTGCATTTGGATCATTGCTCTTTCATTGGTATCGGTGGAATTGTAACCTTGTTATTTCACCTAGTTTTATGTACTACTTTTTAAAAACACATCTCTTAATTTGGTATGGACTAAATAGGAAAGCATGACAATTGATTTAGGATGGAAGGATTACCTCTTTTTCCAATGTCCAAAAACCCATGTTGTCTTCAAGATTTGTTAGAATATCCCCACTCGTCCTACATCACATTGCTGGTCATAGGCTGATATCTTTGGAATGGTTATATACGTTTGGGAAGGAAAGAAGGAGAACCTGTTTCCTGGATTTGGTTTTCAAGCCCTTCCCTGCTCATAGGCTGATTTATTTGGTCAGTTCGATTTGTTTGCTTACTCCCAAAATGAGGAGGTTAAGAGGGTTAGGTTCCCACGTATACATGCCAATTTTTTAAGTGGAGTTATTTTACATTACCTTTTCCTTTCTAGTCCTAAATTTGGTTTTCCAGCATATGACTACATTGCAGTGATCTAATGAATCCATATTGGTATGAATATGGATTCTAGGCTGTGCTAACAGATTGTGCATATAAATTGTTGTTTGGCTAATCATGTTTACTTTTCCCTACTTTTCAGCTTCTACAATAATAAATGGATCTTCTACCAAAGAAGATTTTGAACATTGCAAAAATACCGTCTTGCATTGGTCATCTTCTTCCCTTTATAGGGTGATTGTTGCTAAATGAACATAGCTCCAACACTTGTACCAATGTCATGGTATTAAATATACAGTAAGGGTGGACACTGGCCTGGGCGGATACTATATAATAAGAAAATGGGTGGATGCCCAGGCCCACATCGGACCTAACCTTATAATCCCAAGCAGCAAATAATAAATAAATAAAAAAACACCCATTGCAAAGATATTTTTTTCACAGGATGCTAAAAATAATTTCATCTTAGGATGTTATAGTTACGTTGCCACATTAGCAGGACCCAAGGTATAATAACCAAGTAAAAAACGATATGCATAGACCGTGATTTTCAAATTTAAAATATGATAGTGTATATAATATTATATATATAATTACACATTTTGCTAATATATTTATATACATATTCGGGCCTCGAACCAGTCTCATCGTACTTCAAACACTGTTCCTAGGCCTGTACATATTTTATTGCGCCCTGAAATAATTACCCCAAGCCATATAAATTAAAAGGTCGGGCATTTCAAGTATCGTGGGAATTAGGCTTATGTCCTCCTCCCTATACATTACTCAAAGTATACAAAAATGTTGACTACCACTTGTAAATCTTCAACTTTGTAAATATTATATGCAATGCCCCTCATGGGCTGTAGCCAAATGAACTTTCATTTTTGGGGTTACAATAATGAAAATAAGAATTGTCCCTTGGCATGTAGGTACTAACACAAGGTTAGAATTCTAGCTCTCCAAAAAGGATTTGAACCCGTGACCTCAAGGTTATGATCCTTACGAGCTACCAAACTACAAATCAACGTGTCTATCGCGTAAGGTATGATCATTGAATTATTAGGGTCTAGGCTATTTTTATGTATTTCTATGGCTTACCTTTGTTTCTTTTAGTAGTTATTTACCATAATTTGAGTATTGCTATTTTGGTAAGCAAGTTTCATCAAGCCTATAAGTATAGGGATTTTCCCCCTCCTTGTAATAAAACTTATATGAATGTGAATATAAGTATGATCTAAGATATATTCTGATATTGTTCTTTATTCTTCTGCAAGTGTTGCATCAAATTTTGAGAATACAACGCATCACATACCGCACTTTAGGTTTTGGTCCCTTTTATCATAATCACGTCATCATCAACAATACGCCCTTCCACTACTTCATCAACAGATCAAAGAAATGATGAATCAAATATTTTTCCCCTTCCATATCAGTGAATGTTGAAACCTACATGCCATCAGTTGATTAGCAAAAGATACGGTTGTTCACTCAAAACAGTTGAGTTTCATGGGTACTAAGACATTGCAGAACCGAAAAACTAATAACAACCATTAGATTGCTTAATTAAAACACAACAAGCATGAAGTAAAAAAGCCAAGGGCATAAGAAATGATTCTCACATGACTATGTTAAGAGGGAAAAAAGTATAGATGTAAAAATGATCACAAAGATCTTAACTATCAAAAGTACACATAAAATAATCAATTATATGCAATTTCCCACAAAAGCAGGCTAGGCTACTAAATAGGGAGTTGTATCCCCATGCAGACTGATGGAGTAGGAAGTGGCTGTTAAGGGATATGCTGTGTCAAAGAGCAAAATATGTTCCAAAGTAACAACATGGTAAATTATTTACCCAAAAAAATCATAGCGTGGTAACAAATATAATTTATGGTCCGAGGTAGTATTCCTATAGAGATGAGGCATGTCCCCTTGAAATCTTCCATATCAAAATGGGGAGATACTAAAATGACCAAACCTAGATGAAATTTGTATCCCGTCTATTTTGAATGAGATATTGACTTCAATGATAGGCAGAGCATCTGAGTCATTTTATTAGGCGAATAATCACAATCAATATAGATCTGATATATAACATACCATTCTGCATGAAAAATCCTTAAAAGGAGGCAAAACGTGATTGCAGGGGATATTGTCGCCAATCTTAAAATAAATAAAAAATAATGTTCAAAAGAAGACTGAAACAAGCAAACATCCATATAATTTTGACTATCAAGTGAAGAAACATACCACAGAGGCACCTGTAGCCTTAGAAACAGGGTGCAAGTCCTCCTTCCGAACACGTCATACCGTAATTGTACCACCCTCCATAATGTAATGAAATATTTGAGTGAACAATATTTATAAGCATATCCATCATTTTATGATAAAATTACGTAATACATCGGATAAGCATGTCCTTTAATTGAATAAACATACTAAAAACATTTCTGAAAAACATTCCTTTGAGGGATGAAAGCCCTCAAAGAAGCAAAGGACATAAGGTATATAAGATAGGAAAACATCAATAAAGATTGAAATAATACCATAACTACTTATTTAAGAGAAGAAGTCCAAGTCATCATTGTCTCCAGTAGCTTTATTGTTTTTGGCTTCGACCACATAAAGGGGAAGTTTCTAGACCCCCAACACCTGCAGTAAGGTGTGCAAAGATCTCAAGTAATATTTACCATCAAGAAACCAAAAAATATTTTAGATAAATTACGAATTTAATTAAATAGAGATAAAAATAAACAATGGAGATGAGCTCTGAGAAACTGCAAATCGGGAATGTATAAACAATGAACGGTAAAATGGTAGGGTGATTGTGATAGATAATGAACGCTATAAATGTTGAACAGTAAAACCCAAAGAAACGAAGTTGTGGACTCTTCGAAGTGTATTGGACAGCAGAGAGATTGTGATTTACAGAACGATAAATTCAGGTAGCGAGATACATTGCTTTATCAATTCTACGTTCCCCTCAAAGTTGTTTTCTTTTTATATGTCGTACCATAATTTAAGAATACCAATCAAATACAAAAATTTAGCAGCTACACGCGTATTTTAATATCAGTTTAAATGCAAAAATTACAAATAAATGATTGTTCCTTTTAACTTGCAACAATAGATCAATAAAATATAATTAAATGATTACCAAACAGTAAAGCCCAAACTAATAAAAAAAATAGTAAAAATATACAAACACCCAGAATGAAAGGAGAAATTCAACAATAATCAATATTGAGAATATGTTTTTTCATATGCCGAATGATTCAATTCTTCATACTTGACTACATTTTGACAGTTAGTAATCCTTCAATCCGTTTTAAATAGAACTTTATATATTAATGGGATCAAAGTCCTCTTCTTTGCAACAACGGACACCCCAGAGCTTGAGTATCATGGTTTCTATGTGATGATGAATATTATTATTTTAAAACAGATTAAACATAAGGTTTAATGTGAATGAATTTTAATTCCCTTAGAGAGATTGAATTGTTATTCCCATAAACAGGGCACTTTGCCTCGCACTGTCAACTTACGGGTCAAAATGAATTATCTATATATCTAAGAAACTACCTAATGCTAACTGAACATGGGAGAAATAAAATGTATACCAATTAGGTCTGCAAGTTTCACGTCTAAGTAATCCCCGACCCAATAGTTTTTGTATTAACCTAAGTTTCTAACATGAAATTTCCAAGTAAAAGTTGAATTTCATATTATAACTTGAAATCATGAGTTGTAACTTAATACTAGAATCTTATTTGAATAATAGCTCAAACACAACAAAATTTTAGTCCCTAAAATTTAAGAGACATGTTTGTTTGTATAGTTAAGAAGTTATCATATCCATACAAATATCATATAAAAACTGATTCAAGAGAGGATGAGTAGTCATAAAAAACTAACAAATTGCATATACAAACTTACAGTGGTATACTAATGTGAATACCATTTAACTCCAATGTGAAAAGTAAACACCAAAGCATCTGTGACACCCCGCGATCCGAGATAAGGGGTGGCCAGCACGATACTCAAACGTAACAGGAATAATGAATGGATATCATTCTCAGCATCACAAAAATAAACTGAGTATACGGAAAAACCACCCAATAAATCAGAAAATGGGTTGCCAAAAAGTTTAGAAATTTAAAACCAGTTAAGAAAATTAAACTAAACAACCCAAATCTGACAAGCAAGTGGAATTCCAAAAGAGTATATATATAATACAACAAAAATGAATGCACACAAGAGGACCGAATAGGCTGTCGGTCCACAACTACATACATCGTATTACAATAAATTTATATCTTACATAGTACATCCATTAATCAAATAGAAAATTTTGGGCCACACGCTCGAGTTAAGACCCGATCATAGCTAGAACACAAAAATGAAAGCGTTTAATACAACGTCCTGTAATAATCCGCAAAATCTTACATCTCGTCAAAAGCAAAGGGATGGGAATATCAAAACGGGTGCCCTTGCGGTGGAGAACCTGAGCGGATACAATCATATACACAACAAGGAAAATGAACCGGTCAGGGCCTGGTTTTATATGACCACCAGAAGAAATAAAAAGCATGATAGGTATGAACAGTTATGCATGAATGACAAGGATGATAATATGGCATGTTAACTAGCATGTTAAACTTATATTACAATTTAAGATATTTAACTAATTATGAAATGAAATGTCATTTACATAAGAGAATAAAAGTAAATAACTTTAATTTAAAACCTTTGCTCATTAATCCAATTACCATTTCCTTCTTACATTCCTTATTAGGAATAAAACCATTTATTCGGTTTAATCAAGAAGATATAATTTCCCTTCATTAATTAAAACTTTCCATCATTAATCATCATTTCCATTTTTATCTTTCCATTCCTTATCAGGAATATAATTTCTATCAAGTGCTCTTTATGTCACATATCTCAATCACATGCTCTTTGTGGCACGTATCCATGCGCTTTATGGCATATATATCCATCAAGTCCCACTTGATGCAGAAAAGTTATATTCTCATACATATAACGATTATAAGACCTCCCCTCCGAGTTTTCCCACTGGGCGCGCCCCTAAATAACTATCATCTTCTAGGGCCTATCACATATAAGACAACCTGGGCTCATAACGCAATGTCGGGAAGCGGCCATATGCCTGCGGGATAGTGAAGACCACACCCATAATCTCCTATCCATCGCAGAAAAATAAATATATTTAAAACAACGCTCATATGGCCTAGGACTATATCCACCCTGCGTTAATTTTTCAGGGGCATCACCTCGCGCACGGACTTCCCTTATGATAGTATTTAGAGAGGTGTGTACAAGTAAATTAACATTTACCATTTGAAATCTCACTTTCATTTTCAATTTTCATTTCCAAATTCCATTTTCGTTATCCATGTATTTGGTTCTTTTTATTCGAGCATATCATCTTTAAATAGTTGGGTTCATTTTATTTGAACCTATCATCATTAAACAATTGGGTTCATTTTATTCGAACCTATTCCCATCGAATATCATCATTGATATTCCTCAAATTTGCAAGTCCGGATTCAGTCTCCAACATAATCATCATGTTTCTATAATTCCCAAAATTCATATAACTTCGATAAGCCCCTGAAGTCTCCAAGCATGGGCATTTAACTTCCTAACTTCTAAAAATTCAATAAAATAAGTAATGCCTTAACATTACTTTAAACCTCCCTAGAATAAACCCTAGATGACCCAATTTTAATCTAGGGTGGCGACCAAACTCAATTACTACTCTAGGAATCTAAGTTTACTTCATTCAAGAAGGTTCCTAGGTCCTAAGCCTAAAAAAAAGGTAAAAATTAAACTAGAAAAATAACTCAAAACTGCAGGAACCGAATCGATTCGCCCTGGCGAATCGATTCGCTCTAAAAGCGAATCGGTTCGGAGAACAAACTAAACATTCTGCAACTGCCGAATCGATTCGGTCTTAACCCGAATCGATTCGGGTACCCAGACCTGGAAAACTGCTTCTATGCGAATCGATTCGCCCAAGGGGCCGATTCAATTCGCCCCTGCGAAAAAGCCAAGTTTGGCTATGGAGTTTTAAACTCCAAATCTTCTCCCAAACTCAAAACCAACCAAACCTAGATCATCTAATGGAACTATTACACCACAAATACACCTAACTACCATCATTTACAATATTTATCATCCAAATCACTTCCCAAAGGTTTTATACCCATAAATCCACAAAAGCCCTAACTAAAATAAATCATAACTAATCCACAACTATCAATTCTAATTAATCAACTTAAATCATATAGTAGCAAGTAGATAACTTGCCTTGATCTTGCAAATTCAGATTTGATTTGGTGTAGACAACAATCCAATCTCCAATCTCCAAATCTCTCTTTTTCTCCCAAAGTTCTCTTCCTCTCTCTACTCTCTCTAGGGCTAGAAGTGTGTAATGGAAGAATATGAATA
Source organism: Sambucus nigra (assembly GCA_949130495.1). Taxonomy (NCBI): domain Eukaryota; kingdom Viridiplantae; phylum Streptophyta; class Magnoliopsida; order Dipsacales; family Adoxaceae; genus Sambucus; species Sambucus nigra. The sequence continues at coordinate 56,720,279 of OX422213.1, forward strand.
GAGCTGGGGAAATAAAACGTGGCTTAAGTCTAAGAAGTCTACTTAAATGATTAATACGCGATATAGTTACTCGCAACTACACATTTAAGCTATAACCAGTCAAAAGTGCCCGAAATACCAAAATACAATATGGCAATTATTTTGACTGTCTCGCACCTACCGGGACTAACTACACCCTCCAAATTATCATTTGGGAATTTTATAACTCATTTTAAGTTCCGATTTCACATTAAACCAAAATGTCATTTTAAATCTTATGACACTATAAATCACCACGTGGATATTTTTACCTACTTACAAGGTAACTATACAACAATTTAGTAAATATTAACCTTTTCCACATTAAATTAATATTTGCTCTACATTTTGGCATTTTATATAATTATTTCACGCAGTAAATAAATATAAAACAGGCTCTCAAAAGTGAGGGTTGTTACAGCATCTTCAAAAGTAAAATAAACACAAAATGTAAACATGAATAATTCATTGAACAAAAAAATCATAAAAGTTAAAACACAAATTGTAGAGGTCATACCTAAGATATCTTAAAAACCAAAAATCAAAACAACAACAAATTAGAGAGACACCAAACTAGTACCAGGAAGATCAAAGGCTAAACAAACCCATGATCATTTCATTTAAATTTGGGTTATGTTACCCTTCTTCCACCAATAGAGGCAATTACTTCTTTAAACTAGAGAAAAGCTCGTAATAGTAATAAATTGTTATTTAAAATCACACACACACATATACATATGTGTTGTTTATATGGTCCAAAAATTTTGAACCCTTACTAATATATCCAGAAAACATGTGTGCAATATTCTTGTAGATGTAGATAAAGAAAAACATAAAACCACACAAATCGAGCCATATTCTTTACTAATATCAACAAAATCAAAGAAATCCCTAGCGTAATTGCAAGTTCAATTGGATATAAACAAATTGCACAAAATTATTTGTAGAAAACCCATATCGCACAAAATTATTTGCAGAAAACCCTAGTAACTATAAAACTTCAGCAAAATAAAGAGAGAACGTAATAGAGAAAATCCACAGATATAAACCCTAGCAACGTTATACAATGAACCATAGGTTGTTTGATTTCTTACCTGTGTATGCTTCTATGGAGACAAAATTATACAATGAACATAATAGCGCCTCTTGTTTTGGGGAGATAGAGAACGAGGGATGGAAGAGAGAGTGGGAGAGTTGGGGTGTGAGAGAGTTGAGGAAAGGCAAGAGCCCGCTTTTTTTCTTTTACTATGTCACTTTTCCCCTAAATTTTTCAGTGTAGCGGGAAAGGAGCGCGCCTCTTATTTTTCATTTATATCAGTTTTAGATTTGAGAAGGATAAAACTAAAGACGGTAAATCACAGTTCTAAAGAAACGTGGCATAAATAATTCTTTTTTTATAGCAAATTTATTATAACTGAGATAAAAATTAATTATTAAATTAAAACTGCCATAAATATAAATATTTATGTCATTTAAACTTTAACTGACATGATGTTAATTTTAAAACTGACATAAATGACTATTTTTCTTGTAGTGAGTGAAATCTTCAGTAACATAAATAGTGAATACTTGACTTTAGTGTGTTAACACTTATTTAAAATGATAAACGTTGAGATCATATACGGAACACTACGACGAGGGGTAATTATATGGATAAGCCTATCACCTAGTTAGAAGTGTCAGATGGCTAGGTTGGAGTAGATGTACGTTAGGCGTGCACACTAGTCGAGAGGTGAGAATCTCATGTGAGAGTTGTAACTAACATGCATATAATACTTGCTTTAATGCAATTTTAAATAATTGCTAAAACAAATATTTCTACATATCGGGCTCTGACCCGTTTCTTGTATATCTTTTCTCTTTTGTTATATATATATATATATATATATATATATATATATATATATCTGTGTGTGTGTGTGTGTATTAGTACATGTGCCCATCCACAGGGACACCGGTTCTAGTTACTTGGATGGTTTGTCGAGCTGCAACTGTTGTGGAAGTTGAGGGATATTTGAGATTAGTCTCTTCTCCCATTTCATTCAGTTCCTAGTTCAAATATCTCAATTAGGGCATGTGTCGCCCATTCTCATTAGCGGATTTGTACTCAGTTTTCTTTGCAGTTCTTCGCGGTTAGTTTGAGTATTTATTATGGTTTGTGTTGTAACTGTGAACTGGAAGGTTTTATCCACTCTTATCTATTCAGTATTTTATTCAGTCAGCATTTATTCTTGTGTATGGTTTATAATTACATGTTTCGAATTTTGAAATTTATTGGTTTAAAGTTTAATTGGAAAATGTTTTGACACTAGCTTAAGGTAATTAATTGGATTTGAGTTTCGACAGTGATGCTAATAATGAACCAATTGAACATTCCGTTATAAATGTTATAAAGGACTGATCACTCGATATCTAATTGCGTGGGGTATCACATAATGTTCCCATGAAATCAATACCCTGGCAATCAAATAATTCAATGATGAGTATGGGGGTTATAGGAATCATGTCTCGGTGCGTGATAACTCCCATTCTTTGGCACATATCGCAATATTTGCAATAGGCGTTCACATCTCGAAATATAATGGGATAATAGAGGTCGCTTGGTAGAATTTTAGCGACCGTCTTATTCTTGGAGAAGTGGCTTCCACATCCTTTCGTATGACAAAACAAGATCACATCTTGGATTTTTTCATCCGGTATGTATCGTCGAATGAGTTAGTCCGCACAATATTTGAATAAGAATGGGTCTTCATAGAAGAACATGCGGGACCAAGTGAGTAATTTCTTATTTTCTTACGGTGTCCATCCATGAGGGACAGCTCCCGTGATAAGATAGTTCACGATGTCCGCAAACCATGGTAAAGAAGAAGTGGGGAAAAGCTTCTCATCTGGGAAATACATGTCTATGGGAATCAGATCACTAGGCACATCGGACGAGAGCCACGATAAGTGGTCGATAACAATGTTTTCTACCCCTTTCTTCTCTTTTATAGAGAGGTTAAACTCTTGTAGGAGTAGGATCCACCTTACGAGGCGCGGCTTGGCATCCTTCTTAGCAAGGAGATATTTCAGGGCCTCATGATCGGTAAAACATGTTATAGATAACCCAACTAGATATGAGAAAAATTTGTCCAAAGCAAAAACAATCGCTAATAACTCTTTCTTCGTGGCGGAGTAGTTTAGTTATGGTCCAGTCAATGTCCTTATAGCGTAATAGATGACATGAGATTTCTTGTCTTTTCTTTGTCCCAAAGCAGCCCCGATAGCATAATCGCTATCATCACACATACGCTCGAATGGAATAGACCAATCCAGAGCTTGCATGACGGGAGTGAAAATTAACATGCTTTTGAGATTATCAAAAGCTTCTTGTCATGCGTCATTCCACTCAAAGGGGGAATCCTTCATAAGGAGGTTACTCAAGGGTCTAACGATCGCGCTAAAATCCTTGATAAACCGTATATAAAAACCTGCATATCCCAATAAGGAGCACATGTCCTTTAGTGATTTAGGTGGGGGAAGCTCGGCTATGATATCTATTTTAGCTCGATCAACTTCTATTCCCTTATATCAAACTATGTGGCCTAGAACTATACCCACAATCACCATCAAGTGGCATTTTTCCCAATTAAGGACAAAGTTCTTCTCCACACATTGAGATAAAACGTTTTTAAGATTTCCTAAACATTGGTCCAAAGAGGGGCCAAAAACCCTGAAATCATCCATGAAAACCTGAAGTCCTCTTTCTACCATGTTGATAAATAGACTTAACATGCACCTTTGAAATGTCGTTGGCGCATTACACAATCTAAAAGGCATACGTTTGTATGCAAACGTACTAAATGGACATGTAAAAGTCATCTTCTCTTGATCAAGTATATATACCTCAATTTGGTTATAACCGGAATAACCATCAAGAAAGAAATAGTATGGGTGTACAGCTACGGTTTCAAACGTATAGTCAATGAAGGCAAGGGGAAGTGATCTTTCCTCATCCCGACATTGAGTTTCCGATAATCAATGCAAACACGCCATCCGATGGTGGTGTGTTGAGGAGTTAATTCACCCTTAGCATTTTCGACCACTGTCATTCCTGACTTCTTCGGGGTGACTTGAATTGGGCTCACCCATTTGCTATCCGAGATAGGGTAGATCATCCCGGCATCTAATAACTTTAGGATTTCTACTCTAACGACTTCTTTTATGGTTAGGTTCAATCGCCTTTGCATTTCCACCGATGTCTTCACGTCCTACTCGAGGTGGATTTTATGGGTACAAATTAGGGGACTTATACCCTTCAAATCCTCTATTGACCAACCAAAAGCACCTTTGTACTTCCTCAAAATTTCAAGCAACTTACCCTCTTGCTCATTATCTAGGCTAGGGGAGACATCAATAGGAAATGTCTCAACCTCTCCTAGAAAAGCATATTTCATATTTGAGGGTAGTTTATTCAACTTGAGGGTAGGAAATTTCTCTTCGAAGGGAATCGAGCATGAATCCCTCGGGGGTAATTCCTCAAATCTATAAACTCAATGGACATCTCTCAACTCCTCTAACTACGCTCCCTCGTCTAATATGACTTTCAACTCCTCGACCTCTTTCTCATACAATGTGTATGGGATTTCACTTTCCTCACCTCTCACTAGGCATGCCTCTATCGCATCCCCACCCATGGTTCTCTCAATGTGATCTTATACTACCTCCTCTATGAAGCCGACCATATGAGATTCATCTTTGTCACCCATTTGGTTAGCAACATTGATGATGTTTGTCTCAAGGGTCATGTTCCAAAAAGTAAGTTGCATTTTCCCATTTCATGTATTGATTAAGGCATTAGCCGTAGCTAATAATGTCCGAACTAAAATGATGGGAACATGGTTGCTAGAATGGATGGAGGGTTTCGTGTCCCAAATGACAAATTCTGTCGAGAAGTAGAAAGTGTACACTTTGACTATCACGTCCTCAACAATCCCTCAAGGCACCTTTACTGTGTGATCCGCTAACTGAAGAGTGATTCGTGTGGGCTTAAGGTCACCCAACTAAAGTTTCCTATAAATGGAGTAGGGGAATATATTAACACTAGCACCTAAGTCCAATAAGGCTCTCTCAATTCTATGTGCTCCAATGACACATGAGATTGTGGGTTCACCCAGATATTTAAACTTGGGTGGAAGGTCGTTAAGTAGAACGAAGCTCACATTCTGTGATAGGAAGACATTAGTCTTCACCGCTATCCATCTTTTCACAGTCAAAAGATCTTTAATGATCTTGCCATATGCAGAACTTTGCTGGATAGCATCAATGAATGGCAAATTCAGCTTCACTTGCTTAAGAACATCTAGCACATATGCACGGGAGGCTCCCTTTTGAGGTGCGGCCAATCGTTGAGGGAAGGGAGCAATGGAGAGCGGTTTCACAATAACTTTGGGCTTGCAATTGTCTTCCCTATTAGTCTCCTTCAAGGAGTCATCTTAGGCCTCTTTCGTATCGGGTGAAACCTCCTTGTCTTTTGAATTCTCGTGTAGGAGAGATGATAAATCTATGACCCTCCCAATATGTAAAGTGGTGACAGCTTGGCATTTATCTTGTTGATCGAAAGATGTAGATCTAACACTAGCTTGACCTTGAGGAAGTCTTTCCCCTTGAGGGAGAAATTTTCCCTTCTATGGGACATTTAACGAAGTTTGCAACCTAGATATGCTTGTCTGTATTTCTGTGAACATACGATCGTCTTTAGTGTTGGTTGCATTTTGAGACTAGATAAACTGATTTAAATTATCCTCAAGAGACCTCCGCGGTGGGGTAATGTATGGGCATGGAGGTGGTGCCTGCATGTGGGGCTGCATCGATGGTGCTTGCTGAAATTAAAGATGGAGTGGAGGTAGGGTGATAGGCAGGGTTTTATCGCGGTGAGAGAGTCACCTACACGCCGGTCGTTTGTTATTCAGCTCACCAACTGTATAAAAAAACCTAAACTTATGACTACACTCAACAGGTGAGTATATGGGCCAAGTCTGGGTATCAAAAATCCATAGAGACGAGTTTCTAGAATCTATAAGGTTTAATACTTCTAAAATAAAAGTGTAAAAGATAATTACAACAAAAAGGAAAAGATGCATAAAGGGGAAAGATTAATCAAGGCGAGTGTATTGAAATTAGACTAATAAAACGTTACATGAGGCGACGAATAATAGGTTGCGTCGAATATCCCTCACCCGAGTTAATTAGTACAAAATGGTTACATGGGTCGACGAGTTATTACAAATGTGTCTCGTTTCAACAGTTAATTAAATCAAGAGTTGTCACACCCCTAAATTCTCATAAAAGTCTAATACAATTTTGGCGTCAATAAATACCCCTGAAATTATGCATGCAAGGTCGTAAGCATGGAGCATACATGATATGCCCCGTCAAATCTCCTAGGGGCAATAACTAGGATAACACATTGAAAATAGACCCATAAACTCCATCACCAAATCAAAGAAACACGTTAACCCGAGGTGAGTTCAATACAAAAAAACCTAAACTAGATTAGCTAGAAAGCATATTAAAAAGCATGTATTAAAAGAAAGAAAGTAAACCTAGTTATGAAAGCAATAAAAAGAAAGAAATACAACTAATTATCTAGGCATGAAATAAAACTACAACAATGGAAATAAAAGAAAACAACAAAATTAATAAGCTTACATACATGAAAGTGGGAAAAACACCCAAAGGAAATGGAGAAGGGAAAATCTCTCCTCACAAACCCCAAACTAATGTAAAATGTAAGATATTTCTCCCAAATCAGATAAATGAGTTTATATTCAAAACCCCAAAATGGAAAACTTGTAAATAGAAAAGCTGAGAAAAATAGGGAATCGATCGATCGACCCCTTAGGTCAATCGATCGATCGATCAGGTCCCAGCCCACTGAGAAAAATTCTGGAAGGTTGATCGATTTACCCTTTTGGTCGATCAATCGATAAGGCAGGTCTCCAACAAGTTGCCCCTACTTTGGTTCATTTTGAATTCTCTTATGCTAAAATCTCCGTAACTTCTTCATTCAGACTCAGAATCATGCACCGTTTGCGTCTAGGCAAAGCTTGAGAGGAGGGATACAACTCTCATGTAAATGTTGGGCTAGAAACTATAAATTGACCGAATTGCCCTTGCGCGTGTCGATATGTACGGAACATAGCTGGAATGTATCCAAACTCCATAATTAGTACTTAAATACCTACAAAAGCTCAATTATACCCTATATAATGTTAACAATATAAATCCATGGTTGTCTAGTCAACGGGCTTAAATATAGAGATAAAGGCACTCGAGGAGCTAAAAATGCGTAGGTTCAAGGGTATAAATATGCAATATTCGGTACGAATTACACCCCCTAACTTACACATTGCTAGTCCCTAGTAATATAATTAGATGAAACAAGAACTCTAAGAAAACCAAAAGGACGATACAAGTACAAAATGGGAAGAAAAAGCAATTAAAAGATAAGGCCACTTTCGCGGGTAAATGATTGCATTTAGCATATGCAATAAGACGTTAAACCCCTAGGTTAACCAAGTGGACGAGTGTCGTCTCGTGAGAGTTTTCAGGGATGAAACCCACAAACATCAAATAGTTTCCTCAAAATAAGCCCAACCCAACATACGATGAACTCAATAATACGAATAAGATTTCATACGCATTATTAGCACATTGAACGAATTCAAACAAAAGTTTGTATTATTACCATTTTAGAATGAACCTCATAGAATTGAAACCTCAAAATGTGGGAGGGGAGCGAGCACATGCAAAGTGTGATTTGGCAAAAACTTAAATAATCGTATACTAAATAAACCAAGCATATATTCAATCCTCGCGGACTTTACACTTATCAAGTGAATTCACTCAAAACAGGGAGGTGACACAGGGAACATGCGTGCAAAAAGAGTAAATGAAAATGAAAACTAGGCCGTGCACATGTCACAAATGAAGAACGCTATATATTAACTGAAAAATGTAATCACAATGAAAGGACACCGCTCATTAAAGTAGGTAAAATGCATTTTCACGGATTATCAAAACTATTATGAATTTTAAATTAAATGCATCGTAAGATCACATAGGACTTGATAGGGTTATAATGTAGGTTTGGCTAGGGTACAAAATGAAGTATATATGTATGTATGGATTCAAAGTGTTCGGAGATGAAAACTTGGAATAATGGAAAAATGCAGGCAATTTCAAAAGTTGGAAAACAAGTTCCAAATAAGCATTGGATATATCATTTGGAGAGAAATCAAAGTTTATTGAACACTATACATAACATATACAAATTACTCTTTCTTTTCTTTTATTCTTTTTCTCATGATTTCTTTTGTTTTCTTTCTTTATCTTTTTCACTTTTTCTTTTCACACTCTTGAATGCCTAAATTGCAACCACAAGACAATAACATCATTCAATCCCAACTATCATTCCAAGCAAAGGTACGACAGGTAATGTGTATGGCTTAAAACTCCAATTTGGATTTGGTTATGGGATTTTTGGTTAATGAAAAGATAGGCTATATTAAGGCTCAAAGGGGTTGACGAGGGTAAACATATAAGGTGAGGTCAAGGCTAATATGGTCGATATAACAAAGATGGCCTATGATCATTTCCTAAAGTTTACGTAATTCTCGAGTCAAAACAAACTTTGAAAATCATGCTCAAGTAATACATTTCGTATATGAACTCAATTAATGAACGATCAATGAAAGAATAGAGAGATTACCAACGACTCTAACATTTTCAAAGAGGAAAGAATAGTGTATTACACTCGCAAACGACGAAAGGTACAAAGCTTAATCGGTGTAAGTGTATACAATGCAACAAAAGATTACCGAGTTATAAAAATCTTAAACCAAATCAATAGAACAAGAATAGTGCATGTGCTCATGGGGTTAAAGTTTAATTCATGAAGTTATTCATAATAACAATAATCGAGAACTAAAGTCTAATAACTTCTAAAATTTAGAACATTTATCATTGGGTTGTCTATTGGATCGGGCAATTATTGAAATTTATCATCAGAAATAAAGGCAAAATTTCCAACAAAGGAGAAAAAATAAAGAAAATCTTTTTGAAAATTTTAATTTTTCTATGAAAAGCATACTAAGTATCTAACATGTGAGAAAAAACATGAACTAAGTAAAGAAATGGATAGAATATCCCACACCCCTAACTTAAAACCTGACATTGTCCTCAATGCGAATTAAGAATAAAAGTTAAAAAGAGGAAAATAGTGATCTTACCCACAATGGAGCGATCTCCGGAAAGTACAAGTCCAAAGATTCTACAAAACATGTTAGTACCAAAGCATAACAAAAATAAAGAATAAAATTTTTAACTAATTACACTAGATTATAAGTAAGAAGAAAAATAAGCTACTATATACAACGTACTAAATAGGCTTCACACTAACTATACACTAGAATTCTAAATAATTGAGGGTCCAACATGAAAATGATTTCACTTTGGAGGGTGACCGGTGTACCCTCACTCTCAAGAATGCCTTCCGAAAAATATGAATTTTGTTTGAACAACAAAAGGCATGTGTAATGCACAATAAAGGACCCATCGTCAATTAAAAGTTTTGGAGGGATGATGGGGGATTTGGATTGAACGGGTGATAAAAACATGTGGGGACCGAGAAAAGAAGAATATCCTCCCAAGGATTTTGAAATTGGAATGGGAGGGGGATCACATGAGGGAAAAGATGCCTTCATGAAAGGCGACTTGATCAAGTACTCCTCATCGGAGAAAAGGTTTAACGCATTAAAGTTTGAAACCGATTCATCAGGTACTTGTGACGGTGTGATAACAGAGAATGAAAATGGGGAGGAAAGAAATTCAAACTCAAGATATGAGTCATCATCGCTTGGGAATTGAGTTTCGAAGAAAATAAGATCATTTTCAATGAAATGTTCTTCTTTGGGGGCCAAAGAAGAAATCATTTCATTGCAAATGGATATTACTTCCATTTCATACTTATTTTCATTATCTATTATGCAATGGGAAAAGTCAGCAATGGTTTGTTCCAAGTAGGCACAAAAACCTCATTTGGTCCAAAACATTCCTCGACTTCAAAAGTCTCGAAAGAATAATCATCGTCAAATTCAAATAATAAATCCAACTCATGTTCCGAACATTGATTTTCTTCCCGAGAACGGTTCTCAAGTTTCTCATTTTCAAGCATGTGCAAGCCCTCAACGAAAGTCATAGGCCGAGGTGCGGATCCTTGAAAATGCGAACTTTGTAAATTACCATCAGACTTATACTCAAACTCATTATTATAAGATTTATATATACGAGGATACGAGTTCGCACCATACATAATCAAAGGTAAAAACAAAGCGCTGTTGAATAGCTACATGTGCATCGTACTCTTAAACACCCTGGTTACCTAGGGCAAACGAGGTTAAAAGATCAATGATGGATGTGCATACTACATAACACGATTCACATAAAACTCAATTCAAACCCTATATTCAACATGGGTAAACTACATCGGGTTGGGTTCATGCACCCCAACCCTTAAAAACTTAGCCAGATATGATAAAATTAAACAAAGACAAAATTTCTATAGTGGAGGAAATTATGACTAGTTTCAAAAATTTGACAAGACAAATTTTGAATTAAGAATTGAAGACTAAAAATCACGAATTACTCTAACTAACTACTAAAGAAATTGAAAACAAAAATTAATTATTACTTGCAATGAATAAACTTGGATATAAACTTTGATTCTTGAATTAACTGCAAAACTTCAAAACTAGGGTTTTTCTCTACAAGAGCCATCTAAAAACTAATAATATTCGAACCTCCTAATGTCTGATAATAAACAAAAATAAATACACTTCGAACTTTTATAAGAGTTTGAACCAAGTAAAACTCTAAATAAGGAACAAAAAATCTGGGAAAATCTCAATCGGACCAGTCCGACGGGTTTCTTCGGTTCAGTCTGGAAGTAATCGGATCGATTCGGTATTTTCTCTAAACAGATCGGTTTGGTGGTCAAAATGGTCCAGTGTGTTCTCGCTTCCCAGATCGGTTCATTTTTGGTAATATCTGGATCGATCTGGTTGCCAAATTAAGACAGAGTGTTTTTGTTCCCCTGACGGGTTCATTTTTTACTAACCCCAGTTTGGTTCGGATCTGTAAGTGTTCCAGTCTTCTTTTCTTAATTTTTTCATCTTTGAGGCTTCATGTTTTCTGACTCGATGCTCAGACTGTGATGCCATTTCTTCCTACGCACTTGTGGATGCAAAGTTTTAATATTTCTTATTGGTCCCTCGTCCGAACTCTCGATGTGAATTGACAATTTTTCCCTCTGACTTTCCTTTCTTTGTTGGTTTCTCGGCTTTGGATTCCTCTTCTATTCACTTTGCTTAAAAATCTATAAAAAGCATGAAAAATACACAGAACTCGATGCACTATGTGGGAATGGTCAGTAGCATATAAATGAGATAAATCTATATGTTTTACATTATTAGAGGTGCTAAAAGCTACTAAATTGAAGGGATAAATTAGGAAGAATTTATGCCTAATCATTGGGTTATAGAAATTGGGTAGAAAATATGTACACTTTATTTATGGGAATTAAATTTTAATTTTAATTGAATTGAGAGAATGATATTATGATGATTATTATTGAAGAATATATAGGCATTCCTTAACTGTACCACCCACTGTACGGGGTGTGTTGTCGGCTATGATTTTGGTTATTATGCAAAGACTAGGCGGCCATGAACCCTGGTTGGAGATTATGCCAAACGTTATTATGATAGTGATGCCAAGATTTTATGGCGGTGATGACAGGTTATGATGGATCATGTACAGAAGTTATGTTATTTAATTTTTGGGGCCATTGGATTGTCCCGATGATAATTTACAGGGTAGTGGGAGGTAGTCCATACCGTATAGTGGGAAATATAGCAGGAATTGATACCGGGTCTTGGTTTTTGTAGTGTCATTGTGAGATCTTAGGTGATAATTATATTATTGGGATTTTAGTTTGAGTGTTCATATTCCATACACTCTTGTATATGATGCACGCACACACGATTATGTGTAGTTACACTTGGAGCATTTATACGAGGTAAAGAGTTTCTCGCTCACCCCCACAAGTTTTTTTTTGTTTTTCAGGCTGATGTGACATGATATTTATGGTATCGTTGGGATTGGGACCGTCACTAGAGGCTCTGGATATTTATTTTCAAAATTTATTTTTATCATTTTGTTTATTGTAAATTATTTTATAAAAGCACATTTTGAATTTAATAAAATTGAGAAATTGTATTCAGTCGATTTATTATTCATGCTTCCGTAAATTTGTTCTCAATCTAAATGGTATTTTTTTATAAAGAAAAATATCTAATTTTTCAGTATTTTTAAGTAGCACCTCTCTGGGTGTTACACCAAGAAGAGGCAGTGGTGACAGAAACTAGGGTGCTTGCTCCTCAAGGAAGGCAGACCAATACAACATAAGCGAATCCAATGGCAGGTATGAATCTGATGAGAATGTTTTTTGAGTTTCTGAAACAAAACCATATGGATTTGGAAATCTTGAGACAAAGTTGTGTAAAACCAGCTGCAACCCCTCTAGAGGGGCAGCCACTGTAGTAACAACAATAGTAGAAGTGGCTCCACCATGACAGTTGGTGCTGGAGCAAGTTGTGACACCATTGAGTTCACTAGCAGCAAAGAGCATGGGTTTGGCAGAATATCCCTCCAAGCCTGCTACCGTAGAGGAGTGAAGAAGATGATCTCTTCCTCTCTAAGGGAAGCTTCTAATCTATATGAGGAGTTAAAGGATCCCTACCCACAAGGTGTGAATGAGATGCCATACACCGAGGGGTATATTCCACCAAAATTTATCAAGTTCAATGGAACAGGAGAAAATCCAAGAGAACATATGAAGAGATTTGTTGAGTACCTAGGAGTGCATGGGAATGACAAAAATCAAAGGTTGAGGGAATTATCCAAGACCCTCACAGGGAAGGCCTAGACGTGGTACTCCCACTTGGGGCCTAACAGCATCCCCACATGGGAGGAAATGCACAGGCAGTTCCTTCAAAAGTTTTTCGTAGTAGAGGATGAGTTCACATTGAGACACCTGATGCATGAGGTGAAAAAGTCGAATGAATAGTTGATGCAATATATTAAGTGTTTTCACTAAAGGGAACTAGATGTCCATGAGGATGTGGCAGAGGCAAGGTGCTGCAAATATATGTTGAGGGGATCTTAGAAGAATATAAGATCCACTTGGTCAATGAGACCAAGGATGGAACTTTTAGAGAGTTCACTAGGGCTGCCAGTAATATAACCATGATAATAAAGCCTACGTCCTCAAGTTGGAGGACACAAGTGCCACTGATTTCTAGAAGATTTCAAGTCTCGGGGTGGCATGTAGTTAATTATGTAGTTGGAGTGTCAAAGAGAAATAAGGTAGGCCCCATATCCAAAAGTAATAGCCCATATAACAAAAGAAAGTTTGGAGATTATGCCCCACCACTAGTGCCTTGTAGTGTAGTGAAAGCAATGGACTATTATCGAACATTGGTACGAGGGGGATAGCAGGTCCCCCTCATTTGAATGGGGAAATCCCAATTGCATTCGACTAAGCTAATCCTAAGTATTGTGAGTTACATCAGAGGGTAAAACATTCTACTAAAGACTTCTACTACCTATAGAGGATCATTGGCGAGAAGGTGGCCAATGGTACATTGTAAATACCTATGTTAGGTGTTAATGATAACCCACTTCCAACGCATCATTATGGCACTGCCAATATGGTAGTGGTAGGTGATGAAGCAACAGCTCGAGACCTGATAGAATGAGAAGGTAGTGAGAAAATATGCGAGGAGTTAACAGGACTATCACTGTACAGTGAACAGATAATTAAGAAGGAGAGGGGGCACGAGGAGTGGTTGTTCAATCTTGACCAAGAATAGGCTAGATGTGAGGGGGTTGAGAAAGTGAACCCCCAGAAGGAAAATTAGATGTCATCCTTGCTCTGGATGACGGAGGAACATCTGAGGCAGAGTATATCTGCAACGCTCAAACTTACGAAGTGGACCTAGACTCCGAGTGTGAAGCCATAATGAGGAGTACTAAGTTCAAATGGTTATTTAATCAGATAAAAGTAAAATATGACACCTGGGTAACCATTACAAGGAAGGTTTTGGAAGCATTGGAGCAGTGCGGGGACCCTTTGATAAACTGGTACGGACCCATCAGACGGTTGATTAAAAGATACACTTTTAAAGTGGTCTTCTCTGAGGTAGATAGGCAAGTGCCATATTTTCAAAACCGCCCGCTCTACGTGAAGGTCATGATCAGGATTTTCTTTCCTCGAGGCATTGATGGATGGAGGAGCATCCATCAACCTTATGCCAATCAACACACTATATGAGACATGTATTTCTCAAGAAAAGATAGTGTCGGTACTGTTGGTGTTTTAAAGATTCAATAGCGCAGGCATGCACTTTGTTGGATACGTGAACGTGAGTATCAAGCTAGAGAATTTCACTTCCCACATTAAGTTTCATTTCATTAATTCCAACACAAGCTACCAATTTTGCATAGGGTGAGTGTGGATGCACACTCATGGCATAGTGCCTTCCACCTACAATTAATGTGCTAAAGCCAATATTAGAGGTACTGAAATTATAATCCAAGCAACACAAAATCCATTTTATGTGGAGGAGGCCCACCTGCTGGTTGCATCATTTCATACGGAGCTAGATAAAGAGAGAAGGAACTCAACAAGAAAGCTAGAGGTAATGGAGGTGATGGCAGACAGTACCCAACCAAGAACATCTGTGCATGACCGTTGGGGGAGAGGGTGATATCCCGGATAGAAAAGGAAAAGGGATGGTAAAGGCGATTGCCAAGCCCCCTTCAAAATGAAAGAAGGTGGTCCTATCGGGTCGAAAATCGATATACCATTTATAATGGTTTGCACGAGTGGCATTTCGGGATTAGAGCATTGACCCAACACCGAAATATTTTGTGGTGGTTGAGTCCCACATCATTGAGAATATTGAGGAGCTAGAAGAATCTTCAAAGTTCATACAAGATGGACCCAGGGAGAAGTTGCAAGAGCTAGAGGAAATAAACTTGAAGTAGAAGGGGTGAGAGTAGACCCATTCTAATTTCCAAATGTTTGAAATCAAAGGAGAAGGAGGAGCGCATGAACCTTCATAAGGAATTCATTGATGTATTTTCCTAGAAATACATAGAGATGCCAGGGATAGACCCAAAGGTGATCTCCCAGAAATTAAATGTTTTTCATAATACTCCCCCAGTCAAACAAGAAACTTGTACATACAAAACTAAGATAGACCTAAAGATAAAAGAAGAAGCAGATTCATCAAACCCATTCAGTAACCAGTGTGGCTCTCCAGCATTATTCCAGTGGAAAAAAAGGATAAAAGTCAAATCTCCATTTGGGTGGATTTTTGTGACTTAAATTGAGCATATCCCAAAGATGAGTTTCCCTTGCCAAGTATAGACAACTTAGTAGATTCTACAACAAGTCATGAAATGTGTAGTTCGTAAATGGGTAAGTCATTAATAATCAGATGAAGATGGACCCGATAGATGTAGGGAAGACTGCCTTTCGTACACCATTGGGAAATTTTCATAATACAATCATGATATTTAGGTTGAAGAACGTTGGTGACACCTACAAGCGAACCTTGATGTCCATCTTCCATGATTTGTTTCATGATATATTGGAATTCTATGTGGATGACCTAGTGGTGAAGTCCAATAAAGAAATCAAGCTTATATAGAACCTTCAGCGGGTGTTTGAAAGATGCCATAATTACAAGATGAGAATGAACCCCTCAAAGTGTGCCTTCGGGGTCACTGCAGGAAATGTTTTGGGATTTTTAGTAAATAGGTAGGGGTGTAGGTCGATGTGGAAAAGAAAAAATCCATTATGATGAAGCCACCTTCAAATATCGAACAATAACTTAAGATATTCTTAGGAAAGGTGTCCATACCAGCACAGATGGAGGTGACCAACCCATTTACCCCTTGCTGAAGGAAAAATCTAAATGGATCCGAGGAGAAGACCATAAGAAGACCTTTAATAAGATCAAGGTAATTTTGGCCTCTCCATCTACGATAATACCTCCAGAGGCTGGGGTACCACTGTTTCTCTACCTAACTTCAACATAAATATCTCTAGGAGAATTTCTCGCTCAAGAGAAGGAGGGGGTGGAGAATCCATTATTATTACTTATCAAGGGTAAATTCAGGTACCTAATCAACATATACAAATGTTGAGAGACACTACATTGCCTTAATCTTCATGGATCAAAAGTTGAGACACTATCGACTGGGTTTTACATTCCATATTGTCACTAAGTGTGACCCTGTCAAATACCACTTAGCCTGGATGATTCTGGTAGGGCGAGCAACAATCCTGTTGGAATATGATTTGAAGTATGTGACACCCAAAGCCATCAAAAGTCAAGAAGTAGTTGATTTATTTTCCCACTTACACAGTGGGAATTTTGAGCCTCCCAGTGAAGAGCTATCTCGACAAAACTTTTGAGCATGTCTGGCAAAAAAGATAGAGGAATGGTAGATGGAGTTCGATGACCCTAACGCATAAGGAATAGGAGGTGTGGATATTATCCTCTCAAATAGTAAGGAGAAGTTCACTCTCTCCTTCAAGATAGATTTCAAATGATCGAACAATGATGATGAGTACGAGGCCCTCGTTATTGGGTTATTGAAGGATCTTCGAAGAGGAATTCGAGTATTGTATATATGAGGGGTTTATAACCTGGTGATGAATAAAGTTAATGGGGAGTTTTCTCTCAAGCATGCCAGCCTAGAACCGTACAGATCCATCATACAAAAGTTGATGGGCAAGTTCCTGAAAGTGATCATTGAGAGGCATGCTCGAATAATGAAGAGGTATCCTGACACACTAGCTACAATAGCCCAAAAATTAGCCATGGATGAGTCATGGGAAACCATTATGGTATGGCGGAGAACAGTGTCTACCACAGTGAGGTCCCTATTCCCAAGTGATGAGCCGGAGGACTGGAGGTACTTGGTTGTGGGGTAGCTAGCTAACTACCACCTGCTACATGGAACACTTTATTATAAGAAACCCGATGGGTTCTTATCACGGTGTGAAGGAGAAGAGGAAGCAAGAGAGAGGTTGGTAATAATGCATAGGAAGCATTATGGGGATACTCATATCCTCTGTATCGCCGACTGCAAATGGGGGACTATTATTGGCCCACCATGAGCATAGAAGTTGTTCACCTCTAGTAGGGCTGTTTAAAGTGCCAAACCCAATTTGACTAGCCAACAGAATCTGATTTCATATAGGACTTTAAAGATTAGAGGCAACCCTACATAGCTTATTTTAAAGATAATGAACTGCCTACTGAAAGAGAAAATGAGATTTATCTACTAAAGAGAGTTATTATTTTCTACCCAATAGAAGGGGAACTCTATAGGAAGGGATACAATGAGAAATTACATAAATGTGTAGCCAATGAGGATGTGCGAAGAGTGTTAAAGGAAGCCCATGAGCTCTCCCACATTGGAGGTACCAACGTATATGACTAGTTGATGACGTTTGGGTATTATTAGCCAACCATGGAGGTTGATTACATTATTTATTTGAAAAGTGTAGAGCTTTCCAAGTAAATTAAAACATCGTACATTCCCCTTTCGTTAGTCTATGAATCCTAGCAACTCCCTACCCCTTCCACACATGGGCGTTTCATTTGGTAGGAAAAATCAGCCCAACCTCTCGTGGCAAATCTTTCATTATTGTGGCTACCGAATTGTATACAAAATAGGCAGAGGATGTTCCTATAAGAAGAGTAACTGCCCAAGTGGTAACATAGTTTATCAAGGAGTATATCATATGCAGGTTTATTATACCCAAAGTGATTCAAACAGATAATGGGAAATATTTCGTATGCAAAGGCATGACATTTCTCACTATTAAGTATAAGATTGTGCACGATTTCTCAAGTTTGTCCAAATCAAAGGGAAATGTCCAAGCGGAGGCCACAAATAAAACTTTGATCAATATACTAAAGATGATACTTGAGGGAATGCTCGGGGCATGGGATAGGAAGCTACCCATAACGTTATGGGCTTACCGCAGTTCAAAGACAAAGCCAACCAAGTTTACCACATTTTCACTTGTGAATGGGTCTGAAGTTGTCCTACTGGTGGAATTAGCGGTACCCTCAGCTAGGGTCGCTCTAAGCAATGGGCTCATCCCCTGATCTATGACATGTGAAGATGGAGTCATTGGACGAGCATCGAGATAAGGCAAAAGAGAACTTTAATGTCTAGACCATGCAGTTGTCCAGAGCCTATAAGACCCTAGTGAAGTCGAGAGAGTTTGAGGTGGTAGACTTAGTCCTTCATGCATCCACTCACTATCTTCGTAGCATGTCAACATCAAAGTACAACCCAATTGGGAGGGCCCCTTTCTTGTAATGGTAGTAGGAAAATCAGGGTACTGTCAGATATCAAAGCCAGAGACTGATTGTCTCCAATCTATCAGTTACAAGTGTCTGGAGAGGTATTATACCTACTTTTGTTAAAATTCATTTCCTTTGAAGAATTTGAGCGACTTCTTCTAACACCAGAAAAGCCTTTTTTTTGTATAAAATGATAGAGCAACATAGTCTTATAAATACTACACAATATGAAAAAGAAAAGAACAACAACTCTTTTATTATATCATTGCATATTATTCTTACTTTACTTACTTACCTATTGTATGAGGTAGATGCAACCGAATATATTTTTTTAGAAACACTCTCTACTAGACCTGAAGAAGGTCCATGAAAAATAAGAACTTTACTCATTATACTTCGGGGTACGTCCATTGTAAGAGAAAATCATATTGAGCAAAGTCCTTACTGACATAACATATATTTTTTTTATTACCAAACCAGTTGGGGGTTGTCCTCATAGTGATTGTAAAAAAAAAGAAGTTAATTTGTTACCTCACAAATAGATTTACAGCTTAGAGAACAAGTACTCACCTATTTTCTCAAGAAATAAAAAAATGGACTTGACCAGTTTTCAGAAATTGTAGAGGAGGGGGTCTACCCACTCTCTTAAACTGTTTATTTTAAAACTAAGAAAGTTCTTAATAAAAAAAAATATAAGAATAAGGACCTTGCAGACCATGGGTCGTATTTATGATAAGAAAAGATCTATTTTTTTCTTTATTCCTCATATGTGAATTCAAAAGATCAAGGGAGGGAGAAGGGCTAATCCGCTCTCACAGTTATTCCCCAAAAATGATTATGCATTGTAAAGTACGGCACAATCAAAAGGGGAAACATCAAAACAATATAACTTTCTCAGATCAATGCAAGTATCCCACAACATACAGAGAAGTTCAAGCAGACCAAGTTCTTACATAAAATTCTAGAAGGTCATAGTCAATAGACGTCAAAGTACATAAAGTAGAAATGATTAAACAGCATAATGGAAGGCAACATAGGTTTTTCATTAACAAAACAACTGTTCTTTACAAATGAAGAAAATAAGAAAATACAAAATGGGATCAACTACCCAGTAGATAAAATAGAAAATAAATCCCGTCATGAATGTATATCGACATAGGAAGGACCTACCTCCTCAAGCAGCTGCTCCTCTAGCCTAGCCATCCTAGCCTCATCCTCCGCATAATCAGTCTCAAGCTTGTCCTAAAGTGATTGAATCTTACCCTGATCCGAATAACCTAAGCCTGACACTGCTGGACATGAGACTGCCTAGAGGTGTGAAGCTCCATTATCTTCCTGAAAGGAGCACTGGGGAAATGATGAACAACGGTTTCAAGCTAGTCTAGCTAAAAATGATAGTAGTACTGGACATCGCAAAGAGCCTGGACGAATATTATAACTCTCGTACTAGTCATATCATCTGGAGAGGTGGACATAAATTCATGAACGTGGATGGATAGGGCCCTCAGATTGAAAATCGTGAGGCTATCGATGTTGCGCACTCTCTAAGACGTAATGGTTACAGGATAGTGCTCCAGGACCATGTCCATCACCTACCGCTCAGCAGTCCAGAATCTCGAAGGCAGGTTTGAGCATTATAGTGAACTCATGAAAGCCCCTGGACTCTCTACCTCTATATTATCATAGCCTATGTTTTTAGACTCAATCTTCGAAAGATGAACAAAGGAATCCTCATCAGAGCCAGTGTCATCAGTATCCATAGACCTCTGCTCTACCTCACTAGTTGTCTTAGCAGCCTCACCTGCTAGATCTTGTAAAAGGAAAAATAAAAAATAAATTAATAAGTCATAAAAAATAAAGAAGGGGTAGGTGGTAGAATATCCCTCCCCAATTCAAAACAAAAGTTACAAAGCCTTACCCCATAGCCTAGAGGGGTCAGTATGCTGTTGCCAAATCGAGGAGGCACCAAGTCACCACGAACACCAGCCTAGTAGAAGATACACAGAGTTGGTATCAATGCCATCCTAACTTAAGAGTTAGAAAAGAACTAGGTATAATAGCTCAATGCCTAGGGAGTACGCAACACAGTGCTCACAGTGTGTCCTATAAATTAGGGACAACCACCTCACTAACCTGAAAATAAGGAAACAAGGGAATGAAGAGGATCCTACTTGTATAGTTAAAAGCAAGAAGCAAGGGAAATAGAAAAAGGGTGCACGATTTGATAGTATAATACCTCTCTCGCAGTGACCTCCCATAGAGGTTGCATATCCATAAGAACAGCTGCGGCACTAACCTGAAAATAAGGAAATAGGTTAGTGTCAGCAATTGCTTGCACAGAAAGAGAAAGTTCAAAAATAGGATATGAAAAGCCCAATATTTACCTAAGAACCTCCACCGAAGCCCGAGCCTGAGACCCCGCAGCAGTCGGGACATAAGAGACACTGACCTGCAAAATGATAAAACAGGGAGGTGTCGGTGAAACCTTGCACAGAAAATGCAAGTAAAACAATATATAGTAAATAAAATAATATCGCATACACTGGAATAATCTCCTTTGGGACACTAGCCGGAGCCTCCTCAATCACATGAACTGGGGCAATGCTAACCTGAGAACCAAAGTATAGGTCCCTTAGATAAAGGGGCCACGACTATATATATGTTGGAAATAATGCTAAGACTCTCACATATATAAGAAAATGAAGGAATAACAAATGTAAAAAAATAGGTGCAAAGGCTAGCATACCACTGAAGACATTCCTACAGGACTAGGAACATGACCCTCAGATAAGGGGGCTTCAGCTAGGCTGGTTGAGGTAGACTCCTCTATAGACAAAGGGACTTCAGAAGTCAAGGGGAGGACCACAAGTGGTGCCTGGGGCATCTACATCCATGACACTTAGCGTAGGCATCTTAGATGAAGAAACCTCACTAGCACCAACCTGCAAATAAAGGAAGGATGTAAAATTAGCAAGATTGCCCATAATAATAAGGAAAATATGTAAAGAGGAAGTAGAGTCCAGTAACGGAAAAATATCGGGAGAGGTGTTATGGCAATGTTTCCAATAGAGACTATAACAGGATCCTCCTCAATCGCAGCAGAAGTAACTACCTTATCATCGCAAAGTCATTAAGATCCAAACACATAAAAAAAATAAAGAAGCTGAGACTAACATAAATAAGCAATACCTGAAAAGAAATAATGGTCTGTGTGACCACTAGAAGCAATGGTTAAAATGGTATGAGATTGTATGGATTGGAGGTGGGGACTATTATCCATAGGCACGAAGACTTGAGAGATAGAAATCCTTTGAAAGGGTAAGAGTCAGATGATAGTGACTCTAGGAAGCTGTTCCATTCGCCTAGTAGAGGAAAGAGTACGTGGGGATAATTCCTATAAAGAAGGAAGACAAAGATAAAACAATTATACATAGAAAATTGCAATGACCAGAGAAATATGGTAGGTGTGACAAGTTCAAAATGCCTTAGGAAGCCCGATAAAAGAACCACCCCTCATAGTTGAGGCGAGAGGTGGCAAAGTGTGGATAGGAGGGATACTCACTTGTGAACATGAAAAAGAAGAAAGATCTCAAAATATATTTCAAAGTGCAACAAGCTGAACCAGAAGATGAGAGTTGGAGGATACGTGAATAGAAGAGGGCGATACAAAGGAGGCCTTCGTACTGGTAGGAAACACAAAAGATATCTGCCAAGGAAAAAAAAGAATAACCTATATTAGTAAAAGAAAATAAGGATAATAACACTTGAATCAAACCTCTCTAGCCAGACTCAAAGAGGAGACCAACATGGAATTCCTCGCTTTGAGGATAAGGCCCCCGGGTAAGAGATGGAGGCAAAGGATCACTCGTAGCAACAGAAGTGCCCTGTAAATGTCACAAAAATTATAGATGAATTAAGTAAGAATTATGAAAGTTTAATCAAATGATAAGAGATACAAGAGAAAAGACTTATAGTAGTTATGCGGGCAGTCTGCCCATATGGGAGATACCCAGCAGTGGGACTGCTAAAGGAAGGAGAGTCGCTTATAATTTCCTCGCTAGAGAACTCCTTCGAAACTAGAAACAAAAAAGAAGTATAAGGATGATGATGATCATGAGGATCAATGGTACTCATGTCATTTAAAGAAGAACTACATCATCATATGAAGGAGTGCTTCTATAATCGACTAGTTCCTCTTCAATTGATAGAGAAGGGGAACTAGCAAGTTAAATCCCGTGAAGGATAATTTCACTAAGTAAAGAGGAGTAAGTTTTAGTACCTTCAGAAACATGGATAGAAGTGGTAGGAGGATCCTCATAAGATAGTCCCAAGGCTTCATAGCCTTGCTCAGGAATAGTAAGGTAAGTCTCCTCCACTCCAAATCATTAGTATCCAACCCCTGGTATGGTGCAAAAGATGGAGTAATGGCCTCAACACTATCCTCCTTCTTCTTCTTGTTCGCCCTAGTCCTTACTAGTGAGGGAGGGGATATAGGGAAAATAATAGTGATAATAGAAATAGAAGGTGGAGGAGAAGTTGCGGGTATAAAGTAGGAAACATCCACATTGGGATGCTTCCTATTAGAAGCAACAGGGGCTTTTGCCTTCCCCTTCCCCTTAGACTTGGTAGGTTAGGTCTTAGGCTATTTGGAATAAATAGATTCTTCTAGCAATGGCCTCACAAAAACTGGGGTGACCTTCTCGAGGGAAGACTTGTAGAAGGTTTTACGGTGCTATAGTATTTTTGGGTTCTCTTACCCAAGTACTTGTCATTATTAAGGAGTTTGATTGAGATGGTCTCTTAAGGAACATCCCTCACACAATTCTGGATAAGGAGGACCTGCCTCTGCTAGAGAGTAAACCATGAATGGGTAAAATAAGGGATGTAATCTCGAGAAGGCACAAATAAACCCCCCATATGTCTAACTCTATGAACCACACCCTTAAAAGTAAAATTGAAAAAATCCTCCAGATAAAGATCATACGGGGATGTGCTTGATCGATAGGTAGGAGTGTGAACACTTTGGTCATAACCAAACTGCCTCCTCACCCTCTCAGAATGATTAAATTCCACACCTTGGCCTAGATCAATTAAAGACGGAAAAGTGCATGGTAGAAGCATAATAGCTACCTGGATGTGGGGACTGGTGGAAATAGACTCAGCATCAGCAGGACAATAAAAGGTACCCCCAGTGGCAAAGAAGTAACACCAAGTAAAAATGCCACCTATTGTCTTGCAATAAGGCCTAAAAGATAATTCATTAATATGGTCTATCAAAGGCCCCAGAGGGGCCTTGGGAGTCTTTTTGTGCCACCTTGTCGCACGAGAAATATTACTATGGCAAGCCTTTGCCTCCGGAGAAAAGTTGGTAAATCGTTCGAACAAAAAATACATCAAGATAAAGGTGTTGGTAAAGTTAATGGAACCATCATAACCACTAGAACACTCAACATCCACGTGAGAAAGATCAAGCCAAGTGCAGAGGGAACCAAGACCTAGAGTTACGAGGGGGACTGTCATCCCTCGAGCAAGTCTCACAGCTAGCTAAACGAGGAGCTCGTAAGGGGAATAATACGATCTCCCTGGAAATAAGAACCTTCTCAAGAAGGTGAAAAACGGCTGCCAAATGTTAGGGGGAGTTAATCTTTGACCCCTATTGAGTTCAAAGCCCTGCTCGGGCTCTCCCCCAAGGGAAGCTACTCAAAATATTTGAACCAATACATTTTCCATTTCAAGAATGTGTGCTTGATTGGGTTAAGTTGATTGATGGAAACATACTTAGTTCACTCACCCAAAGCTTAATGTAGCTCCCCCACCATTTTCTTATAACCCTCATCCTCAAATCCATCTATATGAACATGACCTCCCAAGTAAGGCATAACAAGCATCTCACAAATATCCTCAATGGTGACTATAAAGTCCTCCCAACTAGTGACAAAGGTATGATAATCTCTCCTCCAATGAGAGGCCAATAAAGTAAAAGTAGCAGCATGTTTGGAAATTCAACAAGACTTGAGGCTATTTATAACAGTTTTAAGACCCAGGACCTCGATGATAGCCTTGTGCGAAGGGTGGCCAAGGCATAGTCTACCCAAAGGACCCACTCTTCTGGGGCACCTCCACAGACTTTAACCTCAATATTGGAACGAGGAAAATCACCCATATGAACTCGTACCCTGATAATGGAATCAGGAAAGACAATAGGTAAGTCATAAGACTCACTTAGACCCACATGGGGTTGCTCCTTTATCTTTGCTACAAAATCATGCTCGAAATTTGCGAGGGAGGACATGAAAGTATCCTCCTCACCAAAGTAAGGCGATAGACGATAGAGACCAAAGTCCCTCTTCATGCGACTAGTCAGATACTCCCTCTGAGACTTTGAGTAAGTAGTGGACGAGGGACACTCCCTCGTCGGAATCTTAACAAACGAATTGCCTAAAAAGGGGGAGGTAGAGTCCACAAAGACAAAGGTGATGGAGGTGGCTCTGGTAGCCAAAATTGTAGAAATAGTGATGGAAATAGTAATCCCACCCACTACCACCTCGCTAGTGGTGGTGGAAACATCCAAAATAGGGGTTACAAAGGAAGGAGAGGCCATTTGTGGTGTAAATAAAGGAAGAAAGATAAAGTTAGAGGCCGTGGTAATGGCAGTTTGTGTTTTTTCTCTCTCTCACTCTAAAAGGCCCGGTCTAAATAAAATGAAGAGGTAATAGGGAAGAGGGTTTATGAAATCCTTTTATACCCTATTAAACCACAAGATCCCATTCCAATTAAAAGGGGAGAAAATTATTTCACTAATGATGGGATGTCTATTCATAATATAACATGTTTCACCTCGAGCCCCTCAATGTGGGCTGATGTGAAAGACCTATTAAATCCCAATAGTGCCATGATGAGATTGAATTAAACTATCAATATTCCAAGACATAGTGAATCATTGCATACAAAAACCTTTGGTCTACCAAACAAAAAGTTTTTTTTACAATGGGGCTAATGTAGAGGGGTGCTCACCCATTTCCCTAAATAAATAGGTGAGCATGCCCATATGGAGGGGGGGGGGGGGCTCATCACGAGCAATTCCCTACCAATATTTATTTGTTAAAGACAAAAACTCAATTGGATGAGGAGTCCCACCACGAGGAGCCTCTCATCCCCAAATACTCAAATTCACAACAATGAAGTGAGGGCGAGGACGCCCACCATGAGGAGTTCCTCATCTCTAATGCTAAAAAATCATAGAAATAGATCAAGGAAGAGGAGGCTCTCGTCACCAAGGCTCAAAGATCACAAGACTGAAGTAAGGACGAGGCGAGCCCACCATGAGGAGCCCCTCATCCTCAAAGCTCAAGATAAAAGATAAAAGAATTAGGTGAGGAGGGCCTTGGTGAGCCGCCCCTCACCCCAAGAATGAGGCCAAAAGTAAATAGGCAATGACGAGGAGAGACTATCATATGTAGCCGCTCGTCCAACTCTCAAGCCCTAGAAAAAGGAAAGTTGGATAAGGGCAACCATGAGAAACCCCTCCAAAGGTATTGAGACCATAAAAAAATGCCAAGTCAAGGGGACTTATTGCGAGGCAACCCCCTCTGACCTAATTAACATATTACAGAAATAGAAGAAGGGGGAATAGATTTACCTAGAATGATCCCTCTACCTCAAATGAATTACACCTAAATGATAAAGGGAAAGGAGGTCCACCTAGATTTGCCTCATCCCCAAGGTTTTTCACCCATAAAATATTTAAGTACCAATAATTTCTTCCTTGTACACATAGCCTAGTTGAGCAGGCAGGGCTCAAATAGGCCAGTTCAAATCTCCTAGGAGTTTCATCTTGAAGGCTGAGGAATATGATTTTTTTAGCAAGATAAACCACTTAGAACTTTAAGATATAGAGAATACTAGTAGAGAGACCATAGGAGTCCCTAAAATTCCTACACATCTCACACTTAGTCATAACTGAAGTGGGTAGCCAATGGGCTACTCATTAGAAATGAACTTTTTATAAAATAATTTTAGAGAAGGGGGTCCTCAAGGCCCCTCTCAAGTTTGATGGTTTTAGAGTAGGTGGTAATCAAGGCCCCTATCAAGTTTATATAATTTGTACAACAAGTTATCCTTTCAAAAGATATTTACCAAATCATATATTTTGTCTCCATTAGGAGACATTTTTTCCTTTTGACTTTGGTTCACACCAGGTGTCATCCGTATAATTGGACAGACGGTTGTAGACACAGTAGGGACAAAAGGTACATTAGAGACCTTGTCCCTCTAAGATTTCCCACTTATTTTTGGCACCCAAAAAATCCCAAATCATCGTTAGTGTTCACCTATCAATAGGATCATTGGTGACATCAAATGAGATATCTGAAACTTAAGTCATATCGTTACTCGGTCAAAATCACACCAAAACACCTAATATTCTCTCCCTACTCTTCTCTCTATGTGTCGCGTGCTTGTTTCTTCACTCCCACATTGATAGCCATTATTTTTAGGAGATCCTTTTGATAAAAGTTACTATTATTGTTATGAAGTTCATGTTCTTGCAGGAGGTGGTTCTAGCTTTAGTTTTATTTTCTCCAAAAAGGGAAGGTTTTATGAGGTCCTGCTCTAGAAACTCTTGAAGACCTTGGAGGCAAAGTTCATTTAAGTGGGTCACGCCTTAACCATTTCAACATCTTATCATAACCCAGTCACACTACCTTCCTACAGAGTTGTTCGATCCCCTTGTGGGGATGTTAGGGGTTTTTCGTTGTTTTGTGCTCTAGCGATCGATTTTCAAGAATTGAGTGTGCCTATTTTCAAATATGGGTCCTATACTCAACTTGAGAGTACTGTGACTACACGGTCAGTTGCTATGAGTTATGTTGGTCACGTGCTAGGTGTTCTTGCCCCATGTAGGTTCGTTTGGAGTTGTTCGAGGTTTTATCCCACTAGCATGTGTTCAAGCCTAAGTGTACCTATTATCATATACGGGTTATTTTTTTAAACTGGGGGTCCCTAACTATGCGATTAGTTACTACGATTTATGTCCATCAGGTGCGAGGTGTTTGTTCCCCTCGCGAGGCTGTTTGGGGCCTATTTAGGGTTTGAAACCACTAGGAACACGTTTCCAAGCCTAAATGTGCCCATTTTTAAATTTGAGTCCTCTTCTCAAATTGAGAGTCCCATTACTACAAGGTTAGATTCTACAAGTTATGTTGGTCACGCGCGAGGTGTTTGTGCTCCTTGCGGGGCTGTTTGGGAGTTATTCGTGGATTTTACCCACTAGCAGCAGATTTTGAAGTCTATGTGTCTTTTTTTCCAAATTCGGGTCCTATTCTCAAACCAAAAGTCCCACAACAATACAGTCAGTTTCTATGAGTTATGTTGGTCACGTGTGAGGTGTTCACGAACCTTGTGGGGCCATTAGGGGATGTTTGGGGTTTTTACGAACTAGCGGTCGATTTCAAGAACTGAGTGTGCCTATTTTCAAATAAGGGTCATATTCTTAGATTGATAGTCCAGTGACTACATGATAATTTTCTAGGAGTCATGTTAGGTGTTCATGCCTCTTGTAGGGCCGTTTGGGGTTGTTAGAGGTTTTGTCCCACTAATATCATGCCTTGAAGCCTAAGTGATCTTATTATCAAATTTGGGTACTATTTTTCAACCGTGGGTACCCAAATACATAATCAGTTGCTGTGAGTCACGTTCATCACATGCAAGATGTTTGTGCCCCTTATGAGGCTGTTTGGCTACTGTTCGGGGTTTTTGCCCACCAACGGCATGTGTTCAAGCCTAAGTGTATGTTTTTTGAAATTTGGATAATATTCTCAAATCGGGAGTCCCGTAACTGTGCGACCAGTTGCTATGAGCTACATTGATCACGTGCGAGATCTTCGTGATCTTTGTGGGGCTGTTTGGGGGTTATTCGGGGGTTCGGCCCTCTAGTTGCACATTTTTAAGTCTATATTTGTTTATTTTCAAATTCGGGCCCTATTCTCAAATCGAGATTCCTATGACTACATGATCGATTGCTACGAGTAATGTTCGTTACATGTGAGGTGTTCGTGCCCCTTGCAATGTCGTTAAGGGGATATTCGGGGTTTTGGCACACTAGCGAACGGTTTTTAAGCACCGAGCGTGCTTATTTTTAGATACGGGTCCTATTCTAAAATAGAGAGTCTCGTGACTACACAATCAGTTGATACAAGTTTTGTTGGTCACGTGCTAGGTGTTAATGCCACTTTTATGGTCGTTTGTGGTTATTCAAGGTTTTGGCACATTAGCAGCATGTTTTTAAGCCCAAGTGTGCCTATTATCAAATTGGGGTCCTATTTTTAAACTAGGAATCCCTAGAAACACGATCGGTTTCTACGAGTTGCATTGGTCATATGCTAGGTGTACGTGCCTCTTACGAGGTTATTTGGCGACTGTTCGGGGTTTTGGCCCACCAGTGGCACACTTTCAAGCCTAAGTGTACCTATTTTGAAATTCGGGTACTCTTCTCAAACTGGGAGTCTCGTGACTTTGTGATAATTTATTACGAGCCACGTTGGTCACGTGTGAGATGTTCATGCCCCTTATGGGGTTGTTGGGGGCTATTTGGTGTTTTGGCCCACTAGCGGTAGGTTTTCAAGCCTAAGTGTAACTATTTTAAATTCAGATTCTATTCTAAAACCTCAAGTTTAGCAAGTATATAGACAATTGCTATGAGTTTTATTGGTCGCATGCGAGGAGTTTGTTCCCTTTATGGGGCTATTTGGGGACTGTTTGGGGTTTCAGCTCACTAGCGACATGTCTTTAAGCCTAAAAGTGCCTGTTTTCAAATTCAGGTCCTATTCTCAATCTGGAAATTTCGTGACTACGCGGTCAATTAATACGAGTTATACTGGTCACATGTGTGGTGTTCATGCCCCATGTCAGGTCATTTGGGGGATTTTCTTGGTTTTGGTCCACTAATAAAAAAATTTCAAGCCTAATTGTTCGTATTTTCAAATTAGGGTTCTATTCTGAAATTGGGATTTCCAAGACGATGTAGTCGGTTGCTAGAGTTATGTTGGTCACGTGCGAGTTGTTTTTACCTCTAATGGGTTTGGGGGGCTATTATAGTTTTGGCCCACTAGCGACACGTTTTCAAGCTTGAGTGTGCCAATTGTAAATTGTGTCTCCTATTCACAAACCAGGAGTGCCGCAACTATGCGGTCAGAAGCTATGAATTACATTGGACTCTTGGGTGGTGTTCGTGCCCTTATGGGGCCATTTATGGGCTGCTCGAGGTTTCTGCCCACTAGAAAAAGTTTCAAGCCTAAGTATACGTATTTTCATATTCGGGGCATATTCTTAAATTGGGGATCTCAAGGCTATTCAATAGATTGCTATGAGTTGCGTTGGTAATGTTCGAGGTGTTAGATCCCCTTGAGGAGCCATTTGGCTATTGTTCAGGGTTTTGGTGCACTAGTGGCACGCTTTCTAGCCTAAGTGTTCCTATTTTCAAAATCGGTTCCTGTTCTAAAATTAGGAATCCCTCGACTACACAGTCAGTTGCTACGAATGAAGTTGACCACATGTGAGGTGTTTGTATACCTTGCGGGGTCATTTGGGGGCTGTTTGGGGGTTTTACCGACTACGAGCACGTTTTTAAGACTAAGTGCGCCGATTTTCAAATTCGAGTCATATTCTAAAATCGGGAGTCCCACGACTATGCAGTCGATTGCTACGTGTTATATTGGTCACGTGCAAGGTGTTCATTGCCTTACATGACTATTTGGGAGTTGTTAAGGGTTTTAGCCCACTAGAGCCATGTTTTTAAGCCTAAGTCTGCTTATTTTCAAATTTGGGTCCTATTCTCAAAACTGAGAGCTGGAACTACGCAGTTGGTTGCTACGAGTTACTATAGTAATGTACGATGTGTTTGTGCCCTTTGTGGGACTGTTCGGGGGTTGTTAGGTGTTTTGGCATAGTAGAGGCACATTTTCAAGCCTAAGTGTGGCTATTTTCAAATTTGGATGCTATTATCAAACCGAGAGACCTGCGACTACATGATCAGTTGCTACAAGCTATGTCAATCACGTGCGAGGTGTTCATGCACCTTGCGAGGCCATTTGTGGTCTATTCGAGGTTCTTATTTTAAAATTTGGGTCCTATTATCATAATAGGAGTCCTGCGACTCTGTGATCAATTGCTACAAGTTATGTGGGTCACGTGTGAGGTGTTTGTGCCCCTTGCGGGACCGTTTGGTGGGTGTTTGGGGTTTTGGCCCACTAGCAGCTTATTTTCAAGATAAATGGTGCCTATTATTAAATTCGGTTCCTTTTCTAAAATTGCGAGTCCTGCAATTGCACGGTCAATTATTGCGAGTTAGGTTGGTAACGTGCGAGGTGCTCGTGCCCTTAAGGGACAATTTGAGATTTTGTCACACTTGCAACGTGTTTTAAAGCCTAATTGTGCCTATTTTTAAATTTGGTTCCTATTCACATAACGAGAGTCTCTCAACTACACGGTCAGTTACAGTGAGTTACGTTGGTCACATGCGAGGTGTCCGTACCCCTTGAGAGGCCGTTTTAGGCTTAGTCTGGATTTTGGCACACTAGTGGCATGCTTTCAAGACTAAATGTTCCTATTTTCAAATTCGGGTCCTATTCTTAAATCGAGAGTCCCGTGACAACGTTGTGGGTTTCTACAAGTTATGGTGGGTGACATGTGAGGTGTTTGTGCCCCTTGCAGGGTCATTTGGGGAATGTTTAGGGTTTGGGTCCACTAGTATCACGTTTTAAAGCCTATGAGTGCCTATTTTAAATTTTAGATCCTGTTCTCAAAGAGAGAATCTCACAAATATATGATTGATTGCTACAAGTTATGCTGGTCATGTGTGAGGTGTTCCCGCCCCTCACGGAGCCGTTTGGGTGTTGTTCAGGGTTTTGGCACTCTAGCGTCCGATTTTCAAGCCTAAGTGTGCCTACTTTCAAATTCAAGTCCTATTCTCAAATTGGGAGTCCCTCGATTATCCGATCAGTTGCTACAAGTGACATTGGTCACGTGCGAGGTGTCCATGCCCCTTGCAGGATTGTTTGGGAGATGTTTGCGGTTTTAGCCCTCTAGAAGCATGTTTTCAAGCCTAAGTGTGCCTATTTTCAAATTTTAGTCCTATTCTCAAACCGGTAGCTATGATTTACGATGGTCACATGCGAGGTATTCGTGCCCTTTGTACGACCGTTCAGGGGTTGTTCAGGGTTTTGGAGTAATAGCAGCACATTTTCATCCCTAAGTGTGCCTATTTTCAAATTCGGGTCCTATTCTCAAACCAAAATCCCACGACTACATGGCCAGTTGCCACGAGTTTTGTCGATCACATGCGAGGTGTTTCTTCCCCGTGCAGGGCCATTTATGGGTTCCTCGGGTGACTATTTTAAAATTTGTTTCCTATTCTCACACTAGGAGTTCCTCAACTATGCGATCAGTTGCTTCGAGTTATGTTGTTCACGTGCGAGGTGTTCGTGCCCTTTTGGGGACGTTAGAAAGGTGTTTGGGGTTTTGGACAACTAGTGGCATGTTCTTAAGCCTAACTGTGCCTATTTTCAAATTTACGCCTTTTTTAGAAATTGGGAGTCCCGTAACTATGTGGTCGATTGCTGCGAGTTATGTTGGTCACGTGCGAGGTGTTCGTGCCCCTTACGAGGCCATTTGGAGGAAGTTCAGGATTTTTTCACACTAGTGATATATTTTCAAGCCTAAGTCTGCCTATTTTAAATTTGGGTCCTATTATGAAAATGAGAGTCCTCTGACTACACGATCGATTGCTATGAGTTACGTTGGTCAAATGCATAGTGTTCGTAACTCTTAAGGGGCCTTTTGCGGGCTATTCGGGATTTTGGCACACTAACGGCTTGTTTTCTAGACTAAGTGTTCTTATTTTCAAATTCGAGCCCTATTCTCAAACTGGAAGTCCTGCGATTATGTGGTCGGTTGCTACGAGTTACGTTTGTCACATGCGAGGTGGTCGTGAACCTTGCGGGGTTGTTTGGGGGATGTTTAGTTTTTTTTCCCTATTAGCGACATGTTTTGAAGCTTAAGTGTGGATATTTTTCAATTTGGGGCCTATTCTTAAAGAGGGAGTCCTACGACTATGCTATCGGTTGGTACGGGTTACGTTGGTCACGTTTGAGGTGTTTGCACCCCTTACGGGGCCATTTGAGGGCTGTTTGGGGTTTTGCCACTCTAATAGCCAATTTTCAAGCCTAAGTGTGCCTAATTTAAAATTTGTCTCCTATACTCAAACTAAGAGTGTCGTGACTGCACGGCCTGTTACGACAAGCTACTCAGTCAAATTTGAGGTGTTCGTGCCGCTTGCAGGGCCATTTGGGTGATATTCTAAGTTTTGGCCCACTAGCAGCACACTGTAAAGCCTAAGTGTGCCTATTTTCAAATTTGGCACTTATTCTCAAAGTGGTAGTCTTGCGACTATGTGATCGGTTGCGACGAGTTATTTTAGTCACGTGTGAGGTGTTCGTGTCACGACCCCGACCAAAAATATTATAAGGGATTGAGTGTCTTCACATGACACCAAGGTAACAAATATTCCGACTTAAATTTTTTCCTTAAAATAAATGCAATGAAAAGACATTCACGTTCATCAATCGTAAACTACGGAAAATGAAGTAATTATGTCATTAGATCTGTCTAAAAGTAAATTTCATATATATTAAAAGTATCATCAATTTACAACTTGAGACAAATTCAAAACCTATTACTAAAGAACCAAACATGCTCTATCTTATAAAAAAACATTTTTCTTAAAGTAACAAAAAGAGCTCTAAAAGCTAAATCTTTAACCTAGTCCTTTTTTATTCCATCCTCAATCCTAGTTATTTTCTAAAAAACTTGTTATTTATACAATATCAGCTAAAAGCCGAATGAGGTTCAATCTCCAGACATTCCAGGGTTTTTCAGAAAATTGATACCTATTCAAGTTAGAACATAAGTCATATATATAGAGATAGGAATTTGTAGTAAAATATATAAAGTAACTGACAATATATATTTTCAAAATAAACTGTTCAAAACAGAACATATAAAACATTTGAGTAATATGTCAATTATGCAATTGTAATTTAAAATCCATGTACGCTTTAATTCCCAGACAAATAGTGTTACCAAATGTTTCCACCCGGTAACATCACAGACAAAAAATTATGATTCATGGAACAACACCTTGTTTAGTGAACACCAACGATAAACCAGTTGGGAAGGTATCACCTAATTATTTTCACTCGGTAGTCAAGGACAACATAGTAAGAGAGTTTCCATAAGCCAAATTAATAATTTTAGAATTCAAATAAGATGTTTATATCAAGAGATATACGCATATAACAAATGACGGAATTGTCAGTATCAGATGTATTTTGAGAATAAAATCATTTCCAAAAATACATATAGTTTGGATAATATCATATAATCAAAGGACTCAAGGAATGTCTTAGAGTACTCACCTAAAACCGAAGTTCAAAGTTACAGATATTGAGTCTTGGATCATTTGCATGAAACTTCTTCTTAAACTTTCCCACACCTTCTCTCAATATTTCGTTGTAAACGTTTGAAGTAATTTCATGTACCAAGTATTATATTTATAGGTTTTCCAAGATATTTGGGTGTTGACATGTGTCTGGGTGTCTAATCTCTCACAATAACAAGTCAACATTAAAGTGTAGCGTAACGGAACGGTCTTGCAGTATTAATTCACCAAACAGCGACACGAGTTTTATCTCCTTCTAAATGGATGACATGTGTTTTAACTTTTCCTCTAAAGAAGACACGTGTACGGTGAAGGTGTCAAAACCAAGCACGAGGTCTCAAACACGGGGTGGAATGTTATTATGGGTATAATGGTCATTTTACACATAAAGGGCATTTTGGTAATTTCACACTATATTTTAAATATTTCTTAGAGGTCCCTGAAAATATTTTATTTACAAAAGGGTCCCTTTTATTTTTTCACTTTTGCCCTTAGAACTTTCTCAATTTAAACCAAGTCCCTAAGTTTTATAAATTTACATTTTGTACCCCAAAACTTATCATTTGTCTTAGGATGTGCCATAAAACTTCAATTTGACCAATTTTACAGTTGATTCTTCAAATTTAAAAATGGTCATTGTCATTTTATGAACCTATAATATCACATTTGTAATAACATAACATTTCTTAGAGAGTAACTAAGTCACAATTGTAAAAACAAATTATATATGAGCATATAAAAGTGAGGTCATTACATCCTACCCTCCATATAAAAACTTTGGTCCCCAAACTTGACTTATATTAATTTTGCAATAGGTATGGATATCGCTCCTTTATTTCATCTTCCCGCTCCCATGTTGATTCTTCAATGTAATGATTACGCCGTAATACTTTGACTAATGGAGTTACATTGGTTCGTAATATTTGATCTTTATGGTCCAAAATTTCTACTAGATGCTCAATGTAGGTTAGATCTTCTCTAAGTTGAAGAGGTTCATGACTTAAGATATATGTTGGATTTGGATCATATTTCTTCATCATTGAAACATGAAACACATTATGCACACTAGATAGTTTAGGTGGTAAGGCTAATCTATATACAAGAGCTTATATATTTTCTAGGATTTCAAAAGGACCTATGTTTTTGGGTTCCACTTCCTTTTCTTCCCAAATCGGATTACTCCCTTTGATGGTGATACTCGAAAGGACACATAATCTCCTCTTTGGAATTCGAATTGTCGATGTCAATTGTCGACATAACATTTTTGACGGCTTTGAACGATTTGAAGTCAATCTTGTATGAATTTTACTTTCTCGATTGTGATCTGAATCAATTCTGGTCCCAATAATTTTCTTTTTTCAACTTTTACTAAACATATCGGGGAATGACACCTTCTACCATAGGTTATCTCATACGGATCCATTTGAATAATTACTTGATAACTATTATTATATGAAAATTCCACTAACGGTAAATTATCATCCCAAATCCCCTTCAAATCAAGTACATGTGCCCTAAGCATATCCTTAAGGTTTGAATGGTTCTCTTAGATTATGCATATGTTTGAGGATGAAAAGAGTTTCTTAAATTTAATTGTGTTCCCATGGCTTATTGTAGGCTTTTCCAAAAGTGAGATACAAAACTAGGATCATGATAAAAAAACAATTGAAATTGGGGTTCTATGAAGCCTAACAATCTCCCGCACATACAACTTAGCTAACTTTTCTAAAGAATGATTAATCTTACTTGCAAGAAAATGAGAAGATTTAGTTAGCCTATAAATAATTACCTAAATAGAATCATTACCATTTGAATTACTTAATAAAACTATCAAAAAATCCATAGTGATATGTGCCCATTACCACTCAGGGATAGGCAGGGGTTGTTGTAATCCTGATGGTTTCTGATGTTCAAATTTTACTTTTCGATACAAAAAAACATTGAGATACAAATTCCACTATCTCCCTTTTCATATTATTCGACCAAAATACTTGACGAAGATTTTTATACAACTTTGTACATCTGAGATAAAATGTAAATCTCGAGCAATGACTTTCCTCCAGAATTTGCCTCTTTAGTTTGGTACCAAATGACACACACTCTATTTCCAAGCCTCAATATATCATCTCGTATCGCAAATTCTCTTCCCTTCGATAACTTGTTCTCTAATCTTCTTTAGTGATACGTCATTTATTTGTGGAATTATGATCATTTCCATCAACATGGGTTATACTTATAAGTTTGCAATTATTCCTCCTTAGTATAAATACAAACATATATTCCCATACTTCTTAAATCCTTCAACGGAGCTTCTTGGATTGTAATAAGACATGCTAAATTTGGTGTAGACTTTCTACTTAAAGCATTATCTACTATATTAGCTTTCCCTGGGTGATAATGAGTATTTAAATCATAATCCTTCATCAATTATAACCACCTCTTTTGTCTCATGTTCAATTCTTTCTAAGTAAATATATAATTGAAACTCTTATGATCAGTATAAATCTCACATGTCTCACCATACAAATGATGTCTCCAAATCTTAAGAGCAAAAATTACACCTTCTAATTCTAGGTCATGGGTTGGATAATTTTTCTCATGTGGTTTTAACTGTCTTGAGACATAAGCTACTAGTTTTCCATTTTGCATTAGCACACATCCCAAATCATTTTTAGAAGAATCACTATAAATCACAAATCCCCCTATCTCAAAAGGAATAGTCAAAATTAGGGCAGTTACTAATCAAGTTTTAAGCTCTCAAAAACTATTCTCAACTTCCTTACACCATACATATTTCACCTTCTTTTATGTTAATCTAGATAGAATTTTAGGAATACTTGAAAATCCTTCAACAAATCTTCAATTCGTCACATTAGTTGGTCTAGGCCAATCTAGTATAGCCTACATCTTTTAAGGGTCAACCAACACTCCCTCCTTACAAATGACATGTCCTAGAAAAGAGACGTTAGTCAATCAAAAATCACACTTCTTTAATTTTGCATATAATTTTTCCCTTCTAAGGATTTTTAACACTATCTCTAAATGCTTTTAATGTTCTTCAATACTTTTGGAATCAATAAGGATGTCATCAATGAAAACAACCACACACTGATCCAAATATTTCCTAAACACTCCATTCATCATATCCATAAAAGCGAATGGTCAATTAGTTAGTCCAAATGTCATCACAAGATATTCCTAGTGGCCATATCTAGTATGAAAAACTGATTTCGAAATATCAGCTTTCTTAATCATCAATTGGTGATAGTCTGACCTAAGGTCAAACTTTGAAAATTTTTGCGCACCTTCAATTTTGTCAAATAAATCTTATATACGTGGTAAGGGTTATTTATTCTTAATGGTCACCTTATTTAGTTCATGATAATCTGTACATAACCTTACCATCCCATCCTTCTTTTTAACAAATAACACTGGAGCACCCCAAGGGGATTCACTTGGTCTAATAAAACCCTTGTCTATCAGATCTTGTAATTGAACTTTTAATTCCCTTCATTCTAAAGTGCCATGCGATAAGGCATTTTTGGTATTGTTATAGTTCCAAGAATAATGTCAATCGTATTTCTCTACTAAGAGGAAGACTATGTGAACCATCCGGAAAAATATCTCAAAAATGTTTAGCTATAGGAATATTTTCTAAAATAGGCTCTCTTGTTTGCAAATCAATAACACTCGCAAGGAATCCTTGACATCCTTTCTTAAGAAAACTACAAGCTTCCATTGCGAAGATAATACACATGGGAGATAGGATACTAGTTCCTTCAAAACTGAATTCCAGTTGGTTAGGAATTTGGAAATTTACTCTCTTCTCAAAACAATCTACCTTAGCATGATACGATGCTAACCAATCCATCCCTAAAATGACCTCAAAATCTCTTATGTCTAAAACTATCAAATCGATGATTAGTTTATGACTACTAACATCTATAGGGTAAGAGTTATATACTAACGTTCCCGTCAATAACTCACCCAAAGGAGTAGAAACGTGTATGCTATGATTCAAGGGTTCAGTCATATTAGGAAGGAGATTAACAAAACACACAGACACAAATGAATGGGTAGAGCAAGGATCTATTAAAACTTGAAAAGGTTCTGCGCGTATAGAAAGTGTACCTGACACTATATCGTTAGAAGCTTGGGTATCAGAAAGAGCAAAAACTCTACCCTTTCTTCCTTAGTCCTTATTTTCACCTAAAAGCAATACTGGAACCCTTGTTGGGGTTGGGTAGTCTTTTATCTGATGTGCTTTCTATCCACATCTAAAATAAGCTCCCAAATCCCTATGACAAGGTCATCCTTCATGCATCTTTCCACATCGCAAACATATCTTGTTATCATACTATTTGTTATCACTAGCTCTCCCAACATTGGGTGTACTCCTAAAGATATTTCTATTATTTGGGTTCTTCCCTATTTTTTCCCTAAACTTCTTCTTACCATCTCCAATTTGATTTTACTCCTTTCCATCCCAGTCGGCTATCGTAGCCCTAGTCACGACATCACTATATGATGTCAACTTTAGGATGGAAATTCGATTATGAATATTCAACCTTAAACCACGTTCAAACTCTTTGGATTTTAAAAGTACAACTACCACAACATGTCGTGCAAAACTAGATAACTCGGTAAACTTTGCCACATATTGGCTAATTGGAATATTCCTTTGTAGTAAACTCATGAACTCAGTTGCCATATCATCTTTCACCATTTCAGGAAAATATTTCTCATAAAATATCACTAAGAAGTCATTCCAACCTATGTGCGTATTCCTTTCCTCATGTATTATCTTAGTCATTTTGTACCAATGCTCGACTTGACCTTCTAACATAAAATTGTAAACGAAGCCCTTTGTTCATCGGTACACATAAGAACATCGAGCATCTTTTCCATCTACATCACCCAACATTCTACTTCAGTGGGGTTATGAGTACCTTTAAATGATGATATATTCAACTTCTTGAATTGTTCAATAGTATAGCTACTTAGTTCAATATTCCTTGGTACATTGTTCACCTGATGTTCCACAATCTTTGCTAGACTTTCAATTGCCTTATATGCACCTTCTAGTGATTCTATACTTGAACCACTAGTTCCCATAGTTGATCTTATCTTGGTCATTTTCTATAGTTATGGCCAGATGTAAGATGTATTATACCATCTCAAGATTGCAAATTAGAAAAAAAATTATATGCAATGCAAGACATGTGGATGGTTATCACATAAGTCGGATATTTAATCCTACATCCTATGTATGGAATCTTAAAATATATAAAGTTTGAAACTTATGTTCAATAGTCTACGGACTTATAACCTATGCTCTAATACCACCTTTGTCACAACCCTAACCCAAAATAGTATAAGGGATTGAGTGTCTTGACATGCCACCAAGGCAACAAATATCTTGACATAAACTTTTTCATTAAAAAATGCAACGGAAATACATTGACATGGTCATGAATCGTAAACTACTGAAAACAAAGGAATTACGTGATTAGAGCTTTCTAAAAGAAAACTTCATATATAATACAAGTATCAACGAGTTATAACTTGAGAACAAATTTAAAACCTATTATTAAAGAGCCAAACATACGTTATCGTATCAAACAAACATTTTACTTAAAGTAATAAAAAGAACTCTAAAAGCTAAATCATTAACATAGTCCCTTTTTGTACCATCCACGAGCCTAGTTACTTCCTAAAAAATAATTATATATATAACATCAGCTAAAAGACAAATGAGGATCAGTCTCCTAACATTCCATGTTTTTTTCAAAAACTTGATACCAATTCAAGTTAGAACAAATGGCATATATATAGAGATAGGAATTTGTAATAATATATATAAAGTAACCGACATTATACATTTTCAAAATAAACATTTCAGAACAGAACAAATAAAATAATTGGGCAACATGCCAATTATTCAATTTTATTTTAATGGACATGTACGCTCTAATACCCAGACAGATAGTGTTACCAAATGTTTCCACCTAGTAGCATCACAGATAAAAAAATCATAATTTCTAGAACAACGCTTTGTTTAGTGCACACCGATGATAAACCATCTAAGAAGGTACCACCCAAACATTTCTACCTGGTAGTCAAGGCCAAAAAAGTAAGAGAGTTTCCATAGGCCAAATCAATAATTTCAGAATTCAAATCAGATGTTTATATCGAGAGATATATACATATATCAAACGACGGAATTATCGGTATTAGATGTATTTTGAGAATAAAAGTATTTCACAAAAAATATATATAGTTTTCATAATATCATATAATCAAAATACGCAAGGAATGTCATAGAGTACTCACCAAAATTTGAAGTTCAAAGTTACAGATATTGAGTCTTGGATCACTAAGATGAAACTTCTTCTTAAACTTTTTTGCACTTTCTCTCACTATTTCTTTGTAAAATTTTGAAGTAATTTTGTGTAATAAATGATAGAAAGTACTCTATTCGTAGTTTTTTAAATAGATTTGGGTGTTGACACGTGTCTGGGTGACTAAGTTCTCATGACGACGAGTCTACGTTGAACTGTTACAAACGGAGCAATGTTACAATCTTAATTCACCAAACAACGACACGTGTTTTAGCTTCTTCTAAATGGATGACATGTGTTTTAGGTTTTCCTCTAAAGATGATATGTGTACGGTGGAAGTGTCAAAACCAAGCACGAGGTGGAAAGTTATTAAGGGTATAAAGGTCATTTTACATATAAAGGGCATTTTTGTAATTACACACTATATTTTCAATATTTCACAGAGTTCCTTGAAAATATTTTATTTACAAAAAGGCCCTTTTATTTTTTCATTTTGGTCCATGGAACTTTCTTAATTAAAACCAAGTCCCTAATGTTTTGTAAATTTACATATTCGCAACAAAAAATTATCATTTAGCTTAGGATGTGCCATAAAACATCAATTTGACCCATTTTATAGAGAATTATCAAATTTTAAAAATGGACTTTGTCATATTAAGAACCCATATTATCACATTTGGAATAACATAAGATTTATCATATAGTAAGTAAGACGCAATTATAAAAGCAAAATATATATGAGCATATAAAAGTGGGGTCATTACAGTTCGCGCCCCTTGCTGGGCCCTTTGGGGGATGCTCGGAGTTTTGGTGCACTAGCGAACGGTTTTGAGGCACTGAGAGTGCCTATTTTCATATATGGGTCTTACTCTCAAATTGGGAGTCCCGCGACTACACGGTCAGTTGCTACGAGTTACCTTGGCCACGTGCAAGGTGTTCGTGCCCCTTGTATGACCGTTTGGGGTTGTTCGATGTTTTTGCTAACTAGTAGCACATTTTTAAGCCTAAGTGTTCTTCTTATAAAATTCGGTTCCTATTCTAAAACTGGGATTCCCAGGAATATGCGATCGATTGCTATAAGTTATGATTATAATGTGTGAGGTGTTATACCCCTTATGGGGAAATTTTGGGGTTGTTCAGGGTTTTGGCACACTAGAGACATGCTTTTAAACCTAAGTATGCCTATTTTCAAATTTGGGTCCTATGCTCAAACCGAGAGTCCCTTCACTATGTAGTCGATTTTTATGAGTTACGTTGGTTACGTACGAGGTGTACGTGCCCTTTGCGGGGTTATTTTAGGGTTGTTCGGGATTTTGGCCAACTAGGAGCACGTTTTCAAGCCTATGTGTTCCTATTTTAAAATTCAGGTCCTATTATCAAATCAGGAGTCTTGCGAATATCTAGTCAGTTGTTATTAGTTACATTGTACATTGCGAGGTGTTTTGCCCCTTGGGGGTCATTTGTGGGGAGCTTTGGATTTCGGCACACTAGAGGCGTTTTTTTAAGCCTAAGCCTATTTTTTAATTTGGGTCCAATTCCCAAGTTGTGAGTCTCGCAATAATGCAATTGGTTTCTATGAGTTATGTTAGTCACGTGCGAGGTGTTCAAGACCCTTACGGGGCTGCTTGGAGTTTTGGTCACTTAGCGGTAAGTTTTCATGCTTAAGTGTGCCTTATTTAAATTTCTGATCCTATTCTAAAACCTGGAGTTTTGCAACTACGTGAATGGTTGCTACGAGTTACGTGGGTCACATGCGAGATGTTTGGGCCCTTTGCGGGTCCGTTTGGGGGCTGTTTGGGGGGTTTTTCCCCACGAGCGGCTTGTTTTCAAGCCTGAAAGTGCCTTTTTTCAAAATTGGGTCCAAGTCTCAAACCAACAGTTATGTGATGATGCAATCATTTGCTATGAGTTATGATGGTCATGTGAGTGGTGTTTATACCCCTTATGGGTTTTAGGAGTTATTCATGGTTTTGACCCACTATCGACACATTCTCAAGACTAACTGA
This sequence comes from Sambucus nigra, assembly GCA_949130495.1. NCBI lineage: Eukaryota > Viridiplantae > Streptophyta > Magnoliopsida > Dipsacales > Adoxaceae > Sambucus > Sambucus nigra. The sequence continues at coordinate 56,762,634 of OX422213.1, forward strand.
GCCTATTTTCAAATTGGGGTCCTGATTGGGCATAAATATTGTATATGTATTCCCCTAATTTAGGTACAATTGTGAACCCGAGGGATAAAATCGATATGAATTTTACTCACATTTATGCTACTAACCTTCGTTGGCAAGTATTTTGTGTTTCGTGTTTCTCCTATGTGTTTTACAGGTTAATTATGCAAGAGGAGGAAAAGAGAAATCGAAACCATGAAAGAAAGGCTAGGAGGGAAAGTTCAAGGGAATTTTGGTAATTTTGTAGTAAGATACCGAAAGAGGAGTCAACTGGAAAGTTGAAAAGCTCAAAACAACGAGAACCATGGAAGAAACGGCATCCTTATGATCGATGGAAGTTGAGGGAAAATCCAAGACGAAAATATGAAAAAAATTCTAAGTGTTGAAAAGAGGAAAAAGGCACCCAAAAACCAGCGAAAGTTCCCAAACCCAGGTCGAACCGGTTTGGGGTCTAACCCGTTTGGGGTACCTGCAAACCGGTTCGAGGGTCCTGATGCGTGAAAATCTTCTCTTATTATGATTGGTCCAAAGAGTTCCAAAAGACTACAACTCATGCAAAAACGTATTTGCACTAAGCTAATGAGTTAGGAAAAGGAGTTCTTGATAGTTTTTGATAGTTTAGAGAGAGAAAAAATAGAAGATCACCTAGGAACATAGTTTTGGATTATTTGCATGAAAATTGATACATTCCAGGTTTGTTTTCAAGGTTTTAATCCAAGTTTCATTCCTTTTATTATTGTTCTTGCATGGTTATTTCCCTTAATTGCTTCAACCAATTTCTATGATCAAAATACTTATTTGCATGTTTTAATCTAGTTTCATCATGAGTTCTTTCACATGAAACGTAATTATTTCATGCATCGTTCAGTTTAACATGTACGGCTAGTTTTAAAAGGGTTGGGATGCATGAACTCCACCTGATGTGTTTGTTGTATGTGTATAAAACTAATCCTCTGAATTTAATGATTTATTACGACCGTCTTGCGTAGTAACACAACCATTGTAGATCTTTGGATCTCGTTTGCTTCCGAGTAACCGAGATGCTTTAGAATACAATGCGGGTGTCACTACCGCGTGTACCGATTTACTCGTTCATTGATTAAATATGGTGCGAGCTTGAACCTCATATACGTAATTCTTGGGAGTACTAAATTCTGGGTCCAATTAATCAATTAAATTTACAATTAGTTTTTTACCTGCAATACACTAGGGTTGAGGAATTGTATTCCCTTCCTATTTTCTTTCCTCATATAGTTCAAATCTAAGATCTATTATTATCAGTAATTTAGATAATTTAGAATAATTTCATTTCATTCGTACTTAAGTTCATTAGTTAAACATTTTGAAAATTTGCATTTAGTTGTAGTTAATTTTCAAACCAATCATCCTTTCCTTTTTCTTTAGAGTCATAGTTAGGATTCATTCATATGTCCAACATCGTCACAACTCTGTTGTCCTATTTCCCTGAGGATACGATCCCGACTTATCGGGTTTATTACTAACGCGACAATCTTGCACTTGAGCATAGAGAGAACGTACTTCTGAGACACATTCTTAGTCGCATAAAGTTTTTGGCGCCGTTGCCGGGGAATTATGTAGACTTAGGATTAGATCGAGTCAATCTCAAACTTTGACCAAAAATTTCCAAAAATCCAAAAACATATAAAAATTTGAAAAAGAACAAAAATATTCATCATCATCTCTCATAAGCTGTTAATGCAAAATTCTGAACTCACTCCAACTCCCCATAATACTCTAACCCACATTCATGAAAACCCGATTGTTGAGTACGACCCTCATAGCCCTCACACTCCTAATGCTCCACAGTTCTGGGTTCCACCTCCCACACCGTCACACTCAATCTCAAATAACACGTCATTTTCCCTCTTAGGACATACTTCAGAGCGCGCTCCGAGTATACCAAGTGAGGATACCGAATCTTTGAGAGAGAGAGACATGTCACAACACGGTAGTGCAGCCACCGACGAGGGAGAGACCCCGTATCGCCCTTTGAGAGACATCTTATATCCCAAGCGCACTATAACTTCGGGATGCATTTTACTCCCGTACAATGCTGGGCAATTTCTCTTTAGGAATGGGATGATACAGATAGTTCCCACTTACCATGGAATGGATTCAGAAAAGCCATATGCCCACATCATGGAATTTGAGGAGGCGTGTGAGACTCTTAGCGATCAAACTTGCACAAAAGATGTGCTTCGCCTTAAACTCTTCCCATTCTCGCTAAAGGATAAGGCTAAGACCTAGATATGGTCTTTACCTCCAAATTTGATTTCATTATGGAATGAGCTACAATCCAAATTTCTCAAGAAGTTATTTCCTCCACATCGAACGAATTCCATCAAGGCTCAAATTCAAACTTTTCGACAATTAGAAAATGAGTCATTCGATCGATGCTATGAGCATTTCAATGAGTTAATTGCTTCATGTCCTCATCATGGTTTTGATAAAACGCAAATCATTTCCTTTATCCATAATGGGTTCAACAGTAATTCCAAATAACTCGTTGAAACCATGGGTAGTGGTCCGTTTGTCGACTTAGACTCCAATGATGCTAAGCTTCACCTAAGGTATGTCACCGAGACTACCCAATCCTGGCATACATATGACCCTAATGCTCAAAATCGAAATCGTCAAGTGACCACCACTCCATCGGCGTTCGGCCTATTTCATATAGAAAAGAATTCTATAGCGAATAGTCGACTTGATATGCTTGAGAAAGGACTACGAGACCTACGTGAGTTATATGGAAGAGGACCAACTAGATCCATCCCAAACCCCATCGAGAAGGTGTGTGCAATTTATGAGGCGGGTCATTCAACTAAGGAATGCCCAACTATACCCGCCTACAAAGTGATGCTTTGAGAGCAAGTCAGTGGTATAGGAGGATTCAAGGGTAATTTCGGTGCACTGCACAGGAATTCTTACAATCCTTCATAGAAAAACCACCCTGGATTTAGCTATGGACAACAACATACTGCGATGAATCCTAATTCACATGTTTCCCCTCCTCCACCATAACACTTTCAACAAGTTCCACACATGCAGGGATATGTGCAAGCACCACCACCTCAAGAAGCATATATCACTCCGATGTGGAGAAATCTCGAGGATATGATCAACCACTTTATAATACCCAGACTGCAACTAATGCTAGGCATGATCGCATGATCAATGACATGAATGCGAACATTTCACAGTTATAATCATCGTTGAGTATCCAAGAGAAAGGCAAGTTTCCTGCCCAGCGCCAAAGACTGCCCCAAGGTCAAACTAGTGTTAGGTCCACCTCGACAGAATATCAGGAGCAATGTCAAGTTGTGACCACTCTTCGTAATGGGAGAGTCATTGATTTATCACCTCCCCCACACGATGCAACCAAAGACAAGAAGATTTCGCCCGACACGAAAGAGGCCAAAGATGTCCCCTTGAAGGAGAGTGATAAAGAGGACGCTAGTGAGCCCGAGGTAGTAGTGAAACCACCCACACCGCGGAACCGTTTCCTCAAAGGCTGATTCCTTCCCACAAAGGAAATCCACGTGATGACGTGCTGGACGTACTAAAGCAAGTGAAGCTAAATTTACCTTTCCTCGATGCTATTAAGCAAATTCTAGCCTATGCAAAAGTCATCACAGACTTGTTGATGGTAAAGAGGAGGATGAAAGTAAAGAAAAATGTCTTTATAGTACAGAACGTGAGTTCCATTCTACTCAACGATCTTCTGCCAAAATTCAAAGATCCCGGTGCACCCACCATTCCTGTATCATTGGAGAAAATAAAATTGAGAAAGCCTTACTTGACTTAGGAGCAAGTGTCAATATTCTCCCTTATGCCATATATAGGAAACTTGATTTGGGTGACCTCAAGCCCACAAAGATCACTCTCCAATTAGCGGATTGAATCGTGAAGATCCCAAAAGGTATAGTTGAAGACGTGATCATCCAAGTTGACACTTTCTACTTCCCAGTGGATTTTATCATTTGCGACACGGAGCCCTCCTTCGCCCCGAGCAATCATGTTCCCATCATTCTTGGGCGCCCATTCTTAGCTACGGCTAAGCAATCATCAATACTCGGAATGGGCAAATGCAACTCACTTTTGGGAACGTGACTTTAGAGACAAACATCTTCCATATCGCCCAACAGACGGGGGAAGAATATGATCTTCACGCGGTGAGCCTAATAGACGAGATCGTAGAGGAGTATTTCGAGGAAAATTATTGTGGCGAAGCCTTAGGGTCCTGTTTAGTGTCGAGCCATGAGAGTGAGGGGACGTACACCGCATTCGAGAGGGAGGTTGATGAGTCGAGAGAGTTACTTGATGAGAGAGCGTCGGATGAGGACGCGAGAGATGTGAATTGGGTTTCTCGATTCGAGGAGTTACTGTCGAGGGAAACATGCATGGTTCCGTGCAGTGACAAATTTCTGACCCTTGAATTGAGGAAACTACCCTCCCATATTAAATATGCATACCTAGGAGAGGATGAGACATTTCCTGTTGTTGTCTCCTCTAGCCTAGACGAAGAGCAGGAAGGAAAATTACTAAAGATTCTGAGGAAGCACCAAGGTGCTTTTGGTTGGTGCATTGTTGATTTAAAAGGGATAAGTCCTTTGATTTGCACCCAGAAGATCCATCTCAAAGAGGACGTCAATCCCTCGAGGATATGCAAAGAAGGCTAAACCCTAATATGAAAGAAGTAGTGAGGACCGAGATCATTAAGCTATTGGATATTGGTATTATCAACCCAATATAGGATAGCAAATGGGTGAGCCCTATTCAAGTTGTCCTGAAGAAGTCGGGCATGACAGTGATTGAGAATGCCAAAGAAGATCTAGTCCCCCAACGTACCACCACCGGGTGGCGCGTTTGCATTGATTACCGGAAACTCAATGCAGGAACTAGGAAAGACCATTTCCTTTTGCCATTTATTAATCAGATGCTTGAAAGAGTAGCGGGCCACCCTTATGATTGCTTCCTTGATGGTTATTTCGGATATAACCAAATTGAGGTAGATGTACTTGACCAAGAGAAAATGACCTTCACTTTCCCTTTTGGTACGTTTGCCTATAAACGTATGCCATTCGGCTTGTTTAATGCACTCGCGACCTTTCAAAGGTGCATGTTGAGTCTATTTAACGACATGGTCGAGAGAAGACTTGAAGAGTTTATGGACGATTTCAGCATTTTTGGCACCTCTTTCGATCTTTGTCTTAAAAAACTAAAAAAGGTACTTTCCCTGTGTGTGGAAAAGAACTTGGTGCTAAATTGGGAGAAATTCCATTTATGGTCACTAAGGGAATAGTTCTTGGCCACATAGTTTCATCCAAGGGGATAGAAGTTTATAGAGCTAAGATAGATGTCATAGCCGATCTACCCCCACCAAAATCGCTCAAAGACGTGCGCTCATTTTTGGGCCACGCGGGGTTTTATCGAAGGTTCATTAGGGACTTTAGCGCCATCGCTAGGCCCTTAAGGAACCTACTCATGAAGGACACCCCATTTGAGTGGGAGGAAGAATGCCAAAGAGATTTTGAAAAATTGAAAACCATGCTTGTGTCCGCTCCCATCATGCAAGTTCTGGATTGGTCTTTACCATTCGAACTTATGTGTGATTCTAGCGATTATGCGATAGGGGCTATTTTAGGCCAAAGAAAAGACAAACAGGATCATGCCATCTACTACGCTAGACGGATTCTTACTAGACCATAACTCAATAACTCCACTACCGAGAAGGAGTTGCTAGCTGTAGTCTTTTCTCTTGACAAATTTTTGTCCTACCTTATTGATTCTCCCATTACTTGCTTCACCGACCACGCGACATTGAAATACCTACTCGCAAAGAAACATGCAAAGACGTGCCTCATAAGGTGGATCCTACTCCTACAGGAGTTTAATCTCTCCATTAAAGATACGAAAGGAGTAGAAAACGTCATTGACGACCACTTATCACGGCTTTCGTCTGACATGCCTAGTGATCCAATACCCATAGACGAATACTTTCCGAATGAGAAACTCTTTGCTACCTCTTATTTGCCCTGGTTTGCGGATATCATGAACTATCTTATCACGGGAGCCGTCCCTCCCGATTGGACACCGCAAGATAAGAAGAGGTATATTACTTGGTCGCGCATGTTTTTCTATGACGATCCTTTTCTATTTAAATATTGGGCTGACCAAATCATTCGATGATGCGTACCGGATGACAAGATTCCTAAAATCATCCAGTTTTGTAATTTGGAAGCTTGTGGAGGCCACTTTTTGACGAAAAAGACGACCGCTAAGATCCTTCAATGCGGCCTCTATTGGCCCACAATATTTCAGGATATGAACAGAGCTTGTAAATCTTGCAATAGGTGCCAAAGGATGGGAGCTATTTCCCGACGAGACATGATGCCTCTTACCCCCATACTCATTATTGAGATCTTCGACTATTGGGGTATTGACTTCATGGGCCCTTTCCCCCCATCCTTTGGTCTCCTATACATCCTTGTCACGGTAGACTGCCATTCTAAATGGGTGAAAGCTATAGCTACCAAGACCAATGACAACAAAGTGGTGATTAAGTTCCTGTAGGAACACATACTTTCCCGCTTTAGTGCTCCGAAAGTGATAATTAGTGATAATGGAACGCACTTTTGCAATAGGCCATTCGCGAAGCTCAAGAGAAAGTATGGTGTCATTCAAAAGGTCGAAATGACTTATCATCAACAAAAGAATGGGCAGGACGAACTAGAAAATTGGGAAATCAAGAACATTCTTGAAAAGACCATAAATCCTACCTGGAAAGATTGGTCACTTAGATTGAATGATTCGCTATGGGCCTATCGCACCGCATACTAAAATTCGATCGGCATGTCCCCATTCCGCTTTGTGTATGGAAAACCTTGCCATCTTCCTATGGAATTAGAGCACAAGGCGTATTGGGCGATTAAAAAGTTGAGTTACGACATGGATAAGGCCGGTGAAGCTCGCCAACTTCAATTAAATGAGTTAGAAGAGATACACAATGATGCGAACAAGAACGCAAAAAATTCCAAAGAAAGGATAAAACTCGCTCACGATAATATCATTCGAAGCAAAGAGTTTCTTCCCGGAAAAAAGATGCTACTCTATAACTCTCGACTTCATCTATTTTCAGGCAAGTTGCGGTCACAATGGATGGCCCATTCATTGTAAGGAACGTTTTTCCTCACAGAGCTGTGGAATTAGACGATTTGAAAGGGGGAAATACGTTCAAGGTAAATGGACAACGCCTAAAGCCATATCTAGAGGCATGTGTGGAAGAAGTCACCATTGTTTAGTTTTTGTACCCGTTTACGTGGTCGAGTGAGATTAAAATGTGAGGTCGTCGCACCCCCGACGTGTATGGGGTGAATTCTTGTGTATAGTAGTCGTGTGTGAGTTAGGGTATTTTTGAGTCTGGAGCACGGTTCATGAGAGGAATTGAGTAGCACACTTTTTGAGAGAGTTTTCACATATTTCAAGAGCGTGGGCGAGGCAAATTTTAGGGCACCCGAGGGTCTAAATCATTTATAGGGGCAATACACACGAGAGGAGATCGGCGAGAACACTTAGATTTTAAGAGAATAGAGAACCAAACTTTTCTGGCCAGCAAATTTCCCCGAACCCAGGTCGAACCGGTTCGGGGGGGGGGGGGGGGGGGGGCGAACCGGTTTGGGGTACCTGGCGTATTCCCCCCCTATTTTCCAAATTCATTCTCTTCCCTCCTCTTTTCCCTCCATTCATTTCACCACGAATTTTCACCCTCCAAAACCATTCCTCCTCCCACTTTCCATCCCAATTCCTTCCCTCCTTCCACCCCCACCAAACCCATTCCCCTTTCCCACCAAAAATCCATTCCTAACACGTAAAAATTCACCCTCACCCCTCATCCATTTCTCACACCAAAATTATCTCTTCCTTTCCTCAATCCCATATCCTTCTTCTCTACATATCTCCCCCTCTCACCATGCCGCGTCCCCGCCGAGCCAACTTCTTCCCTAAGAAATATGATGACACCACCGTCCTTTATGAAGAGGGTAAAGGCATGTTTCGAAGCCTACAATAATTCCATTGGGCCGAGCAATACTTCTCGGCCACGCGCCCAATTCACATCGAGCGTTTTGTTACTTGGGACCAGCTTCCCGATGACGTCACCGCCCTATTCGACCGTCGGGGGTGATGCTCTTTTCTTGCTCCTACGAGAAATCACGTGTTTGAAGTCATCATCCGCCAATTTTATGCAACACTCATTCGAAAATCCTCCACGCTTCACGAGGCCTACCTCGACGGTATTTCAATTCCATTTTCGACCGCCATCATCGCTAGAAAAATGAGTGCCAAAGGGGTTATCCTCCCCGTGCCTTTCCAATAACCGACAAATGGAGCCCTCCACACCAAAGACGAATGCATTTCTCGAATGGCACTCGGGGAGGAATGGGTGCGGGACACTTTTCCCATTGGAAGTCTTTTGGATACGGTGCGATTCACGCACCTAATTGCTTGTGGAGCAATCCACTAAACCACCAATGACTCGGTGGTCTGGTTACGTCATGATAACTTCCTCTAGCACTTCCTCGACTCCAAGAGCACAATCAATTTGTCCCAACTCTTCTACGCGGATATCATCAATGCCGCTTATGATGAGTGGGGCAAGGCCGTGCTCCCTTACACTCGCTTCATTACGAAACTATTAATGGATGCCGGGATAGAAGACTCCGGGCTGTAAATACGACTCCCATGCCTAATTGGCATCACCTCCACCACTCAGAGTGAACGCCAAATGAGGGTAGCTCACCCCGATCATTCCATTCTCGATGAGGGTGCATGGGAAGAAGGACATGATGATCCCATGATGGATGTGGGGGAGAAAGAAGAGGAGTATGAAGAAGATGATGAATCGGATTTTGAGCCCCCGGGGCTAATTTCGATAGGCGCCTTTCGGTGGTGGAATCCCGTTTTGACGGGTTCATCACCCAATACAACCAAGATCAAGCTGTCTATCGCAGGGACCAAGAAGCTTATCGGTGGGACACAAGTATGATTCACCAACTCCAAGCCCACCTCTACGAGCTCAACTTCGGCGGCCCCTTGCCATCTTTCTTTTACGATCCTTATGATCCAAGCGCACTCGGGCCCTCACATCCTCCTCCCTAGTGAAGCCTATGACTGTTTTGATATGTTTGTTCGTTATGTGTTGTCATAAGTGGATTTAAAATCATTAGTTGTATGCTCTCCCGTCTCTTATGTAACACATGCTTCTACATTGTTATAATACAAGGATGCACATTAGTTTTAATTTGTTTGTTTTATTTTGCCGCACTTTTCATTCGCTTTGAGTTAGATTTTAGTCCTTTTTTCTTGAGGACAATGCAAAAGTCTAAGTTAGGGGGGTCACAAGTGCGTATTTCTAAAACTTTACAAATTTTCAAAAATGCCCAAAAATTTAAAAAAAGAACAACAACAAAAAAAATCATAAAATGTTGAAAAAAATCCAAAAATATTTTACTTCAAAATAAATAAAAATTGGAATTCAAAATTTTTAAAAATTTCATTAAAAGTCGGTTTAAAGTCTCAAGTCATAAAAATTCAAAATGCACAAAGCTGAAATTGACCAAAGATGGAAATTATGCGAAAATTGGCGACTTAACGAATAATTGTGGAGATTAACAACCCGGGTGAGATTCGAGCCTTTCATTTTTGTAAAATCTATAAATCAATCCGATTTAATTGTTAACTCAAAGTTCTTTTCAGTGGTCTAATAAGTCATCGAGGATCTCAAGTCTTTCACTTTGATCGGTTTTGAGAAGTGTGTGTGATATTGCCTTGAAAAACATGCCGAAGAAATCTCTAAATTAAATTCAGCTCGAAATGCATATGGCAACGCAATTAATATTTTGGATAATGAAGTAGCCATCGTTTGTTACCCAAAAATATTGGCCATAAAAATTTGTGAAAAATCATCCCTTTTGTAACCTATTTTTAGCCAAATAAAAATTTATCCCTTTCATTTGACAACCCAAAAAACCCAAATAGCCCGAAATTGAAAAAAAAATGGAAAAATTTAGAATTTAAGTCCGAAAAGTGAAACAAAAAGGGGCAAGAAAAAATAGAAAAATGCTCAAAAAAATAGTAAGAAAAAGAAAAATAGAAATAGAAAAATATAGAAAAAGAAGATGAAAATGAGCAAAAGCCCGAAAAAGCACTAACGGATATCATAAGCAAAATTTTCCAATTCCGAAATTCTTAATCTTTTCCAATTTTACCCAATACACCATATAACCCGCAAAAGTCCTAACCGAGTCGAAATTGCGAAATTAGGTACCGCGTGGAGAGCTAAAACACCCAAAAGATAATAAAAGAGATTAACAAACGTGAATTAGAGGCAATGTTCCCATTTTTCAGACCGTATTCCGTTGATGAGATCCAATCACTATAAAATTTACGTCTTTCTACTTGTGTGCGCGTACTTGGTTATCACGCACACCGAGAGAATAGCCACATTCCGAGTGATTCGATTGTGAGAGCATCCCGTGAGATTTTGAAATCAAAACGAACTTTCAGATAAGTAATGTAATGGTCAATCGGTGGAAATTTGCGGATAAATTTCTGGCTTCGCACACACGCACTATGATTTGAGACTCTTGAACATGATTTGATGATGACTATTTTCCAAAAAAGTTTGAATTATACAATTTATGTGTGTTTTGAATTTTCTTTGAGTTGAATTTTGTGGGTATATTCACTGCAAACCCTCATGAGACAACAGTCGTCCTACTAGGGTAACCTACGGGTTTAACGGCTTGTTGCACACGCTAAATGCAATTGCTTGCCCGCGAAAAAGGTATTCTTTCCCAATAATATGTTTATAAGATTTGTGACTTTATTCTTTCTCTTTTACATTGCTCGTTACGCATAAAGTTCTAAGTTAAGGGGGTTTGATTGGGCATAAATATTGTATATTTATTCCCCTAATTTAGGTACATTTGTGAACCCAAAGGATGCAATCAATATGAATTTAACTCACATTTATGCTACTAACCTTCACTGGTAAGTATTTGGTGTTTCGTGTTTAGTGTTTCTCCTATGTGTTTTACATGTTAATTATGCAAGCGGGGAAAAAGAGAAATCAAAACCATGAAAGAAAGGCTAGGAAGGCAAGTTCAAGGGCATTTTGGTAATTCTGTAGTTGGATCCCGGAAGAGGAGTCAACTGTAAATTTGAAAAGCTCTAAACAACGATAACCATGGAAGAAACAGCATCCCAATCCGAGTTACGGTTGAAGAGTTATGATTGATTGAAGTTGAGAAAAAATCAGAGAAGAAAAGAAGAAAATATGAAAAAAATTCTAAGTGTTGAAAAGAGGAAAAAGGCACCCAAAAACCAGCGAAAGTTCCCAAACCCGGGCCGAACCAATTTGGCGTCGAACCAGTTCGGGGTACCTGTGAATCGGTTCGGGGGTCCTGATGCACGAAAATCTTCTCTTATTTTGATTGGTCCAAAGAGTTCTAAAAGACTACAACTCATGAAAAAACGTATTTGTACAAAGCTAATGAGTTAAAAAAAAGGAGTTTTTGATAGTTTTTGATAGTTTTAGAGAGAGAAAATGTAGAAGATCACCTAGGAACATAGTTCTGGATTATTTTCTTCAAGATTGATACATTTCGGGTTTGTTTTCAAATTTTTAATCCAAGTTTCATTCCTTTTATTATTGTTCTTGCATGGTTATTTCCCTTAATTCCTTCAACCAATTTCTTTGATCAAAATACTTATTTGCATGTTTTAATCTAGTTTCATCATGAGTTTTGTCACATGCAACGTAATTATTTCATGCATCGTTTAGTTTAACATGTCCGGCTAGTTTTAAAAGGGTCGGGATGCATGAACTCCACCTGATGTGTTAGTTGTATATGTATAAAATTAATCCTATGAATTTAATGATTCATTATGACCGTCTTGCGTAGAAACACAACCATTGTAGATCTTTGGATCTCATTTGCTTTCGGGTAACCGTGATGCTTTAGAATGCAATGCGAGTGTCGCTATCACGTGTACCGATTTACTCGTCCTCAGATTAAGTATGGGGCGGGCTTAAACCTCATATACATAATTCTGGGGAGTACTAAATTATGGGTCCAATTAATCCATTAAATTTACGATTAGTTTTATACCTGCAATACACTGGGGTTGTGGGATTGTATTCCCATCCTGTTTTCTTTCCTCATATAGTTCAAATCTCAATTCAATCATTATTAGTAATTTAGATAATTTAGAATAATTTCATTTCATTCGTACTTAAGTTCATAAGTTAAACATTTTAAAAATTTGCATTTAGTTGTAGTTAATTCTCAAACCAATCATATTTTCCTTTTTTTTAGAGTCAGAGTTAGGATTCATTCATCTGTCCAATGTAGTCACAACTCCGTTGTCCTATTTCCCTAAGGATACGATCCCGACTTACCGGGGTTATTACTAATGCGATAAGCTTGCACTTGAGCCTAGAGAGAACGCACTTCTGAGACACATTCTTAGTTGCATCATGTCCTATTCTCAAATCGGGTGTCCTGCCACTATGATATCAGTTGCTACGATTTAATTTGGTCACATGCGTGGTGTTAATGGACCTTATGGGGCCATTTGGGGAAATTTGGGATTTTGGCCCACTAGCTGCACATTTTCCAGCCTAAGTGTGCCTATTTTAAAATTCGAGTATTATTATCATGTTGAGAGTCCTGCTACTGCATGGTTGGTTGCTACAAGTTATGTTGGTCAGATGCAAGGTGTTTGTGCCCCTTGCGAGGTTGTTTAGGGGTTCTTCAGGGTTTCGGCCCAATAGCGACACATTTGAAATCCTTAATGTGTGTATTTTAAAATTTGAGTTATATTCTCAAAGCGGAATTTTTGCAACTAGGTGATCAGTTGCTACGAGTTATGTGGTCACGTGTGAGGTGTATGTGCCCCTTGCGGTGCCATTTGGGAACTGTTCGGGGTTTCGGCGTACTAGTGACACATTTTCAAACCTAAGTGTGCCTATTTTCCAATTTGGGTCCTATTATCAAATTCTGAGTCCGGTGACTACGTGGCTGGTTGCTATAAGCTACGTTGGTCAGATGCGAGCTGTTCGTATCCCTTGCAGGGCCGTTTACGGGTTGTTCTGGGTTTTAGCGCACTAGCGATTAGTTTTAAAGCCTAAGTCTTCCTATTTTTAGAGGCCCTATTCTTAAAGCGGGAGTCCTAGAACTACGTCACGTGTTCAATAGTGGATAAAAGTTAGGTTCGTCACGTGTTATGTTGGGTACATGCGTGGTGTTAATGCCTCTTATGGTGTGTTGTTCTAGGTTTTTCCGCATTAGTGGTACGTCTTAAAGCCTAAGTTTGCTTGTTTTCAAATTTGGGCCATATTCTTAAAGCAGGAGTCCTGCAATTATGCGATAGGTTGCTACAGGTTATGTTCAAGTTGTTTGTTCCCTTGCAGGGCTATTTGGGGATTATTCAGTATTTTGGCGCACTAGCAGTACGTTTTCAAACCAAAGGGTTCCTATAATAAAATTCAGTACTTATTCCTATACGAGGTCCCCCCAACCACATTTTCAGTTGCTACGAGTTACATTCATCACATATGAGGTGTTTGTTCCCCTTGCAAGGCCATTTGGGGGGTGGGGGTGGGGTGGGGAGGGGGGGGGTTCCCACCAGTAGCACGTTTTGAAGCCTAAGTGTGCTTACTTTCAAATTCAGGCCCTATTGTCAAATCGAGAGTCCCTTGGCTATTTGGTCCACTGCTACAAGTTACGTTGGTCACGTGCGAGTAATTTGTGCCCCTTATAAATCCGTTTAGGGGCTATTCGGGGTTTCAGCGCATTAGCGGCTTGTTTTCAAGCCTAAGTGTGCCTATTTTCTAATTTGGGTTCTATTCTCAAATCGAGAGTCCCACGACTATGCGATAGATTTGCTATGAGTTACATTGGTAACACGCGAGGTGTTCGTGCATCTTATGGAGTTGTTCAAGGTTTTGGTCCAGTTATGATAAGTTTTCAAGCCTACACGAGGTGGTCATGCTCCTCGTAGGGCCGTTTGGGTGTTATTCAGGGTTTTCACCCACTAGCGACACGTTTTCAAGCCTAAGTGTATTTACATTTAAATTTGGGTCCTATTCTCAAACCAGGAGTCTTGCGACTATCCGGTTGGTTACTATGACTTACGTGAGTCATGGGTGAGGTGTTCGTGCCCTTTATGGGGTAGTTTGAGGGTTGTTTTGGGTATTGGCACACTAGGGACACATTTTCAGCCCTGAGTGCGCCTATTTTCAAATTCGACTAATGTTATCGAACCGGGTGTTTTGCAATTTTGAAGTTGGTTTCTAAAAGTTATTTTGGACATGTGTGAGGTGTTCGTGTCCCTTATAGGGTTGTTTGAGGGCTATTTGGGGTTTTGTCCCACTAACGGCACTTTCCTACCCTAAATGTGCCTATTTTTAAATTTGGATGCAATTATCAAACCGGGAGTCTCGTGACTACTCGGTTGGTTGCTAGGAGTTATGTTGGTCATGTATGAGGTTTTCTTGTTTCTTGCAAGGCCGTTTGGGTTCTATTCGAGGTTTTTTCCCCTTAGCGATATGTTTTCAAGCCTAAGTTGGATTACTTTCAAATTCGGGTCCTATTCTCAAACCGGGAGTCCTGCGACTATGCGATCAGTTGCTATGATTTACGTTGCTCATGTGCGAGGTGTTCACACCTCTTGCATGGCCGTTTGGAGGTTGTTTGGGTTTTTGGCGCACTAGCGGCCCATTTTCAAGCACTGAGAGTGCATATTTTCTAATACGGATCATGTTCTTAAACCAGGAGTCAGGCGGCTACATGGTTAGCTGCTACGAGTTATGTTTGTCACGTGGGAGGTGTTCTTGCCCCTTATAGGGCCGTTTGGGGGTATTCGAGATTTTGGCCCACTAGCAGCACATTTTCAAATTTGGGTCCTATTCTCACATCGAGAGTCCCACGACTATGAGATCGATTCTATAAGTTATGTTTGTAATGTGAGAGTAGTCGTACCCCTTGCGGGGCACTTTTGGGGTTGTTGGGGATTTTGGTACACTAACGGCACGGTTTTAAGCCTAATTGTGCCTATTGGAAATTTGGTTCCTTTTCTGAAAATGAGAGTCCCACGACTATCCAACCAGTTGCTATGAGTTATGTTGGTCACATGAGAGGTGCTAGTGCCTCTTATGGGGCCGTGTGGGTACCGTTCGAGATTTTAGCACAGCAACGACATGTTGTCAAGCCTACGTGTTTGAATTTTCAAATTTGGGTCCTATTATCAAACATGGAGTCTCGTGACTATGTGGTAAGCTCTGACGAGTTATGTTTGTCACATACGAGGTACGTGCCTTGCGGGTGTAACAACCCGGATTTTTTTAAATGGGATTTTTTTAATTAATTCAAAAATTAGAGAACAATAAAATTTTGGATTTAATTATTTTTAATAATTAAATATGTTGGTTTTTATATTCAAAATTCAAAAATCTAGATTACAAGACTCCTAATATGAGTATATATAAGTCTTGGGGTGTTTAGAAGTGTCCTCAAAACATAAAACTCTCTAAGATTCCTCAAAACATAACACTCTCTAGAAAAAAATATATAAAAATATTCGACCGTCCGATCGAGCTAAATTTTTTGTGCAACTTTCTCTCATCTTCAGCTACTATGCCCTTAAATTTCAGCCATTTCTAACGGTCCGATCATCCATAATGTTTTTTAGTGTTTGTATATGATTAGAACTCTTTTCATAAATCAAAATCTTAATCCTTTATATATCACAAAAAATTGGTGGTTTTGCTTTTCAAATCTTTCATCAACTTTTCAACCAGAAGACCTGTCCAAAATTATTCCCTTTCATCTACAAACTTTAGTCCCAAACTTAATAAAGTATTTGACTCAATATTTGAAGGCTTATTTTGTGTTTTCTCGAATTTGGGCTAGATCGAGTTTTGATTATTTTCACGAGAGGAACTTGATGGTGCAATTAGATTTTGAAGCTGGAATTTATGTGATGATTCATGTGATGATTTTGAGGTATGGTACTTACACAATATGATCCTAAATTCTCTCGAGAGTATTCCGTTTGTTTTTGGATCCATTTCACTCATGTTGAATTGTGATATTCATTAGAATCCTGAAAAATTATTAAAATCTATTATTTGATTCATTGAGATATATTATATTGTGATTTGAGCATCATGTCATTAGGTTTTAATATGGCACGGAGAATGGGCACCTTCCAATAGTCCAAAAATCGTTATATGGCCTTGATATTCCTAAGGGAGGGGAGGGGAGGGTAAGGGAGGGGAGGGGAGGCCTGGTGACCCATTAATGTGTTGTTAAGAAATTAATATTGACATAATGCTTGAGTACTGCGTTTGATTTGTATATGGGAATTCGTATTATTGCGATTTATTCATCGTGCTAATTATTTTTTAGCATCTATTCCACCATATTGTGTACTTCCCTGTATTTTCTTTTAGTGGAAGCTAGTGTGGATTGGGATGCTATGGACTATTTTCGAGAATTATTTTAGGGCTTGGAATAGAAGATTTATTTTTCATGTATAAATTGGTGGTGTAATTAGCTGGAGAATTGAGTATTTTGAAAGAAACATTATTGTAATAAGAATATATTCCTCCCGTTCCATCTTTGCTATACGAAGAGATTCTTCGAGGTCCTTTATCTTCTTATCAATAACCTCTAATAGGGATGCTAGCTCAGCCAATCTAGCTCCTTTTGAAGCACCTTAAACTCTTGACTCACTTGAGTCTATACTGTATAAGTTCTCATCTAGTTTGGAAATAGAAACAAAATTGAGTCCCAACCTAGAAACCAAAGAGCCTCAATCCTTCTCTTAATTTTATTCCTCTTGATCTAAGGTATATTTACCAACACTCACACACATTAGTATTGCATTCCTATATTACATATTGCATATAATTGGTTATAAGTGTGTTGTGTATATTAAATTCCCTTAAATTGAATTTTAATCATTTTTTGGGAATTTTAAATAATGTTTAAAACCATTTTTTTCTAATTTAAAAATGGAATTAAATGTTTTGGGGTAAATATGCAATTTTGAATTGATGATTTTATCTATGGAAATTCACTAGGGTAGAAATCAAAAGCACCAAAGACTTAAAGGTGTTTGAGTAATTATTTTCAAAACACGCGTTTCAGCATCAATATCAGCCTTACACCTATGAGCCTGATATTGCTCTGATTTATGTTTCTTCTGTGAGACATAAGCCTTGCTCATTTCCTGCCCTTGGATTGTTGTAATCAACGATCTACATGCGTTCTGTCTTAATCCCTGTGAATCCCTCTTAATCCAATCAAAAGCATTTTAATCCACCGCTTCTCTTATACTATTAGATCAAAGTCAATAGCTAAAGTCAAAATCGTAGCCCTTGATTTTGAACCCCATTCTCGAATCTTCTCAGCCGCTTATATAAGGAGCCTTACTCTCAGCCACTTAGAAGCTTTTGTCATTTCATCATTTCTAGAGAGAGAAGAGAGTAGAAAGAGAAGAGAGAAGAGAGAGACAAACCAGAGAGAGAGAGAGTTAGAAACCCTAACCCTAAATTGTTGAAAACATCTTTCAAACCCTAACCTCTTCAAAGCCAGTTATATACCAAACACAACCTTGAGTGTTTGAGAGTTTTGAGAGTTGATTTGTTAAGTTGTTTCGTGTTGTAACCTCTTTGTGTTAAGATCTTGTTTCCAACTTAAGCATTAAGCTAGATCTTCATTTCTGTTACATAGAAATTTTAGATCTGAGCATTTTATGTTACATCACACCCAGATCTGCATTTATAGTTTCTCATCTTGAGAAATCTATTGTTGATTCTTTTCTGTAAATGTTTTCATACTCAAAATCAACAATAATATTTTTTGTTTCTAGTTCTTTTGAAACAAAACCTTCGACCTAGTTGGAATCGCACTTGGCGATTTTCAATCTAAAAAATATTTTCAAAACCTGAGATTGATTAAGATCTTAATACGTCTTCTGAGCAAGATAGTTGTGGATTCTGGGTTAATATTATGAGGTCAAAAAAGGTTCAAAGTTTCCTAAGAAGAGAGAAACTGAAAATCTTCACATATAGATATGATTTGCAATTTGCTAGGACTGTTTGTAAAAAATAAGCGTGAGTGCGTGCATGCATGTGTTAGATCACCATCACGAACACTTACACACTAAAACACTAAAAGTGTTGGTAATAAGATCTTGATACAAGAGTCGACGTAAAGTCTGGAATAAAGTGAAGTTAGCAAACTGGGAGAACAACATGAATAATCAGAACTGCAGAAAAGTTATAAGGACACCAGTGGGTACATTCCTAAACTTGTATAGGTCTGATTTATGTGCATGTGTGTGATATAGTTTGTAATTGTTATATTTGTTTTAGTAGATTTTTATTTTTTACTCCGTAGAGTGAGTCGTGGATGTTTCCTCAGTTGGTTGAAGTTTTACCATGTTAAAAATATCTTCTCATTAATCTTTCTACATCTCCTAATCCCTTTCTATTTAGTGTGCTGATTTAAAAATATTTTAGTTTTGTTTTTCAAAACTTGTTAATAAATCTTGAACAGATCTTGTGCATAATTTTAAACACATCTTGTGATTAAACTGATTTGATTTCTAGAAAAGATTTTCTTCAGAAACAGTTCGGAGTTACTTAAATAGTTTAATCTTGTATTAAACGTCTTTAGTAACAGTTTTTCAATTGGTATCAGAGCTTTGGAAATCTTTTTAAAAGATCTTGTGTTTCTGAAATTGTTTTCTTAAAATCATAACAATGGACGAGAAAAATGAAAGATTTGGTAACTTGACCAGACCCCCACTCTTTAATGAAAATAACTTTGCCTACTGGAAGGTAAGAATGGTTGCTTTCATACAAGGAACCTTGGGAGTTGATGTCTGGGATATTGTTGAAAATGGATACTCTTATCCTACTAAACCATCCACTGAAGGAAGTAATGAGAGGGTTAAGAAATCATTAAGTGAGTTCACATAAGAAGAGAAGCGGACTTCTCAAAATAATAACAAAGGCAAGAATTCTATCTTTATGTCCATCAATGAACATGAGTTCAAAAGGATCTCATCGTGTGACACTTCTAAGGAAGCTTGGGATACACTGATCACTTCACATGAGGGTGACACTTAGAGTTAAGGCTGCTAAAACTCAAATGCTTGTTCAGTAGTATAACTCACTAATTATTTCTGATTCTGAAACCTTCGATGATTTCTACATGAAATTAGCTGACATTGTGACCATACTGCATGCTAATGGGATAACTTATGACAAACATGAAATTGTATCTAAAATTCGAAGGTCATTACCACAGAAATTTGATAAATCAAAATCTCACTCCTGAATTACTCAGTAGTAAACTTTGAAGTGTGGAAATGGAATTAGAATTTAAGAAACAAATAACCCAGTCCCATAGGAAACAAACTAGTTCCAAATTGAGTTTTTCTTCCAAGTTGATGAAACCTGAGTTTACTATTCCCACTCATGATTATGATGAGGAATGTGATATAGATAGTTTGGATAATCAAATTGGATTGATGTCAAAACAATTTAAGAAAAGTGTCATATTTAGAAATAAATTGGTAAACAGACAAGGCAAGCCAAATTATCCAAGCCAGTCTAACTACAAACCTCATGAGAAAGGTCAAGACAAACATCACAAGGACATGAGACCCAACAAAGACTTCAAGAACATTGAGTGTTTTATATGTGGAAAACTAGGACACATAGCATAAGACTGTAGAGTGAAACTAAACACTATCAATAAACATACTAGGGAAAACATTTGCAAAACATTGGATGATTCAAGTGATTCTGAGAATGAGGAACCTGAATCTTCTGATTGTTTTGATCCTTGCATGTCCTTCTTTGCTAAGATAATATACAATGATGATATGCCTATGTATGATAATGATGATAGTAACTCTACTCCTGCTGTTGTGAATCATGTTGCTACTGGTTTTGATGCTTTACTTTCAGAGAATATTGTTAGTTCAACCACGGGGTGTGTGAGTCAAAGGGAATGAGATAATGACAATATCCATGGGTGCGTGAGTTCAAGAAATGAATCCTTAGGGTTCACTTCACACACTGCACTTAGTGACTCAGACACTGAAGACCTCCCTCACATTCACACACTTTTTGCAAAAACGCTTAAGAAAATCACTAGACTAGATAAGATAGTTAGAGATTTCACTAAGAAATTAGAAGACCTAAGTCTGATGGTTAAACTTAACGCTGAAGAGTATACTACCCAATGTCTAACTCATGAAAATGAAGTTAAAAATTTTGATAAAAATTGAAGAATTTGATCGAAGAAAATGAAACCTGGAGAAAAAATATAAAGGGACATTATTAGAATTGGAACAATCTAAAGAAAAGACAGCAACAGTTTTAAAATTTTGCTAAATTTGAAAATAACTAAAACTGTTTTGATGGATTTGTTACTGATTCCAAAACCAATTTTGATGATCGAACTGGAATAGGATTTTGCCCCAATTTGAAGACTCAAACTAAAACTTTGCAACCAATTAAGTTTGTGTCAGGAGGCAAAAGACCGGTAGAAACTTGTCCAGACTTTCATTCTCTAAAAAATGACTTTGACAAAAACCAATCTAAGTTTGATTTTGGGGAAACAAGTAAATCTAAGTGTGAAAGTCCATCTAACACTAAATATGTCTTCCCCCTATTAGGAAGAGTGATTCGGTCTTTCAAACTGTACTCCCTAGGAATAAGGTTCATCATCAAAATCTCATAAAGCCCTTGTTTAGAGACTTTCCTAAGGAGCTACCATCGTCGAGCAATCTATACTGCTCTTACTGTGATCTATATGGTCATTCCTTTGAAGGATGTTACTCTAGACGTATACTCAACCCTGTCTTTAATTCTCATATGTATCAAAACTTTAACTATTCTAGGAGAAGTCGTAACAATTTTGTTCTTCCTAGACAACCAGACAAAAACACAAACTATAGAAGGAGAAAGACCAAACCTAAAAGATCATTTCTAAGAAGAATTCCTAAACACTTCTCTAAACCAAATGCTCTCACTTTCTATAAAATTCAGCCTCGTGCTCAAAATAATTTTCAACAAAAATCTAATGCTCGCAAATTTTATCAATTAAGAGAAAATATGCGCAAAATAAAAACAAGAGTTGTTTGGGTTAGAAAAGATGAGTTATTACCCCAGATGAAGTGTAATATTTTTATTACTGCTTTAAAAGATGAACACACTCCATCTGGTTGGTATTTAGACTCTGGATGTTTAAAACACATGATTGGGGATGATACCAAACTTTTAAACAAAACCAGCTTTGCTGGAGGAAAAGTTATTTTTGGTGATGGTGTATCATCTCAAATCATTGGTAAAGGAACACTCCAAGAAGAAGGATTACCTTTACTTGAAAATGTTCTTTTAGTAAAACGTCTTAAGGCAAACTTACTTAGTATTTCGCAATTTTGTGACTCAAATCATACTGTCACCTTTTCAAAGAATAATTGCAAAATTTTAAATGAAAAAGGTAAGTGCATTATTACAGGACTCAGGACTCTGGACAATTGTTATACTGTTCAAAATAATGCTAAGGTCTATAATATTTCCAGAATGGATGACAATGA
This sequence comes from Sambucus nigra, assembly GCA_949130495.1. Taxonomy (NCBI): domain Eukaryota; kingdom Viridiplantae; phylum Streptophyta; class Magnoliopsida; order Dipsacales; family Adoxaceae; genus Sambucus; species Sambucus nigra. The sequence goes on from OX422213.1 coordinate 56,784,360, forward strand.
GATATGCCATAATCATATGGGTCACATAAATTACGAAAACCTTAGTAGACTGTCTTCTGAAGAAATGGTTAGAGGTATTCCTAAGATCAAACCTATTTCTAATATTGTATGTGGTTCATATCAGGAAGGTAAAATTGTTAAAGCCCCTCATAAGAAAGTCAAAGATATCCTAACCTTTAAACCTTTGGATCTCATCCATATGGACCTAATGGATCCTTCTCAAACTGTTAGTCTTTGTTGACACAGTTATATTCTAGTTATGGTTGATGACTTCACCAGATTTACTTGGGTAGCTTTCTTAAAACAAAACTCTGACACATTCCAAACCTTTTTGAAGATTTTACATCGAATTGAAAATGAGAAAGACTCTCAGGTAAATAGGATTCGTAGTGATAGAGGTGGAAAGTTCTTAGATACAGGCATTGTAGAGTATTATGACTATAATGGTTACAAACATGAATTTAGTGGTCCTAAAACTCCTCAACAGAACGGTATAGCTGAAAGAAAGAATCGTACCCTTCAAGAGATGGCACGTGTTATGATTCATGCCAAGACTTTACCTATGTATTTTTGGGTAGAAGCCATTCGTACTGCGTGTCACATTATTAATAGGGTTTACCTTATAAAGAATTCTAAACAAACTCCTTATGAACTTTGGTATGGGAAGAAACATAATCTTAAGTACCTTAGAACCTTTGGTTGTACGTGTTATATCTACAAAGACCGAGAACACTTATCAAAATTTGAGACTCAAGGAGATAAAGCCATCTTTCTAGTATATTCTCCTAACAGTAGAGCTTACCGTGTTTATAACCTTCACACTAAGACCATAATTGAGAACGTATGTGCTCGCGTTCAAATGATAAACTTATATATTAAACACCCTTTAACCCAAACAAACCCTAAACATGCAACAATATGTGATTGAATAAGATGATAATCTAAGCAAGAACATTCAAACACATGCTTGTGAGGAAAAATCACCCAAAGGGGCAAAACTATTTATTTTCATTATAATATTGTAGGCTGTACAATTTCGAATTACAATGAAAATACAAGTGACTAAGAATTACCCTCAGGTGTCGGATTCTGCAGTCGGCGGCTGGAAATATCCCTTTCCAGGAGGGCTGAAATGGAGAAGAAGAACGGTCTTCTCCACAAGGGTGTGAACAGCAAAAGTGCGTTCCTGGGTTGCAAAGTGATTCACAAAGGATTGGCAATTGTGTGAATCAAAAACCTAGAGTCTAAATGCTCAATAGGTGAAGACTTAGGGCTTTATGTACTCTGAAAATCGTGTGTATAAGTCTTAGAAAACCACTTCCCGTAGTGGGATTAAATAAGAAGTCTCGGGCCTTAAAAATCTGAACACGATCTAAACACGATCTGTTTGAGTTTATCCCAGGCGGACCGGTCCGGGTCTGAGGCGGATCCGTCCGATTGACCAGATCGGTTCTTTTATTCTGAGGCGGATCGGTCCGTTGATGATCGGATCGGCTCGCTTCCAGGCTTCATCGGTTCGCTTGCGGTTCGGGGTATACTGGCCTTCAGTAGTCAGATCGATCCGGGTCTTAGGCGGACCGGTCCAGTTGACTGAATCGGTTCTTTTATTCCAGGCAGACGGGTCCGGTTCTGTCAGACTTTGATTCCTCTTCTTCTTTTGATATTCGGATCCGTTGATGAATGTATGAATCTTGAAGTTCTTCAATGGTGTAACGGCGTGCGACATAATAAATTGATAATGGACAAAAATGTCCTTACAAATCTCCCCCTATGTCTATGCCGGTACATACATAAAAACAAACATCCGAATTATCAAAAAATGCCTATACAAATCTACCCTTCCATGAACCCAAAACTGGAAAGATACAATTGAATAAGACTACAGCGTTTGCTCTTCAACTCTTTCAGGAATCTCAACACTTTTCTCATCAGGGTGTGCAATCCAATGATAATCCATGTAGTACATACACACATGAGAAAAAGTAAAATACCAAGTGACATATCGAGTTTGAAATGAGATAAACATATATACCAATTTATGAGCAAACTCAAACTTTCAAATCTCCCCCATAATAAGATAATTCATTCTCCCCCTTTTTATGATGTCCCAAAATAGACAAATGAGAGAAATAAATCAAATAAGCAAGTGCGGGATGTCACTAGGATAAAATCACACCATGAATGAACACAAACCAACCAAGTCGATGATAGCGTAAATGAGGTGGTGTGATCAAATTCGATAGGAAAATCAATGCATACAAACATGACATATGTGCATGATGAATATTGGATACTCCTAGCGAATGAACTCAAATGCTTCCTTTGGTGTAAAAGAATGACAATATAAGATATTGACTCAATCAAATCAACAAATCAAAGCTCAAAGTGATTTTCACACCAATAACGTCCAAAACGATTTTATGCTTTTTCAGGACTTTCAAGGAAGTGCAAACCCGTTTAAAGATCCTCCAACCAAACTCCCTCAGATATAATATTTAATGGAGGCATTCTAAATTCTCAAACTTTGGAGAATTGATGGTGAAACCTAAGTGGCCCATATTTGGCATGAATTGCTTTTTATTGCCTTTAAATTTTTTCGGGCTCTTTTAACCTCTTTGGACCTCGGATATTAAAATTCCTCCATTTTTTAGGTTCTTTTTAACGGTGGCTTTTACGCAAAGGATAGATGATTACCTTTCGCAGCCCCTCCCCGTTATATAAAAACACACAGTCTCACCAAAACGGTTTTTACATGCATTCCAATCTTGTCAAGTTTTATCGCATATTGTACATTGTAAAGACAGAATTGAGATGGAAACATTCAAGCCAATATGAGATAGACAAGTGCAATAATAAAATATAGCCGTGCATGTGTGCAATAAAGGATATAGGAGTCAAACATGTAGGAAGATATCACTAATTACATCTCAAAGACTCCATACTAAGTAAAGCACATGGATGAAATGATGTAGCCTCTCAAATCTCTATCAAACAGTCACATGGATAAATGGAATGAAGTTGTGACTTGGCTATCTTAAGTGCTCATCCATAAAAAAAAGAAAAAACAGAAATCATTTTAGATTTTTCAAAAAATTTATCAAAATAAAATCTTTTTGTGCTTTTCTTAAAATTTTTCTTAAAGGAAAATCTTTTTGTATTTTTTTCAAAAGCAATATAAACAGCAAAAAGAATAAATGAAAGTTGTACAACTAAGCAATGGTACATATAAAACAGACTAGCAATAGGAAGCATATGATATGATCATGAAGAAACATCCTATTCTAGACATAGACCAACCCCTCAGTCAACTGTGCAAATCCCCAAAGACTTCCTAAGACTCTCAAATCTAAGGGCATCTAAAGGTTTCGTGAAAATGTCGGCTAACTGACGGTCGGTGGGAACAAAACTCAGGGATACAATGTTCTCCTCAACTAACTGTCGAATAAAGTTCTCACGTATCCTGATGTGTTTTGTGCGCGAATGTTGGACGGGATTACGGGATATGTGTATCGCGCTCGTGTTATCACAAGAAATGATCATGATGTCTTGTGAAATCCCATAATCCTCCAACATTTACTTCATCCACAAGAGTTGTGTGCAACAACTCCCGGCGGCTATGTACTCAGCCTCTGTAGTGGACAAAGAGATGGAATTTTTCTTCTTGCTCAGCCAGGAGACAAGAGCAAAACCAAAATAGAAACACCCACCAGAAGTGCTCCTACAACCATCTACATCCCCGGCCCAATCGGCATCCAAATAGGCAGACAAACGGTCATCGGTATCAAAGGAATACCAAATACCGTATGAGAGAGTCCCACTTACGTATTTAATAATACATTTTAGAGCAAGTAAGTGTGATTCTTTAGGGGACGCCTGATATTGCGTACAGACTCCAACACTAAAGGCGATGTCGGGACGATTGGCAGTCAAGTAGAGAAGACTACTTATCATACTCTGATATAAGGTTTGCTCTACGTCCTTGCCTGAAGTGTCCTTACTAAGCTTGGTAGTGGTACTCATAGGTGTACGTGCATGCTTAGCGGAGTCTAAACCAAATTTCTTCACTAGGTCTCTAGCATACTTGGATTGGGAGATGAACATACCATCCTCTAGCTGACGAACCTGGAGACCAAGGAAGAATGTAAGCTCACCAACCATGCTCATCTCAAATTCACTTTTCATCTCCTCCTCAAAGTGGTGAGTATGCTAGGAGCATGTAGATCCAAAGACTATGTCGTCCACATAGACCTGGGCAACCAAAATTGCACCATCATCTCTCTTGACGAACAACGTCATATCAACTCCCCCTCTCTTGAAGACACGGGCTAAGAGATAGGAAGTAAGCCTCTCGTACCAATCACGGGGTGCTTGCTTCAAACCATACAAGGCTTTCCTCAGATAGTAGATGTGCTCTGGGTGCTGAGGGTCTTCAAACCCTTTTGGTTGTTCCACAAAAACCTCCTCCTGTAGAATGCCATTCAGAAAGGCACTCTTGACATCCATCTAATATACCTTGAAGCGCAGATGACATGCAATGGCGAGCAGAATATGGACGGACTCAAGCCTCGCAACAGGAGCAAATGTCTCCCCAAAGTCTACACCCTCTATCTGTGTGTAGCCTTGAGCGACCAACCTAGCCTTATTTCTGATTATGGTACCATTTTCATCCATTTTGTTCTTGAAAATCCACCGGGTAACTATCACGTTAGTCTCACTAGGCCGGAGGACAAGTTCCCAGACATTATTCTTTTTAAACTGAAGCAACTCATCCTGCATAGCAGATATCTAGTGTTCATCCTTGAGTGCTTCTTTGTGATTCTTGGGCTCGACTTTGGACGTGTAGAAAAGATGGCTAACAACGTTCTCTAGCTGAGCAAGAGTCTTGACCCATAGAGTGGGATCGCCAACAATGGCAGACGGGTCATGACTCTTGCGAACCCAAGCAGGTGTCTCCCTTAGCGCAGGAGTAGGGTCCACAGAGTCTGAGAGAGGAACAGGTAAATCACTGTCAGAACAATTCTCATCCTCACACTGAAGGTTAGGATCAATAACCATCGGAGGTTTGTCATCTTGCACGGTGACGTTTATTGATTCCATAACCTTAGAGCTCTTCAGGTTAAACACCCGGTACGTTCTGCTATTCGATGAATATCCTAGAAATATTCCCTCGTCGCTCCGGGAGTCGAACTTTCCTAATTGCTCTCTATCCCGTAGGATGTAGCATTTACTCCCAAAAACACGAAAATATGCCAGGTTGGGCTTCTTGCCAGTCCACAACTCATAAGGAGTCTGAAGTGTGTGTGGACGCAAATAAACCCTATTCACTGTGTGGCATGCAGTAGACACTGCCTCTGCCCAAAATCTCCTAGAAACTTTATGACCTAGAAGCATAGATCTAGCCATATCTTGGATCGTTCTATTCTTTCTCTCAACAATCCCATTTTGCTGAGGAGTCCTCACAGCAAAAAACTCATGTTTGATCCCGAGGCTATCACAGTAAAGGTCTACCTTTGCTTCTGTGAATTCAGTGCCACTGTCACTACGCATCCTATTAATAGTGACACCGTGTTGATTTTGCAGGACACGACACTTGGTCGTTAAAAATTCTACAGCATCAGATTTCTCTCTCAGAAAACCTACAATGGAGTACCTGGAGAAATCATCTACCATCACGAGGATGTACCTCTTACCACCTAGACTCTCAGTACGAGTGGGACCCATAAGATCCATGTGAATCAACTCAAGAACACGAGAAATGGTAATGGAATGCAACTTCCTATTAGGACTACGAATTTGTTTTCCCAACTGACAGGGTCAACAAACGGTCGAAGTTGACTTTCCAAGAGATGCTAAGCCACGTACTAGGTCCTTTTTAGCTAAGCGATTGAGATCTCTAACGTTCACGTGACCTAGACGTTGATGCCACGGATCCATAGGAGTGATCGTGGCACTGTTGCAGACAAGTGAGGATGTGGGCTCAGTCCTATAACAATTATCCTCAGTCCTCACCCCTTGCATCAAATGTTTACCGGCTTGATTATAGACTTTACAGGTATCCCGGTCAAACTTTACTGCAAAGTCAGTGTCGCATAGCTGGCTAATGCTCTAGCTTAGGAAAGCCAGGTAACTCGACAGTACCACGTCCTATAATGCTAGACTTGCTCCAATCTCCAAAGGTGACTCTGCCATACTGATAGTCTTCAAGAGTCGTAAAAAATGAGGCATCACCTGTCATGTGTCTGGAGCACCCACTATCAAAATACCACTGTGAGGTATTATGTGCTTTGAGAGCAACATGAACAACAAAAGTGTAAGGACATTTTTGTCCATTATCAATGTATTATGTCGCACGCCGTTACACCGTTGAAGAAATTCAAGATTCAAGATTCAACGGATCCGAATATCAAAAGAAGAAGAGGAATCATAGTCTGATAGCCGGACCGATCTGCTGAAATTAAAGAACCGATCCGGCTAACCGAACCGGTCCGCCTAAAGACCCGGACCGATCCGCTTGTCTGTCAGAAGGTCAGTATACCCTGGACCGCAAGCGAACCGATGAAGACTGGAAACGAACCGATCCGATCATCAACGGACTGATCCGCCTCAGAATAAAAGAACCGATCCAGTCAAATCGGGCCGATCTGCCTCAGACCCGGACCGGTCCGCCTGGGATAAACTTCAACAGATCGTGTTCAGATTTTTAAGTCCCGAGACTTCTTATTTAAACCCACTACGGGAAGTGGTTTTCCAAGACTTAAACACACGATTTTCAGAGTACAGAAAGCCCTAAGTCTTCACCTATTGAGCATCTAGACTCTAGGTATTTGATTCACACAAATTGCCAATCCTTTGTGAATCACTTTGCAACCCAGGAATGCATTCTTGCTGTTCACACCCTTGTGGAGAAGCCGTTCTCTTCTCCATTGCACCCCTACTGGAAAGGGATAGTTCCAGCCGCCAGCCCTACTGGAAAGGGATAGTTCCAGCCGCGACTACAGAATCCGATACCTGAGGGTAATTCTTAGTCACTTGTATTTTCATTGTAATCCGAAATTGTATAGCCTACAATATTATAATGAAAATAAATGGTTTTGCCCCTTTGGGGGATTTTTCCTCAATTGCATGTGTTTGAATGTTCTTGCTTAGATTATCATCTTATTCAATCACATATTGTTGCATGTTTAGGGTTTGTTTGGGTTAAAAGGTGTTTAATATATAAGTTTCTCATTTGAATGCAAGCACACACGTTCTCAAAAAGCCTTTTTATCTTTCTTAGGTACCTAAGTCGGGATGACCTTTTGTTTGCCTTTGTTGTTGTTGGTTTTAGCTGGAATGTGAGAAGCATTCACTAACGGCAAAGACATCCGTCGGAATTCTTCCATTAAACTCTGGGTCGTGGCAGCTAAGAACTCAACTCGCTCTCTCAGACTAGAAAACTCATCAGTATGACGTGGTGGAGCAGTAGTACGTCGTGTCCGACCCATGCTATAGCAAGACTCCCTAAGGTGGACTTTTCTTTTGCAATAAGTACAAAAGATCACAGTCAAAGGCGAACCTTGGTTTCCTTTTCTTGGTCGAACTTTCCTTCGAGGTTTTTGATGGTGACCATAAGGAGTTGTAGTAAACTCAGGAACTGGTCCAGGTGCAATTTGGGACGTGTAGGCACCATCATATCCAATTCCTTGCCGATCACCAAAACCTAAAGCGGGGCCGATGAGCATCTTTCCCATCTTCCCAGATTTGTCCTCGATTTGTACCTTGACTTCCCGTGCTTTCTCAAGATCATGAGTCAGCTGGGCAACAAGGGCTTCAAGTTTCTTCCGAGTCTCCACGGAGGAATGGAGCTGACTTGTAAGACTAGCCACTTGTTTAGTCAAGTCCCCTCTCTCTTTATCTAAACCACTATCTCTCTCTCTAAGCAGAATCTCTTTCTCGACACAGGTCGATTCTCTCTCTCTCAGGGCGGTGACGGTGGAGGACTCTCTTTCTCTCGCCTTTCTTAAATCTTCCTCTAAGCCGGTGATCTTAAGAACTAGCACTTTGTTACGTTTTTTAGTTTTAAATGACTCAGAATATAACTCAGCGTAGGCGCGTTGAATATCACTCTCGCTCTCACTTGAGTCATCCTCCCCGTCACTCACATCGATCTCACTGTCGAGGTGTCCCTGTGAAGAATCATCTTCATCATCGTGAAGAGAACTAGGAGTGCTCACTTGACTGGCCATGAATGCGGTGAAGTTACACTCATGCGGTGACTCATTTCCTGAATCCACCATCTCGACCTCACTATCGTCACTAAGGGTAGCATTAAGGACAGCTTTCCCTTTCTCTCTATTCAGACGATTGGCACACTCAAAAGCTCTATGACCTCTACCATCGCACTCAAAACATCTCTCACTTTCTTTCTTAGGAGGATTTTTGGAGTCTTTTTCATTTTTCTTTTCAAACTTATTTTTCTCAAATTTCCTTTTATCTTTAAAATTGCTATTTTTCTTAAATTTGAGAATCCTCTTGAAGTTTTTTGCAAAAAGATCCAAATCATCTAGGTCAAAATCACACTCAGAATCTGACGTGTCAGTCTCTTTCTTTCTAGACGACTCTACCCTTTTTCTAGCCGACCCCTCACTCCTTCTCTCTTGGGCTTTAACTGCAATTCCCTTATCTTTAGATTTAGCAGTTTTAGGGAACATATCAATTTCATAAGTTTGCAAATCTCCTACAAGTTCTTCCAATTTTAGCGTATTTAAATTACCCATAGAATTTAGCACAGTGACTTTAGGGATAAAACGCTTAGGTAAAGAATGACGAATCTTTTTAACAACTCTAGCATTAGGAATATGTTTACCAAGATTAAAGCTAGTATTCACAATGTCAGAAAGTCTAGCATAAAATTCATCAAAGAATTCAAATTCATGCATGGTGATGGTTTCAAATTGAGTTGTCAAATTTTGCAACTTAGATTCTTTCACAGCATTAGTTCCTTCATGGGTGAGTTGTAAAACATCCCATGCCTCTTTTGACGTGGTGCACGTCATTATGCGTTTGAACTCATCAGGTGTGAAAGACCCAGAAATACCACTTAGACCATTAGAATTAAAAGATGACCATTTAAATTCTTCATCAGTCCAAGAAGTGTCAGGTTTCAAGTTGATCACATTATCAACAGTCACGGAGGGAGGAGTCCACCCTCTTTAAACTAAGATCCAGACACGTTCATCAATGGCTTTTAAAGCCGACCTCATTCGGGCTTTCCAATAAGCATAATGTGTCCCGTCAAAAACAGGCATTTTATTATATAACTTCTCCATTTGAACATGCACTTTTTTCAAAAATCAATTTTTCCAGAAAATTGATATCTTAGAAAAATTTTGCGGAAAATAGGAATACGCGATAGATTAGCGTAACCTGCTCTGATACCAATTTGAGAACGTATGTGCTCGCATTCAAATGATAAACTTATATATTAAACACCTTTTAACCCAAACAAACCCTAAACATGCAACAATATGTGATTGAATAAGATGATAATCTAAGCAAGAACATTCAAACACATGCTTGTGAGGAAAAATCCCCCAAAGGGGCAAAACTATTTATTTTCATTATAATATTGTAGGTTGTACAATTTCGGATTATAATGAAAATACAAGTGACTAAGAATTACCCTCAGGTGTCGGATTCTGTAGTCGGCGGCTGGAAATATCCCTTTCCAGGAGGGCTGCAATGGAGAAGAAGAACGGTCTTCTCCACAAGGGTGTGAACAGCAAAAGTGCGTTTCTGGATTGCAAAGTGATTCACAAAGGATTGGAAATTGTGTGAATCAAAAACCTAGAGTCTAAATGCTCAATAGGTGAAGACTTAGGGCTTTTTGTACTCTGAAAATTGTGTGTATAAGTCTTAGAAAACCACTTCCCGTAGTGGGATTAAATAAGAAGTCTCAGGCCTTAAAAATCTGAACACGATCTGAACACGATCTGTTTGAGTTTATCCCAGGCGGACCGATCCAGGTCTGAGGCGGATCGGTCCGATTGACCGGATCGGTTCTTTTATTTTGAGGCGGATCGGTCCGTTGATGATCGGATCGGTTCACTTCCAGGCTTCATCGGTTCGCTTGCGGTCTGGGGTATACTGGCCTTCAGCAGTCGGATCGGTCCGGGTCTTAGGAGGACCGGTTTGGTTGACCGGATCGGTTCTTTTATTCCAGGCGGACTGGTCCGGTTCTATCAGACTTTGATTCCTCTTCTTCTTTTGATATTCGGATCCGTTGATGAATGTATGAATCTTGAATTTCTTCAACGGTGTAACGGCGTGCGACATAATAAATTGATAATGGACAAAAATGTCCTTACATCCATAACGTAGTTGTAAGTGACACTACTATAGAAAGTAAGACTGGAGAACCAACTATTGTGGTAGAGTCTGAAAATATTTTAGAAAATGACTCACCAGAAATAGATGATTCTTTACCAATTGAGAGACCTGAAGTACCTAATTGGGTTGCTAAAGACCATCCCATAGACAACGTTGTTGGTAATCTCAGTGAACTTGTGCGTACAAGATCTCAATTAAGAAACTATGCTCATTATGCATGTTTTCTTTCCCTTGTGGACCCAAAGAATGTTAATTATGCATTGAATGATCCTCATTGGATTTCTACAATGCAGGATGAACTTCTTTAATTTATCATTCATGATGTTTAGTATCTTGTACCTAGGCCTGATCATAAAAAGGCTATTGGCACACGTTGGATATTCAAAAATAAATCTAATGAAAGTGGGATAGTCATTAAAAACAAATCCAGATTAGTTGCTCAAGGATACTCTCAAATAGAGGGAATAGATTTTAACGAGACTTTTGCTCTCGTTACTCAATTAGAATCAGTTCTTCTTCTCTTTGCCATAGCTTGCTACTTACATTTTACGCTTTACCAAATGGATATCAAATCTTCCTTCCTTAATGAAATAGTGACTGAGGAGACCTATGTAGAACAACCAAAAGGGTTCATTGACCCTAAATATCCTAATTACTTTGTATGGCCTAAAACAAGCACCAAAGAGCCTGGTACGAGCGCCTTTTCAACTTTCTCTTAGACAAAGGTTTTAAGAGAGGTGGAAATGATCAAACCCTTTTTTGTCAAACATTTTGACAAACATATCATTATAGCTCAAATTTACGTAGACGATATCATCTTTGGAGCAACTTCCCCTTCAGAAGTTAAACGCTTTTCTGAAATTATGCATAAAGAATTTCAAATGTCTCTCATGAGGGAGCTGTAATTTTTCTTAGATCGTCTAGTCAAAAAAAATTCAGAAGGATTATTTATCTCGCAATCAAAATATGCATTAGAGATTATTAAAAAATTTGGTCTTGAAAGTGCAAAAGATGCTAAAACTCGCATGAGTATTACTGTCAAACTATCTAAGGATGAAACAGGGAAATCCGTAGATCCCACCCTTTATCGTAATATGATTGGAACCTTACTATATCTTACTTCCTCGTGTCCTAATATTATTACGTTGTTTGTGTTTATGCTCGTTACCAGAACAATCCTAAAGAGAGTCATTTAACTTGTGTTAAAAGAATTATCAAGTACATTAAAGGCACTCTAAATTTAGGACTTTGGTACACCAATGATACTCCTAGCACTATAATATGATACAGCGATGCTGATTAAGCAGGGTGTACGAACGATAGTAAGAGCACATCAGGCGCATGTTATTATATTGGTAATAATTTGGTAGGTTGGAGTTGTAAGAAACAAAACTGCACTTCATTATCCACTGCTGAATCTGAATACATAGCCGCTTGTAGTTTTTGTGCTCAATTACTTTGGCTTAAGCAAATGCTAAGTGATTATGGTATTAAAGAAGAATAATTACATCTCTATTGTGATAATCAAAGCGTGATCAACATCTCTAAAAATCATGTTCAACACTCGTGAACAAAACACATAAAAATAAGACATCACTTTATTCACGAATTAGTTGAAACTAAGGAATTAGAAATCAATTATCTTCCTACTGATTTGCAACTCGCAGATATGTTTACCAAACCATTGGATTATAATAGGTTTATAACCGTGCCTAGATCAATTGGAATGAGGTGTGCTGAATAATTTCTTAGCTTTACATAATTTTTCCCTTTGTCCATTTGAGACAAAATGGGGGAGAAATTTGAGTCTTATAAGAATTCATTTATTTTGTACATATTCTAAAGAACTTGTTCTTAGTGATTATTTACAGGATTCTGAACAGTTATTCTCTGTTATGTTCAAAATTGTAATAGGGAATTGAATTGTACTTAGTTGAGTTATGTAATTTTCGGTTCTAGGAAATGGGTAGATAAAATTTTTGTACAGTAATAGGTTTTTCCTTGTGTTTCTGTTTCCCTACAAGTCCAAGTTGACTCAAAGGAGATTTTGTCATTAATCTTTCTACATCTCCTCGTCCCTTTCTGTTTAGTGTGCTGATTTAAAACTATTTTAGTTTTGTTTTACAAAACTTATTAATAAATCTTGAACAGATCTCGTGCATAATTTTAAACACATCTTATGATTAAACTGATTTGATTTCTAGAAAAGAGTTTCTTCAAAAAACAGTTCGGAGTTAAATAGTTTAATCTTGTATTAAACGGCTTTAGTAACAGCTTTTCACCCTTAGTCCGTTGGGCCTCTCGATGCTGCAGCAATAACTCCCTCTAGCCTTCCAATTATTGCCTCCTTAAAGTTTTCAAATGTCCAATCAGCCATTTGAATTGGAATACATATCTACCCAAATCCTTTAAATAGCCCCAAAATTAATTGAGCAAGGGCCTAGGGACATTGGAGGTTGGGGTGCTAACCAAGCCCAAAACAACCATGGCCATTCCTTAAAGTCTGAGGATCATCACAAGAATTTCTGAACTAAGATAGTCAATAGTGAAAGTCCCAGGATGATGGATGGGAATTTGTTCGATAATTAAACGGTGGTTGGCACACAACTGGGATAATGTTGAAGGACCATGAGGCAGAACTGATGGGGTGCTAAGGAAGGTAGAGGAAGCTCGTAACCAGACTCACTATTAGCAGCAGTACCCATCGTGGAACCCTGGTCGTTAGGACTAGAATCTTCTAGAGTAGCTGGTTTTTGATGGGGCAAAGCAGTGGGTGAAGGGAATTGGGAAGACCTCTCTCCATCTTGAAGCGACTCGCTAGCAACCTGAGTATGGTTAAAATAGGTAATGAGTACGAAAAAATCTTAACAAGCATTTATCATTGTTAAGTCAACATTATTAATGGAGTTTGACGAAAATCTTAACAAGTGGTTGTCATTGTTAAGTCACCGTTAGAGGTGGATGTTATGAAACTCTGTTACCGATGGAGTTTGAATGTCTGATAAAGACATTTTTCTAGATTACGGAGTGACAAGTAAAGGAGAAACAACGAGGAAGGAAAAGAAAGTATAGAAATACCTCAGCAACAGCTGGAGATATAACGGGGGCTTCCAGGGAAGTTGTAACGAGGGGAACTCTGGAAGGCAAAGTTGTCTCCTCGGAAGCCCCCATTGAATCCCTAACGGTGGGAAGCTCAATGTGTACTGCAGCTCCTACGATAATAAAAGGTACCAAGGCCAACATAGGCGTAGTCTCGCTTGGATAAGGTGTTTAACCTTCGAGGGATGCTCCAATGGTAGTAGATGCTGAAGAACCACCACACTGGGCAAAAAAATCAATGCTGGCCTTGGGGATAGGAAGACCACCAAACAAAGCTAGTGGGACAAGATATGGAGAAAACTACGAAAATAAATCTAAGTGTTAGAAATTGGGAATAAATAAAAAAGAAAGAAGAAATATCTCTATGTTTGACTTACCTCAGTTATGGTACTCAAGAGGGGAACTGCAGTTATTGGTCTCGTCAGCACAGCGAGAACAAGAATATTAGCTAACAAAGATGCCATTTTGACCTAAAGTGTCCAAACAGATTAAAGTTCAGCATGGTAAACATGAAAAAGGGGTGGAAGAGAGACAATAATCCAAACCTAACAGTTATTGAGAATGTGTTACCTCGGGAGAACTTTATGCAGTTGGAACGAGGGGCAGAAGAACCTCGAGCTGAGGTGATAATTCAGAAGAAGCTCGAGGAGTTGTCTCTGGTTGAGAAGAGATTCTCACAGACTCAACGGAATCACCCCCCATAGTAGCATCCTTCACACGTTGTGAGGACAAATGGAGAGAGTAAGTAATCCTCATCATGAGTGAACGGGGAGGAGTTACATCGATCTGAGAGGAACTAAAATGTCCTCCCACGAAAGGACTCACGGGGGGGGGGGGGGGGGGGGGGGGGCTTTCTTTTTCAACCTCCTGCACCAAAGTTGTTAAGAGTTAGATAAATGTAGTTCATTTTAGAAAAAAATGATGTAATAACAACAAAGCACATGCATACCTCGGATCCAGAGGGAGAATGGGAGGATATCACCATTGGCGAAGCAGGAGGGGAGGCAATGACAGAGGGAACTAGGATAGGATGTACATTTGGAGCTCATTTCTTCTGGGACTTAGTACCCAGAGTCTTTTTCCTCGCACTCGTAGCATTATCACTTTGAGGAACCCTTGAACTCTTCCTCCTCTTTGACCCTGGTTCCTTAGGATCAACTAAGATAGTAGGGAAGGTGGTATAAGGATGAATGACGGGAGCGTGTCATCGAAACTCAGCATTTATTCACTCCACCTTAGCCTGAATTATCCTTCTCAACTCCTCACTCACTTATGCAGGCATGGGAGGAGGAACAAAGGCAATGGGGAACGCTTCCAAAGGAGTTTGAGACTGATTCTGGGACATAGTTTTTGAGGAAGTCCTATATTTAGACCTCCTAGTTTTTTTGGCAGATGGTAGAGAAGGTCCTTCACCAGAGGCGCCTTAGACTGGAACCCCTTCACCAGAAACATCTTCAGTAGAGGCAGGCTGCTTGGGGGTTGCAACGGTCTTGGATTTGAGCGTTGCAGTAGGGATCATTGGGCAATAAGGGGGTAGCTCGATGGGAGGATCTTTAACAGTCTTAATCAGAGGGAACTCAACTCCAAGAATAGAGTTTCCTTTGAGGCCCAATTCCAAGGCATAGATAAAAAGAGGTATGGGATACTTGGGGGGGAATTTGTATGAACTCACGAATCATTGCCAGTTACATCAATCAGAATTTTGTGGTAAAAGAGGTAGACACGTCCCCTTTCCTAGTGGCACTAGGGAGGGTGACTCTACCAACCATAGTAGAGTTCACACCAAGTATCGCTACAGAAAGGTAGAAGGTGCAAGCCCTAGCAAAAGCAGCCCTCCTATTTGTTAACTGAAGCACAGGTCGAGGAGCCCCCTAATCAAACCCGAACTGCTTGCTACACCTATCAGGGTTATAAGGTTCAGAAGTATATCCCCGTTCACTTAAGGAAGGAAGAAACCTAGGAGTTAAAAAAAGTACTATGTCCTCTAAAGGATCTTCTACTACTGGAACAAAAGTGACCCTTCTAGCTGTAGAAGAGAAAAAATTACAAGTATGCACGAAGGTAGATTCTCCGTACGGCCTCATGACAACGGAATCGAAATGGTCAAAAACTCCCATTATTTCTTTTCGACTCTATTTTTTATGGAAGCATAAGAGGCGTGGGGGTTGAATGCCTTGGCTTACGGTATAAGGGATAGATTTTGCAGTAATGGAAGGAAAATGGGTATAGATCAACCCCGTTAAGATAATGATATTGGCAAAATTGGCCAAGTTGTAACGACCAAGGGATCGTGCCATGTCAAGGTGGGTTCGATCCAGGCAAGTATAGAGGGACCCCAAAGCAATGCCGACCAGAGGAATATTGAAACCCTTAGACAAACGGATAGAAATATTTATAAGGTCCCTCCTGGGATGGTCATTGGGTCTCCCTGTCAAGAAGAAATGGGAAAGCAGCACAAGATTATAGGCACGTAATTCAAAAGATGTACCTTTACCACGGCCCATAAAAGCAGTAACGTCCTTCGCAGTAGGAGTTTCGAAGAAATTGCTAATAAGGGTAGTAAAAGCAGCTTTGTTGGAACAACCAATACAATGATGGAAAATTCGTTCCTACTCAGCTCGGTCAGCAGTTTCTTTGGCATCCAAGTCCCCATCAAGATAAGTAAACTCACCCATGGGTTCGAACCCAAGTAGTTAATAAACATCTTCCAACGAAATGGTGAGCCCCCCCAGGCAGCGAAGAAAGTGTGAGTTGTCACGTTCCATCTGGAAACCAACAATTGGAGTGCAGTGTTGTGTTTAGAAATAGTGAACTCGTAAAACCAGTTGGCTCGATAAAGAACCACCTTGGCAAGAGCTGCAGCATGAGAGCTCTGCATGTATGCATGCCAGGCATCAAAATGAGATGGTGTTACCCCAGGTGCTTTGAAATCAATCTGGGAGTAAGGGAAGTCACCACGATCCAACTGGAAGCATAGAGTCCTCTTGGAAGAAGAAAGCCCCACTTGGATGAATCTTCATCTTCATCACCCAACAGCAAAGGGTCGTACGTAGCTAAAAAATGGCAGGTCCTACATGACTCAGAGAACTCATCACCCTTGACAAAGTTGGGAGACCGACGGTAAAAACCTAGTTTCTCTTTATGAGCAACATCAAAAGGGGTGGGTCTAGTGGTGGCAGCGGCAGCAGGAGTAGTAGAGGCAGAGAATGGCTTAGCAGTGATAGTGGTAGCCTTGGGGACACTTGAAGAAGCCATAATAAGTAGCTATGAAAGAAACAACTTGGTAAGGAAGGGCTAGGGACAAAAATGGAGGATTACAACCATAGGTGGTGGTGTAAGAGATGATGGGAAGAAGGAAACCCTATAAAATCTTGACAACAATGGCGCTCTAAGGGTTTTCTCTCTCTGAGAATGATAGGAGTTGAATAAGATGAAGGCAAAGTAAGAAAAAAATGGTTAAGTGATTGAATAATAGTCATTTGCAATTTCTAGGTTCGTCTTTTGTGTTTCCTACCACCCACGTACAAAGCCGCCTATAATTATTTCAAACGGACACGTGGCACTTCGAGCAGTGTCCCGATAGTTGAAAAGACAGCACCATGTCATTAATGAAGTGACGCATGGGGAATAGAAAGGGTTTTCTTCTTAGTCAAGTTTGAGTTTTGGCACTAGAATTTTTGTCAGACATATCAAATAACTCCCAATGAAGAAGTTGTCCCAACGATTCAAAAATCTACGATGTTCCCTCGCCATAAGTCCAAACGTTGTTTAAGTACGACTCAACTACATCAAGGAGAATTTTTATGCTTTTTCGAACATGAGAATTTCCTAACCAGAAGTTTATAAGGGATATTTCACAAGTCTCAACAATAGGGGCGGTTCTAAAAAAACTCACTCCACAACAGCACAAACGGGAGAATTGCACTTACCAGGAGTCATAACGGGTGTTTGGAAAAGCCAGCTGGTCTATCGGGAGAATTTCAAATAGTCAAGTCAGAACGGTTGAGCTTTGGTAACAGGAAAAAGTTACGATGTCCCTTCACGAGAGCGCCAATAAACCGCAAAACTTCGACTCAATCACATTGGGAGAATTTTACTTTTTCATAAAGACGTTAACCACAATAGTTGCAATGAAGGAAAAAATGCGAGAATTTTTTCACACAGAGAAGGTTCATCGGACTGAGAAGTTTTCATCAAACATTTATTCCCACAATAAATCTCTCCACGAAGGGGCAACTGTAGAGGGGGATTGATCATAATCTTGAGATTAGAGATAATCCCCCCATTAACAAATAGTTTTTGGGGATTAAGGAAGCAAGACAGCTCAAAATCGATGTAGCTTAGTAAGGCAGCGAGGCAACTCAAAGCGATGCAGCTCAGCGTGGCATCCCAGAGGGATCTTCCAGCGAAGAAACTAATCGAGAGATATCATCCTTTAGTCATGTTATTTAATTTAGTCTTGTTGAATCTTTTGCTTACATTGACTATGTGCTATAACAATTGTAATGATGTAATAATTATAATGGCATTGTAATTATGTAATGATTATAATGGCATTTAGGGTGAGTCTGAACGATACTCGAGAGAGACCAGGCTTGGCACAGCCTCGAAGAGCTTTTATACTTTATCGAACGACCTCGCCGTGGGAACTTTAGAGGGACTTGGTTAGGAGGAATAAGAAGTGAGGCACCAATGGGGCTTGTGCTGACCATCTTAGATACACCTGGTAAAACACCAAAGGACCCTAACATGGAACCTCGGGGGAGCAACATTGAGATCCATCGGGCGTTGAGTTTTGAGCCAAATAGCCCTCTTCTTAATATCACATCTCCTTTACGTGATGTCAGTAACCATCTAGGCAATGTCAAATCTTCACTTGAGTATACCATTGTGGTACTTGGGTCTGTCAGATGGTTGGTGAGCTACCTCTGTTATGATAGCCCCTTGACACACAGTGGTTAGGCAAAAGGCATGTCTTGGCATTTAATGTTTATGACATGGAGCTAACTAGTGCATCAGGCGTTTAATGTTTATGACTTAAAGTATGAGGGATGTCTTTCACAGTCATGAATGACTGAGTTACCTCGGGAGTGGTGTGGGGGATATTTAAGATACCCAACCACCTCCAAGGAAGGTATGTTCTTTTTTAGAGTTCATAAGTTATTCCTAGAGATAATATACATCAGAAAGAGATTTATTACAAAACCAGAGAGTTTACTCACCCACCATTGTCACTTATTACGAAGCTTTAATATTTGAAAGAGATCTTAAAGGGAGGTTGGGGTGTTTGGCTGGCTGCTAAGGTGTATCTAGGGTGTTTACTTATCTCTCCCACTGAATGAGTTACTTTTGAGTAAATTATTTCCATTTGAGTCATACACGAGATATTTCTGAATTCAAACTGAGTTTATCTTCACTAAGTTGTCTTTGCGTCTCTAGTTAATCAATAGCGTGATTAGTTAACTTATCATTACTGTACTCATAAGGGGTTACACCTCCATCTAATCTAAACTACCCTCCTATATTTGGCAACTCTACTGGGGAGGCATTCTTCTAAGCAAGGAGTATGGCACATGATAACATTAATCAAAGTCTAAGTTTTGATGACATTTAACGGAATGAAGAACATGTGTAAATAGACCGGAAGAAACTAGAGAGGGGGTCCCTCGGGATGGTCCCCCATAAGTGGAGATACCACTAGTCCAAATGTCAATGGGTGTGCCAGGGATAACGCAGGCCTCCACGAGTGCAGGATTGGGACAAGCATAAGTGGCACTTCTTATGAGCAAGTTATACGAGTTCTTACAGACTCCCGTTACCTCAACGGTATTGGGAGGGTTCGATGCCAGTTTTTTCACAACACCAGGAGTAGTCCCAACGGTCCCACCAAGCGCAGTTCCAGCGGGTACTGCTCCAGCCATCACTACACCCATTTCCATACCAATGATGGGGACACCTGCCGCGACACCCATCTCTATCCCAATGATCGTCACTCCAACAGCAACAATCGTTCCACCTGCGGTTCCTCCAAACGTTCCCTCGATGGTGTCCACTATGGAAGAGATGCGGAAGGACATGTAAAAAGAGATGTTGAAATTCATGTAAGCTTCCTCGCAATCTTCTAGCGAGGTAGCTTCTCTTTATGATGACTTTAGGACGCCTATAACAACGAGTCTTATCCAAAGGAATATATTCCACCGATCTTCGAGAAGTATACTGTAAATGGGGGGAATTCAAAGGATCACATCAAGCATTTCGTTGAACACTTGGGGGCAAATTGCAACAACAAGAGGCTTCGATTGAGGGAATTTTCTAAATCCTTAATGTATAAAGCCTACACCTTTCATTCCCACTTGGCTCCCAAGAGTGTCTCCATATGGGAGGAGATGCACATGTTGTTCATCCAGAAGTTCTTTCTGGCAGAAGATAAGTTCACATTGATCCAACTAGGAACAAAGAAGCAAAACCCAAGAGAAGATGTCATAGCATACGTCCGAAGGTTCAAGGAAAGGTCCCTCGATATATGGGAAGAAGCCAAGGAATCTAAGTTGTTGCAAATTTGTGCTAAAGGATTACTCTTTGAGTACATCTACCATCTTATCAATGAGACGCGTGAAGGGACTTTTGTAGCATTCCTCAAAGCAGTAAGGAATATCTCGCTGGTGGTACGACCGAACCCTATGGTAGTGCCAATGGTGTTCAGATAGTCGATACAACATGTAGGAGGAAGATGCCAGAACCCATGGGTGGGATATGTCGAGGGAGCAGGCAAGGGAAAATAAGCGAAGATGGATAACAAGAGGAAGTTTGGACGAGATCGAGAAGACCCACCTCCACTGCCTTGCACAATCGAAGAAAATGTGAGTTGCTATAACAAAATGTTATTAGGGGGAACAATGTATGAACCTAAAGGCATCCCCACTGAGGAACTAGATGCGATAACAAGGGCAAATCACAAGTATTGCTAGATCCATTGAAAGATCCAACATCCAACTGGAAGTTTCTTCACACTGATAAATATCATTGACAAACATGTGAAAGCTGGGACCTTGCAAATCGCACCACTAAATGTCAACAAAAACCCACTTCCAGCACACGAGGCCAATATAGTGGTGGATTATGATGAGGAATTAGAGGATGGAGAAAGAATATGGTCGAGGGAGAAGGAAGAGTTTGAGGAAGCGTTTAAAGGTTATACCAGAGGGATGGTAAACATGGTGTTAGCCTACGACGAGGCAAGTCCTAGCGATGTCGAGGAGGCCAACAATGTTGAAGGTGAAGAGGTTGATCTAGCCTTGGAGTATTATGTTGTTTCAAGATACCCAAAGTTTACCGGGTTCTTCGACCAGGTGGGGATACCCAAAGAAAGAATATTGGAAATAACTCAGGCGATACTGGATATCGCGAGGAAGAACACAGTCCCCTTGCTGAAATGGAGGGGAGCAATGGTAAAGATCGTGACAAAGTTTTTGTTCGAAATGACATTTAGTGATGTAGACAGGGTTGTGAGGTTTCCTCACAATAGACCGTTACATATAACATCAAGCATTAATGGGGTCAGCTTTGTAAAGGCACTCATGGATGGGGGTGCCTCAATAAACATCATGCTAATCAGCTCCTTCCACGCAGCCAATATTTTGAAAGAAAAGTTGGTGACAATGCCTTTGGTGATCTCCGGTTACGATAACCCAACTTCCAAATCCATCGGATATGTGAACGTGGGGATTATAATGGGGAATTTGAGTTCTCATGTTAAATTTCGTGTAATAAAAAGTGCAACTTCCTACCACTTGTTAATAGAAAGGGTGTGGATGTATAACCAATGTCTAGTTCCTTCATCGTATCATCAATTCACCAAGGCTAATATCAAGGGAACTGAGATCACTATTAGAGCGACGAAGAGGCCATTCACTGTAAAGGAGGCCCACCTAGTGGATGCAATATTCTACACAGAGTTGGAGGAGGACATCAGAGTCCTAACCAGGCAAATGGAGGGAGCATGGGATCCCTCAATCAGAGAAAGAATGGGACTTGTGAATGGTCAACAGAAAGAGATGATGGGAAACAAAGGACCAACAGAAGAGGCCCACCACGTGGTTCCTCGACCCCATAAGGTCTAGAATCAACATAAAGACAAGGCGAGGACTAGAATGGATCTAATGGAGTGTGAGGTCTAATGACAAAGAGTGTTGAGTCATTTTTTAGGGGAAAGAGTTACCGAGGCTTATAGGGAAAAGAAGAGGAAGGCGGTTAAAACTGCTAGCAGACAATGCAAGAAAATGGTTAGTGAGGGGGGAAAGGTGGTATATCGGTTATAACGGTGTAGACGGGCAGCAGAAGAAGCTATGGCAGAGATGGATGAGGAGGCTTACCTGGTATATGAATGTTTTCTGGTGGATCAATGAGGGAAATGCATGGTGATAGACAACTTCAACATATAATAGTTCATGGAGGATGTCGTTAAAGAACCCGATTAAATGGCAAGATCAACCGAAGCCACATGTACAGGAATTGGAGCAGCTAAACCTGGTGAAGGAAGGAGAGGACCCAAGGCCCATTTTAATCTCGAAGCATCTTGGAGGAGAGAAATGAGGGGCCTTTGTTGAGTTAATTTGAGAATTTATTGACATCTTCGCGTAGAAGTACACAAAAATGGAAGGGTTAGATGAAGAAGTAAGTTGTCACAAGTTGAATGTGATCTCTTCAGTCATCCCAGTCAAATAAGCAAAAAGAATGTACAAGCCTGAGTTGGACTTGAAAATTAAGGAGGAGGTACAACATATGTTGACGACATGGTTCATCAAACCAATACAACACCCTCTTTAGCTATCTAGCATCATTCCTGTAGGAAAGAAAGATAAGAATCAAATTACGATATGTGTGGACTTCAGAGACTTAAATAGGGCTTTCCCTAAAGATGAGTTCCCTTTACCTTATATTGATAGCTTGATAGATTCAACAGCTGGGCATAATATGTACAACTTCATGGATGGGTATGTGGGGTACATCCAAATCAAGATGGATCTCATAAACACACAAAAGACAACATTCAGAACTCCGTTGGGCAACTTCATGTATAAAGTAATGTCGTTTGGACTGAAGAATGTAGGGGTAACGTACCAAAGAATGATGATGGCCCTTTTACATGATTTCTTCCATAAATACGTGGAGTTTTATGTGGATGATTTGGTCTTCAAGTCGAAAAAGGAGGAGTCCCATCTAGATGATCTCAAAAAGGTATTCTTCTGGTGTAGGAAGTATAAGTTGAAGATAAATCCACTATAATGCATCTTCGGGGTCACTAGTGGGAAATTCTTAGGTTTTGTGGTGGATAGGCAAGGGGTGCGGGTGGACCAGTACAAGCAATGAGCAATTTTAGAGATGCCAAGTCCAAGAACGGAGAAAGAATGGAGAAGGAACTGAAGAGTCTCCTCAGTAAGATTTCCTACCTTAAGAGATATGTCCCGGGGTTAGCAGAGATAACACACCCATTGATGCAACTGCTGCAAAAGAACACGAAGTTCAAATGGTAGGTAGCTCACCAGGAGTCTCTTACCAAGCTAAAGAAGTTTCTCATTTCACAACAAACCATGATTCCTCCAAAAGTAGGAATACCGTTGCAGTTGTACCTAACATCCAACACGAGGTCCATTGGAGCTCTGCTGGCTCAAGAAGTGGATGGGCAAGAATGAACAGTCTACTACCTGAGTAGAATCATACATGGACCAAAGGTTAGGTATAGTAGTTTGGAAAGACATTGTTTAGTCCTAGTCTTTGTAGCATAAAAACTTAGACATTATATATTATCTTTTACAATTCATATTATAATAAGATGTGATCCCATTAAGTTTTTGTTATCAAGAACTATATTGATTGGTAGGGTAGCTAGGTGGTTCCTCATCCTCTCAGAGTATGATTTGAAGTGCATGGTCCCTAGCGTAATAAAGAGGCAATCATACGCAGACCTCTTGGCAATATTCCCCTCTGGGACATTTGAGCCACCTAAGGAAACATTCCAGGGGATAATTTATAGTCCAACCACTTAAACACGAGCGAGGAAGAATGGACAATGCAGTTTGATGGATCTTTGACATAAAAGAAAGGAGGAGCATGGGTTATTCTTTTAAAAGGAGCTGAAGAAATTTGTCTCTCCTACAAGCTAGATTTCACTTGCTTCCTACAATGAAGTAGAGTATAAAGCATTAGTACTAGGGTTGTTGGAGGCCCTTCGAAGGGGAATTCGTTCGCTCTGCATCAAGGGTGACTCAAACTTGGTGATGCAGTAAGTGAATGGGGAATATGCACTGAAGCACCTCAGTTTGACCCTTTATAGAACAATCATTTAAAGGCTTCTCAACCAGTTCCATCGGACAAAGATCAGGAGGCATCCACGAATGATGAATCGCCATCTAAATGCCTATGCCACTATTACCCAAAAATATGATTATGAAGGAAAATTCAACTACGGTAGTGATCCAACGGAAAATTGCTCCCTCTATGGTACAGTCAATCCTTCCAATGGAAGATGATTCTGACTGGAGGGGAGCAATTAGGAAGGAACTGGAGTCTGGAGAAGGAAAGATGGAACTGAGGGACGTGGCCCAATATTTTACAAATCAGGGAAACCTCTACTATAAGAATGCAGGAGGATGGTTGCCAAGATGCATCAATCCTGAAGAAATAGAACGAAGGTTAAAGAAGACACACGAAGAGAACTGCAAAACAACTGAAATCCCTATTTATGAAAGAATTCAAAGAGAGTGATACTTCTGGCCCAGGATGAAGCAAGATGAAGTAGAGCTACAACAAAAGTGTGACTAGTGTCAACTTTTCTTCGAGACAGCTAAGTGTCATTTCGTTGAAGCTCAACTAGATTGGAGGAGGCCCTATATTGATTTCATAAATGATGAAGTTATCCCAACAGAAAAGATTGACACAATGGGACTCAAGAGAAGGGACCCAAGATTCTATGTTCAAGGGGGATAATTTTATCGAAGATGCTACTTTAATAGGCCATTACGTTTCATCACGAAGGAAGAGGCAGTCGAAGTACTAAAATAAGCTCATGACCCAGCTCACATAGGAGGGATAAATTGTACGATCAGTTGATGACGTTGGGTTATTATTGGCCAACGATGGAGAAAGACTCCACAGAGTTTGTTTAAAAGTGTAAAGCTTGACAGCTGCATGAAATCGGTAGACCTCCATTCCCTAGCAACTTCATATCCTTTTCACAGTTGGGCATTTGATCTAGTAGGGGCAATACACCCTTCTTCACGATGGAAGATTTGGATATACTTTACAAAGTGGGCTGAAGTGATACCACTGAGAAGAGCAACTGCAAGAGTAGTAGCCAACTTTATCAGGGAGTATATCATTTGTCATTTGGTGATTCCAAAATTTATTCTCTCTGATAACGGAACTCCATTCGTTAACTCAGAAGTAATAATGCTGATGGACAAATACTCTATCATTCATCATACCTCGACAGTGGCATACCCAAAGCGAAACGGACAAGCTAAGGCAACCAACAAGACGTTGGTTAACATTCTAGCAAAAATGATGGAGGATTATCCAGTATTGTGGGACGAAAAGATCCCAACGGTGTTATGGGCCTATCGCACGAGGAAGTGGAAGCCTACGAGGTACACCCCGTTCTCCCTCTTTTTTGGGGCTGAGGCAATCCTTCCAGTAGAGTTGGAAGTTCCCTCAGCCTGATACGCCTTGCGAACCAGTATGCTCCCTTCGAACTAGTATGATCCCTCAGAACAAACATGTATAATTGGAAGCATTGGACGAGCACGAACACAATACGATTCAACACTTCTAAATGTACACGAAATAGCTTTTAAGAGCGTACGATAACTTGGTGAGACCAAGGACGTTCATGAATTTAGACCTTGTTTAAAGGTAGCAGTAAAGCACATCAGGGTGCTTCCTCTGCCTAAGTTTGCAGTAAATTGGGCGGACCTTTCATTATAAAGGAGGCTCATGATTCAAGTTATAGCTTAATTTCTAAGATGGAAGAAGATAAACCGTTTAAAATTAATAATAAATGGATGAAGTCCTATCATGTATGAGTAATTGACTTGGGATCAATGTTGTATCTAGTGATGTTGTTAGGAATATACAAGCCGTTGTTCCTAAACAAGTTGTATTTTATTGCAATCTGAATGTAGATGAAAAATGGCAGAGTTTTGTAACTTGTGTAAACAGTCACAGCAAAATGAAAGGGCATCGAAAAATATACAACACTTTTTCTTCTCATTCATATAGGTTGCGACATTACAAAATTGGGAGATATTGAAAAAAAATTACACAAGGAAAAACCTACACAAATGAAAAAAATTATTTTCACTAGCCCAAGAGGAACCACGGGTCTGGAGCAGTAAAAAAGTCTCCAGGCAACCCCGAAGAAGCTGTCAGGCATCACCATTCGGCGTTAATAGAAACATCCAACCTAGTTTGAACTTGTGCCCACTCGATAAGGAGCTCCTCTCATTTTATATTTGCTACACGAAGAGTTTCTTCTAGGTCCTCTATCTTCTTATCAACAAACTCTAGTAGGGATGCTAGCTCGGCCAGCCTAGCTCCCTTTGTTCGTTAGGCCTCTCGATGCTGCAGTAACAGCTCCCTCTGGCCTTCCACCTCTTGGCTCTTTAGAGTTTTCAGATGTCCAATTAGCCATTTGAATTGGAAGCCATATCAACCCAAATCCTTTAAATAGCCTAAAAATTAATTGATTAAGGGCCTAGTGACATTGGAGGTTGGGGTTCTAACCAAGTCCATGACAACCATGGCCATTCCTTGAAGTCTGAGACTCATCACTAGAATGTTCAAACGAAGACAATCAATAGTGAAAGTCTCAGGATGATGGATTGAAATTTGTTCTATAACTAAACGGTGGCTAGAAGGCATCTGAGGAGAATGTTGAAGGACCATGAGGAAGAACTCATGGGGTGCTAAGGCAGGTAGAGGCAGCTCACAACCAGACTCGCTATTAGCTGCAGTACCCGTCATGGAACCCTGGTCGTTAGGACTAGAATCTTAGAGAATAGATGGTTACCAATGGGGCGAAGCAGTGGGCAAAAGGACTGGGGAGACCTCTTTACAACTTGAAGAGACTCACTAGCAACCTAAGAACGGTTAAAATTGGCAATGAGTACGAAAAAATCTTAACAAGTGTTTATCATTGTTAAGTCACCATTATTGGTGGAGTTTGATGAAAACCTTAACAAGTGGTTGTCATTGTTATGTCACCGTTATGGGTATCACCGTTATAGGTGGATGTAATGAAAAAAATCTTAATAAGTGTTTATCATTCTTAAGTCACCATTATTGGTGGAGTTTTGACGAAAATCTTAACAAGTGTTTACCATTGTTAAGTCACCGTTATTGGTGGAGTTTTGACGAAAATCTTGACAAGTGATTATCATTGTTAAGTCATCGTTATTGGTGGAGTTCTGACGAAAATCTTAGCAAGTGTTTATCATTGTCAAGTCACCATTATTAGTGGAGTTTGACAAAAATCTTTACAATTTGTTGTCATTGTTAAGTCACCGTTATGGGTGTCACCATTAGAGGTTAATGTTACAAAACAAATCTTAAAAAGTCGTTTTCATTATTAAGTCACCGTTACTGGTGTTGCTTGAATGTTTGAAAAATATATTCTTCCATATTGCATAGTGCCATGTAAAGGAAAAATAATGAGGAAGGAAGATAAAGTAGAGAAATACCTCAGCAATAGTTGGAGACATTACGGGAGCCGCCATGGAAGCTGTAACGGGGGGAACTCTGGAAGGCAAAGCTATATCCTAGGAAGCCCCCATAGAACCCCTAACGGTGGGAAGCTCAACGTGTGGTGAAGCTCCTACGACAATAAAACGTACCAAGGCCAACATGGGAGTACTCTCTCTTGGAGAAGGTGTTTGACCTCCGAGGGATGCTCCAACGGTAGTAGATGCAGAAGAACCACCACGCTGGGTAGAAAAATCAACGTTGGCCTTGGGGATAGGAAGACCACCAATTAAAGTTGGGGGGGAAAGATCTGGAGAAAACTGTGAAAATGAAGCTAAGTGTTAGAAATGGGGAATAAATACAGAAGAAAGAAAAAATACCTCTCAGTTTTACTTACCTCAGTTATGGTACTAAAGAGGGGAACTGTGGTTATGGGTCCATAGGCACAGCGGGAAAAAGAATATTAGCTAACAAAGATGCCATTTTGACCTAAAGCATCCCAACAGATTAAAGTTCAGCGTGGTAAATAAGAAAAAGGGATGGAATAGAGACAAGAAGCCAAACCTAACAGCCATTGAGAACATGTTACCTGGAGAGAACTTTAGGCTATTGGAACGATGGGCAAAAGAACCTTGGGTTGAGGTAATAATTCAGAAGAAGCTGGGGGAGTTATCTATGGTTGAGAATAGATTCCCACGGACTTAATAGAATCACCCCCACAGCAGCATCCTTCGCACGTTGTGAGGACAAATGTAGATATTAAGTAAGCCCAATCATGGGGGAATGGTGAAGAGTTACATTAGTCTAAGAGGAACCGAAATGTCCCCCGATGAAAGGACTCACAAATGGGATGGGCCTCTCTTTTTCAACCTCCTGCACCAAAGTTTTTAAGAGTTAGATAGATGTAGTTCATTTTAGAAAAATGGTAGTAATAACAACAACATACATACATACCTCGGATCCAGAGGGATAATGGGAAGATATCACTAATGACGAAGCAGTAAGGGAGGCAACGGCAGAGGGAGCTGGGATGGGATGTACATCTGGAGCTTGTTTCCTCTCGGACATAGTACCTAGAGTATTTTTCCTCACACCCACAGCAGTAGCACTTTAAGTAACCCTTGAACTCTTCCTCCTCTTTGAACCTGGTTATATGGGATCAACTAAGATAGTAGGGAAGGCGGTTGCAGGAGGAACAATGAGAGCTATTGTCAAAACTCAGCATTTATTCGCTCCACCTCAGCCTGAATTCTCCTTCTCAAATCCTCACTCACTTATGCAGGCATGGGAGGAGGAAGAAAGGTGATGGGGAACACTTCTAAAGGAGTTTGGTGCAGAGTCTAGGACTTAGTCTTTGAGGAAGTCCCATATTTAGACCTCTTAGTTTTTTTGGCTGACGGTAAGGAAGGTCCTTCTATAGAGGCTACTTCGGCTGAAACCCCTTCACCATAAACATCTTCAGTAGGGGAAGGTTGTTTGGGGGTTGCAACGGTCTTGGGTTTGGGCATAGAAGTAGGGATCATTGGGCAATAAGGGCGTAGCTCGATGGGAAAATCTTTAATAGTCTTACTCAAAGGGAACTCAATTAAAAGAATAGATTTTCCTTTGAGGCCCAATTCTAAGTAAGATAAAGAGAGAACTAGGGGATATTCTGTGGGATTTTGTATGAACTCGCCAATCATGGCGAGTTGCATCAACCGAAATTTGGTGGCAAAATAGGTAGACACATCCCCCTTCATAGTGGCACTGGGGAAGGTGACTCAACCATCCATAGTAAAGGTCACGAAAAGTATCGTTGTAGAAAGGTAAAAGGTGCAAGCCTCTTTAAAAGTATCCCTCATATTCATTAACTGAAACACAGGTGGAGCAGCCCCCTGACCAAACCCAAATAGCCTACTACACCTATCGGGGTTATAAGGTTTAGAAGTATATACTCATTCAGTGATGGAGGGAAGAAACCCAAGAGTGAACAAAAGTACCAAGGCCTGTGAAGGATCCTCTTCAAAACCTGGAGCAAAAGTGACCGCTCTAGCTATAGAAGGAAAAAAATTCCAAGTATAAACGAAGGTATATTTTCCATACGGCCTTATGACAAGGAAATCTAAATGGTGAAAAATTCCCATTATTTCCTTTCGACTCTGTTTTTTATGGAAGCATAAGAGGCGTGGGTGTTTAATGCCTTGGCTCACGGGATAAGGGACAAATTTGGCAGCAATGGCAGGAAAATGAGTATAGAGCAAACCCATTAAGATAACAGTATTGGTAAAATTGGCAAAGTTGTAACGACCTAGGGACCGTGCCATGTCTAGGTGGGTTTGATCCAGCCAAGTATAGAGGGAACCCAGAGTAATGGAGGCTAGAGGAAGATTGAAACCTCTGGCCAAACAGATAGAAATGTTTATAAGGTTTCTCATAGGTTGGTCATTGGGTGTCCCAATCAAGAAGAAACGGTAAAGAAGCACAACAATATAGGTTGGTAATTCCAAAAATCTACCGTTACCATGGCCCATAATAGCAGCGACGTCCTTCGCAGTAGGATATTCGAAAAAATATCTAATAAGGGGAGTAAAATTTGCCTTATTGGAAGAACCAGTGCAACAGTGGTAAATTCAATCTAGCTCAACTAGGTCAGCGGTTTCTTCGGCATCCAAGTCCCAATCAAGATAGGTAAAGTCACCCATGGGTTCGAACCCAAGTAGCTCTCAAACATCTTCTAATGAAATGGTGAACTCCCCCCAGGCAGCGAAAAATGTGTGAGTTATAACGTTCCATCTAGAAACCAAAACTTGGAGTGCAACGTTGTGCATAGAAAGAGTGAACTCCACAAACCAGCTAGCTCGGTGAAGACCAACCATGGCAAGAGCTACAGTGTGAGAGCTCTACATGTGTGCATCCCAGGTAGCAAAATGAGCTGGCAATTCTCCAAGCACTTTGAAATCGATCTGGGAGTAAGGGAAGTCGCCATGATCCAACCAAACACGTAGATCCCCCTCAGGAGGAAGAAAGCCCCACTTGGTTGAATCTTTATTTTCATCACCTAGAAGCAAAGGGTCGTACTTAGCTGAAAAATGACAGGTCTTGCATGCATAAGAGAACTCATCACCCTTGCCAAAGATGGGAGACCGACGGTAAAAACTTACTTTCTCTTAGCGAGCAAAATCTAAAGGGGTGGCGCTAGTGGTGGTAGCGACAGCAAAAGTAGTAGAGGAAGAGATTGGCTGAGCAGTGGCAGTGGTAGCCTTAGGGACATTTAAAGAATCCATAATAAGTAATGATCAAATAAACAACTTGGTAAGGAAGGGCTAGAGACAAAAATGGAGGAGTACAACTATAGGTGGTGGTGTAAGAGACGATGGGAAGAAGGAAACTATGTAAAAGCTTGACAACAAGGGTCCTCTGAGGGTTTTCTCTTTCTAAGAATGATGGGAGTTAAAGACGACAAAGGAAAAGTAAGTAAAAGTGTTTGAATAATAGCAGTTTGCAATTTCTGGGTTCGTCTTTTAAGTTTCCCACCACCACACGTGCAAAGCCGACTATAATCATTTTAAACGGACATGTGGCACCTCGAGAAGTGTCCTGACAGTTGAAAAGATATCACCACATCATTAATGAAGTGACGCATAGTGAATAAAAAGGGTTTTCCTCCAGGCAAGTTTGAGTTTTGGCGCTATAATTGTTATTGGACATATCCAATAACTCCCAATGAATAAGTTGTCCCAATGATTCAAAAATCTACGATGTTCCCTCGCCATAAGTCCAAACGTTGTTTAAGTATGACTCGGCTACTTTGGGGAGAATTTTTCTTCTTTTTTAAACATGACAAAATGATGGGGCAGCAGAGCCCAAATAAAGCAATACCTTCAAATAGTGAGGATTTCCTAGTAAGAAGTTTACAAAGGAGATTTCACAAGTCTCAATGATAGGGGCAGTCCTAACGAAAAAAACTCACTCCACATCAGCACAAACGGGAGAAAATCACTTTTGAGGAGTCATAACGGGTGTTTGGGAAAGTCAGCTGGTCTATCAGGAGAATTTCAAATAATCAGGGCAGAATGGTTGAGGCTCAGTAACAGGAAAAAGTTATGATGCCCTTCACCCGATTGCAAATAAGCCGCACCTCTTCAACTCAGGCACATCGAGGAGAATTTTACTTTTTCCTAAAGACGTTAACCGTAGTAATTGTAATGAAGGAAAAGATTCCATCATTTTTTCACACAAAGAAGGTTCATCAGATTGAGAAGTTTTCTTGCAAACATTTCTTGTTCCCACAACAAATCTCTCCACGAAGGGGCAAATGTAAATGGGGATTGAACATAATCTTAAGATTAGAGACAATCCCCCTATTAACAAAAGTTTTTGGGTATTAAGGAAGCGAGGCAGCACAAAAGTGATGTAGCTCAGTAAGACAGTGAGGCAGCTCAAGCGATGCAGCTCAGCGTGGCAGCACAGAGGGATCTTCCAGCGAAGAAACTAACCGAGAGAGCTCATCCTTTAGTCCCGTCATTTAATTTAGTCTTGTTGTAGATTTTTTTCATGGACTGTGAGCTATAACGATTGTAATGATGTAATAATTATAATGGCATTTAGTGTGAGGCCGAATGGTACTCGCGAGAGACCAGGCTTGGCATGGCCTGGGAGAGCTTTCATGCTCTATCGAACGACCTCACTGTGGGAACTTTAGAAGGACTTGGTTTGGAGGATTGAGAAGTGAGTCACCATTGGGTCTTGTCCTGACCATCTTAGATACACCTGGTAAAACACCAAAGGACCCTGACCGTGGAACCTCAGGCGGAGCAACTTTGAGTTCCATCGGGCATTAAGTTATGATCCAAACAACCCTATACTTAATGTCACATCTACTTTACGTGATGTCACTAACCAAGTAGGTAATGTCAAATCTAAACTTGAGTACACCACTGTGGTATTTGGGGTTATCAGATGGTTGGTGAGCCACCTCTGCGATGACAGCCCCCTAACACACAGTCGTTAGGAAAAATGCATGTCTTGGCATTTAATGTTTATGACGTGGAGATAACTAGTGAATCAAGGATTTAATGTTTATGACGTAAAGTATGAGGGATGTATTTCACAGTCATGAATGATTGAGTTACCTCGGGAGTGTTATGGGGGATATTTAAGAGACCCAACCACCTCCAAGGAAGGGATGTTGTTTTTAAGAGTTCAGAAGTTATTGATAGAGATAATATACATCAGAAAAAAATTTATTACAGAACCAGAGAGATTACTCACCCACCTATGTCACTTATTATGAAGCTTTAGTGCTTAACAGAGATCTTAAAGGGTGGTCGGGGTGTTTGGCTACCTGCCAAGGTGTATCTAGGGTGCTTATTTCTCTCTCCCTATGAATGAGTTACTTCTGAGTCCATTGTTGTCATTTGAGTCATACAAGAGATATTTGTGAGTTCAAACTGAGTTTATCTTCACTAAGTTGTGTTTGCATGTCTTTTAGTTAATCAATAGCGTGATTAGTTAACTTATCATTATTGTACTCAAAAGGGGCTACGCCTCCATCTAATCTAAACTAACCTCTTACAGAGTTATATTCTCAAAGCAGGAGTTCTGCAACTAGGTGATCAATTTCTATGAGTTATGTTGGTCATGTGAAAGGTATTCGTGCCTGTTACGGTGTTGTTTGGGAACTGTTCGGGGTTTCGGCATACCAGTGACACGTTTTCAAATCTAAGTGTGCCTATTTTCCAATTTGGGTCCTATTATCAAATCGAGAGTCCGGTGACTACGTGTTCGATTTCTATAAGTTACGTTGGTCAGATGCGAGGTGTCTGTACCCCTTGCGAGGCCATTTACGGGTTGTTCTGGGTTTTGGCTCACTAACGACAAGTTTTAATGCCTAAGTGTTACTATTTTTAGGGGCCCTATTCTTAAAGCGGGAGCCCTAGAACTACGTTATTTGTTTCTACAATTTAGGTTAGTCATGTGCAAGGTGTTTGTGCCCCTTACGGGGCTATTTGGGGGTTATTCAGTATTTTGACGCACTAGCGGTACGTTTTCAAATCGAAGGATTCCTACAATAAAATTCAGGTCCTATTCCTAAACCGGGTCCCTCCAACTACATGATCAGTTGCTACATGTTACATTCATCACATGCGAGGTGTTCATTCCCCTTGTTAAGCCATTTGGGGGTTGTGGGGGGTTTTGGCCCCCCAACAGCACGTTTTGAAGCCTAAGTGTGCTTACTTTCAAATTCATGCCCTATTGTCAAATTGAGAGTCCCATGGCTACTTGTTTCATTGCTACAAGTTTTTTTGGTCACGTCCGAGTTATTTTTACCCCTTATAGGGCCATTTAGGGGCTATTCGGGGTTTCAACGCACTAGCGGCATGTTTTCACGACTAAGTGTGCCTATTTTCAAATTTGGGCTCTATTCTCAAATTGGGTGTCCCACGACTATACGATCGATTTTCTATGAGTTACATTGGTCACGTGTGAGGTGTTCATTCATCTTGTGGGTCTGTTCAGGGTTTTGGTCCACTTTCGATAGGTTTTCAAGCCTGCGAGGTGTTCGTGCTCCTCGTAGGGCCGTTTGGGGGTCTATTCGGGGTTTTCACCCACTAGCGGCACATTTTCACGCCTAAGTGTGTTTACATTTAAATTCGGGTCCTATTCTCAAACCAAGAGTCTTGCGATAATCTGGTTGGTTACTACGAGTTACATTGGTCGCGTGCAAAGTGTTCGTGACCTTTGTGGGGCCGTTTGAGGGTTGTTCAGGGTATTGGCGAACTAGCAGCACATTTTCAAGCCCGAGTGTGTTTATTTTCCAATTCGACTCCTGTTCTCAAACCGGGTGTTCTGCAATTATGCAGTTGGTTTCTATGAGTTATTTTGGACACGGGTGAGGTGTTCGTGTCCCTTCCGGGGCTGTTTGAGGGCTATTTGGGGTTTTGGCTCACTAACGACACGTTTCCTACCCTAAATGTGCCTATTTTTAAATTTGGATCCAATTTTCAAAACGGGAATCTCGTGACTACCCGATTGGTTGCTAGGAGTTATTTAGATCACGTGCGAGGTGTTCTTTCTTCTTGCAGGGCCATTTGGGTGCTATTCGAGGTTTCTTCCCCTTAGCGGTAAATTTTCAAGCCTCAATGGGTTTACTTTCAAATTTGGGTCCTATTCTCAAACCAGGAGTCCTGCGACTATGTGATCGATTGCAATGAGTTATGTTGCTCATGTACGAGGTGTTTTCACCTCTTGCGTGGTCGTTTGGGGGTTGTTCGGGGTATTGGCGCACTAACAACACATTTTCAACCCCGAGTGTGTCTATTTTCCAATTCGACACCTGTTCTCAAATCGGGTGTTCTGCAATTATGCAGTTGGTTTCTATGAGTTATTTTGGACACGGGCGAGTTGTTCTTGTCCCTTGTAGGGCTATTTGAGGGCTATTTGGGGTTTTGGCCCACTAACGGCACGTTTCTACCCTAAATATGTCTATTTTTAAATTTGGATCCAATTTTCAAACCAGGAATATCGTGACTACCCGGTTGGTTGCTAGGAGTTATCTAGATCACGTGCGAGGTGTACTTACTTCTTGCAGGGCCATTTGGGTTCTATTCGAGTTTTTTTCCCCTTAGAGGTACATTTTCAAGCCTCAATGGGTTTACTTTCAAATTTTTGTCCTATTCTCAAACCATGAGTCCTGCGACTATGTGATCGGTTGCAATGAGTTATGTTGCTCATGTGCGAGGTGTTTGCACCTCTTGCGTGGTCGTTTGGATGTTGTTCGGGTTTTTGGTGCACTAGCGACCCGTTTTTAAGCATCGGGCGTGCATATTTTCTAATGTGGCTCTTATTATTAAACCAGGTTTCCCTTGGCTACACGGTTAGTTGCTACGAGTTACGTTGGTCACGTGCAAGGTGTTCATGCCCCTTATAGGGCCGTTTCGGGTTGTTCGAGATTTTTGCCCACTAGCAGCACATTTTTGAATTCGGGTCCTATTCTCACATCGAGAGTTCCACGACTATGAGATCAGTTTCTATTAGTTATGATTGTAATGTGCGATGAGTCATACCCCTTGCGGGGCAAGTTTGGGGTTGTTTAGGATTTTGGCACACTAACGGCACATTTTTAAGCCTAATTGCACCTATTTTAAATTCGGTTCCTTTTCTAAAAATGATAGTCCCACAACAATGCAATCAGTTGCTACATGTTATGTTGGTCACATGCGAGGTGTTCGTGCCACTTGTGGGGCCGTGTGGGGGATGTTCGGGATTTTATTACACCAACGACATGTTGTCAAGCCTAAGTGTTCCTACTTTCAAATTCGGGTCCTATTATCAAACCTGGAGTCCCGTGACTATGTGGTCGGTTGCTACGAGTTACGTTGGTCACATACGAGGTGTGTGCCTCTTGCGGGTCTAACAACTCCGATTTTTTTTAAATGGGAATTTTTTTAATTAATTCAAAAATTAAAGAAAAGTAAAATTTTGATTTTAATTATTTTTAATAATTAAATATGTTGGTTTTTATATTCGAAATTCAAAAATCTAGATTACAAGACTCCTAATATGAGTATATATAAGTCTTGGGGCATTAAGTAGAGTCCTCAAAACATAAAACTCTCTAAGAGTGCTCGAAACATAAAACTCTCTAGAACAAAAATATATAAAAATATTCGACCGTCCGATCGAGCAAAAATTTTTGTCCAACTTTCTCTCATCTTCAGCTACTATGCCCTTAAATTTCAACCAATTCCAATGATCCGATTGTCCATATTGTTTTTTTTATTGTTTGTATATGATTAGAACTCTTTTCTTAAATTAAAATCTTAATCTTTTATATATCACAATAAATTTGTGGCTTGGCTTTTCAAATCTTTCATCAACTTTCCAACCAGAAGACCTCTCCAAAATTATTCCCTTTCATATACAAACTTTAGTCCAAAACTTAATCAAGTGGTTGACTAAATATTTGAAGTCATGTGTGAGGTGTTCGTTCCCTTTGTGGGTCCGTTTGGGGGCTGTTCGGGGTTTTGGCCCACTAGCGACACATTTTAAATCCTTAGTATGCTTATTTTCAAATTCATTTCCAATTCTCAAATCAGTAGTTGTGCAACTATACGATTGGCTGCTACGAGTTATGTTGGACACGTGCAAGGTTTTATACCCCTTACGGGTTTTGGGAGTTGTTCGCGGTTTTGATCCACTAGCTGGATGTTTTCAGGCCTAACTGTGCCTATTTTAAAATTTGGGTCCTATTA
Source organism: Sambucus nigra (assembly GCA_949130495.1). Classification (NCBI taxonomy): domain Eukaryota; kingdom Viridiplantae; phylum Streptophyta; class Magnoliopsida; order Dipsacales; family Adoxaceae; genus Sambucus; species Sambucus nigra. The sequence goes on from OX422213.1 coordinate 56,820,797, forward strand.
TAAAATCGGAGCCATGCGCCTATGCGATCAGTTCCTACGAGTTATGATGGGTACGTGCGTGGTGTTAATGCCCCTTATGGTGGGTTGTTCTAGGTTTTGGCGCATTAGTGGCACGTTTTAAAGTCTAAGTTTGCATGTTTTCAAATTTGGGACCTATTCTGAAAGAAGTAGTCCTACGATTATGCGATAGGTTGCTACAAGTTATGTTCACCACATGCAAGTTGTTTGTTCCCCTTACGGGGCTATTTGGGGGTTGTTCAGTATTTTGGCACACTAGCGGTACACTTTCAAACCAAAAGGTTCTTATATTCAATTTCAAGTCAAATTCCTAAATTGGGGGTCTTCAACTTCATGATAGGTTGCTACAAGTTACATTCATCACATGCGAGGTGTTCGTGCCCCTTGCGAGCCTGATTGGGGGTTGTTAGTGATTTTGTTCCACCAGTAGCACCTTTTGAAGCCTAAGTGTGCTTATTTTCAAATTCAGGTCCTATTTTTAAACCGAGAGTCCCACGACTATGCGTTTGGTTTTTACAAGTTACATTTGTCACGTCCAAGGTGTTTGTGCCCTTTGCGGGGCCATTTGGGGGTTGTTTTCGATTTCGGTGCACAAGCGTCATGTTTTCAAGCCTAAGTATGTCTATTTTCAAATTTAGGTTCTATTCTAGAAATGGTAGTCCCACGCGATCAATTTTCTATGAGTTATGTTGGTCATCTACGAGGTGCTCCTGCATCTTGCGGGGTTGTTCGGGGTTTTGGTCCAGTAGTCATAAGTTTTCAAGCCTAAGTGTTTGTTTTTTTAAATTCGGATCACATTTTCAAATCGGGAGACCCAAGGTTATGAGGTTGGTTGCTATGAGTTACGTTGGTCATGTGCAAGGTGTTCGTGCGCTTTGCGTGGTCGTTTGGGATTTTGGTGCACGAGTGGTCCGTTTTCAATCATAAGTGTGCTTATTTTGAAATTTGGGTCCTATTCTTAAACTGGGTGTCCTATAATTATCCAATCAATTGCTACGAGTTAGTTTGGAAACGTGCGAGGCGTTCGTGTCCCTTGTGGGGCAATTTGAGGGGTGTGTTTTTACCCACAAACGACATGCTTCTAACCCTAAATGTGCTTATTTTTAAATTTGGATCCAATTCTCAAACTGGGAGTCTCTTGATTATACGTTTGATTGCTACGAGTTACGTTGGTCACGTTTGAGGGGTTCTTGCTCTGTGTAGGGCCGTTTGAGTGCTATTAGTGGTTTTCACCCATTAACACCAAATTTTCAAGCCTAAGTGTGTTTACTTTGAAATTCTAGTCATATTCTCAAATCGAGAGTCTTGCGACTATGCGATCGGTTCCTATTAGTTGGTCACGTGCGAAGTGTTCATGCCCCTTGAGAGGTTGTTTGGGGTTTTAGCGCACTAGCAACCGATTTTTAAGCACTGAGCGTGCATATTTATTAATACAGGTCCTGTTCTAAAATTAGGAATCCCATGACTACACGGTCAGTTGCTATGACTTACATTGATCACGTGCGAGGTGTTTATGCTCCTTGTAGAGCCGTTTGCGTTGTTCGATATTTTGGCCCACTAGCAATACATTTCCAAGCCTAAGTCTACCTATTGTCAAATTCAGGCCCTATTCTCATATAGGGAGTCCCACGACTATGCGAGCAATTTCTATAAGTTATTATTGTAATGTGGGAGGTGTAGTACCCCTTGCAGGGAAATTTTGGGGTTGTTCAGGATTTTGGCACACTAGCGGCATGTTTTCAAGCCTAATTATGCCTATTTTTTTTTAATTTGGGTCCTTTTCTCAAAATGAGAGTCCCGTGACTATACAGTCAGTATTTACGAGTTATGTTCATTACATGCGAGGTGTTCGCGCCTCTTACGGGGCTGTTTGGGGGTTGTTTGGGGTTTTAGCACACCAACGACATTTTTTCAAGCCTAATTGTTCCTTTTTTCAAATTCGGATCCTATTCTCAAAGCAAGAGTCCCACGACTATATGGTCGGTTGCTATGAGTTGCATTGGTCACATGTGAGGTGTTTTCCCCCTTAAATTGTGGCTTGGGGGATGTTCAAGGTTTTGTCCAAGTAGAGGGGGGCTTTAAAGCCTAAGTGTCCCTATTTTCAAATTTGAGTACTATTCTCTTGTGGGAGTCATGTGACTATGCGATCAGTTGCTATGAGTTATGTTGGTCAAGTGCGAGGTGTTCAGTCCCTCTGTGGGTCCGTTCGGGGGTTGTTCAGGGTTTTGGCCAACTAGCGACATGTTTTAAAGCCTAAAAGTGCTTACTTTTTAATTCAGGTCCTATTCTCAAACTGGGATCTCTGCGGCTAAGTGATTAGTTGCTACGAGTTATGTCGGTCATGTGTGAGGTGTTTTTAGAGTTTACAAGGTTTGGAAGTTGTTCGTGGTTTTGACCCACTAGCGGCACGCTTTCAAGCCTAAATGTGCCTTTTTTCAAATTTGAATCCTATTCTCAAACTAGGAGTCGTACGACTATGCGATAAGTTGTTACGAGTTACAATGGTCACCTGCATGGTGTTAATGCCCCTTATGGTGCCATTTGTGGTCTGTTCGGGGTTTTGCCCCACGAGTAATATATTTTCAAGCCTAAGTGTGCGTAGTTTATAATTTGGGTCCTATTCTAAATTCGGGAGTCCCGTGACTATGAGGTTGGTTACTATGACTTACGTTGATCACGTGCAAGGTGTTCGTGCCCCTTGCGGGGCTATTTTGAGGATATTCAAGGTTTTGGGGATTTTGTGGCACGTTTTAAAGCCTAAGTGTGATCATTTGCAAATTTGGATCCTATTATGAAACTAGGAGTCCCCTGACTACACAGTCGGTTGTTATGAATTATGTTGGTCATGGACGAGGTGTTTATACCCTTATGGGGCCATTTGGGGATGGTTCAGGGTTTTGGCGCACTAGTGGCACATTTTCATGCCTAGGTGGGACATTTTTAAATTCAGGTCATATTCTCAATCCGATGTTCCCGCAACTGTGTTGTGAGTTGCTACGTCATAAATGAGGTGTTCGTACCCCTTGCGAGGTTGTTTGGGTGTCTTCGGGGTTTTGGCATACTAGAGGCATGTTTTCACATCTAAGTGTGCCTATTTTCAAATTCGGCTTCTATTATCAAACCAGGAGCCACAACTACATAGTTGGTTGCACTGAATTGTGTTGGTCACGTGCAAGGTGTTCGTGCCCCTTGCAAGGTCGTTTGGGCCTGTTTGGGATTTTGGCACACTAGTGGCACGTCGTCAAGCCAAAGTGTGCCTATTTTCAAATTAGGGTTCTATTCTCAAACCGGGAGTCCTGCGACTACGTGGTCGGTTGCTACGAGTTACATCGGTCACATGCGAGCTGATTATTCCCTTTGTAGGTCCGTTTTGTGGCTATTTGGAGTTTTGGCCCATTAGTGACACGTTTTCAAGACTAAAAGTGACTATTTTCAAATTTGAGTTCTATTCTCAAATCAGGACTTTCGCAACTATTCGATCGGTTGGTACGAGTTATGTTAGTCACGTGCGAGGTGTATATACCCTTTACGAGTTGTTTGCAGTTTTGACCCACTAGCGGCACGTTTTCAAGCCTAACAGTGCCTATTTTCAAATTTGAGTCCTATTCTGAAATCGGGAGTCTTACAATGATGCAGTCGGTTGCTACGAGTTATGTTGGTCATGTGCGAGGTGTTCATGTCCCTTATCGGGGCCATTTTGAGGCTATTTCAGGTTTTAGCCCACTAACGAACATTTCGAAACCTAAATGCGCCCATTTTTAAATTTTGATTCTATTCTCAAATCAGGAGTCTCATGACTACGGGGTTGGTTACTACGAGTTACGTTGGTCATGTGCGAGGTATTTTTCCTCCTTGTAGGGTCGTTTGGGGGCTATTTGAGGTTTTAGCTCAATAGCGACCCATTTTTAAGCCTGAATGTGTTTATATTCAAATTGGGAGTCCTATGACTACATGGTCGGTTTCTACGAGTTAAGTCGGTCACATGCGAGGTGTTCGTGCCCCTTGCAAGGCCCTTTGGGGGCTTGTCTTGGTTTTGGCCCACTAGCGGCATGTTTTAAAGCCTAAATGTGACCATTTTCAAATTTTGGCCCTATTCTTCAAGTGGGAGTCCTACGACTATGTGTTCGGTTGCTACAAGTTATGTTCGTCATGTGCAAGGTGTTTGGACCCCTTGCGAGGCTATTTGAGGGTACATATTCAATCGAAGGGTTCTTATTTTTAAATTAAGGTCCTATTATTAAACTAGGGGTCCAAAACTACATGATCAATTGTAGGAGTTAAATTCATCACATGCGAGGTGATCGTGCCGCTTGCGAGGCCGTTTCGAGGGTGTTGGGATTTTTTACCCACCAACAAAATGTTTTCAAGCCTAAGTGCGCCTATTTTCAAATTCTGGTCCTATTCTCAAATCGCGAGTCCTGTGACTACGTAATCGATTGCTACGAGTTACGTTGGTCACGTGCGAGGTGTTCATTCCCTTTGCGGGGCCCTTTGGTGGTTGTTCGGGGTTTTGGTGCACACGTGACACGTTTTTAAACCTAAGTGTGCCTATTTTCATATTTGGATCGTATTTTAAAATTAAGAGTCACGTGATTTTGTGATCACATGGTACGAGTTATGTTTGCCAAGTTCGAGGTGTTCATTCCCCTTGCGGGGCCATTTGGGGGCTATTAGGGGTTTTGGTCCACGAGCGGCTCATTTTCAAGCCTAAAAGTGCTTATTTTCAAATTTGGATCCGATTCTCAAATCAGGATTTTTATGACTATGCGATCGATTGCTACGAGTTACATTGGTCATGTGCAAGGTCTTTGTACCGCTCATAGGTTTGGGGAGTTATTCATGGTTTTTACCCACTAGCAACACATTTTAAAGCCTAATTGTGCCTATTTTCAAATTCAGGTCCAATTCTCAAATCGGGAGTCCTGCGACTATGCGATTAGTTGCTTTGAGTTACATAGGCCACGTGCATGGTGTTAGGTCCCCTTACGGGGACCATTGTGGTCTTTTCGAGGTTTTGTCCCACTAGCACCACATTTTAAAGCCTAAGTGTGCGTATTTTAAAATTCAATTCCTAATCTCAAATTGGGAGTCCCGTGACTATGCGATCAATTTTTACAAGTTACGTTGATCACGTACGAGGTGCTCATGCCCCTTGCAGGATTGTTTGTACGATATTCAAGATTTTGGCACTCTAGTGGCACGTTTTAAAGCCTAAGTGTGGTCATTTACAAATTTGGGTCCTATTGTAAAATCGGGAGTTTCGTGACTACGCGATCAGTTGTTATGAATTACGTTTGTCTTGTGCAAGGTGTTCATACTCCTTACGTGACCGTTTAGGGTTGTTTGTGATTTTGGGGCACTAATGAAACATTTTCAGCCTCAGTGTGCCTTTTTAAATTCGAGTCAAATTCTCAAATTGAGAATCCCGTGACTATGTTGTTCGTTGCTATAAGTTACACTGGCCACGGGCGAGGTGTTCGGACCCCTTGCGAGGATGTTTGGAGGATCTTCGAGGTTTTGGCATCCTAGAGGCACATTTTCATGCCTAAGTGTGCCTATTTTCAAATTTGGGTTCTACTCTCAAACCGAGAGCCGCTACTATGCGATCAATTGCTACCAGTTACGTTGGTTACATGCGAGGTGTTCGTGCCCCTTGCGGGGTTGTTTGGGGGTTGTTCAGGGTTTTGTCCCACTTGCGGCACTCTTTAAATCCTTAGTGTGCCTATTTTCAAATTTGGGTCATATTCTCAAAGAGAGTGTCATGCGATAACGCGATAACATGATAAGTTTCTACGAGTTACTTCTCCACATGCGAGGTGTTCGTTCCCCAGGGGCCATTTGGGGACGGTTAGGGGTTTTGGCGCTCTAGCAGCCACTTTTCAAGCTTAAGTGTGCCTATTTTGAAATTCATATCCCATTCTCAAACCGGGAGTCACAGGAGTACGTGGTCGGTTGCTACGAGCTACGTTGGTCACATGCAATGTGTTTTTCCCTTTGCTGGTTCGCTTAGGAGTTGTTTGGGATTTTGGCCCACTAGCGGCACGTTTTCAGACCTGAAAGTGTCTATTTTCAAATTCGGGTCCTATTCTCAAACCAGGAGTTTTGCGACTAAGCGATTGATTGCTACGAGTTATGTTGGTCACGTGCAAAGTGTTTATACCCCTTTCAGGTTTGGGGGGTTATTCGTGGTTTTGACCCACTAGTGACACATTTCCAAGCCTAAGTGTGCCTATTTTAAAATCTGAGTCCTGTTATCGAACCAGGAGTCCTGTAATTATGCAGTCGATTGCTATGGGTTATGTTGGTCACGTGCCAGGTGTTCATGTCCCTTGCAGAGTAATTTGAGGGATATTTGGGTTTTTGTCCCAATAAGTGCGCACGTTTCCAAACCTAAATGTTCCCATTTTTAAACTTGGATCATATTCTCAATATGGGTATCTCGTGACTACGCGATTGGTTTCTAGGAGTTACATTGGTCATGTGCGAAGTGTTATTTCTCCTTGGAGGGCCCGTTGGGGCTATTTGCAGTTTTCTCCAACTAGCAGCACATTTTCAAGACTGAGTGTGTTTACTTTTAAATTTGGGTCCTATTCTTAAACCCAGAGTCCTGTAACTATGTGGTCAATTCCTACGAGTTACAATGGTCAAATTCGGGGTGTTCGTACCCCTTGTAGGGCCATTCAAGGGTCGTTCTGGGTTTGGCCCACTAGATGCACATTTTAAAGGCTAAGTGTTCCCATTTTCAAATTTTGTCTCTATTCTTAAAGCGGGAGTCCTGCGATTATGCGATATTTTGCTACGAGTTATGTTCGTCCCGTGTAAGGTGCTTGTGCCACTTGTGGGGCTATTTAGGGGTACGCTTTCAGACCGAAGGTTTCCTACATTCAAATTCAGTTCCTATTCTTAAACCAGGGTCCCCAACTACACAATCAATTTCTAGGAAGCATATTTGTCACATGCCATGTGTCCGTGCACCTTACAAGGCCGTTTGGGGGCTATTGGGGCTTTTAGCCCACCAACAGAACATTTTGAATCCCAAGTATACTTATTTTCAAATTTAGATCCTATTATCAAATCAAGAGTCTCATGCCCATGCGATTAGTTGCTACAAGTTACTTTGGTCATGTGTGAGGTGTTCTTACCCCTTGCGAGGCCGTTTGGGGGCTATTCGGGTTTTAGCGCACTAGCGGCACATTTTCAAGCCTAAGTGTGCCAACTTTCAAATTTGGGCTCAATTATCAAATCGGGATTCCCATGACTATGTGATCAATTTGTTGTGAGTTATGTTGGTCACATACAAGGCATTCGTGCATCTTGCGGGGCCGTTCGGGGTTTTTTCAAGGTTGTGGTTCACTAGCGGTAAGTTTTGAAACCTAAGTGTGAATATTTTGAAATTCGGATCCTATTCTCAAATTGGGAGACCCGCGACTATGCGGTTGGTTGCTACGAGTTATGTTGGTCCCATGCGAGGTGTTTGTTCCCTTTGTGGTGCCATTTGGGGGGTTTTTCGGGGGTTGGCGCACTAGCGGTACATTTTCAAGAATGAGTATGCCTATTTTTGAATTCGGGTCCCATTAATAAATCGGGAGTTCCAAAACTATGTGGTTGGTTTCTCCAAGTTATGTTGGTCATGTGTCAGGTGTTCGTGTCCTTTGCGGGGTCGTTTGAGTGCTATTTGGTGTTTTGTCCCACTACAGGCACGTTTTCATCCCTAAATGTTCCTATTTTTAAATTTGAATCCCATTTTCAAATTGGGATTCTCATGACTACGCGATTGGTTGCTATATGTTACGTTAGCTAGGTACAAGGTGTTCTTCCTACTTGCAAGGCCATTTGGGGGATATTCGGGGCTTTTGCCCACTTGCGACACGTTTCAAGCCTAAGTGTGTTTACTTTCAAATTCAGGTCCTATTCTAAAATTGAGAGTCCTGCAACTACGCGATAAGTTTTTATGAGTAACATTGTTCACGTGCGAGGTGTTCGCTCCCCTAACGGGGCCGTTTGGGGGTTGTTCGTGGTTTTGGCGCAGTAGCGGTCGATTATCAAGCATTCACATGCATATTTTTTAATACGGGTACTATTCTCAAACTTGGAGTCCCGCAACTACACGATTAGTTTCTACAAGTTACATTGGTCACATGCGAGGTGTTCATGTCCCTTGTAGGGTCGTCTGGGACTATTTTAGGTTTTGGCCCACTAGCATCACATTTTCCAGCCTAAGTCTCCCTATTATCAAATTCGGGTCCCATTCAGACACCGGGAGTTCCACGACTATGAAGTTAGTTTGTATAAGTTATGATTGTAATGTGCGAGGTGTCGTACCCTTTGTAGGGCAATTTTGTGGTTATTCGGCATTTTGGCACACTAGCATCACATTTTCAAGACTAAGTGTGCCTATTTTGAAATTCGGGTCCTTTTCTCAAAACGATAGTCCTTTGACAATGCGGTCAGTGGCTACAAATTATGTTGGTCACCTACGAGGTGTTCGTGCATCTCGTGGGGTCGTATGGGAGTTGTTCAGGATTTTGGCACACTAGCGGCATGTTTTCAATCCTAAGTGTTCCTATTTTCAAATTTGGGTCCTATTTTAAAATTGAGAGTCTCGTGACTATGCGACTAGTTGCTATGAGTTACGTTGGTCACATGCAAGGTGTTCGTACTCCTTCCATGGTCCTTTAGGGGCTATTCATGCTTTTGGCCCACCAGTTACATGTTTTAAAGCCTAAGTGTGCCTATTTTTAAATTTGGGTCCTATTCTCAAAGCGGGAATCTTGTGTAATCACGATCACTTGCTAGAGTTATGTTGCCCATATGCGAGGTGTTCGTTCCCTTTGTGGGTCCATTTGGGGACTGTTCGGGGTTTTGGCTGACTACGAGCACGTTTTCAAGCCTAAAAGTGCATATTTTCAAATTCGGGTCCTATTCTCAAACTAAGAGTTCAACGACTATGTGATCGATTGCTACGATTTATGTTGGTCACGTGCGAGATGTTTATACCCCTTACAAGTTTGGGGAGATGTTTATGGTTTTGACCCACTAGCGGCACATTTTCAAGCCTACTTGTGGCTAGTTTCAAATTCGGGTCCTAATCTCAAAATAGGAGTCCTACGACTATGCAATCAGTTGGTATGAGTTACGTTGGTCACATGCGTGGTGTTAATGCCCCTAACGAGGTCATTTTTGGTCTCTTTGGGGTTTTGTCCCACTAACAGCATGTTTTCAAACCTAAGTGTGTGTATTTTGAAATTCGGGTCCTTTTCTCAAATCGGGAGTCCTATGACTATGCAGTCAGTTGGTACGAGTTACGTTAGTCATCTGCATGGTGTTTGTACTCCTTGTGGGGCTGTTTGGGGCTATTCCGAGTTTTGGCGCATTAGTGGCACGTTTTCAAGCCTAAGTGTACTCATTTCCAAATTCGGGTCCTATTCTAAAATCGGGAGTTTCACGACTACGTGATCGGCTGCTACAAATTATATTGGTCCGGAACGAGGTGTTTGTACCCTTTATAGGGACGTTTCGAGGTTATTTGGGGTTTTGCCAAACTAGCAGCACGTTTTCATGTCAAGTATGCCTATTTTTAAATTTGGGTCATATTGTCAAATCGAGAGTCCCACAACTATGCGATCAGTTCCTACGAGTTACATTGGTCATGAAAGAGGTGTCCATGCCCTCTGTTTGGGGGAATTTCAGGATTTTGGCCAACTAGAGGCACGTTTTCAAGACTAAGTGTGCCTATTTTAAAATTCTTGTTCTATTCTCAAAATGGGACTCACGTGACTACGTGGTCGGTTGTAATGAGCTACGTCAGTCACATGCAAGTTATTCGTACCCCTGACAGTGCCGTTTAGGGGTTTCTCTAGGTTTTGTCCCACTAGCGGCACATTTTAAAGCCTAAGTGTGCCTATTTTTTTTATTTCGGGCCCTATTCTTAAAGTGGGAGTCCTGCGAGTGAGCGATTTGTTGCTACAAGTTATGTTCATCACGTGCGAGGTGTTTGTGCGTCTTACAAGGCTATTTGGGTGTTCTTAGTATTCTATCACACTAGCAGTACATTTTTAAGCCTAAGTGTGCTCATTTGCAAATTCGAGTCCATTCTAAAATCCCGAGTCTCGTGACGACGTGATCGGTTTCTACGAATTACGTTGGTTATGTGCGAGGTGCTCATACCCTTGCGGGGCCTTTTCATGGTTTTTTGGCATTTTGGCATCCTAGAGGCACGTTTTCAAGCATACGTGTACTTAATTTCAAGTTTGGGTTTTAATCACAAGTCGGGAGCCATAAATATATGGTCAGTTTCTAGGAGTTACGTTGGTCATGTGCTAGGTGTTCGTGCCCCTTGCTTGGCCGTTTGGGGTTGTTTGGGAGTTTGGCACACTAGCAGCACGTTTTTAATCGTAAGTGTGCCTATTTCAAAATTTGTGTCCTATTTTTAAACCGGGAGTCCCGTAACTAAGTGTTAGGTTGCTACAAGTTACGTTGGTCACATGCGAATTATTCGTGCCTCTTATGGGTTCGTTTGCGAGCTATTTGGGGTTTTGGCCCACTAGTGGCACGTTTTAAATCCTTAGTGTGCCTATTTTCAAATTTGGAATGTATTCTTAAAGTAGGAGTCCCACGACTATGAAATCAGTTGCTATGACTTACGTTGGTCACGTGCAAGGTGTACATGCCCCTTGCTGGTCCGTTTTGGGGTTGTTCAGGGTTTTTGCACTCTAGTAATCGGTTTTCAAGCCTAAGTGTGCCTATTTTTAATTTTGGATCCTATTCTTAGATTGGGAGTCCTGTGACTATGTGGTTGGTTGCTACGAGTTACACTGGTCACGTGCGAGGCGTTCGTGCCCCTGGCGGGGCCATTTGGGGGATATTAACAGTTTTGGTCTTCTAGCGATAAGTTTTCAAGTGTAGCTATTCCTACTTTGAAATTCGGATCATATTCACAAATTAGGGGACCCGTGTCAATGTGATTAGTTGCTACAAGTTACACTGGTCACCTGCTAGGTGTTTGTGCCCTTTGCGGGGCCTTCTGGGGGTTATTCGGGGTTTTGGTGCACTAGTGGCATATTTTCAAGCCCGAGTGTATCTATTTTCAAAGTCAGGTCTTATTCTCAAATCGGGAGTCCTACAATTACATGGTCTATTTCTAACAGTTATGTTGGTCATGTGCGAGATGTCCATGTCCATTGCGAGCTCGTTTGATGTTTATTTGGTGTTTTGGCCCACTTACGTCACATTTCTAACTCTAAATATGACATTTTTAAATGTGGATCCTATTCTTAAATCAAGAGTCTCATGACTACGTCATCTGCTATGAGTTACGTTGGTTACGTGCAGTGTGTTCTTTCTCCTTGTAGTACCGTTTGGGGGTTATTTGGGGCTTTGGAGCACTAGCGGTCAGTTTTAAAGCACTGAGCGTGGTTATATTCAAATACGGGTCCTATTCTCAAATCGAGAGTCCCGCGAACACAAGATCAATTGCTAGGAGTTACGTTGGTCATGTGGTAGGTGTTCATGCCCCTAGCAGGGCCGTTTGGGCCTATTCAATGTTTTTGCTAACTAGCAACCCATTTTCAAGCCTAAGTCTACCTATAATTAAATTGAAGTCCTATTCTCAAATCGGGAGTCCCGCAACTATGCGGTCAGTTGTTATCAATTATGATTGTGATATGTGAGGTGTCATAACCCTTGCGGGCAATTTTGGGTCTATTCGGAATTTTGGTACACTAGAGGCACATTTTGAAGCCTAAGTGTGCCTATTATTCAATTTGACTCCTATACTCAATACTAAAGTCCCGTGAATATGCAATTGATTTCTATGAGTTACGTTGCTCACATATGCGGTGTCTGTGCCTTTAACGAGGCTGTTTGGGGGTTGTTCGGGATTTTTGTACACTAGTAGCGTGTTTTCATGCCTAAGTGTGCCTATTTTCAAATCCGGGTTCAATTCTTAAGCCGGGAGCCACAACTATGTGGTTCGTTTCTATGAGTTACATTGGTGATGTGAGAGGTGTTCGTGCCCCTTGAGGGGTCGTTTGGGGATGTTTAGGATTTTGGCACACTAGCAACACATTTTAAATCCTAAGTGTGCCTATTTTCATATTTGGGTCATATTCTCAAAGCGGCAGTCCTACACCTGTGTGATCGGTTGTTATGAGTTACGTTGCTCACGTGCGAGGTGTTTGTTCCCTTTCCAGATCTGTTTGGGGGTTGTTCAGGGTTTTGGACCACTAGCAGTACGTTTTCAAGCCTAAAAGTGTCTATTTTCAAATTCAGGTCGTATTCTTAAATTGGGAGTCTTGCGACTACGTGACTAGTTGCTATGACTTACGTTTGTCAAGTGCATGGTGTTAATTCTCTTATGGGGCCATTTGTGGTCTCTTCGGGGTTTTATCCCACTAACAGCATGTTTTCATGTCTAAGTGTGCATATTTTATAATTTGAATCCTATTCTCAAATCGGGAGTCTCGTAATTATGATGTCAGTTGCTACGAGTAACATTGGTCACATGCGAGGTGTTCGTGCCCCTTATGGGGCTGTTTGAGGGATATTCCGAGTTTTGGCACACTAGTGGCGCATTTTCAAGCCTAATTGTACTCATTTGCAAATTTGGATCCAATTTTAACACCGGGAGTCCCGTGCGACTAGGCGATCAGTTGCTACGAATTATGTTGGTCATGTGTGAGGGGTTTGTACACCTTGCAGGGCAGTTTGGGGGTTTTGGTGCACTAGTGGCACATTTTCATGCCTAAGTGTGCCTTAGTTAAATTTTGTTCATATTCTCAAATCGAGCATCTCGCGACTATGCTATCACTTTATACAAGTTACATTGGTCACCGGGGATGTGTTCGTAACCCTTACTAGTTTGGGGCCTCTTCGATGTTTTAGCATCCCAGAGGAATATTTCAAGCATAAGTGTGGCTATTTTCAAATTCGCGTGCTAATCTTAAACCGAGAGCCTTACCTACATGGTCGGTTGCTACGAGTTAGGATGGTCACATGCGAGGTGTTCGTGCCCCTTGCATGGTCGTTTGGGGTTATTTGGGAGTTCGGCACACTAGAGGCAAATTTTCAATCCTAAGTGTGCCTATTTGAAAATTTGTGTCCTATTCTTAATAGGGAGTACCGCGACTACGTGGTCGGTTGCAATGAGTTACGTCGGTCACATGCAAGGTGTTTGGGCCCCATGTCGGGTTGTTTGGGGTTTTAGTCCTTTAGCGGTAAGTTTTGAAGCCTATGTGTGCCTATTTTAAAATTTGGATCCTATTCTCAGACCGAGAGACCCAAGCCTACGCGATTGGTTGCTACAAGTTACTTTGGTTAGGTGCTAGGGGTAGGTGCCCTTTGCGGGCCGTTTGGGGGTTGTTCAGGGTTTTGGCGTATTAGCGGCACATTTTTAAGCTTGAATGTGCGTATTTTCAAATTTGGGTCCTATTCTCAAATTGAAAGTCCCTGCAATTATGCAGTTGATTACTATGAGTTATATTAGTCAAGTGTGAGGTGTTCGTGACCCTTGCGGGGTCATTTGATGTGTTTTTTGTGTTTGGGCTAATAAACAACACATTTCCAACCCTAAATATGCCCATTTTTAAATTTGAATCCTATTCTCAAATCGGGAGTCTTGTGACTATGATGTCGGTTACTATGAGTTATGTTGGTCATGTACGAGGTGTTCTTGCTCCTAATATGGCCGATTCGAGTTTTGGCACATTAGCGATTTGTTTTCAAGCACTGATCATGCCTATTTTCAAATATGGGTCCTATTCTCAAATTGGGAGTCTCGTGAATACACGATCACTTGCTACGATTACGTTGGTCATGTGAGAGGTGTCCATGCCCCTTATAGGGACGTTTGGGGTTATTCGAGGTTTTGTCCCATTAGCAGCACATTTTCAAGCCTAAGTCTGCCTATTATAAAATTCAGGTCCTCTTCACAAACCAAGAGTCTTACGACTATGCGATCAATTGCTATAAGTTATGATTATAATATGCGTGGTGTCGTAGCCCTTGTGCGGTAATTTTGGAGTTGTTCTGGGTTCTGGCACAATAGCCTCACGTTTTTAAGCCTAAGTGTGCCTATTTTTTTCAATTTGGGTCCTATGCTCAATACGAGAGTCCTACAACTACGCATTGGATTGCTACGAGTTACGTTAGTCATATGCGAGGTGTTCGTGCCTCTATCGGGCCATTTTGGGTTGTTTAGGATTTTTCCACATTAGCGGCATATTTTCAAGCCTAATTATTCCTATTTTCAAATTCGAGTCCTATTCTCATATAGAGAGTTTTGCGACTACGTGGTCAATTTCTAGTAGTTACGTTGGTCAGAAGTGAGGTGTTTGTGCCCCTTGCAGTGTCGTTTGGGGACTGTTCAGGGTTATGGCTCACTAGCGGCACATTTTGAAACCTAAGTGTGCCTATTTTCAAATTTGAGGCCAATTCTCAAATCGGGAGTCCCGCGACAAGCCGATTGATTGCTATGAGTTACATTGCTCACGTGCACAAGGTTAGTTCTCCTTAAGGGCTTGATCGGGGTCTTGTCCCACTAACGACACATTTTCAAGCCTAATTGTGCCTATTTTCAAATTCGGACCCTATCCTTGAATCGAGACTGCCACGACTATGCATTCGCTTGCTAAGAGTTACTCCATCACATTTGAGGTGTTCATGCCCCTTGCGGGACCGTTTGGGGGTTGTTTTGGGTTTTGGCCCACTAGCGACACGTTTTAAAGCCTAAGTGTGCCTATTTTTAAATTTGGGCCATATTTTCAAAGCGGAAGTCCTACGACTTCATGATCAGTTGCTACAAGTTATATTCATCACGTGCGAGGTGCCTCTCTCGGGTCTTTTGGGGGTTTGTTCAATATTTTGGTGTACTACCAGTACATTTTGAAGCCTAAGTGTTTCATATTTAAATTCGGGTCCTATTCTTACACCGAGTGTCCCACAACTGCATGGTTAGTTGCTACGAGTTATGTTGGTCACATGCAAGGTGTATGTGCCCCTTGTGGGGGCATTTACTGTTTTGGCCCATAGGCGACACGTTTTAAATCCTTAGTGTGTGTATTTTCAAATTTGGACCATATTCTAAAAGTGGGAGCCCTGTGACTATGCAATCAGTTGCTTCGAGTTACTGTTGTCACATGCTAGGTATTCACCCCCTTGCAGGGCCGTTTGGGGACTATTCGTAATTTTGGCAGTCTAACGACCGATTTTCAAGCCTAAGTGTACCTATTTTAAAATTCGAGTCCTATTATCAAAGCAGGAGTCCCGTGACTACGTGGGCGATTATAACAAGTTACGTCGGTCACATGTGAGGTGTTCGTGGCCCATGTTGGGCTGTTTGGGGGTTCTTTTGGGTTTTGGTCCTCTAGCGGTAAGTTTTCAAGCCTATGTGTGCCTATTTTAAAATTCGGACCCTATTCTCAAACCGAGAGACCCGTGCCTACGCGATTGGTTGCTACAAGTTACCTTGGTCATGTACTAGGTGTCGGTGCCCTTTGCGGGTCGTTTGGGGGTTGTTCGGGGTTTTGATGCATTAGCGGCACATTTTCAAGCTTGATGGTGCATATTTTCAAACTCGAATCCTATTCTCAAATCAAGAGTCCCTGCAATTATACAGTTGATTGCTATGAGTTATATTGGTCACGTACGAGGTGTTTGGGCCCCTTGCGGGGTCGTTTGAGGTCTTTTTGTTATTTAGGCCGACAAAAACCACATTTCCACCCCTAAATATGCCCGTTTTAAATTTGGATCATATTATCAAATTGGGAGTCTTGTGATAACGCAGTCGGTTGCTATGAGTTATTTTGGCCACATACGAGATGTTCTTTCTCCTTACAAGGTCGTTTGGGGTTTTATCACATTAGCGATTGGTTTTCAAGTACTTAGCGTGCCAATTTTCAAATATGGGTCCTATTCTCAAATCGGGAGTTTTTCGAATACACAATCACTTGCTACGAGTTGCGTTCGTCTTGTGAGAGGTGGTCATGCCCCTTGTAGGGCCGTTCGGGGTTGTTCAAGGTTTTGGCCCACTAGCAGCATATTTTCAAGCCTAAGTCTGCCTATTCACTTGCTACGGTTACGTTGGTCATGTCAGAGGTGTTCATGCCCCTTATAGGGCCATTTGGGGTTGTTCGAGGTTTTAGCCCGTTAGCAGCACATTTTCAAGCCAAAGTCTGCCTATTATAAAATTCAGGTCCTATTCCCAAATCGAGAGTCTTACGACTATGCGATCGATTGCTATAAGTTATGATTATAATAAGCATGGTGTCGTAACCCTTGCGGGGTAATTTTGGAGTTGTTCTGGGTTATAGCACAATAGCCTCACGTTTTCAAGGCTAAGTGTGCTTATTTTTTCAATTTGGGTCCTATTCTCAATACGAGAGTCCCGCGACTACGCAGTCGATTACTACGAGTTACATTAGTCATATGTGAGGTTTTCGTGCCTCTATCGGGGCCATTTTGGGGTTGTTTGGGATTTTTGCACACTAGCAGCATGTTTTCAAGCCTAATTGTTCCTATTTTCAAATTCGAGTCCTATTCTCATATAGAGAGTCTTGCGACTACGTGGTCAATTTCAAGTAGTTATGTTGGTCAGAAGCAAGGTGTTTGTGCCCCTTGTGGTGTCGTTTGGGGACTGTTCAGGGTTATGGCTCACTAGCGGCACGTTTTGAAACCTAAGTGTTCCTATTTTCAAATTTGATCCTTATTCTCAAATCGGGAGTCCTGCGACAAGCCGATTGATTTCTATGAGTGACATTGCTCACGAGCACAGGGTTAGTGCTCCTTACGGGCTTGTTCGAGGTCTTGTCCCACTAGCGACACATTTTCAAGCCTAATTGTGCCTATTTTCAATTTCGAACCCTATTCTTAAATCGAGACTGCCACGACTACACATTCGGTTGCTAAGAGTTACTCCATCACATTTGAGGTGTTCGTGCCCCTTGTGGGACCGTTTGGGGGCTATTTTGGCTTTGGCCCACTAGCGACACGTTTTAAAGTCTAAGTCTACCTATTTTTAAATTTGGGCCATATTTTCAAAGCGAGAGTCCTACGACTACATGATCAGTTGCTACGAGTTATGTTCATCACGTGCGAGGTGTTTGTGCCTCTCTCAGGTCTTTTGGGGGTTTGTTCAATATTTTGGCGTACTACGAGTACGTTTTCAACCCTAAGTGTTCCATATTTAAATTCGGGTCCTATTCTCAAACTGAGAGACCCACAACTCTGTGGTCAGTTGTTATGAGTTATGTTGGTCACATGCGAGGTGTTTGTCCCCCTTGTGGGGGCATTTTATTTTTTGGCCCATAGGCGACACGTTTTAAATCCTTAGTGTGTCTATTTTCAAATTTGGACCTTATTTTCTAAAAGAGAGAGTCTGGCGACTACGCGATCAGTCGCTTCGAGTTACGCTTATCACATGCGAGGTGTTCACCCCCTTGTAGGGCCGTTTGGGGACTGTTCGTGATTTTGGCACTCTAACGGTCGATTTTCAAGCCTAAGTGAGCCTATTTTAAAATTCGGGTCCTATTATCAAATCGGGAGTCCCGTGACTACGTGGGCAATTGCAACAAGTTACATCAGTCACATGCGAGGTGTTCGTGCCCCATGTTGGACTATTTGGGTGCTGTTTTGGGTTTTAGTCCTCTGGCGGTAAGTTTTTAAGCCTAAGTGTGCCTATTTTAAAATTTGGACCCTATTCTCAATTAGAGAGACCCGCGCATATCCGATTGGTTGCTACAAGTTACTTTGGTCATGTGCTAGCTGTCGGTGCCCTTTGCGGGCCATTTGGGGGTTGTTCGGAGTTTTCATGCATTAGCGGCATGTTTTCAAGCTTGATTGTGCGTATTTCAAATTCGAGTCCTATTCTCAAATCGAGAGTCCCTGCAATTATACAGTTGATTGCTATGAGTTATTTTAGTCACGTACGAGGTGTTTGGGCCCCTTGCGGGGTCGTTTGAGGTCTTTTTGGTGTTAGGGCCAATAAAAACCACATTTCCAACCCTAAATATGACCATTTTTAAATTTGGATCATATTCTCAAATTGGGAGTCTCGTGACTACGCAGTCGGTTGCTATGAGTTATTTTGGTCACGTATGAGATGTTCTTGCTCCTACAAGGCCGTTTAGGGTTTTATCACATTAGCGGTAGGTTTTCAAGTACTGAGCGTGCCAATTTTGAAATATGGGTCCTATTCTCAAATTAAGATTTTCTCGAATACACAATCACTGGCTACGAGTTACATTCGTCACGTGAGAGATGGTCATGCCCCTTGTAGGGCCGTTTGGGGTTGTTCGAGGTTTTGGCCCACAAGCAGCACATTTTTAAGCCTAATTCTGCCTATTCACTTGCTACGGTTACGTTGGTCATGTGAGAGGTGTTCATGCCCCTTATAGGGCCGTTTGGGGTTGTTCGAGGTTTTGTCCCATTAGCAGCACATTTTCAAGCCTAAGTCTGCCTATTATAAAATTCATGTCCTATTACAAACCGAGAGTCTTGCGACTATGTGATCGATTGCTATAAGTTATGACTATAATATGCGTGGTGTCGTAACCCTTGTGGGGTAATTTTGGAGTTGTTCTGGGTTCTGGCACAATAGCCTCACGTTTTCAAGCCTAAGTGTGCCCATTTTTCAATTTGGGTCCTATTCTCAATACGAGAGTCCCGCGACTATGTCGTTGATTGCTACGAGTTACGTTAGTCATATGTGAGGTGTTCGTGCCTCTATCGGGGCCATTTTGGGGATGTTTGGGATTTTTACACACTAGCGGCATGTTTTCAAGCCTAATTGTTCCTATTTTGAAATTCGAATCCTATTCTCATATAGAGAGTCTTGCGACTACGTAATCAGTTTCTAGTAGTTACGTTGGTCAGAAGCGAGGTGTTTGTGCCCCTTGCGGTGTCGTGTGGGGACGGTTCAGGGTTATGGCTCACTAGCGGCACGTTTTGAAACCTAAGTGTGCTCATTTTCAAATTTGAGGCCTATTCTCAAATCGGGAGTGATACGACGCAAATATTGCATTTTTCATCCCTCGAACCTACGCATTTTAGCCCCCTCGGGTATCTTATTCCCTATATTTATGCTCGTTAACCAGACGACCTCAGATTTCTACGTTAACATGTTTTGCAGGTGTTAATTGAGCTTTTATAGGTATTTGGATGCTAAGTGTGAAGTTCAGACGCATTCCGCTCAATTTTCGTACATGATTGCATGTTCAAGGGTAATTTAGTCCATTCACATTTCGAGCACCTGGCCTATTATCTTCACGAAACTTATAGCCCTCCTCATAAGCTTGACGTGGCCGTAAACGGTGCTCGATTCTGATTCAGAACGGAGAAGTTACAGGATTTTTAGCGAAAGGAAAAATAAAAAAACCAAAAGAGGAGGAGAAGAGGTTCAAAAGGAATGCAGCACGCTGCCTTGGCTGAGACCTGCTTGATCGATCAATCGATCAAAAGGATTGATCGATCGATCGATCCCCTGTTTTCTACAGATATTTTGCTTTTATTTTTTTTCTTCTTTTCTTTTATTACAACTTACTATAAATACAATTTTTTTTGTAATAATCAGACATTCTAGTTTAGATAGTTTTAGAAGATAGTTTACCTTAGGGTTTGGTTTTTTGAAGAGTTCTTCTTCATTTCTCTTTGGATTGACACCTTTTTTGGTATGTTAGTTGATTATTCATTACCCTCTCCATTAATTTAACTTGTATTTCATTCTTTCTTGCTTTGATAATTAGGTTAAAAGATTTCATCATTAGATTTACGTGCTTTCTTCCCGTGCTTTCTAGTGTATATTTATCGTATTTATTTACCGCTTTCCATTTATCGCGTTTTTAACATGCTATCTAGCTAATTTAAATTAGGTTGTGTTTGAATGGAACTCACTCGAGTTGACGCGTTGCTTTGCTTTGGTGATGGCGTTTAGGGTCTATTTCGGGTGCGTTGTCCTATTTATTTTGCTTAGGAGATTTGATGGGGCATATCATGTATGTTCCGTGCTTACGACCTTTCGCGCGCAATTTCTGGGTTATTTGTTGACGCGAAAATTTTATTAGGCTTTTATGCGGATTTAGGGGCGTGACAATCCTTGGTTCAATTAACCGTCGAAACGAGACGCGTTCATAATAACTCGTCGACCCATGTATCCATTTTAGACAAATTAACTCGCGTGAGGGATATTCGACGCAACCTATAGTTTTACTCGCTTTCTTAGTCTAGATTTATTTTCCCTCCCCTAGATTAAAATATTTCCCGTTTATGCATCTTTTCCTTTTTAGTTTGTAATCAACTTTTTCACTTTTATTTCTGTAATATTAAATCAATTGAATTCTAGCAACTTGTCCCAGTGGATCTTTCGATACCCGACTTACCCCGCAAGTGTAGTCATAATTTAGGTTTTTTGTATTGAGGTGGTGAACAAAAAACAACGACCAGCGCTTGACACGCGCTAGTTTTCGCCCTCGATCAAAATGGCATCGTTACTGGGGATGAGTTTGTTTTAGACTTTATTTGATTTAGTATTTCATAGTATTTTCTTTCTATTTGTATTATTTGCTAATATTTTTGTAGGACTTCCACATTTGAGCACTTAGAAACGCTCGAATTTTTCCCGTGCGCACTTAATTTGTGGAATTCGCCATTTCGAGCCATTTTGGGGGTAGGCATGTCTTATTCCAATTCTTTCAGTAATTATTGTTATAATTCTCAAAATTTTCATAATTCTATGACTTTCGGTGAATACTTAGAATCCCAAAGTATTTCAAATTCAAATATGACTTTGGGCGAGTATAACGAAAATCAAAACTTGGGTTATTGGAATTTTGATGATGATGATAATGATTTTGGGCCTTTACCTTCTTATAATAGGAATTTTTAAATGAATTGCAATAGTTTTCAAAATTCCTATAATAATGAGGTTTCGTTTAAGTCCTATGGTAATTTTCAAAGTTTCCATTTTCATGCATCCGCACCCCAACCTATGACATTCGGTGAGGGTTTGTGTATGTATGAGAATGAGAGAAACTTGTTATCGGGAAGAAAATCGTTGCTGGGAACATGAGTTGGATTTATTATTTGAGTCCGACGACGATTTTACTTTCGAGACTTTCGAAGTCGAGGAATGTTTTGAACCAAATGACGTACTTTTGCCTACTTTGGAACAAACCATTCTAGACTTTGCCCATTGCATAATAGATATTGAAAGTGAGGATGAAAATGACGTAATATCTATTTGCAATGAAATGATTTCTTCTTTGGCTCCCAAAGAAGAATATTTCATTGAAAATGATATTATTTCATTCGAAACTCAATCTTCATGCAATGATGATTCATCTCATGAGTTTGAATTTCTTTCATCCCCATTTTCATTCTCTATTATCACACCGTTACAAGTACCCGATGATTCGGTTTCAAACTTTAATGTTTTAAACCTTTTCGACGATGAGGAGTACTTGTTCGAGTTGCCTTCCATGATCGCATCGGTGCCTTCGTGTGCACCACCTCCCATTCCAATTTCAAAATCATTGGGAGGTTATTCAGATTTTCTCGATCCCCACATGTTTTTGTCACCCGTTCAATCCAAACCCCCCATCGTCCCTCCAAAAATTTTAATTCTCGAAGGTTCATTTCTTATGCCTTATACATGCCTTCTGTTGTTCAAACGGAATTCATATTTTTTGGAAGGCATGCTTGTATGTGAGGGTACACCGGTTATCCTCCAAAGTCAAATCGGTTTCACGGTGGTCCCTCAGCTATTTAGACTTCTAGTGTATTGTTAGTCTGAAGCCTAAATAGTAGGTTGTATATAGTTAGCTTTTTATTTTTTCTTTCCTTTTTTATTTTAGTCTATCGTAATTAGTTAATTTTTTATTATTTGTTTTTGCTATGCTCGGTACTAACTTGTTTTGTAGATTCTTTGGACTTGTTCTTATGGGGATCGCTCCAATTCTGGGTAATATCGCTATTTTTCTCTCTTTAACTTGGTTCTTAATTAACATTGAGGACAATGTCAAGTTTTAAGTTAGGGGGTGTGGGATACTCTATCCATTTCTTTATTTAGTCCATGTTTTTACTCACATGTTAGTTACTTAGTATGCTTTTCTTAGAAAAATTGAAAACTTCAAAAAGATTTTTTTTTTCTTTTTTTCTCCTTTTTTGGGCATTTTGCCTTTGTTTCTGATGACAAATTTCAATAATTGCCCGATCCAATAGACAACCCAATGATTCATGTTCTCGATTTTAGAAGTTATTAGACTTTAGTCCTCGATTATTGATATTATGAATAACTTCATGAATTAAACTTTAATCCCTTGAGCACATCCACTTTTATTGCCTTATTGATTTGGTTTAAGATTTTATAACTCGATAATCTTTTGTTGCATTGTATATACTTACACCGAGTAAGCTTTGTACCTTTCGTCGTTTGTGAGTGTATACACTATTATTTTCTCATTGAAAACGTTGAATTCATAGGTAATCTCTATATTCTTTCATTTGATCATTCATTAATTGAGTTCATACTTGAAATGTGTTACTTGATCATGATTTTCATATATTGTTTTGACTCGAGAATTGTGTAAACTTTCTGAAATGATCATAGGCATTCATTGTTATGTCACCCATATTGACCTTGACCTCAACTTATATGTTTACCCTCGTTAACCCCTTTGAGCCTAAATAATAGCCTTTCGTTTCATAAGCCAATCCCACAACCAACTCCACATTGGAGTTTTAGCCCATACACACACTTCCTCACCTTTGTTTGGAATGTTACTTGGGATTGAATGTTGTTGTTGTGATGTCGGTAGCAATTTAGGCATATGAGAGTTTGTTAAGTAAAGAAAAGAGATATGAAAAAGTGAAGAAAAAGAGAAAGCAAAAAAGCAAAAGAAAACATGAGAAAAGGAAGAAAAGAAAACATGAGAAAAGGAAGAAAAGAAAAGAAAAAGAAAGTT
The DNA here is from genome assembly GCA_949130495.1 of Sambucus nigra. Taxonomy (NCBI): domain Eukaryota; kingdom Viridiplantae; phylum Streptophyta; class Magnoliopsida; order Dipsacales; family Adoxaceae; genus Sambucus; species Sambucus nigra. The sequence goes on from OX422213.1 coordinate 56,843,767, forward strand.
GTAAATGTTGTGTATATAGTTCAATAAGCTTTTATTACTCTCCCCGATGATATATCTAGTGCAGTTTTGGAACTTGTTTTCCAATTTTGATATTGCCTGCATTTTCCCATTATCCCGAGTTTTCATTCCGAACACTTTGAATCCGTACATACATTCCTTCATTTCGTACCCTAGCCTAGCCTACATTACAACCCTATTAAAGTCCTATGTGATCTTAGGTTGATGTAATTTAAAAGTCGTAGTACTTTTGATAATTTGTGAAAATTCATTTCACCTCCTTTAATGAGCAGTATCTTTCATTGAGATTATAGTTTTTCAGTTTATGTATAGCGTTCTTCATTTGTGACATGTGTGCGGCCTAGTTTCCATTTATAATTACTCTTTATGCCCGCATGTTCAATGTGTTTCCTCCCTGTTTCAAGTGAATTCATTTGATGAGTGTAATGCCCGTGAGGATTGAATGTATGCTTGCATTAATTTAGTATCCAATTTATTTATGTTTTTCGCAAAATCACAATGTGCATGTGCTCGCTCCCCTCCCACATTTTAAGGTTTCAATTCTATGAGGTGCATTCTATAATGTTAATGATTTGAACTTTTGTTTGAATCCAGTCACTTTGCTAATAATGCGTATGAAATCTTGTTCTCTATTGTTGGGCTTGTCGTATGTTGGTTTGGGAATATTTTGAGGAAACCGTATGATGTTTGTGGGTGTTATCCCTGAAAACCCTCATGAGACGACACTCGTCTACTAGGGTGACCTAGGGGTTTAACGGCTTATTGCATACGCTAAATGCAATTGAATCGCTCACGAAAGTGGCCTTATGCGTTTATACCATACTTTTGTACTATCTCCTATTTTTGGTTTGCTTGTAATTCTTGTTGCATCCTATTTAATTGCTAGAGACTAGCAATGTGTAAGTTAGGGGCTGTGATACGACGCAAATATTACGTATTTCAACCCTCGAATCTACGCATTTTAGACCCCTCAGGTATCTTATTCCCTATATTTATGCTCGTTAACCAAACAACCTCGAATTTCTACGTTAACATGTTTTTCAGGCGTTAATTGAGCTTTTATAGGTAATTGGATGCCAAGTGTGAAGTTCGAACGCATTCCGCTCAATTTCCATACACGATAGCACATTTAAGGGAAATTTAGTCAATTCCCATTTGGGTCACCTGGACCATTATCTTCACAGAAGTTGTAGCCATCCTCACAATCTTCGCCTAGCCACGAACAGTGAGCGATTTCGATTCAGAACGAAGAAGTTACGGTATTTTTAGCAGAAGGAAAAATAATGAAACCAAAAGAGGAGGAGAATAGGTGGAAAAGGAATGCAGCAGGCTGCCTTGGCTAAGTCCTGCTTGATCGATTGATCAATCAAAAGGATTGATCGATCGATCCTTCAGATTTTTTCCACGATTTAAATCATCGATCGATCGACCAAAGGGGTCGATCGATCGATCCCCTGTTTTCTCTAGATATTTTGCTTTTCTTTTCTTTCTTCTTTTATTTTATTCCAACTTACTATAAATACAATTTTTATTGTAATAATCAGACATTCTGGTTTAGATAGTTTTAGAAGATAGTTTAGCTTAGGGTTTTGGTTTTCGAAGAGTTCTTCTTCATTTCTCTTTGGATTGACACCCTTTTCGGTATGTAAGTTGACTATTCATTACCCTCTCCATTAATTTAACTTGTATTTCATTCTTTCTTTCTTTGACAATTAGGTTTACAAGCTTTCATAATTAGATTTACATGCTTTCTTCCCGTACTTTCTAGTGTAGATTTACCACGTTTATTTACCGCTTTCCATTTACCGCGTTTTTACCATGCTTTCTAGCTAATTTAAATTAGGTTGTGTTTGAATGGAACTCGCTCGAGTTGACGCGTTGCTTTTCTTTGGTGATGGAGTTTACGGGTCTATTTCGGGTGCGTTGTCCTAGTTATTGCGCCTAGGAGATTTGACGGGACAAATCATGTATGTCCCATGCTTACGACCTTTCGTGCGCAATTTTTGGGGTATTTGTTGACGCCAAAATCTTATTAGGCTTTTATCCGGATTTAAGGGCATGACAAACCTTGATTCAATTAACTGTCGAAACGAGATGCATTCGTAATAACTCGTCGACCCATGTATCCATTTTATACAAATTTACTCGGGTGAAGGATATTCGACGCAACCTATAGCTTTACTCGCTTTATTAATCTAGTTTCAATACACTTGCCTAGCTTAAACATTTCCCTTTTATGCATCTTTTTCCTTTTTAGTTTGTAATCACTTTTTCACTTTTATTTTGGAATATTAAATCATATAAATTCTAGCAACTCGTCTCAGTGGATATTTTCGATACCCAACTTACCGATAGACTTACCCTGCAAGTGTAGTCGTAATTTAGGTTTTTGTATTGAGGTGGTGAATAGAAAAAAACGATCAGCGTTTGACACGCGCTACTTTTCGCCCTCGGTCAAAATGGCCCCATTGTCGAGGATTGACATGCTCTACATCTACTCTTTATGCCCGCATGTTGTGTTTGTTACCTCCCTATTTCAAGTGAACTCATTTGATGAGTGTAATGCCCATGAGGATTGAATATATGCTCGCTTTATTTAGTTTCTGATTTATATATGTTTTTGCCAAATCATGCTTTGCATGTGCTCGCTCCCCCTCCCACATTTTGAGGTTTCAATTCTATGAGGTGCATTCTATAATGTTAATGATTTGGACTTTTGTTTGAATCCGTTCAATTTTGATAATAATGCGTTTGAAATCCTTTTTGCCATTGTTGGGATTGCCGCATGTTGGTTTGGGCTTATTTTGAGGAAACCATGTGATGTTTGTGGGTATCATCCCTGAAAACCCTCACGAGACAACACTCGTCCACTAGGGTGACGTGGGGGTTCAACGGCTTACTGCATATGCTAAATGTAATCGAATCGCCCGCAAAAGTGGCCTTATGCGTTTATACCATAATTTTGTACTATCTCCTATTTTTGGTTTGCTTATAGTTCTTGTTGCATACTATTTCATTGCTAGGGACTAGCAATGTGTAAGTTAGGGGGTGTGATACGACACAAATATTGCATATTTCATCCCTCGAACCTATGCATTTTAGCCCCCTCGGGTATCTTATTCCCTATATTTATGCTCGGTAACCAGACCACCTCGGATTTCTACGTTAACATGTTTTGCAGGGGTTAATTAAGCTTTTATAGGTATTTAGATGCGAAGTGTGACGTTCGGACGCATTCCCCTCGATTTTCGTACACGATCGCACGTTCGAGGGTATTTTAGTCAATTCACATATTGGGCACCTAGCCCAACGTCTACACGAAAGTTGTATCCCTCCTCGCAATCTTCGCGTGGCAGTGAACGGTGCTCGATTTCGATTAAGAACGATGAAGTTACGTCGATTTCAACGGACGGGAAATGCAAAGATGCAAAACAGGAGGCTGTTTTGGCTCATACCTGCTTGATCGATCGATCGACCAAAGGGGTCGATTGATCGACCCTTCATTTTTCAGCCATCGTGGGGAGACAGTGGGCATCATTTTCAAGCATCGATCGATCGGCGGTTTGGGTCGATCGATCGATACCCCGTTTCCAGGAGATATTTTGCCTTATATTTTCTTTTTCCTTCTCTTTTCTTCACTTATTCCACTTAGTATAAATACCAATTTTTGTTGTAATAATCAGTTATTATAATTTAGGTTGGAATAGCTTAGGGTTTGGAGGATTTGAAGAGTTCTTTGATTCTTCTTGGTTTGACACCCAATTGGGTTGTAAGTTGCACTATTCATCTTCCTCTCCATTAATATATCTTGCCTTTTATTATTTCTTTCTTTTTAGATTAATTTACATGCTTTCTAATTAAGTTTACATGCTTTGATTTACTTTCTTTCTAGTGTAGATTTACCGCGCTTATTTACCGCTTTCATTTTTCGCGTTTTTAACATGATTTCTAGCTAATTTAAATTAGGTTGTGTTTGAATGGAACTCACTCAAGTTGACACGTTGCTTTGCTTTGGTGATGGCGTTTATGGGTCTATTTCGGGTGCGTTGTGCTAGTTATTGTGCCTAAGAAATTTGACGGGGCATATCATGTATGTCCCATGCTTACGACCGTTTGTGCGCAATTTACGGGGTATTTGTTGACGCCGCTTTCTTTTTATAGATAAACACACACACACATGTATATATATATATATATACGAAGGTATGCCCGTGCCTGAGGGCACGAAGCAAATTTTTGAAAGTGTACATCGTTGATAGGACCACATGTCGTATTTAGTTTGTAACACAAACAATTTTTGAAATAACTAATGATACGAACATATTAGTTTTAAAAAAATGGTATAAATTTCCTTTTTTTATGAGACGATTCACCCTGTTTAAGAACAAAAATACTAACCACACTATTATTAATGTTAAATCTGATAATTTAAAAAATTTGATCGAAATTTCCTTTATTTATAGAACAATTCACCCTTTCTGAGAACAAAAATATCAACTAATATCTGGTACTTTTAAGTCAAAAATTACTTTTTACAACACCAATGTTTAAACATTTTAGAAAATTTGGCAAAATTTTATTTATTTATAGGACTATCCATTACCCCATTTAAGAAATAAAAAATAGTACAGTAGTTATCAACATTTGTCATGTATAAAGTCGCATGTAATGCAAATAATAAATATTTTTTATATTATAACTATAAAAAATTAAAAAAATAAAAAGTACTCCAATATAACTAATGCATCAAAATCATTATGTCAATGGAATAAAAAGAAAAAGAAAAATAGAATTCCAAATAGAATCAATTAACTCTAGCATGGCACAACATGACCAATTGAATTCAAATTGCTTCATTTAGTTGGAATTAACTTGAAAAGATAAAAAATGGTACAATTCTAGCTATTGGTTCTACCAAAATGTCAGGGCCATCAAATATCCAGTTGTCTCTCTAAGTTAGCTTGGGTTTAAACCACTCTTACAACTTCAGTCTCGAGCTTAAGGAGAACATCACGGTTTTGCAAGATCCTTTTGTCCCACTTGGCTATCGCATTAGTGAAGTTTTGCATGTTCACTTCTCTATTTTGTCAAAACATTATCTTATGAAGGACACATCATAATCAACCAAACGTGTAACTATAATTAGTCATAAAATTGTAGAACCAAAAAGCAAGGTTTGATAAGAAAGAAAAGGAGTAAAAAAAAGACAGGGAGTTAACTACTATTCACAGTATTAGCGAGAAATTTTTATCTTTATAAAGTTTTAGAGAGGAATTAGTGTACAACAGTTACCAATACATTATCTGTACATCAGTTACCCGCGTTACAGCAGTTACATGTACAGTAGTTACCATTACCCGCATTATCGCAACAGTCAGGTCTCGCTGCTTTGGGATGGTTTTGAACCCTATGAATTAAAAAACATAGGCCACAATATAAGGCAGCTCATCACATTAAAAAAATGATATGTGAAAATCCAAAGAAGAAAATTTTAAAATAAAACCATAAATATTAGGATGAAATTCAAAGTAATTGATTCAAACTAACATAATTAAATTCAAACTAAGTACGATAAAAAATAATTCAAATTCAAACAAAGTAATTCAAACTAACAATGATAAATCATTTATGTTAATTTTAGTTTTAAAAGTATCAACACTTGTAGCCTCAACGAAGCTGCAAAAAATAACTTACGTGTGTTCGGTTATTTTTGTTAATTTTAGTTTAAAAAGTATTAGTGCATGTTACTCCTCTTTTTATTAAGGGGAGCACGGTAGCCCTGCCCATATATTCATAAAGATCTTGCCAAAAACGAAGTTGCAACACCCGCATTTAGGCCGATTTCCCAGCTATAAGTACAAAAAACAACTTACGTGTGTTCAGTTATGTGGACGACACATCACGTGTTTAGTTATGTGGTTGACACATCACGTGTGTTCATGAAAACATAGCAAGTGGAAAGATTAAAGATTTTTCTAAAACTTGAATACTGAAATCGCCGTATTTAGGGACGCTGTGAGATTCTTCAGTAAGCAAAAGATGGGCAGGATTAGGAGGGGATTGAAGCATCATCGTATGTTTGTTTCGATCAAGATAAAAGTTCAATGCAACCAAAATGAATACTGAGAATAAGAGTACCTGCAAGAAGAAGGTCAATCATTACTTACACATATAAATCCAAAATAACAACCAAGCCCCTCCTGATATATTTGTCATTACTTATAGATATTCAGACCTGCTCGATAAAAAAAAAGGAGATAAAATATGATTTAGGTTCAAGACAAGAAAAGGAAATATAATTAGGACCTGCTTCATCCATACATGTTCAATTCACAACAATATCGATATTTGCATTACTCTTATCGTTCTTCAGCATTACTTACCCCAAGATGGCCCTATGTTGATGCCTCATCCCCTTGTTGTCATTTATTTTTGGTACAGTCCATTGTTGATTCAACCAAGTGAGTTGTGAAAAAATGTGTCAAGAAAAGAACAACCCAAAACAACTACCAAACTAATATCTTTCATACAACAGCATAACCAAAACAACTACAAATTAGGCTATGGGAAAAAATTACAATAATTCAATTTACTAAAATGTGCATAAAAAAATTACAAAAACTTAAAAAATGGAAAATTTAGTGTTGTATATATATATATCAGATTTACAACTTCTGCAATAAATCAAAACGGCCTGCTATAAACAGTTCTCTGATTCTACAATCATCCTTGTAAAAGAGAAGCTCATATTCTCATATCCAGCTCCGAAAAAAAAAATCTACTCTGGTTTGTTGGCCCTGCTACTCTCATTTCCATCACTTTATCTCCAAAAGATCATCACAATTTTATTTTGGGACTCTCTGTTAGCAGATTTCCTTATATTGTTCTTTACAGAGGCTCTCTTTTATAGTGGGGTTGCAGTGTTTCTTCTTAGTTTGAGTACATAATCACTTATGTTGCTATTTTGGTAGCTAACTCTTGTAATTCCAATGGTAACAATGGGTTGGGTTTGGCCATGGATGGGCCCTGCAGCTTTTGCTACCCTTGCCCCATATGTCATTGCTATTATTATACAGTTTGCATTTGAGAAACACAAATTCTATAACAACATTTATCTACAATAATAATAGTATGAAATAACAGATGGAATCAATTCATTGCCAACTTTATCATCAATACGAAATGAAGCCGAAACGGTTAAAGCACCTCACTACATGTGAAAGGTGACGCTATCACTAATACGACTCAACTTCTATGACATAATCAAGTTCTTCATATTGAGACGTGTATAAAGCATTTCATGTGAAAGGCTTTGCTCCATTGAACCGTCTTCTGTACAAATCTAACATGATGTTCATCTAGAGGGATTACATCCAATATCACGTGTTATTAACTAACTAATGAATAAATCTAAAACTAAATCACCTTAAGTAGGAAAAAGTAAAATAAATATCCTCAATATCTCGCCGAGCCATACTAACCCCGTATGTTTGTCCTCTTACTATCTCAACACCTATATCAAATAAATGAAATAAAAGGTTACATGATCTCGTGATTCAGCACATAACCAACTCTAAAGGAAATAGCAACAAAAATACATTGACCTTATTTCTTGGTTGAGCATATTCTGACTGCGGTAACTTGAATACTTTCTGGTAGTTGACTGTTGAAACTTGAATATTAAAACCATTGTTATAATTTCTTCACCGGTGCTCTCTTGACCCTATAGTCAATGTGAAGACTTCTCTACACAACAACAGTAATAAAATTGCTAATAGTTTACGAATAGTAGGCAATGAAAAAGGCACAGACTAAATTATTTACAAAGCAAAAGGCACAAGAAAGTATCAAAATAATAAGAACTAAAGACAGTAATAACTAAACAATGAAAAAAATTCTTAAAATAAAGTGTAAGAATTCAGCAATACAATTGACAAATACAGGAACCACATTTAAAACATTCATCATGAGTAGAAAACGTATATAATTTGTGTAAATACTGGAACAACAAACACGTGAGAAAACAAACTTTTTCCCCATTATATCTTCATCTTGCTACCCCTGTGTCCTTTTCCACAATAAATATGCATCAGAAAAATCCTCTCTTGCTACCCCCGTCTCCATTTGCATAATACATGCTATCATCCCATTTCCCATATAGTGCGATAACTTTTTACCCCTTATATCTTCAATAAATCCACGAACCTTTTTTAACAATAAAAACTCAAATTGGTTAAGAGCATATAAATCTAAGAAACATAGTGCAGTGCATATGTTAACACAATTCAGAATCCATCTGATCATCTACATGAGATGTAAACTAAATAACACGGAAACAAATATAGCTAAATAAATACACACACAACCTCCAATAGAGTGCCACGAAAAGACATTCTTGACGTTATTGATGTATAATTAATGTAACAACCTACAAAGTCGAGATTAGCAACATGTACAATGAACAATACAATAAAAAAGAATTCAAAAAAATCATAATTCTATCTATCAAGTTATAGGTAACCAATAAACATTTGAAAACCTTCAATTGAGGGGTCTCTCAAAATTCCTTAATTTTGCTCCAAATACATTTGAAACCTATTTAGGCCAATAAAAATCCCTTTGTATTTTTTGAATTATAGGATGATAATCACATTAAAAATAATTAAAAACTATAATATAACACAAATGTATAACCAACATCATTAAAACTTCAACAAAATCACCCCAATCCAAATGGACTTGCAGTTTACATAAACTTGAAAAGCTTTTTCATATTCTAAGAACATGGAAATGAATGTTAAATTCTAGTCAACAGTTAGTGGGATAGCCTAATATCATGAAAAACATAAGTTCAAGCATAATAAAATTCAACCATGAATTAAACATTCAAGATATTGAATATAATGACCGAAATCAAATGTATATTACCTATTTAAGTGTCACTTTAACATCATAACATCAAGGCCACCTACATATCAGCTTCTTATCATGGAAAACCATTGTTGAAAACATTAAACCTACATGTCATTGAGTAAAAGTTTAAACAAATTGTCGAAATCATACCTGAGATATATTAACACCAAAAATTGTAGAGGCGCCAAATTAATGCCTAAAAAACAAAATAAATTAACAAATGAGGCCAAAAGTTTTAATCGAAAATAACTAAAACCGATTTAAACTCCAAATATCCCCATAAAGAACACCGATTATTGATGCTCCGTAAATTTTTAGCGAAGAACCCTGTAAAAAAATCTTAATGAAAACCCCCAAAAGATTTAAGATCTGGAAAACAACGCTTAAAAATACAAGATCTAAAACTTTCAATACCTGGTGGTTGCTAGCATTGGTTGGAGAGTTGAAGATGTTGGTTAAATACCTCTTAATCTATGATCAAACATTAAAAATCAAACAGAAGAAACCATGACCTGAAACCTAATCCAAAGATGTAGAAGAAAAAACTTGCAAAGCGTGGAAGGATCCCATCATGTGTGGGTGTGGGTGTAAAAGGGAGAGACATTACCTATAGCTGCCCAGCATGGGAGGTTGTATTGTGGCACCGTTGGAGCTCAGCGTGGGAAGGATGAGGGCATGGGAGGGCTACAGTGTTGAAGTTGAAGAGAGAGGATTGAATGTCGGGGAAAATAATGAGAGGAGAGAAAGAGAGAGAGTAAGAAAAATGAGTCCAAAATGGTATAATACTATTGTACCCTTGTTTTTGAATTTTTAAGAGAGGGGAGAAATAATAAAGAGTGTGTAAAAAGAGGCGGAAAACCAAGAATTGAGGGCAAAAGAAGTAGTGTTGGAAAAATTCACATTGATGACCTCATAGTTCTAGCTTATGACATATATAAGTTATGTAACTTATCATATATATATATATATATATATAATTTTCTTTGCTAGTTCGGTTTGTTCTTGGATTTGATACTGTTTTATACAGTTATATAATTATATGGGACTAAATTTTGGAATTGAAAATAGTTGGTTCAATGCATGTTTAGAACCATCAAGACTGTTTTGCTTGCTTTATTGAGTAAACTTGATAAATTTTTTAAGGTACTTTGTTTCAGATCTGTAATATTTATACATATATTTATTTATTTTTTGTAAAAGGATTTCTTTTAACTCGTAAAGCGTTTGTGCTTACTATTCTCTCTTTTTTGTGTTGAGATTTTGTTTTGACACTGATGTGAAGATCCTTATGTGTAGACTTGGACCAAACTATATTTCCGTACACTAAAAGTTCATTTATTTTTGTTTAGATCTGTTTATTTGAAAACTAAATTTGTTTGGTGTTAGCAAGGAAAAGTTTTCCTAATTTTTATAAAAATTCAGATCCTGTTTTTTTAGGTTCTCAAGTATGTTGAGTCTCTAGTTGTTCGGTTTTGGGCTTTTAGTCCTGTTTAGGTATTTGTCGTTGAGATTACATTTACACCTAATTTTGTGTGTGTTCACTTCTCAGACTGGACTTAACATTTTAATGTATAAAACTTCACTTGACTTAAGTTTTTTGTGTCACACATCTTTTTACTAAAATATCTTTTATTTTAAATTCAATTTAAATTAATTAAGTTAGGATTAAAGATAATTTGATTTTTACTCACAATTTGTTAACATCCTCTAAGTTGAACACTTTTGGTGTGTTCATTTTAATTAGTTGGATTCAATTAATGTGCGAACTTTTATATCATATCTTTATTTATTTACTTGTCTTTTAGTTTAACCCGTCCGAATTTCTTGAGTCGGCTCCTACACTTGTTATCTCGCACTCATTTGACTTCGACGGGATAATTTACTTCATACCCCTTTTCATTATCTAAGTCGAATACTTTTTGCTGTATTCAGTTGTACTTAGGTGGATTTTATGTTTGTATGAGTTTTTAATCCAAACCTTGTTACTTTATTATTTTGAACTAAAATTGGTCATTAATCTTTGTTATTCTCTGGGTTACTAAAATTTGCGTTTGAACTAATCTCATTTTTAGTAATAGTTTGTTAATTTTAAATGATTCCTAACTTATATCAACTAAGTGCTACGCGTTTTATCTTTTGCTCATTCTTACTTGGACTTGATAATTGTGTCATAACACCTACTTTATTTATTCATATCCTATTCGGTGTTAGGCTAATTTTTACTTCAGTTAGTGCGACACAAATATTTGGAATTTTATTTCCTATTTTATTTATGGTCATTTGAACCAACTAATTTGGTTTGGGATTAATCTTTACTTGAATATTAATTATTAAGGAAGACTTTTCTCGTGTGTTGTGACTTAATAGTTAATCATTCATTTAGTACGGATGAATTCAATCTCATATTATTAATATTTATTTATGTTATACATCTACATGAATTCTCGAGGGTTGAGTGTTTAGTGTGTGTATGTTGAAGTCACTATTACTTGGGTGTTATTGGGTTGAGTGATTGTCAGTCAAGTTAGGTTGTATTTAGACTAGAGTGGGTGTATGGATTGAATTTGCTTAGTTTAAATCATTATAAATTGGTGGACTATAATCTGTAACTAGTAATTGGTAATAGTGGACTTGGGTGTGTGAGTTTTCCTAGAACTAAGGACATGGGGTTTTCCACCACAGTGGTTTTCTCGAGAACAAATATTGTGTTCATTCCACTTTTCCTCATCTCACTTTTTAAATTTATTTTTTAAATATGGGAAACCTCTTTGGTGATGCCGATTTTTATTCTAGAAAATCCCTTTATGAATGTTTTAAAGAGGCAAAGCTTTATTCACAAGATGATATTAAAATCTATAATGCCATTTTCTAAGTGATGGGTGCAATCGAAGTTAAAGATATTTCATCTTGCACCACATCTTTAGAGAGTTGGAACATTTATAAATCTTCTATCCATTTATTTAAAATGTTGGATGATATTTTTGCATGTGATAGCGTTGAGTGTTGTGATAATTTAGTTGCTTTGACTTATTGTTGTGTCTTTAAGTCTGAGGATATTTTTTACTGTGTGTCTACTACTTATGATCATTCTTATTTATGTGTAGATAATTCGGAATTAGACTATGCGAATTTATCTCGTACCTCACCTACTCAAAATCACCCTACATTCATAGCTTCCATATCTAATATTTTATATTATTTATGTTGATGTTGATGAATCTGAAATTGTAGACAGTTCTATCATTTGAGAAGGGTGCGTGAGTCCGAATTTAGAAGATTGTGTGAGTAATAAAACTTTTGATAATTCATTTGAGGACTGCAATGATTCAAGTCAAATTAATTCTATATTGACGGCTAAAAATTATGTTTTAAACAATCAAATCAAGTCTATAACCGAAGAATCTGATTTTCATGTTAGTGAACTTGAAAATGATGTTTCATTTTTAGAGAAAACAATTATGATGTTAATGGAGCTAAACCATTCCCTTGAAACTAAAAACAAAGAAGTTTTATTTAAATTTGATGAATCTCAAGTTGAACTTATGGCTATTTTAGATAAGTATGATGAATGCCAAAGAGAACATAAGATTGTCTCTAAAAAGGTTGATGGTTTTTCTAATTCTCGTTCAATTGTCGAATCCCAGAATAAGTATGTTGACGAATATGTTCCTTTAAGAACAATTAGGTTTACAGGTGAAACATTTGATGAAACAAATTTTGTTTGTTGTAGCGAACAATGTCATGGTTAGACTGAAATTAAACTAAGCTATAAACATGATGAATTTGAGGATTGTGATACCGCATTTATTAAGTCGGTATTTGTATGCAGTTTTTGCCATAAATCTGGACATCTTGAAAAATTTTGTTTTAAGAAGTTAGGACAAAATAAATCTGATTTAGGGAAATTTAAGCAAACTCAAATTGTGAGGAATGTTGAAAATGTTAAAACTGCTTTTCATTGTACTTTTTTCTCTAAGAAATGCCATGTAGAAAAATGTTAGAAAATTTATAAAACTGCCAAGCCTAGTATTAAATGTGATTTTTGTTCTAAAAATGGACATTTAGGAAAATTCTGCCATAAGAAATTAGGACAGAATAAAGCAAATGTAGGCAAATTTAGGAAAACTGAAAATGTTTGGAATAATCTTTCTCCTAAACTTGTTTTTTAGTGTGGGTTTGTTTTAAATCGGGACATGTAGAAGAATTAAGTTTTAAACGATTAAAACCGAACGAAAATCTTATGAATGTGAATAAACTCCCTTTGAATGCTACATGCAAACATGCTGTTAAACCTGTTTTTAGGTGTAATTTATGTTCTAAAATGGGCCATTTAAAGCAGTTTTGTCATACAAGATTAAGCTTAGACAGAAATTTTGACACTGAAAAATAATCCACTAAATGTAAAAATACCAAATGTGTTGAAAGAAAGTATTTTCAGTGTAACTTTTGTTCAAAATATGGTCATTTCTGGTTTAAGCGTTTAAATTTGACTAAGAAATCTGAAAATGCTAAACTGCATCATCTTCATGCTAATGCTAAATCCAATGTTAGGCATGTTTTCAAATTAAACTTTTCTCTTAAAAAGGGTCATTTGAGAAAATTCTCTTATAGGCGTTTAAGTAGTCAAGAAAATGGTGTTAAAATATTCCCAAGATCCGTTTAAAGTCTGATTTTGTTGAGAATTGTTCTCAGTTTAATGTTAATTCTGCCCATTTTAAGATTGATTTTCCTAATGATAAGTCTAGGTGGATTAAGAAAGATGACTTAGGTTGTCAAATGAGGAGTATCAAAATTCTAAACAAGTTTGTTACTACATTCTATTTGAATATTTTGTTGTACTAATTTTATTTAGTAGGATTTTTCCCTATCCTTTGTTCCTTTGAGACAAACAGGAGGAGAATTTGACACTCTTTTAATATTGTATTTTACAATTTTTTGAGTCTTTTAGGTTTTCTTGTTGTTAGTTGAGTTGTGTATTCTTTTATTTTTAGGAATCATTATGGTTAGTTGAGTTATGTACTCTTCTATTTTCTTTTAGGATTGCATGTTGTTAGTTGAGTTATGTAATCTTTTATTTCTAGGACTCATGTGTATAGGTGAGTTATGTGATTTGTGTTATTTCATGTCGTTGAGTCTCAGTTTTTTTTGTCTCAAAATTGGCCAAATGGGGAGGTTAAAAATCTCATTTCTACGTGTTGGATCAATTTTGAGACAAATATTTTTTTTTCTCCTGCATAATTTTTTTTTATTAAAATCAATTTTTATATTCGTTAAATCATATCTTTTATAAAAACTTTTTTTTGATAAATTACCTTTTTCTTTTTTGACATATTTTTTATATATGACTTTTATAAGTTGTAATATAAGTTGTTTTTTACCTAAATCTTTAATGGGCTAAATTGTATAGTTAATTAAACATAATATTTTATTTTATTAAACACTTTGATCCCATTTTAAAATGTTAGCCATTCGTTTTTCTCTATGACGTTTTGGAAATGGTAGTTTGTAGTGCTTTGAGTTTTGAGATTGATTGGCTCGAGGTCTGTTCCTGTGTATTGTTTCATACGCCCTTGTGTGGTCCATGGTTTGACCTTTTTACCATTGATGTTCTTGATGCTTTTACGCTTGTACCCTCCACTGTGCATTTACTTTGTTGTGTTGAGGTTGTATAAATGTCGTCTTGGGGCTGTTTGTTTAGAGAGAGTTTTTTTCATCTTTGAACTTTCTTTATATATATATATATATATATATATATATATATATATATAAAATATTTGTTATTACATATCTATACATATACATATTAGATATCCTATATATATACATATGTATATATAATTTTCTTTGTTGGTTCGGTTTGTTCTTGGATTTGGTATTGTTTTATACGGTTATATAATTGTTTGGGACTGGGTTTGGGAATCGCAAATAGTTGGCCCATTGCATGTTTAGAACCATATAGACTGTTTTGCTTGCTTTGTTGAGGAAATTTGTTAAAGTTCTTTTGGTACTTTGTTTCAGATCTGCAATATTTATACATATATTTGTTTTTTTTTGTAGAAGAATTTCTTTTAACTCGTATAGTGTTTGTGTGTACTATTCTCTCCTTACTGTGTTGAGATTTGGTTTTAACACTGATTTTAAGATCCTTGTGTGTAGACTTGGACCCAACTATGTTTCCCTATACTATAATTTCATATTTTTTTTGTTTAGGTCTTTTTAATTAAAAGCTGAGTTTGTTTGGTCTTAACAAGGAAAAAGTTTTTACTAATTTTTATAAAAACAAAAATCAGATCTTGTTTTTGTTTGAGTCTCTCCACTGTGTTGAGTCTCTAGTTCTTTGGTTTTGGGCTTTTAGTCCTGTTTAGGTACTTAACATTTTAATGTATAAAACTTCACTTCACTTAAGTTTTTTTTGTGTCACACATTATTTTATTAAAATCTCCTTTATTTTAAATTCAATTTAAATTAATTAAGTTGCGATTTAAGATAATATGATTTTTACTCACAACTTGTTTACATCCTCTAAGTTGAACAATTTTGGTGTGTTCATTTTATTTAGTTGTATTCAATTAGTGTGTGAACTTTTAGATCATATCTTTATTTATTTAATTGTAGTTTAGTTTAACCCGTCATAATTTCTTGAGTCGAGTGCTACACTTTTTATCTCGCACTCATTTGACTTAAACTGGATCATTTAATTCATACCCTTTTTTATTCTCTAAATTGAATACTTTTTGTTGTATACATTTGTACTTAGGCGGATTTTACGTGTGTATGTGTTTATAATCCAAACCTTGTTACTTTATTGTTTTGATATAAAATTGGTCTTTAATCTTTGTGATTAATCTTTGGGGTACTAAAATCTTCTTTTGGACTTGTCTCAATTTTAGTAACCATTTGTTAATTTTAAATCAACCCTAACTTATATGAGCTAAGTGCTATTCATTCTTACTTGGACTTTATAATTGTGTCATAACACCGGCTTTATTTATTCATATCCTATTCAGTGTTAGGATACTTTTTATTTCAGTTAGTGTGACACAATCTTTGGAATTTTTTTCGTATTTTATTAGTGGTCGTTTGCACTAATTGATTTGGCTTGGGATTAATCGTTACTTGAATATTAATTATTAAGGAAGACTTTGATTGTGCCTTATGACTTAATATCCAATCATTCGTTTAGTAACAATTAATTCAATCTCATATTATTACTCTTTATTTGTGTTAAACATCTACACGAATTCTTGGGGGTTAGTTGTGTAGTGTGCGTGTGTTATATTCACTGTTATCTGGGTGTTATTGGGTTGACTAATTGTTAGCCATGTCAGGTTGTATTTAGACTAGGTTGGATGTGCGACTTATATTTACTTAGTTTAAATGATTGTAAACTGGTGGACTTTAATCTGTAACTAGTAATTTGTTATCATGGGGACACGGGGTTTTACATCACGGTGGTTTCCTCGAGAATAAATATTTTTTTCATTCCACCTTTTCTCATCTCATTCTTAAAAGGTACTTTTTATTTCTGGCATCGCTACTTTTACTTACTAGTGTGCATGAGTATATTTTAATTTATAATTTATAATAGATTTTATATCAAAGACTTAAAAGAGTTTTTTAAAGAACCTGTTTCACGTTAGTGTGTCCCCCTTATGTTGTTTCAAGTGCTATCAGAGCATCAGGAGTCATTCTATAAAAGTTTTTATTCCGCGAAGATCCTAAACTCCGTGACAACCCGCTTAAAATAATAATGGGTGGCCAGCCCTATAATAAAATAATCAGAAATCTCAAGTGGATCATTCTCAACATCAACTAACGATTCTAAAATAAACACGCCTAACTACCCATTACTACAAGAAGAGGGTGTCAAAAATTTTAAAACATTATTATTTACATTTATAAAACAAACCATGCAACAACTAACCAACAACATAACTTTTAACTATGATAAGAGATACGCACATACTCAAAATAATATAAAAGAGACTAATAAAGGAGTACAACACAATGTACAAAACTAAAATACCCTAATATGCTGTTGAGTCACAGACAATACAATAATCTGAGAGAAAAGATATAAAAGTGCTAGACTACAACACTTGGGTATTACCCCGATATACAAACTGAATCCTAATCTAGATCCACAAAAGATAGTAATGGACTATATCAAACTACCGCAACAGTCCGCTACTGCAACAGCTCCACGAATACACCAGGTGGATAACATCAATGGCGTCCTTCATTAGGAACACCTAGAATAATACAATAAATATACATAGCAATAGAAAATATAAACGAGTCAGAGCCCGAGGTGTGAAAACATTTTTAGCAAGTGCATTAAAATGCATAATGATTATAAATGCATTATAACATGATTAAAGTGGAGTCGCACTCTCCATAAAATTCAACTCACCTCTCAATTAAAGCGCGCAACTAAACGTATGCACATGATCTCCAAATAGTTGTCCAAATCTATCTAGGGGAAAAGTAATCTAACTTACTCCCAATTTATACTCATTTAAAATTTCATCTAGATTGTATCCCTCAACTTCTAATACTATCAATCTCAATTATTCGTCCTTTTACTTAACATATAAATCTACATAAACATTCTCTTTTACTAGAATTTCTCATATTCTAGTTATTGACACAAACACACACACACACACACACACACACACACACATATATATATATATGAGTTATTAGGATCTAAGTGCTAAGGACTAAACTTCTCCCAATTCTCAATACTGCACTGCATTTCGTGCGTGGGACGTCTCGCAAGCGAAATCCAAACAAGGAACCCCTCTGATACACTACTCCTTGGCAGTATTGATTATCAAGATTCATTATGCCCTCAATGCATGACGCATATAACCCAAATTTCTCATACACGATAAATGATTTATTATTCTCAATTCTCAACAGTGCACGTCGTTTCGTGCGTGGGACGTCTCGCAAGAAAAATCCAAACAAGGACCCCCCGATATACTACTCCTTGGCACTGTCGATTGTCGAGATATATACTAATATATAAATATGAGCACTAAGGACTAACTTCTCCTCACTCCCAACATTGCACTGCGTTTCGTGCATGGTACGTCTCGCAAGCGAAATCCAAACAAGGAACCTCCCCCCGATACACTACTTCTTGGCAATGTTGGTCGTTGAGGTCCATTATGCCATCGATACCCAAAGTAATATATATACTCATATAATTATCTACGCTTCATTTTCACTTTAATATATTCATCACAGTATAATTCCGGATAAAATCTCCCGGAATGAGATTCAATCATTCTTTTTATATCTCTTTACTCTAGAGATAAATATGATATCTCATAATCATACACAAATAATATACTATTCACACATGTATAATAATTACCATCCCAGCGATCTATAACTCGAGGATGCAGGTTCTCAATGATATCATTTACTAGGGAATCACTCACATATTATCCTGGGTACCAACGGTTGAAATCTCAAATCCCCTTGGCAAAAACCATATCACAACCTACGGGAAGCGGTCATAGTTCCTCCTCGGAAATGAGACGAAACATACCCACCACGTCTCACCCCTAATAAAAATCAGACAATAATAATGGATGCTATGACCTGGGGACTATATGCTCCCTGCTCATCATGTCAGGGGCCTCACCCACATCGCGCAACTTCCCATGATAGCATAGAGGGGTTATGCTTCACTTATATATATATATATATATATATATCATCAACACAAGATATACATACATCATCACATCATATAAATGTATACCATCACACAAGGTATATATATCACACTATAGACATACTCTTATTACGCTCATAGGCGTAAATGAAATAATATCATTATTTACTATATTTTACTCTCGATATACTATTCATGAATAACTCACATAACTTCCCCACTTTGTATACACTATACTATTTCTCACTTGAAATTTACACCTAACTTCTATTTGTAGGAATCATCTCTCAATTCTACTTATGTTGAGGATATTCTCTATATCCTTATGTACATCGATCAGAATTTATCATTTATATGAAACATCTCCCAATTCAATTTACGTTAAGGATATTCTCTACATCCGTATGCACATCGATCGGCATTTACTATTCTCAATCCATAATATGGTTCAATCAATCATATAAACCTTTAAAGTTATCCCATTTGGGATTTCATTCTAAAATCCACTATCACTAATTGCATCCTAACTCTCTCTTATAAATCCATAATTATCTCCAAATAGAAATCTCAATGATATCGGGCTTCCCCACTAGTCGGTGCGATACTCTCCAATCGGTATTCTCTCGAATTAAGTCAATATGACTCCAACAATTTATTATAAGGGAAACTTCCTAAGAGTCTCCAAAACATACTTCTCATAACTTATGCGAAGGTTCCTGATTGATAAACCCAAACGAAATAGAATGAAACTCACCCCATAAAAACTTCCCCAAAACACCCCTGTTTCCGAATCGATTCGGGCCCAATGTGAATCGATTCGACCCCCAAGGCGAATCGATTTGGATCAAAAGACCTGGGCTTCTATCTCAGGCCGAATCTATTCGGCTTGGGTCCGAATCGATTCGGTCACTCAGACCTGGGCACCTGCAATATTTCGAATCGATTCGGCCTATCAGAAGCTGTAAAAATTGCTATTTTCATCAAAGCCGAAAAATCCCAAAATCATTTTTATCAACTTCTAACCATTTCTCTCCAACACCAAACATATATCTAACATTAAAACGCATCAAAGAACACACCTCAACTAATTTGTAACCTCAAATCCATTATATACACAACAAATCTATAAATTTACCCGAAATCTAGGTTTTAACATTTTAAACCCAAAATCCATAATTTTGTCCACAAATCATGAAATAAATGATACACAACAATTATTTAGAAATTTTAATCACTTGCCTCAAAGTTGTAGAGTCTGAATCTACCTCGAGATCGCGTAATGGCCGAAAATCCAAAGCTTTTCTCTCTCTCTCTCTCTTCTTTTCTTCTTCTCTTTCTTTCTCTCTTTCTTTCTCTTTCTCTCTAATGAGATGTCTATCTCCCGTAGGCTTTTTAATACTTATCTCCAAAATACACAACTTTAAATGATAATACACACTTTAAATGACTCGGTTACTCTAAATCGAGCCAAACGAACTTAAAATATTTTGGAACCCAAATAAGCCCCAAGTACAGTCATTTTGATTATCTCGACCCTTTCAGAATCAACTACACCCTCAAAATTGTCATTCGAATCACTTTCTAACATCTCTAAATTTTGACCTCAAATGCCAATTGAATTATTCTCCAATTAAATTAATATTTATTTCTCCCAAAAATAAATAAATTATTGTCCCAAAAATCTCGGGTTGTTATAGACTTCCCCACTTACAAGAATTTTTGCCCTCGAAATTAAGCTAAGCCTAATACTCCAAAGCTCAACTAGTTCCTACTACCCTTACCCTCACTAACACTATACCCAATCCTCCCACTTCTCACGACGAATTATTTTAATTTTATAAAACCAATTATAACAACTAGGGGGCCCATACACCCTTTATTTGAGCTCTACTCATATAAACATAATTAGGCTTCACTTGCCTCAATATTACAATAACTCGAAATATATTAAATTATACTAACATACTAATAATATAACAATTTTGAAAGGTCCATTGATTTAACTCCTCTCAATTCCTGACATTCGCTACTTTCATGCGAGGGAGGTCTCGCAAGTGAAATTCAAACAAGGAACCCTCCCAATACACTAACATGTAGCGACGTCGAGAATTGAGAGTTAGTTAAATCGGGACTAAAGTTTAGAAATATTTTTGTATAAATCATTTTTGATATTGCCCAAAAGCTTATAAAAAGTTCATTTTGAAAACAGTTTATGTCTTTTGACAATTAAATAAAATACCTTATGCCCATGACACAAGGTTTTAATAATTATCATACTCATAATAATATATAGTTCTCAAAATTAACATAATTATGAGCTAAATTCTCTCGCTCAACAACAATTCACTAAATTCTGAATCTTTTCAATAATAATAATCTCTTATCTCATAACAAAATATTGCCATACACTAGGCTCTTCCATAGCTGGAATACAATAATTATATAAGTCTATCACGACTATAAAACAAATAACTTTATCATTACTACTCAACACATTTTAACAACTCTCACGTTCACCACAAAATTTTATCTCTCTATTAGCACAACACAAGATAATCTATTCTCTCAAAAGATAATAATATAAGAGCCTCACTTTATCAATATTCCCTTCTGGGTCATTCCATATATAATAGGGTTATAGCACTACCCTCTCATATCAAACTTACATACGATATTCCCAAAGTCTCATATAGCATAATCCTATTCACACAGGAAAATAACTTACATCATACCTCTCTAGTCCGATTGCCTCTTCTTCAATGGGTTCCCACACAAAGTCCCTCAACCTAAAATGGCCCCAAATCTGCTGTAAGGGTTTCACTTCTAAAACTTCCTCAAAACGTGGTCCTTTACCTCTTTTAGGACAATCTCGCTTTCTATGACCAAATTCTTTACAAAAGAAACATCTACCCACAAATCCTCTCTGCCCATCTTGACGAACACAATGTTGTTGCGACCCTCTATAATTTTGCTTATACTCTCTGGAATTACTGGCATTCTCTTCAATAGACCTACTTGATGAACCCGACTCTCTAAAGTTATTACCCCCTTGCGAACGGAGACGATATGCATGACATTGTAACAGTGTCGCATTAACTACCTCGGCGAAAGTCACTAATGCTGGGTTCCCTAACAAATGCTGCCGAATTTACCAATTTAAGCCTTACATGAAATTTGATATTCGTTTATCTTCTGTATTTACCTCAT
This sequence comes from Sambucus nigra, assembly GCA_949130495.1. Taxonomy (NCBI): domain Eukaryota; kingdom Viridiplantae; phylum Streptophyta; class Magnoliopsida; order Dipsacales; family Adoxaceae; genus Sambucus; species Sambucus nigra. Next base: position 56,865,599 of record OX422213.1, read on the forward strand.
CAGGTACTAAATTTGCCAATCGAGTAAATTCTTCTTCATATTCGTCCACTGTCCTATTACTTTGAAACACATCCATCAATTTCTTCCTCATTTCCTTCTAAATCGCGGAAGGAAAATACCTTCGATTAAAAAGTTCCTAAAAATCTATTATGGGTAATGTATCTATCTGTTGCGATGTGGTGACAGACTCCCACCATTGGAGAGCTGCTCTCGTTAACTTAAAGGTGGCAAGAAATTGTTTATGCACCTTACTACATTCAACCATACGAAGGTGCCTTTGCATACTATTCTTCCATTGACTTGCAGCCATGGCATCATATCCCCCTGAAAACTCTGGAGGATGCCCCTTACTAAAATCTTCCCGTACTCTTTCCCATAAGGACGACCCTAGATGGGTTTGGGCTGCTTCAACAACAGATTGATGTGCCATCACAGAAATGGCAGCAGTTACTGCTTGTGCCACAATACTGGCAACTTCATCTGTAGTCATAGTCCTTTGAGGCATTTGGGGTTCCACACTCTGGGACCCTTTATTTGCCCTGTCTGAACGACCACTCTTCGGTGGCATCTGAAACAAGAACAATTGTATCAGAACGCCTTTCAATTGTTTTCTCATCACATAAGAAAATATGGACGTAGGAACACAATAGTCCTAATAATAATAGGGCTCTACATCAAGAATGCTTATGGAAGATCGCAGTAAACCCACACAGATCCTAAAGACACTAGAACCTGATGCTTTGATACCACCTGTGATAACCTTCTTAAAATAATAACAGGTGTTCAGCCCTATACTAAAATAATCAGGAATCATAAGTGGATCATTCTCAGCATTAACTTACGATTCTAAAATAAACACAGCTAACTACCCATTACTACAAGAAGAGGGTGTCAAAAAATTTAAAACATTATTATTTAAATTTCTAAAACAAACCATGCAACAACTAACCAACAACATAACTTCTAAATATGATAAGAGATACACAGATACTCAAAATAATATAAAAGAGACTAATAAATGAGTACAACACAATGTACAAAACTAAAATACCCTAATATGCAGTCGAGTCATAGACAATACAATAATCTGAGAAAAAAGATATAAAAGTGCTACACTACAACACTTGGGTATAACCCCGATATACAAACTGAATCCTAATCTAGATCCACAAAAGATAGTAATCGACTATATCAAACTACCGCAACAGTCCGCTACTGCAACAGCTCCACGAATACACCAGATGGATAACATCAATGGCGTCCTTCAATAGGAACACCTAGAATAATACAATAAATATACATAGCAAGAGAAAATATAAACGAGTCAGAGCCCAAGGTGTGAAAACATTTTTCGCAAGTGCATTAAAATGCATAATTATTATAAATGCATTATAACATGATCAAAGTGGCGTCTCACCTCTCAACTAAAGCGCGCAACTAAATGTATGCACATGATCTCCAAATAGTTGCCCAAATCTATCTAGGGGAAAAGTAATCTAACTTACTCCCAATTTATACTCATTTAAAATTTCATCCAAATTATATCCCTCAACTTCTAATACTATCAATCTCAATTATTCGTCCTTTTACTTAACATATAAAATCTACATAAATATTCTCTTTTACTAGAATTTCTCATATTCTAGTTATTCACATATATATATATATATATATATATATATGAGTTATTAGGATCTAAGTGCTAAGGACTAAACTTCTCCCAATTCTCAATACTGCACTGCATTTTGTGTGTGGGACGTCTCGCAAGCAAAATCCAAACAAGGAACCCCCCCCCCCATACACTACTCCTTGGCAGTGTTGATTATCAAGATTCATTATGCTCTCAATGCATGACGCATATAATCCAAATGTCTTACATACTATAAATGATTTATTATTCTCAATAGTGCCACGGCGTTTCGTGCGTGGGACGTCTCGTAAGCGAAATCCAAATAAGGAACCCCCTGATACACTACTCCTTGGCACTGTCGATTGTCGAGATATATACTAATATATAAATATGAGCACTAAGGACTAACTTCTACTCAATCCCAACATTGCACTACGTTTCGTGCCTGGGACGTCTCATAAGCGAAATCCAAATAAGGAACCCCCCCGATACACTACTCCTTGGCATTGTTGGTCGTTGAGGTCCATTATGCCCTCGATACCTAAAGTAATATATATACTCATATAATTATCTAAGCTTCATTTTCACTTTAATATATTCATCATAATATAAGTCCGGATAAAATCTCCCGGAATGAGATTCAATTAATCTTTTTATATCCCTTTACTATAGAGATAAATATGATATCTCATAATCATACACAAATAATATACTATTCAAACAAGTATACTAATAACTATCCCAGCGAGCTATAACTCGAGGATGCAGGTTCTCAATTCTATCATTACCAGGGAATCACTCACATATCATCCTGGGTACCACCTGTCGGAATCTCACACCACCTTGGCAAAAACCATATCATAACGTACGGGAAGTGGTCATAGTTCCTCCCCGAAAATGAGACGAAACATGCCCACCATGTCTCACCCCTAATAAAAATCACACAATAATAATGGACGCTATGACCTCGGGACTATACGCTCCCTACTCCATGTGACACCCCGCCCAATTAAATATCGGGTGATCAGTCCTTTATAAAATTTATAACAGAATGTTCGGTTGGTTCATTCTTAGCATCACTGTCAAAAACTTAAATTCAATTAATTAACTAACATTTAATTAGGCTAGTGTCAAAACATTTTCCAATTAAACTTGAAACCAATTGATTTAATAAATTTCTGAACATGTAATAATAAACCATACACAAGAATTTAATGCTGACTAAATCAATTACTGAATTAGTAAGACTGGATAAAAACCTCCAGTTCAAAGTGACAAACGAAACCATAATAAATACTCAAACCAACTGAATAGAACTACAAAGGAAAATGAGTACAACTCCGCTAATGAGAATGGGCGACACAGGCCCGAACTGAGATATATGAACTACGAATTGAATGAACTGAGAAAAGCATCTAATCTTAATGACCCGTAACTTCCACAACAGCTGCAGCTCGAAAAACCATCTAAGCATCTAAAACAAGTGTCCCTGTGGCTGGGCACCTGTACTAATACATACATACATATATATATATATATATATATAGAAAAAGAAAGAAGAAATGCAAGCGACATGTCACAGCCTGATGTTTTAAAAAGATTTATTAGCAAGTATTTAAAACTACATTAAAGCAAGTATCAGATGCATGTTAGTTTGAACTCTCACATGAGATTCTCACCTCTCGACTAGTATGCATGCCTAACGTACATCTAATCCAACCTAGCCATCTGACACACTCTTAACTAGGAAAATGCTTATTCTAGTAGTTACCTCGCGTAGTAGTATCCCGTATTTGATCTCGACATTTATCCTTTTAAATAAGTGTTATCGCACTAAAGTCAAGTATTTACTGTTTACGTTACTGAAAATTTCACTATCTTAATAATCTGAGATTATCTCATTTTAGGATATACCAAAAGCATACATATATATCTTTCCCTATTATATATGTATTAACCCAATCTTAATAGCGTACAAATATCACATTGCAAGTATAACACAAGTATATATAAATATCCACCACTATTATATATATACTAAAATAGCACCCCAAGGATATACCTGTAGTGCATTTCATACTCTGCTATCATGTCCTAGTGCATCTCGTACTCAAAAAGGACTATCGGTTCAGAAATCTCCCACGAACCATATAAACAGATCACACGTATTGGCGGCGAACATAGTTCACATACCTATGGGTCACACATATAGCTACGCTCCCATAGTCAGCGACTTAGCAGCTCACAAATAAGTCTTCACAGTCCTATGTTCTGAGATACAAGTCAAATATCCCCCTGAAGGTCACTCAAAGAAAAAATGTTTCTACACCCCCCCCCCCCCCCCGCGATGGCAAGCAGCTAGGTATGTCATACACATAATATCAAATATAGGTATACACATAACCCATCAAATCAAACGATATACAGACAACCAAATGTCATATTCCATACGCAGTATTACCATCACTAAATACTATCAACGTATTTTTAAATCATGATATTCCCTCTCCCGTAATATATATAAGGATAATATGTCACCCAAAAATCCTTAATACATAATCTTAAGAAGTTCCAAAAGTAACCGCTAATTTTTATTCTATTAAGTTCCGTATTGTTAGAACTAATATCGTAAGTATTTATCACTTAATACTCTCGACGCATTTATAATTACGATTATTTCTCTCTCGCAATCTTCAAGGTAAACTCATCATCCCTAATGTTTGAATCATTACACTTAAACAACTCCAAATAATTCGACACTATTCTGAGTTCATCGAACACTAGTTTTTCCTCACTCAAATTGACTGTTTACTCAAATAGGGCCAAAATAGGAAATTCTCTAAAATCAGAAATCTCGCTCGAACAAGAATAACAAGTCGTTTGAACGACTTACACATGTAGCTCGAACCATTCTTCGCGCGACATCCTTATGTCGCTCGAACTACTTCTCGAGAGATACCATTCTCGCTCACACGATGCCCTTCGCGCGACTTAGCGCGACATCTCACGACCTGGGCTTTTTCGTCTTCAACCTTAAACAACCTCGTTTTTCACCATTTTTAAAATATAAACCTCTAAAATATCATCCCAAACTCCAATCAATCAGTCCCACATCGAATCCTAACATTTGTAAATGAATTTTAACAACCTAGAATCATTAAATCATACATATAATTCGAAATCCCCAATTTATTATCAAGAACCCTAGTTCATAAATTGATATGCAAAACTTCTAAATTAAACCCACATTTGTTTATAGAAATTAACATAATTTCGTAAGCATCAACTAATCGACATATGTGATTGAGTGTGAAAAGTAGCGCGTGTAAAGACGCTAGTCGTTATTTTCGTTTCGCCAACTCAATACAAAAACCTAAGTTACTACTACACTTGCGAGGCAAGCACAGTGGTAAGTCGGGTATCAAAAATCCACAGAGACGAGTTGCTAGAATTCAAGTGATTTAATATTCCGAAATAAAAGTGTAAAAGATGATTACAAACTAAAAGAAAAGATGCATAAAGGGAAATGATTAACTAGGCAATGTATTGAAACTAGATTATGAAAGCGAGTAAAAACTATAGGTTGCGTCGAATATCCCTCACCCGAGTTAATTAGTATAAAATGGTCACATGGGTCGACAAGTTATTACAAATGCATCTCGTTTCGACAGTTAATTAAATCAAGGGTTGTTACGCCCTAAATCGTCATAAAAGCCTAATAAGATTTTGGCGTCAACAAATATCCCATAAATTACGCGCGAAAGGTCGTAAGCACGGGACATACATGATATGCCCCGTCAAATATCCTAGGCGTAAAAACTAGGACAACGCACCCGAAATAGACCCGTAAACACCATCACCAAAGCAAAGCAACGCGTCAACTCAAGTGAGTTCCATTCAAGCACAACCTAATTTAGATTACCTATAAAGCATGTTAAAAACGTGGTAAATGGAAAGCGAAAATAAACGCGATAAAACTATACTACAAAGCAAGTAAATCAAAGCATGTGAATAAAGCACGTAAACTAGTTAGAAAGCATGGAAGCTAAATTACAAAGCAAGGAAAGATGAAGAACAAACTATATTAATGGAAATGGAAGTGAATAGTTCAATCTTACAAAACCACATGGGTTGTCAATCCAAGAAGAAGAGAAAATGAACTCTCCAAACCAAACCCTAACTAAAACTATCTATATCAGAATATGAGAGTGTGTATATTTTTCTTATTACAACCAAAATTGGCTTAAGTAGTAAGTTGGAATAAAAGAAAAGAAGAAAGAAAAGAAGAGAAAATATCTGCTGGAAAAAACAGGGCATCGATCGATCGACCCCTGTGGTCGATCGATCGACAGTTAAAATCGTGGCAAAAATAAGAAGGCTCGATCGATCGACCCCCAGGCTCAATCGATCGATCAAGCAGAGCAGCCTGCAGAATCCCCTGTTCTGGCATGCTTTCCATCTCCGCTTAATTTGCCGTAACTTTATCATACGAACTCAGAATCACGCACCGTTCGCGGCCACGCGAAGCTAGCGAGGAGAGCTACAACTTCCGTGTAGATGTCGGGACAGGTGCCCAAGCTGTGAAATGATCGGATTGCCATTGAACGTGTGGTTACGTACGAAAATTGCACGGAATGCGTCCGAATCCCATACTTGGTACCTAAATACCTACAAAAGCCCAATTATACCTCATATAGCATGTTAACAATATAAATAGAGGTCGTCTGGTTAACGGGGTTAAATATAGAGATTAAGGCACCCGAGGGGGCTAAAATGCATAGGTTCGACGGATGAAATACGCGATATTTGCGTATTACCAATATGGGATTCAAATTCTTATCAAATCATCCCTAGGTTATGATATTGTTCTCCAATTTCACACAAATTAACTTTCATAACAATGGTTTATTAACCTAGACTAACATTAACACAATTATCGCTAAATAGAGGAAGCAATAAACACTTGCCTCGATTTTGAAGGTCTGTTCCGTTGGTATTGTTAGTATGGATGCGTTCCGTGCGTTCCGATCTACACGATGGTGGTGGTGGTTGTGCAAGGTGGTGAACATAGCTTCTCCTCCTTTGGAATTTGCTCTCCCTCACCCGCTATGACTCCCTCTTGATTTTGGGTGTCACCTAACCCTAATTGTCCCCAATTAGCTAATATATTATTTCTCCAATTTTCGTTCATTTAATTCCTCCAAAAATCCAAATTACAAAACTACCCTTACCGGGTGCCAGCTTGGCCTAAAAATATGCCGGAGTCCAAATAAAATACCCGGGTAGAGTTTTTTTACTATCTCGACCCCTCTGGATTCAACGGTGCACTCGAAATGATCATACGAGTTACTTAAAATAATTTACCTTTTTATTCCACTTAATTAGTCCTGACACGACTCACACGCGTGTCCCGACTTAATATACCAAACTGTCGTATTTCTCTCTCCTGGTAAGTTATATAAAATGGTCATCCATATTTATTATTCTCACAGTAATATTAATAATTACTAACTTCTCGTCACGCTAGTAAATATTCAAATTTAATCCGGATTAATAATTAATTCTCACATTTTAATTTAATTAATCCCACTATAATAATACATCACATAATTATTTAAATCTTCGAAAATACAGGGTATTAAGTACTTTCCCCCTAATAACGGAATTTCGTCCCGAAATTCAGAAAATAAGGCATTTCTGGTAAGGACAACTCCGGGTATTAACCTCACATCTCATGTAATCTACGAAGTACCACCTACCCTTAATAATGAACACTTCACTGATAGTTTACTCTCCAAGCCTTACCATTTAAGTTTCACCACTTAACTTTTTAGATAGTTACTATCTAGCCTCCTACTACTCGCACTAGTCGGTTAATAGATATTTAGATATTTACAAATTTGTCTTACACACAATATATATTATAAATGTTAACACATTTTCGCCAACTACCTCTGCAGAGGACTATGGAACCTAAGCCTGCACGCTACCGACTCAATCTTAATAATAATAGGAAAAGATCCCACATCACTCGGTACCAATTTCCTCATTCGAACATTCATTAATGCAACTCCTAATCATTTCCACCCTGGTTAACATGACCTAAAATTCCTCTAGACCTAGTAGATTATTGTCTCCCCGTATCCAATAAGCACAAGGATAACAAGGATTGATATATATAACGCCTCGAATGGATAACTATCGATAATGAGCTAAGGGGAGTAGTCTTATACTAACTCCACCAATGGAAGATATTACACTAAACCTTCCCATAGTTGGAAATACAACATTCCTCGCAATGTGTAACTAGAACTCTCAGTCTTCCCGTCTGCCTGCGAGTGTGTTAGGATGAATATGTTCGCATCTCGATATTCATGGCCTCCCGAAAACTCTTCCCAATAATCGAGTCATAACTCCCTTCACTCTATCGAACTAATACTCTAATTGTACCCCATATAACCTTACCATCCCAGGAATAATGGTTGAGGTTTTCTTTTACACGTTATGATTGGTCCTAACTTGGCATGACGTGAGTTACTTTAATTACCCGACCCACTTTCACCCACATAGGGTCGTGATCCCATTGCGAAGTAATTAACTCTGTAATAGTTCAGGGATTCACTCTCCCATTACTACCAAGGACTTCCTAATGCTGAAGGAACTCTATTACTTCCTGATGGTTCGCTTCCAATTGTATCTCAGTAATGTCTTTCTTTGCTTATGCCATCACTAATACGGCTTTATATCATTATGCATTTTACCTTTCTTATAACCACACCCATATCTATGGCTCACGCGACAGTGTCATCACTGCATGTCGTAAGTCCTTCCCCCTCTCTCTAAGCTTTATATTCTCATGAAACATGCTCTCTCCATGTCCTATCAAGTAAGTTTCAACTTCCCTAAGTTAAACTTTGTCGGATTCTTCCTATACTATCCTCGTGGCAAATCCGGGAATTAACGATCCTAACTACCCTAACCCATCAAACAACTAAGTTCTGAAGTCACACTCTTCTACATGCAGTTACCTCTCGCAATATGCATTGTGCCACAATTATCAATTATGGAAAATACTATAATTTAACTATCTAGGGTGCCCATACACATTATGTTTTGTGCATTGCAGCACCACCGTACTAGACGTTTTATATAAATAACAAATTACGCCCCATATACGTGGCATGACTATATGGTAAGGTCCTACTCAACCACCCTACCTTTTCCTCCCAATGATATCTTAGGTTGTCCCATCGGTCTGCTTATGGTGTCAACGATTGGTAACATTAACACACATTATTCTTATACGGCTCCATCGACCTTGGTTTGTAATATAACCATTACTTCACAGCTATAACTACAAAAATTGCAAGCACTACGATATTAAATCCATGTACTAAAGTCAAACTTATCTCAACTTCCAACGTTGGCTATGTTTCTTGTGTGGGATGTCTCGCAAAGCAAATTCCAAACAAGGAACCCCCCCGATACACTACTACCTAACACTGTTGGTCGTCGGGATCTATAAGTCCTTAATCCATAACATATATCCCTGAATTCCCATCTATGAACATAAAAGTCTACTAGTCTACTTTCATGTCACTAAAGACGGCATACAATACATTGCTCTCCCGATCACAAGTTATTAGCGCAATATAATTAAGGAGTTCTCCTCTCTATAATAAGTCAATATACCCTGAATCGCATTAGTAGAAACTCCCTGCTCACCGGGATCAACATAGTAAGAGAACATACTCGCTGAAGTCTACAATACAGTATACCACATATGCAGACTCATCCGTCTTTCGGGTGATGCCTCGCTAAAACCATATATTTAAAATTTAAAATTTTTAGTACGATAGTCTTATCACATAATTTACTACCGTTCAAACCCTCGGTAACTAGTAACCATTCAATATAATAATAATATGCTCTACTATCATAATGCTCAAAAGAGCATGAATCTTTACATAATACCATATACAAATTTCTCTTAGTGTCCACACATGTCCCTCCCCGCAGGTGGCATGAAAATCTCGTTACCAAATGGCAGTCATTTACATAATAAGGCTGCTGTCGCCAGCGTACCCACTAAACCGAATGCACACTCAAATTCTTAGTGTTAACTATTCACATATGTCGTGACACACCCACATCACTTGAACTCATCACTTATTCACGAGGATGAAATAAAACTTCATCAGTCTAGCCTGATCGTAGGGTCCCCGTACGCACGTTTTGTGACCCATAATTATCTATGATCGTTATACCTTTTGGATTACATTCATTATATTTTCCCTTCCTTTTTGGTGGGTAAATTATTTTGTTTAACGGCTCACCCGCTTTATACATTGGCCCCATATCTCTAGGCCTTAATTATGGCCTTACTGGCCTTCCCTTGATTTCCTGGGCCCCGTTGACCCTAAAATACGGTATGCTACTGTTACTGACGACTAACTTGGTCGTGACTGGACCCACTATTCTCGAGTTATTAGTTCCTGGGCCCAATTCTCTTGACCCGATTCCTACACTGGATATTTTACTTTTCCAACTGGTATGCCTTACAGGCACGGTATATTATTCCCGATACTATCAATTTCACTTCTCAAGTGATCACATTCAATACTGGTAACCCTTATCTCTACATACAGGGTAATTTACCTTTCACTAGTCCTCCTGACCTTGCTGGGATGTCCTTCCCTCGGACCTGGCAATCTTAACTCCCGGTTGTTATTTTCATTGTTCCTTGCGCTCTACAGGGCATACGGAACACATGGTCGACTCGTTGGTCTTGACTGAATCTATCACTATTTCATTAAGATTTAATCATATCAATTAAATAGGTTCCCCCCACTGGGTATACGTTCTGGTGATATTCTACTAACACTATTGAATTTAACCCTGTCCTTCGGCTAGGTATCACAACTCGACTGGCTCCCTTTTTTCTGGGGCACTGACATATTCTAGTAAACATATACTTTGATGAAATTGACACTAGTCACTTTAGTCTCACCTTTCATTCACGCTAGGGTATCCTACCCACGAGTCCATTTTCAACTTACGGACCTTTTTATATTCCGTGACTCCTACTTCGGTTACGAAGTTATCTTACCAAGTTAACTTATTCTTTACGGTTGTTCTCTACCCGACCTACTGGTGATAAGTTCAACATCTCTTCCATATCTCTGTCTGACAAGAAGATGGAAAATTTTAAATGGTCAACCCGTACCCAATATCTCGGTTTGAGTGACTATTTTTACTCTTGTTGTTTCTCTGAGCTAGAAAAATTTCTTATGAATTTGAAATATTGAGTGTTACTGCACTCTACTTTACATTATTACCTTTGTATTAACTCCCTCCATTGGCCCAGGACACTTAGATTTTACTGTTGGTGACTTCTACCATGATCACCATTCCTCGAATGTTTTAGAACTTACAATTGTTTTCCTCCTCCTGCAGTCCCACTAACGGCCTTCGCTGGTCGTCCCATATTGTTCGGAGTACGAAGTCCAATCACTCCCGCATCCAAATTGGATTCACTAAACTAAATCGCAGGAGTGCGTAAATCACATATGAAGTGGAATACAACAATCCTAGTATAAGGCTCTACATCAAAGAACGCTAGGCTGAAACATAATAAGCCATACAGATCCTAAAGGACACTAGAACCTGATGATCTGATACCAATTATGACACCCCACCCAATTAAATATCGGGTGATCAGTCCTTTATAAAATTTATAACACAAGGTTCGGTTGGTTCATTCTTAGCATCACTGTCGAAAACTTAAATCCAATTAATTAAATAACATTTAATTAGGCTAGTGTCAAAATATTTTCCAATTAAACTTGAAACCAATTGATTTAATAAATTTCTGAACATGTAATAATAAATTATACACAAGAATTTAATGCTGACTAAATCAATTACTGAATTAATAAGACTGGATAAAAACTTCATATTCAAAGTCACAAACCAAGCCATAATAAATACTCAAACCAATTGAAAAGAACTACAAAAGAAACTAAGTACAACTCCGCTAATGAGAATGGGCGACATATGCTCGAACTTAGATATCTGAACTAGGAATTTAATGAACTGAGAGAAGCGTCTAATCTCAATGACTCACAAATTCCATAACTGTTGCAGCTCGGCAAACCATCCAAGTATCTAAAATCGGTGTCCCTGTGGCTGGGCACCAGTACTAATATATATATATATATATATATATATATATATATATATATATATATATATATATATATATATAGCAAAAGAGAGAATAAATGCAAGCATCGGGTCAGAGCCCGATGTTTTAAAAAGATTTATTAGCAAGTATTTAAAACTGCATTAAAGCAAGTATCATATGCATGTTAGTTCAAACTCTCACATGAGATTCTCACCTCTCGACTAGTGTGCACATCTAATGTACATCTAATCCCACCTAGCCATCTGACACACACTTAACTAGGAAAAGGCTTATCGTACTAGTTACCCCTCGTAGTAGTATCCCGTATTTGATCTCGACATTTATCATTTTAAATAAGTGTTATCACACTAAAGTCAAGTATTTACTATTTATGTTACTAAAGATTTCACTCTCTTAATAATATGATATTATCTCATTTTAGGATATACCAAAAGCATACATATATATCTTTCCCTATTATATATGTATTAACCCAATCTTAATAGCCTACAAATATCACATTGTAAGTATAACACAAGTACATATAAATATCCACCAGTACTATATATATACTAACACAGTACCCCAAAGATATACCTGTAGTGCATTGCATACTCTGCTATCATGTTCCGGTACATCTCATACTCAAACAAGGACTATCGGTTCAGAAATCTCCCACGAACCATATAAACAAATTACACGTATTGGCGGCGAACATAGTTCACATACCTATGGGTCACGCACATACCTACGCTCCCATAGTCAGTGACTTATCAACTCACAAATAAGTTTTCACAATCCTATGTTCAGAGATACAAGTCAAATATACCCCCGAAGGTCACTCCGGATGAGACTGTTTCTACATAACCCCCCGCGATATCAAGCAACAAGGTATCTCATACACATAATATCAAATATAGCTATACACACAACGCATCAAATCAAACGGTATACACACAACCAAATGTCATATTCCATACGTAGTATTACCATCACTAAATACTATCAACGTATTTTTAAATCACGTTATTCCCTCTCTCGTAATATATATGAGGATAATACGTCACCCGAAAATCCTTAATACCTAATCATAAGAAGTCCCAAAAGTAACCGCTAATTTTTATTCTTATAAGTTCCGTATCGTTAGAACTAATATCGTAAGTATTTATCACTTAATACTCTCGACGCATTTACAATTACGATTATTTCTCTCTCGCAATCTTCAAGGAAAACTCATCATCCCTAATGTTTGAATCATTACACTGAAACAACTCCAAATAATTCTGCACTATTCTGGGTTCATCGGACACTGGTTTTTCCTCACTCAAATTGACTGTTTACTCAAATAGGGCCAAAATAGGAAATTCTCTAAAAATCAGACATCTCGCTCGAACTAGAATAGCAAGTCGTTTAAATGACTTACACATATCGCACGAACCAGTCTTCGGGCGACTTCGTACGACATCCTTATGTCGCTCAAACTACTTCTCGCGAGATACCAATCTCGCTCGAACGATGCCCTTCACGTGACTTAGCGTGACATCTCGCGACCTGGGTTGTTTCATCCTCAACCTTAGACAACCACTTTTTTCACCATTTTTCAACCATTAAACCTCTAAAATATCATCCCAAACTCCAATAAATCAGTCCCACATCGAATCCTAACATTTGTAAATGAATTCTAAGAACCTAGAATCATTAAATCATCCATATAATTCAAAATCCACAATTTATTATCAAGAACCCTAGGTCTTAAATTGATATGCATAACTTCATAATTAAACCCAGATTTATTTATAGAAATTAACATAATTTGGTAGGCATCATCTTATCTACATATGGGATTCAAATTCTTATTAAATTAGCCCTAGCTTATGATATAGTTCTCCAATTTCACCCAAATTAACTTTCATAACAATGGTTTATAAACCTAGACTAACATGAACACAATTATCGATAAAGAAAGCAAGCAATAACAGTTGCCTCGATTTCGAAGGTCTGATCCGCTGGTGTTATTGGTATGGATGCGTTCCTCGCGTTCTGATCTACACGATGGTGGTGGTGGTTGTGCAAGGTGGTGAACATAGCTTCTCCTCCTTTTGAATTTTCTCTCCCTCACCCACTGTTTCTCTCTCTTGATTTTGGTGTCACCTAACCGTAATTGTCCCCAATTAGCTGATATATTATTTCTCCAATTTTCGTCCATTTAATTCCTCCAAAACTCCAAATAACAAAACTACCCCTATCGGGTGTCGTGGCCTAAAATATCCCAGAGTCCAAATAAAATACCCGGGTAGAGTTTTATGACTATCTCGACCCCTCCAGACTCAACGACGCACTTGAAATGATCATACGAGTTACTTAAAATAATCTAATTTTTATTTCACTTAATTAGTCCTGACACGACTCACACGCGTGCCCCGACTTAAAATAACAAACTGTCGTATTTTTCTCTCCTGGCAAGTTATATAAAATTGTCATTCCATATTACTTATTCTCATAGTAATATTAATAATTACTAACTTCTCGTCACGCTAGTAAATATTCAAATTTAATCCAAATTAATATTTAATTCTCACAATTTAATTTAATTAATCCCACAATAATAATAAATCACATAATTATTTAAATCTTCGAAAATACGGGGTAATACACTCCACAAGCCTATATATATATCATTCACATAAGATATACATACATCATCACATCATATAAATGTATACCATCACACAAGATAAATATATCACACTATAGACATACACTTATTACGCTCATAGGAGTAAATGAAATAATATCATTATTTACTATATTTTACTCTCGATATACTATTCTTAAATAACTCACATAACTTCCCCACTTTGTATACACTATGTTATTTCTCACTTGAAATTTACACCTCACTTCTATTTGTAGAAAATAATCTCTCAATTCTACTTACGTTGAGAATATTCTCTATATCCTTATGCACATCGATTAGAATTTATCATTTATATGAAACATCTCCCAATTCAATTAACGTTAAGGATATTCTCTATATCCGTATGCACGTCGATCAACATTTACTATTCTCAATCCATAATATGGTTCAATCAATCATATCAACCTTTAAAGTTATCCCATTTGGGATTTAATTCTAAAATCCATTATCACTAAGCGCATCCTAACTCTCTCTTATAAATACATAAATATCTCAAAATAGAAATCTCAATGTTAGTGGGCTTCCCCACTAGTCGATGCGATACTCTCCAATCGGTATTCTCTCGAATTAAGTCAATATGACTCCAACAATTTATTATAAGGGAAACTTCCTAAAAGTCTCCAAAATATACTTCTCATAACTTATGTGAAGGTTCCCGATCGATAAAACCAAATGAAACGGAACGAAACTCACCCCAGAAAAACTTCCCCAAAACAACCTTATTTTCGAATCGTTTTGGGCCCAATCCGAATTGATTCGGCCCAGTGAATTGATTCGTCCCCCAAGGCGAATCGATTCGGGTCAAAAGACCTGGGCTTCTGTCTCAGGACAAATAGATTTGGCTTGGGTCCGAATCGATTCGGTCACTGAGAAGCTACGAAAATGGTTATTTTCATCAAAGCCAAAAATTTCCAAAATTATTTTTATCAACTTCCAACCATTTTTGTTCAACCCCAAACATATATCTAACATTAAAACTCATCAAATAACACACCTCAACTAATTTGTAACCTCAAATCCATTATATACACAACAAATTTAAGATTTTACCCAAAATCTAGGTTTTAACATTTTAAACCCAAAATCCATCATTTTGTCCACAAATCATGAAATAAATGATACACAACAATTATTTAGCAAGTTTAATTACTTGCCTCAAAGTTGTAGAGTCTGAATCTTTCTCGAGATCATGTAATGGCCAGAAATCCCAAGCTTTTCTCTCTTTCTCTTCTTCTTTTCTTCTTCTCTTTCTTTCTCTCTTTCTTTATCTTTCTCTCTAATGAGATTTCTATCTCCCGTAGGCTTTTTAAGCCTTATATACAAAATACACAACTTTAAATGATAGTACACACTTTAAATGACTCGGTTACGCTAATTCGAGCCAAACAAACTTAAAATATTTTGGAACCCAAATAAGCCCCAGTACAATCATTTTGATTATCTCGATCCTTCCGGAATCAACTACACCCTCGGAATTGTCATTCGAATCACTTTCTAACATCTCCAAATTTTGAACTCAAATGCCAATTTCATTATTCTCCAATTAAATTAATATCTATTTCTACCAAAAATAAATAAATTATTGTCCCAAAAATCTCTGGTTGTTACAAACTCTTTTTAAAATCTATTTTTTATAGTTCAAAATCTATTTTTTCTATTTTTAAAATTTATTTTTTAAATATGGGAAACCTATATGGTGATGCTGATTTTTCTTCAAGAAAATCCCTTTATGAATGTTTTAACGGGGCAACACTTTATTCACAAGATGTCATTAAAAGCGATAATGCCATTTGCCAACTGATGGGTGCAACCAAAGTTGAAGATATTTTAGCTTGCACCACATCTTTAGAGACTTGAAACATTTCTAAATCTTCTACCCATTTATCTCAAATGTTGGATGATATCTCTGCACGTGGTAGCGTAGAATGTTGTGATAATTTAGCTGCTTTTACTTCTTGTTGTGTCTTAAAGTATGAGGATATTTGTTACTTGTTATCTACTAGTTCTGATAATTATGATTTATGTTTAGATCATTCCAAATTAAACAATGTGAATTTATCTCGTACCTCACCTGCTCAAAATTACCCTACATTCACAACTTTCATATCTAATATTGATAATATTTTTGATGATGTTGATGAATCTAAAATCGTAGACAATTCTGTCATTTTATAAGGGTGCGTGAGTATGAATTTAGAAGCTTGTGTGAGTAATAAATCTTTTGATAATTTATTTGAGGATTGCACTGATTTAAATCAAATTAATTCTAGGTTGATGGCCATAAACGACGTTTTAAACAATCGAATCAAGTCTACAATCGAAGAATCTGATTTTCATGTTAGTGACTTGAAAACGATATTTCATTTTTAGATAAAAGAATTATCATGTTAAAGGAGCTAAACCATTCTCTTGAAACTAAGAAAACTAGTTTTATTTAAAATTAATGAATCTCAAGTTGAAGTTAAGGTTGTTTTAGATAAGTATGATGAATGCCAAAGAGAACTTAAGATTGCATCTAAAAAGGTTGATGGTTTTTCTAATGCTCGTTTAATTATCGAATTCCAGAATAAGTATATTGATGAATTTGTTCCTTTAAAAGTAATTAGGTTTAAAGGTGAAACACTTAATGAAACAAATTTTATTAGTTGTAGCGAACAATGTTTGATTTGACTGAAATTTAACTAAGCTGTAAAAATGCTGAATTTGAGGATTGTGATACCACATTTATTAAGCCGGTATTTGTATGTAGTTTTTGCCATAAATCAGGACATCTTGAAAAATTTTGTTTTAAGAAGTTAGGACAACATAAATTTGATTTAGGCAAATTTAGGCAAAGTCAAATTATTAGGAATGTTGAAAATGTTTAAACTGCTTTTCATTGTACTTTTTTCTCTAAGAAATGCCATGTAGAAAAAAAACTGTTTTAAGAAATTAGGGCTGAATAAACAAAATTTAGGCAAATTTAGGAAAATTCAAAATGCTGGAACATCTTAAACTGCCAAGCCTATTATTAAATGTGATTTTTTTTCTAAAAATGGACATCTAGGAAAATTCTTGCATAAGAGATTAGGACAGAATAAAGCAAATGTAGGAAAATTTAGGAAAACTAAAAATATTATGAATAATCTTTCTCCTAAACTTGTTTTTTAATGTGGGTTTTGTTCTAAATCGGGGCATTTAGAAGAATTATGTTTGAAACGATTCAAACCAAATGAAAATCTTGTGAATGTGAATAAACTGCCTTTGAATGCTACATGTAAACATGTTGTTAAATTTGTTTTTAGGTGTAATTTGTGTTCTTAGAGCAATTTTGTCATAAAAGATTAATCTTGAACCTAAATTTTGACACTGAAAACAGTCCACTAAATGTGTTGAAAGAAAGTCTTTTCAGCGTAACTTTTCCTCAAAATATGGCCATTTAGAACAATTCTGTTTTAAGCGTTTAAATTTGACTAAGTAATCTGAAAATGCTAAACTACATTATATTCATGTTAATGCTAAATCCAATATTAGGCATGTTTTCAAATGCAACTTTTGTCTTAAAAAGGGCCATTTGGGACAATTCTGTCATAGGCATTTAAGTAGTCAACAAAGTGGTTTTAAGAATATGCTTTTCCTAATGCTAAGTCTAGGTGGATTAAGAAACATGACTTAGGTTGTGAAATAAGGAGTATCAAATTTTCAAACTAGTTCGTTTTAGTTTATTTGTTAGTGCATTTTATTTGCATATTTTTTTGTACTAATTTTATTTAGTAGGATTCTTTCCTACCCTTTGTCCTTTTGAGACAAACAGGGGGAGGATTTGAGATTCTTTTAATATTGTATTTTAAATTTTTTTGAGTCTTTTAGGATTGCTTGTTGTTAGTTGAGTTATATACTCTTCTATTTTTAGGAATCATTATGATTGGTTGATTTGTGTACTCTTCTATTTTCTTTTAGGAATGCATGTTGTTAATTGAGTTATGTAATCTTTTATTTCTCGGACTCATGTGTATAGTTGAGTTGTAATTTTTGTTATTTCTTGTCGTTGAGTCTCTGTTTTGTTTGTCTCAAAATTGGCCAAATGAGGAGATTGAAAATCTCATTTCTGCGCGTTGGCTCAATTTTGAGACAAATATTTTTTTTTTGCTCCTACATAATTTTTTTATTAAAATATATTTTTATATTCATTAAATCATATTTTTTATGAAAACCATTTTTGATAAATTAACTTTTGCATTTTTTGACATATTTTTTATATATGACTTTTATAAGTTGTAATATAAGTTTTTTTTTATAAATTTTTAATTGGTTAAATCGTATAATTAATAGAACATAATATTTTATTGGAAAATGATGTATGTACCGAAATTGGGTACCGAAAAATTACCGAATGTACTTTAAAAATATTGTACTATGGCGTGGTTCTGTCAGGACATAACCCCTTAAAGCACAATTTCGATAATTTTAAAGTAAATTTTCTGTGTGTGTATCATTACTCTATTTTATTTAGTTAAACACTCTGACCCAATATTAAAACGGTAGCCATTCGTTTTTCTCTCTGTCATTTTGGAAATGGAAGTTGGTAGTGCTTTGGGTTTTGTGATTGATTGGCTCGACGTCTTTTCTTGCGTGTTGTTATAAAATTATTCTTAAGAACACCCTAATATTAATCACAAACACATTA
This sequence comes from Sambucus nigra, assembly GCA_949130495.1. Lineage (NCBI taxonomy): Eukaryota > Viridiplantae > Streptophyta > Magnoliopsida > Dipsacales > Adoxaceae > Sambucus > Sambucus nigra. Next base: position 56,884,779 of record OX422213.1, read on the forward strand.
ATATGATTAAACTTTAACATACAATTGTTCTTAATAAAAGGATCTTGGATCTTCATGTTTTCACAAAATACGTCTAAAAGATAAAAAAATAAGACTTACCTTGGTCCAATGCATTGATCAATTTTGATTAATTGGTCCATCAATCTCCCTTCTTGGAAAAATTACACTCAAAATAGAATCTCGGAGTTTCTCTCCCACCTCAGAAATAGTGTGTTATGAGATAACCCCAGATGGTGTAGGGCTCCTCTATTTATAAGGGGAAGAGGGCCGGAATCCTAGTCAAGGTGGGACTCTTTCAAGTCTCCCACTAATGCCACTAACCATCATGTGACTAACGGATAAGGTTTACCCAAATCTTTTAATATATTTATTTATCACATTCCTAATTAATTATCTGATATTTATCAAGACCACAATTATGGGAAATTCAGAATTTAATAAAATTGAAATTAAATAATTAATTTCATTACTTGACATTAATTTCCAACAGTCTCCCACTTGGTCTTAATAATTAGTATAATTAAATTAGGTATCATAAGGTGCACAATTATTGATAAATTCAGTTTGCTAAATCAAATGATTCACGGATGCGAGTCATGGCGGTTCCATGCTATTCAAGAGCATGGTTCCTTCCATGTACCACAACACCAATGTTTCATTCAACTGAGCCTTTAATATTGGGTATCATAATGGTCTCATAATGTCCTTTTCAATAAGGACTATTTCTGTCAACAATAATTCATAATTATATGCATGCTTTCTCAAAGGACATAAATAATTGAAATCATAAACACTTTTATTGAATTCAAGTAATAGTGTCAAACAACTAAGCCAAATAGCAATCATAATTTTACTAATCGAGATCCATCTTTTTGACACGTTCCTTAAGGTCTTTTGGAGATAGTCCTTTCGTAATAGGATCTACTATGTTATCACTCGTACTAATGTGATCAATTGACACTTTTTGTTTCTGAATTTCTTCTTTAACTGATAGGTATTTCATTCAACGTGCTTAGTTACTTTAGGAATACCTAACATTTCTTCATAAAGAAGATTGCAGCGACATTATCATAATATTTCAGTGACTTGATAATAGTGTCGACAACTCCAAGTCCCGAAATGAAGTCACGTTGCCAAAATACATAAGCTGTAGCATCAAGCATGCTACAAACTCAGCTTTCACAATAGTTAATGGATGGTTTGTGTTGCACTCCTTCATTATATTGGTTGATAAACCAAAACAAACATACTTAAGAAAGAGTGAACTTCGTACCATCCGCACAACTAGTAAATCTGAGTTACAATAATTGTTCATATTTAAATGAACACATACATCATAAGTGTGAGTATATAGTCCTTTAAGTATCTCATTACTTCATACACAACTTTTAAACCCATAAAATTATTTTGATTCTCTACTTTCTAAATCCGTGCTTGTATATAGAGAAAATATATAAATTTACTCCCACTGATCTTAAGGTGTATACAAATATACAACGATTAAAAAAAAATAATGATATTATTTCTTAAAATATGTCATGTGGGAAACTTATGTTTATAAAATGATCTCCTAAACATATACGCATGGTTTATTAGAATTCAAAAAGTAATTTTCACATCCACTTCATGTAACTCTCAATCATAATGAGCTACTAATGTCATAGGAATTCCATGTCCTTACATATAATTGAGAATGTTCATTTATAACCTTTTCTTCATTAATAGTGAAATATTTTACTACAATTTAGCTTTATCTCGTTAAACTACCGTTAGTGTCGCGTTTGGTCTTGATGACCCCCTTATACCCGACTTTAGTGCATCAATTATGTAATTCAACGAGATTTCAACCTTAGTTGTAGTCCATTAGTTTCACTTCTTATGACTTTTGAAAATAAAACCAAGTCATTATTTATCCCTACGCCAAATTCATGTTCATGCAGATACACCACATAATCATCGAGGATAGTAGACCTTTAGGATCTTCTTAATACTATTCCTTATGATTTTATCTACATTTATCTCATGGTGACAATACTATCATTTAGTGGTTGATCATTTATTTGTTCTTTGTTGTTTAGACAATCTAACAACTAAAAGAACAAGGATTCAAGAAGGTTATCGATAATGGGATAAGTACCCTACCTTCCTTTATAACCATATTTCATGATTTTCTACTACCACTAATTTCACCTTTCATAATGAAATTGACTTTAATGCAATAAATACGTGTCAATGACAATTATATGATCTATGTAGGTCCACTTTAAGGGAAGTTTCTCATAATCTCCCACTTGGGCCACATAGGTCATCCTTATATTAGACATCTTAATACCTTAAAAGCACAACTTGACTATCAAAATTTGTAAGAGACATTACTAAAATCGTGTCCACGAAAATTACGAAAAAGAGTCTAGATTTAATTTGGTACAAGATTTAAAGAGTTTCATAAAAAAGCGCTACGATTATGATGCAGGATCAAACAAATCTTTAAAGAACTATGTCCAAACTTTATTTTGTACAAAACATCAAAACTAAAATCATAACCCTTGAAAAAATATACATCAAAAGATTCTTTAGAACATATCCCTCACGATCAAGTCTAGACAAACATTTTCTAAAAGAAATTGAGGGTTTATGAAAACAAATGGCGATTTGATTCCCCAAGAACAAAAGAAAAGAATCTTATTAGCATTTCTAGTTTGTTTTGTAAGAAATCCTTGCATCAAAAGTAAATACTTTATATAACACAATAAGTATAACTTGAAAACTCTACTGAGATGAAAAACTCATTTCAAATCATAAAATATACATATTATCTTTATCATTATTAGTCCGAGTGTGCAACATGTAAACAAACTTAATTTGTTTAACCAAATTAAATATGAAATTTTTAGAGAAATAAAATGGGATACAATAATATGTGATAAGATAATGAGATAAATTGTTCACTTCATTAATGCTTTGATTTAACAACAGACACATCGATTACATGATAAATTGAGTGCATAATCGTGAGTTTTGTCAGTAGTAACCGTGAAATATCGATTATATGATGCTTGTAGATTACTTTATTGGGTATAATGTTATTTCATTATATTGTACACGACATTTGTGCACAACTTATTTTCACATACTATAATAATGTATGTGATCTATGATGTTCATTCAATCACTCAAAATTGATTCCCTATAAGGAATAACCTTGCTTGAAGAAATAAAATCAATATACCCCATTAATATCTTTACAATTATAAGCATCATGAGTTACTACTACCATCATCTTTACATTTAATATTCATTGCCATTCTAGTTGGGTCACTGTAGTGTCTACCAAACATTTCATAATATGAATATTACATTACGTAAAGACTTACATACACAAGGCAATAAATTTTTCACTTATTTTCATTAAATATCGCATGATCAATAAGCTAAATTATTCATGTTTATGGTTTTTATAAACTTAATTGGTGATATGATAGTGAAAGAAACTATGGCATCTGTGCTTGACGACCATTATTACCTTCCCAAATTATATATCACCACTAACATTTTGTTCAATTATTGTAATCACAATAAATGAATAAACAATAATATGTATGCAACATCATAAAGCATCATCATCCTAGCATTCAATATCATACATGGACCCGTAGGCAACCAAAATATGCATGATATTAATGCATTAGTACAATATTTATATCTTCTGGTATGGAGCACTTTGATGAACACCAAACCTTATATTATATAAATATTATAGATACGCATACATGTTCAAAATCCCCGTAATACATGAATAATTATATTATTGTCTATTCCCTAACTTGAAATTCACGAAAAATTAGACATAATGTGAAAATCAAATAGACAAAGAGTTTACATGAGATATTACACAATAATAGTAAATGGAAGACATAAATCATTTACTTTCGCTTCATCACTTATGTATGAGTAACAAATCAGAAATATTGACCCAAATCATTCATGGTCATACTAATGCACAATACGGTTATAATCACAATTATCATACTAGTGGCATATGTAAATATGACTTTTTAACATTGATGTCAATTATTTAACATTTGCGAAAATTCCAATGTTTATTTGATTCAAATATCAACATGTGTTGCGCTTCAATTTAACCTTATACAAACATTAGGATAATCTGAAATGACTACAAGTATAATATCTTCACATGTAATCTTAGCCTGTATTTGACATTTGATTAAACTGAATGAATACTTACTTATGAGTCTCAAAATTTGCAAGTCATGCATTTAAATATGCATACATGCAACGAAATCATAAATCTAGTATCCGCACATATGAATTGTAGCCTGTGTTTGACATTTAATTCAACTTAATGGGAGTACTAGCATTAGAATAAACAATAATTCTGATTTTCAACCACATGAATCATTGGCCTGTGTTTGGCACGAGACTCATTAAAACACGAATATCATAATATTCAACAATACGAATCATTGACCTGTGTTTGGCACGAGACTCATCAAAATATGAATATTAACAATAACGTAAGTCTAATATCCTACCATATGAGATATGTTGGCCTGTGTTTGACACGAATATTCAACTAAAATAGGATCATTAGAGCAATGTTTTATCAGAGTTCTAGATAAAAATATACATGAAGTTTGGAAAACATAAACTTTTCCCTCAAAAATGAGTTAGCATCATGGAACTGTAGAAAATTACTCCAGAAACTCAAATATTCGACGGAATTCAAAAATAATTTTTCTGGAAGTCATAAACATTATTTATGTAAAATCAATGCCCCAAAAATATTATACTCAAAACTAAATGTATAATTAATGGTCCAAATATAAATGCATACACAATAATCTAATATTTACAATTATAGATTAAGACACTTTCATGTCTTCCCCATCCAATATCATATAAATATTATTGTCGAACCATCAATTCATAATTACATTAGGACCTTTGGGCTACCAATTATAGATTATGCACAATAACCTAATATATCGAAATGTTATTGTCAAACACATAATCATACATCTAATATTCAAAATTTTATATTGAACCCTTTCATCAATACCAAATAATACATAAGATGAATATTAGAACAACCATGAACATTAAAAACAACCCGTGTGGTGGAAAAATACATAATATTTGGGAAAATCATAATTTTTGCCAAAAATAGAAAATTTTAGTTAGCACCACAGAGATGTAGATAATTACTCCATGATCTCAAAACAATTTGCGGAATTCAAAAATCAATTTTCTCGAGTGAGATATTGACGTCAACATTATTACCAAAAATGGCAAAAACGTAATTTTAAGGGTCTTAACGACGTCAAAACGCAAAAGTAAGGTGGTGCCCATTGTATACAATGGGTTTTGTTTATTTCGACGTTTCCAGTTGACCATGTCAGTTTCGTAAAATTCCGAGCAAATTTTGACCTTTCATTCTCACCAGTGAGTATTGGCGACAGAAGAAAAACGTCACAGAAAATCTCAAACACACTTTAAGAGGAGATTTAATGACAGAAATAAGACGTCGCAGAAGGTCTTAGGCACAAAAGCAATTTAATGACATAAATAAAAATATCACAGAAAGTCTCAGGCACATATTTCATTATAGACGAACATCAATAAGGAAAATCATGAGATCTTAGGATCCATTTGGTTGTTAGTGGGCAAAAGCGTGGGCATGGCAAAATTTGCCTAGGCAATTTCAGATGACGCTATCAAACAACATTAGGCGAAATTAAAGTCAATCCAATTAATTTATTTAAAAATAATTTTTATATTATATTAAAAAATGTTAAAAATAGTTTTTGCAATATTTTTATATTACAGTTTTTATATTATATTCAAAAATGTTAAAAAATTTGTAAAACATTCTCTTAACAATTTTTTATAATATCAAAAACAGTTTTTAAAATATTACAAAACAAATTTTAAACATTCACAACAGTTTTTTTAAACTCTTTAAAACTGTTTTAAAAAATATTTTTTAAAACTTTAAAAAAGTTTTTATAATATATCCAAAACAGTTTTTAAAAATGTTAAAAACTATTTTACAATATTTTTATATTACGATTTTTCAAAAAATTTGTAAAATATTCTCTTAACAATTTTTTATAATATTAAAAGCAGTTTTCAAAACATTACAAAACAGTTTTTAAACATTCACAACAGTTTTTTTAAACTCTTTAAAACAGTTTTAAAAAATATTTTTTAAAACTTTAAAACAGTTTTTATAATATATCCGAAACAGTTTTTAAAAATGTTAAAAACGGTTTTACAATATTTTTATATTACAGTTTTTCAAAACATTTGTAAAACATTCTCTTAACAATTTTTTATAATATTAAAAGCAGTTTTCAAAACATTACAAAACAGTTTTTAAATATTTATAACAGTTTTTTTAAATATTTAAAACAGTCTTTAAAATTATTTTTTAAAACTTTAAAACTGTTTTTATAACATATTCACAACAGTTTTTAAAAATGTGAAAAACAGTTTTTACAATATTTTGTTAATACAGTTTTTTAAAAACAGTTTTTTTTACAATATTTTGTTAATACGATTTTTTAAAAAAATTGTAAACATTTTCTTAACATTTTTTTATAATATTAAAAAAAGTTTTAGAAACATTACAAAACAATTTTTAAATATTCATAACAGTTTTTTAATTATTTAAAACAGTTTTTAAATTATTTTTTAAAACATTAAAAATTGTTTAAGAAGTTGGCAAATTTGTGGGCAAATATTTTCCACTCAAATAGGTAAGCAAAATTTGCCCACAGATTGTGCATAGGAGGTGTTGTACATTGGCAAATAATGCCTAGGCAAATTATGCAACCAAACAGTCAAAATGTGGGCAACTTTTCATATTTGCCAACTTTTTGACATTTGTCTAGGCAAATTATGCCAACCAAACGGACCCTTAAACTTTAGCTCTGATACCACATATAAAATTATTCTTAAGAACACCCTAATATTAATCACAAACACATTAATATGATTAAACTTTAACATACAATTGTTCTTAATAAAAGGATCTTGGATCTTCATGTTTTCACAAAATACGTCTAAAAGATAAAAAATAAGACTTACCTTGGTCCAATGCATTGATCAATCTTGATTAATTGGTCCATCAATCTCCCTTCTTGGAAAAATTACACTCAAAATAGAATCTCGGAATTTCTCTCCCATCTCAGAAATAGTGTGTTATGAGATAACCCCAGATGGTGTACCGCTCCTCTATTTATAAGGGGAAGATGACCGGAATCCTAGTCAAGGTGAGACTCTTTCAAGTCTCCTACTAATGCCACTAACCATCATGTGACTAACGGATAAGATTTATCCAAATTTTTTAATATCTTTATTTATTACATTCCTAATTAATTATCTGATATTTATCAAGACCACAATTATAAAAAAATCAAAATTTAATAAAATTAAAATTAAATAATTAATTTCATTCCTTGACATGAATTTCCAACATGTTTCAGTCGGCATTGTGTTCCCCTTGGTTTGACCTTTCTACCCGTGATGCTCTTGTTGCTTTTATGCTTGTACCCTCCACTTTGCATTTACTTTGTTGTGTTGAGGCTCTATAAACGAGGTTTTGGGGATGTTTGTTTAGAGAGTTTTTTTTTTGCATCTCATTCTCTCTCTAAAATCAAGAATTGCCAAACATTTCATTCTCTACTCTTGCAACATTGTTCTCTCATTTGTTTTCTCGATCTTATACGTGATACCCACTACAAGGGTTTCTCAAACTCGGGGACTGTTTGGAGTTATTTGTTGTGTGCTCTTGAAATCATAAGAGTTTGGGGTTTGGGGAAGCCTTGCTGGAGCTCGGATATTATCTATATTCACAAGTCAATTTTTTTAGATCTCCAATGTTAGCTGCGTATTCCGGATCTGAGTACGTATGCATTTTTTCTGTTTTGAACACGGCTCTTTCGAGGGGTAATCGTCTTTGAACTTTATTTTCATTTATATGATTATATATATATAGAGAGGCAGGCTTCTGTGCACACTAAGTTTGCACACTAACTTTGCCCATTACCTTTTAAAAGTGTGCAAACTTAGTGCTGGCGCACACCAATTTTTTTATGTGATATTTTAACATTTCAACGGACTCACATAAAAAAAATTAGCTCAAAAAACTTTTTTTGCTATTTTTAAAAAATCGGTCAAACTTTCGCAGTTTTTAAAGCGCTTAAAAACTGCGAAAGTTTGACCGATTTTTTAAAAATAGCAAAAAAAGTTTGTTTGAGCTGATTTTTTTTATATGGGTTCCTTGAAATGTTTAAATATCACACAAAAAAAATCAACTCAAAAATATTTTTTTTACCACTTTTAAAAGGTAATGTGCAAAGTTAGTGTGCAAACTTAGTGTGCACAGGAGCCTGCCTCTCTCTCTCTCTCTATATATATATATATATATATACATATTTATATATAATATTTATTATTATATATCTATAGCTATACATATTAGATCTTCTATATATATACTTATATATATATAATTTTCTTTGTTGGTTCGGTTTGTTCTTTGATTTGGTAGTGTTTTATATGGTTATATAAATGTTTGGGACTGAGTTTGGGAATAGCAAATAGTTGGTCCGTTGCATGTTTAGAACCATCAAGACTATTTTACTTGCTTTGTTGAGGAAATTTGTTAAAGTTTTTTTTTTGTCGTTTGTCTCAGATCTGCAATATTTATACATATATTTGTTTTTTTTGGTAGAAGAATTTCTTTTAACTCGTAAAATGTTTATGTGTACTAATATCTCCTTAGGCCCAGTTTGGTTGCGCAAATTGTTTGATTATGTAAATTGTTTCATTGTGAATTAGTGAATTATAAATGAGTGAATTTGAAATGAGTTAAATCCAATTTTACACGATGTTTGGTAATTTGAAATTGATGTTAAGGTTCTATGAAAAAAATATAAAAACAAATCAAGAGAGAGGGGGAGGGAATGAGAGAGGGAGAGGGGGAGGGGAAGAGGAAGGGGGAGAGGGGACATGCACTTAATGTGACTTCTATTTCAAATGGATTCATTTCACATTTTTTGTGAAATGATCCAATTTCAGATTTTGCACATGAGCTAAAATGGGACAATTAATGAATCATTTCATTAATGAAACCAAACACAATTAATGAGTCAATTTGTAAATGGGGCAATTTATTAATGATACAATTTACAATTTTGGGACAACCAAACAGGGCCTTACTGTTTTGACACTGACTTGGACCAAACTACATTTTCCTATACTAAAAGTTCATTTGTTTTTTAGGTCTGTTTATTTAAAAGCTGAGTTTGTTTTTAACAAGGAAAACGTTTTTACCAATTTTTATAAAAAATTCAGATCTTGTTTTTGTTTGAGGTTATCAACTGTGTTGAGTCTCTGGTTGTTTGGTTTTGGGCTTTTAGTCAGGTTTAGGTGTTTGTTGTTGAGATTACATTTACACCTGATTTTGTGTCTTCACTTGTCAAACTGGACTTAACAAAGTATAAAACTTCACTTGACGTAAGTTTTTTTGTGTCACACATTTCTTTATTAAAATATCATTTATTATAAATTCAATTTAAATTAATTAAGTTGGGATTAAAGATAATCTGATTTTTACTCAACTTGTTTACATCCTCTAAGTTGAATACTTTTGGTGTGTTCATTTTATTTAGTTGGATTCAATTAGTGTGTGAACTTTTAGATCACATCTTTATTTATTTAATTGTATTTTAGTTTAACCCGTCATAATTTCTTGAGTCGAGTGCTACACTTTTTATCTCGCACTCATTTGACTTGGACTGGATCATTTAATTCGTACCCATTGTCATTATCTAAGTTGAATACTTTTTGTTGTATGCATTTGTATTTTGGTGGATTTTATGTGTGTATGAGTTTTTAATTCAAACCTCGTTACTTTATTGTTTTGAACTAAAATTTGTCTTTAATCTTTGTGATTAATCTTTGGGATACTAAAACCTGCTTCTGGACTTATCTCATTTTTAGTAAATGTTTGTTAATTTTAAATCGGTCATAACTTATATGAGCTAAGTACTATACATTTTATCTTTTGCTCATTTTCACTTGGACTTGTTAATTGTGTCATAACACCTATTTCTTTATTCATCTCCTATTTGGTGTTACGTTACTTTTTATTTTAGTGTGACACAAATCTGTAGAATTTTATTTCCTATTTTATTTGTGGGCATTTGCACCAACTGATTTGGTTTGGGATTAATCTTTACCTGAAAATTAATTATTAAGGAAAACTTTGATTGTGCGTTGTGACTTAATAGTTAATCATTCGTTTAGTACCGATTAATTCAATCTCATATTATTACTATTTATTTGTGTTATACATCTACACAGATTCTCGAGGGTTGAGTGTGTAGTGTGCGTGTGTTGCAGTCACTATTACCTGGGTGTTATTGGGTTGAGTGATTGTCAGTCAAGTTGGGTTGTAGTTAGACTAGGATGGGTGAACGGCTTGTATCTACTGAGTTTAAATCATTGTAAACTGGTGGACTGTAATCTATAACTAGTAATTGGTAATAGTGGACTTGGGTGTGTGAGTTGTCCTGGGACTAGGGATAGGGGGTTTTCACCACACTGGTTTCCTCGAGAACAAATATTGTGCTCATTCCACTTTTTTCTCATCTCATTCTTAATGGGTAATTTTTTATTTCTAGCATCGCCATTTTTGCTTACTAGTGTGCGTGGGTGTATTTTAATTTATAATTTATAATAGATTTTATATTAAAGAGTTAAAAGAGTTTTTTAAATAACCTATTTCACGTTAGCGTGTACCCTTTAGGTTGTTTCAGGAAATATCGATGGGGATGCCTTAGGAGCATGTCTTGTAACGAGTGCCAAGAGTTATGGGACGTACACCGACTTTGAAAGGGAGGTGGAGGAGTTAAGAGCACTATTAAATAAAAGAGCGTCAGATGGGGATTTAAGAGATGTAAATTCGGTTTCTAGATTCGAGGAGTTACCACTGAGGGATTCGTGCATATCTCCTTCTGATGAAAAATATCTCACACTCGAATTAAAGAAATTAGCCTCCAATGTGTAATATGCTTATTTGGAAGAGCAAGAGACATTTCCCATCGTTGTCTCCTTGAGTCTAGATAGAGAGAAATAGGATAAATTCTTAGAAATTTTGAGTAAGCATCGAAGTACTTTTGGTTAGAGCATAGCGGATTTGAAAGGTGTAACTCCCTTGATTTATACCCATAAAATCCACCTCGAGGAGGTTGTGAAGCCCTCGGGAGAAATGCAAAGGCTGTTGAACCCAACTATGAAAGATGTAGTGAGAGCGGAGACCATTAAGCTATTGGACGCATGGATCATTTATCCAATCTTGGATAGAAAATGGGTGAGTCCTATCCAAGTCATCCCGAAGAAGTCGGTCATGACTGTGGTCGAGAATGCCAGGGTGAGTTAATTCCCCAATATACCACCATCGGGTGGCGCATTTGTATCGATTACTGTAAACTCAATGCGGGCACTAGGAAATATCATTTTCCCTTACCATTCATCGACCAAATGTTAGAGACAGTAGCGGGACACCCATACTATTGCATCCTTTACGATTATTTCGGATATAACCAAATTGAGGTGGATGTTCCTGATCAAGAAAAGACGACTTCCACATGTCCCTTTGGCATGTTTGCGTATAAATGTATTCCATTTGGAATGTGTAATGCGCTCGCGGACTTTCAAAGGTGCATACTTAGTCTCTTTAGTGATATAGTTAAAAGAGGTCTTGAAGTCTTTATGGATGACTTTAGCGTTTTCGGCTCCTCTTTTGATCTTTGTCTAACGAATCTTGGAAAGGTGGTACCCCGGTGTGTGGAAAAGAACTTGGTATCAAATTGGGAAAAGTGTCACTTTTTGGTCACTGAATAATAGTTCTTGGCCACATAGAGTCGTCCAAAGGAATTTAGGTTGATAGGCCAAAAATAGATGTCATAGTCGAGCTTCCCCCACTTAAATCACTGAAGGATGTGCGCTCTTTCATGGGCCACGCGGGTTTTTATAAAGTTTTACCAAGGATTTTAGTGCCATTGCTACCTTTGAGTAACCTTCTTACGAAGGATTCCCCCTTTGAGTGGAATGAAGCATGCCAAAGTGCTACTGATAAATTGAAAAGCATGCTTGTTTTCGCCCCCATTATGCAAGCTCCGGATAGGTCCCTTCCATTCGAGATTTTGTGTGATGCGAGTGATTATGCTATAGGGGTTGTTTTGGGCCAAAGAAAAGATAAGAAAGCTCATGTCATCTACTACACTAGTCGGACGTTAATTAGACCGCAACTCAATTACTCCACCACGGAGAAAGAATAGCCAGCGGTAGTTTTTGCGCTAGATAAATTTTGCTCTTACGTCATCAGTTCACCTATCACTTGTTTTACTGACCACGTGGCACTTAAATATATCCTTTCCAAAAAAGATACTAACCTCCACTTCGTAAGGTGGATTCTACTTCTACAAGAGTTTAACCTCTCCATAAAAGATAAGAAATTAGTAGAAAACGTCGTCGCCAACCACTTGTCCCGGATTTTGTCCGACAAACCTAGTGATCCCCTACCCATAGATAAATATTTTCTCGATGAGCAGTTATTTTCCACTTCTTACTCCTAGTTTGCAGACAAAGTTAATTATCTTGTCACGTGAGCCATTCCTCACGATTGGACATCGTAAGATAAGAAGTTCATTACTTGGCCACGCATGTTTTTCTACGACGATCCATTTCTATTCAAATATCGTGTGGACCAAATCATCCGACGTTGTGTACCGGATGACGATACACATAGCGTCATCCAATTTTGTTATACGGAAGCATGTGGAGGCCATTTTTTAACAAATAAGATGGCCACTAAGATTCTTCAAAGCGGTCTCTATTGGCCCATGATCTTTCGGGATGTTAACCCTTATTGCAAATCACGCGACGGATGGCAAAGGATGGGATCCATTACCCAAAGAGACATGATGCCATTGCCCCCCATACTCATCATTTAGATATTTTATTGTTGCGGTATTGACTTCATGGGCCCTTTCCCTCCCTCCTTTGGTTTCTTATACATCCTCATTGCGGTAGATTATGTGTCGAAATGGGAAGAGGCCATAGGTACAAAGACTAATGACAATAAGGTCGTGATTAAGTTCTTGCAAGAACACATACTTTCTCACTTCGTTGATCCGATGACATTTATTTGTGATAACAACAAGTACTTTTTCAATTGTCCATTTCAAAAGTTTATGAGAAAGTGTGGTGTCGTTCACAAGGTTGGGATGACTTATCACCCCGAAACGAGTGGGCAAGCCGAGCTAGAATACCATGAAATCAAGAGCATTCTCGAAAATACCATCGATCCAAATTGGAAAGATTGGTCCCTCCGATTGAACGATGTGCTATGGACTTATAGAACTGCATATAATAACCCCCTCGAGATGTCCCCATTTTTCTCTTTGTATATGGCAAGCCTTGCCATCTCCCCGTAGAGCTCGAACACAAACCATTTTGTTGTCGAACCCCGTTTACGGGGCTAATTGAGAATGAATTGAGAGGCCGTCGCACCCTCGACGCATACGGGGTGAATCTTGTGTGCTTTATTCAGTTTTAGGTTAGGTTCGTTAGAGGTCGTTAGAGTCATTTTTGGAAGTGTCCAAGAAATCGAGAAAAGAAGAAGCCCGCACTTAGTTGTTAAGGAAAAGAGAGGAGGAGGGAGTAACAGAACGCCGGACCGATTCGAATCAATGGCCATCGATTCGGTTCGCTGCAGGGATTGAATAAAAGAAAAAATGCACCAGACCGGTTTGCCCCAGAACCCAAACCAGTTAGGCAGTCTGCAGATGTCGCCCCTTCCCAATGTTTATCCCCCTTTTCCCCTCGAACTCTTACCCTCCACATTCTTCCCTCCTAATCTATTTTTCCTCCATCTCCCAATCCTTTCTCTCTCCATTATTCATCCCGTTTTCCCTCCAAATCCTACACCCCCACCTCCCCCACTCCATTTCACACCTCCATACTCTTCTTCCAATCTTAAATTCTTCCCAGAAATTGAAATCTTTTTCCCATGGCAAATTGAGCGCGCCCCATCAAATACGACTCCACTAACATTCTTCCCGATGGAGACATGGATTTTTTTCTCGCGTTAGGAGCGAATATCGTGCGAACGATTTTTCAACTCAGTCTACAAATTGCATATCAAGAGACATGTTAAGTGGGATTAACTCCGTTCTTCAATCACCAATAATTTTTTGCCACGGGGGCGGTGTGTCTACTTCAAGGAGCCACATCCTGTTGTTTTGGGAGGATGAAGTGTAGTTCTTCTATGGCACCCTCATCCGCACGGGCGAGTTTGAGGTAGAAGCATATGTTGATGAGACACGAATCCCCTTTTCGCAGGAAATTCTCACCCCAAAGTTGTGAACTATGGGGGCGTCGAACCCAAACCGGTATGGTTACCCCACTAGTGTCATTCTGATTTCGAAATTTGGGTGCATCCTCGTCACTGCTCCTGAAAATGAGTGGGAATAAGAGACCTTTCCCTTGGGGGATCTTAATGAGAAATCCCGCATCGCCTTCCATATCGTTTGCACCAATATCCTCCAAATAGTGAATGACTCGGCGATGTGCCCTCGCCAAGCCAATCTGGCGTTCCACCTCTTTGATCCTTGTGACTCTATCCATTTTACACGTCTTTTCTACGTCGACATAATGCACGTGTTATGGATCATAAAGGAAAATCCCCTTCCAATATCCCCGACTCATTACTTCCATCCTCACTGTGCTTTAAAATTTCACGAAGTTCAAAATGCCCAAACTTTCAAAATATTTTTCTTCAAAATAAATAAAAATGGAATTTAAATTATTCAAAAATATCACTAAAAATTTGTTTGAAGTTTCAAATTGTAAAAATTCAAATGAACTAAGCCGAAATTGATCAAAGATGGTAATTGAGTGAAAATTAATGACTTAAAAAATAAGTGTGGAGATTAATTAATCCGGTGAGATTTCGAGTTTATCATCTTTATGTCCAATTCAACATTTAATATAAGTCGTTGAGGATCTCAATTCCTTTGTTTTTATCAGTTACGGGAAACTAGTGAGATGTTGTCTTGAAAAAGGCGCTAAAATATCTCTAAACTAAATATATTCCCGATATGCATATGGTAAAATAATTAGGAATTCGGATAATTGAAGTTAGACCATCGTTTGTTTACCCAAAAATATTATCTATAAAAAGTTGTGAAAATTTTCCCTTTGAAACCCAATTTGAGTGTAATAAATTTTCCCTTTTGATTTGTAACCTGAATAACCAATTGGCTTGAATTGTGAAAATTGAACATTCATCAATTACGTTCGAAAAGTGAAAAAAAGGGGAAAGAAAAAAAAAAGAATAAGAGAAAAATAAATAAAAAATACAAAAAAATAGAAAGAAAAAGAAAGAGAAAAGTGAGCAAAACCCTGACTGATATCATAAGAACATTTTTTAATTTTGAAATTTCCAACCATTCCCATTTTACCCAATACACCTCAAACTTCGAGGAAGTCATAACCGAGTTCGATTTGTGAAATTAATTATCGCGTGGAGAGCTAAGACACAAAAGGATAGTAAGAGAAATTAATTGGTGTGAATAAGAGATGATGTTTCCCGTTTTACCATAATCGTGTTCCAATGATGAAATCTTTTCACCTTAAATAATTCCATCTTTCAAATTTGTGTGTGTGATCTTGTGTCTATTATATTTACTTTTAAAAATAATGTATATGGAGAGAAACTTGCCACATTTTGAGAGTTTCATTTGTGAGAGTATACTAAGAGCATTTGAATCAAAACGAAT
This sequence comes from Sambucus nigra, assembly GCA_949130495.1. Lineage (NCBI taxonomy): Eukaryota > Viridiplantae > Streptophyta > Magnoliopsida > Dipsacales > Adoxaceae > Sambucus > Sambucus nigra. The sequence goes on from OX422213.1 coordinate 56,900,654, forward strand.
TTTGGGAAAGTAATGTAATGATCAATCGGTGGAAGTTAGCGATTTAATTTTTGGCTTCGCACACACACTACAAGTTGAGACTATTGAATATAAATTTATGGTGATTATTTTTAGAAAAGTGTAAATTTTAAAATTTTTAAGTACTTTGATTTTTATTTGAGTCATAAACGAATTTTGTGGGTATATTCACTGCCAATTCTCACAAGACACTACTCGTCCTACTAGAGTAACCCAGGGGTCTAAAGTTTTGTTGCATATGCTAAATGCAATCGCTTGACCACGAAACATGTATTCTACCCTAATAACATGTTTACGAAGTGTTGGACCCTACTTTGATATTTTTTACATTGCTCGCGACGATCAAAGTTCTAAGATAGAGAGGTTTGATTTGGCATAAATTCTTCATATTTAAACCCATAATTTGGATGCTTTTATCATCCTGTGCAATATAAATTAAGTTGATTTATCTCGTACAATTAATACTGACCTCTTCTATATAGTGTATCAAATTTTGTGTTTTTCTCTTATGTTTTGCATGTATTTTATGCAAGTGAAAGAAAAGAGAAAACTCAAAATTAAGAAAGAGAAAAAAGAGAACTCAAGGGAAAAATAGTAATTTTACACTAGGAATTCAGACACAGAACTTGAAGGAAAGTTAAAGACCTTAAGTCCAAAGGTGTGTAGGAAGAAATGGCATTTAAATTCGATTCTCGGATGAAAAGTTATGGAGCTTCAAAGTTGAGAGGGAATCAAGAAAAAAGGAAGAAAAAAAATTCCAATGAACCGAACCGATAGGCATACCAGAGAATTAGTCCCCCTCACTGGATGTTCGAACCAAACCTATGACATAGATACCAAACCGATCCGTCATACTATTTTAGCTGGACCTCCTCACCCCATTAAAGAAGGAAAAATTGGATCGGTTCGACTAGGCGAATTTTTTATTTTTTTATTCTCAAAATTAGAGTTGTGCATGGTTTGAACACAAAAAAACGTGACGGTTATATCTTATTGTATCACAATATGTTAGAAAGGAAGTTTTCACGTAGTTTAGAGAGATTCCTGAAGGCAATAACCCTAGGTTTTATTTTGTTCAACAATAATTTATCTTTTGGCATAGAATTCAAGGTTCTTCTTCAATATAAGTTATATTCCTTTAGTGCATTCAATTTCTCTCATCTTTTCATTTGTGATTCATTATTTTCTTGGTTAGAATTCTCTTTTACATGTTTGATCACACTTTTAGCATAGGAATGATTTCATGCACTGTAGATTTCCTATTTATTAGTAGTTGCGCCATGTTAGGACACATTTTTAGAGGGTTGGGATACATGAACCCAACCTAGGTAACACATAAGGATTTAAAAGTGAATAAAAAATAATTTCTCATCCAAAGGTTTGAGCTTTATCAAAACAAACGTTTAATTTAGTTCATTGTGCATGCTTAGTTTTAAATTCAATTGATATTGCATTAGTTGATAGGTCAAGTAACAAAACAAACTCATCACTTTTTCTTTTCTTTTTCTGAGTCCTTATAGGGTTAAGCGTATTTTCTATACGTCGTCACGATTCTTCGTCCTATTCCCTATGTTCGATACCCGTTTACCATATTATTACCCGAGCGATTTCCTTACACTTGTGTTGTTATAAGAACGCACTAGAAACACTTTTTAAGTCGCGTCAAGTATTTGGATTTTTGAGAGCATAATTATGATACAGACCGAACTTCAGTATTTCTTCTTTAGAGAAGGATATGAGTCTGGAAGAGGTCAGGGACCTAGCCATATTCATGGCTTCTTCAACTGTAGTAGAGGGAGAAACTGTGGCTCCGGTGAGGAGTTTTATCAAGTCATTTTAGTGTATCTAACAGGACATGAAAAGTGTAACACTCCGTATTTTTGTGCATTTAAAAATTTAATTAATACTGGAATTCTAAATTACTCGTGTGTCATAATTTTAATTGAATTAATTATGGTAATATTTATTTAAATATTAATCGGGGAGTGAATGCTTAATATTGAGGGAAATTTGATTACTAAGTGCATAACAATAATTTATTTACGTCATTCCGAGTATTAGTGACGGGGTTTGTACTTATCTCAGTCGGAAGTCGGTATAAACTAACTTGGGCGTGAGATAAGAATTTTTATAAATTAATTCGGATGCCAATTTTGAGTGTACAGCTGAATTCGAATGGGCCGAGATAGTCAAAAAAGTATACTAGGGGGTAGTAAATGGGTCACGTGATGTTTTTAGGCATAGCCGGGCCCACACGGGGGGATTTGGGTCACTTGGGCTTGGTCCATTAGGTCAAAACTGGGATTTAGCCTAATTACCTAATTAAAAGAAAAGATAAACGGTTGATTGAAGTTTAGAAAACGCTTAGTGGGAGAGGAAAAACCAAAGAGGCAGTTAAAGGCAAATTGGGGGACAAAGGAAAGAGCCAAAAGAAAGGATTTCGTCTTCAACCTTGGGAATTCACAACCTCAAATCAGACCTTACGAATCATAAGGCAAGTGGTTGACATGCTGTAACAATTAGTTTTTGTTTCGATTCATATTTATGTGAAGTGAGAAATCAAAATTCGTTTTGGGGTTTAAAGGGTACAAACAAGGGGTTTTGTAAACCAATATTCTGATTTCTAAATTATGTAGGAATTCATGTGTAATCTGATATTAATACATATATATGGTATGATGTGTAAACTCGGATGGATTGGAAACGAATTTTAGATAAGGAATTGATATTTAAATGGGTTAAAGATTTAAAATGGACTTTTCCCCAATTTATCAAAAACAGTAGAGAAAGTAAATTAAATTGTGTTTGTGGACATTATGGGGGTCCCTTATGAGGTTTTTGGTATATATTATTTATGGGAAAACTTGGGTTTTACAGTAGAAGAGGTTAGGGTTTAGAGCTTTTCGTCCATGGCTAAAACAGAAGGGGGAAGAAGACGATGACCTCGTCGGCAGATTTTGGAAGTTCGGCCAGTTTTGTTTATATAAGGGAGATTTACTTAAAATTTCTTCCATGCCTTATTTAATGAGAAATAAATATAGGATTTTCAAACTAATTAATTAGGAAGGAAAATTAATTAGGATTTGGAGGAAATTTATATGTGTCACACCATGATTAAAAATTTTGGGAATAATATTTCAAAATAATTAAATACGGATTGAGTGGGCAAGTCCGTGTATATTGGTTGAACGATACCAAGACGTTAATTTTATTTAAAGTGAAAGTTAAATAATTGGGAGTCGGGAATTGAGACTCGGGTATTGTTTTATTCAGGGCCACAAGAGTAAGTCGGAATATATTGGTTGGAGCGACACCGAAAGTAATTTAATTATGTGCGAATTAATTAATAATTGGAGTTGTGCCATAAACTCATAATAATATGAATAGGCTTGTGTTATGGACTTAGTACGCGGTATGCCCAGAATAGTTTATATTTTTATATTTATATACGGTGTGTGATAATATATATATATATGGTGTACATTAATAGCCGTGGCTAGATATTATTATTACATATACTCTAGTGCTATAGGGGGAGGTTGCACGTAGTTGATGAATCTCCTAGCTTGAGGAGTAGGGCGAGTATATTCCCAGGTCATAGCATTTGTTATATGGGTGAGGGGCATCTCTCTTTCAGGGAAGGAATATGACATCCTCCAATTTTTACGTATTATCCAAGTTAGTAAGCAATTCCTACTTCGAGTAACTAGGTTATGTGAATATGCCTAATGGTATAGCACTTTAGAGAATTTACATCCGGTAAGTTATTACTCCGGAGGAGGTTTAATATTAATTATGATTCCAGCATGTTTGTGAATGTTGAAGTGTAACTATATGCATATATGAGGTAAATAATTTTATACGGATAAGCTAATATAGGTCTTGAATTGTATTATACATACAATGGGTGTGAAAGTTATATAATTTTAAAAAGAAAAATGATTAATTAAGTTAATGTCAATAATAACTTAGAAATCATAATTATGGCACACTTGGTTAGAGTGGGGTGGTTGCAAGGGGTTATATTAGTTATCTAGTCATGGGATAAATAACTAGGTAAATTAATTAAGGCGTTAGTAGTGCACATTAGAGAAGGGGTGAGGATGTTCTCAAGAGAGTGCGACACTAACTAAAATATGAAGAACATGCATATATATTTATTACTATACGTTAATCATTTGCTAAATGTTTTTCAAATGTTTTGGGTACTAACCATTGCTATAAAAACTTTTAAAAACCTTTTTGGTGTTCAGTCACAGGAATGCCAGGCTTGACTCATTCCATGGATCCGTTGCTGTAGTATGTGCGGATGTTGCGGGAGTTTGATAGGCACCTCATTCTTTTCATTCTTAGTGTAGAGACTTCCTATCAGTTATTTAAGCATGTTGCTCACTGTTTTATTTCAATACTTATGTCAGACCTGTTGAGATTTATTACTTGTCTTTACTTTTGTTGGATTTTGAATCGATGGTCTATTCGGCCAGTTAATTAATTGTGAATGGTTGATTTTAGTTAATGGTGACTGTTTATATTATTCTCTTTTCGCATGAGTCTTTTATTTTAGTTAATGAGAGATAAAACTTGGCACCAGTCTAGTTTTCTCACTTAGGTGGTTAGTAATTTAGAAGACGACAGTGATGCTAAGAATGAACCAACTGAGAAACTTGTTCTGATTTAATTTAGGACTGATCACTCGGGGTTAATTAGAGCATCAGGTTCTAGTTTCCTTAGGATATGTGTGGCTTACTACGTTTCAGCGGAGCGTTCGGTTGTTATAGAGCCCTATTATTAGGACTGTTGATTCATTTTCCGCTTGTGAGATATCGTATTTCTACTATTTGTTTTCGTATAAATTGTGTACTTATACAATTCAATTTATTTTCAGATGCCACCGAAAAGGCAAAGAGCGGAGAGGGCTGGGGCTAGGGATGAACTCAGGGAGGCTCATCAAGAGCCACAGGTACCACCACCCCCACCCCCACCCGAGTTGATCTCCACTACTCAGGTGGCAGTGATAGTGGTCTAGGCAGTCGAGATAGCGATGCGAGCTATGGAAGCTTATTTTCCACAGCCCTAGGCACCACCTCCAGTGGCATCAGTAGCTCAGTCTTCAGTAGGGCCACCGTCTTGGCAGCGAGTTAGGGAGACCTTTCAGAAGGGTCACCCACCCGAGTTTCGAGGTAGCACCGATGTAGTAGAGGCTTGTGAATGGAAGAAAAATATTCAGCGCCATCTACGACTGCTGGAGTGAACCGATGTGCAGAAACAAATGCTTGTTACCTTTTGTCTGTCGGGGGCAGCCTTATAGTGGTTACCACCATTGAGGAGCGGGATTTGATGGCGATATCTGAATTCTCGGTGCGGTTCGACCACAAATACTTCCCACCAGCGGTAGAGACTGAGATGAGAAAGAAGTTCAGTGAGTTAGTGCAAGGTGACCGATCAGTGGCAGACTATGAGGAAGAGTTCACTCGTTTAGCGAACTTTATGCCAAATGAGGTGAGCGATGAGGAGCGAAAGAAGTTGAGATTCATGGATGGATTAGCCTGGAGGATCAAACAACATTTGATTGGGAATCCGGCGCTAGTGACGTATACAAATGTCGTTAATGCCGCCCTTGTACATTGTCAGGATCATCGCTTCCATGCGAAGGGAAGTAAGAGAGTAGGGGAGCAGAGCCAGCAGGGCAAGGCAGTTACTGGTGGTGACACGAGTGGTACTCAGCAGTAGACTAGCAGTCCATAGTGGAATCAGACTAAGAAATTTAGGCCTGGTGGGTTCTGATCGGGAGGACAAGGGTTTAGGGAGGGACAACCGGGCCCAAATCATCAGCAGTAGGTTCCTCAGGGACGTCAGGGCCAAGGGAATAATGGAGGAGGCCAGCAGGGCCATCCACGTCAGGGCCAATAGGGCTTACGCCAGGGGGACGACCAGAAACGTTGTTTTGTCTGCGGCCAGTCAGGACACTTCAAGAGGGAGTGCCCGTAGAGGGGCAGAGGTCATTAGCAGGGTGCCCAACAGGGGCAACAGGGACAAATGCCGCCAACAGCACCAGCTCCACCCACCCTACAACAACAGGGGTAAATGCACTATGGGCGTGTGTATAACGTCCGGGATGTTCCCAATCCTCGAGCACAGCAGGCGCCGCCAGCAGTTGAGGGTATGTTTATCATTCATGGTCATGAGGGTAGTATACTTTTTGACACGGGAGCATCTCATTCATTCATAAAATCTAATTTTGCTAAACGGGCCGGGTTACTAGAGATCGCGAGTAGTTTCGTATGTGTGTAGAGTCACTAGTAGGCAGCGGGGCTTTGATTCACTCGATTTGTCGGGGGGGGGGGGGGAGAGTGGACATTTTAATTGGGAGACTTAGTTTGACAGCAGACCTCTTAGTATTAGATTTGGAGGTGTACGATATCATCTTGGGTATGGATTGGTTGGAAGGTTATCGGGCAACTGTGGATTGTTACGAGAGGACACTCGTGTTTTCCATTCCGGGACAGGAAATGTGCCTAATAGCAATTCCGCTACCGGAGGGAGGGTCGCGCACACACTTGTATTACATCGAGGAGGAAACCTCACAGGTTGTGGGGGTTCTGTTGGACTCAATTCCAGTAGTGAGGGACATTGAGGATGTGTTCCAGGAAATACCAGAGTTGCCACCCAGTAAGGAAATCGAATTTGTAATCGATTTAGCACTGGGGACGAGGCCGATTGCTCGAGCACCTTACCGTATGGCCCCTTCAGAGATGCATGAGTTGAGAGAGAATATTCAGTAGCTCCTGGGTAAGGGTTTCATTCGGCAGAGTACATCGCCATGGGGTGCACCGGTGTTGTTTTTAAAGAAGCATGATGGTTCACTTCAGTTATACGTGGACTATTGGCGGCTGAACAAGGTGACGATACGGAATAAGTATCCGTTACCTAGGATCGATGATCTTTTTGGCCAATTGAGAGGGGCATCTTACTTCTCCAAGATCGATTTGAGGTCAGGGTATCATCAGCTACGTATCCGAGAGGAGGATGTTTCTAAGACTGCTTTCCTGTCGCGGTATGGATCTTACGAGTTCAGGGTGATGCCATTCGGGCTCACCAATGCACCAGCAGTGTTCATGGATCTCATGAACAGGGTTTTCAGGGAGTATCTCGATCAATTTTTCATCGTGTTCATTGATGACATCCTGATTTACTCGCGCACCTAGGAGGAGCACGTATAGCATCTGCGTATGGTTCTACAGACACTGCGGGATCACCAGCTCTATGCCAAATTCGAGAAGTTTGGATTTTGGCTACAGGAGGTACAGTTTCTTGGCCACGTGGTGTCAGATTGTGGTATTGTGGTGGATCCGAGTAAGGTGTCGGCGGTGAGGGAGTGGGGACAGCCCACGACACCGACCGAGGTGCGCAGTTTTTTGGGATTGGCCGGTTATTACAGGCGGTTCATTAAAGGATTCTTAAAGATTATGGGCCCGTTGACGAATCTGACTCGGAAAGGGGTGCCTTTCACTTGGAGTGATCATTGTCAATTATCTTTTGACGAGCTAAAGGACAAGTTGACATCTTCACCTGTACTTGCTTTGCCTAAGGGAGGACTAGAGTATCGGGTTTACACTGACGCATCCCTACAGGGACTTGGGGGTGTGCTTCAGCAGGAGGAAAGGGCTATAGCTTATGCATCCATAAAGCTAAAGCCCCACGAGAGGAATTACCCCACTCACGACCTAGAGCTAGCAGCGGTCATTTTTTTGCTTTGAGGATATGGAGACATTAGCTTCTACGAGAGCATATCACTTTATTCACGGATCAGAAGTCACTTCAGTATCTCTTCACACAGAAGGATCTGAATATGAGGCATAGGCGATGGCTAGAATTCGTGAAAGACTACCAGTTTGATATTCAGTATCATCCTGGTAAGGCTAATGTGGTAACAGACGCATTGAGCCAGAGACCGACTGGGGAAATATCAGAAGTCTGGAAATCAAAGTGGAGAGAGCTTCAATATGAGGATGATGTAGCCAGGGCCTTCATGTCAGCATTATCCATCACACCTGAGATCATTATGCGAGTGGTGAGGGCTCAGGCAGAGGATTAGATCTATCGGGATACGGTGAGCCAGTTTATAACTGAGGGAGCACAGGGTTACTCGATCAGCCTGGAAGGAGGCCTACACCTTGATGGGAGGTTAATTGTGCCAGAGGATGAGGAGTTGAGGCACGCTATTATGACAGAGTCCCATGGTTCGAAATTTGTTGTACATCCCGGCAGGGATAAAATGTACCAGGATATGAGGAGGCGGTATTGGTGGGCAGGAATGAAACGGGACATAACATAGTTTGTTTCGAAATGTGCCATGTGTCATCTTGTGAAAGTTAATCATCAGGGATGCCATAGCCGCTAGAGATTCCCGTGTGAAAGTGGGAGAGCATCTCAATGGACTTCATTACAGGTTTATCTGCATCACAGAGGGGTCACGATTCCATATGGGTCATTGTGGATCGATTGACCAAGGTGCCCACTTCCTGCCGGTTCGCACGGACTTTGAGATGATGCGTTATACACAGCTATTCATAGAGGAGATTATTAAACTGCACGGAGTGCCGATAAATATTATGTCTGACAGAGATAAATTTTTTGTGGCCCACTTTTGGCAGAGCTTTCAGGAGGCCATGGGCACGGAGTTACGTTTGAGTACAACCTATCACCCACAGACCGATGGGCAGACTGAGAGAGTCAATCAGATGCTGGAAAACATGCTCAGAATGTGCATTTTAGACTTTGGGGGAAGTTGGGAGAAATATCTTCCTTTGGCATGGCACCGTTCGAGGCACTGTACGGGAGACCTTGTCGTTCATCCGCTATTGGTTAGAGGTGAGGGACAACAAGCTATTTGGGCCTGAGATTGTCCAGGAGATGTCTGCCAAGATAGAGTTGATTCGAGGGCGAATTCTGATAGCTCAGGATAGGCAGAAGAGTTATGCGGTTTCTTCACAGAGACATGTGGAGTTATTGGGGATCAGGTATTGATCCGGGTGTCCCCTATGAAAGGGGTGATGAGGTTTGAAAATAAGGGTAAGTTAGCACCGAGGTACCTGGGACCTTTGCCTATTATTGAGAGGGTGGAATCGGTAGCATATCGACTGGGATTGTCGGAGCATCTTCAACGAATACACGGCGTGTTCTATTTGGCATCGCTGAAGAAATATGGAAGAGCGAGAGGGCCTTCTGGCATATTCCACTCGAGGAAATTGATTTACAACCAGACATCTTGTATCAGGAGAAATCGGTGTCTATTCTGGACCATAGTGAGCGCAAGTTACGATCCAAGGTTGTTCCACTAGTTAGAGTACAATGGGGTCATCACAACGTTGACGAGTCTACCTGGGAGCAGGAGGAGGATATGGGAGAACAATATCCAGAGCTATTCACCGCAGGTACGACCTAATTTCAGGGACAAAATTCCTTTGTAAGGAGGGAGTATGTAACACCCCGTATTTTTGTGCATTTAAAAGTTTAATTAATTCGGGAATTCTAAATTACTTGTGTGTCGTTATTTTAATTGAATTAATTATGGTAATATTTATTTAAATATTAATCGGGGAGTGAATGCTTAATATTTAGGTAAATTTGATTACTAAGTGCATAGCAATAATTTATTCACGTCATTCCGAGTATTAGTGACGGGGTCTGTACTTATCTCAGCCGGAAGTCGGTATAAACTAACTTGGGCGTGAGATAAGAATTTTTATAAATTAATTCGGATGCCAATTTTGAGTGTACGATTGAATCCGAATGGGTCGAGATAGTAAAAAAAGTGTATTCGGGGGTAGTAAATGGGTCACGGGACGTTTTTAGGCATAGCCGGGTCCACATGGGGGTATTTGGGTCACTTGGGCTTGGCCCATTAGGCCAAAAACGGAATTTAGCCTAATTACCAAATTAAAAGAAAAGGGAAACGACTGATTGAAGTTTAGGAAATGCTTAGTGGGAGAGGAAAAACCTAAGAGGCAGTTAAAAGAAAATCGGGGGATAAATGAAAGAGCTAAAAGAAAGGATTTCGTCTTCAACCTTGGGAATTCACAACCTCAAATCAGACCCTACGAATCATAAGGCAAGTGGTTGACTTGTTGTAACAATTAATTTTTGTTTCGATTCAAATTTATGTGATGTGAGAAATTAAAATTCGTTTTGGGGTTTAAATGGTACAAATAAGGGTTTTTTGTAAACCAATATTCTGATTTCTAAATTGTGTACAAACTCATGTGTAATTTGAGATTAGTACATATATCTGGTATAATGTGTAAACCCAGTTTGATTGGAAACGAATTTTAGATAAGGAATTGATGTTTAAATGGGTTAAAGATTTAAAACGGACTTTTCCCTAATTTATGAAAAACAGTAGAGAACGTAAATTAAATTGTGTTTGTGGGCTTTATGGGGGTCCCTTATGAGGTTTTTGGTATATATTGTTGATGGGAAGACTTGGGTTTTACAGTAGAATAAGTTAGGGTTTAGAGCTTTTCATCCATGGCTGAAACAGAAAGGAGAAGAAGACGATGACATGTGCAATCGATTGATCGAGGGTTGGAGATCGATCGATTGATGGTCGACAGATTTTGGCAGTTCGACCAGTTTTGTTTATATAAGGGAGATTTACTTAAAATTTCTTCCATACCTTATTTAATGAGAAATAAATATAGGATTTTCAATCTAATTAATTAGGAAGGAAAATTAATTGGGATTTGGAGGAAATTTATATGTGTCTTAAAATTTTGGGAATAATATTTCAAAATAATTAAATACGGATTAAGTGGGCAAGTCCGGATATATTGGTTGAGCGATACCAAGATGTTGATTTTATTTAAAGTGAGTTAAATAATTGGGAGTCGGGAATTTAGACTCGGGTATTGTTTTATTTCGGGCCACGAGAGTAAGTCCGAATATATTGGTTGGAGCGACACCGAAAGTAATTTAATTAATTAATGTGAGAATTAATATATAATTGGAGTTGGGCCATAAACTCCTAATAATATGAATAGGCTTGTGTTACGGACTTAGTACACGGTGTACCCGGAATAGTTTTTATATATATATATATATATATATATATATATATATATATATATATATATATATATATATATATTTATATATATACGGTGTGCAATAGTATATATATGGCGTGTACATTAGTATCAGTGGCTAGATATTATTATTACATATACTCTAGTGCTATAGGGGAAGGTTTCACGTAGTGAATGAATCCCCTAGCTTGAGGAGTAGGGTGAGTATATTCCCAGGTCAAAGCGTCCATTATATGGGTGTGGGGCATCTCACTTTCAGAGAAGGAATATGACAGCCTCCAATTTTTACGTATTATCTAAGTTAGTAAGCAATTTTGACTTCAGGTAACTAGGTTATGTAAATATGCCTAATGGGATAGCACTTTAGAGAATTTACATCCAGTGAGTTATTACTCGGGAGGATGTTTAATATTAATTATTATTCCAGCATGTTTGTGAATGTTGCAGTGTAACTATACGTGTAAATGAGGTAAATAATTATATATGGATAAATTAATACAGGCCGTGAATTGTATTATACATACAATGGGTGTGAAAGTTATATAATTTTAAAAAGGGAAATTATTAATTAAGTTAATGTTAATAATAACTTAGAAATCATAATTATGGCACACTCGGTTACAGTGGGGTGGTTGCAAGGGGTTATATTAGTTATCTAGTCATGGGATTAATCACTAGATAAATTAATTAAGCGTTAGTAGTGCACATTAGAGAAGGGGTGAGGATGTTCTCAGGAGAGTGTGGCACTAACTAAAGTATGAAGAGCATTCATATATATTTATTACTGCAAGTTAATCATTTGCTAAATGTTTTCCAAATGTTTTGGGTACTAACCCTTGCTATAAAAACTTTTAAAAACCTTTTAGGTGCCCAGCCACAGGGATGTCCGACTTGACTCATTCAATGGATTCATTCCTGCAGCATGTGTGGATGTTGCGGGAGTTTGATAGGTGCCTCGTTTTTTTCATTCTTAGTGTATAGACTTCCTATCAGTTATTCGAGCATGTTGCTAACAGTTTTATTTCAGTACTTATGTCAGACCTGTTGAGATTTATTACTTGTCTTTACTTTTGTTGGATTTTGAACCTATAGTTTATTCGATCAATTAATTAATTGTGAATGGTTGATTTCAGTTAATGGTGATTGTTTATATTATTCTGTTTCCACACGAGTCTTTAATTTTAGTTAATGAAAGATAAAACTTGGCACCAGTCTAATTTTCTCACTTAGGTGGTTAGTAATTTAAAAGATAATAGTGATGCTAAGAATTAACCAACTGAGAAACCTGTTCTGATTTAATTTAGGACTGATCACCCGGGATTAATTAGGTGGGGTGTCACAAAAAATTCCCATAAGGTGATCTTGGCTTGGGTCTTCTTGAAGCTGTTCTAGGACTTTTCTTTCCCAGTGTCATTTTTTGAATTAAAAGTTCTTTATCCACTCCCTTTCCATTATCTATTTCGGTTGTAAGAGGAATTATGTCTTTCTACTACCGTCCTGATCTCGTCATGTGGTTCATCGAGGCGTGGAAGAATAAGAATCTCGTGGCTTCTTCTATCTCAGGCTGAATGGACACTTTGCTAATTTCTCCTTATAAATTATCAATGGAGATTATTCCACACAAACTTGCAACTTAACTTTCTTCTTCATGATTCTATTCGTAATCTCAACTGTTAAATTCATCCACCCATCAGCTGGCAATTATGTCTCCTTGCCAAGAATAATCAATAAGCTCGACAAATTCAATGGCTTCACAATTTAAGTCTTCCCACTCTGCGTGGAAGTTCACGAGTGAATGGCCCAACCTTTCCTGAAGTTCAACGTAGTGAGCAACTCATAGATGTTGCATATTTTCTTTGTCTTGCATAACATATCGTCCATGATATATACCACATCATCTAGACTGACTTCTTCAATAGGTACTATCAATTCGTCTGATTCTCAAGCCCATTTCCAGGCTTTTATGAACGAGTCGCTAAATTTTTTATAACCGACAGAAATCTTGGTGGGCAATTTTCACCCTAAATTCTAAGAGTCGGTTTAACACATCAGGTAGCTCCATGATTCCCTCTCGGATCGGGTATGAACAAAAATACAGGCACTCGTAAGGAGTGGCAGAGCTTGATCAATAAGATATATAGGGTGTGCAAGAGTAAGGCCGAGAAAACTTTGAGATGTTTAGGTGAGACTGTGGGGATGATGGGTGTTTTGATGGGCTTGATTTGGGTAGAAGGGTAAAATTCTAGATGACTTTCTAGGAAGATGGCATTTGTCCCAGTTCCATGTGCTGAAAGAGGGTTGTGAGTGATGGTGGGATTGAAATTAGCTGGCGGGGCGATGATACCCCGATCTATTAGGACTTGGATCACATTTCTAAGGTGGAAGCATAGTCAGTGATATGACTTGTGGATTAGTGAAAGTGACAATGGGTATTATTTTTGAAGTTTTTAGGGAGTTGATTTGGTAATGGTCGAGGTTACAATGATTTGATGAGATTTCTAGTTAGTAGAGCCTGGTAGACTTTGGATATGGGAGAATAAATCTTGGTGTATTCTTTTTTGTGAGGATTGGGGAGACTTGCGGGTTCCTAAGAAGTTACCGGTTGGGCTATGTTGTTTATGGTTGAGATAGAGGCACTAACAGGCTTCTCATACTTCTTCGGTGTAAACTATCTAATGGCCTTCTTCAATTTTGATTCCACTTTGGTGACACCTTCTTCAATTTCCACACTAGCCTCTCAGAAGGATTGAAAGTTTGGGTAATACTATCCTCTCATAGATGATCAGATACGAGGCAAGAAATTCTTCTTGACAATGCTGACTTGTTCCTCCGCAAAAGGCCTATTAGTCATAGTGGTAGCCTTCTCTCTCCACCATCCAATAAAGCTATGGACTGATACCCTTGGTTTTTGCTTTAGCAGTTCCTAGGTCTCTCTGTGTGATCTCTAATTCTTTATTGTATATGTACCGACACATGAATTCTAGAGCCACATCTTCCTAACTACGGATATTGGATTCTTCACGAGACAAGAACCATCAGATGGTGATTTCTTTTAAGGTCTACTGAAATATTTAGTCCACTATCTCTTTGAAGGCACTAAGAAGGGTCATCGCTTGGTGATAGCTTCGAAGGTGCACAATTAGGAGCCCGCTGCCCCCAAACTTCTCGATGTTTGGCATCTTGAGCTTTTCTAGAAGTCTAGCTTTAGGATAATCATACATATGGGTGTAATTCATATAGTTATCGAATATCTTAACTTGGTCAAACTTTTATGATAGCAGTCTAAGGTCTTCATTGACCTTGTTTAGTTCATCTTCTTTGGGATTCATGGGTACTGGCAGATTAACCCCCTGGATGGGCAAGGTTAAAAATCAAGAGCTGATCTGGAGGAAGTCTATTTATATATGGGGTGCGCGGGACATGATGGTATTCTTCTTCGACCCAAACAGGCTTGGGGGCAGGTGAACCCATCACATGAAGAAAGAGGACCTTGGGTTCTTTGGGAATCTGGGCTCGACATCACTACATTTTTTAGACATCGGTTGGAAGGTTGCCAATCTCGGTGTTGAGTTATGCTAGGTCGACCATTAGATATGGCTGGACATTCGTTGCTTGGTCGGTGTTCTCCATGTAGAGCTCATGGATGTAAATCCCAAATTCGATCGATGTAGAAGAAGAAGTGATAGAGAGCTTTTTGGTATGTCGTCGTTGTTGAAAGCCTATATAATCAAAACCCTTCAATTACCTATAAACGTAGAACAAAACTAGAGAATAGTGGTAAGTGAGGTATCAATCCAAATCAAGGGAGTGAAATGAAGGAGAAGCTCATGCAATTCAATTTTATTTCATTTTGTTTTGGACTTTTTACTTTTTCTATTTTTTCAGCTTTTTCAATATTAAAACAATTTTGTGATGAGGATGAAATAAGACTAAACTAAATCAAAGATCTAAAGACTAACTAAAAAGTATGTTGAAAATAAGTGAAATATAACTAAATAAAAATGTAAAATATGAGATGAATGAGGAAATCAAAGTGAGAACCAACAAGGGATAGGATGACACCAAATATTGTACTTAATCAAAATTAATTAATTCATTAAAATTAATTATCCCAAGTTAGTATCAGAATCACAAATCAACTCACGTTGCAAATGTAATTTTAATAATAACAGTTTAGAAAATTAAATTCAACACTCCTACAATTCTTGAAAAGTAGACCTAAACATCATTTAATAAATCACCCGCTACGATCGATTTGTTAAATTAGTTTAAGTCATGAAAAGTAGCATAGAGTTGAATTTCAAATAAATAAAGTCACATTTTAGAAAAACCTATCTCTAGTTCGATTCTAAAATGGAAAATATGACTAGAAATCTCGATTTTCTCTTGAAAATCATTTACCCTATCTCGAGGCATAAATCAAAATGTAAGAGTGAAAAATTAATTATCAAATGGACATTTAATTTAAATAAACTAATTAAAATGGGATGAACATCAAATAATGGGATCACTCGACCCCTTGATAGGGTTTCTAGCCTAAAATGGTGACAAAACACAACAAATGTAATACTATCAACAAACTAAGCATGAAATAAAAAATAGAGATAAGATAACAAATCTTAGAATCAAGTCCCCTTGAATTGCAAGTTGAACTCCAAACTCTTCTATACAATCCAAACTCTCACACTTTAATCCTCACAAAATCTCTGATGAAAAATAAAAGAATTAAAAAATATATTTAGAAAGATGTTTCTCTCCCTATTCTTCTCTCCATGGTTTTCTCTCTACAATGCTTCTTGTCTTCAAATGAGCCTTCTTCTTCCTTAAATAGTAGGCATGGGCCTAAGGGGCATATTTAGAAGATAATTGTGCATGTGTTATGGGTTAGGTATTGAGTGTGGTTAAGTTCGGGGTTAAATGGGAAAAATGAGGGTAAAAGGTATTAGGGGTATATGTCGTATTGGATAAAACGACTGTTAAAACACGTGGGCTATTTTTATTTATTTGGGTTCTTGGTCTATGGTTGGCTTTAAGCATGTGAAAATCGTGGCTTTGGGTAACCGGGTTGTGGCAGTGGATGGAATCGGGTAACAGGCCCAATTCTGGTAACGGGTTATGGAACGGAGCAGGGGGTCAGGTTGAGTCAAGTGGCTAGGTCGCGGGTTGATGCTCTAGATCTGGACGGAGATAGGAGGGTTAGATGAGTCCTGTTGGTTTGAGAGTTTAAAACCGATTTGGCCTGGCTGGTTTTTAGAGGTGGATGATCCAAGGTGGGTTTTGTGATGTAATCGGGTTCAAAGTGGGGCAGGTGCTGGATTCGGGTTGGTCTTCGGTGGGTACTGGTTGTTGGGTGGTGTTGAGAACTCGGGTGAGATTGGGTTTAGTCAGGTTTAGGTCCAGATCTGCTTGGGTTGGATGGGGTGGAGCAGGTGATGGGTAATTCCGGGTTGTTGTGGATATGGGAGATGGAGATGGGTTCAATTTTAATGGTGGGTGGTGGAGAGATGAGAGATTGGTGTGTAAATGGTGGATGAGAGAGAGTGGTAGAGTTGTGTGGGGAATTAGAGTGAGGATGAGTGTGGAGGTGATGTGTGCGTGTCAGTGTTTGTACCTAACTAAAAATAAAATTAATAAAAATAAAATCCTAATCTATATAAAAAAAACTAAAATAATAAAATAAAAGAAATAAAAAAAAGTCTAATAAAAATAAAAAGTAAAGTCCTAAAAAAAGTAAAATCTAATAAAACTAGAAAAATAAATTCCTAAACAAACTTATATGAATAAAATAAGATAAAAACTAAAAACTAAAAGTAACTTCCTATAAACTAATCCTAATGAAAATAAAATAAAGGCTAAAAATTAATAACTAATAAAAATAAAAAATAAAAATACACTAAGTAAAAAGAAATAGAAAAATAGAAAATAAAACCTAGAAAATTCTAAATAAATCTAAAATAAAACATAAAAATAAAACGACTTAAAATAAAAGTCTAAAAATAATAAAAGTACGATAGGGCTAGGCCACGGGGTAGGTTAGGGAAGTGGATTGGGATTTAGATCCATTCAATGCTCATTTTCCTTGAAATAATCGTTTGAACTTTGCAAACGCCAATTGACCTAAAAAATAAACAATAAAGCGCATCAGGCTGAATTTTATCGAGAATTAGCAGTAAAAATGCGTCTATTCGGGGTATAAAATGTACACTTTTGGGTGCTTATGAAGAAGGGGTAGAGCTTTGGGGCTGTTTGACAGAAGATCGAAGCCAATAGGGATTTAGGCTAAAGTTGGGTATGCGATTGACCTAAGAGGGAAAATGGTTCAAATTTATTTTTGAAGGAAATAGGGATAATGTTTTTGGTATTTTTCAAGGAAATGAGGAAAAAATGTTAATAGTATTTTTGGTTTGTTTGAAGAGGAGGAAAAAATTAGAGGAATCTTAACATGATTATTATTATTGGTATTATTAGGTTTTCACTTGTATTAGGTTTGCCCAAATGCATAATAATACCGAAAAACACTCGAGCCTAGGAAAATAGGGTTTAAAAATGTAAGACATGATATGACTTGTTTCTAGGCTCACGGATCGAGTCCTATTTTTAAAAAAGGTAAAATAACATTAAAATTCGTTAGGTATACTGACCAAAAATTTTGGAAGAGTTTCGCATGATAATCAGAAAACTAAATATGAGTGACCTAGATTTAACGGTTATATGAGGTTTATGCACTTGTTGGTTTAGTGTAAGGGTTCCGCCCTTAGCATGACTTCGATGATATACCTCTTGCCTATAAAGGAAATCATTCAATGGTATATGTGGACAAGCCATTTGATATACCAGAGTTTATGTAAATTGCCTCACGATATGGCTTGTGGGGGCGGTACAGGTGAGAACAAATGTGATGTACTTGACGTGCATGAACGAGTTCCCTACTATATACCTCCAGTCGTGAGGTCGATCAAGTGATATGATGTGGGTGGAATCATTTAATATACGTAGAATGTACTAGTCCAATGGAAGGTGGTAATCATATCACTTAGGTTAACTGCGCCCCAGTGAATCCAACTCCTATCACAAAGTGACCACCTAGTATGGGAAAAAAATTGTTCAATATTGCAATTCTTTTGGTGATGGGGTCACGAGTCTTAATTAGTATATCATGGAGATAGAGAATTTCTATTTTTATTTTCATGATGGGTAAAGGAAGTAAGTCTATACAAGTATCATGGAAAGTAAATCTAGCATGAAACATGGAGACTATACTACGCATGGTGATGTGGATATATACATATAAGTGAGTGATGTGTTAGTATTTGCAAGTGAGTGTGTGTGGTAGTGAGCCTATACATCAATCAACTACAAGTGGTGTGTAATATAAGTGAGCATTGAGATATATACATGTGTGAGAAGTGTGGGTGTGTGTTAATAAAGCCTAACCATGGATAATCTAAGTGGCGTGTGGAGCATGTGAGTAGAAATGAAACTATATACAAGTGTAAGTGTGTTAGGTGAACATGGAAAGTATATACAAGTGTGTGAAGTTTATAAGTGAGTGAAAAGTGATATATACATGAGAAGGGAGCATTATAGTTATAAGGATGAGGTAGATATACATAAAAAGTAAATAGATGAGTAAAGGGAACATACAGGTAGGAGCATATGCACATATGTAGAAAAGAATAGATACCATGTATAATTAGAGTCTAGTCATCTTAAAATATCGTCCCCAGTGGAGTCACCATTTTAACCATCCTCGGGCTTCCCTCGAATTCCCTCCAGGGAATGCAGGGGGTTTTGCCCTTTCTTAGGGTGATTGGCCTTCGTCAATGTGGGGGATAGTGCATAGAGATAGAGTCTCCATCCTATTTTGCACAAAATAGGCAAAATCAATGTCGTCGCCTCAAGAGAACGATCTCAAGGATAATAGTGATGCTTGCGAAACAAATTAGTTCAAAGGTTCAAGGACTAAGTTGCAGATTGGGATAGTGTTAGGCACCAATACCACCATTTTGGGCTCTTATGGGCATGTGTAAATATTATCCTATTAGACTCCGTGAAGTGTGTGATCATGTGCATAATATAAGTGAAGAATGAAATCATTCAACTCGCATTACGGAAAAAGACGGATTGAATTCATCCTCAGGAGTGTTCCCAGAAATAAGAATTCAAAAAATAATATGAGTGTTTGTCGAATCACAAGTCAGTATGGAAAAGCGAATGCATATATTGAATGAAATACAAGGATGTGAGAATGGATATTCATAAAGAATACATATCTACGATATGAAGGAAACGTATAAATATGCATAAGGGAGGACTCGAATCTTAGGATTAGCCTAAGACACCTACATAGCCTAGTGGGAATCAAAGTCAACATAGTTCAAAGATACATTGAGTGGGGTTTAAGCCATAAATCCAAATGGGCGATTTCTCTTATGTATGTGTGTGGAGAAAATGGGATTTAAGAGTGAGTGTGAGATGAGAATCCATCTTTTGGAATTTATTGATAAACCCTCTTTTTCTTGTTTTTGGTTTTTTTATGAAAGTAAATTATGTGAAAACACTACTAATAAAGGGTTTACAGTAGATGTGATGTAAATAAGTAAAATGCTGTCATAGATAAAGTAAATAACACTAAAATGGGAGAATTATAGAAAGACATAGAGAATTTGACCTCCTTATGGGTGCTTGATATTGATCTTGAATGTAGATTTGTTGATGTTGTAATAGTATGAAAGTTGTATGGAGAGAGATGGGGGTAATTTACCAAGCGAGGTAAGAAAATGATGGTAGGGGATGTGGGAAAATGTTTTTTTTAAAGAAATGGGATAGCTTAGAATTTGAGATAATGTTATCTGACTTACTGAGAGGGGTGTTCAGGGGTGCCTTTAAAATTTAGGTCATGGAATATATTTATGGGGCCAAGGGAGTGACGATCGACAGGGTTTCGGACGTGCCTATCGGCATAGCGCCTTAGGCACACTACCATTAGGAAGGGGCCCTAAGGTGCCATTTGGCAGTCCGGGACACGTTTTTTGGAAAATGATCATAAAAAGCAAATCTTATGTCAGAATCATGTACAGGGTAAACCATTAAAAAGGTTATTTATATCCCTTCAAGAATTCATTGAACCCTTCCCGAGTGAGAGTTTACCAAGGCCCGAAAGGGCCCAAAAGTGCCCATTGGTCACTGGATAGGAAGTTTTCAAAGGAAAATGGATTGTTCGTCTGAACAGTAAGGCCAATTTGTGCACATGATAGATCGTTGGAAAGTTTATTTAGCTCCCTTCAAAATTTCATTTAGCTTCAATCAGTTCGGAGAGTTGACTAAGGTCAAATAAGGTTCAAAAATATCTGATGACCATCAGAGTAAAATGGGTCGTTCGTCCCTACCGTAAGGATGATTAGCGCATGGGGTGGATATTTTGAAAGGGTGTTCATATCCCTTAAAAGATTTATTTAGATTATTATCATATTGATAGTTTACTATAGTCAAACGAGGCCCAGGAGCACCAGGTGGCGTCTAGATCAATTTTTAGAGTAAAATGGCCCATTCGTCTGAATCGTAGGGCTAATTTGCGCACGGGGTGGACTATTGGAAATGGGATTCAAAGACCTTCGAAGTTTCATTGATTTTTTTCTCAATCAAGAGAGTTGACTGGAGTCAAATGTGGGTCTGAGATGAACTGGTGGCCTTCACATCAGTTTTTGACATAAAATGAACTGTTCGTTCGAATTGGAAGGTCGATTTGTGCATGGGGAGGATCATTGGAAAGAGGATTCAGAGCCGTTCGAAGATTAATTGAGCTTTCTCTCAAGCGAGAAAGTTGACTATAGTCAAACAGGGCCTGGAAGCGCCCAGTGGCCTTTAGATCGGTACTCCGAGTTTCACCTATGGGTTACGATTAACGAGTGAGCATTAAGGACCTAAGGAGGTGCTTAGGGTGTACTAGTACGGGGTGCATACACACTATTTTAGCTAGTGGACTGAAATATATGTAGCTATGCACATTGTTCAAATCCTAACCGTGCGTATGGTGTCGTGCACATGGGCCCAAAATGGACCTTGCGAACAATTTAAAGCCAGAGTGAAAATAGGCTTCAAAATCAAGAACTTATAAATTCATTTAATTTCCCAATAGATTTACACAACACATCTCAAAGACAAATTCACTTGTTTAACCTTTTAAAAAACATATTTTGAAAAATGTGCAAGTGTGTGTAGAGCGACTTGATCGATCTTCAAAGACCGAAAGTCAATGTTTTAAAATGAACGAGCCTCACTCTACTCAAATGTCTCACCAACGATCCTATATAGGTCAAATTACCTAATGACTCAATGCTTTGACGTAGAGTTTATCCAAGTTTTATATAGTACACATATTGACATTTTCACACTGAGCCACAACAAAAGGCGATGATTATATTATCCATATATTATAAAAGAATTTTGATGTATAATGGTGGTGAAACAACGATTTAAAGATCCTAGACCAATTAGAACTTTTTAGTAAATGATACATGCTAGAGCCTCTCTATGGAATTATATTGTTGATGACAAAATACACCTAAAATGGCTCATTTTTATTTTTTAGAAAAAAACATATTTTTTTACAAAGGGAAGAGGGCGAATCTGATGACATGGAACAAGAATTTCTCGTTATAAGATATCTTTGCCATTTTAAAAGTTCTAGTTCAATCATGGTATTAGGACCATATTGGGAGAATTATTATAACTTTCATCATACAACAAATACACGTTGGGATGAAGATTCAGGCAGTGACAACTAGTTTCATTGATGTTACCACGAAGCTTGTTCCATCTCAATGACATTGTTATGTTGGCTCAAATATATTCACATGCCCAACTTCTAAACTCCACAACAAATATTTATGTATCTTATGACTTGAACTATCATTTGTGGAATTTGCATGTCGGGATTGGTATTTTATTGAAATGAATTTTGTTATTGTACTTATCTTTGCTTAAATGTTAAATTGTTGATTTTATTTTATTGATAAAGTTCCTTGTTAATGAAAAACATAAATGGTTAATCGACATTACATATAACAAAATAAATTACAAAATTGTAAAATTAAATTGACCACATATATTTGTCCCAATTGGAAGGATTTCTCGATCGACAGTGGTTGTTGTGTTTAACAAGTTCAGATGACATAGGAGCGAATGAGTTAGAACACTAGTTGAGTTATTTGGTCTGGAATCTTCATCAGAGTGTAATAGATATATAATTTCAACACAACTCAATGATGCCATTAATGAACTAATCTCATGTATGCTAAATATGCTTCCTATCAAGTGTTAAACCTTCAAATTATTGCTCTACTCAACCCGTCCATCTTTAATACTACATTGTAAATTTTTTTGTAATACTTGGGCATTTTAAAATGAATTTGGAATAATTAAGTGAATTGAATAAAATTGGGAAATTTATATTTCCATGGTAGTGTAATTTGAAAAAATAAATAATTGAGTAATGTAAACTATTGCATGTTATTTGTATGCATTAGTTAATCGTTTAAATTAATGATCCTTAGATGCTAAACAGTTCAGTAAAATTAATATCGTAGTTGGTAAATTATTTTAGTGAAGCTTAAGTTAAAATAATAATAACGACGTGCCATTTTATTTTAATTGGACTAGTTATGGGTTATATTTTGGATTAGACTTTTAGGGACCTGTGGAAGCCTAAATATGGTTAAAAGTAGTAGGAAAACACACCCAGAGTTGGTTTAACCATATGGGTAAGTTTAGTCATGTTTGCATTGAGTTTAGAGTTTCATAAGCACATATAATTTTGGTTACTTAAAATGACAAAAAATGTTTATAACTGTTTAAGTACGAGTTTAACCCAGTCCTAGCTTCATTTCACCATTTAAACTAAACCCATGCCTAAATTCAAGAGAGTGGAGTGAGACACAAGTTTGGAAATGAGGAGGCAATGAAGGAAAAATTGGACGAGAAGATTATGGACACACAAAGAAGGCATTTGAACTAACAAATCTTGGATCAATTCTCTTCACTCATAAAACTCTAATGTTAAGGCAATAATTATGCCTTACCCTTTCCCTTTGATTCTATATGATAATAATACGATTATGTTGAGACATTATTAAAAAATATTGATTTAGTTAAATGATATTAATCATGGAATTAAAAAAAATTGAGGATTGGAACTTAATTGACTAATTCGTATCAAAATCAGGTAATTTTAACTTTAATATATGATAAATTAATTTTATATACTTCATCTTGTTAAATATCTGGAAAATTATATTGATATAAGAGAATCACCTTATGCTAGTTTGAGGAATTGATGAAATTTAAATTCATGTAGAAATAGGTCAATATGTATAATTGAGTTATAATATATTCTAAATTAGATAAATTACATGTGTTAGAAAACATGGTGGTATGTTAATTCAGGATAATGTTCATGCTTTAGGCTTTAAAGT
This sequence comes from Sambucus nigra, assembly GCA_949130495.1. Classification (NCBI taxonomy): domain Eukaryota; kingdom Viridiplantae; phylum Streptophyta; class Magnoliopsida; order Dipsacales; family Adoxaceae; genus Sambucus; species Sambucus nigra. The sequence goes on from OX422213.1 coordinate 56,924,229, forward strand.
TTTAATTATGTATTATGCTTAATCACGTAGTTAATCTTACAGTAGTTGGTAGAAAAATATGGTTTTATTGTTTAGAAGTGCTTCTTTACATCCTTAAATAATCCTCATAACATCAAAAACTATTTTTTGTGGATTAACATGAATTTAGGTTGAGTTTTGGATTAAATCCTGTAATAAAAAATGGGGCTGGATTTTAGGGTCAAATTGATATGGCCCTTGGACTTTGTGTGATAGTGTTTTTTTATGGTTTTAGGGCATTGGTTGGTTTAGAGTTTGTTTGGGGTGGTTCTTAAATAATGTTAATTAATAATTTAATCTATGTTAGGGTCAAAGTTTGGAAATGGGTAACAACCTAAACTACTAAAACAATTAAAGTTTTCGGTACGTGGGCGTATGCTTTGAAGATGTTAATAACGTACTAAATAAATTTAATATTGGAACACTCCTAAGTTGTACACTAGGACCATTAGGTTGATATCTTAATTATTGTTATCTTTAAAATCCTTGGGTGGTGATATGGTATGCTTGGGATGTTAATTCACTATTAGGAACGAATACATTGTTTGTGGCAACTATTTATAGGTTGGATGTGCTTATATGGATAGCCCACGTGGGTTTAATTAGATATTTTATTTTATTACCTTATGTGCATGAACCTACTATGGGTATGGTGGGTGATTACAATCATGGTGAGTATACTAGTCAGGTATTAATGGGACTGATTCAGCACAAATATTGTATTTTCACCCCTTATACTTATGCATTTTAGCCCCCTTAGGTACCTTAAATACTATATTTATGCTCATTAACAGACGACCTCCGTTTTATATGTTAACATGGCATATGATTTATAATTGAGATTTTGTAGGTATTTCGGTGCTTAGTGTGAAGTTCTGTAGCTTTCGGGAAAAGTTTCATTGAATATTGCAGCTTCGAGAGCATTTTAGTAATTTCATCATTTGAATTTCAATCCCGGCCTCTTCATCAATTTTGAATCGCTTTGATTTCTCTTCGCGTGGCCCCCGATGATGCATGAATCCGAGTTGTATCGAAGGAGATATGGCATTTTTAGGATGATTTTGACTTCAAAAGCACACTCAAAGGCACATTCAAGGGCATTTTTGTCATTTCATTATTTGTGTTTTGTATATAATGTCTTCTTGGATGTTTTATCCATCTTAGTTATCTTCGCATAGCCTCCGATCGTGCCTTATTCCGAGTTATAACGAAGAAATTATGGTATTTTTCGTAAACTTGGACAAAGCTGCAGCAAGCAGACCTGTAGGGTGAGAATCGATTCGCAAAAGTGCGAATCAATTCGTTTTGCCACATATTCAACTTTTTTCATCTCCCCTGTTTTTGAATTGATTCAGACCCCTATTTTTAGATTTCATTTTATTAAAATTATGCCATATTGGGGTTTTGTATAAATACAACTTTCTCTCATTTTATGAAATATCTCATTTATGCAATAGATTTTAGGGTTTGGTTAGGGAGCTAAGCCCTTCTCCATTTTTCATTTCTTTGTAAGTTGTTCTTCTACTATTCGTCATCCTCTCCATTAATATGGTTGTTTTTCTTCATTTATTGCTTTGATAATTAGGTTTCATGATTTGTTGAATTAGTTTATTATGTTTATTTATTACTTTCTTAGTTAAATAGTGTAAATTAGTTTAGTTTCATGCCTTGTCACAAGTTAAATAGGGTCGGAGTTGCGTTTCCTCCATTAACGGGCGTCGAGCTCCAAAAGTTAAATTTTGCGTAAAATTACTTTTAATTGAACTCTCGCGTATCAAAGTCGGATTTTTATGCATTTAACTTTCTTTGTCACGCGACGTTAGTGTTTATAGAGATAATCTGAATTTAATCCGCAAATGACCATTTTTCATTAAATGTTTACTCTCGCAACTTTGGATTGAATTCCTTATTGTGTGATGTTTGTGCTTAACTGAAATGCTTGGTTAAATAGATTTCAAACTCAAATTCTAATTATTAGTAGTTTAGCTCGTGTGGTGCGAATGCAATCCAGATTCTCGCTTTTTTATTATTTAGAGTTAACTTCTTTAGTTTTCCTTTTTCTCCATAACACCCCATCAGCTTTTACACTTTTATTCTTGAAGTAATAAATTAACTACCAATCTAATCAAAACTCCCTGTGGATTTCTAACGATACCCGACTTACAGCTGTACTTGCCTCGCAAGTGTAGTAGTAGCGTAGGTTTTTGTATTGAGGAGGTGAAACGAAAACAACGATTAGCATTCATAGGTGACGCTACTTTTCACCCTTGATCAAAATGGCGTTGTCGCAGGGGAGTGTGTTTTAGATTGTAGTTGATTTACTATTTGTAATATTTCTTTTATTCATATTTGTATTCTTTATTTTATCCTTTCTTTTTTACTTGTGCTAGATTATTTCGAAAAATTATAATTTTGGCGCTTGTTGCTTTTGTTGAATTAGCTTATTTTGAAATCCCTCACCATAAGTCTTTAGATAAATTTAATTGTTATGCTAATAGTTCTTAAAGTTACACTCCCAAAACAATTCGAGAATGCCTATAATTTGTTGATTATGAGTGTCTTGGACGTGAAAAATAAGAAGTTGTAGGTAATACCACATTGCCTTGGGATGGAACTTTGCATTGTGGTAATAAGTAATTTAATGACGAGGGTACGATTTATGATGCTTGGACAAAGAAAAACGTTCAACTCGATCAGATCATTTCTTCTTAAAAAAGCTCGGTTGATGTTGAATCTTATGTTTCACCTACACCCATTTTTAAGGAAGAAATAATTGAGAGTGATCCAAGGACTGTCGATTGTCCTTCACTTCCTTCATTCCCTACTATTCTCGAACCGTTAAATTTATCACAAAAACCGATTGAAAGTCTTGTGGACTTTGACCCGATTCTTGAATGGGAATGTTATTTTGAGATGGTTCATCTCATGGGCTATTCACTTTCACTAGCCTCACCTCCCCTTCCATTTAAAGAACCTTGGGGATGTCATTTTAATTTTTTCGAGATTAATGTGCTCTTGTCCCCCATTTTATCCAAATCCCCAATCACCCCACTAATGTTTTTAATCGGTGATGGTTCATTTCTTACGCCTTACAAATGCCTTCCGTTGTTCAAATGGAATTCTTATTTTCCGGGCGGAAAGCTTTCAAAGGAGGGACCATCGCTTATTCCTCAAAGCCAAATCGTATTTTGGTCGGACACTTAAAATTTAGACTTCTAGTGTATAGTTAGTTAGAAGTCCGAATAGTAGGTTGTAAATAGTTAGTTTTTTTATTCTTTCTTTCTTTATTATTTTCTTTCCTTTTAATTTAGTCTAGTGTAATTAGTCAAACTTTGTGTTATTTATTTTCTTTATGCTCGGTACTAACATGTTTTGTTCATTCTTTGGACCCGTAATAATGGGGATTGCTCTAATTTTGGGTAATATCATTCTTTTCCTAATTTTGTGTTGTGTTCTTAATGAGCATTGAGGGCAATGCAACATTTAAGTTAGAGGGTGTGAGATATTTTATCCATTCCATGTTTAGTCCATGGATTTTATCACATGTTAGTTATAAAGCATGTTTTTTGTTAAAAATTAAAAAATTTCAAAAATATTTTCTTTCCTTTTTCTTCTTTGTTGGGCATTTTGCCTTGTTTCCGATTATAAATTTCAATAATTGTCCGATCCAATAGATAATTCAACAACGCGTGTTCTCGATTTTAGAAGTTATTAGACTTTAGTCCTCAAATCATTGATAATATCAATAACTTCATGAATTAAACTTTATCCAATGAGCATTTGCGCTTTCCTTATTATATTGATTTGGTTTAAGATTTTTATAAATCGGTAATCTTTTGTTACATTTTATATACTTACATCGAGTGAGATTTGTGCTGTTTTTTTGCTTGTGAGTGCTATACACTTTTCTTTCCCCTTTGAAAACATTGAATCTGTCGGTAATTTCTTTATTCTTTCATTTGATCATTCATTATTTCAATTTATATCTTGAAATCTGTTACTTGAGCATGATTTTCAAAGTTCGTTTTGACTAGAGAATTGCGTAAACTTTATGAAATGATCATAGACAATCTTTGTTATATCACCCATATTAGCCTTGACCTCACCTTATCTTTCCCTAGTCAACCCCTTTGAGCCTAAATATATTCTTTCGTTTCATAAGCCCAAATCCCATAACCAACTCCACATTGGAGTTATAAACCATAAATATAACCTTACATACCTTTGTTTGGAATGTTACTTGGTATTGAATGATGTTATTGTTTTGTGGTTGCAATTAAGCATGAAAAGAGTGAGAAAAGTGAAGGGAAAAAGAAAAAAAAAAGTGAAAAAGCAAAAGAAAAACATGAGAAAAAGAAGAAAAGAAAAAGAAAGAGAAGGTTTGTATATGTTTTATATAGTGTTCACTAATACTTGTTACTATCCAATTCATATTTAATGCTTGTTTTGGAACATGTTTTCCAATTTTTTATATTGCCCACTATTTACCATTATCCCAAGTTTCATCCCTGAACACTTTGAATTCATACATATACCCTTCATTTCGTACCTTAACCCCTAACCTACATTACAACCCTATAAAGTTCTATGTTATCTTAGGGTGCATTTAATTTAAAAGTCATAATAGTTTGGATAATCTGTGAAAATGCATTTCGCCTCTTTTAATGTGCGGTATCTTTCATTGAGATTACAATTTTTAATTTCCTATATAGCATTCTTCATTAGTGACATGTGTGAGACCTAGTTTCCATTTACATATACTCTTTATGACCGCGTGTCCCGTGTATTACCTCCATTTTCATAGTGAATTCATTTGTAGAGTGTAATATCTGGTGAGGATTGACTTATGCATGATTTTATGTTTATGCGGTTTATATAAGTTTTGTCTAAATCATACTTTTCATGTTCTCTCTTCTCTCCCACTTTTAAGGTTTCAATTCTATTAGGTGCATTCTATAATGTTAATAACAACGCTCTTTTGTTTGAATTCGTTCGATATGCTAATACCATGTAGGGGTTTAATGGCTTATTGCATACACTAAATTCAATTCTTCTCTCGCGAAAGTGGCTTTTATCTCTTTTGTACATATCTCCATTTTTGTGGTTTACTTATTTTTCTTCTTGCTTTGTACTTCATTGCCAGAGAGTAGCAATGTGTAAGTTGGGGGGGGGGGGGGGTGATTCAACACAAATATTGTATTTTTCATCCCTTATACTTATGCATTTTAGTCCCCTTGGGTACCTTAATTCCTATATTTATGCTCGCTAACAGAAAACCTCCGTTTTAAATGTTAACACGCTATATGTGGTATAATTGATCTTTAGTAGGTATTTCGGTGCTTAGTGTGAAGTTCGGTAGCTTTTAAAAAAAGTTCCATTGAATATTGTAGCTTCAGGGGCATTTTAGTAATTCTAGCATTCGTATTTTAATCCCTACCTATTCATTCAAGTTGAAGCCCTTTGATTTCTCTTCGTGTGGCCCCTGACGGTGCATGAATCAGAGTTGTATCGAAGGAGTTATGGCATTTTTAGGATGGTTTTGACTTCAAAAGCACACTCAAGGGAACATTCAAAGGCATTTTTGTCATTTCATTAGTTGACTTTTTGGATTCTTTGATGTTCTATCCCTCTGAGTTATCTTCGCGTAGCATCCGATCATGCCTCATTCTGAGTCATAAGGAAGAAGTTTCGACATTTTCCGTAAAGTTGGACAAAGCTGAAACAACCAGACCTATAGGGTGCGAATCGATTCGCGAAAGTGCGAATCGATTCGTTTTGCCATAGAATCTACTTTTTTTTATTTCTTCCATTTTCAAATCGATTCAAACAAGTCCGAATCAATTTGGTCCCCCATTTTTAGATTTCATTTTATTACAATTATGCCATTTTGGGGTTACAACTTTCTCTCATTTTGAGAAATATCTCATTTATGCAATAGATTTTAGGGTTTGGTTAGGGAGCTAAGCCCTTCTCCATTTTCCATTTCTTTGTAAGTTGTTCTTGTACTATTCATCATCCTCTCCATTAGTATAGTTATTTTTCTTGATTTCTTGCTTTGATAATTAGATTTAATGATTTGTTGAATTAGTTAATTATGTTTATTTATTGCTTTCTTAGTTAATTAGTGTAAATTAGTTTAGTTTCAATCCATGTCACTAGTTAAATAGGGTCAGGATTGCGTTTCTGCCATTAACGGGCGTCGAGCTCCGAAAGTTATATTTCACGTAAAATTGAATTTAATTGAAACCTTGCGTATCAAAGTCAGATTGTTATGCATTTAACTTTGTTTGTCACGCGACATTAGTGTTTATAGCGATAATCCGAATTTAATTCGGGTGTGACCATTTTCTGCTAAATGTTTGATATCACAACGTTGGATTGAATTGCTTATTGTGTGATGTTTATGCTTAATTGAAATGCTCGGTTAAATATCTTTCGAATCGGGATTCTAATTATTAGTAGTTTAGCCCATGTGGTGCGAATGCAATCCCAATTCTCGCTTTTATATTTCTTAGAGTTAACTTCTTTATTTCCCCATTTTCTCCATAACACACCATCACATTTTACACTTTTATTCTTGAAGTAATAAATAAATTACCAATCTAATCAACACTCCCTGTGGATTTTCTACGATACCCGACTTAGTGTTGTACTTGCCTCGCAAGTGTTGTGGTATCTTAGGTTTTTGTATTGAGGAGGTGAAACAAAAACAACAGTTAACGTTCCTACGCGATGCTACTTTTTACCCTAGATCCGACAAGTCAAAGTATGTACATTTTTTGTTCATTTTTTTATTGCATATATATTTATGGGCCAAACTATTAATTATCATTATTACGGGATTGATATCCCCTATAATTTGGCATAGTTTATAGGAAATATTTGAACCCCACAACTTGTGAATACCAGCCTTTAATCATAATGAGTGTATATTAGTCTTACCGTTCCCATTATGGCAAATAATTTTTTAATCGAGGTTTGAATTATAAGGAGGGAATAAACTCCTTCCATATATCCTCCACCTCTATTTATGGATCATCCTGTTAGGAATTCTACATCATGACTCGTCAATATTTAGAAGAAATGGTTGAATGAGCGAGTTGAAAAAATTTCCCACTTAAAGAGATAATTGACTGAGCAGTCTAAAGGATGTGGGTTGCTTCCACAACCTTAAACATTGTAGAAGAAGGATAATATTATTTTCTAAAATCCCTCCTACTAATAACAACAACACAACATGTACGTCTATATGTCCATGAGTGGCATATCCTAATCGTCCCCAAGGAAGGCACTCCCATTTCCATGGATGATCTAATCCTAAAGGCTAACTGGTTTGGCTAGTAGAATCCAATGACAACAATAATTCGACAAAATCTCAGCCTTCTAGGAAGTGTTGATTGCAAAGAAAAGGGTGAGTTTATTAAGAAAGAGTTGTAGGGATCATAACTTAACAAAGATGCCGAAATATCTTGTTAGAAAGTCTTTGCATCACAGGTCTACCTCCCTCTTTAACATTGATATAAAATCATCGGATCCCCCAAAGAAGTTATTTGTGCCAAAGGTCATAACATATGATGGCAAGATTTATCCAACCAATCATATTAGGCACTATTGGCAATTCATGTTCCTGTGGAGCCATAATGATATACTAATGTGCTATGTTTTCCTGTCTACTTTCAATGAGACCGGACTTAGACGGTTTACAAGATAGCCCCTAAATTATTATCTTTATTCAGGGAATTATCCAAGAAATTTATTGCTCATTTTATCAATAGTAGCAAGAAAGTGAAGGAAATTGACTTCCTAATTACCATCAGAATGAAAAAAAATGAGTCTCTTAGGAAGTATGTTCAATGAAATTTATAATTGCAATGAGACATTGGTCACTTAGTGTTTTAAATTTGGACTTTCCATATACAACGATCTTAATCAATCGCTCACTAAGAACACGACATAATCAATGGATGATCTGATGGCAAGTATTGAAAAGTATACTAAGGTATAGTATGAGCTCCTCAATGTTGAGAATTGGTTCATTGAGTCTTATAATCCATATAAGTAGAAATGCTTATAGAAAGGATCAAAAGGAGGACCACAACCGACCTCTTCCAAAAAGGAAGGAAAAGAACAAATCATAAGGGACGATCAAGGAATTCGATTAATGGGAATGCCTACCAAGTAGTAGATACCTTTTTTTAATGAGACAATATACAATATCCTTCCTCAAATAAATATACAGCTTACTACAAGAATCCCCTAAGATAGAGAGCGATCTAATTAAGAGAGACATCAAACTATAGTGCACTTATCATCAAGATCATAACTACAAGCCGGAGAACTTCAATATTCTTAAGAATAACCTGTAAGACCTTGTCTAGGTTGGACATATCAAATAATACATTGATGTTAACAAAACAAAACCTTCAGGTCGATTCCATGCCACACATAAATAGGATGATTATCACTTTCCACTACTAGGAATGATTATAGCAATACATCATTACACTAATACATCCTAATGCACATGCAATAAGCTTCCAAAAAAATTAAAATTACAATCATAAGTATTGTAGATGGGGATATCGAAGACGATCCTCAACGAGATAGCATGCAAAGGTTTATTTTGATAATATGATCATGTTCTTTCATGAGGTCTTAGTCTGCATCAACCTTCCCTATATATGCACCTTAATTTATACTCTTAGGATGGAGAATTTTGATATAAATATTATAATGGTTGATTAGGGGAGATCCTTAGAGATCATTTATGTTAACTTGATCTAAACATGTATACAACATCTAAGGCTTGGATACAAAGGTCGGTCCTCTGATCTCTTTAAATGGCAATATGGAGATACTATTGGGGAAAATCAAGTTGCTAATTATGGTTGTCCCTATTAATTATGAGATTATGCTTCATGTTATCGAATGACAACCATCTTATAACTCCATTTTAGGTATAGGATTACTCCACACCATGAGGGTTGTGCCTTTTTTATGCATTAGAAATTCAAGTTCTTGGCTTATTTTGGAATTATTGAAGTCAAAAGCGATCAAGTGGAAGTACAAACTGTTTGTTTCCCACTATCAAACCCAAATAAGTCAAACCCAAGCATATTTAAGATGGTGACGATTCAAAGGGAGATCATACCATATAGTAACCAAAGGTCAGTCGTTCGAGGTGGAGGGGACGATACTCATGACCACCGATCGAGTGATGGAGGAACTCAAAGTTGAGCCTTTAGAATCATCACAACTGGAGAAGACTTTCCTATCGATTCTGAACTATCAGAAAATAATGTAGTACAACTCATTCATTTTCTTAAAATAAATGCCGACATATCTATTTAGAAGTGTTATGATCTTCTAGGAATCGACTCTGACATTGCTTCTCACCAATTTCACATGGATTCTATGTGTCATCCTGTTAGTCAGAAGTGGATGATATAAGGTCCAAAAAAAGGTCAAGGCAATTAAGGATGAATTTTATAATCTACTGCATGCCAAATCCATTAAAAGAAGTCTAATTTCTAGATTCGGTCTATGAGACAATAAGGGTTGGTCACCAAACCTAGGATAGTAAACAAAGTAACACAGTCTTACTAAAGAAGAAGAAAAGTTAAAAGTTGAAAGTTTATGTTGATTTTAAAAACCTCAACAAGGCCGGCCTAAAATATAGTTTCCTTCTCCGTATAATTGATCAGTTCACTGATTCAATTGTAGGCCATTAACAAATGAGTTTTGTGGAATACTACTCAAGCTATCCCCAAATTCCCTTATTCATCCCGATCAAAAGAAAACCTCATTTATTATAACTTTAACCCTCTATTACTACAAAGTCCATGTCGTTTAGTTTCAACGACATTGGGGAAATGTATCAACGACTTGTAAATATGTGTAGGAACAGGTTTATATTGATGGCATGCTCATAAAACATAATCATGCGTCTGACCACACCAGGGATCTACACACTACACCAAAATGGTCAAATTGGCACCCTTTAACCGTCCAGATTTGTCACAGTCAATGATCGTGACAAGGCCGTGACAAAGGCTTGTCACGGTCATTGACCGTGACAAGTCCATGACAACTATACTTGTCATGGACATGTCACGGTCATTGACCGTGACAATCCTATAAAGTTGTCATGTTCAAGGACCGTGACATGTCCGTGACAATTCAGTCAGTAAAACAAACCTCCCTCTTCTTTTTTCCCACTGATTCTAATTCCCTCCATTTATCTCTCTCTCTAGCGACTGCACTCTCTCTCTCTCTCTACAATTTTGGTACGTTTTTTCTCTCTCTATTTCTCCTCCATTTATGTATATGTGTATGTATATGTGCGTGTGTGTGTATATATATGTGTGTAAATATGTGTGTGTGGTGTATATATGCATGTGTGGGGGGGAGGGGGGCAACGCTGTGGGGAGGGGAGGGGGTGTATATGTGCGCACGTGTGTGTGTGTGTGTGTATATGCGTGTGTGTATATGTGCGTGTGTGTGTATATGTGTGTGTATGTGTGTGCGCGTATGGTGGGCAGTGGCAGTGGGTGGGAGGGGGCAGGGCTGGGGGGTGTGGGTGGGCAGGGGGCAGGGGGTGTGGGGCTGTGTGTGTATGTGTGTATTTTTTTAATTAAAATTTTATTTGTTTATTTGATATTGCCCCCTTGTAAAAGAATTGATTGATTACATATTGATTTTGGTTGTTAATGTTTTTAGTAAATTAATAATTAGTGCCCCTTTCATATGCAAGTAGGATTGCCCCTCATTGTAAATTAGTAAATTAATAATTATATACTTTAATTGTTAGTTTAATTGATGAAAAGAATTAATTGAGTAGATGAATTAGAAGGAGTACGGGATACACGTTTGTTGTTTCCATTGCTGTTGGATTATAGTGGATTGATGTTGGGTTGGTTAATTTAAAAAGTGGCATGACAACTGGATTATTGTCCATATGGGGGTGAGATTTTTTAACTTTTTTTGAAAATTACTTTGTATAACGAACAATATATATATATATAGTATGATAATTAAATGAAACATACTTGAAATTACATATAGTGCGCATAGATACTTGCCTTCTAGTTCTTATGCGCACGGATTCAATAACCTTTAGACCCATTCAAGACTCATTACCCCTGTAATGAGATCTCTTGAATTGTCCCGTTTGGATAGTTTAGGACTGCATAATTTATGTATAATAATATTCTTAGTGGATTAAAGTTGTTACTTTTGGAGGAAGTTCTGAAGTCGTATCCTAATGTTCTCTGGGTACATACTAGATTGACGAGTATATGTTGTCGAATTTTTCTCAAATCGTAACAATGTGCATGAGTTGTTAAGTATATTACATAAATATGCGGTCTTGAATGGGATAGGACCACTCACCCTTTAGAGGAGATTGAGGAAGTAGTAATCTCTATTATAAATTGAATTTGAAATTTAAAAATCTAATATAAATAAGACATAATTAAATGAAACATACTATAAATCTATGTTTTGTTTATACTAATCCATGAATATACGCTTCTTACCTTTAATAGGTTATTAGTTGTGGTAGCTGTGATGGGATATCCGAAATACAAAGAGTGGATGGGTGAGACAAATAGAATGGGGGATGTGTTTCGTAGAAGTGCTAATGAATTTGTGAAATACGCAAAGAGATGTCATAATGATGAAGAGTTTTCGTGTCCGTGTGCTAGGTGTAAGAATGGTAAGGCATTTGAATGGAAAACAGTTGAACTACATTTGTTAAGTATGCAAGATATTTATCGATTTTGGAGTTTTCACGGTGAATTGAAAGTTCCTTTTGTCCCCGAACAACCTTTACAACCCTTCAACAAGTAGGATAGATGTAGAAGAGGATGACGTAGATCATAATATGTTAGAGGATTTAGTTGATGATGCGTACGGATTTTATGAAGCAGAGGAGAATGAGGTTACTGATGATGTACAAGGTTCAAGTGCTCGTGAAGATATCACGATAAACCTTGACGATGGCTGCTAAAGTTTAAAATTTAAGGTGACCCAACCATTATACTCTGGCTATGAGAAAGATCAAACAACTTTACATGCCATGGTTGGTTTGCATAGTTTAAAGACGCAATACGGTTTGTATGGATATAGCGTGACAGGAATTATGAATTTGGTGAAGCGCTTACTACCCAAGGTGAATACGCTTCCAAATAGCTATCAAGCTATGAAGAATAGTTTGAAAGGTTTGGGAATGAAGTATAAATCGATTCATGCTTGTGTGTATGACTGCATTCTATACTAAAAGGAGTATGAAAATCTTGATCGTTGTCTGGTATGCGATGAACCTAGATATGTCCAATCTATTGGTAAGGAAGGAACATGCTCAAAAGTGCCTCAAAAAGTGTTGAAATATTTTCCCATTCGGTCTAAATTAAAGCAATTTTTCAAAGTACCATGGATAGCAGAGCCAATGACTTGGCATACTAGGGTAGAAGTAGGGGTAATCTCATGCGTCATCCTATTGATTCTACATCTTGTAGGAGGAGGAATTGTGAGTATCCTAATTTTTCTCGAGAAAAGTGCAACATTTGTTTGTGTATATCAATAGATGGTTTCAATCCATTTGAAAATTTAAGCACCAATCAGAGTGTATGGCCAGTGATCCTAGCCCCACTCAACCTCCCTCCTTCACAATGTATGAGACCTGAATTTTCGATGATGTCTTTGTTGATACCTGGGCTAAAGGCACCAAGTGATGACATCTACGTCTACCTGGATCCTTTGGTACAAAAATTAAATGAGTTGTGGGAAGAGGGTGTGTAATCATTTGACTCTTTTAGAAAAGAAAAGTTTACACTCAAAGCTATGTTTATGTGGGCAATTAATGATTTTTCACCTCATGGGACATTATCCGGTTGTGTAGTACATGGTTATTTGGTATGTCCTGTTTGTGGAGAGGAGACTGAATCTCTTTGTTTATCTGCTAGCTAAAAAAATATTTACTCAGGAATATATGCTTGACTCGACCAATATTGATGACACTGATGAGTTCGTTGATGATAGTGGTCATGTGAGGGGAAAACAAGTGAAATTAATGAGTTTGTAAATTAACAAGTAACTCGTTATATATTTAACACACATGAAGATGTCGAAGAATGGAAAAAGTAAGTTAAAATTATTTTTGATGATAACTCGAATTTGAATTTTTTTTTCAATTTGTAATAAATATTCCAATTTGTACTTTATCAATCCATTTTTAATTCTTTTAGTTGATTTGCATTTTATCATTTTCACTGCTGTGTGGTGTGCGTGTGTGTGGACAGTAGGGGTGGGGGTGGGGATGTTTTTGATTTTTAGTAATTGTACATATTACGAGTTAGATGCTGTTGTTTTGGAATTCAGAATTATGGTGTTAAACAGTAACAATTCATTTGGGTTTGTAGTAATTGTAAATATTTGCATGTCTTCTTCTAATTCATTTTGATTTGTACTAATAAATTTTTTTTACTAGAAAATGTCTCCTTCAGGTATTAAGGATGATGATGATGATGATGATTATGATGATGTCGTCTGAGCTTGGTGGTAGCGAAGGCGACGAGGGATCCTCGGCCCCTAGGCTCTCCAAATATGAAAAATTGGGGATGGCCATTGATTAGGCATAAATTCTTCACATTTATCCCCTTAATTTCAGTATTTTTATGATCCCGTTCAGTGTAAATAGATTGGATTTGTCTCATATTTATGCTACTAACCCTTTTTGGCAAGTATTTCGTATTTTGTGTATCTCCTATGTGTTTTACAGATATTTCATGCAAGTTAGTGCCAAAGAGAACTCAAAATAGTGAAAGAAACCAAGAATCGGGGAGTTGAGGGGCATTTTCGTAATTTTGTAGCCTTAGTTAGGAGGTGGGGCCAACTGGAAAGTTGAAGAGCTTTCAATTACAAGAACAGTGGAAAAAACGGCACCTCAATCCGAGCTACGATAAAGAAGTTATGCCCATTTGAAGTTGAGAAGAAATCCAAGAAAAAAGCTATCAGACCCGAACCGAACCGAAGCTGAGAAAAAAGAACCAGTCTGCCCATTTGTCACGCACCAGACCCGTTACGAAATTAGTCACACTCCAGATCCGTTACAAAATTAGTCACGCTTTCTATGTGTGACAAATTGGCAGATACGGGATTTTTATTTTGTGCTTATCTTTTAGCCAAAAGAGTTTTATGTTTTGGGGACTCTTCTAAACGACCTCTAGCCTATATATTTAGTCATTAGGACTCTTTTTATTCAGATTTCATTCATGTAAAAGCTCCATAACAAGTAGGAACATCTAGGAGAAGAATTTACATACTTTGCACCATTAATTCAAGAGCTTTTTCGGTTTTTCTTCAATCTTTGATTTCTTCTTGCATGTTCTTGTGCTTCAGTCGTGGTAATTTTTATTTCCAGCACTTTTATTATTATTTACCATGTTAGGCTAGGTTTTTAAAGGTTGGGATGCATGAACCCAACCTGATGTTGTAGTTGCTTGTGTATAAAATTAGTCCTCTGAATTTAGTGATTAATTACGACCGTATTGCGTAGTTACACAATAATTGTAGATCTTTATATCTCGTTTGCCTCTGGGTACTCGTGATGATTTAGAGTGCAATTCGAGTGCAACTATCGCGATACTGATTTACTTATCCTCAGATTAAGTATGACGCGGGCTTGAACCTCGTATACGTAATGCTTGGGAGTACTAAATTCCGGGTCAAATTAATCAGTTAAATTTACGATTAGTTTTATACCATCAATACTCTAGGGTTGGGGGATTGTGTCTCTACCTTAATTTTTCCAATTAGTTTTAGTTAACTTCTTTATTTTTCCCTTTTTCCTTTGTCACTCAATCATCATCTTTTACACTTTATTTTTTGAAGTAATAAATCAATTAAAATCTATCAAACATTCCCTGTGGATTCGATACCCAGACTCGCCACTATACCCCGCAAGAGTGTAGTTAAAGTTTAGGTTTTTTTTGTATTGTGGTTGGAAGCCGACAACAATGACTAGCGTATTTACACGGACGCTCGGTTTTCGACTCGATCAAAATGGCGCCGTTGCCGGGGAGTGTTTTGTTATAGATTATAATTGATTTACTATTTCGCAAGATATTTTTTTCTTTCTTTTAATTTTTTTTTGCAGGCTTGCACAATTGAGCGCCAAGAAACGTTGAATCCTTAGCCGCACACCTCTTTAAGTGGATTGTCCGTTTACAAACTATTCGGTAATCATGTCTTTTTATAGTGAGTTCGGTAATTATAATGGTTCATATGGGAATAGTTTTCAATCTTTTTATTTTCAAGAATCTCCGCCTCGACCTATTAAAATGGGTGAGTGGCTTTTAATTCATGAATATGAAAGGCTTGAAAACAAATATCGGGAAAAAAATCGTTTTTGGGAGAAAGAGTTGGATGCATTATTCGAATCCAATGACGATTTTTCTTCCGAGGTTATAGAGCCAATGAATCCTACTTTGGAAGAAAGAATGCTTTTTCTAATCAAACAAGTACTCGATTTTCTTTCCACCCAAAGTGCAATGGATGTTGGTCTTGTTACGAAAATGATCTCACTTTGCGATGAGATACGTTCTAATTTGGAAAACAAAGAGGAGGTTGAGACTTGTGTGTCACCTCAAATTTTTGAAGAACATCTCATTGAAAGTGAGTCTTCCTCCCTTGAAATTCAATCTCCGAGTGATGATGAATCACTTGAGATTGAGTTTATTTCATCACCATTTTCGTTCACCGTTATTGAACCATTAGAAGTACCGCTAGATTCCTATGAGTCGGTTGAAAATTCTGAAACGTTTACACCTTTTATCGACAAAGACACTTTGCTAGAATTGTTTTCTAATATGGACTCTTCCTTTTTGTGTGCCCCTCTCCCCATACTACTTGAAAAAGATTCGGGAGGTGATTATATTTTTCTTGGATCTCAATTGTACTTGTCCCACCTAGCACCCAAACCCCCCATCATCCCGTTAAATTTTTTAATTGGTGATGGTTCATTTTTTCCATCTCACACATGCCTTCCGTTGTTCAAACGGAATCCTTATTTTTTGGGAGGCATGCATCCTAGTGAGGGTACACCATTAATCCCTCAAAGTCATATTGTATTTTGGGTGGACCCTCAAATTTTTCGACTTCTAGTGTATAATTTATTAGAATTTGAAAATCGTAGGTTGTACAATAGTTAGCTTATTTTTTTTTTTTTTTTTTTTAGTATCGAGTTTTTGTTATTATTTTTGCTATGCTTGGTTCTAACATGTTTTGTAGATTCAATGGACTCGCATTCATCGGGGATCGCTCCAATTGGGTAATATCTTTATTTTCCTCTCTTTATATTGTGTTCTTGATTCGCATTGAGGGCAATGCAACATTTAAGTTAGGGGGTGTGGGATTTTCTTCCCATTTATTGTTTAGTTTCATTGATTTGATCACGTGTTCGTTCCAAGTATGTTTTTTTTAGAAAAAAAAAATCAAAAATTTCAAAAAAAAAAAAAAAATCATAAAATTTTGAAAAATCCAAAAATATTTTTGTTCAAAATAAATAAAAATTGGAATTCAAACTTATGGGAGAAAATATGGGAGAGAAGAGAGTGAGGGAGGGAAAGGGAATGAACTTGGAGAAAAGGGGAGAAGAACCTGACAGGTACATGCGAACCGGTTCGGGGGTACAGCGAACCGGTTCGCCCCTCCGAACCGGTTCGGAGGTACAGCGAACCGGTTCGGGGGTACCAGGCTGGTCCAATCGCTGAAATTCACTCTTCTCTCCATTTCTAAGTGCTCTCTCATCCCCTAACTTGTGCATAATGCCCCTAAAAACCTTCTAGACCCTCGGGCTCTCAAAAACTTCCTCGAATACGACCTCGAAAAGCATACTAGCACCCTCGAAAAACGTGCTAACCTATCTCTCATGCAACGCAGGCTCCGGACTCCTAACTAACCTATTTACACACAAAATCACCCCATACGCGACGGGGGTGCGACGACCTCACTCGCTTAGCTCAATTGACCCCGTAAACAGGGTCCGACAACCAAATCGTGTCGACCTCATCCACAAACGCCTCTAGGTATGGCTTTAGGCGTTGTCCATTTACCTTGAACATGTTTTCCCCTTTTAAATCATTTAGTTCAACAGCTCCATGGGGAAAAACGTTCTTTACGACGAACGGGCCAGACCATCGTGACCGCAGCTTGCCTGGAAAGAGGTGGAGCCGAGAGTTGTATAGAAGAACTTTTTGCCCGGGATGAAACTCTTTCCTTCGAATGATGCTATCATGAGCAAGTTTCATCCTCTCCTTTGAAATTTTAGCATTCTCATATGCATCATTGCGTAGTTCCTCTAACTCAATCAATTGTAGCTTACGGGCTTCACCGGCCTTGTCCAAGGCATAGTTCAATTGCTTAATTGCCCAATACGCTTTGTGTTTGAGCTCAACAGGAAGATGACAAGGATTGCCATACACAAAATGGAAAGGGGACATTCCAAGTTGATTTTTAAACGCGGTACGATAGGCCCAAAGTGCATCGGTCAATCTAAGGGACCAATCTTTCCGGGTAGGATTGACGGTCTTTTCAAGAATGTTCTTGATCTCCCGATTCGCTAGCTCGGCCTGCCCATTCGTTTGTGGGTGATATGTCATCCCAACCTTGTGGACGACCCCATACTTTCTCATGAGCTTCTCAAATGGCCTATTGCAAAAGTGCGTGCCATTATCGTTAATTATCGCTTTCGGTGCTCCGAAGCGAGAAAGTATGTGTTCCTATAGAAACTATATCACCACTTTGTTGTCATTAGTCCTAGTAGCTATAGCTTCTACCCATTTAGAAATGCAGTCTACCGCGACTAGGATGTATAGGAAACCAAAGGATGGGGGGAAGGGACCCATGAAGTCAATACCCCAACAATCGAATATCTCAATGATGAGTATGGGGGTAAGGGGCATCATGTCGCGTCGAGAAATGGCTCCCATTCGTTGGCACCTATTACATGACTTGCAAGCGTCATTTGCATCCCGGAAGATTGTGGGCCAATAGAGGCCGCATTGCAGAATTTTAGCGACCGTCTTTTTCGCCGAGAAGTGGCCTCCACATGCTTCCGAATGACAAAACTGGATGACCTTTGGAATCTCGTCATCCGGTACACATCGTCGGATGATTTGGTCGGCGCAATATTTAAAAAGGAAGGGATCATCGTAAAAGAACATGCGCGACCAATTAAGAAACCTCTTCTTATCTTGCGGTGTCCAATCGAGAGGGACGGCTCCCGTGACTATATAGTTTACTATGTCCGCATACCAGGGATATGAAGAGGTGGCAAATAGTTGCTCATCCGGAAAGTGCTCGTCTATGGGTATGGGATCACTAGGTACGTCGGACGAGAGCCGAGATAAGTTGTCGGCCACGACGTTTTCTACTCCTTTCTTGTCTTTGATGGAGAGATTAAGCTCTTGTAGGAGTAGGATCCACCTTATGAGGCGCGGCTTGGCGTCTTTCTTCGCAAGTAGATAATTTAAATCCGCGTGGTCGGTGAAGAAAATGATAGGAGAATCAATAAGATACGATCTGAACTTATCAAGGGCAAAGACTACCGCTAGCAACTCCTTCTCCGTGGTAGAGTAGTTGAGTTGAGGTCCGGCAAGGGTCCGGCTAGCGTAGTAGATGACATGAGCTTGCTTATCTTTACGTTGGCCCAAAACGGCCCCAATTGCGTAATCGCTTGCATCACACATAAGTTCGAACGGTAGGGACCAATCCGGAACTTGCATGATGGGAGCGGACACGAGCATGTTCTTTAATTTATAAAAGGAGCTTTGGCATGCCTCGGTCCACTCAAACGGGTTATCCTTCATGAGAAGGTTGTTTAAGGGTCTAGCGATAGCGCTAAAGTCCTTAATGAACCTTCGATAAAACCCGGCGTGACCCAAGAATGAGCGCACGTCTTTAAGCGATCTCGGTGGGGGAAGGTCAGCTATGACATCTATCTTAGCCCTATCAACTTCTATGCCCTTGGATGATACTATGTGACCAAGAACTATTCCCTCAGTGACCATGAAATGGCACTTCTCCCAATTCAGCACTAAGTTCTTGTCCACACACCGGGTAAGTACTTTTTCCAATTTTTCTAAACAATGATCGAAAGAGGTGCCAAAAACGCTGAAATCGTCCATGAACACTTCGAGTCCTCTCTCGACCATGTCGCTAAATAAGCTCAACATGCACCTTTGAAAGGTCGCGGGTGCATTACACAAGCCAAATGGCATACGTTTGTAGGCAAACGTACCAAAAGGGCAAGTGAAAGTCGTCTTCTCTTGGTCAAGTATATCTACCTCAATTTGGTTATATCCGGAATAACCATCAAGGAATCAATAATAAGGGTGGCCCGCAACTCTCTCAAGCATTTGATCAATGAATGGCAAGGGGAAATGGTCTTTTCTTGTTCCCGCATTGAGTTTCCGGTAATCAATGCAAACACGCCAACCGGTGGTGGTGCGTTGGGGAACAAGCTCTCCCTTGGTATTCTCAATCACAGTTATACCCGACTTCTTCGGGACGACTTGAATAGGGCTCACCCATTTGCTATCCGAGATTGGGTAGATAATCCCGGCATCCAATAGTTTGATGATCTCGGTTCTCACAACTTCTTTCATATTGGGATTCAGTCTTCTTTGCATTTCTCTAGAGGGCTTGACATCCTCTTCGAGATGAATCTTGTGGGTGCAAATCAAAGGACTTATCCCCTTCAAATCAGCTATACACCAACCAAAAGCACCCTGGTGCTTCCTCAGAATTCTCATCAATTTGCCCTCCTGCCCTTCGTCTAGGCTAGAGGAGATAACAACAGGAAATGTCTCATCCTCTCCTAGGTAAGCATATTTGATATGGGAGGGGAGTTTCTTTAATTCGAGGGTTGGAAATTTTTCACTGGAAGGAGCCATATGTGTATCCCTCGGAGGTAGTTCCTCGAATCTAGAAACCCAATCAATCTCTCTCACGTCCTCGCCCGACGCACTCTCATCGAGTAATTCTCTCAACCTTCCAACATCCCTCTCGAAGTGGGTAGACGTCCCCTCACACTTATAGCTCGTAGCTAAACATGACTCTAAGGCGTCGCCATAAAAAGTTCCTTCGAAGTACTCTTCTACTACCTCATCTATGAGGCTCACCGCGTGAAGATCATCTTCCTCCCCTGCATTTTGGGCTATGTGGAAGATGTTGGTTTCCAAGGTCATGTTCCCAAAGGTGAGCTGCATTCGCCCATTCCTTGTGTTGATGATTACATTAGCTGTAGCTAAGAAAGGGCGACCAAGGATGATGGGAACATGGTTGTTTGAGTTAAAGGAGGGCTCCGTGCCCCAAATGACAAAATCTACCGGGAAATAGAAAATGTCCACTTGGACGATCACGTCCTCGACTATGCCTCGTGGAATCTTCACTGATCGATCCGCCAATTGGAGAGTGACCTTTGTGGGCTTGAGGTCGCCCAAGTCAAGTTGCCTATAAATGGAGTAAGGAAGTATATTTACACTTGCTCCCAAGTCAAGTAAGGCTTTCTCAATTTTATTATCTCCAATGATGCATGATATGGTGGGTGCACCGAGATCTTTAAATTTAGGCGGGAGATCATTTAGCAGAATGGAACTCACGTTCTGAGCTAGAAAGACGTTCTTTTTAACTTTCATCCTCCTTTTTACCGTCAACAAGTCTTTGATAACTTTGCCGTAGGCTGGAATTTGTTTGATGGCATCAAGGAAGGGTAGATTCAGCTTCACTTGCTTTAGTACTTCTAGCACTTCATCACGTGGAGTCCCTTTTTGAGTAGGAATCAATCTTTGAGGAAATGGTGCTGCGGAGGGTGGTTTCACTACCACCTCAGGCTCACTAGTGCCTTCCTTATCACTCTCGTCCAAGGGGACATCTTCGGCCTCTTTCGTGCCGGGCGAAATCTCCTTGTCTTTTGTTGTGTCGTGTGGAGGAGGTGATAAATCAACGACTATTCCACTACGAAGAGTGGTCACTGCTTGACATTGCTCCTGATGTTCAGTGGATGTGGAGCTAACACTAGTTTGACCTTGGGGAGGTCGTTGGCCTTGGGCAGGGAATTTGCCCTTCTCTTGAACACTCAACGAGGATTGTATCTTAGACAAATTTGCATTTAGGTCGCCAATGAGACGATCATACTTGGCATTGGTTGCGGCCTGGCTTGCGATGAATTGATTCACAGTATCCTCGAGAGTTCTCCGCTGTGGAGGGATATAATTTCCATGAGGTGGTGGTGCTTGCACATGTCCTTGCATGTGTGGAGCTTGTTGAAATTGTTGTGGAGGAGGAGGGGCAACATGCGAAGGAGGGTTCATTGCGGCATGTTGTTGCCCGTAGCTAAATCCGGGATGATTTTTCCACGAAGGGTTGTATGAATTCCCGTGCGGGGCATCGAAATTTCCCTTAAAGCCTCCTATACCACTAACTTGCTCTTGTAATATTACTTTGCAGGCGGGTATCGTCGGGCATTCCTCAGTTGAATGTCCCGCCTCACAAATCGCACACACCTTTTCGATGGGATTCTTGATAGATCCTACTACCTCGCATAAATCTCGAAATCCTTTCTCAAGGGAGTCCAACCGACAGTCCGACATAGAGGTCTTATCTATTTGGTGTAGGCCGGACGCCGATGGAGTGGTGGTCGCTTGACGATTTCGATTCTGAGCATTAGGATCAGAAATATCCCAGGATTGGGTAGTCTCGGCGACATACCTCAGGTGAAGCTCAGCATCGTGGCAATCTAGCTCGATAAACGGACCACTGCCCATGGTTTCAATGAGTTGATTGGAGTTAAGGTTCAACCCATTATAGAGGAAGGAAATGATTTGGGCTATATCAAATCCATGATGGGGGCATGAAGCAGTTAACTCATTGAAACGCTCATAACATCGATGGAATGGCTCATTATCCAATTGCCTGAACGATTGAATCTGAGCCTTTATGGAGATTGTTCGATGTGGTGGAAAGAACTTCTTGAGAAATCTGGATTGTAACTCGTTCCAGGATGGAATCGAGCTCGGAGGTAAAGACCAAAGCCAGGTCTTAGCTTTATCTTTTAACGAGAACGGGAAGAGTTTGAGGCGAATCACCTCCTGTGTGCAAGTTTGATCGTTGAGGGTATCACACACGTCCTCAAATTCCTGTATATGCAGGTATGCCTTCTCTGAATCCATACCGTGATAGTGTGGTAGCATCTGGATCATCCCATTTTTGAATCGGAACTGCCCGGTATTATACGGGAGTATAATGCATCCCGGAGTGACAGTGCGCTCGGGATATAAGAATTCTCTCAACGGGTAGTACGGAGGCTCTTCCTCACCGGTAGTTACATTACTGTGCTGCGACATCTCTCTCTCACTCGACGATTCGGCGTTCTCACTGGGTGTGCACGACGTGTGTCCTATGAAGGAGAAGGGAGTGTTGCTAGAGATTGAGTGTGACGGTGTGGGAGGTGGGATCCAGAATTGTGGGGCTTGTGGAGTGTGGGGACTATCAGGATTATACTCAACAAGTGGATTTTCGTGAATGCTGGTTGGAGTATTATGGGGTGTGGGAGTGGTTTCAGAATTTTGCATAAAGTTCAGGAGAGATGATGATTGTGAATCTTTTTGGAATTTTATTTTTCTTTTATTTTTTTTGGATTTTTGAATTTTTGGTCAAAGTTTTGGATTAACTCGATCTAATCCTAAGTCTACCTAAGTCCCCGGCAACGGTGCCAAAAACTTAACACGACTCAGAATGTGTCTCTAAAGTGTGTACTCTCTAGGCTCAAGTGCAAGCCTGTCGTTCAAGTAATAATCCGATAAGTCGGGTATCGATCCTCAGGGAAAAAGGACAACGGAGTTGTGACGACGGGATAAGACGGAGGGATCCTAACGATGACTCTAATAAGAAAGGAAAAGATTTGATTTTGGTTTTTGGGATTGATTACACTAAATGCAATTATAAAACTATGATAAAATATGCAACTAACTAAATTATCTAAATGAAGAATGAAGAATTAAATTGAAATTGCTAAATTTAAATGATGAGAAAGTAGGATGGGAATACAATCCCCCAACCCTAGTGTAGTGTAGTGACAACATCAATCATAAATTTATCCGATTAATTCATACCCGGAATTTAGTACTCCCAAGCATTATGTATACGAGGTTCAAACCCGCGTCATACCTAATCTGAGGATGAGTAAATCGGTATCGCGGTAATTACATTCAAATTGTACTCTAAATCATCACGAGTACCCCCGGGCAAACGAGATATAAAGATCCACAATTATTATGAAATTACGCGATACAATCAAAATTAATCATTAAATTCAGCGGATCGACGTTATACACATGCACTAACACATCAGGTTGGGTTCATGCATCCCAACCTTGAAAAACCTACCCGGACATGTTAATTTGACTGATGCATGAAATAATGACGTTGCATGTGTAGGAATTCATGGTGAAACTAGCTAGAAACATGTAAATACGTATTATGAATGCGAAAACAAGTTGAATCTAATGGGAAAACAAAGCATGCAAGAGCAATAATAAGAAACAAGAATCTTGAATTAAAACTTGCAAAAACAAACCCGAAACAATGAATTCTTGAAGTAAATTGTGCCCTTGATGTTCCTAGATATTTCTCTCCTTGTTCTCTATCAAAAACTCTCTAAAAATAGCCCTAAAAGCTGCCCCTAGGTTAATGCCTTCGTTCCCCACAAGTTTTGGAGTCTTTTAAACCTATTAGGAGACTTGGAGACCAATCAGAATGAAAGACAAAATTCGCGTGTCAGGTACATGCGAACCGGTTCGGAGGTATAGCGAACCGGTTCGCCCCTCCCCAACACACATGAAGATGTCGAAGAATGGAAAAAGTAAGTTAAAATTATTTTTGATGATAACTCGAATTTGATTTTTTTTTCAATTTGTAATAAATATTCCAATTTGTACTTTATCAATCCATTTTTAATGCTTTTAGTTGATTTGCATTTTATCATTTTCACTGCTGTGTGGTGTGCGTGTGTGTGGACAGTAGGGGTGGGGGTGGGGATGTTTTTGATTTTTAGTAATTGTACATATTACGAGTTAGATGCTGTTGTTTTGGAATTCAGAATTATGGTGTTAAACAGTAACAATTCATTTGGGTTTGTAGTAATTGTAAATATTTGCATGTCTTCTTCTAATTCATTTTGATTTGTACTAATAAAATTTTTTTACTAGAAAATGTCTCCTTCAGGTATTAAGGATGATGATGATGATGATGATGATTATGATGATGTCGTCTGAGCTTGGTGGTAGCGAAGGCGACGAGGGATCCTCGGCCCCTAGGCTCTCCAAATATGGAAAATTGGGGATGGCCATCGAGAACAAAATGGGGATATTAGCAGGATCCCTAGAGATGATAAAGACGATCATCGACCTGCCAAATGAGCTCAAGTTAGCTATTTGGGCAGCACTACATGTAATGTATTTATATTTATAATTATATGAATAATTCAATTTCAATTTCAATTTCATTTTATATTTATATTTATATTTATTTGCAACTAACATTGTATTTGTTGGACAGGAACAATTCAGCCTGGATCCAAAGCTACGCGATTTCGTCTTGAGCAGTTGAGGGAGAAACACAAGACGTGGAAGAAAAATATGCGAACCCGGTACTTTGGGAAGATCCGAGAGTCCGTTATCCGATTGCATGAATCCGTTGCCATAATGGAAAAGTTGATTGACAATGAGATCGGGGAGCGACAATTGGCATCTCGCCAATCGGGGAGGGAAAATCGGGTGAAAACGATGGACATACACTACTCCGGTCGAACGTCTTACGCCGAGGTGGAGCATAGGATGGTGGTAAGATTTAATTTTTCTATAATTATTGAGATATATTATTCTGCATTATTTTACTTTGTGGGGTCAGTACTAATTTTGCATTATTTTATTTCAGGGGATAGGGAGTGACCCTGGGGGTAGGCCAGATAGGCTCGATACTTATGTGGCTATTCGGATGAAGAAGGGGAAGGATAAGGAGGTGCCCCGAGCGTCGCGACCACGATTGTAAGTAATTCGACAGTTTACTATTTGTTAATTGCCTTATAATTTTTTTATTTACTTATTTAACTAATCATGTGATTTTTATCGTTTTAGGCAAAGCTTAAGGAAGTGCATGAGTCGCGGTCTGATGCCGACAAGGCATCTTTGTCCATAGATGTACTCAGCCAAGTGCGTGGCGCTAATCATAAGGGGAGGACAAGGGGGTGAGGTCGCGTGTGGTCAAATCTAGGATCATCGGATTAGAGATGAGCGACACCGGGTTGACTCGAATGGTGAACTCACATGACGCGAAGCTGTCCCATTTGGAGGCGACGGTCCAAGATATATTCTCATTCATGAAGTCTTCCTTGGGCGTAAACCTTAAGGGAAAAGGGAAGAAGAAGGTAGTGGAGGATGAGGTGCAGGAGGATGAGGAGCAGGAGGACGAGGATGTGGACCTCGTTGCTTCATCCTCGATACGTGCGGACTTTGATGATCCAGTCCCCTATTTATCTCCCTTTGACCGACCGATGTCGACACTTAGTTGGTCGAGCATGTACTGGACATATTTAGGGGCCAACGGATAGGGCGGGGGTTGAGGGACCCGAATACCGTCCAGGGTATGTCAGTTCATGGACGTTTGCTTCAAGACATCGAGTCTAAGGTGCTCGTCACGCATGTGATGACCGGGTATGAGAACTCCCCATTGTGGTTGCGCGAACAATACTGCACGATGTATATTATTGGTTGTGTCAATTCGTATATCGTGTGTCCTACTCACCTCCTTAGAGATACCCCTACCTCAGACATGTAGTGACATTATTTGAATTGAATGGTTTTAAGTTGTTACATTTGAATTATATTTGGATTATATCGTGATGCATATTGTTTTGAATGTATATTTTCATTATCTCTATTTTATTTGGATATATGATATTTGAACAGGTACAACGTTGCTATAACAGGTACAAATATACTGCTGGGCAGTGGCAGTGGCAGTGGCTATACAGCCCAGCAGATTTTTTTTCAATTATGCCCAGAATTGTCACGGTCATTGACCGTGACTATCTTTTAAATATTGTCACATGCTTGTCACGGTCCTTAACCGTGAAAAAACTTGTCAAGGTTGATGATGCTAAGATTTAGCACCACCGGATAAGTGATAATGAGCTCAAACAGTAGTAACCATGGCAGCCATAGAGATGTATAAGTGTATAAGTGTGTAGAAGGGGATGAGTATAAGAGGAAATAAGACAATGATGTATAGTGGTTCAACCAATTTGGCCTACATCCACTGTGAGTGTGTGATCCACTAAGTATGGGCACTAATGGCCTTGGATACAATGCACATAAGCTCATTTTCTCTCTCTACTGTGTGTACAAGAAGAGTTTTAGCTAGGGTTACAATCAATTGATCGATCCCCTGTGGGGTTGTAGGTGACAAGTATATATAGGTCTTGGGGGGCGTAGTGTACCCCCCCAAGTATGCATGGTGCATGTGAATGATGATCTAGCCAATCCCCTGTTGATACCTGTAGATGCCAAATGATGACATAATATTCCCTCACGTGAGGGTGTGATTTTGTTATAACGGTCTCCCATGTGCCATGTGAGCCTGACGTGCACTGTTCCACGCGTCTCCCAAACCACGCGCTGTGATGATGTCACCCTCGGCCTATGAACTGAGGCTGAGGGCAAAGTTCCTTCCGGTGATGAGTCTGGCCTAATTCTGGCCTCGTACCGTCGTACCCTCAGAGGGTCGTCCGGAGCCTGCTGAAGGGTCGGCCCCTGAGGGGTCGTCCGGAGCCTGATGAAGGGTCCCCCCTGAGGGGTCGTTCCGAACCCGATGAAGGGTCGGCCCCCTGAGGGGTCTTCCGGAGCCTGCTGAAGGGTCAGCCTCCCGAGGGGTCGTTCAGGGCCTGATGAAGGGTCGGCCCCCTGAGGGGTCGTCCGGCACCCGATGAATGGTCAGCCCCCTGAGGGGTCGTCCGGAGCCTGATGGAGGGTCGGCCCCTCGAGGGGTCGTCCGGAGCCTGATAAAGTGCAAGGCACCCTCGGCATGGCCGAGGATATATACGATTATATCAATCACCCCCAGCCCTTAGCCATAGATGATGCTGAGATGGCTGAGGGATAATGTTACTTTTGAGACTAAGTGTATGGTCTGTTTGGTGGGTGTCACCTGTCAAACTGATTTGACAGCTGTCAAATTTTTATCCAATGCCTTTCCAGTTTTCAAGGCATGGAGGCTGCATGCTGCTTGGGGCTTTGTGCCCTAATGATGTCCTCCTCGTGGGCAGTGCTCTACCTTGGTTAATGGGACCACTCATTACTAAGGTATTTAAGAGATTTTTGAAACCTTTCACTCTCTTCTTCTTCTTCGCGCCCAAGTTTTCTCTCTCTCTAGTCTCCAGCCTTCTTGCCATTTCTACAGCTTTCGAACCTTCAACTTAACAGGTTCGCCCTTTCCCTTCAGGTAATCTTTAACCACCAACGTCCTCTTTACTTTCATTTCTCTTTTTTCTTTTCTGTTTTAGGCTTGTAGGGCTTAATTTAGGATGTTTTACAACTTTTCCGGCGACTGGTTTTTGAGTGTTCTTGAGTGTTCTTGAGTGAAACCCATCGATTCCCTTTGTTTTAATCCAAAAGTCCAATCTGGTCAATTACAAACTTATTTGTAGTTAAGTTCCCCAAATTCCTCCAAGTGTAGGGTCTCCCCCTTGATGCTTAGGAGGCTTTATATCTTAGCTGAGGAGTTCCCTTCCCTGAGAGAGAAATTATTTGTTGAGATCAGACGAATAGAGGAAGAGGAGGAGAGGAGACGAGGGGCCGACCCTAATTGGGTACGACCCATCTTTCCTATTCCTCTAGCCATAATAAAACCATTTGAACCGTCTGAGTCTTGTGGGTCATCCCATCGTCCAACCGAGTGTCATTCAAGTGAGATGGATGAGAGAGCATCCTCGCCAACTGGCGCTGGACCTTCGGGTAGAATAGAGACATCTGACCTAAGCCCGGGCCGACAAGTCGAGGGTATGGTCCCCTCCGAGGCTATCCCTGTGATAACCCTATCTCCTCATGCCTTCCAGATGGTCTTTCCCCATGGTCCTCTGGCAGATGACGAGGCTGAGGGAGAGGGGACTGAGGACGAGGGCGATGATACAGATGAACAGGTTGATACCTCCCATGCCTCGTCCTATATCTCTTCCGTTAGGGATCGCGACCTCTTATTGTGGAGACATGCCCATGGAGTGCCCCCCGGCATAACCATGAGGGTCCCCTCTGAGTCTGAGAGGGTTTTTGAGGGTGAAGAGGGTGAGGTTGCAGTGTATGAACATATGTTCAAGGTTGGCGTCAGGTTACCTCTGCATCCTGCTATCGTAGATATCCTATCAGCCCTCGGTATTTCCCCCTCTCATCTTCCTCCCAACTCTTGGAGGACGATACTAGGTTACATCTCCCTGTGGAAGAACGCTTTCACCGATGAGCCCTCGGCTGACATATTCTTGGCCTGCTACAATATCACCTCTTCGTCCAAACAGCCTGGGTACTATCATCTAGGGGCGAGGAGGTCTGAGAAAAAACTTCTCCACGTGGCACAAACCTCCAACCAAGATTGGAAGAAGAGATTCTTCTTCGTCTCTGGGGAGTGGGAGTTCTCCTCCAAGGCATCTCCTGTTGCCGATGGTCCGAGGGTCCCCCGAAGATGGTCTAACCCGTCAATGAAGGCCAGGTCAGACCCCGGACTTAACCTGGAAGAGAAAGATATTGTTGAATATCTGAGAGGACGAGGGAGAGGGGGTGAACTTCCAAAGTTTGAAGATCTGATGACCCCTCGGTTCCTCAAGGAAGCTGTCTGAAGGTCGGCCCCCTTACAGAACTATGTGAGTTGTACTTTTCTTTACTTTTTTCAAGTGTTTCCTTTTTATCTCTGCATTTTTCTCACGTGTCGTACCCTTTTCAGGTCATCCTGCTGGTGTATTAGACTACCTCTGGGAAATGACTGCTCCCAGTTTACTATCAGGCTTGGTAAAGAAGAAGGGTAAGGAGCCTCAGCAGGCTCCGAGGAAGACGAAGGCTGTGGGGTCGACGGTTGTTGAGCCGACAGTCGATTGCCAGAAAAGAAAAGAGCCTGAGATTCCTATTGACCCTCGGCCGGATTCTCGGATGAGGGCCAGGGTCGAAGCATCTGATGGGACTGCTTCTTCATCCAGCATGGGGGCCTTCTGGTCCTAGAACTTAGCACATCTAAGGGCTGAGCCATCATCGCTCATTGCAAATTTGAGGGCAGCCAAGGCATCAATGTTTTCTGCTCCCTCGGCTGCTGATTACAATTTCCTGTCAAAGATGCCTCCAGCCAAAGTGTATGACTATGGTCTGCACGCTCTAGCCCAGGTATCGGTCTTGATTCATTTCTTCAATTGCATTCTTTCACCAACTATTTCCTCGACCTCTTGAAATCTGTTTATTTTTTTGTGCAGTCTATATGCACCTTTACTTCGGCAACTAAATGGATGGCTGAGAATCAGGAGAAATTCCATAAGGCCGAGAGGGCCATCCAGCATGAGGCCGACCTGCAGGCTGACTTAGATACTACAAAGGCTGAGCTAGAGAGTGCCAGAACCGAACATGCATGAATTATGGACGAGCTGATGAGGCAGCATGATGAGGATCTGAAGGCCAAAGACTTGCTTCTGAAGGAGAAGGATGAAGCCATGACCCATCGGGAGGCCCAATTTAAGATTGAGCTATCTGAGGCTGTGAAGAAAGCCGAGGCCGATGCTGTGGAAGCCTATACACTCTCAGATGAGTTCCAAGGTTTCGGCCTCGAGTACTTGGAGAGAGGGATAAGGACGGCTTGTCGGTGGGTCGTCCTCAAGTTCGGTGACGTCGTCTCTTCTGTTCGTCCCTCTCTGGAGGCCGTTCAACTAAACGACCCCCTGATTGCCGAGGATCTAACCCAAGTGGAATCCCAAGTGCAAGTTGAGGGGGTCAGCACGTCTGAAGATCATCCAGTTGTGGTCATTGAGGAAACCCCTCTTGTAGATGTGGAGGCCCTGCCTTATGATATTGTCCCATAGGGTGGCTGTCTGTAGCCCACACCCTTCTGATGTAATTAACATTTTTGTACTCAATCTTGTATAACACTTGACATTTCATTTATATTATTGTCTCCTTTGCTGTCTTCCATGTTTTGTCTTTTGCATTATTTGTGTTGTGAATCTTTGTTAATGCCACTAACCTCTCCCTCGTCTTTCTTGAGGGTGAACGAGGGGTCATCCCCTGCGTTGGACCTCATTATAGCCAAGGATTAACCACCTGATTAACGGTTTTAAACAAAGTATTCCCTCATCTTTCTTGAGGTCAGTGGTGGGGTCGTCCCCTCCACTGGCCCTCATCATAGCCGAGGGTTAATCACCAAAGTAATGGTTTTAGTTTTCCCTCGTCTTTCTTGAGGACAGTGGTGGGGTCGTCCCCTCCACTGACCCTCATTATAGCCGAGGGTTCAACTTACCAAATTAATGTTTTTCAACAAATTTTTCCCTCGTCTTTCTTGAGGACAGTGGTGGGGTCGTCCCCTCCACTGACCCTCATTATAGCCGAGAGTTCAACTTACCAAATTAGTGGTTTTTTAACAAATTTTTCCCTTGTCTTTCTTGAGGATAGTGGTGGGGTCGTCCCCTCCACTGACCCTCATTATAGCCGAGGGTTCAACTTACCAAATTAATGGTTTTTAACAAAGTTTTCCCTCGTCTTTCTTGAGGACAGTGGTGGGGTCGTCCCCTCCACTGACCCTCATTATAGACGAGGGTTCAACTTACCAAATTAATGGTTTTTAACAAAGTTTTCCCTCGTCTTTCTTGAGGAAAGTGGTGGGGTCGTCCCCTCCACTGACCCTCATTATAGCCGAGGGTTAAACTTACCAAATTAATGGTTTTTAACAAATTTTTCCCTCGTCTTTCTTGAGGATAGTGGTGGGGTCGTCCCCTCCACTGACCCTCATTATAGCCGAGGGTTCAACTTACCAAATTAATGGTTTTTAACAAAGTTTTCCCTCGCCTTTCTTGAGGACAATGGTGGGGTCGTCCCCTCCACTGACCCTCATTATAGCTGAGGGTTCAACTTACCAAATTAATGTTTTTTAACAAAGTTTTCCCTCGTCTTTCTTGAGGACAGTGGCGGGGTCGTCCCCTCCACTGACCCTCATTATAGCCGAGGGTTAAACTTACCAAATTAATGGTTTTTAACAAAGTTTTCCCTCGTCTTTCTTGAGGACAGTGGTGGGGTCGTCCCCTCCACTGACCCTCATTATAGCCGAGGGTTCAAATTACCAAATTAATGATTTTTAACAAAGTTTTCCCCCATGTTTCTTGAGGACAGTGGTGGAGTCGTCCCCTCCACTGACCCTCATCATAGCCGAGGGTAGTTCTCTGTAGATGTTTCCATGCGTACTAGAACTGATAACCACAGGATGAGGGGAAACACTGATATTTCTCATTAATTTTCCAAGTGTTCTGTTGGAGCAACTCTTATTACAATTATGGTCTATCAAGACTTTACAACACTACTAATAGTATTTCTTCAAATGATCTGCATTCCAGGGGTTGGAAAAGGGTTCCCCTTCTAGATTTTCTAGTCTATAGGTCCCAGGGACGACTTCATCGATGACCCTATATAGGCCATGCCAATTAGGATGGATCTTGTTGGGCTTTTGCCAAGTCTTCTTGAGGACCAAGTCCCCCACTGCAATTGGCCTCTGTTTCACCCTCTGATTGTAAAACCTTGCGGTCCTCTGCTGGTAGGCGGCCTGCCTTATCTCAGCGTCCTCCCTCCTTTCCTCAATCAGGTCTAAATCGAGTCTCCTCTCTTCTATATTTCTCTGGGGGTCATACGTTTGGACCCTATGAGTAGGAAACTCAATTTCGGTGGGGATGACGGCTTTTGAGACATAAGCTAGCATGAATGGGGTCTCTCCGGTAGAGGTCCTCACTATCGTCCTGTATGCCCACAGCACGACATATAACTCATCGACCCATCTTCCTTTTGCCTCCTCAAGCTTCTTCTTGATTCCATCTAGGATTGTCCTATTTGTAACTTCTGTTTTCCCATTGGCCTGAGGTCGGCCTGGGGTGGAGAAAAATTGTTTGATACTCACCCTTTCACAGTATCTCTGTAGAGAGGTATTCTTGAACTGAGTCCCGTTATCCGAGATGAGGGTGTTAGGGAGACCATATCTTCATATAACATTTTTCCAAATGAACTGGAAGGTCTTCTGCTCTGTTATCGTGACCATTGGTTCGGCCTCCACCCATTTTGAGAAATAGTCAATAGCTACGATGAGGAACCGATAGTTATTGACTGTTCTTGGTAAGGGTCCTACGAGGTCGATCCCCCACACTGCAAATGTCCATGGAGATGTAATGGAGGTAAGAGGCTGATGGGGTTGGTGAGGGATGGTCATAAATCTCTGGCATTTATTTCACTTTTTTACATATGCCGCTGCGTCTTTCCCCAAGGTCGGCCACCAGTACCCCTGGGTGATCACCCTCTTCGCTAAGGATCTGCCCCCGATGTGGCTTGAGCACGATCCTTCATGCACGTCTTGCAAAAGGGATGGGACCTCAGATGGGTGCACACACCTAAGTAAAGGGAGTAAAAATCCCTTTTTGTACAAGGTGTCCCCAATGACAGCGAACTTTGCAGCCCTGTATCTCAACTTCTTCCTTTCTTGCCTTGCTTCTAGCATCTCCCCCTCCTTAATGTATCTGATCAGAGGGTCCATCCACGAAGTTTCCTCCGAAACATTTAGGCAATTGCTAAGTGTTACCTCTGCGTCTTCAATAGTTATTCGAAGCAAAATTTCCACTGGGACCGTCCTCCTGATGTCTGTCCTAGTTGCCGAGGCCAACCTAGCAAGGGCATCAGCTTGTCCATTGTCGAGCCTAGGTATCCTCTTTAATTTCACTTCCCTGAAGCCCTTCAGTAACGACCTCACCTTCTCAAGGTACCTAGCCATCCTCTCGTCCTTGGCCTCGTAGGCTCCTAGTATCTGATTCACTACTAGACTTGAATCACTATGAACCAAAATCTGGCCGACACTAAGAGATCTGGCCAAGGAGAGGCCTGCTATCAAGGCCTCATATTCGGCCTCATTGTTGGAAGCCTTAAAGTTGAACCTTAGGGCGTACTCAATGTCTGTGCCATCGGGTGCTGATAGTATCAGTCCAGCTCCACTCCCTCTTTCGCAAGAGGACCCGTCGACGAAGAGACTCCACACGGTGTGTTCTTCTGAGAAACTTCCCTCGATAAGTGACCCCTGTCTAAAGAGATATTTTACCTCTTCTTTTTCAACCACTTTCCTTCTAGCAGTGCTCGTCTCAGCCTTATCTGTAGGCGTGTCGGTGAGCTCACCTTGTCGGGTATCTATCTTCCCGAGACTCTCACCCTCGGCCTCGTCATCTGCCCTAGTAAACTCAGCCACGAAGTTTGCCAATGCTTGCACCTTAATGTCCGTCCTAGGCTGATACACTATGTCAAACTCCCCCAGTTCTATAGCCTAGGCCATTAACCTCCCTGATTTTTCAGGCTTGTGCAAAACCTGCCTAAGGGGTGAGTCAATGAGGATGACCATCGTATGGGACTGGAAGTATGGCTTCATCTTTCTTGATGCATGGATCAAGGCGTAGGCCAGCGTCTCCATCCTTGGATATCTTTGCTCTGCCCCTGGAGTGCCTTGCTGTTAAAGTACACAGGTTTGTTTATTCCGTCTTCGTCTCTCACAATGGCTGCACTGATGGTTGACTCTGAGACGGCGAGGTACACATAAAGTCGTTCACCCTGCACGGGTCGTGACAACAGCAAGGGAGACCCCATGTATGATTTTAACTCCTTGAAGGCCTCATCGTATTCTTCACTCCATTCGAAGGCTTTTCTGAGAATTTTGAAGAATGGTAGACACATGTCTGTGGCCCTAGATACGAACCTGTTCAAGGCGGCAACTCTCCATGTGAGCCTCTGAACGTCTTTAATGGACTTGGGGGTCTTCATCTCAACAAGGGCCTTTATCTTTTCAGGATTGGCCTCGATGCCTCTTTGGTTGACAATGAACCCCAAGAACTTCCCTGCTCCGACCCCGAAGACACACTTGGCCGGATTAAGCTTCATCTGGTATTTTTCCATCGTATTAAAGGTCCTCTCCAGGTCTGCCACATGATCCTCTGCCTTCAAACTCTTAGTCAACATGTCATCTACACAGACCTCCATAGACTTCCCAATTTTGTCTTCGAACATTTTATTTACGAGGCGCTGGTACGTTGCCCTCGCATTTTTTAGGCCAATGGGCATGACCCTATAATAGTATGTCCCCTTGTCAGTGATGAAGGCTGTCTTCTCTGAGTCTTCAGGGTTCATGAAGATCTGGTTATACCCTGAATAGGCATCCATGAAGCTCATGAGCTAATGGCCTGCGGTAGCATCTACCATCTGGTCAATGCGGGGGAGAGGGAAGCTGTCTTTGGGATAGTGCTTGTTGAGGTCTGTGAAGTCCACACATATTCTCCACTTTCCGTTGGCCTTTGAGACAATGACTGTATTGGACAGCCATTTAGGGTAAATGACCTCTCTGATAAATTCAGCGTCTTCTAATTTTTTGACCTCATCCCTAATGACCTCATACTTTTCTCTAGAGTAAATTCTCCTCTTCTACTTTACCGGACTCACTCTTTCTACCACATTGAGCTTGTGGCACATGATTTCAGGGTCGATCCCTGGCATATCTACATGACTCCACGCGAAGACGCTTCGCCTTCTCCTCAATAGTTTAATGAGGTCTTCCTTGATGTTGGGCTTCAGAGACTTGCCGACTTGGACGGTTTTTTCCGGGTCATCCTCATCGAGGATGAGGGATTCTACCTCCTCCGTGGCCTCTCCTTTCTTTATCATAGTCTCATCCCTGGGGTCTAGGGTATCAATATTGTAAGTGGTTGTATCCCTCTTGTGTGACTCTCTTTCTTCAGCGGAGTTGTAGTAACATTCTCGCGCTGCCATCTGGTCTCCCTGAACTTCCCCCACCCCGTAAGGGGTAGGAAATTTAATCATCTGATGGACCGTAGATGGCACAGCTTCAAACCCCTTGAGGGACACACGCCCGAGTATGATGTTGTAGGCCGAAAACACATGCTCATCCATCACAAAGAAACTGACCTTCTTGGTGAGCCATCTCGGCCATTCGTCTCCCATCTTGACATCAGCCTCATACACTCCAAGGGGAAGAACCTTTTCCCCACTGAACCCAATCAATGGATGATGGTACGGGATGAGTCTAGAACGACTGAGACTAAAGGCTTTGAAGCACGGCCAAAACATCACGTCTGCAGATGAGCCCCCATCTACTAGGATCCTCGGCACCTTTCACCCGTGCACCCTGGTAGTGATGACGAGAGGGTCATCATGTGGGGCTAAGAGGCCTTTGAAGTCCATTCTTGAAAATCCCACTATCAGAGTGTCCATATCAACCTTCTTCCTCTTTTCTGGCTTGACTTCTAGAGAGGTTGAGTGTACCGTCTTTGTCACTGCCTTGACCTCAGCCACATGGGCCTTCCTGTCAGCGATCTCAGACCCTCCTCCTGTTAGACCCCCAGAGATCATTCCCACTCCGAGCGAGATCATATTAAGCCTCTTGACAGGACTGTGATCGTCTCTCGGGGGAGGTCAGGGTCGTCCTCATCATCAGAAGGGTCGTCCCCTCTTTTTTAAGGTCCTTCTCTACATGCATCGCCTCGCTTCTTTCTGGGGTCGTCCCCTCGGCCCCTCTTGAAGGCACCTTTGTCGACGTACTTTCTGAGCTTCCCTTCTTTCAGCATTTTCTCAATATCATCTTTCAGAGCAAAACATTTGTCTGTTACGTGGCCGTGGTCTTGGTAAATTTCACACCACAGGTTCTTATTCCTCTTGCTGGGGGCTGCCCTCAGCTTCTCAGGCCACTTCAGGGATCGGTCACTCTTTATCTCATTGAGAATCTGTTCACAGCTGACCGTTAGAGGGGTGTAACCAGCGAACTTGTCATCTATAGACCTCTTCTTCCCCTCTTTGTTCTTCTTAGGGTATTTACCCCCACTAGCACCTCCTTTTTCATCTTCATATTTTGCGGCCATCGCCTCTTCGGCGTTCATCACCTTCCCTGCTGTCGACAGCAATTCAACCATCATCCTCGGAGGGTCTTCAGCAAGCTTCCATAACAGTTTCCCCTTTTGGAGTCCTCCAATCAGGGCTGTCATAGCTATGCTCTCCTCATAGTCTTCCACCTCCAGCTTCTCCTTATTGAATCTATGTAGTCCCTCAGGCTCTCACTCTTCCCCTGCTTAACATAGAGCAGGTGGGTGGTCTTCTTCTGTGGCCTCACCCCAAAGCAAAAGTTGTGGATGAACAGGTCTGCCAACTGTTTAAAGTTTTCAATGGAATTTTTTGGAAAAGACGTGTACCAGACATGTGCAGCCCCTGTCAGGGTACCAGAAAAGGCATGACACCTCATCTCATCTGAGATAGAGTATATGTCGGCTGCTGATTGATACATCTCAACATAGTGGACAGGGTTGGTGCTCCCGTCGTATCTTGGGGTGACCTCAAGTGGATTGAACCTTGATGGTGTAGGGAAGTTGACTATCTTCGCCACAAAGGGTGAGCCTATGGTGTATACCTTCTGAAGAGGGTCCCGGCTCTTCAGTATATCACCGATCTTATCCTCTAGTCGCTGGATTGAGTCATTCCAGGGCCTCACAGTGTCAGCTTGTCCGATGTTATCCCCTGCCGCCTCTTTAAGGTGGACGGAGGGTTCTGCTGCGGCAGGCCTGTGTCGGCTGTTTACTTCCCTTTGGCCGTCATCCCGTCCTTGGGGTCGGCCATCTGCTTCCTCCCTCCTGGACCTCGCAGCACTTTTTGACATGGATAATTTTTCCCGCAGGTCATTTACTGGGCCCAACATCTTAAAGGCTGACCCCCTGCTCAAGCGATCAAAAGAAGAGCCTCTCGGTCGATCATCAGGATTTGGTCTCCCGCACTTTCGTCTACTATCCTGGAGAGGTCGTACAGTATTATTGGAGACCTCATATGGTTCCCAGCATTCTATAGGGGCCTCCTCTCCCTCCAGATCGTCATACCTGTCCTCAGGGTAAGGGTTTACTTGCCTCCCCAGGCGTAGACGCTGGGGGTCAGCAACATCCCTACACCGCTGAGGGGGTGGCAGGTCTTTACGTGGTGCCTGGGGTGGTCCCCTGGCCTCATGCTATCCTGGAGCTGCTGCCGGAGTAATCATCTCAGGTGAAACCCCTGGTGGTCTTAGCATGTTTTGGCTTAGAGCTGTGAACTGCTCCTGCATCATCCACTGTCTTGCTGTCAGACACTTTAAGGCTACCGCCACATCAACCATCTCAGACTGAGGTGGCGGTTGACTGGAACTGGGTCTTCCCCCATCATCCGGCGGGGGAAGCGGTGGCGGTGGCGGTGGTATTTCAGGTGCCATGTGTTTGAGCTATGAAAAGCTGAACTGAAGAAAAGACTGGTGAGCTTGAGAACCTTAGTGGGTCTCTTTCAATGGTGAAACATCTCATCTCAGGGGGAGAGTTGGCTCACCACTAGAGTGCCCAGTGAGGTCAAGCTGTACAAAGGAAGATATGTCTTCTCGATTCCCATAGAAGGTGCCAAACTGATGATGCTAAGATTTAGCACCACCGAATAAGTGATAATGAGCTTAAACAGTAGTAACCATGGCAGCCATAGAGATGTATAAGTGTATAAGTGTGTACAAGGGGATGAGTATAAGAGGAAATAAGACAATGATGTATAGTGGTTCAGCCAATTTGGCCTACATCCACTGTGAGTGTGTGATCCACTAAGTATGGGCACTAATGGCCTCGGATACAATGCACATAAGCTCACTTTCTCTCTCTACTGTGTGTACAAGTAGAGTTTTAGCTAGGGTTACAATCAATTGATCGATCCCCTGTGGGGTTGTAGGTGACAAGTATATATAGGACTTGGGGGGCGTAGTGTACCCTCCAAGTATGCATGGTGCATGTGAATGATGATCTAGCCAATCCCCTGTTGACACCTGTAGATGCCAAATGATGACATAATATTCCCTCACGTGAGGGTGTGATTTTGTTATAACGGTCTCCCATGTGCCATGTGAGCCTGACGCGCACTGTTCCACGCGTCTCCCAATCCACGCTCTGTGATGATGTCACCCTCGGCCTATGAACCGAGGCCGAGGACAAAGTTCCTTCCGGTGGTGAGTCTGGCCTAATTCTGGCCTCGTACTGTCGTACCCTCGGAGGGTCGTCCGGAGCCTGCTGAAGGGTCGGCCTCCCGAGGGGTCGTCCGGTGCCTGATGAAGGGTCCCCCCTGAGGGGTCATCCGGAACTCGATGAAGGGTCGGCCCCCTGAGGGGTCGTCCGGAGCCTGCTGAAGGGTCAGCCTTCTGAGGGGTCGTCCGGCACCCGATGAAGGGTCGGCCCCCTGAGGGGTCGTCCGGCACCCGATGAAGGGTCGGCCCCCTGAGGGGTCGTCCGGAGCCTGATGGATGGTCGGCCCCTCGAGGGGTCGTCCGGAGCCTGATGAGGTGCAGGGCACCCTCGGCATGGACGAGGATATATACGGGTATATCAAAGGTCAAAGACCGTGACATGACCGTGACAAGTATAATGAACTTGTCACGGTCAATGACCGTGACAAGTCCGTGATAGCAAACGTTGTCACCCCAAGAATTGTCACGGTCATTGACCTTGATAAGTCCAACTTATTAAGGTCAATGACCGTGATAATTCAGTAGATTTGTTGTAGTGATACAATAACTTTAAGATTCTAAAAGAGTACATAATGAAGTTATACACATCTAATTGTTCATTTGGGGTTAGATCGGAAAATGTTTTAGTATATCTCATGACACGAACAGGAATCGAAGCTCAACCCAATAAATTAAATCTTTATTGGATGTAAATAATCAAACCATTATCATAGATGTATAGGTTTTAACCATGATTTATATGCCCGAGTGTAACCTCGGCCCAGAGACACCAACCTCGGCCGAGATGATGGCCGAGACATTGATCCACCCTATGTAGGCCATGGGCCCACGGTATTCATCCCTCGGCCAGACTAGGGTCGGCCCAGGCCGACACTACCATATACACTTTAATGGACACTGCGCGCATCGCAGGCATCAATAGCATCCTCATGTACCTGGGTATAGCAACCTCGGCCGAGAGTAGGCCGAGGTGACAAGGAGCCTTGGTAACCTTCAACATGGAACAAATCCTACCTCGGCTTGGGCCGAGGTGACAAGAAGCATTAATAATCATCAGCCTGCTATATGTCCAACCTCGGCTCGGGCCGACCCCAGCATATGTCTCGGCTGAGATCAGGCCGAGACTCCTTATGACACATCTCGGATTGAACGGATATCAAGCCTTTACAGCTCGGCCTCTCCCAGGCCGAGGTCATTCACCAAATATGACTGCCGAGCATCTGTTGAATTTTGGATAAGGACACCTGGGCACAAATCAGTTGTAACAAGATTATTCTCCACATGTGGGAGAATATTTCATCATCATTACTTGCATGTGACAGTGACAGATGGCGCTCCCACATTGGTGAGGCTACCACCCACATGCTCATTACATGCATGGGGGGTACATTACACCCCCTAGGCACTATATATAGGGATCATCCCCTACCTTGCAAAGGG
This sequence comes from Sambucus nigra, assembly GCA_949130495.1. Classification (NCBI taxonomy): domain Eukaryota; kingdom Viridiplantae; phylum Streptophyta; class Magnoliopsida; order Dipsacales; family Adoxaceae; genus Sambucus; species Sambucus nigra. The sequence goes on from OX422213.1 coordinate 56,964,069, forward strand.
ATCCCAGCTATTCAACCCTAGCTAAAACTCTGTCTAAATATACAGTAGAGAGAGAAAGCTTGAGAGAATTGTATCCATGGCCATTAGTGCCCTCATTTAGTGATATTGCTCACACACTCACAGTGGACGTAGGCCAGATTGGCTGAACCACTTATATACTTGTGCCTTCTCCTCTTATACTCATCCCATTCTCTTTTCACTTTGTATAACTGTGCTGCCATTGTTATTCATATATTGAGCTTGGAAACACCTTATCTAGTGGTGCTGATTCTTAGCATCATCATTTTGGCGCCGTCTTTGGGAATCGAGAAGCTATCTCTTCCTCCTTTTCTGCTTAACCTCATCGGAGACTCTGGTGGTGAACCAGGAACCACCCCTTGCGTGGAGCTATTTCACCATTGAAAGAGGTCCTTTTACCACCGCCTCTTCCGCCGCCCGGAGGTGGAGGGGCTAGCTCCGGTCAGGCTCATCCCCAGTCCGAAATGGCAGAGGTAGCAGCTGCCTTGAAATCTTTAGCTACAACATAACAAGCCATGAAGGAGCAATTTTCCTAGCTCAGCCAAACCATGATGATGAGGCCACCTGGAGTCTCACTGGACATGATAACTCCGGCGGCAGTTCAGCCTCATCCTGAAGCCAAGGGACCACTCCGGCGGCAGTTCAGCAATGTGATGTTCTGGCCTTGTTTCAAGAGTCTGGGTCTTAGCAGGGCAAGGCTGGTTCCCTACCATCACCCGTTGATAGGCTTCAGTGGTGAGAAGGTGCACCCATTGGGCATGTATGAAATGGATGTACGGATGGGGGATGAATGGCCTAAGAGACTGACCAAGAAGATCAACTTTTTTGTTATGGACGAAAATGTCTTCTCGGCCTACAACCTCATCATCGGAAGAGTGGCCCTCAAAGTGTTTGAAGCCGTGCCGTCGACGGCCCATCAGATGCTAAAATTCCCGACTCCTTATGGAGTAGGGGAAGTGCAAGGGGACCAGACCATGGCGAGGGAGTGTTACTTCAACTTGGCCGAAGAGAGAGAGGCTCATAAGAGAGCAACCACCACTTACAGCATTGACACTCTTGGCCCGAGAGATGAAACAAAATTGAAGAAGGGCGAGGTCGCGAAAGAGGTAGAATCCATCGTCCTCAATGAGGACGAACCGGAAAAAAGCGTTCAGATCAGCAAGGCCCTAGAGCCAAGGATCAAGAAAGAGCTGATAAACTTCCTCAGGAGGAGGCAGAGTGTCTTCGCATGGAGTCATGCAGACATGCCTGGTATCGACCCTGAGATCATGACCCACAAGCTCAACGTGGATAGAGATGCCAGGCCTATCAAGCAGAGGCGAAGAGTCTACTCCAGGGAGAAGTATGAGGTCATCCGGGAAGAGGTGAAAAAGTTGGAAGAGGCCGAGTTCATAAGAGAGGTTACCTATCCGGAGTGGCTCTCAAATGCAGTCATTGTGCCTAAGGCCAATGGAAAGTGGCGAATGTGTGTAGATTTCACAGACCTAAACAAGTCTTCCCCGAAGGATAGCTATCCCTTACCTAGGATAGACCAGATGGTGGATGCAATGGCAGGGCACGAGCTCATGAGTTTCATGGATGCTTATTCAGGTTATAACCAAATCTTCATGGATGCTGAAGACTCTGAGAAGACAGCCTTCATTACTGACAAGGGGACGTACTGTTACAAGGTGATGCCCTTTGGTCTGAAAAATGCGAGGGCAACGTATCAACGTCTTGTCAATAAGATGTTCGAGGAGCATATAGGTAAGACCATGGAGGTGTATGTGGACGATATGCTAACGAAGAGCCTGAAAGCGTGTACTCACGTAGCAGACCTTGAGAAGACCTTTGATGTCATGGACTCGTATAGAATGAAGCTCAACCCAGCGAAGTGTGTCTTTGGGGTAGGAGCCAGGAAGTTCCTAGGGTTCATCGTTAATCAGAGGGGGATTGAGGCAAACCCTGAGACGATCAAGGCCTTGCTTGACATGAAGACTCCTAGGAGTATCAAGGATGTCCAGAGACTCACTGGAAGAGTGGAGGACCTTAACAGGTTTGTTTCTAGGGCAACGGATAAGTGTCTTCCATTATTTAAAATTCTAAGGAAGGCCTTCCAATGGGACGAAGAGTGTGAAAAAGTCTTTGATCAACTTAAGTCCTACTTGGGGTCTCCCTTGTTGCTGCCCCGGCCCATCGCGGGGGAAAGGTTGTTTGTGTATCTGGCAGTCTCTGAGTCAGCCATTAGCGCGACCATCATACGGGAAGAGGATGGGGTTCAGAGGCCTGTGTACTTCAACAGTAAGGCCCTGCAAGGGTCTGAACAAAATTATCCCCGGATGGAGAAGTTGGCTTATGCCCTAATACATGCCTCAAGGAAAATGAAGCCTTACTTATAAGCTCACTCCATGGTAGTACTTACAGACTCCCCACTAAGACAGGTTCTGCACAAACCTGAGAAGTCCGGAAGATTGATGACCTGGGCCATTGAACTAGGAGAGTATGACCTTACCTACCAGCCCAGGACAGCCATTAAGGGGCAGGACCTCGCAGACTTCATCGCAGAGTTCACCTGGGAAGAGGCCGAGACAGAGAAAGGTGTAGATGATGACGAAGAGACGAATCATAGTGTCTTCCTAGATTCGGAAGAGACTGCATCGAACGTCTTCTGAGGCCGAGAAGAGGTCGTCCCAGGAAAAACTCGGAGCAGAGTAGAAGAGAACGAAGAGGATCGATACCTCTTCAAGAAAGAGGTTATGAGAGAAGGGGTCTTCTCATCAGATGCAGACGTCTGGAGTCTCTTCGTTGATGGCTCATCTTGTGACAGTGGAAGCGGCGCGGCGCTAATACTCTCGGCTCCAGATGGCGCTAACATTGAATACGCCTTGAGATTCAGCTTCCAGGCTTCAAACAACGAGTCTGAGTATAAGGCCATGATAGTAGGTCTCTTATTAGCAACAACTCTTCGAGTAAGGCGACTCCTACTCCATAGCGACTCAAGGTTGGTTGTCAATCAAGTGTTGGGGGTGTAGGAGGCCAAATACGAAAGGATGGACAAGTACTTAAAGAATGTAAGAGGGTTGCTAGAGTACTTTGAAGAAGCAAAACTGAAGAGAGTGCCACGACTGAGCAACAATCACGCTGATGCATTGGTAAGGCTGGCCTCGGTAATGAAGACAGATTTGGGAAGAACCATCCCAATCGAGGTCTTAGGAAAAGCAAGCATCGAGGAGGATGAGGTATGTAGCCCTTGTCATAATGTGAACCTGGGAGACTCATGGATGGATCCGCTCGTCAGATACCTAAGAGACGGAGAGCTAACTGAGTCCAAGACGGAGAGGAGAAAGTTGAGATACAGGGCTGCCAAGTTCTCAATAGTAGGAGATGTCTTGTACAAAAAGGGGTTTCTATTGCCTCTTATCAGATGTGTCCATCCCATCGAAGTACCCCAGGTCTTACAGGAGGTTCATGAGGGTTCCTGCTCTAGCCACATAGGGGGAAGGCCCTTAGCCAAGAGGATCATCACTCAGGGATACTGGTGGCCTACCTTGTCTAAGGATGCTGCAGACTATGTGAAGAGGTGCGACAAATGTCAACGGTTCGCCACTATCCCTCATCAACCCCATCAGCCTATGACGTCAATCTCTTCTCCATGGCCATTTGCGGTATGGGTAATGGGCTTAGTAGGACCTTTGCCAAGAGCTGTCAATAATTATAGATTCTTGATAGTTGCTATTGACTACTTTTCAAAGTGGGTAGAGGCAGAACCGATGGTAACAATTACAGAGCAGAAGACCTTCCAGTTCATCTGGAAGAACATCATATGTAGATATGTCCTCCCAAACACGCTCATCTCGGATAATGGGACCCAGTTCAAGAACTCCTCCTTGGAGAAGTATTACCGAAGTGTGGGGTTTAAACAGTTCTTCTCATCTCCTGGTCGGCCTCAGGCAAATAACCAGACCGAGGTCACGAATAGAACCATCTTGGATGGAATCAAGAATAGGTTTGAAGACGCGAAGGGGAGATGGACAGAAGAGGTCTACGCAGTGTTGTGGGCCTACAGAACCACGACAAGGACACCAACAGGGGAAACCCCATTTATGCTGGCACATGGCTCTGAGGCTGTCATACCAACGGAAGTAGGACTACCAACTCATCGGATTCAGACCTACGACCCTGACAGCAATGGGGAAAAAAGGAGGCTAGACCTGGATCTTATTAAAGAGAGAAGAGAAGACGCAGAGGTCAGAAAAGCAACTTACCAGTAGAGGGCAGCGAGATTCTACAACCAGAGGGTGAAGTCAAGACCCATTGCAGTGGGAGACCTAGTGCTAAAGAAGACCCTAAAGAAGGCAAACAAGCTACACCCAAACTGGCAGGGCCCCTACAAAGTAATAGAAGAGGTTGTGCCCGGCACTTACAGACTAGAAAACCTAGAAGGAGAACCTTTCGCTAACCCATGGAATGTTGACTACCCGAAGAGATATTACATATGATGTTGCATAGAATGTGTAATTTTATGTAAATGTATCATCCTATTGAGAAGAGGTTATTAATAAAGATCAGTTTCCATGACAGTTCTTGCTTCATTCTTAGATCAGATATTGATTGTGGGGATAGCCTCTTAGGTGATGACCTCAGACCCTCATAACATCACTCGGTGGTGACGAGGTCTGAGCTCAGACACCTTGGTTAGATGACCTCAGACCTTGAACATCATTAATTTGGTGAAATTATTATGAGGCTGACATCAGAAGTGATGACCTCAGACCCTCATAACATCACTTGGTGGTGACGAGGTCTGAGCTCAGACACCTTCCTAGATGACCTCAGACCCTTAACATCATTAATTTGGTGATACTTATTATGAGGCTAACCTCTTAGCTGATGACCTCAGACCCTCATAACATCACTCGGTGGTGACGAGGTCTGAGCTCGGACACCTTCCTAGATGACCTCAGACCCTTAACATCATTAATTTGGTGATACTTATTATGAGGCTAACCTCTTAGGTGATGTCCTCAGACCCTCATAACATCATTCGGTGGTGACGAGGTCTGAGCTCAGACACCTTGGTTAGATGACCTCAGACCCTGAACATCATTAATTTGGTGTTGGTTATGAGAACAACATATTAGGTAATGACTTCAGAGCCCAATAGCATTCAGAGATAATATAGCATTCAGTAAAAAGAAGAGATTACATAGCATTCAGAGGTCAAAATAGAGAAGAGATTGGCATTCAGTAAAAAGAAGAGATTACATAGCATTCAGAGGTATTACAAATTACAAGTTACAAAATGTTTAAGTTAAAAATCAATCCTGGTTGGGGGGAGGGGGGACATTGACAGTCTCGGCCTGATTGGTCTGCTCAGCATTAGTAACCTCGGCCACCTCATCAACATGATCTGTCCCTCCGAGCTCGGTTCCTCCCAGAGTTGCAGTATCGGCTGGGGCAGTGGCCTCGTCTTCTACCTCTTGCAGTGCTTGAGCAAATTGAGGGTCGGAATAGCCGAGACCCATAAAGTCGGAGGCCTTTAGAGTGCCGACCTCCTTCTCTCTGACCTCAGCCCATTTGGTAGTGGTCTTGATACCTCTTTCGAGGTATTCAAAGTCAAAACCCATGAACTCCTCTGAGCCTTTGTAATCAGAAATTATTTTGTCCGAGGCATCTGCAAGGGAAGCTTTCATAGCCGCGTTGACCTTTTGCTGAAGGACGTCAACTTTGTCCTTCAGAGCCTTGGCATGGTTCTTGACGAGTAGGGACATGTCTTTTTCCAGCCCCTTAGCCTTGTTTTCAAAATTCTGCAACTCTGACATTAGACGGTCAACCTCGGCATTCAAGGCGCTTTCAACCTTCTCAGCCTCCTGCCCCTTCTGGATGAGGGGAAATTTCCTCATGGCCCAGTTAGATAATTGATACATGGCAGTCACTCCCTGCACATTTCATGAAGAGGTTAAGTGGAGTAAAGTCAGATGTTACACTTATAAAATTGACAAAAGAACAAGTCATACCATCACGGACGTGTCCATGGCTCTATAGAAATGCTTGTCTGCCTCGGTCATTACAGAGGCGAGTGCGTCCATGGCCTGTCTGCTGTTGCCGACCACGCCGTCAGTTAACTTCAGCTGATCCAGACGAGACGTCAGGGTGTCAGCCGAGATTGGGATCGCAGCATCTGAGGTCTTCTTTTATCTCGAGGTCGGCCTCTGATCCTCAGAGGCAGGGACCTCAGGGGCCCTATTCTTGGAGGCCTGGGATTTGGATATAGCGGGAGCTGGAGGAGGAACGTTCAGACCAGCCTTATTTGCAAGCCTTGCCAAGCTCGGAGCTGCCATCTCCCACAGTTCGTCTGGGATACCTGGTGGTCTCTCTGCAAAAGTTAAAAGATAAGGGTTAGAGATCAGGTATGAATGAGGTCAGAGGTTAGACTTGAAAAGAAAAATCCTTACCAAAGTCGGCAAGGGAACTCCCACCCAGGCTCGTCCCCAAGAGATACTGAGGGGTCAGCAGATGTTCGAACTTGACAAACATACCATGTGCCCCTTGGTCTTGCAGGGCCTTCACCTTTTTGATATTCTGAAGACTTATACCGGGATCAGCCCTTGCAGACATGGTTACCTTACCCCATCTGAGGGGTATCCTCGGCCCAAGAGTGGAAGAGGGAACAGATGAGCCGAATTCCCATGGCCCTGAGGCGAAAAAATATCGGGGCTTCCAATTGTGATTTGAGGTCTGAGTCACCTGTAGCATCTTCTTCTCAGGCCTCTGAGCCACGAAATGATAGTACCTCGGATGGTTTTTGGCCGAGGTTGGGACATAGTAACCAACGAAGACCAGCAGTGGGAGGTCAGATTGGTGGACTTCCCTCCATAGAATAATGGCCCCTATGATGACTCTCCAAGCATTGGGAGAGAGCTGTGAGGGGGCCAAGTTGATGTAAGAAATAATGGATCTGATGATAGGATGGATGGGTAGGCGAAACCCCAACTTAAACATATGCTCGTACAAGCAGATTTCTCCATCTCGGCCATGATAGGCCCTCTCTTCCCTCAAAGGTCTCCTTAATTTGATTGAGGGACTGATGGAGTATAAATATCTGAAGTGCAAAAGATCCACTTCAGTGACTGTGCTCTTGAACTCGGCTGCTTCAGAGATGTCAACATCACTTTCAGCATCCTCATCATCGTCAAGATCAACGTCGGCTGGAGAAGACGTAGATGGGTGACCAGGGAATCTCTGAGCGAACTCAGCCCCTATAACGGCCGACAGAGGGATGTCATCAAGAATGGTAGGCACAGCCACACTCGGCTCAACAAGTTCAACCTATGAAGAAGAATCTGAGGTGCTTGAGCCATTTTGGGATGAAGCTCGGCTGGATACCTCGGCCTGATCAGGGTCCTGATCAGGCCGAGGTGTAAAATCCATGGCTTCTTGGAAAGAGTCCATAGACATGGGGTCTAAGGTGGAAGACTCAGACTCAGACATCGGTAATGGGTTGGCAGAGACGTCTGTCTGATAGAATTTCTCAGGAGGATCAGGATATACCACCTTGAGAGGTGGGGGAAAGATAGGTCTAATAGGAAACTCCTGTGACCTAAGAGCTTCCTCTTGAGCTCTCTCTATTTGCCTAATCTTTTCTAGGGTCTTCTCTCTAAGAGAAGGGAAATTCTCAAGAAGCTGGTATAGGGGTCTGAGCATCAGAGGACGACCCTAAACTTAAGAAAAGCTCCTAAAACTACAAACGCGATTGACTTATAAGATAGAGGAGTTTAAAAATCAAAACTTAGAAGTTTATAGAAAACACAGTTCGCCGGAGTTAATGGAGCTCGCCGGAAAATATAGAACTTCGCCGGAAAATACAAACCAAATACCAGAAACAAAGGAATAGAAAGAAAGAAGTACCTGGAGAATGAATCGATGAGTGAAATGAAGGAAACTCGCAAGAAAATCAACGAAATCCTCCGCAGAAGAATGATTGAGTGAAGGAGCTTAGAGAGAGAAAATTCGCAAGAACAGTGTGCGCGGGAACGAAATGAAGAATAAGAAAGAGAAAGGAAGGGTTTAAACCCTTAAATGCTTGGGCACACTTCCCAAGGCCCATCATTGCCTTGGGAAACCCAAAGGACAACTGACAGCATGCGCCAGCCAAATTTGCACGCTCTAGCTTGGGACAGATGTCATACAGGTATTAACTTGGGACGGGCAGGCCTCGGAGGTGAAGCAATCCCCTAGTCACTTGCTCTCGCATATGACTAGGGGATGGGGGGTGATTGATATGCCCGAGTGTAACCTCGGCCCAGAGACACCAACCTCGGCCGAGATGATGGCCGAGACATTGATCCACCCTATGTAGGCCATGGGCCCACGGTATTCATCCCTCGGCCAGACCAGGGTCGGCCCAGGCCGACACTACCATATACACTTCAATGGACACTGCGCGCATCGCAGGCATCAATATCATCCTCATGTACCTGGGTATAGAAACCTCAACCGAGAGTAGGCCGAGGTGACAAGGAGCCTTGGTAACCTTCAACATGGAACCAGTCCTACCTCGGCTTGGGCCGAGGTGACAAGAAGCATTAATAATCATCAGCCTACTATATGTCCAACCTCGGCTCGGGCCGACCCCAGCATATGTCTCGGCTGAGATCAGGCCGAGACTCCTTATGACACATCTCGGATTGAACGGATATCAAGCCTTTACAACTCGGCCTCTCCCAGGCCGAGGTCATTCACCAAATATGACTGCCGAGCATCTGTTGATTTTTGGATAAGGACACCTGGGCACAAATCAGTTGTAAAAAGATTATTCTCCACATGTGGGAGAATATTCCATCATCATTACTTGCATGTGACACTGACAGATGGTGCTCCCACATTGGTGAGGCTACCATCCACATGCTCATTACATGCATGGGGGGTACATTACACCCCCTAGGCACAATATATAGGGATCATCCCCTACCTTGCAAAGGGATCACAGCTATTCAACCCTAGCTAAAACTCTGTCTAAATATACAGTAGAGAGAGAAAGCTTGAGAGAATTGTATCCATGGCCATTAGTGCCCTCATTCAGTGATATTGCTCACACACTCACAGTGGACGTAGGCCAGATTGGCTGAACCACTTATATACTTGTGCCTTATCGTCTTATACTCATCCCATTCTCTTTTCACTTTGTATAACTGTTCTACCATTGTTATTCATATATTGAGCTTGGAAACACCTTATCTGGTGGTGCTGATTCTTAGGCCCTTAATTATCCTATAACTAGATCATCTGATAAGTGTCAACCTTTCTTTAAATTTTTAAAGAAATCCAATACAATAATCTAGACATAGGAATGCGATAAAGAATTAGATAAGATCAAACACCCGTTGGGATCTCCTCTATTATTGTCAATACTGATAAGTGATGAGAAGCTCCATTTACATCTGACTATTTCTCAGTATGTAACTAACGAAACATTAGATCGATCTCAAGATGGAGAATGGTAACCTATTTACTACTTCATCCACATTATCCTTCCATTGAAAGGAGATACCAACCAACTGATAAACTACCTTTGGCACTTGTAATGTCATCAAGAAAGTTACGATAGTATTTTGATGCATACACCATAGTCATTCTGGATTCATTCCCACTCAAAGAATTTTTAAAGAAGGTCGATATGTATAACAAGATAATTAAATGTTCATTATAATTAGCCCAATTTGACATTATTTATGAGAATCAAACTTCCATAAAGGGGCAAGTGTTTGATGATTTCACTATTGACTTCTCAGTGAGTTTTAAAGAAATAATTCATCCAAGTCCTCTCTTAGATCTTTTTATTTTGGAACATGTTAATCAAAATCCGAAGTGGAGTATATTTATTAATGGAGCATCAAATAAATGAGGTATTGATGTTAAAATAATTTTCTTCACATCATAGGGATCCCTGAGCAAGAAAGCAATCTGAATTGGGTTTAAGGTTTGAAATAACGTAGTAGAGTATGAGGCCATGATAATCATGCTCTAGAGAGTGATTATCATGGAAGAAAATGGTATGTCCATTTACTGTGACTCCAATTTGATCATCAACAAGTCAAGAGGAGAATATGAGGGTAGAGATCCGAGGATGCTCACCTATTATGATAAAATGAGGAATATCCTCAAGACCCTCAGATCAACATAAATCAAATATTACTGAGGGATTATAAATGTTATGCTTACGCTTTAGCCACCTTAGTTAATGAATCGAAATCAGATCCATAAGTCATGCATATAGATTTAACCCTATGTTGGATGGATCCCTTTATTTCTTATCTATAAAGAAGAGACCTCCCAAGATTTTAAAGAGGACCACAAATGGAAGATATATTTGTGTAGATTTTGCCTTAACATAGAGGGAAAAAATTATTGACAATTGTTTGTAGTGCCCGTACTTAAGTATGTACATTTTTATCAGATAGACAAAATCCTTAGTTATATGCACGAAGGCAACCACCATGCACATATAGGCAGGATATTGTTGTCCAATGGGGTGATCTGAATTGGATATTGACAAACTTATATGCACAAGGAAGTAATATTGTTCATCCAAAAGTGTCCTAAGTTTTAGGAGTTTGCCCTCCTCATCAGACAACCAGATCGCGACCTCACCACTTTCACAAGTCCTTATATATATATATATATGTGTGTGTGTGTATATTTGTTTAATTGTCTTACTTTAGTGTCAAAGATTATGAGTCTTACATTATTAGGCTAAAATGCTTGGTTTCATATAAACATTATTTGTTAGAGAGAGTCTTGTTCATTAATCTTTATTGAACATGGAACATTAAAAATAAGAAAGTTTCTCAACATCAAGGACTTTTATTGAAGCTATAATTAAGAATATTTGTTTTGTGGATTTTGGGTTTAGACGTCCAAATCTATGCACGCATACATATTTTTTCATTAGCTTTGAATTGTTTTAAATAAAACAAGTTATATTGTATATTGGTAATTGTTGTGTTTAGCCTAAAGGGAAATACCTTACATTGAAAAATTCATCTTTATTAGGGTGAAAATGCATTCTGCCCTAAACCATTTGCATGATTATACTTTGAGCCCATGCTAACAATTGTGTTTTATATCGGTTCCCATGAAAATATGTTTTTGGTATGACTTGTAAAATGCCAAAAATCATGCGCAGGAAGGGAATTTTAACAGTGTGCAAGACATTGTCAGTTTTGTGAAAAAATTCTATAAAGATAGCCTTTTCCTCCAATTTTAAATATCACCATTCCTCTATACTTATCCTATAATGAGCTAGTATTTTTTAGGTATTACATAAATTTCTTTCTACTCACAGTTGAGAGAAAGCCTAGATCTATACTTGATCTAATTTTTATGAGGTACTAAGAGTGTTTTTTTATCAAATCAATTTAGACTATATTTAAATCAGAATTGGAGATCAATAATCAGATCTAAAAGGTTTATTTGATCTATTGGAGAGCTAAAGCATGGTGCTATCCTAAAGATGAAAATATGACATTCTTGTTCGTCCGTGGGAGCTTAAGGTGGAGCACTCATTTTCAGGGGTGGGGGAATTTAATTATTTAAAATCTTTTTAAATGGAATGAGAGATTAGGATGTATCAAGTTTTTTACCCTAAGTGGGGTTTCTCCTCATAAACATGTCTTGTGGATTATTTCAGTGTTTTTCCATTGATTCTCACCTTGCTAACACACACAAAATTTATTTCTAGGTTCGATCTATAAAGACCAATTGAATTGAACATAATAATTGCATGTAGTTAATTTTGTGGTAATTAATATATATCACCTATTTGATGATTAAATTATCTATATAATAACTTCGTCATCTTATATAGTTGTATGTTTAAGTAGGATTGCTAAAATTGGAAAGAATTAATAAAATCTAGCATTTTCCAATAAGAAACATATTAAAACCTATAGGTTTACATGCGTGTATTTTTGTGAGTTTCCTCAATTGGCATCAGAGAATTTGATTTTTGATAAACTACGTGCTAGAGTAGATCAATGATCATTTTTGTTGCTAGTTTGTTGCTTTTACTAGATATAATTTGTAAATGTTTAGATATTGATTGTTTGTTGAGGCATTTGCCATGGATGTTTCTATGAAAGACATATTGTTTGATTTTTTTACACTAATTTTATTATTTTTAATTATTCTATGCCTTTATTTCCCAATGAGAGGAAAAAATATTTGGTATCAAATTTTGTAATGAATAAATATAAATCATCTCATGTTTTGAAAAAATTAAAGTCTATTAATGTTGACTTTTATGAATCCAGTAAAGATAGGAGTGTCAAATCATTGAGTCAAGACATTGAAGAGTTAATGTCTTAACTTCTCATAATGAAAAAGTTGAATTTTAAATTGTCTACAAAAATCAAACTTTTTGAAGAAGAAAAGATTATTTGAAAATTGCGTGTGAAAAAACTAGACAAATTTCCAATCAAAGGGTAAAAACTATTAGTAATGAGAAGTGTGAGTTATTATACTTGACTTGTTCTTTAAAAGTAGATATAAATGCCTTAAGAGAAGAAAAATCAAATTTGAGAAATTTGAATACTTAATAAATCATTGATGTAAAAAATTTCAAGGATGTTGAACAAGAGAAAAGTAACTTGATCTTTGAACTTGAAAAAGTAAATAAGGACTTATTTCTTATGAAGTTCGGAAATGTGAATTTGAGAAGATATTAGAATGTTTGAAAAATGAATTTTGTTTTATTTAAAACATTGAAAGGAAATTCATCTTCTTCTCAAGTTGCCACATCATGTGAGAATTCATCTTCATCAGATGAATCAAATGATATCAATTAATTGCATTTGAACAAAAGTTGAAACATAATGTTCAAAATAAAATGAAATATGATCAAAATGATTCAAAAGATAATTCACATACATTATCGTGCACCTTTTGTCACAAGTAATGCCATCTTCAGTGATTTTGTTACAAATTGAAAAAGATTTAACAAAAACTACGAGTTTATTCAAAGTATCATTCAATGTACATGCGATGTAAATTTTATGCGTATAGTTTTTGCCATGGTCATGGACACCTTAGAGAGTATTTCTTCAAACATAGGGATTCATGTGATGTCACTAATTCAAATGACTTTGAATATTTTGATGGCTTAAGAAAAAAGGTTCATGACCTTCTATCTACATTTGATACTTTATGTTTGGAAAGTGAATAAAAGTTTGTTCTTGAAAATATCTTTCAAATAAATAAATTTTATAGACATCATGTTGATAGTCATACAAGACCTTTTCCGTATACTCAATCTCATTTGAGGGGTAAAAGAAATTTTGGTGGAAATTTACACTTTCAAAGGATATTTAAAACAAAAATTATTTTATGGTGTAACACAGCATGATAGGGGAAATGATCCTTTGCCTAGGTATAGAAACATGTTTCCTATAACTTACCTTAAGGAGAGAACATTGTGTTCATATGAGTGGTAGACCTAAGAATTCTCCTATAAAAAGAGTTGATATTGGAATTCCTAAAAAATTTGAGAGGAAGAAGTATGTAGTATTTGGGACTCCCAAGGATCCCGGAGTGGAAACACCTTCCTTTACATAAATAGGTAGTTGAATAGGATTTATAATCTCTTTATTGGTTGTGGTTACCTTCCTAGGTAATAATTAATTAATTTGGAATCACTTGGTGTGTGTGAGTTCCTTGAGGCTCATATTTAGATCTTTTACATACTTTTGGTTTCATATATTTTGCATTTCATGCATTTTTATATATGCTTATTCCTTACAAAATATGTATATATCATCCTTCGAAAACCATTTTTAATTTTTTTTGTGGTTATTAATTTAGTTAAATATATATACGTGTGATTCATTGCATGAAATTATTTTGCCCAATGATTCAAACGTGGATTTAAAACAATGATATGCAAATGATAGCGTTTTCGTTGATTTGTTAGATATCATATGAAAACTCATGATAAGTCAAGTTTGATGAGAACTTTGGTATTGATTTTACTTTTCACATGCACTTTACGTGTATTTAGTTCATATGATACTTTCTTATGGCTTTTATGAATGTTTGATTTTTGTATCATGATTAAATCTCAAGATCTAATATTGGTCAATTCATTTGATAAAAGTTTATGTGCATAATTTGAGAGATTTGAGTGAAATCACACATATTTGGAGTTGATTGATGATACACTTTTAAAAAGGAAAAGGATAGATTTGGTGAGATAACATTGATTTGAGTTTGAGTAGCATAAATAGATGTCTACCAAAGTGTGTGTGAAAGTCATCGTAGAAAATGAAATTTATGATTAAAAGAGCCAAAGTCGAGTGCTACAAAATTCAAGGTAGAAAAATAAGATTGGTCATTTTAAATTCCTATAGTGCTACTTTTAGTACCTAATTTAGGGATTCATAAATCATTTTGAGGGTGATTATATGGTTAGAATCTACCATTGGAAATATATAAAGGATATTGATGAAATGATATGATTAATCTTGAAATGAAATTCATATGGCATAACTATGTGCATTTTTTTGATTATGTGATCGACTATTTGTTAACATCATGCCAGGATTTGTGAAAAATTTATTAATCGACTTGATTAGAACTCAAACTAATATGGTTGATTTATAAATATTGGTAGGGATTTGAGTTCTATTCATGTCAACAATACTAGTTCAACGCAATTTATAAGAATAATCTATTTTAGCATTGATAGCCTAATCATGATATTTTAGCATTGATAGCCTAATCATGATGACTTTACATATTTTTTGTTATATTTATATACTTAAGTGTTTAATTATTTACAAATATCAAAACGTTTGCAAATTTTTTTTTTTTGAGCATGAATATACACTTTGCATTTATATTTTGAGAGGTTTTAGCATTTTGAGATTCATACCTAGTTTGTTTTGGATGAATTTCCCCGACTTATGTATTCTGGTGCAAAGTGTGCACATAGGGACATTATGGCCATTTACACATTGATAATCTTTTAATATTTTTAAGGCTTCTTCCAATTCTCATTTTCACGTGTGAAAAGTCAAGAAATTTTCCATTTGCATGGTTGACTTTTGTTGAGTAGTTGATGAACACCGTCCGCATGATGGTATTTTATGTCTATGTGCACGAATGAACCCAATGGTTGTTCGCTCTCCATGTTTGAATATTAGGGATTCAAATTAAGTTTTAATCCATTATAACCCCAATATTATCTCATTAAAACTCCCCCTAGGAATGTTTTTCCTTATAACATATTTGAGGATTAAACAACATTTAGTTGGTAGATTTGTTGATCTAGGGTTTTAAATTCTAGTTTTCCAAACATTGGGGATTTTGATATTTCTCTTTAGGTAAACATTGAAACTCTTTTCTTATAGTTTATATAAGTTAGTTTGAAGTGTTTTGAGGATTTTGATCATTATTTAGATTTTTTGAATAGTATTTGCACTGTTCTTATAGATTTTGGTATACAATGGAAATTTTATGTACGTTGTTTATTTGTTTAATCATTTTGGCACTTATTTGAGTATCATTGTTGGTATTTTAATATTTTTGGGTTATTATCTACCATCTGGAAGCTATTTATGATATTTCTTTATTTTCTATGACTATACTTAAGAAATTAGTGACAATTAGACCCCTGAGTGGTACTAGTAGCACATCTAGATCTCAAAATGAGACTAGTTACCCTAATGAAACCTCTAATAGATGTATGCTCCATCGTACCGATAGTATCATTGATTTGGTGATCAACTCGGACCTTGATATATCACCCTTTAGGATTAACAGGGGTGATACTCCTCTACAAAAGGGCTTTGCCTATAGTCCTTTTGATACTGATGGAAATGTTGATCCTGGTAATCTTAAGAGGAAATATGAGGGATTATACTTCAAGGATCATATTCAATGCCTTTCGACCTCTCGTTTATCTCTATGCATCCTATAGTGAATGCATATATGGTTCGCGAATTCTACGAGAATCTTTCGGTTATGTCTAAGTCACCAATAACTCTTACCACTTTTGTTTGTGGAGTTGAGATTGTTTTGACTAAGGATATCCTTGCATTCTATCCCCGAGTACCCTAAGTAGATAATCCTATTGTCCTTCCTATTATTAACGGTGATATCTCACATCATGTCTGAATTAAATTGTTAGCGAGTAGGGTTTTCCAAGTAGGATAGTTTTTTCATTATATAGATATGATTCCCCGATACTCCATTTTACACTTTTTCATAATCTATTTTTTTTCTCGATATATAGGACACAATATTTTATGGTCCATCTTGGTAAGGTTATGCATACTATAGCTATATGACATTCTTTTGATTTCCCATCCCTTATACTATAGCCTATCTGATGAGGTGCATGTGATGCATCTCACGAGGCCTTGCCCTTTGGTCGCACGATTACTGAAGAACTTTATTCTCTCATGGTTTTGAGGGTCTTACGCGATGTACCTTCTCACATTATTAGTGCTATCATGAGCACTTCGATTTCTCGTTTCATACATTAAAGTAAGTGGTTACTGTCTATAAGTATGTTATATATCTACAGTTCGATAATTCCACCAATACCACCGCAGTTCAACATGACCCAAAACTGGGACCTAGACCTACATCGACCCTTGTTCTTGATCCAACAGGACCAAAAGTCCATTCAGAGCTTATATGAAGATGCATTGCACCTTAATACAAGAATTCAAAACCAGATTACTAGTCATCATAAACAGTTGGAGGATCATGTATATGATCATGTCATACTGATTTATCAAGATATCGACTTTCTGATGCGACGATCCCCTGTGCCTGACCATGGAGATTATATTGTCCGAGATCTTAATGTTGATGAACCTCGCGCTTTCCTATTGAGAGAGTGAATATTATTGATTTTGATGAGGACTACGACACTGAGGCTACTCACACATAGAACATATCTTCATATTCTGTTTTGATCCCTTTTTTTGTATGGTGGAAAGTAGTGGTGTACCCATGATGTATTTTTATTGATACATTTTTTGATTCAATTTTGATTGTATACTCTTATTCTATTTTGAAGTTGATCATTTTTTATGAGAGCACCATGATCATTGATATATATATATATATATATATATATATATATGATGTCATTTAGATAGATTTTTGGATATTATCTTGATTTTTATATGCTTAGATATATCATGTTCTATGCTTTGTTGTTTGAGATTCACATGCTATACATCTTACTTGACTCTATTTATGTCTTTATCATGATGCATTGTATTATATATCAATCATACCAAGTTAGTGTCATTGATGTTGTTATTCCCATGATTTACTCTATGTTCCTCATATTAGCATTAATTTATCACATGCTTTAAAGATTTTATACTTCATAGTTTCACTTGTCATTATGATTTTGCCTTTACCTTGCTATATTATCATTGTCTATGATATTTCTAATTCTCTTTGACTTTTCTATGTCAAAAATGGGAGAAATTTCTAAGATAGCGGAGATATTTTTTCTTGGATTCTTCTAGCCTATATTTAAAGGGGAACATTTTGATTGTGGGAGTTACATCATTTTGTACAATTATTATGTTTATATTGATATGATTCAGGGGACATTTTACATTAATATATAATGCTCATATGCCTATATCTTGATTTATTCGTAATTATATTTTTTGAAGGATTATCAAAAATAGGAATTGTTCTTTGTGAATGTCGTACATGCATCATCATTTGATGTTGTTCATGATTTTTCAGGTATTAACGTGAGATAGAGACTTTACCCAGACCTGAATTTGACTTGGGTTATATTGTCGATCTACTGGATTTCATGTGTACTGAGACATTCTTCTATTTCTTTGTTGTAACCAAGTATTTTGGGTTTTTAAGATTCTGACATGGAATAGCCACACGACGAGGTTCAAATTTATATTATCCATTTATATTATTCTGGTTCATTATCAAGCCAAAATGCTTTATTCCATATAGATGTTCTTTGTTAGAGATAGTGTAGTTCATGAGACATCGTTGAACATTGAACATTAAAGATCATACGATTTTTCTACATTAAAGACTTCTTTTCAAATAACTTTGAAGGGTATTTTTTTAGGGATTTTTGATTTGAACGTCTAAGATTAAGCGCGTGCGCACACACATTTTTTTCATTTAACATTGAAAAACATTTAAAAAAAATAAGTGATCGTGTATATTGACAAGTTTTGTGTTCATCCTAAAGAGAAAGGCCTTACTTTGAAAAATGCATCTTGATAAAGGGGAAATAATTTCTATCCCAAACCATTCACATGATTGTACTTTGATCCCGTGTGCACGACCCTGTGGGCTATAGGAAATTTTTCTTTTTGCCAAAAATTATGCTACCAACCGTGCTTTATATCCGTGCCCATGATAACACATTTTTTGTGTTACTTGATCACTACCAAGAACTATGCACACTAAGGTAATTCTAGTAGTGTGCAAGACACTATCAGTTTTATGAAAAATTTCTTTAAATGAAATAGGTGATCTTGTATATTGAGAATTATTAATGGAGGCACTTTTTGCCCAAAACTGTTTGCATGACTACAATATAAGTATATGCGTACGACCCTAAAGGTTTTACTTTATGCCAAAACTTTTCGAAAAATTATGTTTTATGTAAATGAAAACGATGACGTGTTTTTAGTGTGACTTGATCACTGCCAAAAATCATGTGCACAGAGGTAATTTGTTCCAATTTCTATAAATAGAGAATTTTCCCTCAAATTTTAAAACATCACCATTCCTCTATAATTCTCGCATACTAAGAGAGTATTCTAGGTTAAGAGAATATCAATTTCTTCTCTTTAAGAAAAATCACTAACTCTATCATCAGTTGAGATAAAAGCAAGATTTATACTTGATCTAAGTTTTTTAAAGAGTTAATAGTGTTTTGTGATCAAATCTACTTAGACTGGATTCAATCTAACCAATTCAAATCAGAATTGGACATTAATACTCTGATAAAGAAGTTTTTTAGCGAATGGAGTATTCAAGCATAGTACGATCCAAAGAAAGAGAATGCATCTTCCTTGTTCGTCTAATGGAGCTTTGTGACGGTGACTCAATTTAGATGGGAGAGATATCAATGTTCATATGATAACTTCTTATTAAGGAATAAGATAGAGGCACCTTCTTGCATTGTATAAAATCTTTTCAACTTAAATTGGATATCTTGATACATCAAAGTTTTCCCCCTGTGTGGAGGTTTTTCCTCATTAATTTGTCTTATGGACTGTTGGAGTGTTTTTACATTGATGATCACCTTTCATACACACACAACACTTAGATGTAGCTTGGATGTCTAAAGATCGATCAAATTGAACCTAGAAATCATTTCATTAACTTTGTGGTAATTAACCTAGATCACCTCTTTGATGGTTTAATAATAGAAACAATAGCTTCATCATTTCACATAGTTTTATGTTTAACTAGGATTGCTAAAATTGGAGTTTATTTAAATCGATCATTTTCCAAAGAGAAACCATTCACCATCTCTAGGTTTATTTTGAGTGTACTTACTTTCACATAACACATCGTACGTGTGTATTTTGGGAGTTTCCTCACCTTGTCCATTTTCATAGTGGGACATTGATATCATGGGACCTCTCCATATAACTCCAAGGAATCAAAAGTTTCTGATCAACGCCACCAACTACTATACCAATTGGGTGGAGGTTGAACCGTTGACACGTACTAGGGAGCTTGATGCTAGACATTTAGTATGGAGAAACATTATCACTAGGTTTAACATCATATGACCTTGATATCAGATAAAGAGACCCCGTGTGAAAATAACACATTCAAAGATTTCTGCTGAGAATATGGGATCTGTAATCAGTATGCCTTGGTGTTCTTCTCATAATGCAACAAGTAAGAAAAAAATGTAATAAGACTCTACTGGTCAGGATCAAGTGTCGAATATAGAATTCTAAAGGAAAGTTGGTGGAAGATCTCCCCTCTATCATTTTGGCTTAAGAAATGCCTCCAAGAAGGCTGATGGGAGAAACTCCCTACACCTTGACTTATGGTATTGAAGTGCTCTTTCCTCTAGAAATATACATACCAAATATTAATTCCAAAATATATGCGGACGACTATAATACTGATTTCCTGGACCATGAACTGGATATAGTGAAAAGACGAAGAGAGAAATCAAGTCCAACGTGGATATGAATAATGGATTTAAGGGCAAGAATAAGAGAATCAGATACAAAGTTGATTCCTTTTTTATGTGCAGATATGTATAAGGAAATAGAGACACTTGTGTTGGAATCAAGGCCTTGGTTTGTCTCACATTCAATTTTACATATCTCATAAGTCCACCGTCAACAATTAGTTATGTTAATCTACAGAGACCACTATGGTCTTATGGATTGAGTAAAATACATGGATTCCCTTATGCTCATGATGTAGCTACAATACGTAATAGTTGTCAAGATGTGAAAAAAAATTTAGAGTTATATTTCCATACATCTTACCATAGAATGTCCTATGATCTCCAAATTTCTCTAGTTCCTACTGTACACAAGCCACATAATGAAGGTGGGGTAGAAATACTTCCTCCTCCAACAACAAAATGAGTTGGTCGTCCGAAGAAAACTCGATACAAAAATAAAAAAAGAGGACAACAAGAAGGGTAAAGTGTAGTAAATGTGGAATTATAGGGAATCACAGCGGAAAAATCTTGTAAAGTAGTGATTAATTCATCACAATTTGATTTAAAAATATATCATTGATCAATACAATTTACTTTTATCAGATATATATAGTGCTATATCTGTTTGTACAAAATGTAACCAATTCTTGTTTTTAAATAGTTTATGTAGGCATGCCATTGTAATTATCTCTCTCACATAAAATATAAGTGGATTTTTATACATGTATAAGTGAATTATTATCCACACCTGCAATAAAAAAAATAGTTGTTACTATATCTAATTGATATAAATTGCCAATACTATAACTGAATTCCTTCTTACACCATGCCAACTGAATTTTGCAGTAGTTTAACTAGTTTGCTTTTTACAATTATTTATGTATAACCCAATTGTATATGATTTAATTTAATTGTAAATGACTTTTACACAAAGAGAAAGTGACTTATTGTTTAGACAATGACAACTCAGTTTTACACAATTGTAACTAATTTTTTCTGCAACTATAACTAAATTAATTAATGTAATTGTATTTACAATTACAGGCGAAACAATAATTGTGTATAGAAACTAAATTTTTCTGTCAATAAACTTTATGTAAACACACAATTGTAACTAATTTAGTTATACAAGTCAAAGTGAATTATGTCTTAGACCATAGTCAATGAATTTTATAAAACTATAATCAAATTGAATTAAACCTATAAGTGTTCGTAACTGTTTATGGATATAAACAACTATTTAAATTAACACACAAATGTTAATGAATTCTAACACATGTATAAGTAAATTATTATTCATAGCTGTAAAAAATAATAACAGCTGTTTATTTATAACCCAATTGTATATGATTTTATTTAAACAATTGTATGTGACTTTTATACAAAGATTAAGTGACTTATTTTTTAGGCAATAGTAACTCAGTTTTACACATTCGTAACTGATTTTTTGGTAACTATAACTAAATTCATTAATGTAACTCTAATTGCAATTACAAGTGTAATTGTAATTATTTATAAAAAACTATTTTTTTTTAGTATTTTTGGGCTTAGTCCCCTCTCTAAAAGTTTTGTTAGGCTCACATCCCATGTATTTTTAAAAATGTATTAAGCCTCATAATCTCCCCAACCTCTTTATAACCGCCTGTAACTGTCCATTTTCCTTTCCGTAGAAAAAGACAGTTGTCCCATAGTGGTTATAACATGATCAACAACAAAAAAAATTCGGAGTGACTATAATTGAATCTTTAAAATTTGGAGTAAATACTTGTAATCCCTTTCTTCTTTCAACCATTTTATGTAGACAAACAATTATAACTCATTTAGTTATACAAGTCAAAATGAATTTTATAAAACTGTAATCGAATTAAATTACAACTGTATCTATATGTAAAATAAGTAAGTGCAACGTTTCAAACATTTAATGTAACTATTAATGGAAAAACGATTGTAAATGTATGTAAAATCATTAAAAATAATGTATATTTGTTCGACACTGTAACTGTATGTACATTAATAAATATAAATGTTATTACAAATTTATTTTAATTGTTGGTATATTATTAATTAATATTAATATATATAAAAATACACTCAATACCTATTCATATAAGATTTTCATTGTAATGACGACATCCTCAGTTTTTAAAAATGGAACTACTATTGGAAATCGAATGTTTGAACATCAAATGTGTGACCTCTGAATATCAATGATTGAGTGCATATCAAATATTAATTTTGTATACACTCAATTATAACTATTATTCTCATACAAAAATGTAACAAAATTCTTACATATGTATAAATTAATTATTTTTCACAACTGTAAATAATAATAGGCAAAATAATGGATTTAATGGCGAGAAAAAAAGAATCAATTGCGAAGTGGAGTTTGGGTTGGTCGGACTAGAATAGACAAAAACCCACGTAATAATTACCTGGATTTTTAATAATGGTTGAGAAAATATTTACGGTTAAACCATGTTGCCATTTTTGCATGATGACATTTTTTGGGTGATTATCTAAATATTGATATGAACGTGTAATTATATGGGATAATTGAGTTAATATATCAAGGCATATTTAATTAGTTGAATTAAATTTTGGCGAAAGACTGATTAAGTGAACTATATTGGTAACTTAAGAGATCGAGTAAGAATCAGAAATTAAAGGATGTAGTTAGTGCTACTCGAGTGTAAGATTTAAATAGATATAGATGAACTATAATTATAATCGATGTTTATGAAACTATTATTATCATTTATAATGTTAGAGGGAAGAGATGAAATGTGCGAATGAAGGCCGCGATCACCGGATAGATGATCGCGATCGGGATCGTGGTGGGAGATGCTACGACCGTGGCTATGGGATTAGGACAAATATGAACTGTAAAATTTTAAAATGTGAAAACCATTTTGGGAGATTAATTAAGAGCGAGACACATGTATCCTCCTCCGCTTAATAAATGTGAAGCTTCCCTTTGCGTTAAAATAACCAGAGGAGAGAAAGAAAATCCATTTTTCCTAAGGCTCGATTTCTTCCAGCAATAAATAAGGGAAAGATGAACCAATAAGAGTGAGTTTGAGGGTGTATTTTGGTTGATATTTTGAGTGTAAGTGCATGGAATAACTATTCAGGAACATTTCAAGCTAAGTGTGATTAGGCAGTCCCTTGAGGCCACCTTTGGAGATGTGGGCTACCTCTTTACACCATGTATCATTCGATTTTGGACTACAACAACGAGGGGAAATTTCTCTAGTCTTATTTTTTCAAAATTAGTTACGCATGTTAGTATAAATATTTGTTAATAAAATGTTCACACATGCTACCTATAATATTTCCATTACTAGTTCATGGGAAAACATATAAAATGAAGTTAATGCCTAGTATTAAAGAAACTAGAATACACAAAATTTAAGGAAATGTTTTGTGAAAGAAAGTGTGTTACAGATGTTAGTATTTTTAATACAAGATTATAATCAAGTACATTTTTTAATTTTGGATAAAAATACATATTTCAACTTGTATATTTTCATGTAAATGTAGTTCAAATATTTTGAAAATAAATTTCATGTCTAATATAGTTAAACTCAAGTATAGTATAAGTGTTGATACATGTTGTTTAACATTTAGGAAATGTTAGGTAAAAGTGACAAGTGTTAAAGGTGAGTAATGTATATGGTAATGGGTTTCAAAACCATAAAAATGATTTTTTGTTTGAGTTGCCTACATTGTCAAATATCTTTTATGACATAAATTTAAAAATGTACCCTAAAGTAATAAAAATGATGATTCTTACCTTGAAAGTATAAGTTTCACATAAATAGACTTTTGATTAACATGTTTTGAAAAATAAACACTAAAATTAAAAATGGTTCTTAAACATGAAAGTTAAGAATTTGCCTTATTTTTGGTAAATGTTACAAAGCAGATTGAACTTTAGAAAGTACTAAGTGGACTTCAAGTAGCATATTAATGAGTGGTATATTATGCTTTTTATTGGAAGAACGTACTCAAATGGAGTAACTATTATGATAAAAGACATGATAAGGTGGAAAATACCTTGGTTTAATTGGCCTTTGGGACGGGTGTAAACCTTAAAGTGAAAAAGGAACTAACGGATGCATATGTGTAAGATATAAAATTATCAACTAAGCATAAAATGTATTTCTTGGTTTGGCCATTGGCCGAGTATCTTCCTGAATAGGATGTAAACCGAGTATCTTGTTAAATACAACATGAACGAGTATTTTGTTAAAAACTATGATTGGACAGTAATGAAATGATCATAATGGAAAATGAAAGGGTTTTAACAAAGGAGTGACTCAGGTAAATCTAAAAAGGTCCCAGAGCCATAGAGTTCGACTTCAGCTTAGACCCGAAACCACCAGCTGCAACATCTATGATAGATACGGAGGGCTCGTTAACATAAATGGGGTGTGATAAACTCTATGATAAAATGGTAACTACAAAAAAGGAAATGAATTTTGGAAATTTAAGTAAAGAGGTAAATTTATTGATTAAATGATTATGAAAGTTATATTCCATATTAACGAAACATGGTCCACAAATCATGGTAAATACGTAATAAAGTAAATGAATGAAATACAAACACGATATGAAATAAAGGATCAAGTATCCAAAAGTTAAATAAGTATCCAAAAGTTAAAGGAATAATAAAATGGCTACATGTTGGGTGATTAAAATCAAAGTTTAACACAAGAATAGGTGAATAACTTGATTTGCTAAACAATTAATTGAAAGGGGTAAAGTTATAACACATTATGGGTGAGCATCTATTTTTAAACACCATGCGTGTGTTGAAACATTGCTTTACGTCAACCAAGTGAGTTAGGATCAAATTACATTTTGGTATAAAATGGCTAACGATGAAGATAAGGGTTAATGATACTTAACAAGGTTTAAAATCATATTTTAGAAATAAAACACGATTTATGCATATATTGCATAGTAGTTGCATGTAGAATTATTCTATTAACCCCAAATTCCTAGGGGTGTTACAAGTACTTATAATAATTTGGTTTTGCCTATCATGTATAAAAACTCACTTTAAAATGATGGTACAACTCAACTTTGGGTTGACTGGCCTTGAATTGGATTAAAGCCACCTAAGAATGAGTGATACGATATAGAATAAGTTGATATTTTCTAGAATAGGCAAACACCCATCTAATTATGGGTGATACAACTTACAATAAGTCAATTTCTCCTAAAATAAGAACAAACCCACCTAAGAATGGGGGTACAAATTAGATTAACTTGGTTTCTCCTAAAATATGTATAAACCCACCTAAGAAAATGTGATACAACTTAGAACAAGTAGATTTATCCTATAACAGGCATGAACCGACCTAAGAACGTATGGTACAACTTAAAATAAGATTTGTTAAATATGAATGACAACTTATTGGAGTACATCAATGGACTAAACTTCACCAACTCCATATTAAGTTAAATAAGAATGTTAACTTAGTGATTAAATTTTACAAGTTATTTGATTCAATCATTTACTTACACTCCACCGACTAAGTTAAATATTAATGTTAACAAATTATTGGCGTCGATGACAGACCTACAGTGAACCGACTATTAAATAAGTTCAATAGGTATATTATCTTATTAAGTAAACTTTTTTAAGTTATTTGAGTCGATCAAAGACCTGTCCTCCACCGATTACATGAAGAAATACCTTATAACATTCATATAACATGAATAAAAAAAGAAGTCAACATAATGTAACTTTTCATTAATCAAAGAAATGGATCAAGCTCTATAGAGGATGGACAAATGGCCTACATAAAAAATAAATACAAAAAGAAATCCCTAACATATAGGGTGCTAGGGGTGACATCCATTTAAATTTTGGAGATTTCACTGGCTTGTTCTTCCTAAACTTCAGGAAGAGTCGAATCGATCATTGTATGATTAAATTCTTGGCCAGTTGCCAAAGAAGGTTCCCCTTAACCAATGATTGGTTTCTCAAGAGGGGAGTTATCTGAGAAAGAAGCGTTACCCTATAAACTCCCCCTATTGAGAATGTCTATCGAACCTTTATTTAATGCATTTGACTCATGGTAGTCCATTGGGAAGTAACCTCTTTGACACTAGACTTAAAGCATTTATCAAAGGTCTTTTCCTAGTCATATTCTAGTTTGGCATTTAGGTTGAGCTTTTTCCATTTGAGAATCAACTTCTTTGAGGTCTTTGAATAAAAAAATTATCTACCAAGGATAATTGGGAATCCACTTTGCTATACTCCAGTTATAAGGCTTCATATTCCTTCACCAGTTGTTCCTTGTTGGTGGATTTGTCATTTAGCTTTCCAGTATTTCGATTATCTGGTTTTACTTTTAAGTCATTTGATTCCTTATGATGCTGGCTTAGTCATGAAGGACATTTTTTATGATCTTAAAATTTATGGCCCTAGTGGTTCCTTCATTCATAGTTTCAGTGGCTTGTAAAATAAAGAAAAAGAATGATAGGTCATGATTTGGACTATCTAAAAAACTTAAAAAACTAATAGAGTTCGATATGAACTTACCAATACTATTTGAAAACATCATTACTTGTGAAGTATTCCCAAGATAAATTCCTTTAGGGATGACATGTCCTTGGGAAACACTCCATCTTGGGCCATAGAAAAACCTACCTAGACGGTGTGAAATGTTGAGTCATTAGTGGTGACGGGGTCCTTGCCCTTTGATTAATTAATCATCCACGGGTGAACACTGGACCTTGAAGGTGATGGTGGTGCTTGCTGATTGGGGGTAGTTACTATGGAAAAATTGTTTCCCCTAGTCGGCATGGAGGGGGGCACGATTTATGCTATAATTTTTGTCCTATTTGACATTTATATCCTTCTCCTTTTCCACGTTTTATTTCTCTAGATTAGAGATAATTATTTTCTTATAGGTTCCAATTATACCCTGGGGAGGCCTAATCATATTGGACACCCCTATTCTTCAAGTTCTCCCTAGATCCATTCAGGTTGACCACACACTTATGATGTCTTATTATTCTTTAGCCTTATCGTCTACTTCAACCTAAAGAAGACTTGAGGTTCTTATCACCTCATTTGAAAATATATTTAAAGGTCATCATAAAAGAGGTATTCTTAGTCTTGAGCCAATTTAGACCCCTCTGAATCAGTGGAGATCACATAAGCCGATGAGGATTCTTCACCAACATAGATTCTCCTAACCTCAGCATTGAGGATGGGGGTGGTTATTGGTATAAAAGAATCACTTACCATCACGTAATCAACCATTGTCACTAGAGGGATAATTGTGAAATTCTTAGTCAATGCAACAGTCAGTTCATAGCTAATAAGCACGTGAGATTATCTAAAATGGTACCTCACCCCACAAGAGTCTATTGGTCCCAAACTTTATACAAGTAAAATATTCAGACTTCAAAATACCTTTTCTTTGTCTAGCGATGGGTTTTTCATCAAAGTAACATAGGATAATTAGTACTCGATGAAGTTATGACCATTAATAAATCCAAACAAGCGATAAAGAACCAACCAGGAGATCCAACCTTCATACTCAAGGGAATGCTTGCATAGTTCTCCTTTTATATTTGTCCAAAGATCAATAAAAATGTCACTATTAGTGTCCATTTGGGACCTCGACAATGAAGTAGCGACTTTTCATTGGCCTATAAATGATACACGATTGACCTAAGAGAAGTACTCAACTTATAAAAGTTTTTGGTTTCATTCAGGCTTAGGTTAGTTCCATGAATTAGATTAACGGTGACTTTAACCATTATAATTTGAAAGAAACTTTTGTATCCTTGGATAGGATAAATTTAATAAAAATGGAGAATTTCCACTTACAATGGGTGGAGGGGGGAAAGATGCCCATAAATTATGGCTACTGCCTTAAAAAAGTCAGTAGGGAGGTCATATATATCGTATCTTTAACTTTACTCAAAGAGATATATAGAGAAATGAGAAAGCTTTGTACCATAGGCTTCAAGTAAGGACCCTAAGTGTTTTTAAATCCCTTACATGCCTTACCTTCAAAAGGAAGGTGAAATGATGACCCTCATAGAAAAAGATCCCCAGTGTCACCTCCCCCATGTCAGGCGCATCATGAACAATGATTTCATGGGAGAAACCAAACTATAATGCACAAAACCCCAAATATAGGGAATCCTTGCGTGTAAAATCACTATTGCGCTCCCACTAAGAATAAGTGGGACATGTGGATATTAATGATGCCCTTATGAGAAAATCCACATCATACATGGATAATACATCAAAGTAGAATTAGACAACTAGGCCAAAAGACTGATCACCTAAATTTCGAGGACAATAAAGGTATTAGGAGTCTGTTGTTCCAAGTGGAATGACTTGTGGTGCTATAAAATTGTAACAACTTGGTCACTCGAAGATCGTGGATTAGCTAAGGATAAGTCATAAGGAATTATGGTAAATACTAGCAAATGCAATCCCATTACAACTCATCCGTTTAAGCAACAATACTGAATATAGATGCCGTCTATATAAGAAGACATTAAGAGTTTATTTAAAATACGTAGGACTCTTATATCTATAAATAGGGAAACCTTGATGCTAAAAAGGGATATAGCACAACATTATAGCCATAACTTGAACTCTCAGATGGCTTCCTTTAACACTCGAAGTCTTCTTCTTCTTTTAGTTCAATACAAATCTCCTCTCCTTTCACTATGGGCGTAATAAGACCAACCTGTCTACCCACGTATGTATGTATGTTCATTTTGATATTGAACTTATATTTATGGGATAAACTTGTAATTAACATTATTGTAGGATTTGTATCACCTACAATTAAGCTATTCAATAAGGTTTCAAAAAATCACATACTAGACAAGAGTGTGTAAATAATTTTATCTTTGACTTCTTCCTCAAAATTGTACTTGTAGAAGGGTGGTTGTACTAGGGTCTATAAAGAACTTGGATAGGTGAGGCATGACCCACTTCCACTGATCCTATCTTTGAGGTTTTCAGTGTCTCAAAAGTAGTAGGATATGAAAACCTTCTACTTCTGGTAACAATGGAGCTCTCTGTAAATGACTATTTGAAAAGAGAAAATGAGTGATAACTTTTACACCAATGATAATGTCTAAAAGAGAGAAAGATATTTGTAACACCCCGACTAGAATCTATGTATTCCCCCTAGTCAACCTGGTCCAGCCCAGACTTTATGTTTAAATTACAATGAAACAACCTATATAAAATTGCTAGTCCGATTTTATTTTAATTAACATTTCATGTTTAGCACGTGATTCCGGTTTCAAGATAAAGTACATGTGGGGACTCATGGGAAACACCCGAGGTCCAAGCAGTACTTACCTGTATAATGCTCTCTAATACGAAACTACTACCCCATATTTTCGTAACAAAGCGTAGTTGTGAGCTAATGCCCAGTGGGAATATTCAACAATGCAATATAGAATCGAACAGAAGAAAAGATTCAATATGTCATACTACGCATACATGCCACTTTCTTTATACATATATTACATTGATACATGATATCACTTTTATACAAAACATTACTTATCCGGATTGATTCACTTTAGTCTGATGAAAGGACTTCCCTTTTTTACTTAGCATTCTTTTCTTATTTAACTCACACAGTTAAATACTTAACAAATGTACTTTGTTTAACTGAAAACCATGCTTTTATCTAAATTGACCTTTTTACACAACCAACACGTATTTCCATTGAAGAGTACCATTTCAACAGATGCATTCATCGTGTTAGAAAATACTAATTGTAATTTGAAAACCTTTTCAATACATACTTGAGCAATTTATGGGTTTAACAACATGGTTGCTCCATGACCCATTTATCGACTTTACATTGATACTTTTACATTATCTTATGACATTAATAGTTTTACGCATTTACTAGTCCATTTCACCTTTACCCAAACAATTGTTACATTCATTCAAGTTTGGTTGTATTAACACATTTTACCACACAACTCATTTTTGAACATGATCAATATATACTTTGTCTTTTTTTAGAATCTTCCTATACCGCATACTTCCACGGGCTCCACATCGCTGGCTATACGCACCATATGCTCTGGCCAGTGTTTTAGGGCTTTTCACCTAAGGGCTTCGGGCCCTTCTTGCTTATTTCCTAGTTTCATATGAGTCCTTATTAATGTGTTTAACATTTTACACATGTCCACATTATACCATATCTTTGCTTTACCCGGTTGAAGCCAAAACCCAAACTTAACCATCCATTTTTCCATTAGCATTTGGAAAAGTACTTCTTTCTCCTTTTTAGGTACCTTATTCACACACACATGATTTATACTAAAATCATACACGCTTTAGGAATTAATTCATTTTCACCCATACTAGTGAAAAGAAGTTCTTTGCGTTTTTATTCCATAAAATGTTCCACTAT
Source organism: Sambucus nigra (assembly GCA_949130495.1). Taxonomy (NCBI): domain Eukaryota; kingdom Viridiplantae; phylum Streptophyta; class Magnoliopsida; order Dipsacales; family Adoxaceae; genus Sambucus; species Sambucus nigra. The sequence continues at coordinate 56,994,714 of OX422213.1, forward strand.
AAGTAAATTACTAAGTTACCCTTTATTTGCAAAACATGAAATTTAGTCCTTTAACAAGTGTTATTTCTCAAAATGGTTATTAAGTTTCCAACTTAACATTTAAAACACTTCAGCCATTTTAACACTTATTTAATATCACACTTTTGCCCAAATTTCGCACTTGTCATTTTAACACCTTTAATACATAAATAACGCCCATTACACAAGACTACTCTTTCTTTATTATAAATTACCATTTCTTTTATTTGGCACACGTAGTTTTATACCTTACATCATTCATGCTCTCAATATCCTTTTTCCCACACAATTTGAAGACTAAAATTTCCCTTTGTCTTACTATATGTTAAAACCCAACAAGGCTTTCTTTAAGCTTGCTCACATATTTATTTATCAAGATACTACAAGTTTATATGCATAGAAAGTGGACTTTAAATATGAAAATCCTATCAATTGGATTAAATATAACTTTTCTTCTAAAATTTTATACCATTTTCAACAAACATACTTTTCAAGTAATTAAGAAATTTTATTAATTTCTTTAAAATCAACAATTGTCCATATATTTATAAAGTCCCCATTTTACAAGAAACTTAGAAATATTTATTTCACAAAAAATTTGACAAAATCAACCTCATTCCATTTTTATTCCATAAAAATGCTTATTACTTTCTTTTGCTAGAAATATATGAAATAACATTTTCTCACATTTTTATTCCATAAAAATGTCCATTATTTCCTTTTTACTAGAAATACACTAAAATACTACTTCTTCACATTTTTATTCGATAAAAATGTCCATTATTTCTTTTTACTAAAAATACGCTAAAATAGTATTTTCTTCCATTTTTATTTCCATAAAAATGTCTATTTTCAATTTTACTAGAAAACTACACAAATAATATTTTCTTACTTTTTTATTTCCATAAAAATCTCTATTTTTAGTTTTACTAGAAAACTACACAAACAATATTTTCTTACATTTTATTTCCATAAAAATGTTTGTTTTCAGTTTTACGAGTGAACTTATCATTTTATTCATAAATATCCAACTATTAGCATTCAACAAGAACAAGACTACAATATACACAACATATAGTCTAAAATATAGAGAGTAGATTATCGCACCTAAAAAGAAGCTCAAATAAGTGCAAGGAGTGGAAGATCAAGGGAGATGACAACCACCCACCTCCTAAAGTGGCCTTAAAGGGGGTTGTCTGGCACCACCAAGTATGTCTCCAAGAAACCCCATCAAAAGCCCTCTTCAAAACCTCCAATAATATATTCATCTTCTTCCCAAAAACCACTTCCTTCAACACCCATTAAAAACCCCAACACTACCTTTATTATATTTAATATCTCTATTTTCTTTACAATGGGAAAATATCTATTTGTGGTGTGAGTGTATGGGTTAGAACCCTTAATAGTGGAAGGAAGTAGGGAGTGTCGTGAGATCTTAGAAAACCCCAGACGTTGATACTGTATTTTTGCTCTCTACTATCTCACGCCTATATCTGTCTTATAATACAACAAATGAATTTGCCACCAAAGATATAAACCTTATCACCTCACAAAAACCCCCATATTAGTTACAAATTGCTCCCAAATCAACAACACATGTGATCTTATGAATGGCACGAAGACAACACTTAGAATATACACAAAGATGGTCTGTCAGGAGGTTTGTTCGAATGATAGAAACCCTCATTCGAATGATAGTGAATGTCGTTTAAATTATTGATTTCTTATTTAAAACCCTAGCTTTTTTGATTTTTCACCTTTGCCTTAATAACTTTAAAAATGTTTTCCAGAAAGGTACTAAATTTTATCCCCATTGACATAATAGAAGTTCTACGACCAACAATTCTCTTTAATTAATCCATCTTGTTAACACAACTTTCTACAAATATAATTTGTTCCTCCTCATATAAAACCTATATATAATTTAATTAATTTATTGGTGTAGGATATTACAAACTTACCTCATTAGGGAATTTCGTCCCTAAAATTCTTAGTTCCTCATAATTTGTAATCCAATTACCTATGACCAATTCACCATTGTCTAAAACCCAAGTATTCCACTTTAATCAATCACCATTGTTAATCCAATCATGACGAACCCTAAGTTCTGAAGCATTCCTAACATGTCTACCTAAACAAAATCTCGATATGATTGATGCTCGACAAATGACGCAACCAAGATAATGAATTTAACAACAACGATCATTCCTATGTTAGGATTCGCAAAACTTATATTTCTTTAAATAATCTTGGATCATGCCTAGATTAGGATGATACAACCTCAACACGTCTCATTACACATATCAATGATTCCTAATAAAGTCACCTTATCACATAGCTATACATGACCGATATCTCCCATAAGATCCCTATGATGACCTAGGTCCACTCTGGATATCACATCACAACATTCACGAGAGATCACACTTCCTATCTGTACAACCATTAATGGAACGTAACACTAATTCCACCAGATGTGGTATCAAATTTTAACATTCATAATATCCTCACGTCACAACCTCGGAACACACTACCCAGTTATAACTAGTTATACTAGTTAATCAACGAACATATTGACCACAAGTAATCAAGTCACATATGTGAACTATATGTAAGAATGAGAAACCCCGCACACACATAGACTGACGTAGAATAAAGGTGCATCCGAAAAAGTGCGCACTCACATATTATGACACATTAGCCACAATAGGTCTAGCTCGCATCACTACTGAGCTTACGCAGCTCTACACCTGAATTAAAAATCAATCAATAACTTCCCCTTTACGGGGATCAAATAAGGCACAAGAATGCAATGAATCAGGCGACTGCCACGTCCAAAGAGAGCAATCTAATTCTGACAACGAGTCGAACCACACGAAGTATGAACCCACGATGTACACTTAAAGTCTCAATTCTTGATGGTACTTATTAAGAACTTTACCTTGCCATACATCCTAGCTTGGACTCTTAACCCTGAAGAATTCTTCCTAAGAATCATCCGTCCATGCTGGACGAACGGAATACCAACAAATTTCTTCAGGAAGCGAAAACGCTAGGCTTCCCTCCTTGGGACTAATGCTACCTATCCACCACTAGTTAAAACTATCCAAAATTAAGTATAAGTTACTTAATCATTCTAATAGAATCCCAACTCTCAAGCATCACTCATGCCCAATGATTTCCATTAAAAGAGTCATTACTAACCATAAAGGTAGCACACGTATGTGTTATAATCAAGTCTAACACTTTGTCCCGAGTGCTATCTCTAAGCCATTAGAAACACCATCGTGTTCTAAGTATCTAAAGTGAACCACCTAGAATTGATCAATATATTATCAAAATTATCCTTGAAGGTCATATCATGACACATACATATAAACAAAAGTCGTGGCACTAACTCCAAGACATTGCTACAAACCAACATGATACAATCATCGATGGTCTACCATCACTTATAAAAATTTCAATACACCAGTGATTTCCAATGACTCATGGACGACAACATCAAAATCAATTACTTATCTAAAAAATTTACAGATCTATTATAAGAAACCAGTAATACCATGACCTATGTTGCACAACCTGGAATCTTCCACTACGTAGTGTATATTGCCACAAGAATCTTGAAGCAAATGATTCCCAAAGGTTTCGAGAAGAGACACTATTATCATTGTAATGTATGGTACACAACCTCATATATAATATTACTAGGAAATGACTACCACTCACATTAGCACCTCATTAGATAAACCATAGTACATATCTCAAAGGGAATTTTCGATACGGTTTCACAAGCCTGCATCTTTTAATATTTTATGAGCATTCAACCACTATGACTGAATTACCTTATGAGTAAACCTCATACTATGTATATATATATATATATATATATATATATATATATATATGATACGGTACAACGGGAATTGCCAATAAACACCAAAGCCCATGCCTATGGATGACACAAGTGATCCTAATTCCCATCCCCACTACAATCACAAACTATAAATTAATACCGTCCAGATTTTGGTAGGGCATAGGACGTCGGGTATTGCCCAAGAGAAGGCCCAACCAAATGATTTCTTAAGAGGTCCAATTTTAAAACATAGCAACTCATTTATTCGATACTATGTCACCATGATTTTCTAGGTTAACTCCTAGGTTACTCCAATCATCAAAATCACCTAAACTCACTTTATAGTCAAGGTACATATATCATCTTATGCTGACGTGCCCTCACCGAAGGGACCAAGTGCTTTCTTACCACGTAGCTAACGTTTATAAACCCATAATGATAATAACATTATATCATCTAAGACTATGTTATCCTCTAGCATTGACCCATTCAATTTACATGTTCATCGAGTTCACCATTAATCACGGTATTACCCCAAGGATCGAATTTGCCTAATTATAACATTTATATTGACTCCTCAAATGTGTTGTACCTAAGGCTATATATAATTAAAATTATGATTCCCCCTTTACATAGTTATGACACACTAACTATCAATCTCTTCCGTCGATTATACCCAATTTCGTGCCACTTGCCCAATAGGAGTCATCTCATTTTATCAACATCTCCAAAGACTCTACGTCAACAAGGTTGGAACACAAACACCTCACACTACGAACCATGGCATCACCACCTACTGGCTTACATGGACACTCAAAAAGTATTAACATGCTAAATCAGAAATATTTAAGAGATTTATAACAATTAACTTGATCGTATGGCACTTGGCACTAACTCACTTATTGTCCTAACCACTTTGACCTTGCCGTGGAGGACACCAACTAAATCGTCACCAAAATAGCGTGAATTGTCCAAGCCAACATTGACGTCGAAAGCTCCACTACCGACCTCACTAGGTCACTCCCAAAAAGAACCTTGAACCTTGGGCTATGATACCATTTGTAACATCCGGACTAGGATTTATGTGTTACCCATAGTCAACCTGGTCCGACCCGAGAATTATGTGTGAAGTGCAATGAAATAGCCTATATAATGTTGCTAGTCTGGTTTTATTTAAATTAACATTTCACTTCTTTAGCATGTGACTCCAGTTTCAAGATAAATGGCGTGTGGGGACCTATGGGAAACACCTAAGGTCCAAGCATGTAGAGATACTAATGTAAAATAAAGAAGGAACTTACTTTCATAATGGTCTCAAAATACGAAAATTCTCCCATCCTAACGTAAAAAAGCAAGGGTGTGAGCCGATGCCCAATGGAAATATACAACAATGCAATATAGAATCGAACGACAGAAGAGACTCAACACATCATACTATGCATACATGCAACTTTCTTTATATATAAGGAGTAGAAGTTTGGTTACTATTCCATAAGTGGACAAATTAATCAGAGGCTAGGATTGAGCCACCTATTAATATCTAAGGGTTCTAAATAGAATGGCACCGCGATAATTAAAATCTATAAACAAGACATTGTGACGCCCCGCCTAATTAATTACCGAGTGTTCAGTGCTTAATTAATTAATTTCATAATATTCAGTTGGTCGAGATAATGCATCACTTTCGAAAACTAAAATTCTTTTAATTTAATAAAAACTAACCACCTAGTATTTCCAAAGGATAATGTCCAATTTTATCCTGTTACCAGCAAAAATCCAAGGAATACCAACAAAGGTCGTGCATCACAGTAATATAAGTAATGTCTAACTGACGTAAAATAAATGACTGGAGTAAAACACATACAGATACAATCCCACTTAATAAATCCACAAAAAGGAAATCAAATCTAAGAGAGTGTTAAAAATAACTAAATCTCTGAATGTAAATAGAAGAAAGGACGACATGTCCAATAGAAAAGATAACTGCAAAAGGAAGAATAAGCTGAGTCGTCTACTAGAAATTATCCTGCAGCTTCCACAACAGCTATAGCACGACAACTAAATAGAGTCTCCTAATGCTGGTGTCCCTGTGGCTGGGCACCTAAAAATAATGGAACAATAAAAAGATATACAGAAAAATGGGTCAAAGCCCGAGTTAAAAATAGTTTAAAATCTCAAGTGCTTAAATTCATTCAATTAGCACAATTATTAATCAAGTTAACTTAGCGTACTCACTTGAGATACTCACCCCTCGACCTTAGAGTGCACACTTAACGAGCCTAACTACCCATACTAGTCATGATACCCTGTCTGGCTACTAACTACATACAATTATGCTAGAAAGACTCCCTAAATAACTCAAGGCCGACGTACTTAAGATTTCGATATAGGTTTAGAATTACTTTAGTTTATTCTCATATTCTTCTAAATGCCCAGCTGATAATACCATAAGTACACATTTAAAAATTGAGTCATCAACATAAGGCACCAAACATGATTTTGTTTTACACACATTATTCTCTTTATGCATATATATCAATATATATATATATAGAACTAATGCACCCCTAGTTAAGAAACCCTTAGTGCTACGCATACTCAGCTATCTAGTCCCATTGCAATGCTCATGCATAAAGGACAACAGGTTTAATCTCTCAAGAACCAGTAAAAACACAAACACCTATTGGAGGCGAATATAGTCACAAGCCGATGGGCTACGCACATACATACGCACCCATACGACTGTCATCACTATCATTCTCAAGGATAACCCGTACCTAGGTTCCATGCTCTAGTGGTACGACTCTAAATCCCTCGAAGGCACACAAGATTCGGTTGTCCATAATGCGTTAACCTTCGTTCGATAACCAGTAGCTAGGTATGTCATACACATAATATTTTGAGTGATAATCATACACACAACTTTTATAAATTCATTGGCTTTCCCGTATCCTAGTATTTGCAGTACGTATAATATGTATCCCTTATTATACCCCGTACCTCATTCGTATATATATTCTCCCTTGTATTTTCGCATCTCTCAATTTCTATAATTTTCATTCCTTCCGAGGGTCGACATATTCTCCACTCACAAATAAATATAAATTCTAAGTTACTCGACATTCATATAGGCCTAACACTCAATTATATAAGTCAACGCGAATTTTAAAACAAAATCGGGCCTTAAAAGTCATTATGTAATCTCGTTAGAAGACCCAAGAAATCTTGTTCGAACGAGGTAGTTCGAACGAAGGAACTTTGAACGAACCACCAAACTCGTTAGAAGTGACACTGAAATGTCGTTAGAGGTCTCGTTCGAACGAGGTCGATCGAACGACGTGGGCTGGACTTATAACGAAATTTTTGAAGTTACCCAGTTCATCACCAATGTTCATTTTTCTAGATTATCTCCACTCAAATCTCAATCTAAACCCATTCCAACCCAAGTACGAGGTTTATAAACTACTCTAAGTCACCCTAGGACACTTCTTAGTATAGTTTTTGGGATTAAATCCTTCTAATCATCATGTAATTTCAACAAATTCCTAAATTTTCCCATAAATCATATTAACATAAACCCAAAATTATTAATCTATAAAAACTCATTTTATTTATTTATTTTGTGCTTAACATCTAATTCACCAAATTTCACATTCCTATTAAGGGGAAAAATCCTCTACATGCAAACCCCCATCAGATTTCTAAAATTCCTACATGATTTTCATCACAGGTAAACCCAATTTGGTATTAGTTGTTATAAAACCTCTATATATGTTAACAAGGTTAATAATTGCTAAGAGAGAGCGAGATAATCACTTGCCTTAAAAAGGAACTTCTGATTCGTGGTTGAAAATGGTATGGGAACGATCCTCTTGACCCGATCTACGCGTTGATGTACTTTTTGGTGTGAAAGCTTGAGTTCTTGGCTTAGGGCTCTAATGGAGTCTTCTTCTTCTTCTTCTTCTTCTTCTTCTTCTTCTTCTTCTTCTTCTTCTTCTTCTTCTTCTTCTTCTTCTTCTTCTTCTTCTTCTTCTTCTTCTTCTTCTTCTTCTTCCTTGGTTCTCTCTCTCTTTGCCTCTCTATCTTATGTAGGTTGAACTAACATGTCACTAACCCTAACTTCTTTTAAATCAAACCCAATTTTCGTCCATTTAATTACTCAAAAATTTCAAAAGACCAAAATACCCCTCCGGGATGTCGTTTTAGGATAAAATTTCTCAGACTCCAATTTAAATACCCGAGTAGTTTTTTTCGAATATTTCGACCCTTCCGGACACTCTAGCGCAATCAAAATAGTCATCCAAGTTATACAGAAATAATTTACCTTTTTGACCCCCAAATAACTACTTGTGACGCGACTCTTATGCGTCCCAAATATTTATAACATAACTGTCGTGTATCTCATCCCCGACAAAAATATTATTTCAATAACTACTAACTCTAATCACGTTAGTGATTATTACCATAAAATCGGATTAATCATAATTTAAATTTTCTCCCATTAATTAATTAATCCCCATTTTCCTTAAAAATAAATATGCATAAAAATACAGGGTATTACATACTTCCCCCCTAATAATAGAATTTCGTCCCGAAATTCGGAAAAATATATATACCCAATAAGAATAACTTTGGATAACATTCATGCATGTCATCCTCGCACTCCCAAGTTTATGCCTCATCATTATGGTGCCGCCACTGAACACGCACTAGTGGTACTATTTTCGACCTCAACTTCCTCTCGCTACGTTCTAGTACAACAACTGGTCCCTCATCGTAGGAGCTATCAGGCTGTAAATCTATCTCCTTTAGCGCAAAGTGAGTATGAGCCAATTCATCTCAAGGAAATCTCCTTAGCGATGAGATATGAAACACGTCATGAACTCTATGCAAGTATTCCGGTAACCCAAGTCTATAAGCAACTGGCCCAATCCTCTCGATAATGGGGAATGGACCTACATACTTCGACGCCAACTTTCCCTTCTTTCTAAAATGGATAACTCCCTTCTAGGAGACACCCGAAGTAACACTTGTTCCCCAATATTCAACTCCTGAAAGTAACGTTTGGCATCATCATAACTCTTCTGTCGATCCTGAGCAATTGGAATACAGCTCCGTATCAACTCTATCCTGGCCGAAGTATCCTGAATCACCTCTGGACCCAGTAACTTAGTGTCCCCCACCTCTATTCAACATGTTGGGGAACGACAAGGTCTTACGTATAGGGCTTCGAATGGAGCCATACCGATATTAAACTGGTGTGAGTTGTTACAAGAAAACTCCACCAATGGAAGGTACTGCTCCTAACCTCCGCCAAAATCAATGATGCACATACGTAACATGTCCTCCAACATTTCATTTGTCCGCTCAGTCTGAACATCCATCTGCGGGTGATAGGTTCTGCTTAGCCATAACTCCGTACCCAACGCCTCCGGAAAACTCTCCCAAAATTAAGAAATGAACACCTTATCTCTGTTCGACACGATATTAAAAGGCACTCCATGGAGTCTCACTATTTATGCAATGAATAACTGAGTGTACTTTCCCACGGTGTAGTCTGTCCTGGCTGACAAAAAGTTGGATACCTTGGTCAGCTGATCCACTATCACCCATGTTGAATCGTGACCCCTCTGCGATGTTGGTAATCCCGTGATGAAGTCTATGGAAATGCTCTCCCATTTCCACATAGGAACCTCTAATGGCTGTAGTAGTCCCACTGGTCTCTGATGGTCCACCTTTACCAACTGACAAGTGGCACATTTCCAGATAAACTCGGCAATATCCTTCTTCATTTTGCTCCACCAGTACTGTCTATGCATGTCTTGGATGCACTAAAAATCGGGAACCGTGTGACTCTGTCATCACCTTGTGTCTCAAATCTTTACCCTCAGGAATAATCAATCTCCCATTGAAACATAGACCCCCCGTCTCAACCCACGCTGTAAGACTCAGCCGCCTTGGCTAGAAGTTTCACTATCTGACTTTGGCAGAATGGATCATCTTCCTGAGCCTGTACTACTCCCATAATAATTTAGGGCGTAACCGTCATTGCAGATATAAACGATTGAGCCACCGCATCCTGGTTCCCTAACTCCTTCCATTTTTCTTTCCACTCCTCGACCACTTCATCGACTGGCCTATGGCTCAACGCATCTTCTACCATGTTAGCCTTCCTCGGGTGGTATTGGATATCAAATTGATAATCCTTCACAAACTCAAGCCACCAACGTTGACCCATATTTAACTCCTGCATGAAGAGGTACCGTAACGACTTGTGGTCCGTGGATAAACAAAATTTCTCGCCTAGGAGGTAATGTCTCCAAATTCGAAGTGTAAATACCATCTCCGCTAACTCTAAATCATGGGGGACAGTTCCTCTCATGAGGCTTATGCTTATGGGAAGCATAAGCTATAACTTGATCCTCCTGCTGTAGTACACCTCCAAGTCCTAACAAGGACGCATCAGTGTAAACTAGATACTCCACTCCCAGCTTGGGTAATGTTAACACTGGTATTGATGTTAACATGTCTTTCAACTCATCAAAGGCTAATTGACAAGCCCCATCCCATTCATATGGTACTCCCTTGCGAGTTTGTCAATTGACCCGCTATCTTTAAAAAGCCTCAAATGAACCTCCTTTAGTACTTGGCTAACCCCAAGAAACTACGTATCTTGGTTGGCGTCGTGGGGTGATTCCACTCCCTCACTGCCGACACTTGGTCCAGATCAACCGATATTGCCAATTCTGACACAACATTCCTCAAAAACTATACCTCCCGTGACTAGAATCCGCACTTCACATACTTAGCACACAGTTGATGCTCTTATTGTGTCTGAAGAACCTATATCAAGTGTTCGGTATGCTCCTCCTTAGTCTGTGAATAAATCAGGATGTCATCTATGGAGACAATGACAAACTGAGCCAAGAACTCTTTGAACACTCAGTTCATTAGGTCCATGAATGTGGTTGGAGCATTTGTCAGCCCAAACGGCATAACTCTGAACTCATAGGACCTATTTCTCATCAAGAAGAAGTCTTTAACATCTCCTACTCCTTGATACACAACTTATTATATCCTGATCCCAAGCCAATGTTTGAGGCGAAGGTAGCTCCCCTTTACTAATATAATACGTCATCGATTTGGGGCAATGAATACTTATTCCGTATCCTCACTTTACCATCTTCCCTTATCACTGATTTATTCTCGATGTAAAAATCTGATATCACTTCTTACGTCATATCGTACGGTTTTACTAACTGTGCATAGGAATAAAATTAAAGTTAAAGTCATGGTTTCCCTTATGGATGATAACCAGGGTACCAAAATCATGTGCTAAAGACAAACCATCCCCAGCTCCCGACGTTCGCTAGGTTTCATGCGTGGGATGTCTCGCAAAGAGGAATCCAAATAAGGACCCCCCGATAAATATTAACTAACATTATCGGTCAACGAAAGTTATGGTCCATAGAATTTGTCTCGTACCCCACATCCTTGTATCTTGCTAATAGTAACGCATCTATTCTCATGTTACGAAAAAGATTTTTAACACATTACTCCTACTAATTTGGCGTTAGGCTCTTCAAATTGGCCACAAAATTATTCCCATGCCTAGAGATATTTCATTTTTTTCTGAATCACTATAGTAAACATTTCTACCCACATGGATTTGGTATTACCCGACGACATACTCCACAAGTCTCTGGAGGATTTAATTTTCCTCTCGGATGACAATTAGCACAAATTGTTTCATGTCCAGGACTAATGGACACGTAATATTATTTTAATCGTCTATTATCACACAACTTGAATGATTCGGTTCGAAATCGAGATTATAATACTTTTTACGCTCATAATTCTCACATAGTAAAGTAAGCTGTAACGCACATAGGTTACTTGAAAATTTCCTCATATCTAAAAGGAAGCACTATAAATGATAAAGTATCGTACCTCCAAACGTTGTTGGTAGATGCGGTATTAGTGGCATAACTACATATCGGGCATTATAGATACGTCCATACTGTACTACCTGTTGCTGTTGTGAAGTCTGCGTTACTGGGGTGATTATCTCTGTTTCCCCAATTTGGGTATTCTGTGGTGTCGGGTGAACATCCAATGACTGTTGCAGGATCCTTCCCTTGCTAGGGCAATTTCGACGGTAGTGATCCCGTTCACCACATATGAAACACTTACCCACACAGTTTTTGCTCTGTTGGCCCTACTGAGCACACTACTAGCCCTGCTGGTCTCGTTGACCTCTACCCTTCTGAGGGCAGTCCTGGCATTTGTGTCTAGTGTTGCCACACATAAAACATCTTCTTGGGAAGGGTCTTCCCCTCTATCCTTGTTTTCCCCGGCCCTGATGACCGTCAGTACCCCTCCCTTGGCCATTCTGCCCCTGCTGAACTTGGTGGCCGTGTCGGCCCTAGCAGGTTTGGCTCTTCCCACGATTCTGATAGTCTTTTTGGTCTTGATGTCTCTAAGGATCTTGTCGCTGTTGCGACGGTATTTTCACATCGTTATTATTCCCCGAAATGTCATATTGATAAACTTCTCTTATTCTTTTACCCCTGTAAGTTGCACACTGTAATTTTGGTACTACAATATTGCGGTAGTCACGTCTTGTGCCACGATGTTCACAATCTTAGTGATTTCCTCTCTTCCCTGGTGTACCTGAGGTATTTGTTGGTCTTGCCCCGCATTTACTTCTTCAGCGGTGTTAGTGTGTCTCTCCCCCATAGGCGACATCTGAAATTTAAATGAATTTTATAAAACCATCGTCCATACATAACATTGTAGCAGAAGTACGAAATCTACAACACGAAATAAGGATGCAACAATCCTAATAGTAAGACTCTATATAAAAAGACGCTATCCACCAATTGACGTTCAGTACTCACAAATCTCAAGGAAACAATATTCTCCTCAACAAGATGACGAATAAAGTGCCCAGGGAACTTATTATGCTTCATATGAGAATGTTTGATGGGATTACAAGAAATGTGGATTGCACTCGTATTATCGCAAAAAAGTCATCGTGCCTTGATTAATCTCATATTCCTCCAACATTTGTTTCATCCATAAGAGTTATGTGCAATAACTCCCGGTGGCTATCTACTCAACCTCCAATGTGAATAGAGAAATGGACCATTGCTTCTTGCTCAACCATAAAACAAGAGCACTCCTAAAGTAAAAGCATCCACCCGATGTGCTTTATAATTGTCAAAATCACCGATCCAATCAACATGTGAATAAGTTAAAATCGGTAATCCGTATCAAATGAATACCGAAATCCATAAGAAAGAGTGCCAATCACATATTTGATCACGTGTTTAAGTTCAATCAAGTATGAATATTTTGAGTACGCTTGGTACCATGCATAAACTTTAACACTAAAAAATATATTGAGACGACTAGCAGTTGAGTAGAGGAGACTACCTATCATAATCTTATAGAGTGTTTGCCCTATGTCCTTACTAAAAGTGTCTTTGCTAATCATTATCGAGGTAATCATGGGTGTGCGAGAGTGGTTAGCCAAGTCCAAACTAAACTTCTTCACTATATCCCTATCATATTTTGATTGATATATAAATATCCCATTCTCGAGTCGATGCATTTGGAATCTTAATAGAAAAACAAGTTCATAAACTATTCTCATCTTAAATTAACTCTTCAACTTCTCCTCAAAAGTGTGAGCATGTTAGAAACACGTCAATCCAAAGACTATGTCATCCACATAGACTTGGTCAACCAAGATAGAACCACCCTCTCTCCTATCGAATAACTTCATATAAACTCCCCTTCTCTTAAAGCCATGAGCTACAAGACAAGAAGGTAGACTTTCGAACCATACATGTTTTGGTTGATTTGGATCTTCAAACCCCCTTGGTTGTTCCATATAAAACTCCTCTGAAGAATGCTATTGAGAAAGTCACTCTTAACATCCATTTGTCAAATCTTAAACCGTAAATGAGGCAAGTAGTATGCAGACGAACTCAATCCTAGTAACATGAGAGAATGTCTTGTAACAGTACACACCTTCAACTTGTGTGTAATCTAGAGTGACCATCCAAGACATATAATGAATGATGGAACCATTCCCATCCATATTTGTTTTGTATACCTACTTGTTACAAATCACATTAGTCTTTCTATGTTATGGAACTAGTTCCCAAACATTATTCTTTCAAAATTGAAGCAATTCATCTTTTATATTACATATTCAATGCTCATCTTTGAGTTCTTACTTAACATTCTTGGTCTCTACTGTTGAAGTGTAGCAAAAATATCTAACCACATTCCCTAGTTAAAAATAAATCTTGACACCTAGTGTGGGCTCACCAAGTATGCCGGTAGGGTCATGACTCTTTCGGACCCAAGAGGTTGGATTTTAGAGTAATAGGGACTCAATGGATTGATTTGTATAATTAATTGACACACACACAATTCCAAATTTTAATCAAATTTTAACCTTTCAAAAATTATGGTGTGCGTGTGAGTTATGTTAAAATTCTAATTTTCAATTTCAGTCCAAACATGGAAAAATAACTAAGATGAGGAAAAATCCCTTTACATGGAAAAACCTTTTATTCATCACTTTTGGAAGTTTTATGAATACAAATGGCTTAGAAGACACTTAGATACATTAAGTTAAACACGCATATCTTTCAAAAACTCCAACAGATACGACTTAGCTCCAGAGTCATCCACAGCTAGCGGCCTGCCCTCGGTATCCACCAATTAGCCTTCTTCCTTCTTCATAAGTGAAAACTTGTTCCAAAATCTCAGTTGTAAAGAAAAGTATCTATAAAATGATTAATAAGAATCCTTATTTGATTTGTAAAAGTGATCTTGAATAATTCCCAGGTGTGAGGAATATAATTATGAGTAGTTTTGATCAAAGAAGAGAACTCAAAAGGTGTTTTTCTTTATGGAAAAGAGTTCCTAGAACATCTAATCTCGTTCAACCTTTTTCTAAGAAGGTTAGATAAAAAGGATAAAGTTAAAAACATTTGGGAAGATATTCATTAAAAAATTCTAACAGCGCCCGTTCATTCGAATGAAAAGGTATGTCATTCCAATGACAACCTTATTTCGTTCGAACGACTTCGAATAGAAGCTTCTAAAAAGATTATAGTGTTGAATCATTTGTTATCTCATTATATCTCATTCGAATTACCTTGACCCTCATTCGAATTATGGGTCATTTCTTAGTGCTTTTTTGTATAAAAAAATTTAAGTTTTCTTTTCATAAAAAATAACCTCATAGGATATAACTAATACCCATAACATACTCAGAACCATTTTCCCACTCTAAATGCATACTTCTTCCATGGTTACTGAGATGACAAAATCTCGCAAACTCTTGCAGTCTTTAACCAAATCTTCAAGTTCCGAGAAGTAGTGATGGTGACGTGTTTAGGTGTCATGTTTGTGTAACGGAATACGCTAAATAAAAAATAATATAAAATGTGAGCAATCATAAATTTTTCTCTTACAATTCTCCCCCTTTGGCTATTTCAATAAAAAACACAAACCTAAGCCAAATTGAATCCTATGACTTCATACAATAATCTACCCTCCCAAAATACAAGTGAAAATGAAACGTAGAATTTGTGCAAGTCTTCAATCATGAAACTGGATCTTTCATTTGGCAAACATTTTCTTCATCATGTGAAGTACGAAATGATCATCATCCAGATGGAACATCCTACACACATGAGACAAACAAAAATACTGTGATGCATAAAGTTTTAAACATAAATGAAAAATACCCCTCAATTTTTTCTCCCCCTTTTTGTCCGTAATAGACAAAGGAGTCGAAACTAGGCATGATATAAAATCATCGCATAAATATGTAAGATATCAACATAAGTACAATCAAGTAAGCATAGGTGATGTTAATATCAAAGCCATGCATCAACCAACTATGTTTGAAATGTTTCATTTTTTTGTTAAATATCCGAATAATACCATGGAATAAGTCTAAAATATCTGAATCATAAATGCAGAATGTAAGGGTGTGAACATTTTCCACAGTTTAATCAACATATATAGTCACAACATGTGTGCAAGAAGTTTTGAGACTCTTTTAATGAAAGATCTCAAAGTCTATCTTAGGTGTAAAATTGGTGAACTCAAGTGAAATTAACTCAACTTAATCAAAACGTGAGGAAGATAAGTGATTCTCACACCAATGACGCTAAACTATGTAATGTTTTTTCGAGACATTTTGTGAACCCATCGATCTTCGACTTGAATTCCCTAAAATTCCCACATATATAATGATAAAATATAAATGATTTTTAAAGAAATTAATGTTCATATGTAGCAAAGAATCAATGAATAAAAAATTGTCCTGGCACTTATGTTTTTATGTGGATGTAATGTGTTTAGTCTCTTTTATGAATATGGTAGTTTTTTACGCAAACAATATTTTTATCTATCATAGCTCCTTTCCATTTCTTAACATTTTAACAATATTTTATAGAAATATATGTATTCCAAGCAATGGTTCTTACATGCACAACTTTATCGCTTTTTATAATAGGTTCGTTATAAAGAAAAATTGAGATGAGACATCATATTTGACACGTGACAAGTAAGTGAAATGTTCAATCAAGTTCATGCACGTTTGAATGAAAGGTACTAGGAGTAAAATAAATGTAGAAATTAATCATCGAATATCAACTTAATGACTCCACACATTATTAAGCACACTGTAGAAACAACGTCATGTCTCAAAACAATACGCAAAAGTCACATGGGAATAGTTAATGGGTGATCCAAACATTTTAAATGTTTATCCATATATGGTGAAGAAAAAAATACAAAACTCTTTTTTGTATTTTTCAAAAATTTCATTAAAATAAAATCTTTTTGCCTTTTTCACCTTTTCTTAAAAACCGAAAATCTTTTGCATTTTTCAAAAAAGTTAAAAAAAAACTCTTTTTTTATTTAAAAAAAAATATCAGAATGAAAAATATAAATACAATGATAGTACAATGACAATACAATCTAGCAATAGCAATAAGAAATATAAGTATGATGATCATCCTACTCTAGATAAAGTACCTGAACTCAATCAATGGTGCAAATTCCTAAAGATTTCCTAAGATCCTCGAATCGAGGTGGATCTAAACGTTTCATGAATATATCAGCTAACTGGCGATCGATGCTCACAAAGAACATGGACATTATCATATCCTCAACTAGATCACGTATAAAGTGCTCACTTATCCTAATGTGCTTCTTGCGCGAATGTTGGACCAGATTAGGGGCAATATGGATTGCACTCATATTATCATAAGAAATAGTCATCATGCCTTTTGAAATTCCATAATCCTCCAACATTTGCCTCATCAACAAGAGTTGTGTGTAACAACTCCCGTTGGAAATATACTCAACCTATGTCATGGACAAAGATATGTAGTTTTTCTTCTTGCTCAACCAAGAGACAAGAGCGCTCCCAAAATAGAAACATGCACCTGAAGTGCTCCTATAACCATCGACATCCCCGACCCAATTGGCATCTGAATGGGCGGACAAATGGTCATTAGTATCAAAGGAATACCAAATATTGTATGAAAGAGCTCCACTCATATATTTGATGATACATTTAAGTTCATTTAAGTGTGACTCTTTCGGTGACGCTTGGTATCGTGCATATACTTCAACACTAAAGTCAATATCGGGATGACCAGTGGTAAAGTGAAGGAGACTACTTATCATATTTCCATAAAAGGGTCTTATCTAAGTCTTTACCTAAGGTGTCTTTTATAATCTTTATTGATGTACTCATACGGGTGTGTAAGGGCTTAGCGGAGTCTAAACCAAACTTTGTCACAAGGTTTCTTGCATATTTGGATTGAGATGTGAATATCCCACCCTCAAGCTGATGAACCTGAAGACCTAGGAAGAACGTAAGCTCACCAACCATACTCATGTCAAACTCACTTTTAGTCTCCTCCTTAAATATGTGAGCATGGCGAACGAATGTGGATCCAAAGACTATGTTGTCCACATAGACTTGTGAAACCAAAATAGCACCACACTCTCTCCTCACAAACGTCTTATCCACTTCCCCTCTCTTAAATCCAAAAGCCAAGAGATATGAAGTGAGCCTCTCGTATAAGGCATAAGGTGATCGCTTAAAACCATACAAGGCCTTCTTAAGACAATAGACGTGTCTCGAGTGCTTATGGTCATCAAATCCTCTTGGTTGTTCCACATAAACCTCCTCCTCTAGAAGGCACTCTTGACATCCATCTTATATAACTTGAAGCGCAGATGACATGCTATGATGAATACTAAGCTAACGGACTCAAGCCTAAAATAGGAGCGAATTGTAATACCCCGTATTTTTATGCATATTTATTTTATTAGGAAATTATGGAAATTAGGATTAATTAATTTAAAGGGAGAAAATTTAATTTATAATTAATCCGATTTTAAGTGTTATAATTACTAGAGTGACGAGAGTTGGTAGTTATCGAAAATAATTATGCTGAAATCATGTTGAGTAATAACTATGTTGAACATTACATAGTGAGTAACGTAATATCATTTTGGAAATAATAATATGGTCACGGATGAGATACACGACAGTTAAGATATAATTATTTGGGACGAGCATATGAGTCGCGTCACTATTATATATTTAGGGGTAAAAAGGTAAATTATTTTTATATAACTCGAATGACTATTTTGAGTGCGCCAGAATGTCTGAGAGGGTCAAAATAGTAAAAAAATACTACTCGGGTGTTATATTATGAGTCTGGGGTATTTTAGCCCAAAATGACACCCCGGAGGGGTATATTAGGCTTTTTGGATTTTTGAGTAATTAAATGGAAAAAAATAGGATTAAAATAGAAACATAGAGGGTTAGTGGTCTGTCAGTTGTTGCCTACGTGGCAAATAGAGAGAAAGAGAGGGAGAACCAAGGAGGAAGGAGACACATTGGAGAACAAAGCCAAAAGTTGGAGATTTCCCACAGATAGTTACACCAAATTGTAGATCGCGACGAGAGGATCAACAACATACCAAATTCAATCAGAGTATCAAAAATTCATCCCAAGGAAAGTTTTTATCTTGCTCCTCTTTTAGTAAATATTGTTCCTGTTGATTTAGATTAGATGATATAAACTTGTTGCAATGAAAACTTAGGTTTAATTAGAATGATTTGTAAAGAAACCTTATGAATTGGAGATGGGTTTGCACGTAGAGGATCTTCCCATCTTAGACCTAATAAATTTGGTAATTATATGTTGAAATTATGAAATTAATTGGGAGTTTTGAAGGTTTAAAAATTATGGGTTCACATTTAAGAGATTTATTAGGAATTGAAGAAATTGTTGAATTCCATTTGAGTATATAAGGATTGGACCTTTAATTTGTACTAGAAAGTATCTTAGGGTAATTTGGAATAGTTTAAGAACATTAAATTAGAGTTGGGTTGAGTTTTGGATTGATATTGAGGATTGAAAGTTGGAAAAATTGAATTTGGAGAAGAATAAGGGTTTTCCCAGATTTCTTGTTCGAAGTTTGCCCAGGTCATTCGAATGACCTCGTTCGAACGAGACTTCTAATGATAATTCCAACGACCTATCTACCGAAATAATGGAGTTCGTTCGAAGTGAGAACTTCGTTCAAACAAACTTGTTCAAACGAGATTCCAGAATGGCTTTTTAGGGTTTGGTCGAGTTAAAAATCATCCTAGGGATATCCAAGTGAGAGTACTGACCTACGTGAGTAATGGGTGACTTAAATTCCAAATTATTAGTGTGTTGGGATTGTAATAGTTCTAGGGATATAGAAAGTTTATAGAACCTAGGAGGGAATGTAGATTCGAGATAGGGAATAATGATCGAATCACGGTGAGTGGTAGAATTAATACTACTACTTACGTACTATGGAAAAAAGGTTACGTGAACACCTATTAAGTTATATAAGTTGTGTGCATGCTTATTACTTAAGATATTATGTGTATGACATAACTAGCTACTGGCTATCGAGTGGAGGTTAGGGCGTTGTGGACGACCATATCTTGTGTGCCTTCAGGGCATTTTGAGTTATATCACTAGAGCATGGAAGCTAGGTACGGGCTATCTGTGAGAACGATAGTGGTAACGATCGTATGGGTGAGTAGGTATGGGCGTAGCCCATCGGCCTCGAACTATGTTTGCCTCCAATATGTATATATGTTTTATTGGTTCCTGAGAGACTGAACCTATTATCCTTTATGCGTGAGCGCTGCAATGGGAATAGATAACCAAGTATGCCTAGTACCAGGGGTTTCTTAACCATCGGTGCAGTATATATATATATATATATATACATATTGAGATTTTACATATGTATATGGAGTTCCTATTATGTGTTTCATATTGGCTGCTTTATTATAGTATATACTTATTGGGTCACCAGTTGAGAATTAAAAATGTTATGAGAATGAGTTAAAGCATCTTTAAACATATTCCTAAATAATATCAATATATTTTCTTCAAGTTATTTAGATATTTTATCCGGCATAGTGGTTATACTACGTATAGTCAGGCAGAGTATCTTGACTAGTATGGGTAGTTAAGCTCGTTAGGCTTGCACATTATATGAGAGGTGAGCATCTTAAGTGAGTACGCTAAGTTAACATGAATAATATTTGTTTTAATTAACCAATTTAAGCACATGCTATATTTAAATTGTTTTCTACTCGGGCTCTGACCGACTTTTCTACAAAACTCCTTTCTTGTTCCTTTATTTTTGGTGCTCAGCCACAGGGACACCAAGCTTAGGAGATTCCATTCAGTTGTCGAGTTGTAGGTATGTGCTCAGCCACATTGCTAGTAGATGCTTCATAGTCTATTCTTCTTTATCTATCAGTTATTTACTTCAGTTGGACCTGTCGTCCCTTCCTATTTTCTATTCAAAGATTTCGATGTTTTATTCTATTAGTAGACTTTTATTTCCTGGCTTTCGATTATTGTATGGGATTTTGACTAGAAGTGTCTATTCCAGTTCTTTATTTTAATTCATCTAGTTCTTTCCTTATGTTTTTTAGATGAATAGTATTAGTTAATTTATTTCCTTACTTGGTGATGGTTAATAACAAGATAAATTTTTGACATAAACCTTTTAAAATATTAGGTGGTTAGTTTTTAATTAAATAAAATTAATGATTTTCGACAGTGATGAATTATCTGAACCAACTGGATATTCTGTATTTAATTAATAAATGACTGATCACCCAATATTTAATTAGGCGGGGTGTCACACGAATGTTTCATCAAATTCTACATCCTCGATCTATGTATAACCTTCAGCGACCAATGCAGACTTATTGTGAACTTTGGTACCATTTTCATACATTTTATTATTGTAAAACGACCAGGTACCTATCACATTAAACTCACTAGGTCTGGGTACTAACTCCCAGACATCATTCTTGTAAAACTAAATCAACTCATCTTTTATGGTAGATACCCAATGCTCGTCCTTGAGTGCTTATTTCACATTCTTAGGCTTGACTAAGGATGTGTTGAACAGATACCTAACGACATTTTTGAGTTGAGAACGAGTCTTGACACCTATTATAGGATTACTAAATTTAGAGGAAGTGTCATGAATCTTTGGAAATGAAGATAGTGTCACCCCTAAATTAAGAATGGGGTCCAACGTGGTAGTATGCAGAATGATGGGATCTTCACCAGTGGGTGCATAATCCTCACACTAGTGGATAGGAGCAATATATATCGGTGGCTCATCATCTTTAATCGTGATGTTTATTGACTCCATAACCTTAGGGTTTGCAAGGTTAAAAGTATGAAAAGCCCTACTTTTCGATGAATATAAAAAAAATCCCCTCGTCACCTCGAGAGTCGAACTTTCCTAAATGCTCTCAATATCAGAAGATGTAGCAATTACTCCAAAAGAAATGAAAATGTGATAAGTTGGGCCTCTTACTTGTCCACAACTCATAAGGCATGTGAATTGTGTGAGGAAGGTGATATTCCATATTCATCATATGGCATGCGATGCTCACCGCCTTGGTTCAAAAACACCCAGGCACGTTTCGACCAAGAAGCATGGATATATCCATTTCTTGTATCGTTCGGTTCTTTCTCTCAACAATCCCATTTTGTTGAGGAGTACGGATGTTCGAAAACTCATGTTTAATGACCACTCCACCACAATAGCTATTAACTTTGGCTTCTTTAAATTTAGTGCCCTTATCATTATTATCCGATTAATAGTGACACTATAATACCCGTGCCAAATATTTTATTATTTTTCTTGTGTAAGTTGTAGTAATATGGAAACCCTTGGGAATTGGATCATTCTAATTGGGTTTATGTCTGACATTGACTGTTCTTAAAGTCTTAAGGGTAATTATGGAAGTTTTGGTGTGAAAATGGAGAAATTAGGAAGTAGTGGTTTGAACGATAATAAAGCTCATTCGAACGAGTGGCCATTACCGTCAGAATGAGGAAGATTGGTTCGAACAAAAGTCCATGGTCCTTTGAAGTGGAGATCGAATGAGGATCGAATGAGATCCCACTACATAAATTTTCCAAGCTCATTGGAAGGTCTTTCGAAGGGTAGATAAAAGGATAGCCCTTTCTCATTCGAAGGAGGTCTAGTTCTTGTTGAAACGAGGTGTACATAGATTTCAAATTGTGTGTCCTTGTGCGATGTCACATTTTTGGCCATTGGATCAATGATGTATCGAGTTTGGGTGAACCCAAATTGGAGAAAAATGGGATTTTGGAGGTTTGGGGGGTGTTTTAATAAGGGTTTTTGTGGGGTTACATCGATTTATTTTGGGAGAGAATAAAAGAGACGTGGGGAGGTTATCCCTCACTAAAAACCCAAAAGATTTCCTCCCCCGCCCCTCTCTCTCTCTTTATATATATATATATATATATATATAACATTTCAAGAGTATTCCATCTCCCAAAGTCCTTTTCACCATTGCTACACCATATATTCACCTTGGGCCATCATATATTACTAGCCTTTAACCACAAACAATCCCAATACACCCATTTCCACCACTGTTGGGTAGTTCTACGAGTTTCGGAGGTGTTGTTGGGGAGTTTTTGAACATGAAGATGGAAAATTAATGGAGTTTGAAAGGGGTTTTTCTTGGATTTCTTATGGAGGCAAGCTTTGTGGAGATAGGAAACCTCCTTGATGCCACCTTAGGAGGTGGGGGTTTCCTTTACCTTCTTCTTCATTCAACCTTTTTTGGATCTCCACCGAGGTGGGAAAACTCTACTCTTAGTTTGGAGCTCCATATTAGTTGTCTTGTAACTAGAACTGTTAGGATGCATACATGAGTAAGGTGATGCTTTCTTAAGGTTTTGGGCATAAATAATTTCAAAGGTTTTAAGAAAAATACTATGATTCAAGAATGTTGAATATATGATGTATTTTGAGAAGTTGGGTATTAAACATTTAATGGAATAAAATGTGTGAAATAACAATTATCTTGTTAAAGATCTTTTGATAAACTATGTTTTAATGTTTCTTGCAAAAATGAAGATTTTATAAAGTTGGGAATTTGTTTATGTTTTGAAGCATAAAAATGTCCTTTAGTATTGAAAGATTTATTTTTCAAGTAGTATGAAATTTCTAGAATAAATCACATGCTATACCATTTTAATAAGATTTTTGGACTAAAAAACCACCTTGTCATGCAATAAACTTGTAGTATTTGGATGTTGAATATCAAAAAATATTAAATGGGTTTTTTATTGGGTTTAAACATGACATAAAGAAAATAGAAATTTCAGCACTTAAAGTGTATGAAAAATGTATTGAAAATGTGACAAGTGTAAGATTTCAAGACTACATGTATAAATAAAGAAAACAATATTTTTCTTATAAAGTAGTCTTAGATGTTCAATGAATTCTTAGAAAAGAAAGTAATGACATAAAGATTTTTCTAACATAATAAGAACGATACCCCAGAAATGCTAAAAGATGTTAATGTTTTTAAATACTTAAGAAGTTGGTGCAGGTAACTTAACGGTATTTTTGGGAAATAACACTTGTGAAAATGGAAGTGGAACATTTTAAAAAAATAGAATTATTAGAAAAGGTGTTACACAAAATGGTCCTAAATGAACATGATTTTGGGATGAAATTGATGTTAGAGTAAAAGGGACAAGAAATGATGATTTTAAAGTGTAACACAAGTTGGGGGTGAAATCCTGAGTTTTGGCTTCGACCGGGAAAACAGAAGAATAGAATAGTGTGGACATTTGTAAAATGTTAAAATACATTAGTATTCACTCGTATGACACCAGGATAATTACGGATGGACTGGATCCCTGGGGTGAAAGATCCAAAATCACTGGCGAAAGAATATGGTAGCATAGACAGCGGTGTGGATCCCATTTAAGTATGCAAGCATTAAAAGATTTCGAGAAAAATATATTGAAAGTGGACCATATGAAGAAATGGGTTGTGCGGTGAATATGTGAAAAGACAACCAAACTTGGATGAATTAATAAAATGGACAATTAAGGTGAAAATCGATTAATGTCCATAAAGTAAAGGAATAGTAAAGTGGGGGGACTAAATGGGTATTTAAATTTAAAGAGGTTTATCCCATAATTAAGAAAAGGGTGTGTTTATGAAAGGTTTTCAAAGGAAAATAATTATTTTCTAGCACGGTGTTTTCATGTGTTGAAAGGGTGATTTTCAAAGAAATTACTAACGTGAATTGGTATAAATAAAGGGGTAATTTAGGGAATCAAAATACTAAAAATGAATTGGTATAAATAAAGGGGTAATTTAGGGAAAAGAAATGATTTTACTTAAACAAAGTGTATTTTCTTTAATTATTTAATTGGGTGTGTTAAATTGGGAATTAAAGGTCAAGTCAACTAAAATTGATTTCTTTTACAAGATTAAGGTAAATTAGTCGGGCAAACAACATGTTTGGAATAAAAATGATTTCATGCATATAAGTATATATATGTATGTACATATATCTGGTAGTTACATGTGCACATATATATAATGTGTTAGAATATTCATTCTATCGTTCGATTCTATATTGCAATGTTGTAATTTCCCACTAGGCATTCTGCTCATTCCCTCGTCTTTGTTACAGCAGGTTGGGTGAAGTTTCATATTTTGAGAGAATTGCACAGGTAAGTATTATTTTTATTTTACATTAGTAGCGCTGTATGCTTTGATTATGGGGGCACTCCCCACGGGCCCTTCACTTAGCTTGATTTAAATGGAAATAGCATGTTAAACAAGTGATATGTTGATTAAATAAAACTAGATTACCAATATTATGTAGGTTGTTTCATTGAACATCACACCTAACACTCGGATCGAATTGGGTTCATTACGGGTAACCCATAAATCTGAGTCAGGGCATTACAAATGGTATCAGAGCTCTAGGTTTAAGGTTCCTTTTGGGAGTGATATGATGAGGTCAGTAGTGAATCGTTTCAACATCGGTGTTGGTTTTGGGTCAGTCACACTAGATTGGCGACGATTTCAATTTGTGTACACGACAATGGAGTTAAAGAGATTAGAACGATGGGTAAGTCTTCTCCAAGTGGCATACGACCAAGTTAGTTGTCATTAATCGCTTCTGCACTTCTGATTAGACATGTTATCTATCTGCAAGTGTGTGTGCAATCCAATTATGAAGACACCGCAGTGTTTAGTGTGAGGTGCTTATGTGTAAACCCTTAATGATATTAAAGGTCCGTTGAGGTGTTGATAAAGGTTAATGATGTCCTATGAATTAGAAATATAAATTGTGTAAAGTCAACTGTGGAGATTAGGTGACTAGTGTGTCATGCCTAAGGTGTATTGAATAGTGATAAGGATACATTAAGTTTCGGGTGGAGTACTTTCTCACAGATAACAATGATGATGTAATTAGGAGAACTCGATCCTTAGGGTAGTATCATGTGAAAAGATAACTTATAATTAAGTAAACATAAGGAACCATGTATGCGGTCTAAGTCAATAAAATACTATTGTTGCAAGTAGGTGTCTAGGTAGTTATTGATTGAAAGTTGTACCTCGTAAGGTATGATGATGAGGATTACAGGAAAATTATGGTAAGTATGTTATGTATGCAATAATGATAGTTGAGGAGACTTAGTAGTTAACTCTAGATAGTCTTCCATGTCAGGGTTTTAGAAAATGTGATGCAGCTTTGAGGGATAGATCTTTAATGATATCGGTGATGCAGATATAGAGGTTTATAAGTTATATGCGATGTCCTGTATCCTTTCAGAATCATTATTGATGTTAATCTGATTTGGTATGTAGCCTATGTCCATATCCATTTGTAATAAATATAAGATTATTATCTAAGTGTCAGGTCCCATTTCAACAGCTTAAGTAATGACTAGTTGCGAGGCAATCCCAGTGTGAGTGTGGCTTAAAGGCATATTGGAGTGTCCATCGGATAAATTATGATGGCATCATTGGGACTACAAATCAACTTGTTGTGATATATTAAGGTGTTTGATGGTTAATGTGGGTACCTCTATTTGTGATTTGTCAATGCAAGCCCAGACGAGTAGCCCAGTAAATTGTAGCCCAAAGTATGGGAGTCCACCATCTCAAATCACTCAGTTATGACTTAGTCTATTCCTAAAATCTCGTAAGGAGATATTCTAGGAATTGTGGATTGGCATGGGGGAGTCCAACACCCCCACTCCCCGGAAACAAACCTGTATATAACAAACCCTAAGCCTGGCGCAAAAGGCACGTATTGTATTTCCTGTAAAACACTCCCCGGAGTAAAGAGAAATAATATTGAGAGCACCACCATGGACGTAGGCATTCTTGCTGAACCACGTAAATATTGTGTCATGTGATTGATGTTTTTTTCATTCTTTATTTGCTTTGGTGATTGCCTTTTCTTATTCATTTGTGTTGAACATAATTGTCACCACAATTGGCGTCGTCTGTGAGAATCGCTTGTCTTCTTTTAATAAAGCCCTCACAACCAAAGAATTTGTAATATATGGTCACAATAGCAATGTCCCTCAAGCAGGGGATATCCAAGAGCAGCCTGTCCCTCGCAGGATCAAATCTGAAGTTCGACGTTCAGATCACAGGGCTCGCCCAGAGTGGCAAGCCTCAGAAGAAAGTCAGGAACCAGCGAGGTCCACACAAATCTCCAGGTTAATCAATGCCTATGATTCAATGCTAAAGGAGAAAGGAGAAATCACTCGCAAGTAAGAGGCTAAGAATGATCGCCTCAAAAGGAGATTGGAAACGATGGAAAGAGAGCTCCATCGTAGCACCAGGCGACGTCAAAACTGCACTCCTAGCCCTCAAGCGAGCAAGTCTCACAGTCAAGGAAGGAGCCCAAGATGCGGATCCCTAAAAATTGAGGAACATGAGTCGGATGATGACTTGATCGAGCAACAACGATGAGCTCGCCGTCACAGGATCCCAGCTCGAGAAGATGAGGATATATGAAATTTGGTTCGAAGAGAAACGGACCAGCACCCAGCACACCGAGGTGCCAGATCGACCAGAGAGCTAGCCAGGAGAGCTCTCAGAACTCAAATAAAATCACCTTTCTCAAGGGAAATAGAAGAAGAAGCCCCCAAGAAGTTTGTAATTCCAATATTTAAGATATATGACGGGAAAAATGACCCTATCGATCACGTTAGGTAGTACAGGTAGACCATGACTCTCTGGAACCACAGGGATGCACTAACGTGCTGGATATTTCCCTTGAGTTTGAACGATGTGGCCTAGAAGTGCTTTGAGAGACTCCCTCATAGATCCATCAGGAGCTTTGAGTCCCTGGCAGAGCTCTTCATGGCTCGCTTTATTACTAACAACTCCTATCCAAAGAGGATGGATGCCTTGCTAATAATGAAGAAGACTCCCTAGCAAAGCCTTCGGGACTATGCAAAAAGGTACTGGGAGTTGTTCAACGAGGTCAAGGACTGCTCGAAGCAGGTAGTAGTGGCCTCTTTCAAGATTGGCCTACCCAGTTCTTCCCTTTTGCACCAATCCCTGACTAAGAAGGAGGCCACAACCATCGATGACCTGATGGCTCGTATCGAGAAGTACCCTAAAGTTGAGGATGTGACCCGCCTCGGTGCAGGGGAGAATGGTCGAGCTAAGCCCTTCGCAACGGGAAACGACAAGGCTTAAAACCAGAAGAGATGAGGCAAGAATGGGGAAAGGGTGGCTCCAAGAATGGAAACAAGAGCGATGTTTCGAAAGCATTTCAGGCGATAAATACTATCTTTAAAGAACCAATTTACAAGATAGCCATTATGACAAATCATTTAAAATTATTGATCCCAAATTGTGGCCAAACAAATTTAGGGGGAATTATGGGTACCTCGATTTGTCATTTGTCACCGCGAGTCCAGAGGAGGAGCTTAGTAAATTATAGCCCAAAGTCTGGGAGCCCACCGTCTCAAATCACTCAGTTACGACTTAGTCTATTCCTAAAATCTCGTAAGGAGATATTCTAGGAATTGTGGATTGCCGTGGGGGAGTCCAACACCCCCACTCTCTGGAAACAAACTTGTATATAACAAACCCTAAGCTTGGGGCAAAAGGAACGTATTGTATTTCCTGTAAAACACTCCCCGGAGTAAAGAGAAATAATATTGAGAGCACCACTGTGGACGTAGGCATTCTTGCTGAACCACGTAAATATTGTGTCATTTAATTGACGTTCTTTACATTCTTTATTTTCTTTGGTGATTGCCTTTTCTTATTCATTTATGCTGAACATAATTGTCACCATATTTAAGGTGCTCCATATGTAAAAACTTATAGACTAGTGTCTTTGTGAGCACCTAGTGATCGTATGTGGGTATTGAGAAGTTTATAGATCGTACCTACGATGAGAAAGTAATAGATAATGAAATCTTGTCGGGTTTTGAGGACTTTTATGTGGGGTATGTTTGGTGTCCTTTGTAAACTACTTAAGTACGTTATGAAGAAGTGATAGTGTCCTGATGATGATCATTGTGAAGGGTAGGTATTTACATTAGGTTGTTGGTTAAGGTCTAATGCAGTCGAATAGTGTACGTGGAGGGTGTTGTCATCCGAATTGGTATAGATGGGTGGGGTAACCTTCTAAGAGAAATTGGAAGCTTGTGTTGTGAGTGGGTGTGATGCTCGAGTGCATGGAATGACTAGTGTAAGTGGTGTGAAACTTGATTTTATGGAGTACTAGGAAATGTATTCATGATATAGATCGATGATGTCATATGGAGAATCTAAGTGGCACCCCAAAAAGGGGGGATATCGAAGCATGATTAGAATAATGGTGTATGTTAACAGTAAGTTAGGATATACCTATAAAGGTAGGTATTAGTTCTTGGCATGTCTTTCCAAGACAGTAAAGATTAGAAGATACAATCCTGTGTGGCACTTATTACCCTTGGAATGCCAATAACGACCAGTGAGGCCGACACATAAATTTAATTTGGGTAGAACTTGGAGATAAGCTCAGTGAAAATTTTGTGTAGTTGAAGGTTAATTTTAAGGTGAATGTTTCACTTAACGAGGTTCTTCCTAAGGAGACATTGGGATGCGATCACCATATGACAATGACCTAGGTGTCTTAGGTTGGTCACGACGTCACTAAA
Source organism: Sambucus nigra (assembly GCA_949130495.1). Classification (NCBI taxonomy): domain Eukaryota; kingdom Viridiplantae; phylum Streptophyta; class Magnoliopsida; order Dipsacales; family Adoxaceae; genus Sambucus; species Sambucus nigra. The sequence goes on from OX422213.1 coordinate 57,024,204, forward strand.
GACGCGGACGAGATCAGCTTGACAAAGGTTTAAAGCATTCGCCAGTTGGAGTGGTTCGTGCGTGTGTCAAGGATGTAAGGGGAGAGACTTACTCCTAAGGAAGGAAGTCTGGAATTTGACTTCCATTAAACAATAGGTTTGTATGTTACTTTGGTCTGAAAAGGATGAATGGTTATGGTTTGATTCATCACGATTGGTGACCCAAGCTAGGGTGGTGGCTAGGTAGGAGTTCTAAACTTCAAAGCAGGCAATGTAGGTTAGCTTTTTGTAAGCAATAGTTTGACGCGTATGGATGGGATTTTCTCGGAACGATTATTTATTCCTTTGATTATTATTTGTGTCCCTTTCAGTTTCGATAATAGAGGATTGGTATTCCCATGATTATGAAATCTCGAATTTGTACCATGCCATTGTATGATGCGGTTAGGCCTAGTAGAGTGCGGGTGGACCTATCATTGTCAATGAACCTTAGTAACTAGGTGCGCCCCTATCTTTTAGGTATCCTTTCTATTGCACAAAGTTCAGTGTATGAGTGTTTGCGCTTTCGGCCGCGTGGCCTACTCGTAGTAATTTCTTTACTTAGAATTAATGACCTTATGACTGGCTAGAATGGCAATTAGTGGATTTGTTTGTAAAGATTGGGATGATGACTTAAGAACATTATATAGTGTTGGAAGTCGAGGAAACTTAGCACATAGTGTTTCTTTGCCACAATGAGTGGATTGGTGAGATACTCAAGTGAGTGCTCCAAAGTGAGACACCTAGAGTAATACTTGGGTCATTAGGGTGACGCGTCGAAATATGTCAATCGAGTGAACGATGATTTGGTAAGTGTGTTACTCCTCAGAGTGAGTATTGAATGATGTAAGGTTAGTATTAAGCTCGATCAAAATTGTGTAGTCAGGATGACCCACATGGACACAAGATATGCATTCCAAAGATTGGAAATGGTTCTTGGTGATGAATTTATTTATTGGTTGTATTATGGTTAATATTGGTGTGAGTGTTGATCACTAGAGAGCGTTACCCAATAGTATCATCGGAATGCTTTGGGCATTAGCAAGGTAGTCCTGGGACATTATTAAACATGATCATTGGGTGAGTGGAGACTCGGGGACAGTTATTCACCGTTAATGGTTAGCGTGATAGTGAGCATCTGATGTCATCTTAGCTATTGAGGAATTTGATGACTTTATCTTATAGTATTATTATGACTTAAAATGAGAGTTGGTAAATCCCATGAACTTAAGGAAGTCAAGGATTGATAATTTCATGGATGAAGTTTCCTAAGGAGGGAAGAATGTAATACTCGTGCCCAATATTTTATTATTTCTCCTGTGTAAGTTGTAGTAATATGAAAACCCTTGGTAATCGAATCAATATAATTGGATTTATGTCTGCAATTGATGTTTCCTCGAGTCTTGATTCCAATTGTGGAAGTTTTGGGGTGAGAATTGAGAAATTAGGAAACAATGTTTTGAACAATTATCAAGCTCATTTGAATGAGTGGCCATTCTCGTTTGAACAAGGTTCAAACCAAAGACCCTAGTCGTTTGAAGTGGATATCAAACGAGGATCGAATGAGATCCCATTGTATAGATTTTTCAGGATCGCTAGAAGGTCATTCCAAGGGTAGATTGAAAGAGAACCCTTTCTCATTCGAATGAGGCCCAGTTCTCGTTCGAATGAGGTGTACATAAATTTTAAAATTAGATGCCCTTGTGCGCTGTTATGTTTTGGGCCATTGGATCGATGGTGTGTCGAGTTCGGGTGAACCCAGATTGGACAAAAATGGGACTTTGGAGGTTTGAGGGTGTTTTTATAAGGGTTTCCGTGGGGTTAAATGGGTTTATTTTGGGAGAGAAGAAGATATAGGTGCGGAGGTTCTCCCTCACCAAAACCCATTAGATTTCCTCCCTCCCTCACTCCCCCTTTCTCTCATTTCAAAGGTGTTCCATATCTCCAAAGCCCTTTTTCAGCATTGCTACACCATATCCCCATGTTGTGACACAATATATTACTATACTTTCACCATAAACAAGCCCAATAAACCCATTTCCACTAGTTTTGGGTAGAGCTATGAGTATTGCAGGTGTTGTTGGGGGGGGGGGGGGGTATAGATGAAGATGGAAGATTAATGAAGTTTGAAGGGGGGGGGGGGGGGGTTCTTAGAGCTTTTATGGAGGTAAGATTTTTCGTGCGAGACAACCTCCTTGAGTCCACCTTATGATGTGGGGTTTGCCATTACCTTCTTCTTCATCCAACCATTTTTGGAGCTCCGCTGAGGTGTGAAAACTCTATTTTTAGTGTAAGACGTTATTTTGCATATTAGTAGTCGTTTAACTAGAGCTCTTAAAGTAGGATGCATACATGAGTAAGAATATGATTTCTTAACGTTTTGGGCATAAATGGTTTCAAAGATCTTAACGTTTAAAAATGAAATAAAGAAAATAAAAATTTCAGCCCTTAAAGCGTGTGAAAAATGTGTTGAAAATGTGATAAGTGTAAGATTTCAAGACTACATGTATTAATAAAGAAAATGGCATTTTTCTTATAAAGTAGTTTTACATGTTCAATAAATTCTTGGAAAATAAAGTAATGAAATAAATATGTTTCCAACTTGAGAAGAATAGTACTGCAAAAATGTTAAAAGGTGTTAATGTGTTAAAAACACTTAAGACGCTAGTGAGGGTAACTTAATGGTATTTTTGGGAAATAACACTTCTGAAAATTGAGGAAAGGATGGATAAAAATATTGGACAAGGTGTTACACAAATGGTCCTAAATGGGTAAAATGACAATTTTATGTAAAGTGGAATATTTTTATGAAATAAAAATATTGGAAAAGGTGTTACACAAATGGTCCTAAATGAACATGATTTTGGGATAAAATCGATGTTAGAGTAAAAGTGACAATAAATGATGATTTTAATGTTTAACACAAGTTGGGGTGAAAGGTTTTCAAAGGAAAAAAGTATTTTCTATTGCGGTTTTTGCATGTGTTGAAAGGGTTATTTTCAGAGAAAATACTAATGTGAATTGGTATAAATAAAGGGTAATTTGGGAAAAGAAATGATTTTCCTTAAACAAAGTGTGTTTGTTTTAATTATTTAATCGGGTGTGTTAAATCGTGAATTAAATGTCAAGTCAAGTAAAATAGATTTCTTTTAAAAGATTAAGGTAAATTAATCGGGATAAATGATGTGTTTTGCTTTATGGGATGGGATTTAGGTCATACGACTTGACGTCCTGGCTGAAGCATTTCACTGTTTTGGTTTTATCCTGGAATAGGCAAAGGAAGATATTTATAAAGACTAATTTCCAAATAGTGTCAATTTGTATGTATTGGCATTGTTCCTGACAAAATCCACTTTTCAGTCACAGACAGATTTTGTAACGACATTATTTTACATTGTCCATTCACAATTGAGTATGTTGTATACCGCTACAACTGTCGAAGAAATATTAAAACATCAAGACGAATCCGAATATCAAGTTCTTTAATAACAAAGCCTCTGCGAGATCAATTTTGATAAGGTTTGTGTTTAAGTTTCTTAATGGTTCATTTAAAGTATTGGGATATTTTTTCTAAAATTGTTTATATCAAACCGAGGCATTTTTTCAAAATAAAAAATATTTTTTTTGAACCGAATTGGTTCGCCATTTTGAAAAAGGTTAGCCAAACCAGCTCGTCGGACTCAAAAATCACATCAAGTGGTCGTACAACAAACCTATGACCCCTGGAATTGATCCTACACCTACTAGTATTCGCCAGGGTAGTCCCCCCATTATGCACAACCTTCACCTATAGCATCCCCTAGAGTAGGTATGTTTCACATATATCGAACACACAGATATAATCTTACACCTATGTATACTATTTGTATACATGTATATATATACAATAAATTCGGCTAACCGCCCATGTCACTCGTAACACAAGCCTATAATTTTCGAGTCTAAATCCTACTCTCGAATCCATGAGTACTCACTTTCTTATTTTTATTTCACGATTATTTTTTTTATTCTGGACACTAGGCATATCTCAATCAATACCATATCCCAATTCCCTTCGAAGTCCCCATTTCAATCCGTTAATATATTTTCGAGTTTCATTCATCCTAAACACTCCTAACTCCAAACCTCGATTATCCCGATTATCCCAAGCTAGCAATAATGTTTCTAACTATTTTCCAGAAGTTCTACTCTTAGTTACAGGCATTCAAAAATAACCCGGACCCCAAACCGGTTAATGAAATATTAAAGAACAAATATAGGACAAACAAGGCATGTGAACCGGTTCGACTAGGAGAGAATCGATTTTCCTGTGTGCGCTAGCCAAGTTTGGGCTGCTATTTTAGTTACGAGTTTCACCAAATTTTCACCCCCAGATAAGTCATAATATTCATCCCAATACATATTAAAATTACCCTATCAATTTCCAACATAAGTAAAGTATTTGACTTCCCCAATTCTTTAAAAATCATTCCTAATCATGGGGTTTAACATTTCATTTTCCATAATTAATTTACACCTTAATTCTAATACAATTCCCAAATTAATAAATAAAAATCACCTATTTTCATGATTCAGTTTCATCTTTATTTATCTAGATGATATCTTTCATTTAGGGTTCAATTCTTAGATTTCATAAGGTATAAACATCATTGAAAGTTTATGAAATCATTTCCCAAAAACCCATTTTAAACATGTGAATCTGACCCAAAATTCATATTTGCTTCACTAACTATAATATGAATTAAAACACGACATATAATACCAAAGAAAGTTTAACACTTGCCTCTAATTGTAAAAAATTCTAATCTTTCTTCTTGAGATACATGCAATGATCCAAGATAATTCTCTAATCTCTTCTCGGAATGTTCTTCAATTTTCTCTTCAATTTCTCCTTTCTCTTTTGTTTCTCTCTCAAACCTAGGTGAACTAGAATAAGTGTATGGTGGCCTCTCTTATATAATATCCCTAGCTATTTCCCTAATCCTGAAATTATGTTAAGTGGTAATATTAAAATGACCTAAATACCCACATATGGGTCGCATATGGCCTAAAAAGTCCCTAAAATATGATTACAATCCCTAGATACCTAATTATGACTATCTTAACCCATCCCAGATCATCCATGCACTAGAAATCAGCATTCGAGTCATCTGACATCAATTTTCCATCTTATTCCCAACACGATCCCATAACATGCATTCTCCTTCCAAAAGAGAGCGCAATCATGTTGGCATGCATGGATTGTCTCATATCCCAAGCCCAATTCTCGTAGCAGCTTTTTGGCTTCATAAATCGATTTCGGAACCAAATTCCCTGTAGGCAGAAGATCCACTAATACCTCCATCAACATGTCAAATGACTTATTACTCCATTTACCCACAACCTTCAAATGAAACATTGTAATCACAAATTTCAATAGCGTATATGTTTTGTAGCCCGGGTACACCTCACGTTGGGCAGCCTTTAGTATTTTTTCGATATTTTGCACATCATTCGTTTTGGTGTTATCATACGCTTCTTTTGTCCCAAAATCCCCTGAATCACGCCCCGTATAAGTCCCCCTACAATAGTCTTCTACTAATTCGGGGAAATCGTCATCCTCGTCTTCATTATCACCAATTTCAACATCCGTGTCATCTTCAGATTCATCGATTTGGTGTTGCAAAATAGATTCCCCATGATGAACCCAGATCTTATAACTTTCCATTATGCCATGTCGTACTAAATGATACATCACAACATGGCCAATGTGCCAATAATGATTACAACAATAATTACACGGGCATTGAATTGTACCATTTTGGCTCACTTTGGTCATTGCTCTGTCAACAAAAGACTTAGCGCCCTCACGATACCGCTCGCCTACTCTATGCTTAAGTGTCATCCAACTCTTGTCCACTTCTTCCATATCTGTTTATTGAGAGATTACATAAACAACAATAGATGAATTAAATTTTACTTAAAAGTTACCTTTTTTCTTCGTATATTTCATACAAAGCAATATAATTTAAACTCTTATTGACCCCCTACATATTCGCTAATTGAGAGAGTACATAAACAACAAATGATGAATTAACTTTTACTTAGAAGTTACAATTTATTTCCTTGTGCATCTCGTATAAAACAATATAATTGTATCTCCTCTAAAAGGTGAGTGGTCCTATCCCATTCAAGACCGCATATTTCTGTAACACACTTAGCAGCTCATCCACATTGTTTCAATCTGAGGAAATTTCGGCAGCATATCCCCATAGTTCTCCAAGTACACGACATAGATTCGCAAGTGTTGGCGTTATTTCAATTGATGTCGATTTATCAATTGAATTAACACTCATCACCACATCAATCTAGTATGTACCCAGAGAACATTAAGAGACGGCAACAGAAGTTCCCCAAAAAGTAACAAGTGCACACCACTAAGTACATTATTATATAGAATTTATGCAGTCCCAAACTGTCCAAACGGGACAATTCAAGAGATCTCATTATAGGGGTAATGACTCTCGAACGGGTCTAAGGGCTATTGAATGCGTACGCATAAGAACTAGATGGCTAGTATCTATGCGCACTATGTGTAACTTGAGAGGTTTATTACTATGTATAATTTACCCTACTTTTAATTGATGCTTTAAAAGTTATGTTGCTCACCACATTAAAACCACCAATCAGATAATAGTATTTATACTTTACTTTTAAATTCTTAGACCACAACTAACCCCTTGCAAAAATACTATTAAAACTATAATTAAAGAGCAAGGCACATATCTTCTAAACATTAATTTGAATATTATAAACCGAAAAAAGGGAAATAACATAAATAAATTTGCAGTAGCTATAAAATTGCAGTACAAATTGTAGCTTCCAGCCATTTGATTATTTTTCAGCAAACAAAAATAAATTTACAGTAGCTATAAAATAGGAATCACAATGATGTTTATCAATCAAAGTCAAGATAGCCCATTTAAAGCCATCATCAGATTTGTAAAAAGATTCATGTCCATAACCAACTCTTCCAGAAGACCCAAATGTGTAAAGTGAAGAAATAAACAAGGAGATGACCTAAATCAATCATTCTCATCAAAACCAAATCAGCGTAAACACTAATTTTTACTATAAAACTAATATAATAAAATATAATATATTTACAAATAAACAAATGAGGTATAGAGTAAGGATTGTCAAATGAATGATGTACCTGAAAAGAAGTGAACAATGGATTTCTGATAAATAAACAAATGAGGTATAGAGTAAGGTTAAAATCTTGGGGATCGTCGAAATGGCAATTTTTCTCACTGCATCACCGTTGAAATGGCGATTTTTCTCATTGAATGAGGTGGTGGACGAGGATTGAACGAGGGGAAGAGAAGGATGGAGGGATAGCTGGACGGAGGAGAGGGAGAGCAGGACGGAGGAAGGGTTAGGGTTCGGTGAGCGGAGAGGGAGAGTTTTTTTTTTGGGTCTTTTATCTTACTTAACGGCCAACAAAAATTAGTAACAAACAAATAAAATATTTTTGGCATCATAATTTTCTTTGTTGCCAAAAGTATGAGATTTTTCTCAACCCAATCCTATGTTGCCAAAAGTTAAGTCATGTTTGGCAACAAAAAAATATGATGCTAAAAGCTAAAAAATTTCCCTCTTTTATTTTGCTAGCTTCCCGCTTGAAATTTTAACTTTTGGCAACAAGTTTTATTTTATGTTGCCAAAAGTACAATGTAAAATAGTCTTTTGGCAACATAATTCAAATTTTGTTGCCAAAATGGTATCTTTGGCAACAAAAATATCTTGTGTTGCTAAATATTGTTGCTAATGGTGCAAATTCTTGTAGTGGCACGTCCCAAATAACATATGACCAACCTGTCGATTTTACTCACTTACGATGTAATATAAAATTGTAGAATTTCATTTACTTATCACGCAAGTAAATATAATAACACATAAATATTAATCCAATATTCACTAATTAACATTTATTCAATTCACTTTATTTCTCAAATTAATTAAATTACGAGCATAAGTGTAATTTAAATTTTCCCAAAAATACGAGATGTTACATACTCCCCTCTTAAAAACAATTTCATCCCCAAAATTCGGATATACCTGGTACCAAAAACTTTAAATACTTACCCGTATAGTACCCAAAATCAACTCATAACAAAATTATGGTGCCTCCACTATACACCCGCTATTTGGTACCATCCTGGTTGAAGGCCTACTCACCACATCCCAAGGCTTGCGATAAGTCTTTTCAAATCATTTTATACTGATATACTGCATCATTATTAAGATCTCACATTGATGACCATACATAAAACCATTGTCAACCAGCTAAAAATGCTCCAATAAGACAAGACTATACACCACTGGCTCTATCATCTCAATACTACGAAAAGGACCCACTTCCCTATGTGTCAACTTCCTTTCTTGTCGAACCACATAACTCCTTTCATGGGATATACCCACAAAAGTTCATGACCACTCATGTCGGTCTTTAAAATCTTTGGCTCCTGATGACGTAACTCTTACGATGTTCTTGAACTAAAGAAAAATAACTCCGATTAATTCAATCCCTGCTGATGGACTCTACATCGTGTCCGGCCCGAGAGACTTGTTATCCACCCACCTAACTATCCAAAGGGTGGGCGATAAGGTTTTTCCTACAAATCCAAAAAAGGTGTCGTGCCATTAATAAACTAGTACATTTTATTTCACATAACTCTACTAATAGTAATTACTCCACCCAATTACCCTACAATCCAGAATATGCATCCCTCACGGTCTCTGTTATCTTAATCGTCCCTCCTTCCTACTCCTTGGTCTATGGGTGATAAGTTTTTCTCAAAATGAAACTCCATCCCCATCTCCTCCTGAGAATCCCTATCGGAGGTGGGATTGAAGGATCTCAACTTGATCCACAATAATGTTGGGCAACACCTTGTACCGGATCATTCCCTATATTTAATGAAATATTGGGAATACTGCTCGATGGTGGAACTGACCCCAATTAGAAGTAACTGTTCCATCGCGGTCAACCAATTCGACAAGCCCAAGGTAAATTTTGGCCTTCCCCTGCTATTTTTAACCCAATAATGAACTCTATCAATCCAATCCATCACTGGAATCACCAATTACTGCAAAATTCTAATTGATTGCCTCATACCAACCTTTTCCCGTCTACAAGTGGTGCACCTAGAGACAAATTCACTATGTCTATCACCTCTTACTCCCATTCCTGGGGTATGCCAGATTTCGGGACCCATGCGTCTTCTCCAAAACTACGCATTTCCTGGGCCCTTTTCGTCTTGTAAAATCAACATCTTATTTATGTGCAAGACACCCTCAGAACTTGATTGAGTACGACTCCGCTCTAATTCCCAAAACTATTGGATCCTCCCTTGTCTAGATGGATCATTCACCTATGTCTCCACTCTCTTTCAACTGATCTTGGGTCTAATGTCTCTCTTTGATGTATACACATTTGAATTATCTTCCCCTCAATGAGGTTCAGTCCATCTTTCTTTGACAATTCTGCTTCTAACTTCTCCCTAGGAATATGGTTCAACACACTTATTATCACGCCCTATTATCCTGAATGATTTGGAAAATCGAATTAACTAGGGCCCCTATACACCCTATATCATGTCCATATCTGCCCAAACATCATAGACCTAACATATCTATCCCAAACTCATTCTTACATGCTTGGCATGGCTATACAGTAAAGGTATTACTTCATTAATTATGATATAATTTTTCTTGAGATTCCCCACTTATCAATTAGCTATGCAAAAGTTTCCCCAGTGCCTCCTACGAATCACTACCTAGCTTTACTGGTCTCATATCGTATAATAACGCTCAACTCAAAGTGTTCTCTACACACGTATAATGATTAATGTTCAAAACCAATGCGCTAGCAACCAATAACGTCTCCCAACACTCGACGTTTATTAAGGTTCATGCATGGAATGTCACGCAAATAAAATCCAAACAAGGAACTCCCCCAATGCACTATCATCTATCATTATCGATCATCAAGATCCTTTGTCCCAAAGCACATAACTGGGATACTCAAAATCCTATCCCCAGACATATAATTCTAGTCTTCAATGCCCACATATCTAAAGGAGTCATGCAATACGACGTTGCACTATCACTAAGTCCTCAGTGCTAATGCAATAATGAGCTAAATATTTCCACTTTGCGGTAAACCTCATAACCCCTTAATCACATTGGTAATGTCCCTACGCACCAGGATCAAATATAATGAGAAAACTATAATCTCAAAAGTCTCCTCTATAATATACTATATACGAGGGCTCGGCCCTCTTTCAGGTAAAACATTACAAGAACAACACATCCTGCCCTGGAACAGCTACAATAGCCTTACCGTAACAGTCCAACATTGTTCAAACCATAAATACACAATCCATACCCAGTATAACATCATACTCGAATAGTATAACTCTTTTAAATGATTAGATCTACAAAAACATATCTTCCCAATGTTCACACCCACTCACATGTAGATGGAACTAAAAAGAGCCCCGGTACCCAACAATAAATATATGCACACAGTAATAATACTAATTATACATCCATTATACCCATCTCACGTGAAAATCTAGTACTAATAAGATATTGTGACGCACTCATATCAAATAAAACTTACACTATCTACCCATGGATAAAACTCATACTTTCAATTACCAATACCACTAGATGTTCAAATGGTTTCTGGACATAATATTCACATATTAACTGAACCCAAAACTACTGCAACTATTTCCCTTGCTGGGCATCCTACTCATGTCCCTTAACTTATTACATACACGATCGATGTTTGTGGCCCTTATCTCCACATATAAGATGTGTCTCTGTGTAATACCCCTATCTCTGGCCCTATTGGTCTCCCCCATTATTCCCTTAGACCTTTTAGCCCTGTGGAAGAGACTGTTGGTCTTGTTTGAATCCGTCGTTACTAGATCATAATTTATTTTATCTGAATCTTTTAAACGGGTTCCCTTATTTGGTACCCCCTGTGGTACTCCACTAGCACTAATACATCTAGTCTTGCCCTATTGGCTTGACTCTCCAATTCTCTTGGCTCCCTTCATATGGAAGCGATAATCTTGACAGTGTAAAAGAGTGGCATTGATAACATTGGAAAAATTTGTCCAAGTCAGATTTCCTAATAAGTGCTAGCAAATTCTCCATGTGAATTTATCAACAAACTTAATGACCCTTTTCTCCTTCGTATCTACGTCGTTGGTAAGAAGTTTGCCAAACAAGTGATTTTTTTCTCATACTAGACCACTTCTTGTCCCTTTTGTGGTAAATCTCGAACTTCATTCACATCTCTATTTGAGAAGCAGATGGAAAGAACATGCAATCAAACTGCACCTAAAATTCTTCGATTGCCAAGGTTTCCTAACTCCCACCACTGCAATGTTGCTCATATGAGCTTAAAAGTCGCCAAAATTTGTTTCTGAGTGTCATTACACTCAACAATACACAAATGCCTTTGGATGTGCTCCTTCCATTGGCTAGCTAATATAATATATTCATTTCCCTAAAACTTCGCCGGATTGGCCTTCTAAAAGGTCCCTATGACTCTTTCCCATACTGACTACATTGGGTGAGTATTAATTAGCGTGACCGTCTTTTATGATGGTGCTTGGGGAATCTGGTATGCCACTGAGGTCACCGCAGCCTTAACTACCTGAGAAACCATAGTGGTGACCTTTACTGCAGTCATCATCCACTGAATAGTCTACGGCTCCGAATTAGCCTGTTCTCTTGCGATCCTCCTAATGGATTTCATTGGTCATCCTCTCTTATTCGGCAGACAAAACCCAACCAAACTCGTATAAGATTCACTATAATTATACACAATAATAGGAAAACGTAAATCACAGTATGAATTAACAATCCTATGCATAAGGCTCTACATTAAAGAGAAAACAACACTGAAAATGTAGTAAGTCTGCACAGATCCTAAGGAAACTAGAACCTGATGCTCCGATACCATCTGCGACACTCTGCCTATTTCAATAACGGGTGATCAATCCTCTACTAAAATAAAATATAATTCCCATCTGGTTAATTCTTAACGTCATTATCAAAAACGTTTAAATTACTAATAACCTATTAGGACTGGTGTCCATTTTTTTAACACTTATTAAATTATTTTTATAAAATTACCCTTCACCTAACCAACCATGCACATAATGAAACTTATATGCACCACAAAATCACCATGGATACAGAATAGGATGGAATACATAAATTAACTGATAACTCTTGGTAAATTTTCACAATACCATAATCTAAGTAACTTAAAGGAAATAAATTCTTAATAAAATAAATACTGACTAACTAGGTGACATATCCGAAATAACTCTGAAGTACATCCTATCTTGTTCACAAGAATAAAAGCATTTAGTCAATCCTTACAGGCATCCACGGCATCTGCAACATCATCTGACTGGAAGGTTGACTAAGCCAGGCATCCCTGTGGCCTAGTATCTAAAAGTTTTGAAAATATTTTGATAAGGGTCAGAGCCCAAAACCTTTTAAAATATTTTGTAAGTGTTTAAAATACATCAATAAATATGTCATGCAATCTTTCATATCTGAATTGGTATCGCACTCGAATCGAATACCCCTCGCCCCTCATTTATAGTGCACACCTAACACATGTGTTTTAAACACCATAGTTATGCCACCCAACCTAAGTAGTATCACTGCTCATCTTAGTCCCATACGTTGCCTTATGCCCCATGTACACTTTTATTTAACTTGGATTTCACATTACACTTTCACATCTTCTATTCATTCTAAATCTCATTTATAATCTTACCAATTTATTTCACATAACTTCACACTAGATTTTTAATTCAATATTCACACATTGGTATCATGTACCCGTATATATTTCTAGCAAATTTATATACGTATTTAAACATAGCATCTCAGATATGTCCTCATTGATGCATATAATTTACTGTTCACAATATCCTTAAATTCACCTGTATATATTTACACCCACATATATTTACGTAAATACATATCACATCAAGTATACATACATATATATCGCTCGCTATATACGTATAACTGCAATCCTTTCGAGCATTACCTGACTGTATGCAAACATCCCTCCGAGCATTAATTCTCTAGATGAAAACTATAGTATGTTATCAGGCTCCAGGGATATATAACTCAACCTAGGCCATCGGGTCGGAATAGCACCATCGAACCCAAATCACAATGTAAAACTGGAGGCAGTCATAGTCATACATATGTGGGTATTAACCGCACCACATTGCCCCATCTGACTCAAAAATCACATAGAGTGGTCATGCGGAGGACCCATGACCTAGGGAATCGATCCTACACCTACTGGTATTTGCCAGGTTAGTCTGCCCACTATGCACAACCTCGACCAATAGCATCCTCAAGAGTAGGTATGTTTCAAATATATCAAACACACAGATATAATCATAAACCTATTTATGTAATCTCTCTCTATATGCCGCACCCTGCTTTTTGGTCTGAATACACAAGAAAGTATACATAAAGCAATGAATTAAAGTTAAGGAGGAAAACAAAACTTTATTCATTATGGAAATAGTACACATAGTATATTACCACCGCATGGGTGAGTTATATAATTTTGTCAACGCGAACTAAAAAGTAGAAAATTGAAAAGTGACACTCCTTCCTCCGATCTGGCTTAGTCTCCACCCATATAGTCACATATGCAAACAAATGAGTGGTATTTGTCTCTAAAGGGGAAGAAATATTATCCTCTTTTTCCTGGGCCATCTGGAGGAAAACGGAATTAGCATAAATGTGCTAAGCAGGCTTTACCAATTTTATAATAAATATCTATATAGATGAGAGGTGGAGTGTTTATAAAATTCAGTGTTTATATAACAAAGTTAAAGAATTAAACTTGATAGTCCCATACTTATCAGTTTATCAAGGGTAACACAAAGGAAATCAAGTATCTTTGAACTGATAATCCCATACTTACCAACTCACTAAGGGGTACAAAAATAAATATGCAATCAGTAAAACCCAATAATAAGTAATCAAAAACCTTTGGATAACAACTGGCTAGGCACGTAATTAAAGTGGCACACATACTTATATATAAATAAATTCATCTCTCAACATCGGAGACCATAGGCCAAGTAGAAAAATTCTATGGGATAACACGTTAGTCTATTCCCTAGTTATTACCGATGCTTTTTTAATAAAGAATAATGCACAGAATTATAGGGTAAACTAAATTGTTTCAACGAATTGTTATGATATCCATTATTAGGTGAGAAGGGTTAATTGTATCCGATGATAATAATCAAAACAATTAGTTGATATAATAACATATGAGTATGGTAATTCTACACGTATTTAGAATCAAACTTGGCTATCATTAAATGAAATCAATAGCAGTTAACAAATACACAAAATTTACTATTAAAGACTTAAAAGAAACTTACTTACTCGGTGGTTTGAATTGCTTATGGATCAAAAGAGGATATCGGGAGGAGGTGGTACCTGATTCTCTATACACAATGTTTGGATGGATAATTATTTGAAGGAATTGGGTTTTGTTTTTGTTAGTTTATACAAAAAATGTATCTTTTAAAGTCTCGAGGGTCTAATTATAAATAACTCAGGACTTTAAAATCTTGGACTTAAATCACATTTGAAATTTGGTGTAGAAGACTTTTTGACTTATAATATTTTAAAATACTTATAGACAAAGTTTGGGGTTCAAAATCATAAGTTCAAAAAGTCACGAGGGGTCAAATTGTAATTTTGGAAAAATATTTCTAACTTAAAACCTCAGTTTTCCATAATTTTGGCCAGGCTTGACCAAACATAGCCTACCTTATACCATTCAAACCAGAAAAATAAAATAAAAATATTGGCAAGAATTTCAAAAAATTTTGATTAGCCATACCCACGCGCCTTCACTCGTGTGGTCAAGGTTCCGGGTCATATAGTTCATTTTCAACCCCTCAATTTTTGGCTGTAGGGTTTCATATTTTTGACCAAAAAAGCTCCTTCATTTCTACACCATTTGATATGATTTCTAGACAAACTCAACCTAAACTTTCATTAGGAATCCAAATATATAGGTTTTATGGATTGAGGTGTATTATTCAAGGAAATCCATAACTGTGTGGTTTGAAGATTTTTTTACTTAATTATCGTGGCTTTCAAGATTATGGATAGGATTCTTATGAACATAGTTAGGTTTCTAGTATGTTAAGGAGTAATTCTGTTTTGATTTCAAGGTTTGAGGGGATTATATGAAGAGAACTTGAGATTTTGAGTTTTCTTGTTCGAAAACACTTTCAATCGATTAGAGCTTATTGAGAAAATTCATGGGGTTTGATCATTGCATTAGAGTTCCTAAGGTTCTAGTGAAGGTATTCGTAGATAAAAACTTGAGTTCTAAGCATTTTTTTGAAGTTCAGCATTAAAGCTCAAGCTTTAATGGTGGAATTTTTTTATTTTTCACCTCGAGCTTGTTCTACATGTAAAGTTTCACTGTTTTGATATATTCCAACATTATAACAAAATAAAAATAATTTGGAATTGAAAGAACTTAATGTAATGCATAAAATGCCGGGTTACCTATTTTGAGTAAAAAATTGAGTTTTTTGAAGCTATTGTTGAGTTGAATTTTGTGGCTGAACTCGTGGAGTTTTTATAGTGTTAGAGCAGGCGAGTTGATTAATTCAAATGGGTGGTGGATTTGAACTATTTTTAGAGAGTTTCATTGCTTGGTAATTTGACCTCCCATGTTTGCATGGTTCAAACATGTGTTATTTGGCATTTAGTGTTTATATGGAGGCGTAGATGGGCGGGGGGTTGTGTGTAAATAATAGATATTTTATTTCTAGTCCTTAGTTGATCATGTTTATGTTTATGTAGCCTAAAAGGTGTTATTTTAATAATTTTAGCGATATTTTATAATTTTAAAAAGTTACAGCGGCTGAAATGATAATTTTTAATAATTTGAAGTCTAGAGGATCAATTTGATATAAAGTTTGGGTCTAGGGGTTCAATATAAGTTAAGTTATGATAGTTTGAAGTTTTGAGGGTCTAATTTAAAATTATTAGAACTTCTGGGATCTTTGGTTAATTTATAAATTTTATAGATTTTATAGAGTAGTTTAATCCTTCTTTTCAATATATTTGAATTTATATATTCTCGGAGGATTAAATTGAGAATTAAGGTCTCATAATTTGGGTACGAATATTACAATATACCCGTGTGTGTGTGTGTGTATATATATATATATATATATATATATATATATATATCTGGTTAACCGTGTATGTCACTCGAAGCACAAGCATATTGTTAACGCAAATATTCTCCATCTACGAGGACCAATAAGAAAATGACACATGTCATCCTACGTGGCAATATTCGACACCCGAGGAGAGTTGGTAGGCACCCGAGGAGTGTTAGTCGGCACCCGAGGAGAGTTGGTCAGTACCCGAGGAGAATTAGTCAGCACCCTAGGAGAGTTGGTCGGTCCCCGAGGAGAGTTAGTCGGCACTCGAGGAGAGTTGGTCGACATACCAACCAGGAAGATCAAAGGATAACTATGCATTTAATGTGCATTAATGAAGATGACATCGCATTTAATGAGCCTTAATGTACATTTATACTGTATTGATAGATGAAAACACATAGCATACCAAGCAATTCAACAATTAGATTCGTTGAATGTAGACATAAATGTCTACATACAATGAATCTCTTTATTTCCCATCACTATAAATACATGTATCCCCTTAACCAAAAGGGGAGAAGATCCAAGAGATCCGGGGGAACCTAGAAACCCCATACACAAGATACACATCCTTTCTCTCTCTACACCTTATGGTGCTATTGTAAACCCCTGGGAATAAAATAACAGTGGACGTAGGCTTTATTCATAGTCGAACCACTTTAAAAACCTTTGTCTCTTATATGTTTGATGTGAATGTTTATCTTCATCTTCAATCTCATCCTCATCATTTATCTGCTGTTGACGCCACTAAAATGACAGTGGCCATTTTTTGTCTTCAACAGATTGGCGTCGTCTGTGGGAATGTGTTACAAGCATTGTTCTCCATCAAAAGCTAAGTTTTTATTTTCTTTACGTATCATGAATTATACATACATCTTTTGATTTAGTCGTGATTTTTATGTTTATATACATGAATTAGTTGTCCAATTTTTATTTATGAAATCTACAAAAATTGCATATCATGATTTCAAAATGATAACTTTTAAATTAATTCTTGTTGAGAAATCTGTAAAATGGTGGATTTCATAAATCAAAACTTTTGGCTTGATTCTCAAGTTAAAATTTTATCTCATGAAATCAATATTTTAAATGATTACATATACCAATATATACGACGATGATAAGATTTGATAATTTTCATTGTTGATTTTGAAATAAATTTTGAAAGATCTTTGATGACTATTCAAATTCCCATTATATTTTTAATGAGAGAATGGGAAAACGTTAGAGACAATAAAAAGTTTTATCATGGAAATCATGACCCATATCTACTTTCTCTCTCTTCAAGTTTGAGTCTCTTTGTATTCATTTTTATGAACTATATACTTAATTTGGTTCATCTTCCATCTATGTCAATAAAGTCTCATTGATTGTGTTTTTATATAAATTTGGAAATAACTTCGATCATTTAGCATATTTTTATCTCTCCAAATAGGGAATAGGAAGGGATCAATATAAAAAATAATTTTCTCTCACCTGAAAAATCATTACCCACCTCTTGTAAAAAAGGATCAGTAAAACAATCATGATCATATCAAGATTCTGGGCACAAATTTGATATGTTGGCCCCTCGTTCATCACATCACAGGGTTTCTTTGTCGAAATCACACGATCTAGTGGATTAGATGAGTATTCATTTAATTAACATTCTTAATGCTTAGATTTTACATCGAATGTTATTTTTCTGATCTATTGGTTCGAGATATTTTGGGACATAGAAATCTCATGAAAAATTTATCACCGTGGCTCATATGGTTGTTCGAAATGATCCACTTACAACCCCTATTTCTGTTCAGCCATACATATTGTTGGTCGGCATCATCTCGGGCCATCTTTTATTAAAGGGAAGCTTAACCAGACCAATTTTGTTTGTCGAAGATAAGATGTGAAGATCCATCAGCAACGTTGAAATAATTTTATTCAACTACGAGGTATCTTATTATTGGTCGGAGACTCATATTGTAGCTCGGTGGATCCATTTGCAGGTCGACGATCATCTACTTCTTGATCGGCGACATCCTAGTCTTGTTCAGAGGGTTCAATTTACTAGTCGGCAACTATCCAACCATCCACTTCTTGGTCGGTGACATCTGATATTGTTCGGTGACCATCCAACAGTTGGTCTGCAATATCAATGCACCATTTTTGTTGATTGGCGAAATCACTCTGCTGGTCGGGGACCATTTGCTTCTTGGTCAGCACTATATATTCTAGAACCTGAGACATCCCCAAATGTTGGTTGGCAACACCCATGTCATTGGTCGGCAACAGTAGAATCTTGGGGTATTAAAAAATGCGGAGCACCCCAGATATTTCTTTAAACACGAGTTCAGCTTGGGGGTAAACAGGGGGCTTAAGTATTTTTTTTCAAAAACTTGTGATCACCCCAAATTTTTTTTTTTTTAAAGACAAGTGATAAATAATTTTCAAACATCAACTTATACATGATTAGTTGTTGGAGATTAAATAACTTTAGAAAAAACTCTACGTCTTATTTATGGCGCATATCTAATAAAAATTTGTCCATCTCACACACATTTGGCACAAAACATATTATTTCATATTTTGAAATTTTTATTGCCTTATGCTAATACACATCACATATTGTTTGGCTGAATAATTATTCTCATGACAATAATTATTTGATCTAGTCTAGACAGGTGCTCGGACAACTTATTAAGATTTCATAGGGACGATATTCAATCCCGACGAAAGCTCAGCCACAATCTTAAACCTCTGGAAACTATTATTGCTCGACATCAGGCAACTTTGCCTCGACATATCAGCCAACATATATTATTTCATTTTTTGAAATTAATATTTTTATTTCTCAAGCATATACATATCATATATTGATTGGATGAGTAAATTATTCTCATGACTAATCAATTCAGCCTACACAAATGGTAGAGCAAGATATTAATTTTTACAGGTACAAGACTCAACGCCGACGAATGCTCGAAAATAATCTTAAACTTCTGGAAAATATTATCATTGTTCGATATTATGAAATTTCACCTCAGCGAGGCATTATATATTTTATTATTACTCGGAGATATCGGCTCAAGCACAAATTATTCTATATCCCTTGGGATTCATATTGTATATTCATCTCCACACGGAACTCGACGAGATATTCATATTCAGCTCCGATGAAGAACTATAACATTTATTACATTTCACCCCCGACGGATGGTTGGTCGGGGTAATTCTTATTTATATTCAGTCCCGACAAAGTACTCGGCCATTTTCTTATATTCTGGAAAATATTATCCTTATTCGGCATTATGCAATTTTTCCTCGACAGATCAGCAAGACAGTTTATTATCATTATTTATGTCTATGCATATTTTATATTTATCTCAGCATGGAGCTCGGAAAATTTCTTCTCTCTATATATATTCAGCTCCGAGGAAGTCTCCAGTATTTATTATATCTTATTCCCAACAATATGTTGGTTAGCTCAGAGGAGGTCTCCAGCAGTTATTATATCTTATTCCCAACAATCCGTTGGTCAGCTCCGAGGAGGTCTCCAACATTTATATTATCTTATTCCCAATAATCTGTTGGTCAGCTCCAAGGATATCTCCAGCATTTATTATATCTTATTCCCAACAATCCGTTGGTCAGCTCCGAGGAAGTCTCCATCATTTATTATCAAAAATATTTCCAAAAAATGCCAACTAAGGTTGGTTGGGAAGTAAAACTATTCTTAAAAATGCCAACTAAGGTTGGTTAGGAAGAAAAACTATTCCTAAAAATGCCAACTAAGGTTGGTTAGGAAGAAAAACTATTCCTAAAAATGCTAACTAAGGTTGGTTAAGAAGAAAAACTATTCTAAAAAATGCCAACTAAGGTTGGTTGGTAAGTAAAACTATTACTAAAAATGCCAACTAAGGTTGTTTAGGAAGAAAAACTATTCTCAAAAATGCTAACTAAGGTTGGTTGGGAAGTAAAACTATTCCTAAAAATGCTAACTATGGTTGGTTAGGAAGAAAAACTATTCTCAAAAATGCCAACTAAGGTTGGTTGGGAAGTAAAACTATTCCTAAAAATGCCAACTAAGGTTGGTTGGGAAGTAAATCTATTCCCAAAAATGTCAACTTAGGTTGGTCGGAAATAAGAAGCTGTCAACTACACTTGGTCGGAAACATTTTATTTAAACAAAGTATGAGTATGTGAAAGCGATCAAGGAAAAAGCATTCAAAGTTCACATTCCACACTTGGGGGCTTCTATTACAGATATATTTGTTCATTTGGTGGCACATTCTTATAACATCATGAAGTCGAGCATCAAATTCAACTCCACAAACTCACACGGTCGGTGCTCCGACCAATTATCATTCAGGAGTTATTTTTCTTGCTCGAGAATTAGTTCAGAAGGCTATTGATGTTCAGGATGAATATTGAAGTTCAGGAGGAATATTGAAGTTCATGAGGTATATTGAAGTTCAGGAGGCGTATTCAAAAGTTCAGGAAGCGCATTCAGAAGTTCAGGAGGCATATTCAGGAGTTATTATGCACATACTATTGAAGTTCAGAAGTCAAATTCAGCATCGACAGCACTGAGATCTTTACTACTACTGTCCCGACCAATATTGAAGAAGAAGTTGTATGAAAATGTTTCGAAGTCCACCACTAGCTTGGTACTAATCATATTGAAGAGTTGGGTTCAAAAGCTAGTATGTTACTCGACAAAGTATTCAGAGGATCATAAATTAGAAGAATCAAGAACGTGAAGTTAGCACTCAGTTGCTCGGCACATGAGGCAGTTGATGGGCTAGCAAACCAATCAACATACTTGAAGATTATGACAAGCTACAAGCTGCATACTATGGCATGGATGCATCCAAATTCCCAGGGGTGATACATAGCACACGGAGTTCCTCTAAAGAAAGATTAGCAACCATCAATCAACCTGCATCATATGTCATCCAGGAGATAATGCACTTTATGTTGAACAAATCAAGAAGGTAGATTAAGAATTTCATGAGCACCGAGCAACACTGCAGAATAAATACTCCATCCTTTTAAGTAAACCATCAAGCATTGAGCATTGGGGGCTTCTGTTAACGCAAAAATTCTCCATCTATGAGGACCAATCAGAAAATGACACATGTCATCCTACGTGGCAATATTCGACACCTGAGGAGTATTAGTCGGCACCCGAGGAGAGTTGGTCAGTACTCGAGGAAAAGTAGTTGGCACCCGAGGAGAGTTGGTCGGCACCCGAGGAGAGTTAGTCGGCACTCGAGGAGATTTGGTCGGCATACCAACCAGGAAGATCAAAGGATAAGTATGCATTTAATGTGCATTAATAAAGATGACAGCGCATTTAATGAGCCTTAATGTACATTTATACTATATTGATAGATGACAACACATAGCATACCAAGCAATTCAACAATTAGATTCGTTGAATGTAGACATAAATGTCTACATACAATGAATCTCTTTATCTCCCATCACTATAAATACATGTATCCACTTAGCCAAAAGGGGAGAAGATCCAAGAGATCCGGGGGAACCTAGAAACCCCATACACAAGATACACATCCTTTCTCTCTCTACACCTTATGGTGCTATTGTAAACCCCTGGGAATAAAATAACAGTGGACGTAGTCTTTATTCATAGCCGAACCACTTTAAAAACCTTTGTCTCTTATATGTTTGATGTGAATTTTTATCTTCATCTTCAATCGCATCCTCATCATTTATCTTCAACACATATAATCTCCGAGTCTAAATTCGACTCTCGAATCCATAACTATTCACTTACTTATTTTTATTTCACGATTTTTTTTTTATTATAGACACTAAGCCTATCTCCATCCAGCCCATATCCCAATTCCATCTGAAGTCCCCATTCGAATGCGTTAATATATTTTTGAGTGTCGTTCATCCTAAACACTCCTAATTCCAAACCTCAATTTCCCCGACAATATCATGGTAGCAATAAGTTTCTAAATACTTTCCAGAAGTCTTACTCTCAGTTACGTACATCCCAAAAATAAATCGGACCCTAAAATGGTAAAGAAGTAATTAAAAAGAAAACCTGGGCCAAACAGAGCAGCCCAACCGGTTCGGCTAGGGGGATAATCGGTTCTCCCCTATACACTGGCCAGGTTGGGGATGCTATTTTAGTACGAGTTTCACCCAAATTTTCATTCCCAAATGAGTTATAATCTTCATGCTAATACACATTAACATTACCCTATCAATTTCCAACATAAGAAACATGTTTGATTGCCTCAATCCTCAAAAATCACTCCTAATCATGGGATTTAACATCACGTTTTGCAGAATTAATTTACACCTTAATTCTAATACAATTCCCAAATTCATAAATAAAAATCACCTTTTTCATGCTTTAATCCTATATTTCTTTATCAAGATTATATCCTTCATGTAGGGTTCAATTCTCAGATTTCATAGGGTATAATCATCAATCAAATATTATGAAATCATTTCTCAAAAATCCATTTTTAACATGTGAATCCCACCCAAAACTCATATTTGTTTCACTAACTATAATATGTATTAAATAACAACATATAACACCAAAGGAAGTTAAACACTTTCCTCTAATTGTAGAAAATTCTGATCTTGCTTCTTGAGGTCCTCCGCACACAATGATCCAAGGTGGAGAATTCTCCAAACTCTTCCCGGAATGATGTTCTTAAGCTTTCTCTAGAATTTCTTCCTTCTTCTTTGCTTCTCTTTCAAGCCTAGGTGGATTAGAATGAGTGTATGGTTGCCTACCTCATCTAATATCTTTACATAGTCCCCTAATCCTTAAATTAGGTTAAGTGGTAATATTAAAATGACCCGAATACCCCCGTATGGGTCCCGTATAGCCTAAAAAGGCCTCGAAACCCAATTACAACCTTTGGGTACTTAATTTTGACTATCTCGATCCATCCTGGATCACCAGTGCACTCTAAATCACCATTTGAGTCACCTAACATCAATTTCCTATCTTATTCCCAACATGATCCCACACTCGCATCCCGAATATGATACCCTCAACTCATTGAGTTTACTCACTTACGATGTAATATAAATAATACAATTTCATTTACTTATCACGCAAGTAAATATAATAACACATAAATATTAATTTAATAATCGTAATTAACATTTTTAAATTCACTTTATTTCTCAAATTAATCAAATTACGAGCTCACATATAATTTAAATATTCCCAAAAATATGTGGTATTACATTAGCGCAATACGACATTGTAAGAATCTACTCCATGGTCATTGGAACCCGACACCGAGGGTTTAATACAAATAAGAAAACCCTCGATATTAGATCACTGACCATTCTATAGTCTCCCATAATACATAGTCACTTAAAAATAATTTTTAAATAATTATAGTGTAATAAGATGTCTCAATTCCAATTTCCAATTTTGAATAACATATACACATAACACATATGAAATATAAATAGTGATGTCACATGTCACTACAAGCAATTATAATATAGTTTTATAATTAATTTATTGTATTAAAATCATGGTGTACTGTATTCTCCCCCCCTAAAACGAGGAATTTTGTCCTCAAAATTTGAATTTTATACTTGATGATATGCAAATATTGCGTATTTCATCCTCCGAACGGACGCATTTTAGCCCCCTCGGGTATCTTATTCCCTATATTTATGCTCGTTAATAGAACAACCTTGGATTTATACATTAACATATTTTTCAGGGGTTAATTGAGCTTTTATAGGTAATTGGATGCTAAGTGTGAAGTTCGGACGTGTTTCGCTCGATTTCCGTACACGACGGCACGTTTGAGGGCATTTTAGTCTTTTCACAGCTTGGGAACCTGTCCCAACATCTTCATGGAAGTTGTATCCCTCCTCTCTGGCTTCGCGTGGCCGTGAACGGTGCACCAATCTGATTCAGAACGAAGAAGTTACGGGAGTTTTAGTGGAAGAGAAAAGCATTGAAACCAAAAGAGGAGGAGAAGAGGAAGAAAAGAAGAATGCAGTAGGCTGCTTGGTTCTACCCTAATTGATTGATCGATCGACGGTTTGGGTTGATCGATCGATTCTTCTCTACAGTGGGATATTTATTCAGCATCGATCATTCGAGCCTAGGGGATCGATCGATCGATCCCCTGTTTCCAGCAGATATTTTGGGCTTTCTTTTCTTTTCTCTTTTCTTTTCTATTTCTTTTCCCACTTACTATATAAGACTTTTTTGTTGTAATAACAAAAAAAATTTGTTTTAGCTTAGGTTAGCTTAGGGTTTGAGGGGTTTGAGAGCTCAATCTTCATTTCTCTTTGGTTTGACACCCTTTTGGGTTTGTAATTGGTGCTTTCATCTTCCCTCTCCATTTAATATAGTTGTTTCCATTATTCCTGCTTTGTAGTGTAATTTACAATCTTTCTAAATTAGGTTTACATGCTTTCATTTATTTCTTTCTAGTATAGATTTATCTCATTTTTTCACCGCTTTCCATTTACCGCATTTTTACAATGATTTCTAGCTAATTTAAATTAGGCTGTGTTTGAATTGAACTCACTCGGGTTAACACATTGCTTGGCTTGGTGATAGTGTTTTCGGGTCTATTTCGGGTGCGTTGTCCAAGTTATTATGCCTAGGAGATTTGACGGGGCATATCATGTATGTCCCGTGCTTGCGACCTTTCGCGCATAATTTCTGGGATATTTGTTGATGCCAAAATCTTATTGGGCTTTTATGCAGATATAGGGGCGTGACAACACTTGATTTAATTAACTTTCAAAACGAGACACATCCATAATAACTCATCGACCCATGTAACCATTTTATATAAATTAATAGTTGGTCGGGGTAATTCTTATTTATATGCAGGCCCAGCAAAGTTCTCGGCCATATTCGTATGTTCTGGAAAATATTATTCTTATTCGGCATTATGCACTTGTGCCTCGATAAGATACTTATTCAGCTTTAAGGAGAATTACATCATTCGTTGTATTTCACCCCCAACGGATAGTTGTTCGGATAATTCTTATTTATATTCAGGCCTGACAACGTTCTCGGCCATATTCTTATGTTCTGGAAGATCTTATTCTTGTTCGGCATTATATAATTCTACCTCGACATATCAACGAGGCACTTTATTATTTTTAATTATTCTTTATATCTATTTGGATGCATATTCTATTCTTATTTCAGCATGGAGCTCGACAAATATTTATAATCATATATTCAGCTCCAAGGAGGTCTCCAACATTTATATTATCTTATTCCCAACAATCTGTTGGTCAGCTCCAAGGATGTCTCCAGCATATATTATCTTATTCCCAATAATCTGTTGGTCAGCTCCAAGGATGTCTCCAGCATTTATTATATCATATTCAGCTCCGAGGAAGAACTATAACATTTATTATATTTCACCCCCAACAGATGGTTGGTCGGGTAATTATTATCTATATTCATGCCTGGCAAAGTACTCGACCATTTTCTTATATTCTGGAAAATATCATTCTTATTCGGCATTATGCAATGTTGCCTCGACAGATGAACAAGACAGTTTATTATTATTCTAAATCATTCTTTATGTCTATGCATATTTATATTATCTTATTCCCAATAATCTGTTGGTCAGCTCCGAGGAGGTCTCCAACATTTATATTATCTTATTCCCAACAATCTGTTGGTCAGCTCCAAGGAGGTCTCCAACATTTATATTATCTTATTCCCAACAATTTGTTGGTCAGCGCCGAGGAGGTCTCCAGCATTTATTATATCTTATTCTATTCCCAACAATCCGTTGGTCAGCTCCGAGGAAGTCTCTATCATTTATTATCAAACTTGTATTCCTACGGGAAGTAAAGCTACTTGTATTCCTCCGGGAAGTAAAGCTACTTATATTCCTCCGGGATGTAAAACTTGTATTCCTCCTGGAAGTAAAGCTACTTGTATTCCTCCGGGAAGTAAAACTTGTATTCCTCCGGGAAGTAAAGCTACTTGTATTTCTCCGGGAAGTAAAACTTGTATTCCTCCGGGAAGTAAAGCTACTTGTATTCCTTCGGGAAGTAAAACTTGTATTCCTCCGGGAAGTAAAACTTGTATTCCTCCGAGAAGTAACACTATATATTCCTAAAAATGCCAACTTATGTTGGTTAGGAAGTAAATCTATTCCCAAAAATGTCAACTCAGGTTGGTCGGAAATAAGAAGTTGTCAACTACAGTTGGTCGGAAACAAAGTATGAGTATGTGAAAGCGATCAAGCAAAAAGCATTCAAAATTCACATTCCACACTTGGGGGCTTCTATTACAGATACATTTGTTCATTCGATGGCACATTCTTATGACATCATGCAGTCGAGCATCAGATTCAACTCCACAAACTCACACGATCGGGGCCCCGACCAATCATCATTCAGGAGTTATTTTTCTTGCTCAGGAATTATTTTTGATATTGAAGTTCAGGAGGCTATTGAAGTTCAAGAGGAATATTGGAGTTCAGAGGGTATATTAAAGTTCAGGAGGCATATTCAGGAGTTATTATGCACATATTATTGAAGTTCAGAAGTCAAATTCAGCATCTACAGCACTGAGATCTTTACTACTACTGTCCCGACCAACATTGAAGAAGAAGTTGTATGAAAATATTTCGAAGTCCACTACTAGCTTGGTACTAATCAGATTGAAGAGTTGGATTCAAAAGCTAGTATGAAACTCGACAAAGTATTCAGAGGATCATAAATCTGGAGAATCAAGCACGTGAAATTAGCACTCAGTTGCTCGGCACAGGAGGCAGTTGGTCGGCTAGCAAACCAATCAACATACTTGAAGATTATGACAAGCTACAAGCTGCATACTATGGCATGTATGAATACAAATTCCCAGGGGTGATACATAGCACACGGAGTTCCTCTAAAGAAAGATTAGCAACCATCTATCAGCCTGCATCATATGTCGTCCAGGAGATAATGCAGTTTATGTTGAACAAATCAAGAAGGTAGATCAAGAATTTCACGAGCACCGAGCAACACTGTAGAATAAATACTCCATCCTTTCAAGTAAACCATCAAGCATGAAGCATTGGGGGCTTCTGTTAACGCAAAAATTCTCCATCTTCGAGGACCAATCAGAAAAGGACACATGTCATCCTACATGGCAATATTCGACATTCGAGGAGAGTTGGTCGGCACCCGAGGAGTATTAATCGGCACCCGAGGAGAGTTGGTCAGTACTCGAGGAAAAGTAGTTGGCACCCGAGGAGAGTTAATCGGCACCCGAGGAGAGTTGGTCGGCATACCAACCGGGAAGATCAAAGGATAACTATGCATTTAATGTGCATTAATGAAGATGGTAGCGCATTTAATGAGCCTTAATGTACATTTATACTGTATTAATAGATGACAACACATAGCATACCAAGCAATTCAACAATTAGATTCGTTGAATGTAGACATAAATGTCTACATACAATGAATCTCTTTATCTCCCATCACTATAAATACATGTATTCCCTTAGCCAAAGGGGGGAGAGCCGGAGGAGATCTAATAGAACCTAGAAACCCCATACATAAGATACACATCCTTTCTCTCTCTACACCCTATAGTGCTATTGTAAACCCATGGGAATAAAATAACAGTGGACGTAGGCTTTATTCATAGCCGAACCACTTTAAAAATCTTTGTCTCTTCTATGCTTGATTGGATTGATTTCATCTATTTATCTGTGATAATAAAAATGGGATTCGTTCCAATTTTTTGCATCAACATTCCTAGTGGGCTCTCTCATATGATTGGTATTGGCTTTGGGAATGGGAACAAGGCTATCATCGTAGCCTCCGCACCTATCACTTTTGACTTGGACGGTACCAAGCATCCTATCCAAAGTTTCCGACCTGGATTCCAAGTCAAACTTAACCTTACTCGAGTCTTTTAATTTTTATTCAACCTCACTAATCCTAGACTCAAGCATATGCCTAGACTCAATAAAGTCTAGAATCTCCTTTTTCAATGCCTTCATCAGACCACGAAGGCCATCTCTATCTTTTTCCACATATTCTAGCTTCTCCCTGAGCTTCATCTCCCATGCCCTAAGAGCCTCAATAAAACATCATTATTTTCTACGACACACTCATTCAACCTTGCTTGCAATTTAGAGTTTGCCTTTTTCACTTTCATCGCCTCGGCATATAACTCATTAAATGCAACTTCAAACTCTTTAACATCAATTTTTTCTTCCTCACTCTCCTCACCATCACACACTTGGGATTTACTCTCAACGGACTCAGAAGTGTCATGCACTTGAGTATATTTGTGGGAAGATTTATCACCATCGCTCACATGACATGACAGGAAAGCAACAAACTTGCTCTCATAAGGGGAACTCTCTCCCTCTTACGGATCACTATCACTTAAGGAGGCACTATAAGCTATCAATTTCTTGCCCTCTTTCTCGAGTCTAGTGGTACACTCGACAACTTTGTGATCATATCCCTCACACCCAAAACACATATCCGACTCAACCCTATTAAATTTCTCACTTTAATCTTTAGGGGTGGAATCCACCTTGTTGTTCTTGAATTTCTCAAACTTTTTGGCATCTTTTGATTTCTTTTGAAATTTAAGAAACTTTTTGAACTTATTTGCCAATATGGCATCATCCTCAAAAGAAAAATCTAAATCGTCATCCAAAAATTTAGTTTCCTCCTTCCGGTCTTTCAAAGCAATGCCCTTTTTTTTCTTTGGCACTTGCTTGGAGGTAAACATATCGAGTTTATAGGTTTGTAGATCACCTACAATCTCTTCAAGTTTCGTCGAATCAAGCATACTAAGGAGTTTAAAATGGTCAATTTTGCATCAAACATACTTGAAAAATATCTCAAAATTTTCTTTATCACACGGTTGTCGGGAATCTTCTCTTTTAAGTTAAACGACGAGTTGACAATCTTAGATAACATGGCATAAAAATCATCAAATGAATCACTCTCTAACATCTTAATCGTCTCAAAGTGTGTAGTGAGGTTTGGTAGATTAGACGCCCTAACCGTGCTAGTGTCATCGTCTATAAGTGTAAGTGTACCCCAAGCCTCTCTTGAAGTTTCACAAGTTATAATTCTATTATACTCTTTCAGTGTGACATGTGAGGAAATAACGTGCAGACCCTTAGAGTTATAAAGTGCAATCATATGTTCAGCCTCAGCTCATGACTCAACGGGTTTCAATCTAGTGACCTCACCCTCTCCTGTGACTGGTGGTGACCAACTATTTTCAACCGCTAACCACACGCGCTCATCGATGGATTTTAAAGAACTTCTCATTTTCCTTTTCCAATAAGCATCGTTTGTGCCATAAAAAATAGGAGCACGAAAGCTTTCAAAACCACCAAAATTCATCCTTAACAACAAAAAGGTATTAACACAATAAAAATATGTTTCAAGCTCTGATATCAATTTGTAGGCCCCTTTTTCTATGCGGAATTTGTTTTAAGGATGACAAATAATTTTTTTTTATGAAAACCCTTTTTCCAATTTTTAATTTGCACTAAAGTTGTGAACCAATTTTACCTTAATAAAATTTTATCTTGATTAGTCCTAAAAATTCATCTAGTGATTGAAGTAAGTAAAATAGAGTAAAGAATACTCACAATGCTGTATGTATGAGGAAACCACTAAGGGAAAAAACCTTGGACGACCCAAGCCAAATAATCACTATGATGTGGAATTACAATGAACAGACACAAGTCTTACTCAATGACTCGATACCCACGAGACTTGACACTCTTCTGATCTTCAACCACTCCTCCATAGTGCCCACGCAGAAAGTCCTTCTTCCACGATGCTCATCCATGACGCACGCATCCACGTATGTCTCGGTGTCCACCGATATGGCTTTGTGTCATCTACGATGTTGAACATGAACTCCTTCGCTTCTTCATTGCAAAACCAAATGTTCAAGGGTAGAACAAAATCTTCTTGGTGCAACAAAAGATCACTATAGTATATAGTAATGAGACTCGGATCTTTGAAACTCTAAGGATGTTTTAGACTTAGATTATCTTGGAAAACATTGTGCAGAAAATGTACTGGTTCGTAAACTATATTTCAGACTTCACACACTTCGAAACTCTGAGAAAAAAACTCCTTAAATAATATATTTTTAAGTTAGCATCTCGCTCGAATGACATAGGCATGTCGCTCGAACGATTGTCAGAGTCGTTTGAATGAAAGTGAGCATGTATTTGATTTTTACACAACTCTAAAGCATCTTTATCTCAGAATAAACGAACTGTAAATGATTTCAAACTCTTTTAAAAACATTTATTTAATAAAATAACATCCTTATTCATTTTAAAATAAATTCTGAGTCCCATTAAAATTACGCATTCATACCTGAGTGATCTCGGAATGCAATTAAACTTGAAGACGAAATATGCACCATAAACCGGTATGATAAATACCTTGAAGCTTTGTCGCAACATCTTCAATACAAAATAGTCTCTGTGGGATTGTGACAATAAAAATATGACCTATGACTCAAACGTGTTTTGTTCCAGGAATAAGTCAAATAAACATACTACGAACTCAATTGGAAATTTTGTCCTTACAAAATTTATAAATAACTTAAAAAAAATCGACTCCCTAAAAATGCGGGCTTCATCCATATTACAAACATGTATTTTTTTACATCAATATTATATATATACTTTTATGTTTGTATAAATATTTATTTTCAGCCTAAAGTATATGTCTACCTATACCTTATAAATATGTATGTATATCTAGGGATGGAGCTACTTATTGATGATTGGGGGCTTGTACCCCTTGACGCGACTAAATAATTGTGTCTCTAATGCATGTGATTACGGCTCAAGTCCAAGAAGGTCACTCAAGTAATAATTCAATAAACCGAATGTTGAACTCAGGGAATATGACATAAGACATGATGACGAGTTTAAAAGACGATTAACCTCTCAGTTGACTCACAAAAGGAGGAAAATATGATTGTTTGTGAGACATTCCTATCAACTAATGCAGATTAATTAAACTAATGAACTAACTATGCATTCAAGAATAACTAAGTAATTTGTAAATTAATGTGAGAAAGTGGAGTTGGAGTACACTCCCACGAATCACCGGTAATTACTTAGAACAAAAAACATCAAAACCCTAAATCTAAATTCAAAGAATAAACAAATAATCTCTAAGCATTTGGCATATGCGGATTTTACTCCTCAGAGTATCAAATCAAAAATTGTATTTAACGAAAATGACTAATTACCAAAACTCATATTGTATCCTTAAACATTCCGGTTACCTAGGAAAAATGAAATTAAAAGACCTATAATATTTATTTCGATAAGAAATTAGACCTTTGAATTGTTAATTAAATTTTATTCTCTTTTAAATCCATTCGAAACACTTAGGTTGTGTTCATGTACCCCAACCCGCTAATAGCTTAGCCGGACATGGTGATGTGGTTAACAAACGAAATTCTAACATTACATGTGATCGAAATCTTGATGAAACATATCTAAACATACATAGAGGTCTTAAATTCTTTGAAAATAAATAAAAGATGCAAAAGGAAAGAACATGCAAAAATGAAGTGGAGGAGACAAACTTGATGTATTGAAACTTGAGAATCAATTCATAATTTTGTAATCGTAATGCATGAATTAAAAACAATGGTTCTTGCCTCCTTTTTCTCTCTACTCCTAGGTCAAAAACTGAGAAAACTATCTTTAACATGGAACTACAAGTAACGAAGTTCATTTTTACAAGAGTCCATCTCTAATACAACTCCTAAAAGATCAACATTTTAAAGAAAATTGGCGCATTAGGTTTGTCGAACCGGTTCAAGTGCGTAGGAGAACTGCTTTGCCTTTGAACCAGATTGGAGTGCGGTTTGGCTCAATTTGTTGTATTGGCTTGTTTCCTTTTCTTAGATTTCTTTCTCAACTTGGAATGATCATAACTCCTCAACTGTAGGTCGAAATTCAGTACCGTTTCTTCCATTATTATTCTAATTTTGTATTCTTTAACTTTTCTTTAGGCTCTGCTTTTGGATTAAGGCTGAAAAATTACAAAAATTCCCTTCAACTCCCTATTATTGGTTTCCTTTTATTGTTTCAATTTCTCTCTCGCACTAACTAGCATGAAATACATGTAAAACACATGAGAGATACAAAAAATACAAAATAATCGCCAAAGAGAGTTAGTAGCATAAATATGAGATAACTCCAATCTAATTACGATGCACGGGATCATAAAAGGACCGAAATTAAGAGGATAAATATGAAATATTTACGGCTTATCAAATCCCCCTAACTTAGAACATTGCGCATCACGAGCAATGTAAAAGAATAAGAGTATGAGTTAAATACCCTTCAAAAACTTTATTGGGATATAATACCTCTTCGCGGGAAAGCGATTGCATTTAGCGTATGCAACAAGTCGTTAGACCCCTAGGCTACCCTAGTTAGACGAGTGGTATCTCGTGAGGGTTTGTAGTGAATATATCCACAAAATTTTGTTTTCAACTCAAAGAAACATCGAAATGCTTAAAAATTGTCCAGTTTAAATTTCCCCAAAATAGTTACCATAAATTTATATCCTATAGTCTCAATTTGTAGTGGATGTGTGCGAAGCCAAGACTTAAACCGCTAATTTCCACCGATTGATCATTACGTTAATTTCTAAAAATTTGTTCTGATTCAAATTCTCATAAATGCACTCGCAAACGAATCACTTAGAATGTAACTATTTTCTCTCGATGTACGTGATTTATAAGAGTAAATATAATGGAATACAAATGCACGCACACAAATTTGAAAGAAGAAATTTTTATGGTGAAAATATCTTATCATTGGAATACGGTAATTGGGAAACGAGAAACATTGCTTTTTATTCACACCAATTAATCTCTCTTATTATCTTTTTGTGTGTTAGGGTCTCCATGCGGTAATTAATTTCGTTATTCGGACTTGGTTAGGACTTGTTCGGGTCATAAGGTGTATTAGGTAACATTAGAACATTTGGGAAATTTCAGAGTTAGAAAATTTTCTTGCGTTGTCTGTTGGCACTTTTTCTGGCATTTTCTCTTATATTTTGTTCTTTTCTATATTTTATTATTTTTCTCCCTTTTTATATCTCTTTCTTGCTATTTTTGTAAAGCATTTTTCTTTTCCTTGCCCCTTTTTTATTTCACCATTTGGACTTGATGAATTTTTCGATTTTCACAACTCCGGGCTAAGTGGATTTTTTGGGTTAATCAAATGAAATTGGGAAATTTAATTGGATCAATTGGGTTTGCAAAAATGGATAAATTTTTGTCATGACTTTTTGTGGCTCATTTTTTTGGATAACAAACTATGGCCTAACTTCATTTATCGGAATTACTAATTGAGCTACCATATGCGTCCTAAGATTATATTTAATTTAGAGATATTTTAGCGCATTTTTCAAGACAACATTTCACTCGTCTCTCGTAACCGATCAAAACATAGGAATAGAGATCCCTAATGAATTTTTAAACGTTGAAACGAACGTTGAGTTAACCATTAACTCAAATTGATTTAATGACTCACAAAAATCGATAGACTTAAAATCTCCCCAGGTTAATTAATCTCTACATTTATTCGTAAAATCGTTAATTTTTACTCAATTTTCATCTTTGGTCAATTTCGGCTTAGAGCTCTTAACTTTTAAAATTTGAAAGTTCGAATAAAATTTTAATGATATTTTTTGAAAAATTTAAATTCCATAATTTATTTATTTTGAAGAAAAAACAATTTTGGCTTTTTCGAATTATTTTACAATTTTTTTGGATTTTGAAATTTTCTAATTTTTTTAGGCATTTTAAAATTTTGTGACCCCAAAAGATGCATTTGTCACCTCCTTAACATAGACTTTTGCATTGCCCTCAATCAAAAGGACTAAAATCTAAATAATAAAAAAATATAATAAGTGCGACAAATAAAAGAAGAAAATTATTAAAATTCAACTTTTTATTAAAACCACCAAATACATACGAGAAGGAAAAGTAGAGAAACTACGTAGTTCGTTTATACAATAGGAAAATTTAAGCACATAAAAGCTACACAAAAGAGACTCCTAAAAAACACTAATAATGGAAGAGCTACTGTGGCGGCGAATGGGAGGTGTCGGGTGCACTCGGGTAATATGGATCATAAAAATACGTCGGGAGTGAGACGTTTAGCCTGACTTGCAACCGATACATTTCGGCTTGGAGTCGAATCATCATACTCGTGTCATGCTCATAATTTCTCGTAAAAGTGTTGAAACGAGCATCCAAGTTATCAAGGCGATGATAAATCTCCATCAAGTCGGGCTCATAATTCGAGTCCATCGATTAATCTAACTCTTACTCCTCGGGATCGCCACCCACTTTGGGCATTGAGGTATCATGCTCCACAGACTCCTCCTCATCAATAAAGATAGGCATTATGGGGTGGGCCACCCGCATTTGACGAGCACGTTGGGTGGTGGAATTCGCCCCAATCGGTTTTGGAATTTTGAGTTGCGAGTTAGGGCCCCCCACCCCGGTGTCATGCATGATGTCGATGATGAGGCATGCATATGGACGCGCCACTTTTCTATTCTCATCATATGCGTCATTACTAATTTCCGTGTAGTAAAGATGGTCCAGATTGATGGTGATCTCCGAGTCAAGGAAATGGTATAGAAAATTCTCATGGCGTTGGCAGACAACCGTGACATAAGTGATGTGGTGGGCATAGCGCACCATCTCTGATAGCCTACCCACAAAGATGTATCTTGAACCCATTCCTCACCCGGTGCCATGCGATCAATGCATTCAGATTTTATGCACTGGGCTCCATTATTGGGATATGCAAATGGTGACGGTAAAGTAAACCATTTATCACATATCTTCCACTCGATAATGGCAACGGAGAAAGGGATGTGGATGTTGTTGACGAACGCCTCATGGAGAATATTGGATTTACGAACGAGGGTCACGTAGAAATAGTGTACGTCTTCATCATAGACCCGAATTGTACGTCGGGGTGAAAAAAGTGCACCTCCCTCAGTTGTTGAAGAGGGCGATGATGTCGTGGGGCAGCTCATCCCAAATAATCCGACACTCGATATCGATAGTGAGGGAGGACAGTAAGTACTCTTAGAACCAATCATGTTCTTGTTTTGAACATAATTCATGTTCGACATCCTCGTGGAGGATGGTGGTGGATTCCTATTTACGAGGTCAAAAGTGGCGGCGGGGGGCCATGGTGGATGAGGGATTTGGAGAATTGAGAATTTTAGAGGAGAGTAAATAATAGGCGAGGTGTGAAGGAATGGGGGGGGGGGGTAAGGTGTTTTATTTATAGGCGGGGAGGGGTGGTGGTGGGAAGGGGTGGAGGGAAAAATTTGGGTTGAAAAATTGGTTGGGGGGAAGTACGGGAGGAGTAATTCTAGTAGGGAGGGAAAATGGATTAAAGGGGGAAGAATTGGAAAAGGGGAATAAATTTCTAAACAGGTTACCCGAATCGGTTCGGCCTGCAGCTCGAAAAAAGTTTCTGCCTCAAAACACCAAAAAGCCTTGTTTTCTAAATTCTAAGTGTTCTAACCCTTCTACTCTCCTCTCTAATGTACTTCAATCCTACCTAAACACTCGGGATCCCAAGGACACCTTAACATCTCTTCTAAATGCATGAATGCTCTCTCGTGCATGCAAACTCAACGTAGTGCTCAAATCCTTCCTAACTCGTGACCTCTATGGACATCTAAACTACCTAAAAATTAACTCTACTCACTAGTATACAACACCAATTCATACCATACTCATCGGGCGTGCAACAAGATTTTTTTTAAGCTCACTCAACCCTGTAAATGGGGTCTGACAACCAAATTGTGTCGGCTTCATCAACACACGCCTTGAGATATGACTTTTGGCATCCATTCACATTAAATGTGTCTCCCCAATTAGGATTTTGTAAATCGACATCTCCATGGGGAAATACATCTCTCACAACAAATGGGCAGGTCCACTGCGAATGTTACTTTTCGAGAAAAAAGTGTAAATGAGAGTTGTATATAAGCACTTTTTGACCAGAATGAAACTACTTTTGATGGATAATTCACTCATGTGCGAGTCTCATTCTTTCTTTCTATATTTATCACTCTCATACACATCTTTGCTTATTTCTTCCAACTCATTCAATTAAATCTTGCGTGCTTCACCGTCTTTACCCTGGTTGTAATTCAACCTCTTAATTGTCCAATATGCCTTATCTTCTAGCCCCATAGGGAGATGTAAAGGCTTTCTATACATAAAGAGAAACGGAGACATGATGAAAGGGTTTTTTTATGTGGTTCGATAAGCCCATAACACATCATTCAAATGTAGAAAATATTCCTTTCGATTAGGATCGATGGTTCTCTATAGATACTGCTTAATTTCATGATTTTCTAGCTTGGATTGCCCATTCATTTTGGGGTGATAAGTCATCCCAACCTTGTGAACGACCCCATACTTTCTCATGAGTTTTCCAAACATCCTACTGCAAAAGTGTTTGTTGTTATCACCAATGATTGCATTCAGAGCTATGAAGAGAGAAAGTATATGTTCTTATAAAAACATTATCATGACTTTGTTGTCATTTCTCTTCGTAGCTATGGCCTCAACCCATTTAAACACATAATCTACCATGACAAAAATGTATAGAAATCCAAAGGAGGGAGGAAAGGGAACCATAAAATCAATGCCCCAACAATCGAATATATCGATGACAATACTAAGGGTCAATGGAATCATGTCTAGTTGTGTGATGACTCCCCTCCTTTGACATCTATCGTAAGATTTGCAGTAAAAAATTACATCCCGAACAATTGTGGGCCAATGGAAACTGTTTTGAAGAATCTTAGCGGTCATCTTATTCTAAAAAAATGGCCTCTACAAGCTTCTGTATAACAAAAATGGATGATGCTAGGTATCTCGTCATCTAGTAAACATATTTAAATGATTTGGTCTACTCAATACTTGAAAAAATAAGGACTATCATAAAATAATATGCACGACCAAGTTATGAACTTCTTTTTCTCTTGCGGTGTCCAATCGGGGGGAATGGCCCCGTGACAAGGTAATTCATTAAATCCCCAAACCAAGGGAGATAAGAAGTGGAAAATAATTTCTCATTAAGAAAGTATTCGTCTATGGGTATGGCACCACTAGGTACGTCGGACGAAAGCCAGGACAAATGGTCGGCTATGACGTTTTCTACTCATTTATTATCTTTTATGGAGAGATTGAACTCTTGTAGGATTAGGATCAACCTTACGAGGTGAGATTTAGCATAATTTTTGGAAAGGATGTTCTTAAGATTCCCATGGTTGATAAATCATGTAATCGACGAAACTATGAGGTAAGAGCGTAATTTTTCTAGGTCTATGACTAAGGCTAACAAATCTTTCTCTGTGGTGGAGTAATTGAGTTGTGTTCTGGTAAACATCCGACTAGAATAGTATATGATGGGAGCCTTATTATCTTTTCTTTGGACCAAAACAACCCTTATAACACAATCACTTGCATCACACATAATCTCAAATGGAAGGGACCAATCCGGAGCTTGCATAATGTGAGACGACATGAGCATGTTTCTCAATTGCTCAAAAGCACTTTAGAATGCTTCATTCCACTCAAAGGGGGCATCTTTCAGAAGTAGGTTACTCAAGGGCCTAGCGATATTGTTAAAGTCCTTAATAAACCTACGATAGAAACCCGTGTGGCCCAAGAAAGAGCATCCATCCTTTAGTGATTTAGGTGGGGGAAGATTGGCTAAGACGTCTATTTTTTTACATATTTACCTCAATACCTTTGGACAAAACTATGTGGCCAAGAACTATTCCTTTGGTAACCATAAAATGTAAGTTCTCCTAATTTAGTACCAAGTTCTTTTCCATACGAAGGGATAACACTTTCTCTCGATTAGCAGGGCAAAGGTCAAAAGAGGGGCCGAAGACACTAAAGTCATTCATAAAAACCTCAAGGCCCCTTTCGACTATATTGCTAAAAAGACTAACCATGCACCTTTGAAAGGTCACGGGTGCATTACATAAAGGCATATGCTAAAAGGACATGTGAATGTATACTTTTTTAAATATAGATCATCCACCTTAATTTGGTTATATCCAGAATAACCATCAAAATAGCAATAGAATGGGTGTCCCGCTCCTCGCCCTAGAATTTGGTCAATAAATGGTAAGAGGAAATGATCTTTCCTACTGCCGGCATTGAGCTTCTGGCAGTCAATAAAAATTCGCCACCCGGTAGTGGTACATTATGGAATAAGCTCACTCTTTGCGATTTCGACCACAGTCATCCTCGACTTCTTCGGGAGGACTTGAATCAGACTCACCCATTTCCTATTCGAAATGGGGTAAATGATGTCCATGTCTAATAACTTAATAATTTTTTACCTCATGACATCTTTCATCATGTGATTCAAATGCTTTTGTATCTCCCTCGATGGCTTCACGTCCTCCTCAAGGTGGATTTTATGGGTACAAATTAGGGGACTTATATCCTTCAAAAACGCGATGCTACAATCAAAAGCACTACGGTGCTTCCTCATAATCGATAATAACTTACCATCTTACCCTTTATTTAGTCTTGAGGACACAATAATGGGAAATGCCACATCCTCTCCCAAATAATCATATGTTAGGTTTGAGGGTAGTTTCTTCAATTCGAGGGTGGGAAATTTCTCATCAGAGGGAATTGTTCACGACTAACTCAGTGGTAGTTCCTCAAGTCTAGAAACCCAACTAACATCTCTCACATCCTGATCCATCGCACTCTCATCCAAAATCGCTCTCAACTCACTCACCTTCCTCTCAAAATCGGTGTATGTCCCGTTTCACTCACTACTCGAACTAATGCATGCTCTGAGCGAATCCCCACTCAAACTTCCCTCTATGTGCTCATTTACTACCCCCTCAATAAGATTCACCGCGTGAAACTCATTTTCATCACCCACTTGCTTGGTGATGTTTAAGATATTTGTCTCAAGAGTCATAATCCCGAGCGTGAGTTGCATTTTCCCATTTTGATAATTAATCGGTGCATTAGCCGTAGATAATAATGGGAGGCCAAGGATTACGGGTACATGATTACTCGAGTGGATGGAGGGCTCCGTGCTCCAAATGACAAAATCTATCGGGAAGTAAAAAGCATCGACTTGGACTATTATGTCCTCAAAATTCCTAGAGGTATCTTGACATTACGGTCCACGAGTTGGAGAGTGATCTTAGAGGGCTTGAGGTCCCTCAAATCTTATTTCCTATAGATGGAGTAAGGGATAATGTTAACACTCGCCCCAAAATCTAATAAGTCTCTCTCGATGCAGTTATCGCCAATGATGCATGAAATGGTCGATGCACCCGAATCTTTAAACTTTGACGGGAGGTCACTCGAAAGAACTGAGCTAACGTTTTGTTCTAGGAAAACATTTTTTTCCCCTTTAATCTGTGTTTCACCATCAATAAGTCTTTAAGGAACTTTTTATAAGCGGGAATTTTCTTGATTGCCTCGAGAAAAGGTAAATTAATCTTGACTTTATTTAGCACATTTAGCACATCTTCACGGGAGTCTCCTTTAGGAGGAGGAACCAACCGTTGAGGGAAATTTGCAAAAGTGGGTGGTTTCACTACAACCTTGGGTCTACTAATATTATTGTTGTCATTCTCATCCAAGGGGGAATCTCAGCCACTTTTGTACTAGGCAAAACCTCATTGTCTTTAAGCTCGTCATGTGGGTGAGGTGATAAACCAATGACTCTCCCACTACATAAAGTGGTCAAAGGTTGACATTGATCTTTATTATCATCGGAAGTAGATATAACACTACTTTGAGCTTGGGGAGGTCTTGGGCCTTGTGCTGGAAACTTGCCCCTCTCTTGGACACTTAAGACATTTTTAATTCGTCAAATTATTGAGCATCTTGAGCGTTGATAGTTGACTGGGTTTGCATGAATTGGTTCAAAGTGTTATCTAGATTTCTACATGGTGGGGTGATATAAGTCACAAGAGGTTGTGCTTGTATAGATGGAGCTTGTTGGAAATGTGGGAGCGATGGCGAAAGTGGTGCAAAATGTGAATTATGATTCATCGTTGCGTGTGGTTTCCCATAGATGAAACCGGGATGGTTCCGCTATGAAGGGTTATAATAATTCCCATGAAGGGAATTGAAATTACCTTTAAAATATCCTACCACTTCCACTTGCTCTTGAAGCATCACTTTGTAGGCGAGAATTATAGAGCATTCCTTCATTGGATGTCCCACCTCACAAATTTCACACACGTCCTCTATAACTTCTCGAGTGGAGACAGATGGTTCTCTTCCTTTCAATTCGTCTACGTCTTCCAACCTCTCGACAATTTGGTTGATTTGAAGCTTTAACTAGATTTCTTTGTCCAAATGGTTGATTCCGGATGCCAAAGAAGCTATGGAAGTTTGTCGAGCTTAGGTATTTGGATCGGATGTATCCTATAATACCCTGTATTTATGTGTATTTTTATTTAATTAATTTGAGGAATTAATTAGAAAAAATACGTTTTAATTAAATTACGCGAGTGAAGTAATTTAATGTGATTAAATAAAAATTGTGGCTATTATATATTAATCGAGAGATAGATATAGATTAATATTGCATCATTATATTTACTAGGCGTGAATTGTAAATAATTGATCATTTTGGTTATACGGCATAATGAGTGGTATGTGTGTATTTTATTAATTGTTATTATACGACATAGAGAGTGATATGTGCGTATTTTATTTTATCTCTCCGGGCGTCGCATGTAGACTATTTTGAGGTGAGAAATGATAAATATATTTTCAGTGACTCGGATGATAATTTAGAAGTCACAAATGATTCCATATGGGTCGAAATAGTTGGAATAGGGTACCCGAGGGTTTAGGTCCTGGGTCAATTTTGGACCAAACCGGCACCTATTAAGGGCGTTTTGGTCACTTTACAAAAATAGGTGAAAGGACCTACAAAATTTAGAGCCATATATCTGATACTTAGAAATTGGGTTTAGGGCTCATAACACAAAAAAGTTAGAGAGGCCATTACAGAGAAGAGAGAGAACCTGTTTTCAAAGCTTAAAGAGGGATCTTGAGGATGGTGAAGAAATCTTGTATCCCAAGGCAATTGGAAAGGAAAATTGGAGAAGGAAACAATAAATCATCAACAAAGAACCAAGAAATCAGATAATCAATCTAAGCCAAGTGTTTATTGCAAATTAAATTGATGTTATAATACCCATGAGTAGGGTTTTCATGAATAGATTGATTTTATTGAAAAACCTTTGATGAAAAGTATCAATTGATCACATGTTTGGGTACAATTGGATGAAGTTAGTATTTACATCTGTAGAGAATGAAAAATCAGAAGAATTATTATTGTTACTATGGATCTAAATCTGGGTTCTAGATTCAATGAAAGAGAAAAACACAAAACTAGAATTGTGAAAGACTTTTGAGGATTGATTCATTCTTGATTGATCTAATAAAGTCTCAATGTGTTTGATATGTTAGAAGCCATTGTAAGATATGTAGAAAAGGATTGTTATTGTTGATTTCGACTTTGGCAAGGTATTGTGGAGGAAATTGGTGAAAATGAAACTGATAAAAGAGAGAACGAAATTTCAAAAAAATGGATCGGTCTGGTCATGGGAAGCGGATCGGTCCGGTGCTTGGAATTTTTGAATTTTTTTTCTCTTGTATTCCCAAAAGGATGTGGTGGAAAAATCATTAGGCACTCGTGAAAATAATATTGGGAGACCTATTATGATTATAGTAGGCCTACGATGGGAGTACGATTCCGTCTTAGAGAGAGAATTAAGACGGGAAAGGGATTGGTTATAATAATTCATAATTAATATGAGACATGGATCAATGATGCGACTTAAAAAGTGTATCTAAAGTGCGTGCTTAT
This sequence comes from Sambucus nigra, assembly GCA_949130495.1. NCBI lineage: Eukaryota > Viridiplantae > Streptophyta > Magnoliopsida > Dipsacales > Adoxaceae > Sambucus > Sambucus nigra. The sequence continues at coordinate 57,066,493 of OX422213.1, forward strand.
ATAGGCTCAAGTGCAAGCCTATCGTGTAAGTAATAAATCCAGTAAGATGGGGTCGAATCCACAAGGAAATAGGACGAATACTTTTGATTATGAACGGTAAGACGGTCAACCCTAACCTAACTCTAAAAACAAACGAAAAAGATGATCAAAGTGGAAATTTTTTCTATTAATTAAATGCAAGTTAATTAAACTAATTATGAAACTAAACATGCAAGAGTAAGATAATTATGGTTTACTAAGTACGAATGGGAAAAATAGGCTAGAATGTAATCCCCTGACCCTAGTACGTTTAGCGGATATAAAAATTGTTACGAATTAAATAATTGATTAAATCTAGTATTTATTAATCTCAAGCATTACATATATGAGGGTACTATCCCGCAGCACACATTATCAAAAATAAGAATAAAGCGGTGTGGTGGTAGTTACACGTGCGTCGCACTCTTAAGCATCCCGGTTACCAAGGGCAAACAAGATCAAAAGTCCTACAACGGTTGCAATCACCACACAACACAATTCGATCATTTACTTAATTCATGGAACTAATTTTACACACATGTAAACCACATCGGGTTGGGTTCATGCATCCCAACCCCCAAAAGTCAAGCCTATCATGGTGCAATTAACAAAAACTAGGGTTTCTATGGTGCATGCAACTGAACTCATGATGAAATTACTTCTAAAGAAGAATAAATATGTAATATCTACTGGGAATATACTAATTATGCAAGAATTATTGAAATCAAATAATAGAAAAGATAAAGAAATCAACTTTACTGCATAAATTGTAATTTAGAATTAACAACTGTAATTTGTGAGATTCTATGGTTCTTCTCTACCTTCTCTCTTAAAAAGTATGTAAAAATAAGCTCTCCCCTATTTTGGGAATCGTTTTGAATAAATAACATATGAAATTACAAGAGTTTTATCCATGGAAGACGCTATTTGGAAAACTGGATAGTTACCAAATTCAACTTCCGGACCGGTCCAGCCTGATATTTAGGTTCGGTCCGGTGTATACCGAATCGGTTCGTTTATTTGTTATATAGGATCAGTCCGTTTCACAAAGCTTATACATTAGTTTTAAGGGTCCATACCGGTTCATTTTTTTGTTATATCGGATTTGTCCGCTTTATTAAACTTAGATAGTGACTTCAAGGTGCCGTATCGATTCATTTCTGATGTAATTCGAATCAGTCCGGGACCTTAATCAATTTCCCGTCATTTTCTCATTAGTTTCTCATGATAATCTCTGATCTTTCAAGGGTCATAACTTTTTCTCCGGGACTCAGATTTGGACGAAGTTTCTTCCTACGTGCTTGTAGACTCGAGTTATTCAACTTTCATTTTGGGTCCTTATACGGATTTTAGATTCAAATTACTCTTTTGCCCTTTTGAATTTTCTTCTTTTCTTTTCTTTCGGTTTCTTTCTTTCTCTCTTGCATTAAATACCTGAAAAATTTATGAGAGATACACAAAACTCGGAGTATTTATTAGAAGATGTTAGTATCACAGACATGAGATAAATCAATGCATTTTACATTGCTCGAGGTGATAAAAGTATCTAAATTAAAGGGATAAATCGAAAGAATTTATGCCTAATCAACTCCCCTAGCTTAGAACTTTGATCATCTTAAGCAATGTCAAAGAATCAAAAGCATGGTCAAACTCTTACTAGGGATAAAATACCACTGTCGCGGGAAAATGATTGCATTTAGCATATGCAACAAGCCTTTAAACCCCTATGTTACCCTAGTAGGACGAGTTGTGTCTCGTGAGCGTTTGCAGTGAATATATACCCATAAAATTCATTTTCGACTCTAGAAAATTCAAAATATTTAAAAATTGGACAATTTAAATTCCCCCCCAAAAATAGTCACCTTAAAATAATATTCACAAATCTTAAATCATAGTGTGTGTGTGTGTGTATGTGCGAAGCCCAAAATCAAACCGTAAATTTCCACCGATTGATCATTACGTTACTTTTCAAAAATTCGTTTTGATTTCAAAATCTCACGGATACACTCAAAAACGAATCACTCGAAATGTGGCTATTTTATCTCCGTATTCGTGATATATAAGAGTAAATATAATGGACAGAAATTCAGGCACACAACTTTGAAAACCGAAATATTTGAGGTGAAAAGATCTCTTCATCGAATTATGGTCATTGGGTAACGAAAAACATCATCTCTTAGTCACACCATTTTAATCTCTTTTATTATCAATTCTTGTCTCATCTCTCCACGTGATAATTAATTTTGCAATCCGGACTCGGTTAGCACTTTTTTTTGGTTATAAGGTGTTGTGGGTAATATGGGAATGATTGAAAAGTTTGGAATTGGAAAATGTTCTTATAATGTCCATTAGTGCTTTTTTTTGGGCTTTTTCTCATTTTCTCTTCTTTTTCTATTTTTTCTATTTTCACATTTTCCTTTTCTTTCTAGTTTTCTTGAGCATTTCTCTATTCTTCTTGCCCCTTTTTATGCACTTTTCGGACTTTATTTCTGACTTTTCACTTTTTAGAAATTCGGGCCAATTGTGTTTTTCGAGTTATCAAACGAAAGGAAAACGTTTATTAGGCTCAATTGGGGTTGCAAAAAATGATGAATTTTTCATTACTTTTTTTGGTCAATATTTTTGGGTGTCAAACGAGGGTCTACTTCATTGTCCAAATTGCTAAATGCTTTACCATATGCGTTTCAGGATTAATTTGAGTTTAGAGAAATATTTAGCGCACTTTTTGAGGCAACATCGCACACATTGCCTGTAACCGTTCAAAGCAAAGGTATCGAGATACTCCACGACTTAGTAAAATACTGAATTGAACTTTGAGTTAACCATTAACTCGTATTGATTTAAAAACTTGCAAAAAGTGATAGGCTCGAATTCTCACCGGGTTGGTTAATCTCTACACTTATTCGTTAAGTCGTCAATTTTCGTTCAATTTCCATCTTTGGTCAATTTTGGATTTGTGCATTTGATTTTTTTACAACTTGAGACAACAAATTTGTGACATTTTTGAAGATTTTAAATTCCAATTTTTATTTATTTTGAAAAAATATATTTTGGCTTTTTCAAAAATTTTCAATTTTTCTGGAAAATTTTGAAAATTTTCTATTTATTTTTGGGCACTTCAAAAATTTGTGAAAGTTTTAGAAATACGCACTAGTCACCCCCCCCCCCCCCCCCCCACACTTAGACTTTTGCATTGTCCTCAAGTAAAAAGGAAGAAAATCCAACTAAGAGTGAAGGAATAAAACAAAGAAATAGTGAAAATGCAGATTTTTATATAACTAGCAAACATGTGTTGCAAAAGATAGGGATAAAAGCAACCAGCAATTTCAACCAATCCGAAAAGAAACACAAACAACCAACACACAAAACACCATATAAGGGCTTCATTGGGGCAGTGGGTGTGACATACCGGGCGCGTTAGGCTCATATGGGTCATAAAAATTTGTAGGGGTGGCGTACCCATAGACATATGATACATCTCAGCCTGAAGACGTGCCATCATACTAGTGTAGCATTGATATGTGCGACGATCTTCACGATACTCAGTTATAAACCCCTCAAAACGCGCCTCGAGAGAGACAACCTGGGCGGTGAGATCTTCTCCTCCCGGTATATAATCTCCTCATCATACTCTTCCTCGCCTTCTCCCATCATAATGTCCGCCTCCTCCTCTTCCTCGTCACTCTCATCATCATCACCCTCATCATCATCCTGAGTTTCTCTTCATGCCCATAGAATCTCCCATTGCTTCAGACTTTTTGTACGTGTGCCCTGTCCAAGGGGGTTGGGAAGGCGAGGAAAATCGGTGGGTGGCTCAATGCCGACGTTCGCTAGGATAGAAGTGATGAGTCTGGCATACGGGAGAGGGGTTTTACCTTTTTGGTTCATAACCGTATAAAATATGTCTTTATAAGTAATTTGGGTCAGGTGGATCACAGTATTGGGGTCAAAGAGGTGATAAACAAGGGGTCCTTGATGCGGGCGGATGGCCGGGTCATTGAAAGTTTGGAGTATATTCACACAGACAATTTGGAAGGTGAGATGTGCCTTGTCTCTTAGGTGGCTCACCGAGAATGTCTCGGTAGCCAACAGTGTGTCGAGTGCAATGCGAGATATGAATATGTCCTTCTCAAGGGGAGGGAGGTGGTTGGGATATGTGTATGGGAAAGGATAGAAACATCTTTTTATCACTAATTTCTGGGTGAGAATATCCAAGGAGAATGGGACGCGTATGCCGCCCATATACCCCTCAGATATATTATGACCAGTGTGGACTAGGGAGCCATAAAAAGTTCATGCTTGGGTGGCCCACACCGCTTCTTATGGCTCATTGAGGAAACGATACCAACCCTTCGCCATGAAGAGATTGGTGAAAAAATTGGGTATCTCGGGCCAGAGCACTATGCGCTCCATGTGTAGTTTGCGAGACGGGCTGAAGAAGCGCTCACACCATATTCATTCTTGAAGGGAGCGGTGTGTGACCCCGCCATTGTTGAGCATCTCTACGAAGTCATATTTTTGGGGACGGTCTTGGTTGGCCATGTTGACTGAAGGAAAATTAGCTTATAAGATAGTGAGAGAGAGTAAGAAAGCAGTGATGAAATAGGGGGAAGAGGGTTGTATTTATAGTTAGTGAGGGGAGGTGATGGGTTGGTTAGGAGGGAAGATTTTTTGAGGGAGGGGGGTGTATTTGGGAGGGAAAAGTGGATTGGGGAATGTGAGGCACGAAATGGGAGGGAAATGAGTGAATTCGGGAGAAGGGGGTTTATGCTAAGGAGAAGAAAAGTTGCAGACACCGGATCGATCTGGGTTCCCAGGATCGGACCGGTCCGATTTTTTTTTTTATTTTCAAATTTTCCAAAAACAAACTGATTCTTGTCCCTAGGACCGGAACGGGCCTATTCCCAAAGAGGCTAATTTCCCCCCTTAACTATGAATGCTCTTCTCTCTCAAACCTCAGATGTTCCTACCATTATTCCTACGCATGATCGACCTAAAACCTCCCAATGCTTACTCCAAACCCTATACGCTTTCTCGGAATGTGTGCTGGTGTTCCTATCCCTAACCTCTCAAGACTTAACCTACGGACTCTAACTATCCTAATCGACTCATAGATACTATACACAATAATTCACCCCATACACGTCGGGGGTGCGATGAAATTTCTATTAAAGCTCACTCAACCTCATAAATGGCGTTCGACAACCAAATGGTGTCAACTTCATCCCCACACGCCTCTAAATATGGCTTTAGGTGTTGTCTGTTAACATTGAATGTATCTCCCCCTATGGCTATTCCATCTCCACAACTTCGTAGGGGAATACCTTCTTCACGAGGAATGGGCCAATCCATCTAGACCGCAATTTAACCGAAAACAAATGAAGCCTAGAGTTGTAGAGAAGCACTTTTTTTCCGAACTGAAACTCCCTGTGTCGGATAATCTTATCATATGCAAGTTTCATTTGTTCTTTGGATATCTTTGTGTTCTCGTACGCATCGTTGCGTATCTCTTCTAACTTATTAAATTAAAGCTTGTGAGCTTAACCGTCTTTACCCAAGTAGTATTTCAACCTCTTAATGGCCCAATAAGCTTTGTGTTCTATCTCCATGGGGAGATGGCAAGACTTGCCATAGACAAAGCGAAAAGGGGACATCCCGAGGGGGTTCTTGTATGCGGTGCGATAATCCCATAACGAATCGTTCAATCGAAGGGACCAATCTTTTCAGTTAGGATCGACGTCTTCTCAAGGATGTTCTCGATCTCATGATTTTCCAGCTTGGCTTGCCCATTCATTTGTGGGTGATAAGTCGTTCTAACCTTGTGAACGACCCCATACTTTCTCATAAGCTTCTCAAACGGCTTGTTGCAAAAATTCTTGCCGTTATCACTAATTATCGCCTTTGGATCCCCGAAGCGAGAGAGTACGTGTTCTTGTAAGAACTTTATAACCAATTTATTTTCATTTATTTTGGTAGCTATAACTTCCACCTATTTAAAAACATAGTCTACTACAACGAGGATGTATAGGAACCCAAAGGACGGGGTAAAAGGGCCCATGAAGTCATTACCCCAATAGTCAAAGATCTCAATAATGAGAATAGGGGTTAATGGCATCATGTCTTATCTAGTAATAGCTACCATCCGTTAACACCTATCGCAAGATTTACAACACTTATCAATATCCCGAAAGATTATGGGCCAATAGAGGCCGCTTTGAAGGATTTTAGCGACCATCTTTTTCGTCAAAAAATGACCTCCATAATCTTTTGAATGACATAATTTAATGACTTTTGGTATCTCATCACCCGATACATATCGTCGAATGATTTTGTCAGCACAATATTTGAAGAGGAATGGATCGTCATACAAAAATATGTGTGACCAAGTAATAAACCTCTTCTTTTCTTGTGGTGTCCAATCAGGAGGGATGGCTCCAATGACAAGATAGTTAACTATGTCCGCAAACCAGGGGAGAGAAGAGGTAGCAAATAACCGGTCATCCGAAAAATACTCGTCTATGGGTAAGGGATCACTAAGCACGTCAGACGAAAGTTGGGATAAATAATCGGCAACGATGTTTTCTACTCCTTTCTTGTCTTTAATAGAGAGATTAAACTCTTGTAGTAGTGGGATTGACCTTATGAGGTACGGCTTCACATCTTTCTTAGCAAGGATATATTTTAGAGCCACGTGGTCGGTGAAGCATGTGATAGGGAAACCGATGAGGTACAAGCAAAATTAGTCTAGGGCAAACACTATCGTGAGTATTTATTTCTCCGTGGTGGAGTAATTGAGTTATAGTTCGGTTAAAGTCCAACTTGCGTAGTAGATGATGTGAAATTTCTTCTATTTCCTTTGACCTAAAACAGTCCCTATCGCAAAATCACTCGCATCACACATAAGCTTTAATGGTACAGACCAATCCGGAGATTGCATGATGGGAGAGGAACCAAACATGCTTTTAAATTTATCAAAAGCATATTGGCATGCTTCGTTCCACTCAAAGGGGGAGTCCTTCATAAGAAGGTTACTCAAGGGTCTATCAATGGCACTAAAATCATCGATAAACCTTTTATAAAACCCCACATTGCTTAAAAAAGAGAGCACATCTTTTAGTGATCTCGGCAGTGGTAGCTCTGACATCAATTTTAGCCCTATCTACTTCAATTCCCTTGGATGATACTATGTGGACAAGAACTATTCCTTCGACACCAATAAAGTGTCATTTCTCCCAATTCATCACCAAGTTCTTTTCCACACACAGGGAAAGTACTTTCTTAAGATTAGATAAGCAAAGATCAAAATAGGTGCCGAAAACGCTGAAGTCATCCATAAAAACTTTGAGTCCTCTTTCAATAATGTCACTAAAGAGACTCAATATACACCTTTAAAAATTCATGGGTGTATTGCACAATCCAAATGGCATACGCTTGTAGGCAAACATTCCAAAAGGACATGTGAATATTATCTTCTCTTGGTCAAATACATCTACCTCTATTTGGTTATATCTGTAATAACCATCAAGGAAGCAATGGTATGGGTGTCCCGCTACTCTTTCTAGCATTTGGTTGATTAATGGTAAAGGGAAAAGGTCTTTCCTCTTGCCCGCATTGAGTTTTTGATAATTAATGCAAACGCGCCAACCGGTGGTGATACGTTGGGGAATTAGCTCACCCTTGGCATTTTCAACCATAGTCATACCCAGCTTCTTCGGTAAAACTTGTATAGGACTCACCCATTTCTTATCCGAGATTGGGTAGATGATCCCGGTAACCAATAGATTAATAATTTATGCTCGCACTACCTCTTTCATGGTAGGGTTCAATCTTCTTTTCATTTCTCCTGAGGCTTCACGTCCTCCTCGAGGTGGATTTTATGGGTACAAATCAAGGGACTTATACCTTCTAAATCCTCTATGCACCAACCAAAATCACTTTGGTGATTCCTCAAAATTTTTAACAATTTACCCTCTTGCTCTTTATAACCAAAGTGATTTTGGTTGGTGCATAGTGGATTTGAGAACTATCTAAAGGAGGTAACAACAGGAAATGTCTCATCCTCTCCTAAATAAGACTATCTGACATTTGAGGGTAGTTTCTTTAATTAGAGGATAGGAAATTTTTCATTGGAGGGAACCGTGTGCGATCCCTCGGTGGTAGTTCCTCGAAGCTAGAAACCCAATTTACATCTCTCACGTCCTCATCCGACGCTCTCTCATCAAGAACCACTCTCAGCACCTCTATCTCCCTCTCGAAGTTGGTGGACATCCCCTCACACTCACTTCTCGATATAAGGCACGTTCCTAAGGCATCTCCATAGAAATTTTACTCTATGTTCTCCTATACGATCTCCTCAATAAGATTCACTACGTGAAAATCGTCCTCATCATCCACATGTTGGGCGATGTTGAAGATGTTTGTCTCTAAGGTCATGTTCCTAAAAGTGGGTTGCTTTTGCCCATCTCGAGTGTTAATCAAGGCATTAGCCATAGCTAATAATGGGCGTCCAAGGATAATGGGAACATGGTTACTTGAGGTGAAGTAGGGTTCCGTGTCCCAAATAACAAAATCTATCGGGAAGTAAAAGGTGTCAACTTAGACTATCATGTCCTCGATAATACCTCTTGGTATCTTCACAGTACGATCCGCGAGTTAGAGAGTGATCTTTGTGGGCTTGAGGTCACCCAAATCAAGTTTCCTATAAATAGAGCAGGGGAGGATATTGACACTCGCCCTAAAATTGAGTAAGGACATTTCCATTCGGCTCTCTCATATGATGCATGAAATGGTAGGTGCACCTGGATCTTTGAACTTTACTGGGAGATCATTGAGTAAAACGGAGATCACATTTCATGCTAGGAACACTCTATTCTTTACCTTTAGCCTTCTTTTCACCATCAATAAGTCTTTGAGAACTTTAGCGTAGGCGAGAATTTGCTTTATGGCATTGAGAAAAGGTAAATTCAGCTTTACTTTCTTGAAGACCTCTAGCACATCATCACGAGGGTTTCCTTTTTGGGGAGGAACCAACCCTTGAGGAAATGGCATGGCGGTAGGTGGTTTCACTACGACTTCAGTCTCACTAGTGTCATGATTTTCACTCTCCTTCAAGGGAGCATCTTCGGCCTCTTTCGTGCCAGGAGAAACCTCCTTGTCCTTAGGTGTGTCGTGTGGGGGAGGTGATAAATCAATAACTCTCCCACTACGTAGAGTGGTGATGGCTTGACATTTCTCTTGATTCTGTATGGATGTAGAGCTAACACTAGTTTGACTTTGGGGAAGTCTTTGGACTTGATCGAGAAACTTACCCTTTTCTTGGATACTCAACAATGATTGCGCATTTATGTCGGTGATCATACGATCATACTTAGCATTGGTTGCATTCTGGGCATTGATGAATTGGTGTATCATATCCTCGATACTTCTCCACGGTGGAGTGATATATGGTCTGGGAGGTGGTGCTTGCATATATCCTTGCATATGTGGTGCTTGTTGAAAGTGTGGGCATCGTGTGAATTAGGATTCAATGCAACATGTTGTTGTCTGTAGCTAAAACCAGGATGGTTTTTCCATGAAGGGTTGTAAGAATTCTCGTGCGGGGCATCAAAATTACCCTTAAATCCTGCTACTCAACTCACTTGCTCCTGAAGCATAACTTTAAAGGAGGGTATCATCGCGCATTACTCTATTGAATGTCCCACCTCACAAATAGCACACACCTTTTCCACGGGGGCGTGGATGGAGCCGATTTCTTCTCTTACCCATACTTCGAGTATTTCTCTCATGTTTCTCTCAAATTGGTAAAGTCGACGGTCTAACAAATTATCTTTGTCTACATGGTACAGATTGGACACAGGAGGAGTGCTGGACACCTGTCGAGGCTGGTTTTAGGCATTAGGATCAGATGTGTCCCACACTTGAGTAGTCTCGATGACATACTTAAGGTGGATCTCAGCATCATTAGCATCTAGATCGATAAAGGGTCCATCATATATTGTTTCAACGAGTTGTTTGGAGTTTATATTAAGATCATGATGGAAGAAAGAGATGATTTGCTATTTATCAAGACCATGGTGAGGGCATGAAGTGACTAACTCGTTAAAATTCTCATAACATTGATCGAACGACTCATTTTCTAGTTTTTGAAAAGTTTAAATTTGAGCCTTAATGGCGTTCATTCTATGCGAAGAGAAACACTTTTTGAGAAACTTGAATTGCACCTTATTCCATGACACAGTCGAGTTTGGTGACAAAGACCATAGCTAGCTCTTAGCTTTATCCTTTAGAGATAACGGAAAAAGCTTGAGGCGGATCACATCTTTTGTGCATGTTTAATCGCTGAAAGTCTCACACGCCTCCTGGAACTCACGAATGTGGAGATATAGTTTCTCTGACTCCATTCCATGATAAGTATTGGGATCATCCCATTCCTAAAGTGGAAACTCCCTGCATTGTATGGGAGTATAATGCATCCTAGAGTGATTGATCGCTCGGGATATAAGAATTCTCTCAAAGGGAGATATGGTGCCTCTCCCTCACCCGTACCATGACTATCTTGATCAAACATGTCTCTCTCTTCAAGCGACTCAGTATCCTCAATAGGTGTGCTCAGAGTGTAACCTAACGAGTAACTCAAAAAGTTATTCAAAGGATCACTTGAAGTGTAACTTGCTATAGAGTTTGGCGGTGTAGGACTTAGAACCCAAAACTGAGGTACATTAGGAGTATGGGGGCTATCAGGATCGTACACAACTAATGGATTCTCGTAAATGCGATTTGGAGTCTATTAAGGAGTTTGTTGCAGATTTTGCATGAAAGGACTATGAGAAATGTTGTATCTTTTTGGATTTTTTTTTTATTTTTGGATTTTTTTTGGATTTTAATGATTTTTTGGTCAAAGTTTTAGATTAACTCGATCTAACCTACATTCTACCTAAATCCTCGGCAATGACACCAAAAACTTGACGCAACTTAAAAAGTGTATCTAAAGTGCGTTCTTATATAGGCTTAAGTGAAATCCTATCGCGTAACTAATAAACCCAGTAAGATGGGGTCGAATCCACAGGGAAATATGATGAATACTCGTGACGGCGAACGGTAAGATTGTCAACCCTAACCTGACTCTAAAAAGAAATGAAAAAGATGATCAAAGTGGGCAAATTTCTATCAACTAAATGCAAGTTAATTAAACTAATTATGAAACTAAGCATGCAAGAGTAAGCTAATTATGGTTTACTAAGGATGAATGGGAAAAATAAGATAGAATTCAATCCCCCAAACCTAGTACTTTTACCAGCTATAAAACTAGTTATGAATTAAATAATTGATTAAATCTTTTATTTATTAAGCCCAAGCATCACATATATGAGGGTACTAGCCCGTACCATACATAATCAAAAGTAAAAATAAAGCGGTGTCTTAGTAGCTACACGCGCGTCGCACTCTAAGCATCCCGGTTACCTAGGGAAAATGAGATCAAAAGTCCTACAATGGTTATGAGCACCACACAACACGATTCAATCATTTACTTAATTCAGGGAGGTAATTTTACATACATGCAAACCAAAAACAGGTTGGGTTCATACATCCCAAACCCTAAAAGTCTAGCCTAGCATGGTGCAATTAACAAAAAACTAGGGTTTCTACAGTGCATGCAACTGAACTGATGATGAAATTACTTGTAAACAAGAATACATATGTAATATCTACTGGGAATATACTAATTATGCAAGAATTATTGAAATAAAATCACAGAGAAGAGAAAGAAATCAACTTTACTGCAGAAATTGTAATTCAGAATTAACAACTGTAATTTGTGAGCTTCTATGGTTCTTCTCTACTTTGTCTTTCTAAAACTATGTAAAAAGAAGTGGTCCCCTATTTTGGGAATTGTTTTGAATAAATAACCTACGAAATTACAACAGTTTTAGCTATCCAAAACCCTGGCTGGAAAACTAGATAATTATAAAATTCAACCTCCGAATCGGTCCGGCCTTATATTTCAGTTTGGTCCGATGTATACCGAATCGTTCATTTCTTTGTTATATCGGATCAGTCCGCTTCACAAATCTTATACAGTAGTTCCAAGGGTCCGGACCGGTTCATTTTTTTGTTATATTGGATCGGTCCGCTTCACCAAACTTAGATAGTGACTTCAAGGGGCCGGATCGAATCATTTTTGAGGTAATCTGGATCGTTCCGGGTCCTTGGATTAATTTCTCTTTATTTTGTCATGTGTTTCTCATAATTATCTCTCATCTTTCAGGGCTCATAACGTTTGATCCGTGACTCGAATTTTGACGCCGTTTCTTCCTATGTGCTTGTAGACTCGAGGTCTTCAACTTTCATTTTGGGTCCTTGTCCGAATTTAAGCTATAAATTACTATTTTGACCTTTTGACTTTTCTTCTTTTCTTCTCTTCCGATTTTGTTCTTTCTCTCATGCATTAAATATTTGCAACATTTATGAGAGATACACAAAACTCGAGGTATTTGTTAGAAGATGCTAGTATCACAGATATGAGATAAATCAACGTATTTTACATTGCCCGAGGTGATAAAAGCCTCTAAATTAAAGGGATAAATCGAAAGAATTTATGCCTAATCAAACAAGAATTACGGTAATCAAATGAATTAATATATAGACCAGTAGGGTAAGTTAAGCTTAACAACTAAAATTGGTAAAGGGGTAACTAGGACCCTGAGAGTTATGTGAACACTCCTCTATATACGATAGTGAGATAAATCGTAAAGTAAATAATATGACAAATATGCGAGAGATATATACGACGTACTAACATGTATTATCAGGTGGTGTGAATACCTATTGATGCATAGTACTACTTAGGTTGTGTGAATACCTAAAAATTGTAATCTATATATATTGGTGATCAAGTTATGATTCCGAGCCAAGAGATATAAATCACTAATGGTGATCGAGGGAGGATTCCAAGCCAATAACCCCTAAAATGTGATACAAGGAGGTGATTATATAGTATGTGTTCTTAGTGTATATATATATATATATATATACATAAAGTGTGCTTAATTTTATATTGGGGTCGACGATTATCTGGACTAATACGCGAAAGATTGATTTGGGGTCGATGAGTATCCAGACCAAATCGTAGATGAAAGATATTGGGGTCGAGGAGTATCCAGACCAATATACATATGCGTAACATTTACCTTGGGGTAGAGGGATATCCGGGCCAATGTAAATGATAGGGTGATTTGGGTCGATGATTATCCGGACCAATATTCTCCTCGTATATATTGTGTGTGAAATATATATGTAATAACCCGCCCTTTCGGAGAGGATTAAATTCCATAATTAAGTATAATTTGAAATTTGGAGAATTCCTCAAAATAGTGATTTTTGGGATTTTCGAAGATTTAAATATTTTCGAAGGGTGTTAAAAATTATTTTGGGACTATATAGGTCGAAGTAATTTAATTATATGTCGCCGTGGAGTATAGCGACAAAAGAAGAAAGATTTTGAGTAGAAGACCGCACTAAATTATTTTGGGTTAGAATAGTGATTTGCGGTCAAGTACCTCGGAAGGAAATTTCGACTATGCCAGGAGTCTCGGAATGTCCGAGATAGTCGGAAAAGAGTGTCCGATTGTCGAAATTGAGTTCCGGGTAATTTTGGAGTTAAATAGGCTCGTAATTGGGTAAACGAGCCGTTTTTGGGTTTTAAAAGGGTTAAACCCTTTTCTCCTTATAAAAGGAGGGAGAGGGAGAGAAAGAAGAGAGGTAAGAGAGAGAGGAGGAAGAAAATAGGAAAAAAGGGGAGATTCCGGCCAGCCTCCGCGGGATTCGGCTCGAGGACGTCGGATTTTATCCACGAGGCAAGTGTTTACTTGCTTTATGTATTTTAAGCATAAATATCTCATATCATTGTTGTTATAATAAACCCTAATGATTTTGGGTTGGGTATTCGTGGATAAAACGGGTTTTTGGGAGTTAAAACGAATAAACCCCTAAAAATGATAAATTGGAGAAACTCAGGTTTTTCTTGAAATTAATTGGTGATTCCGGGTTCTAGGATGTTTAGAACCCATATTATAGGTGTATTTGTAGTTTGTTGAAGTTGTAGGCCGTTTGGTGAAGAGATGGAAGCTTGGGGGAAGCTTCCATGGCCGAAATAGCTTCTCGAAGAAGAAGCTGCCCGACTTGATCGATCGATCGATCATGGGGGCTCGATCGATCGAGCCATCGATCGATCGACGGCCATGGGTCGATCGATTGACCCCTGCTGAAAGTTGATAATTTCTCTAGGATGATTTGGATGGGATAGATTCCATTTCATCTTGCTTTGAGGTTAATTAGTTGATAACCTAAAGGACCTTTTAGGACTTTATGGTCCATAAATTACGGCAATTTAGGAGGGTAAAGTAAGGGTTTTTAGTATATAACCCTTAATCTACATTTTCGAGGAAAATAGAATATTTGCAGAAATTGATGGATTTGGGTTCCAAAATTATATTGGGGACTTCTAAATGATTAATTGGACTAGGTGTAGTCTTGGGGTTCAAGGAAATGAAATCCTTAACTCGTTGAATCTAAGGTTGTTCGGGCGAGATAAATCCCGAGGATAATTCTCGTGGGCATACAAGCCTATATAATTATGCTTAGAGAAAGCATAATTATATCGAATATTGTTAAGTGTCTCCTAGGAGATAATTAGGATAATTTAGGAGTATAGATATTTGTTGATTTCATTTAGAGTGAAGTGTATCATTAGAGATATCCAATAAATCCTTAGATGGGATTGAGGTATATAGTGATTATTAAATTAAGAAACATTTGGGTTTAGTATCATGCTTATATGAATGCAAGATTATGATTCCTGGAGGGAATCTTTGGGATTATGGGTCATCGCTAGATGATATAGGCCACTATGGCCGTTTATATATATATTCTAGGAAGAATATATAGGATATGTATATATTGTGTGATTTAGGTATATATATATGTTATGATGGAAATGATTTTGAAAATGTAAAAATGAATATTTTCAAAATGGTAAATAAATGATTTTCATAAGTGATAAAATATGGATTACACACCTCTCTAAATCGCTATCATAAGGGAAGTTGCGTTCGTATGGTGAAGCCCCCTGGCTAATGAATGCAGGGTGGATATAGTCCTATAGGCCATGTGAGCGTTTGTTGATATATATTTTCTGCGCTGGTTAGGAGATTCCGGGTGTGGTCTTGACTATCCCGTAGGCACATGGCCGCAACCTGATGGCTTGCGATATAGGATCCTAGGTTGTCATGATGATAGGCCCTGGAAGATGATAGCCATTTAAGGGCGCGTACAGTGGAGAAATTCGGACGGGCGGTCTTAGAACGCGTTATATATTAAAGCAATTCATGATAATGGATTGGCTTTAATTACATTTCTTGGATATAGGAAGGGAAATGGGATTAAAGGTTTGGCTTCGGTAACACTCCCGGATGGAAAAAGGGTTGTGGAAGCATATGATATGATCAAAACATTTTTATGATAATGAAAATGGCTTTGAATACATTTCCTGAATATAAAAAAAAGGAAATAGGATATTTTAAAACGGAAAAGCATTTTTATGATAATAAAATTGGCTTTTAAAAAGGTATATGATTTATTAAAGCAATTCATGATAATGAATTGGATTTTAAATACATTTCCTGATATGAGAAGGGAAATGGAAAGTTTTGAGATAAAAATGATAAGTATTGATAAATACTTTGTAAATGAATTCTCATTCCGGGAGATAGATCTGGATGTATATGGTAATATGTATATATATATGGATAAATCGAGTGCCGAGGGTCTAATGGTTCCCGACGATCGACCTTGCTCCATAGTAGTGTATCGGGGGGGTTCTTTGTTTGGATTTCGCTTTGCGAGACACCCCACGCACGAACATGGCATAGCGTTGAGACTGGGGTGAAGTTTAGCCCTTAGTACATTGCTTGGACTATCTAGGATTGATAGTGGGTTAGTGATAGACTAGTTTAGTAGGATAGCTTGACTAGGATGTCTAGAGGGATGCGCTAGGAGTGCACTGTTAGTGGAGAGGTGAGGGGTATCTCATGGGAGTGGGATACCAATTTAAATAGGAGGTAAAACTATTTTTCTAAAAATAAAGCATTTATGCACTTGCAAAATATTTTCAAAACTCGGGCTCTGACCCGTTTATCTACTTTTACTTTCTTTCTATATTATGTATATACATAGGTGTCCAGACACAGGGACGCCTGGATGGCACTTCCTTCGAGTCAGACGTCAGCTGCAGCAGCTGTGGATACGTGCAGGATTTTCAGTAGACGCTTCCATTCTTGTACTATAGATAAGAGGTACTGTATAAATATTCGGGCCAATGGTCCAAGTGCTTTTATTTATTATTTTAGAGCATCATTCGATATGGTTGTATATTTTGACCGAGTGTTCGGTTATTTTATTTCATTTCAGTTTGATTTCCGTAAAACTGTGTGGATGTTTTATTTACAGTTGTTAAAAAGAGTAGTAAAGTTAAAATTTTGACACCGGTCTAATAGGTTATTAGTAATTAAATGGACTTTCGACAGTGATGCTAAGAATGATCCATATGAGACTTCTATTTTAATTTGATATAGGAGTGATCGCCCGGTATTTTATTAGGTGGGGTGTCACAGATGGTATTAGAGCATCAGGTTCTAGTATCCTTAGGAATTTGTGCGGACGTACTACGCTTTCAGCGTTGCTCTCGATTTGTTATTGAGCCCCAGGATTAGGATTGTTGATTTCTCTTGTGAGATTTCGTTCTCCTGCCATGTTAGAAGATTATAGAAATCTTTTACATGCTCGTTGAGAATCGTGTGCAGAGCTCGGAGGGCAGCAGGAGGTGGATCTTAGCTGGGGAAGCTAGTAGAAGATGGGGACGAGGACCTTAGTAGAGGCCACTCCCCATGTGGCAAATTGCTAAGGATTGTTGCAACGGATACTAAAGTATAGTAGTTATGCGCAACCAAGTACTACTGTGGTAGAAAGTGGTACTCAAATTGAATTACCCCGTGGAGATGAGGGTTCCAAAGGGATCTTACGGATAGTTTTAACCGTGAGTCTCCATGATTCTGCAGGAAGGAGAAGAATTCCGTTTCGTAATTATTCACATAAGGTTCGGCCGGAGACCGACAGTGAATAAAGAACATTATGGATAAGTGAACCTTGTACCGAGGTGAGGAAGGTAAAATGAAAAAATGAGTCCTTTCCAGGAAGGATAGGCTCACCAGAGAAGCGTTTTTAACACTTACGGAGAATGTGGGTGTGTTCAGGTGCCCCTGAGGGGACATCCACATGGGGAGATTTGCTGAAATAGGATTATTGGAACTGTTGGTGGAATTTCCTTTTAACAAAGGAGTTAAGAGGATTAGTAAGGTGATTGTAAGGAGTGAGGTTATAGAGTCAGATGGTGTTGACAACTCCATGATGGTCAAGAAGACCAGTGATGGAAATGGTGTTGTGGAGTGCGGAGCCACACGGATAGTCTTTTCCGATAGGAATAAAGGACAAGGTTAGGGTGCCCATATGGGGCCTAGAGTTAAGAAATTCTAGTAAGAGGCGTGGCTAGATGAAGTTGTGGTGTTTGATTGCCCTAGACTCGTGTGAGTAATTTGAGCTTTGCATTCGGTATCGATAACATTATATCATGCATGCCTATGTGTTGTTCGCAATAACGGAGTTTTATTTTCCTTCATTAGCCATAGAGGCAGGTGATGATATTTTGGATATATATATATTTGGTTTATGATACTCGTCTTATATGTTATACGAGTTTGGTAAGGTTTTGGTATATTGGAGCGATAACAGACTAATGATGGCAAGTCTATCGTGTCCAAAGTTCCTGGAGGGAACAGATTGTGGTTGAGGTGTCTCACCTGGATACAGGTTGAGTACACCTTTGTTATTATGGATTGATGGAACCTCGATGAGTAGAGGCTTCCTTATTTTGGTTGGTATGTATGGCAACCTTATAGATAAAAAAAAAATTTAAGGCCCACAGGATCATTGTTGAGCTGTAAGATTTAGCTCAGTACATGTTTGCGCAAGGACTTAGAAATAGTGCGAGCGCTTGGTGGTGTGACTCTTAGTTAGAGATAGGAGTTCATACCACCTTTCGTTGATAAGGGATAGGATTATTCCGGTTGCATGTCTGAAATAACGGGACTCCGTGACCGACGAAGTCAAGTGTTAATGTGTGGAGGGGTTCCTTGTTTGTATTTCACTTTGCGAGACACTCCACACATGACTCTTAACGGCGTAGGGCGTGGAGAACTGTTATGGGATGCAAGGATGTGGGTTAGTCTTATAGTGTGGATGAACCATTATAGACTACGAGCCCTATGATGATGGTACGCTTATGGAAATATTGTGCAATGGAAAAGCACTAAAGTGGTCCTCTCGCCACAAGTAATTGGGTGGAGTAGGACTTAGAGAAATTGATTTGAGGATGATAGCCAGGCCTTAATAAAAAAGGCAAATTTTGAGGAGATACATTTTGGGTAGTATGTTCGTGACACTTTTACAGAAAGTGGGCACTTCAATTGATTAGGTTTCCTTCCATATGGGCGGAAGGATAAGATAGTAGAAATGCGTTCGTAGTTTAGCATAGGCAGTATTTAGGACATCCCGATGGTGTGCCTTAGGTCGTTATATCTCGATAACTGACAACGCGAGGGAGTAGTGTAACAGGAGGGTTCCTTGTCTGGATTTCTCTTTGGTGAGACGTCCCACGCATGAAACCAATGAATTGTCGGGATTTGAGAGAGGCCTTGGGCACTAGGGACATACTTAGGATTATATTCGTTCCGTGTAGGTAAGATATCACATAGACTTTAGTATTATTTAGGACGTAAGTTCGTTAATGTTAGTGGCGCCGAGATTAGGAGAATTGATTTCGCGGGTTGGGAGGACCCATAGGTGAGTATTACACCGAGGAAAGGAGATCCTTATTGGAAGAGAGTGTTACGTGTCGAACGTTCGCTATGGATGTGCAGATATGCACATATTAGAAAGGTGTATGGTCACCTTGGTGGTAAGATGGTTTTATATACCGCCTGGAATAGAATGGGCATAATATATAAGGTTGAAGCTTTGCGAAATGTAGAACGGTAGTTATAGATTCGTTTTTCCTATTGGCGATAAGAGAAGCCATTGGAGTAACGCGTAGATGTTGTGCGTTAGCAGATAGAAATTTGTTTGAGCTTATGATAAGCTAGTATTTTGAGTGCTCCTCGAGGTAGGTGGAACAGGTTTAAGGACTATCGTGTTAACACCTTTTGGTTTTGGGGGTACTAAGACATAGTGGAATTAGTGATTGTAGTAGATGGTGTAGGCTGTATCCGAATTTCGAGGACGAAATTCTGTTGTAAGGGGGGGAGTATGTAATAACCCGCCCTTTTGGAGAGGATTAAATTCCATAATTAAGTATAATTTGGAATTTGGAGAATTCTTCGAAATAATGATTTTTGGGATTTTCGAAGATTTAAATATTTTCGAAGAATGTTATAAATTATTTTGGGACTATATAGGTCGAAGTAATTTAATTATATGTCGTCGTGGAGTATAGCGACAAAAGAAGTAAGAATTTGAGTAGAAGACCGCACTAAATTATTTTGGGTTAGAATAGTGATTTGCGGTCAAGTACCTCGGATGGAAATTTTGACTGTGCCATGAGTCTCGAAATGTCCGAGATAGTCGAAAAAGAGTGTCCGATTGTCGAAATTGAGTTCCGGGTAATTTTGGAGTTAAATAGGCTCGTAATTGGATAAACGAGTCGTTTTTGGGTTTTAAAAGGGTTAAACCCTTTTCTCCTTATAAAAGGAGGGAGAGGGAGAGAATGAAGAGAGGGAAGAGAGAGAGGAGGAAGAAAAGAGGAAAAAGGGGGAGATTACGGCCAGCCTCCGCGGGATTCGGCTCGAGGACGTCGGATTTTATCCGCGAGGCAAGTGTTTACTTGCTTTATTTATTTTAAGCATAAATATCTCATATCATTGTTGGTATATTAAACCCTAATGATTTTGGGTTGGGTATTCGTGGATAAAACGGGGTTTTGGGAGTTAAAACGAATAAACCCCTAAAAATGATAAATTGGAGAAACTCAGGTTTTACTTGAAATTAATTGGTGATTTCGGGTTCTAGGATGTTTAGAACCTGTATTATTGGTGTATTTGTAGTTGGTTGAAGTTGTAGTCCGTTTGGTGAAGAGATGGAAGCTTGGGGGAAGCTTCCATGGCCGAAACAGCTTCTCGGAGAAGAAGCTGCCCTACTTGATCGATCGATCGATCATGGGGGCTCGATCGATCGAGCCATCGATCGATCGACGGCCATGGGTCGATCGATCGACCCCTGCTGAAAGTTGATAATTTCTCTAGGATGATTTGGATGGGATAGATTCAATTTCATCTTGCTTTGAGGTTAATTAGTTGATAACCTAAAGGACCTTTTAGGACTTTATGGTCCATAAATTAAGGCAATTTAGGAGGGTAAAGTAAGGGTTTTTAGTATATAACCCTTAATCTACATTTTCGAGGAAAATAGAATATTTGCAGAAATTGATGGATTTGGGTTCCTAAATTATATTGGGGACTTCTAAATGATTAAGTGGACTAGGTGTAGTCTTGGGGTTCAAGGAAATGAAATCCTTAACTCGTTGAATCTAAGGTTGTTCGGGCGAGATAAATCCCGAGGATAATTCTCGTGGCCATACAGGCCTATATAATTATGCTTAGAGAAAGCATAATTATATCGAATACTGTTAAGCGTATCCTAGGAGATAATTAGGAAAAATTAGGAGTGTAGATATTTGTTGATTTCATTTAGAGTGAAGGTTTTCATTGGAGATATCCAATAAATCCTTAGATGGGATTGAGGTATATAGTGATTATTAAATTAAGAAACATTTGGGTTTAGTATCATGCTTATATGAATGCATGATTTTGATTCTTGGAGGGAATCTTTGGGATTATTGGACATCGCTAGATGATATAGGCCACTATGGCCGTTTATATATATATATTCTAGGAAGAATATATAGGATATGTATATATTGTGTGATTTAGGTATATATATATATGTTATGATGGAAATGATTTTGAAAATGTAAAAATAAATATTTTCAAAATGGTAAATAAATAATTTTCATAAGTGATAAAACTTGGATTACACACCTCTCTAAATCGCTATCATAAGGGAGGTTGTGTTCTTATGGTGAATCCCCCTGGCTAATGAATGCAGGGTGGATATAGTCCTATAGGCCATGTGAGCGTTTGTTGATATATATTTTCTACGCTGGTTAGGAGATTCTGGGTGTGGTCTTGACTATCCCGCAGGCACATGGCCGCTTCCTGACGGCTTGCGATATAGGATCCCAGGTTGTCTTGATGATAGGCCCTAGAAGATGATAGCCATTTAGGGGCGCGCATAGTGGAGAAATTCGGACGGGCGGTCTTAGAATGCGTTATATATTAAAGAAATTCGTGATAATGGATTGGCTTTAATTACATTTCCTGGATATAGGAAGGGAAATGGGATTAAAGGTTTGGCTTCGGTAACACTCCCGGATGGAAGAAGGGTTGTGGAAGCATATGATATGATCAAAGCATTTTTATGATAATGAAAATGGCTTTGAATACATTTCCTGAATATAAAAAAAGCGAAATGGGATATTTTGAAATGGAAAAGCATTTTTATGATAATAAAATTGGCATTTAAAAAGGTATATGATTTATTAAAGTAATTCATGATAATGAATTGGCTTTTAAATACATTTCCTGATAAGAGAAGGGAAATTGAAAGTTTTGAGATAAAAATGATAAGTATTGATAAATACTTTGTAAATGAATTCTCATTCCGGGAGATAAATCCGGATGTATATGGTAATATGTATATATATATGGATAAATCGAGTGCCGAGGGTCTAATGGATCCCGACGATCGACCTTGCCGCATAGTAGTGTATCGGAGGGGTTCCTTGTTTGGATTTCTCTTTGCAAGACACCCCATGCACGAATATGGCATAACGTTGAGACTGGGGTGAAGTTTAGCCCTTAGTACATTGCTTGGACTATCTAGGATTGATAGTGGGTTAGTGATAGACTAGTTTAGCAGGATAGCTTGACTAGGATGTCTAGAGGGATGCGCTAGGAGTGCACTGTTAGTGGAGAGGTGAGGCGTATCTCATGGGAGTACGATACCAATTTAAATATGAGATAAAACTATTTTTCTAAAAATAAAGCATTTATGCACTTGCAAAATATTTTCAAAACTCGGGCTCTGACCCGTTTATCTACTTTTCCTTTCTTTCTATATTATGTATATACATAGGTGTCCAGACACAGGGACGCTTGGATGGCACTTCCTTCGAGTCAGACGTCAGCTACAGCAGCTGTGGATGCGTGCAGGATTTTCAGTAGACGCTTCCATTCTTGTACTCTAGATAAGAGGTACTGTATAAATATTCGGGCCAATGGTCCAAGTGCTTTTATTTATTCTTTTAGAGCATCATTCGATATGGTTGTACATTTTGACCGAGTGTTCGGTTATTTTATTTCATTTCAGTTTCATTTCCGCAAAACTGTGTGGATGTTTTATTTACAGTTGTTAAAAAGAGTAGTAAAGTTAAAATTTTGACACCGGTCTAATAGGTTATTAGTAATTAAACGGACTTTGGACAATGATACTAAGAATGATCCATATGAGACTCCTGTTTTAATTTGATATAGGAGTGATCGCCCGGTATTTTATTAGGCGGGGTGTTACAATATACTTCATGATATTTTACTTATGTGCGAGAGTAGGTCTGTAAATGGCTCAGATTCGGACTGGATCAGTCAAATCCAAATCCATATCTGTTTATGTTAAACGAATTCGGATCCGATCCATTTATTAATCTAATTGAATTAGGCAAATCCAAATCCATATCCGTTTATGTTAAACGAATTCGGATCCGATACGATTATCCGATTATCCATTTATCTTAAACTTGATTTGCAACATTTGTATTTTCAAATCTTATTTCAGATATTTATTTTGCAAATGTTCCAAAAAAACACATAATGAAATACCAAACTATTATATTAAATATTTAAAATATTATTAAATACAATATATATTGATTAAATATATATTATATATGATTTATATATATATTAAAAATATTAATCGGATTGGAGTATATGAATCCAAATCCACTCCATTTAATAAACGGGTAATCGGGTAATCGGATAATCGGATTTTAGGCATGATCCATATCCGCTGAAATGGATGGGATTCGTATTTAGATAAAATCCGATCCATCGACAGGCCTATGCAACAATTGACATGTAGATGATATATGTATATATATATATATATATATATATATATATATATATATATATATATATGTACACATCTAAATGATAAATTAAGTACAAAGAAACTTAATTTTAAGATTTAATATAGATTGGGAATATTTATAATAAATTATGTAGCAAAACTTAATTTTGGAACTTGAGTGGTAACTTTGAAATGATTTATGAATTAAGTAGTGAAACATAATTATGAAAGTTGAATGATGATTAGCCGTGAAATGATATATAAATTAAGTAGTGAGACTTAATTATGATGATTAAACATAACATATTTGAATGTTATATGAAAACTGAATAACATGCGAGAAATGTTAATAATGAAGCGTGATGTATGGGCGGTACAAGAGAGTAGACTTGATAAGATCGGTTATATGCTTTAGTAGAGATAGCTTGGGTATGATAGCTAGGTGGGCTAAGTATAAGAACGTTAGGTGTGCACATTAGATGAGAGGTGAGTAAACTCAACAGAGTGTGCGTGAACCTAACATGTATAATCAATAACCGATTTGAATTACGATAAATTACTTGTAAAATGTTTTCAAATGTTTTGAGTACTAACTCTTTCTATAAAAATGTTTTCAAAGCCTTTTAGTTGTCCAACCACATGGACTCCATACTTGATGGTTTCATTCCAGGGACTCAGAGATGTAGCATTGCGGGTGCTGGCAGGATTTTGAGTAGCCAATTCTTTCATTTGGATCTAGCATATGATATCACTCTTGTATATCGTGTTTGGACAATTGGTCTGTCATCGATATTATAGTTTCAGTTTTGTATCAGTTTTACTTTGTAGTTTGGACTTGGATTATTACTTGGTTTGGTTGTTTTCAGCCGATAACTTATTTGGCATGACTTTGATTCATTTACATATCATGATGATTTGGACTCTAATATATTATGAATGTTGTTTTATTTTTTGAACTAGTCATTTATCCTCTTTAATTGAAAGATAAAATTTGGTACCGTGTCTTTTGAATACTAGGTGGCTAGTAAAGTTTTAAAACGTTTTCGACAGTGATGCTAAGAGTAAAACATATAAGATTCCTATTTAATTTGATATAAGACTGATCACCCAGTATTTTTTAGGTGGGGTATCACACATCCCATGCTTGATTAGTCTCAACGACGTACTTAAGGTGATCCTTGGCATCGTCCGCATCTAACCGTAGAAATTCCCTGGAGCACATGGTTTCAACGAGTTGTTTGAAACATAAGGTTACACCATGTTGGAAAAAGGATATGAGTATCCATTTCTTGAAATCGTGGTGTGGGAACATATTAAGTAACTCGTTAAAATGATCCCAACATCTATGAAACGACTCATTCTCTTGTTGCTTAAATGTTTGAATTTGAGCTTTTATGGAATTGGTTCGATGTTGGGGAAAGAAATTCAGGAGAGACTTATCTTGCATATTATCCATGTTCTACTCGAGTTCAGTGCCAAAGATCAAAATCTGAGTCATCCCATTATGAACGAGGAATTGCCTCGCATTATACGAGAATATAATGCACCTAGAAGGACAGTTCTCTCAGGATATAAGATGTCTCTTACAGGGCGATACGATATCTCACCCTCAGCCATACCATAACTAGTATTATCAGACATTACGCTCTCTCTTAATGACTCGATATTCTCACTTGACGCCCTAGACGCATGACTCAAAGTGTGTCTCGTGATTGAGTTGGAGGGGGTAGGAGGTGGAACCCAATATTGTGGAACGCGAGGGGTGTGTGGGCTATCAGGATTGTACTCTACTATAAGATTTTCGTGAATTCTGGAAGGAGTGGATTGAGGAGTTGGTTGAGGAATTTTCATGTAAGGATTTGAGAGATTCTATATTTTTTTGCCATTTTATTTTTTTGGATTTTTTTTTGAATTATTGATTTTGTGATTTTTTTTGCTTTTTAAGAATTAGAGTTAAATTTTGGATTAACTCGAATTACCCTAAATGTCTACCTAATCCCCGGCAACGACGCCAAAAACTTGACGCCACTAATTAATTGTGTCGCTAACGCGTGTGATTACGGCTCAAGTGCATTCTGATCGCTCAAGTAATAATCCGGTAAACATGTTGTCGAACTCAAGGAATAGGACATAAGACGTAATGAAGGGAAGGAAAGCAAGTAACCTTTCGGTTGACTCAGAAAAAGAAGGAAAATAAGATTGTTTGTGAGACTTTCCTATCAACTAATGAAAATTAATTAAACTAATGAACTAACTACGCATGCAAGAATAAGTGAGTGATTTATAAATTAATGTGAGAAAATGGAGTTGAAGTACACTCCCCTGAACTATCAGTAATTACTTTAAACATAAAAATATAAAATACCTAATTCTCAATTCAAAGAATCATCAAATACTCTCTAAGAATTTGACATATGCAGATTTTACTCCTCACAATATCAAATCAAAAATTGTGTTTAATGAGAATGATTAATTATCAAAACTCATATTGCATCCTTAAACATTCTTGTTACCTAGGGCAAACGAAATTAAAAGACCTACAATATTTATTCCAATAAGAAATCACACCTTTTAATTGTTAATTAAATTTTATTCACTTTTAAATCCATTCGTAAAACATAGGTTGGGTTCATGTACCCCAACCCGCTAATAGCTTAGCCGGACATGGTGATGTGGTTGACAAACAAAATTCTAATGTTGCATGCGATCAAAATCATGATGAAACTATATTTAAACATGCATGGAGGTCTTTAATTCCTAGAAAATAAATAAAACTTGATGTATTGAAACTTGAGAATCAATCCACAGTTGTGTAATCGTAATGCAGGAATTCAAAACTACGATCCTTGCCTCCTTTTTCTCTTTACTCCTAGGTCAAAAACTGAGAACAAAAACTGAGAAAACTATCTCTAATATGAAACTACAAGTACCTAAGGTGATTTTTACAAGAGTCCAACTCTAATACAACTCCTAAAAAAATCGGCATTTAAAAGAAAATTCACGCATCGGGTCTGCCGAACCGGTTTAGGCGCATAGGCGAACCAGTTTGCCTTCGAACTGGTTTGAAGTGTGGTTTGGCTTAACTTGTTGTATTGTCTTGTTTCCTTTTTTTTCCTAGGATGTCTTTCTCAACTTTGAACTCTCACAACTCCTCAACCGTAGCTCAGATTTGGGTGTCATTTCTTCTAGTGTTATTGTGATTTCGTACTATTCAACTTTTCTTGAGGCTCCATTTCCAGACTAAGACTATAAAATTATAAAAATGCCCTTTAACTCCTCGTCATTGGTTTATTTCATGTTTCAATTTCTCTCTCGCGCTAACTTGGATGAAATACATGTAAAACACATGAGAGATACACAAAACACGAAATACTCGCCAAAGAGAGTTAGTTAGTAGTATAAATATGAGATAAATCGAGGATAATAAAAGGATCAAAATTAAGGGGGTAAATATTTCATATATACGCCTCATCACCGCCACATTTAAAAATAAATAAAAAATAGAAAAGAAGGTATATAAAAATATATAGGGTAAAAGTTAAATTAGTAAAAATTTTTGGGTTATTTTTATAAATACACTAAGCAAACCCATTCTTTAAAGCCTAATCTCTTAATAACAAAGCATAACAGTAACAAACAAAATAGCAACATATCGATTTTGTGAGGCCACTCCTACTCTGCTCCTCACTCACTTCAGTGGTCTCCTCACTCATTTCAGTGGTCCCCTCCCCTACTTCTCATTCTCCATTTTCGATTTTGTGAGGTCATTCTCCTCTCCTCACTCAGTTAGTCCCCTGCTTTTGATTCACCAACAACATGCAAATTTGTTTATTTAGTTGTTGAACTCTTTCTCTTATTGTTTATTTAATTGTTTATATATGTTAAATTTGTTTGTGGTAGTGTTTCTTTGGCTATTGAGATTCTAATTGTATATTTATCTAGGGTCTTTAAATTTGAATTTAGTTAGGATTTGTAATTTTAGGGGTATTAGAGTTAATGTTTAGAGTTAAAATTGAAATTAATTGATGTTAGTAATTTCCTCATGTTTTGCTATCAATTTTAGGAGGTATTGATGTTATGCTATGCTAATACTTTTTTTGGAGGGGATTATAATGACCTTAATTTTATATTGTCAATTTTTTATTATTTTTATTAGATTAAATAAATATCTTAGTAATTATTTGGTAGATACATAGGCTCAAAAAAATTTCGGTTCAGGAGCACCCTTCCCCGAATTCTGAAAAATACCATTAAATTAAGGGGTATATACCAAATACTCACTTAAATTTCTTTTAATATATGTATAGTCTAAGTATTTTTATTTTGCACCAAAAAGTCTTTCACTATGCAAAAATGTTTTACCATGCCGCTGGCGCGGACCTTTAAAGATAAGAGAATAAGAGACTTTTTGGTACAAAATGAAAGACTTGGACTAAATATATATTAAAAAATATTTAAGAGACTTTTTGATATTTGATTCTTAAATTAACCCTCGTTTTCGAAAAATCTTGATCATGTTCTTGTGTATATCTATCTACGTGTGTATATATATAAATATACGAATTAACATAATTTACGAAAGGGTTTTATGGTATACAACTAAGCGGCAAGCCCAAGCTTCATAAAGTGTCGAGAGGGTAAAAGGGTGAGCTTCCATGCATGCAACAATTTGTTGTGAAGATAGTTAGACACATGGCAGATATGATGTGGGATGCCACGTGAATCTTGTCCTCAACTGGTCGGGCACAAAGACGTAGCAAACGCACCCAAATACTCTGTATTTTGACCCGACACGTCTTCGTTAAAGTTGAACAATATAACTAGCTAAACGATCATTTATATGAACTCACACAACTATGAACAAGACAAAATTACACCCACTTTCAAGAATGGTCACAAACACTTTCGGTTACATATAAACTCGAGATCATCTTCAAGGAGTGAGACGTGTGAACAAGAAAATTATTCATCATCCCAAATCTCAAAATCTGAGTATGGCAGTCAATTAAGAGGCTTTATTTCTTACTCTTAAAAAAAGTTAGAATGTAAAGTAAATATCAAAACATTAATAAATATATCAAATTAACATCAGATAAATCAATAATATTTTGTACACATTGAAATTTGAATTTTTAAAATATTTGAAACATTCAACAAAAACAAAAAAAATAAATATTATTTATTTGATTTTAACCTAATACATTTTTAAAAATAACTTGTAGCCCTAGCAGTGTCACTAGACAATCTCCAAAGCATAATGTTATTTTCTCAACATATTACTTTTTTGAACTCTCCAAAGCATTCTACAAAATGTGAAAGTAGTCCCCAAAAAAACATTAGGAGTAAAATACTCTAGAATATGCATCTTCAGAAGCATCATATTTATGATTGGATTGACATACCAATTTCCACGGTACTTGAGTAGTTGGAATGCCGCGAAAATCCCATAATTTTTTACTTACATTTTCGTATATTTAACCTTTTTTTTGTTTTCGTTATTTAAATGATACTTGGGTAACACACAATATAAAAAAAATAATCAATGAACCCATAAAATGAAAAATATACAATTAAAAAATCCATTAACGATAGATAGAGACAGGCTTTACCTTGGTCATTATTACCCCGAACACTACACGCTAAAAATTCCCAGTGCATCTAGAGGAGGTTCATGGGGTGATCCTTTTATATATCTTTGGGTATGGGGCCATATGACTGGTGTGAAGGCATATTTATTATCCCTAGAAGATTATTTGATGGTTAGCGACATGGGACAACCTATAGTTATGCCTAGTACATGCGAGAAATCTCTAAAGGTAGTAGGAATATGCCTTCGTTATGTGAGGGCTTGTGAGTAGACCATTTATAATGTACGTGGTATGGATCGTACTTATGTGGATGTAGACTTAGAGATTTTTTGTTTTCCCAATATATTTATATACTTGAGATGTATAGAATCCGTAATAATGGAACCATAACCTATATTCGATAAAATGAATAATACATAGTCCGGTTCATTTGGGTTTGGGAATAGATGCATGAGATATTTAGGGTTGTTTAGGTTGGAATAACTTAAAAGAAACTCAAATATATGATGCATATATATATTGTAGCCCAAACTCAATTATAATCGTACTCTTCGTAAAATTGTAGTTAATGTTATTGTTGAACATTATTGTTGAATTACGTTTTCAGGAGATAGGTTGCCGATGCGGCCTTGTCCCTGATCCAGTCTTATCCTACTTTCAATTACTTACAAGATAGGATGTAGATGTCGAGCCTGATTGCTATTTATTTT
Organism: Sambucus nigra; assembly: GCA_949130495.1. Taxonomy (NCBI): domain Eukaryota; kingdom Viridiplantae; phylum Streptophyta; class Magnoliopsida; order Dipsacales; family Adoxaceae; genus Sambucus; species Sambucus nigra. Next base: position 57,096,158 of record OX422213.1, read on the forward strand.
ATTCCTATCTATTTATCAATCGAGTCGAGTTTATTTTTAGTAGTAATGAGTTGGTATTACTATTACTTTTGGGATGTCATTTTAGTATGAGATAGTTGTAGCTATGCGATGATTATAATATTATTGGTTGTTTAGGTATAAGATATTTTTTGGTTAACCTCTATTATGTTGAGTTGTTTTAAGCATTTAGTTTTATTTCTAGTCATGCATAGAATAATTATTTATACTTATATTTTAATGATATATCTTTCTTATTTGTTATAATTACAAGGTTCCATAAAGTAGTACCTCGTAAATACATCTCTTGTATAATCTCAGAGAAGAATGTAGAACCATATAAATATAATATTGAATTGAGTATTTTCACACTCACATAAAAAAAGGGCTATGCACAACCCCACATATAAACACCTGAATGACTATCCCTATAACTTTTAGGCATATTTCGTGTGTACTAGGTGTAAGATGTGGTTCTTGGAATACAATTAGCATCAAATGAGGTGTAACCCCTTATCAACATTGGGATTAATGCTTAGGACAATATTTAATAATGATAATAAATGAGGGCAAGAGAGACTCTAACATTAAACACTCAAGCTAGTATTAAATGAGATCTTCACACAATAAATATTGTACATACAATAAATAGATGGGACCAGCAAGCGACTTAGTAGGAGGGAGAAAGAGAAATCACTCTTGTCATAAATAAAGTCAAGGATGGAACTTCAAGTTCAGCTAGTGCTCAATGATAAGGACATTAATGGGTGTGGGAAGAATGCTTAGATAATTAATGTTCTTGCAGAGGCTCTCGTGTATGAGGGAAATCTAATAGAAATTCTAGATCAAGATTGTCGTCCTTATAAACAATTTGGTTGGTCTATTTATATGAAGGAAAGGTTGCTCGAGTAACCTTCTCGACATTTAATATGATTGGCCGACATTAAATTCTAAGGTACCGTAGCATTAAGTCGAAGATATTGCATTAAATGCATGGGATATTATATTTTGGCGGGAAACTTCCCAACCAGTTAGAAGCATGGTGGCATTAATGGGGACGTGATGTGGAAGCTCAAAGGTTTACCCTAGAATTACTATGGAATTAGATCTTGTTAACTAGGCCTGCCATCCTAAGGATAAACTCACTTGAGTGCCGTAACTTCGAGTACCTAAATGCCAAACGTTATGACCTCATAAAGAAGGTGAGCAGTGACCCCACTAGATGTGTGGTTACGTCAACCGAATGGATGGTGTATGTCTTTAAGGTTTGTCGGCTAGAAGGTAGCTCGATAATTGGATATGTTGTTTGTTGGCTAAGAAATATCTATAGGCATAATATATAAGAATGAGGTTCCTTGAGGAGGTTCCTACGAACAGGTTGAAGTCGTAGTAGCTCGACTAGAAGTGGCTCGAGCAACCATTTGTACTGCATGAAATTTTTCCTAAGTGTGACAAGAGGGTTGGTTGTTGCTTTCCCAATGTTTCCTTCTCCCAATCCTCCAAACCATGTCCCTACGAGATTCCCAAGAGGAGGTCATTCGATAGAGCATATGAGCTCTCCCATGCCCTTCAAGATATGGTCCCTTGAGAGTAATGAACAGCCTCATCCATATTACAAAGTAAACTTGTTAAATAAATAAAGTAAATGATCAAATACATTTTGCTGAATATTACAAAATATTATTATAGGAATGATTTTGGTCTTCGAAAGGAGTCCTTCGAGGAATCTTTGTCTTCCTTTTAAGTTGTTAAGTGCATAATCAACTCATCTAATCAATCTTTGGTGAGGACTCCCCCTGTATTTACCACTTCGTAGAGATATTAGTTTATTGCATGAAGAATTATATGGACGAAGTACTTGGTTGATCTTCAAATTTTTTCTGCAAAAATAGACAATATCCATAGACAAATAATCACATCACAATAAGCATTAAGTTATTCAGAAAAGAGAAGTGTGTGTGAGGAGCTTATGTAGCCCTTCTCCCAAACCACTTCGTGTTTTAAATACCTTATGATATTTTTGATAGCACCATTTCTTTACGGGACATTATGATTGCGTGTGACAGTTACCTTAGGGGAAGTGAAGAGATTTTGTTCAAATTTCCCCCAAAGCATTTCATCTCCCTCAACTTGAAGAACTCTAGGCATGCCTCATTATTAATTTTGCCATATCATATTTAAGGAGGTTGTCTCTTACTTTTATGTGCTTTACATGTAACAGATTTGGGGTTAGCACGTTTTCCCTCACAAAGGATACTCGCGCGTCTCTTCTTGAAGCGCCATCATTGTGGCTTTCGAATTAATACCCCTACGCGTTCATGCAGGACATACAAGGGAACCTGATCATCACCATATTTCCCAAAGTACTGTCATTATTCCTCCTGTTGGGTCTTATGCTTCCCCTATAAAAAGGAAAACTTGCATTTTTAAACCATCATCCTCGGGTTCATTTGTAATCATGTGCTTAAAGAGAGAGATTTTAATACTTTCCTTTTGCCTTTGTTCCAAACCCTAACCATTCACTTTTCTTCCCTTTCTCCCTTTTCTGTATCCATGGAACCCGTAGTGAAGAGAACTCCTTCTCCAAGGGGCGTTCCCCCTTACCCAAGCACTCCAAAACCAGTGGGAATGCTACCATCGTGCGCCATATTTTGGTGATTTCGATCGTTTCTAGACACTAGCTGAGCATTTCCCCAATAACCTTATGTCAATAGAGCCGGTGAATCTACAGATGGAGGAGAGCAACAATGTTGATGATTTTGACTACATCCCCGCCTCCACCATAATTCAAATTCCTTTTGAGCGAGGTGATTATCCTTTTTTAAAGGTGGAGTTTGAGTCCACCTCAGGTACTTGCGACTATATCCATGCTAAGTATCCTATGCAGTTGGATTTAATTGGCTTGTCTTCTACCAGCTGGTTGGGTGATCTCACCTTTGCAAAGAACAATAATATCCTTCAGTTGCTTGTGTCTCGATGGAGCCATCGGTACCACATGCTTGTTGTTTATCAGGGGTAATTTACCATTGATTTCGAGTATATCTATGAGATTTTAGGTTTGGAAGAAGTTTGTTTTTATACCTTCTTCGAGGAGGCCATTTTGAGCACTGAGAAGGCCACTCGGGCAGAACTGGAGGCAGTGGTGAAAAACTGAATGGTAACCTATAACAAGTGCACTTATTCGTAGGTGATCTGATATTTATACTTCATTAAGGATAAGGCAGTGATCAAGGCTCATTAAAGGGCTAAAGAGAATCCAAAGGGGAAGCAGGTGTTTGAGTATCCCCCAATTGGGAAAGGATTTGGTTTGAAGATTGAGATTGCTGGTTATATGATAGGTTGGGTTTCGCTGCGACGTTACGTCACTGACGCCGATCGTTTTATATTTGGCTCATCAACTCTATACGAAAACCTAAAATATGACTATACTCTTTTAAGGAAGTATAGCGGCCAGTCTGGGTATCGAATCCACAAAGACAAGTTGCTAGAATATTATTTGGTTTATTACTTCTTAATAAAAGTGTAAAAGGTAATTTTTCTAACTAAAAAGAAAAGATAACAAAAGGAAATGATTAAACTAGGTGAGTGTAAATTAAACTAAATGAACAAAGAGAATAAAAACTATAGGTTGCATCACATATCCCTCACCTAGAGTTAATTAGTATAAAATTGTTATATGGGTCGACGAGTTATTAAGACTGCGTCTCGTTTTGTCAATTAATTAAATCAAGAGTTGTCACACCCCTATATTCTCATAAAAGACTAATAAGATTTTGGCGTCAACAAATACCCCAAAAATTATGCACGCAAGGTCGTAAATACGGAGCATACATGATATACCCCCGTTAAATCTCCTAGGCGTAATAACTAGGACAACCCACTAGAAATAAACACGTAAAACTCCATCAGTAAAGCAAGGCAACACATCAACCCTAGGTGAGTTCAATCCGACACAATCTAGACTAAACTAGCCACTAAGCATGATAAACAACATAAATAAACCAACTAATTAAATTACATTAAACAAATTAAACTAGACTTGAAATAAATGAAAAGCATAAAAAACTAGGGCACACAGCTTAAACGACAGAAAAGAGACAATGAATAGTAATAGGATCTTACATTATATGGATACACCAAAGAAAATGGAGGAGAGGGGTACTCCACAAATATCTTTAAAGTTCTCTAACCTAAAATGAAATATATCCCCCAAAGAAAATCCCTAACACTCTATTTATACCCCAAAATAAACCCCCAACAAAACCAAGCCAAATCCCCCAAAATAAGTCAATTTTCTTCCATATATGATGGTCCTGTTCGACCTCATGTTTGGGGATGGTTGATCTTGGTTTGGGGATTTGCCTTGGGTTGTTGACATCCCTTTTTTCCTCTCCGAACCAATTTTGACGCGTTGTACGGAAATGGCCATAACTCCCTCATACGAAATCAAAATGATGCATGGTCGAAACTGACGCGAAGCTAATTAAATTATCTACGTGATTATGTTTTGAAACCCTCCAAATTATGCAGTATGAAGTTACCAAAATTCCTTTAAAGTAGAAGAAAATATCAAAACCTTCCGAAAATGGCCATAATTTCCTCATTCGGAGTCAGAATGACGCACGGTCAGTGGCCGCGCAAATATAATTTGATGATATACATGTTGGGAAATTCATTCCATACAAAATAGTGAGTTTGAAAAGATCATATTTCCCTTTATTAGCTTTCGACGATGGAACTTCTTCGAAATAAAACTGAACCTCACTTTTAGCGTTTCAATACCTAAAAAAGCACAATTAACCCTTGAAAAACATATATATGTCCAAATTTTAGGTTTTCTGGTTAACGAGCATAAATATAGACACTAAGAATGTAAAGTTCTAGAATGCATAAAGATAAATGGCATAAATATGCAATATTCGTGATGTATCACTATATTTGGGTCATGTTGTCGAAGATATTTCTTCCCGGTAAGCCCCATGACTACCCCAAAAAGGATTTAATTAACATGGTTATTCGCATGGCCAATGACATCAAGCTCCCTCACTGCCATAACTCTTGGTTCACTATACCCATGGTTAGATCGCGTGCAAGCTAATTCAGCTCGGAGCATTGGCAGGTTTGATGTCTCAAACTATGCCAATCAAGTGCTATTGATGACTTTTATCTATGCCCATTTCCTAGAGTGTGCCTCGACTGGTAATTACCCCAGTTTTCATCCCATTAAGGCCCCCCCGAATCTATTCTTGGAACCATAAGAGTTACAAGAAGCCCTTTATCTCTTTAATTGATAAAATTGAGAAATTTGTCCCTCGCCCCTATGTTCGGGTGGATCAATTTTTTACAAATAATATTTTTACAGACAAGGAACATCTTGTTACCCCTATCGAGGAATATTTAGTCAAGAATTTTCATTTGAACAACGTTCTTCTGTTGTTAAGCCCCTCATATCTGCCTTCATAAACATAATGGTCCTTCTTTTATTCCATCTACTGCCCAAATAGTGTGGTTATGCAGTTTGGTTAAGATCAAGGTAACCCCATGCTAAATCATTTCATCTCTCATAAGCCTACATGTTTCTTGTTCCCCTGTAACAATTTTCTTACCTCTACCGCCGTTAAACTTTATTAGAATTTTGCTTCCAACCTTGTTATCCCGAGTAAGAGATCCTGAAGGAGAAGGTCTACTACGTACTTGACCATATTTTGGGAAAATCAGTTGGGTCATTTCCAAAAAGTAATCATCTTAAAGAACCTCAAAACCCTAATGTTGAAAGGTTTCCTTTGACAGAGTTGGGATTGAGGAACTGCACTACCTCTAGCTCCCTGTTCTTTCTTGGTACCACCAATAGTTATATCCTTTTTAAGTTACCTCCATTGCCCCCTGTAGAGCAAGCTATTGTAAAAAAGAATAAGGTAGCGCAGTCTTCAATTCCAATTGAAGTAGTTGCTATTGCCCTTGGTCCCTCAAGACCAGTCGGAGGGGTGACACTCCTTATGCGTCTTCGATTATGGAAACTGTGAGGGGTACAAGGAACGATCACCAGAAGAATCTCAAGGTTACCCAAGAAGTATCTCCAAATTTAACTCCCTATTCTAAGGTTGTTCATCATGTTAACCAGATGTTCGATCATCTTAGACACACTTGGGATAATTTTTCTGAGGAGGATATGGCTTTTATATCAACCCAGATGGCCTCTAAAAGGCTTTCTTATACTCCTGCAACTGCTGAAGGTAAAAGGAAAATAATGTTAACTAGTCCTATTAAAATTATGTTAGAGGAGGCAGGTGAGAAAAATGATGAGGAGCATTCGGAGGAAGAGGTAGTTATTGATGAAAAAATGGTAGGTAATGATGATGAAAATGAGTATGAGGAGGAGGAAGGAGATAAGGAAGAGGAAGAGGAGGAAGAAGAGGAGGAGGAGTAAGACTCTCCCATCATTCGAAGGTGTAGGTTATGAAGGATGGTTTCATCCTCCAAGCCTGCTTTGCTTCCTCAAGACTATGAAGTTTTGGAAGATGTTCTTGCGGAAGAGGTCTGCTTGCTAATTTCCTCCAATATTTGCAACTTCGATTCCTTTTTCCTTATAATATTGAATCCTATTACCCATATTAAGGTTGAGGTTCGAGGTGACTATCATGAGTATGTTGAATTTGGTGGTGACTGTGAGGGTCCATTAGTGGAGGAAACTGGATTTTTATGTGTCTCGAAGGAAGCTCTGCCAAAGGGGGCAGCTGCCCCTATAACCTCGCAGGTAACTGTAAATTTCCCCCTAGAGTTAGATAAAGTGCTTTGTTCTATTCAGTCCAATAATGTCTATTCGCCTGACTCTGCCTTCTTACGTCGGTCTTGAGGAACGTGTTCATGAGGAAGGTGTTGTTAATTTGAGAATTGGAAAGTTTCGTATGGCTGTTGTACCATCTATTGTGGTAAACTCCTTTCCTTTTCTTTTTGAACTCCTCATGTTGTATTCTTATTGTTCTCATATCGTTCTTTGTTTGTCTTTACAGGTTTCACTCCCCAAGAAAACTTCCCCACTGGACCCTCCTCCCTCTAATGACTAATTCTTGGTTACTCTCTTTGGGCTTTCAATCCTCAACCCTGAGGGAGAAGAGATTGTTGCTCCTGGTTAGTTAGGAGGTGGGAAAGAATAATTTTCTAAAGTTGGAGGTGTTTCTATTATTCCCTTAGAGCAACATCCTGTGGTATCTTTAGGAACTTTTTATTAGGAGGAAGATCTGGTGCAAATAGCCAAAAAATAATTCGCTGATGATCAACAACCAGAGGTATGCTCTTCTTTTGTGTAACTCCTGCATTTAAATGTTATTAGAATTTCATAATAAATAGGACTTTGAATATCCCATGAGCGAGGGTCAAGCGCACTAACTTATATTGGACTTTAAATCTCCCATAACCAAGGGTCAGGCTGTTCAAGTCATACTGGTCTTTAAATCTCGCATAACCGAGGGTCAGGCAGGCTAAGTTATATTGGACTTTAAATCTCCCATAACCGAGGGTCAGGCGGGCCAAGATATGTTAGGCATTAAATCTCCCATAACCAAGGGTCAGGTGGGCCAAGTTATATTGGAATTTAAATCTCCCATAATCGAGGGTCAGGCGGGCCAAGTCATGTTGGTCTTTAAATCTCATATAACTGAGGGTCAGGCGGGCCAAGTTATATTAAACTTTAAATCTCCCATAACCGAGGGTGAAGGGGGCTAAGCCATATTGGTCTTTCAATCTCCCATAATCGAGTGTCGGGAGGGACAAGTTATATTGGAATTTAAATCTCCCATAACCGAGGGTCAGGCGGGCCAAGCCATATTGGTCTTTAAATCTACCATAACCGAGGGTCAGACGGGCCAAGTCATATTGGTCTTTAAATCTTCCATAATCAAGGGTTAGGCGGGCCAAGTTATAGTGGACTTTAAATCTCCCATAATCGAGGGTCAAGTGGGCCAAGTCATTTTGGTCTTTAAGTCTCCCATAACCGAGGGTCAGGTGGGTCAAGTCATATTGATCTTTAAATCTCCCATAACCGAAGGGTGGGAGGGCCAGGATATATTGGACTTTAATTTTTCTTGTAATCCGGTTTGTATATTTTTCTAACTTGATAATTTCTTCCTTTTCAGGTTGAAGTTGAATAGTCTAATGTGTGCGATCCAAAAGTTTAAGTTGTTGCGTGTTTGATTGCTTAGGCAAGGACAATGGCTAGTTTGACGGCGATAGGCGAGGCCTCTGGTTTATAAGTTCATCTAGTTGCTCCAACTATTGGTGAGGTGCCCGAGATAGTTGCTTCTAGGCTAAAATAAAGTGACAGCTCTTCGCACACTCGACGCGCTTCTTCCACCGATAGTGTTTTCAGTGTGCACCATCCTGAGGCTTCCCCTGAACTGGTTGCTTATCTCGACTATATGTCCTAGCCACTATTTTAGATGAAATCCTCAACACTCCTCAACACTCTCTGATACTATTAAGGTTTTGTTAGGGAAAGTAAATCTTCTTATCAGTGATGGATTTTCATTGCCTTGGTTGGTGAAGCTTCTACACGATTTTAAGAAGTAAAATCTACCTGCTCTTTATGCCTGACTGTAAATCTCTCATTAGTCACAGGTGGCTATCTTGGAGGAGCTAATAAGTTTGGAGACTGATTTGGTTATGTCTGAGAAAAAGGTTGAGGATGCTAGCAATGTTGTTGCCGAAGTAGAATATAAAATATTTATGTTTATGAAAAAATTTGATGATGTTCATAAGAGGAGGAGCGTCCTCATAAGGACTTGGCCGATATAGTTTCTGACCAAAGTAACCTTGAGCAAATACTTCATCGACCCCAAAATCGTCTTCTTGGATCGATCAACCCGTGCTTCATAGTGGTTGATCCTGATAATTAACATCTTATTTTTTATTTAAGTTGTCCCTTCTTTTGTGGTTTTTACTTCCTTTGGACTCTTATGGCATGTAACCTAATATTTCTTTCTATCTCTGAACAAACTATTTTTCATTTTAGTTATCTTCCTTTTATGTCTTGCTTAAATATTGAACGTGCCACCACATCCATCAAATTACATTATGTATAATAAGAAAAGAAAAAAAATGGACCAAAACTTTCAAGACAAAGATGACTTTATACCATGTTAAATAGATGATCCAACATTTACAGGGAACATTATCTCAAACAAGTACTAACAAAACATAATGAAATAAATTGAAGTCTTCGGTGAAAATTGAATACATTCAAACTAGTAAGTTTTGAGTCATTTGTTGTTCAGTTTAAAAGTGACATCATCCTCCACTTTAGATATCTCGCAGCTAATTGAATCATGAGATGATCTAACGATGTAGGGCCCTTCCCAGTTGTATTCAAACTTGGGCAATGAAAGTCCCCTGATGTGCCTTATGCAAGCTCTCAAGACTAAGTCCCCTTCCTTGAACTTCCTTGGACTCACCATTTGATCATAGGACTGGACAACAGTTTTCTATACATTTTGAAGTGCCTCGTAGTATTGTTTCTATCCTCCTCTAGAGCTTCGAGTTGTACATGGCGGCTATGGGAAAGCATGGCACTGAGTAAGTTATATCAAGCAGAAGGTACCTCGATTTCTACTGGCAAAACATCTTTCGAAATTCTCTTACTAAGTTGTTTAACAAAGGTTAAGTCAGTTAAGTAAGATATGAACACAAATTGTGTTTGAAGGTTATGAACAAGATATTTGCGATTCTTGAAATTAGTTTATAGGTTTAAAAAATTAAGTCTATCTATGCAGTTGTAGGCTTGAAGAAGTAAAAACACACACATGAAAGAAAGATTTTTAATGTGGTAAAACCCCACCCAATTAGGGAAACATCCATGGAGGTCTCTACACCTCAAAACAAAAATCCACTAAAATAGAGTTTTTGATTACAAGCATTTAACAAACTAAACACACATTAAAAAAAGTCTATTCTAAGTCAATAATTATCTCCTTTAGGTTGTACTGACTTCTTTAAGGCTCTGAAGTGGTCTGTGTCGTTCTTTATCTTATCTCCTTTGCTCCTTAGTCTTTAAGTTTACTCAAATTATTGAAATCTCTGAACCAACAACACTATTTAAGTGATGTTATGTGACTGTGATGCGAGTGTAGTGCTTAAAGAAATGCATGTACTATGAAATGCAGCTTTCTTACTACTGGAATTAGGTTTGATCTTGACATCTTAATATTTTCAGATCGATGTTCGAAATAACCTTTAGAAATGAAGTTCCTTTGAATCTTATTTATATACAAGTTTTAAAAAATGAAAAACTCATAATATCTGAAATGAATAAACCCTTATTTCAGTTTTGTAAAACAAAATAGATATGTTGGATATAAAAAATAATACAAACATATACAAAATAAATCCAACACAAGAGAATGATTCTAAACAAAGAAATCAACCTATATCTATGTGGCTGTATCACATGAACTGGATCTACAAGTTTCTATAAACAAAAACGAGATCTTGTTCTAGTGAGGCTGTTAGGTGAGAGATTAAAACCAAGAGGATATGAAAATATGAACCAGAAACCCTAAACTCTCACATATATTTTTTGGGAAGAAATTGGTAGAGTTTTGTTTGGATTTATATATTTTTTCTTTTATATTTTTCTCTCTCCTCTCTTTTTTCTCTCAAACATTTGTCTCTCAAAACATTGTGATGGTTGAGACGATGGGTCCTATTTATACTGGTGGTGGAAGGATCTAGAAACTCTAGGGAAATCAACGACTTGGATTTGTTTGACTGTTCGAATACAAATCGTGTGGCTCACATTGCACCGCACAAACTAAAGTTCTGATTGGTTTATTTTAATGACACAAGGATCAACCAAGGATACATGCAGACCTTTGATAACACTTGATCGAAAGTTCCAGGTTGAAAATAATGTATATGAGTATGAGAAAACACAGATCCCTCCCTCGAGATATCATCACGTGTATAGTTACTATGAACTCGCAGATGCGTGTTTTGGTCTTTTATAAAATATCATTTGCCCCCACAACATTCTCAAGCAGTTTTGGATTCTACCCAAGGTAATTTTTAGGCTGAAATAATATTTACAATTTAGACACAAACATTTTAAAACACTAATTTTAATTTCGTAAAGATAGATTTTAAATGTTTTAAAAATTCCTCAAAATGCTTAAAAATGTAGAAAAGTTATTTTAATCCAATTTAACACACACACCTCATATATGCAACGAATATTAAGAAATGGAATCCTAGTGTGTTGTGTTGTTTTTTTTCTACCTAAATATCAATTAATCTATGCTGAAGTGGGCAATTTAACATTCTTGAAGAGGCAATGAAGGGAATAAGGTGACTCAAATTTTGTCTTCTTTTCCAAACTAGATGATCTCCTATATATTACAGACTCAAGTGAGTCATATATATAGTGTGCTTCAATCTACCCCTTTGGAAATGAGAGAAAAAATCTCTTTTGAGTTATCTAGGACTCGTAGGGATAACAAACAAAATAAGAAAACCATATTGCTATACAAAATTCTATCTACCCCAAATCCTAGAAATGAAAAAGTACACAACTCAACTATGTACAGACCAATACCCTAAATGTATCTGATGAAAGTAATGGTACTGAATCCTGAAAATAAAACAACTCATGGAAAAGATCAAGGATTTTCATTGAATTATACAATAAATGTTCAAAATGGACTCAAATATCTCTCTCCCATTTTGTCTCAAATGGACAAAGGGTGAATAATCACAAATAAGCATATCTGAAGAATAAAATGAATTAATCATCCTAATTTATACAACGGGTCTCTACACGGATCTCCCACATTAAACAGATATAGGAGGCATCTTTTGTCATTTTTCAAACAACCATGCCCTATATCCTCAATGAGCAATTTTAAGCATGAGAGTAACCGGAGGATATAATAATATGTGATAAATCTTATTTAGGAATTACCATACTAATGGATTTTCTTAATGATTCAAATCGTATATTACCCAAAGGTTTAGTAAACAAATCAACTACTTGATATTTAGTAGGTAAATAATTTATCTCCAATTCTTTCGATTGGATGTATTATTTTAATATGTTTTGTACGGGAATGTTGAACGATATTCTTAGAGATATTTATCGCACTTTTATTATCGCAGTATAGGGTGAGGTTTTCTTCTTTAATGCCATAATCATTTAGCATTTGCTTAATACCCATTAGTTGAGTGCAACAGCTTCCAACTGCTATATATTCTGATTCGAATGGGAAAGTTAAGTGAAATTTTTCTTTTTACTACTCCATCCACGAAGTTATTACCTATGTAGTAACATGCACCTAATGGGCTTTTGCTGTCATCAGAACACCTAGCCCAATCAGCGTCAGTGTATCCAATAATTATGCTAGATGTGTCATTTGTGTAAGACATTCCTATGTTTATTGTACCTTTAACATATTTGATAATACATTTGACACATAGAAGATGACTTTCCTTAGGAGTTCTTTGATAAAGTTCACAGACACATACAACATACATTATGTCTGGACACGAGGATGTGAGGTATAACAAGATACCGATCATACTTATATATTGGGTAGGGTTTATAGGTTTCCCTTGTTGGTCTTTAGATAGTTTGACTGGAGTACTCATTGGAGTCCTAGCTCCTTCATCATTGTTTAATCCAAATTTCTTTACTAACTCTGCATCATATTTTGATTGAGAAATCAATAGCCCATCTGAATTTCTCTTGATCTGAAATCCTAAGAAACATTGTATCTCCCCCATAAGCGACATCTGGAACTCCCGTGCATAATATCAAAAAATTATTTAACCTCGGTAGAGGCGGTAGATCCAAAAATAATTTCATCTACGTAAACTTAAGCTATTAGGAATTGTTTGTTAAAATGTTTAACAAATAATATATGGTAATTGTCGCCTCGTCTAAACCCTTTATTGATTAAAAAGGTTAACAAGAGTTCATACCAGGCCCGAGGGGCTTGCTCTAAACCATATAAAGCCTTTTTCAATCGATATACATGATTCGAGTAATAAAGATCAATAAAAACTTTCGTCTATTCAACATAAGTTTCCTTTGTAAAAATTCGTTAAGAAATGTAGATTTAACATCCATTTGATAAAGTGTGAATTGCAAATGACAAGATATAGCTAAGAGGAGTCGAATAGATTCAAGGCGAGTAACAAGGGAAAATTTCTCTGATGATACGCAAATATTGCGTATTTCATACTCCGAACCTACGCATTTTAGCCCCCTCGGGTATCTTATTCCCTATATTTATGCTCGTTAACACAAAAACCTCGAATTTCTACGCTAACATGTTTTGAAGGGGTTAATTGAGCTATAGGTATTTGGATGCTAAGTATGAAGTTTGGACGCATTCCACTCGATTTTTGTACATAACCGCACGTTCAGGGGCATTTTAGTCTTTTCATAGCTTGGGCACCTGACCTAACATCTCCACGGAAGTTGTAGCCCTCCTCGCTAGCTTCATGTGGCTGTGAACGTTGCGCAATTCCAAGTCCGTATGAAGAAGTTATGGCGATTTCAGCGAAGGGAAAAGCATTAAAATCAAAAGAGGAGGAGAAGAGGAAGAAAAGAAGAATGTAGGGTGCTACTTGGCTCACCCCTGCTTGATCGATCGATCGATCGATCCTCCTGTACAGTCGAAATTTAGCCTTGATCGACCGATCGACCCTTTTTGTCGATCGATTGATCCCTTGTTTTCAGGATATATTTTCGCATTTCTTTTCTTTTCTCTTTTCTTTTCTAATTTAATTCCAACTTACTATATAAAGAAATTTTGATGTAATGAACAGATATACACGATTTTAGCTTAGAATATCTTAGGGTTTGGGTGATTTGGATAGTTCTTCTTCAATTTTTCTTGAATTGACACCCTATTTGGGTTGAATGTTGTACTATTCATCATCTTCTCCATTAATATTATTTTTATTTCTTCATTTCTTTCTTTCTAGTGTAATTTACATGCTTTGTTAATTAGATTCACATGCTTTCTTTACACGCTTTCTAGGTAGATTTATCGCGTTTATTTACACGCTTTCATTTATCGCATTTTTACAATGCTTTCTAGCTAATTTAAATTAGGTTCATCTTGAATTGAACTCACTCGAGTTAACGCATTGCTTGGCTTTGGTGATAGGGTTGACGCCGAAATCATATTAGGCTTTTATGCGGATTTAGGGGCGTGACAACCCTTGGTTCAATTAACTATCGAAACGAGATGCATTTGTAATAACTCGTCGGCCCATTTAACAATTTTATACAAATTAACTCGGGTGAGGGATATTCGATGCAACCTATAGTTTACTCGCTTTGTTAATCTAGTTTCAATACCCTCGCCTAGAATAACATTTCCCTTTTATGCATCTTTTCTTTTTTAGTTTGTAATTCACCTTTTACACTTTTATTTCAGAATATTAAATCAACTGAATTCTAGCAACACGTCCTTGTGGATTCTCGATACCCGACTTACCGCTGTGCTTGCCCCGCAAGTGTAGTCGTAATTTAGGTTTTTGTATAGTCGCGGCGAAATAAAAAACAACGACTGTGCACTTTACACGCGCACACTTCTCGAGCGCTATCAAAATGGCGCCTTTGCCGGGGACTTATTTGTTTTAGACTTTTTTGATTTAGTATTTCATAGTATTTTCTTTCTATTTGTATTATTTGCTAACCTTTTTGCAAGACTTCCACATTTGATCACTTAGAAATGCTCAAATTTTTCCCGCGCGCACCTACTTTGTGGAATCCGTCACCTCGAGCCATTTTTTGGGGTAAGCATGTCTTATTCCAATTCTTTCGCTAATCCTTGTCATAATTCTCAAAATTCTCGCAAGCCTATGACTTTTGGTGAATACTTATAATCCCAAAGTATAACAAATTCAAATATGACTTTGGACGAGTATAACGAAAGTCAAAATTTAGGTTATTGGAATTTTGATGATGATGATAATGATTTTGGGCCTTTACCTCCTTATAACAAGAATTTTGAAATGAATTCGAATAGCTTTAAAATTTTCTATCATAATGAGGTTTCGTTTAAGTCCGATGGAAACTTTCAAAGTTCCCATTTTCATGCATCCGCACCTCGACCCCTGTCATTCAGTGAGGGTTTGCGTATGTATGAGAATGAGAAAATTCAAAATTGTTATCAGGTTGAAAATCATTCATGGGAACATGAATTGGATTTATTATTTGAGTCCGACGATGATTTTGCTTCCGAGACTTTTGAAGTCGAGGAATGTTTTGAACCAAATGAGGTACTTGTGCCTACTTTGGAACAAACCATTATAGACTTTGCCCATTGCATAATAGATATTGAAAGTGAGGATGAAAATTACGTAATATCTATTTGCAATGAAACGATTTCTTCTTTGGCCCGCAAAGAAGTACATTTCATTGAAAATGATATTATTTCCTCCGAAACTAAAAATTCATGCTATAATGATTCATCTCATGAGTTTGAATTTCTTTCATCCCCATTTTCATTCTCTATTATCACACCGTCACAAGTACCCGATGATTCAGTTTCAAACTTTAATGTTTTAAACCGTTTCGCCGATGAGGAGTACTTGCTCTAGTCTCCTTCCATGATCGCATCCGTGCCTTTGCGTGCGCCGCCTGCCATTCCAATTTCAAAATCCTTAGGAGGATATTTGGCTTTTCTCGATCCCCACATATTTTTGTCACCCGTTCAATCCAAACCCCCCATCGTCCCTCCAAAACTTTTAATTGGTGATGGTTCCTTTGTTACGCCTAACACATGCCTTCCGTTGTTCAAATGAAATTCATATTTTTTGGAGGGCATGCTTGTATGTGAGGGTACACCGGTTATCCTCCAAAGTTAAATCATTTTCATGGTGGACCCTTAGTTATTTAGACCTCTAGTGTATAGTTAGTGTGAAGTCTAAATAGTAGGTTATATAGTTAGCTTTTTATTCTTTCTTTCTTTTTATTTTTCTTTCCTTTTTAATTTAGTTTATTGTAATTAGTAAACTTTCAATTTTTTGTTTTTGCTATGCTCTTTACTAACCTATTTTGTAGATTCTTTGGACTTGTTCTTATGGGGATCGCTCCAATTTTGGGTAATATCGCTCTTTTCCTCTCTTTGACTTGGTTCTTAATGTATATTGAGGACAATGTCAGGTTTTAAGTTGGGGGTGTGGGATATTCTATCCATTTATTTATTTAGTCCATGTTTTTGCTCACATGTTAGTTACTTAGTATGCTTTTCTTAGAAAAACCCAAAAGTTTCAAAAAGATTTTCTTTCCTTTTTCTCGTTTTTTGGGCTTTTTGCCTTTGTTTTTGATGATAAATTTCAATAATTGCCCGATCCAATTGACAATCGAATGATGCATGTTCTCGATATTAGAAGTTATTAGACTTTAGTCTTAATTATTGATATTATGAATAACTTCATGAATTGAAATTTAATCCCATGAGCACATGCACTTTCATTGTTATATTGATTTGGTTTAAGATTTTTATAACACGGTAATCTCTTGTTGCATTGTATATACTTACACCGAGTAATCTTTGTACCTTTCTTCATTTGTGAGTGTATACGCTATTCTTTTCTCATTGAAAACGTTGAATTCATTGGTAATCTCACTATTCTTTCATTTGATCGTTCATGAATTGAGTTCACATATAAATGTGTTACTTGAGCATGATTTTCAAAGTTTGTTTTGACTCAAGAATTACGTAAATTTTTGGAGATGATCATAGGCCATCTTTGTTATATCACCCATATTAGCCTTGACCTCACCCTTATATGTTTACCCTCGTTAACCCCTTTGAGCCTAAATATCAGCCTTTCGTTTCATAACCCCATTCTCATAACAAACTTTAAATTGGAGTTTTAGCCCATACATACACATTCCATACCTTTATTTGGATTGTTACTTGGAATTGAATGATGTTGTTTTGATGTCGGTTACAATTTTGGCATATGAGAGTGTGATAAGTAAAGAAAAGAAACTAGTGAAAAAAGTGAAGAAAAAGAGAAAGCAAAAAAAGAAAAAGAAAACAAAAGAAAAAAATGAGAAAAAGAAGAAAAGAAAAATAAAGAGAAAGTTGTAAATGTTGTATATAGTTCAATAAGCTTTGATTACTCTCCCTGATGATATATCTAATGCCATTTTGGAACTCGTTTTTCAATTTTGATATTGCCCGCTATTTTCCATTATTCTATGTTTTTCATTCCGAACACTTTGAATCCGTACATACATTCCTTCATTTCGTACCCTAGCCATACCTACATGATAACCCTATTAAAGTCCTATGTGATCTTAGGTTGATGTAATTTGAAAGTCATAATAGTTTTGATAATCTATAAAAATACATTTCGCCTCTTTTAATGTGCGGTATCTTTCATTGAGATTACAGTTTTTAATTTTATATATAGCGTTCTTCATTTGTGACATATGTGCGGCCCAGTTTCCATTTGAATTTACTCTTTATGCCCGCATGTTCCGTGTGTTACCTCCCTGTTTCGAGTGAATTCACTTGATGAGTGTAATTCCCGTGAGGATTGAATGTATGCTTGTGTTAATTTAGTATCCGATTTATTTATGTTTTTGCCAAATCAAACTGTGCATGTGCTCGCTCCCCTCCCACATTTTAAGGTTTCAATTCTATGAGGTGCATTCTATAATGTTAATGATTTGGACTTTTGTTTGAATTCATTCAATTTTAATAATGCGTATGAAATCCTTTTCTCTATTTTTGGGCTTGTCGCATGTTGGGTTGGGCATATTTTCAGGAAACCATTTGATGTTTGTGGGTATCATCCCTGAAAACCCTCACGAGACGACACTCGTCCACTAGGGTGACCTAGGAGTTTAACGGCTTATTGCATATGCTAAATGAAATCGAATCGCCCGCGAAAGTGGCCTTATGATTTTATACCATACTTTTGTACTATCTCCTACTTTGGGTTTGATTGTAGTTCTTGTTGAATCGTACTTCATTGCTAGGGACTAGCAATGTGTGAGTTAGGGGGTGTGGTGATACGCAAATATTGCGTATTTCATCCTCCGAACCTACGCAGTTTAGCCCCCATCGAGTAACTTATTCCATATCTTTATGCTTATTAACCAAACAACCTCGAATTTCTACGCTAACATGTTTTGCAGGGTTTAATTGAGCTTTTATAGGTATTTGGATGCTAAGTGTGAAGTTCGGATGCATTTCGCTCGATTTCCTTACATAAGTGCACGTTCGGAGGCATTTTAGTATTTTCAAAGCTTGGGCACTTGGCCTAACATCTTCACGGAAGTTGTATCCCTCCTCGCTAGCTTCGTGTTGCTGTGAACGTTGAGCGATTCCAAGTCCGTATGAAGAAGTTACGACGATTTCAGCGGAGGGAAAAGCATTAAAATCAAAAGAGGAGGAGAAGATGAAGAAAAGAAGAATGCAGTGTGCTTCCTGGATCACCCCTGCTTGATCGATCGATCGACTCTTTTGGTCGATCGATCGATCCTTTTTTATAGTCAAAATTTTGCCTTGATCGATCAATCGACCCTTTTTGTCGATCGATCGATCCCCTGTTTTCAGGAGATATTTTGGCATTTCTTTTCTTTTCTCTTTTCTCTTCTAATTTAATTCCAACTTACTATATAAACCAATTTTGATGTAATAAACAGATATACATGATTTTAGCTTAGAATAGCTTAGGGTTTGGGTGATTTAGAGAGTTCTTCTTCAATTGTTCTTGGATTGACACCCCATTTGGATTGAATGTTGTACTATTCATCAGCCTCTCCATTAATATAGTTTGTATTTCTTTATTTCTTGCTTTTTAGTGTAATTTACATGCTTTGTTAATTAGATTCACATGCCTTCTTTACACGCTTTCTAGGTAGATTTATCGCGTTTATTTACACACTTTCATTTATCACGTTTTTACGATGCTTTCTAGCTAATTTAAATTAGGTTGAGCTTGAATTGAATTCACTCGAGTTAACGCGTTGCTTGGCTTTGGTGATAGTGTTTATGGGTCTATTTCGGGTGCATTGTCCTAGTTATTGTGCCTACGAGATTTGACGAGGCATATCATGTATGTCCCATGCTTACGACCTTTCGTGCGCAATTTCTGGGATATTTGTTGACGCCAAAATCATATTAGGATTTTATGCGGATTTAGGGGCGTGACAACCCTTGGTACAATTAATTGTCGAAACGAGACGCATTTGTAATAACTCGTCGACCCATGTAACCATTTTATACAAATTAACTCGGGTGAGGGATATTCAACGCAACCTATAGTTTACTCGCTTTGTTAATCTAGTTTCAATACCCTCGCCTAGAATAGTATTTCCCTTTTATGCATCTTTTCGGTTTTAGTTTGTAATTCACCTTTTACACTTTTATTTCGTAATATTAAATCAATTGAATTCTAGCAACTCGTCCCGGTGGATTCTTGATACCCGACTTACCGCTGTGCTTGCCCCGCAAGTGTAGTCGTAATTTAGGTTTTTGTATACTCGCGACGAGACAGAAAACACCAACTATGCACTTTACACGTTCACACCTCGTGCGCACTATTAGTCTCCTCAAAAGCTATTCCTTCAACTTGAGCATATCCTTGGGACACTAATCTGGTTTTGTTTCTAACTATCATCCCTGATTCATGTGATTTATTTTTAAAAATCCAGCATGTTTTGATAACCTTTTTATTTTCTGGTCGAGGCACAAGATTACACACGACATGACTTTTATATTAGATGAACTTTTCTTGCATATCAACTATCCAAAATGAGTCATTAAGTGATTCAGTCACATTCTTTGGTTCTACTAGAGAAATAAAGAATGTAAAATGAGCAATATTCTACAGACCACTTTATCTAAGGGATGATCTTTAGAAACCCAGTTAGGAACTTCAGGGGTCTCAGTTGGTACAGAATCAACTATCTCTGGAGAGTCATAGGTAAAATTATTTTCGGACTCATCCACTATATTTGTCTCT
Source organism: Sambucus nigra (assembly GCA_949130495.1). Lineage (NCBI taxonomy): Eukaryota > Viridiplantae > Streptophyta > Magnoliopsida > Dipsacales > Adoxaceae > Sambucus > Sambucus nigra. The sequence continues at coordinate 57,116,144 of OX422213.1, forward strand.
TGATTTTTAATCTCAACATTAGTGTCACTCACTATCACATTTATTGACTCCATCATAGATTTGGTACATAAGTTGTAAGCACGATAATCCCAACTGTTAGAGGAGTAACCTAAAAATATTGCTTTGTCGCCACAGGTTTCAAATTTAGATAGATGATTTATGTCTTTGCAAACATAGGACGTACTCCCAAATGTTTGAAATTATTTTAAGTTGGGCTTCTTACCATACCAAAGTTCATAGGATTTCTGTTTGGAATTTTTCATAAGGTAAACCCTATTGATTATATTGCATGCTGTCTGAACTGCCTCAACCCAAAAGTATTTTGGAAATTTCTTTCCATGGATCATTACCCTAACTATCTCTTGGATTGTGCGATTCTTATGCTCAGCTATACCATTCTTTTGGGGTATCTTAGGAGCACTAAATTTGTTTTTGTAACCATTGTATTCACAATATTCTGTTACGCCCATGTCTTTAAACTCACCTCCTTTATCGCTACGAATTCGATTTAATTAGGTATCTTTTTCATTCTAAATACGCAAAAGGATTTTCAAAAATGCACAAAATCTTTCGAATTTTTGTTTTAGGAAAGCTACCCATGTGAATCGAGTGAAATTATCCACTATAACTAAAATGTAACTATTACCATCTAGGCTTACAGTTCGAGAGGGACCCCTTAGGTCCATGTGGATTAACTCTAGAGGTTTTGTTGTTAAGATGTATTTAAACTTCTTGTCATCAGTTTTAACTATTTTCCCTTCCTGGTAGGGCCCACATATAATGTTTGAAATAGGTTTTATTTTGGGAAGACCTCTAACTATCTCTTGGGAGCCTAATTTTCCAAGGTTATGGTAATTTATGTGGCCAAATTTGTTATGTCAGATCTCATTATTATCCATTTTGACAATATTATAGATCTTAATATCCAGATTTACATTATAACAGTTGTCTGGAGTTCGAGGACCAGTTAGAATGTAATCACCATTGTCATTAAAAAAATTACTATTTGCTTTAGAGAATTTGACAGTATGGTTGGAGTCACAAAATTGTGTTATACTTAACAAATTAGCATTTAAACCTTTTACTAAAAGTACATCTTTGAGAATAGGTAGTCCCTTCTCTTGGAGTGTCCCTTACCTATGATCTGAGATGATGCTCCATCTCCAAACCGAACCTTTTCTCCTAAAAAGTCAGATTTGTTAGATAGTTTAATATCATCTTCGATCACATGTTTGGAACATCCAAAGTCTAAATACCAACCAAAAGAAGCGTGTTAAGTTTTTAAAGCACTAATAACAATTAAGGTATTAGATCATTTTTTCTAACCTAAATTGCTCGTGTTTTAAAAGGTTTGTAAGCATTTGGTTTAGACATGGATCTATGACCCTTTCTCTTGGACTTCTTTTTAGCTATAGATCATTTCTTCCTATTTCTATAGTTAAAGTTCTTGTTGGGCTTCTTAGGGAGAACATAGTTATTCCTATTTTTTCTAGAATAATTAAAGTTTTTATGAACTAGTGAATGAAAGATAGGCTTATACAATCTCTTTTGAAAACATTCTTCAAAACAGTGTCCATAAACATCATAGTATGAACATTATAGGTGGCTAGATGGTTCCTTCACATTTTTCAAGCCGTTAAAGATAGGTTTGTACATATGTTGGAGTTTGGCCGTATGTCCAACTGAAACATGTACAGGGGGTAGACGTATTTAGCCTTAGGTTCAATATTTGTCTTAGGACTATTTTTCATCAAAATATCTGGCCCTTTATGTTTTTTGTCACAATCATTTTTCAAATCTTGAAAATCTGGACATATTTCAATAGGTCTTTTTCCAGCAGATACAAATTGTACAGTTTTAAAGGGTTTAGTTTGTGCCTTAGAATTTCGTTCAAAACCTATGCTAGTTTTATCATCAAAATTGATTTTGCTTGAAGCTACACAGTCTTCAAGACACTTGGAGTTATTTTCAAATTTAGAGAAATTTTTTGAAGACTTTTGAAACTTTTTCTTTAGATTGTTCCAATTCTAACCATGTAGCCTTATATTTCTTTTCCGAGACTTCATTTTCTTCAGACATATCTTTGATTTTATCAACAAAAGCCTTAGATTTAGTTTCACAGGCCAGACATTGATTAGTATATTCTTCGTCACTCTATTTTACCATAATACTTAGGGATTCTATTCATTCAGTAAGTTCCTCGATAGTCTTTTCAAGTTTTGTGCTTGACGCGACTGAAAACGTGTCTCAGAAATGCGTACTCTCTAGGCTCAAGTGCAAGCCTGTCGGTCAAGTAATAATCCGATAAGTCGGGTATCGATCCTCCAGGAAATAGGACAACAGCGTTGTGGCAACGGGAAAAGACGAAGGAATCCTAACTTTGACTCTAAAAAGAAAGAAAAATGATTTTGTTTCGAGAATTGACTACAACTAAGTGCAATTATGAAATTATGAAAAGGTGCAATTATATTAAATTATCTAGAATGCTAATGAAAACTGGTTTAAAACTTTAAACTATGTATGCGAAAAATAGGACGGGAATACAATCCCCCAACCCTAGTGTAGTGCAGTTATAATATTAATCATAAATTTAACTGATTAATTTGACCCGAAATTTAGTACTCTCAAGCATTACGTATACTAGGTCAAGCCCACATCATGCTTAATCTGAGGACGAGTAAATCGGTATCACTGTAGTGACACTCGAATTGCATTCTAAATCATCCGGTTACCCAGGGGCAAATGAGATATAAAGATCTACAATTACTGTGTTCCTACACAATACGGTCGTAATCAATCACTAAATTCAAAGGACTAATTTTAGACACACGTAACTAACTCATCAGGCTGGGTTCATGTATCCAGGCCTTAGAAAATCGAGCCTAGCATGCTGAAAGTAATGAAAATAGTCTTTGATTTGCAAAAAAACATGATTAACTATGGAAAATTGGTAGAATGATGTAAAAAAAAATTCAACAGACGAAATTACTTACTAATCTTACCAAAGCACTCAAAGTATTAACTAGAATTACTTGTAATTACTGAAATTTAATCAAAGCTTCAATCTTGGGATTAAAAGAACAAATTGTATCTAAACTAAGGTTTCTAGAAAATTAAGTGAAATTACACTAATTCTCCGTCCCTATAATAATAATAAAAATGGATTTTTTTATACCCTACAATAATTCAAGAGTTTCAGTTGCACAAGGATTCTTTTTTGGAGAAGATAAGATTTGGAAATCTCGATAGCCGGACCGGTCCGGGCCATAGGCGGACAGGTCTGCCTCCCAAGCGGATCGGTTCTTTTTATTTCTAGGTGAACCGATCCAGGGGCAGACCCGTTCTTTTATTTTTCAGCCTTCTTCGGTTTGCTTTCGATCCGAGGTCTACTGGAGTTTTGCAACGCGGATCGGTCCGGGGCAGGGGCAGACCAGTCTGCCTGTTTGACTTTTTGCTCAACTTTGACTGCTCATATCTTTTGTTTTGGGACTCCGATTGAGTTGCCTTTTCTTCCTATGTGCTCATGAATGTGATATATTCAACTTCTCTTTTGGTACCTCATCCGAATTCCGAGTGGAAATTACACTTTTTCCCTTTTGACTTTCCTTCTTGTCTTTCTTGATTCTTCTGGTTTCCTTCTTCCGTTTCTTGACATTAAATACCTGTAAAATCACTACGAAATACCAGAAAATCGGTGTACTCCTTAAGAGAAGTCAGTAGCAAGATTATGAGATAAAGTCAAATCAATTACGTTGTTCGAGGTGCTAAAAGTAACTAAATTAAGAGATAAATTAGGAAGAATTTATGCCTAATCAAACCCCCTAACTTAGAGCTTTGCGCGTCCCGAGCAATGCAAAAGAATCCTAGGATGACATAACTATTGAAAAACTTTTTATTAGGATAGAAATTCTTTTTCGCGGGCAAGCGATTGCATTTAGCGTATGCAACAAGCCTTTAAACCCCTAGGTCACCCTAGTAGGACGAGTTGTGTCTCGTGAGGGTTTGCAGTGAATATACCCACAAAATTTGACTCAAAGAAAAATTCAAAACACCTAAAAATTGTACAATTCAAACTTTTCCAGAAAATAGTCATCATTAAGTCATATTTACAAGTCTCAAACCGTAGTTCGTGTGTGCGAAGCCAAAAATATAACCGCAAATTTCCACCGATTGGTCATTACGTTACTTACCCAAAAATTCGTTTTGATTTCAACTTCTCACGGAATGCTCTCTCAAACGAATCACTCGGAATGTGCCTATTCTCTCGGTATGCGTGATGTAAATAGTAAGAGTAATGGACGCAAATTCATGCATACAAGTAGAAAAACGGAAATTTCATGGTGAAAGAATCTCATCAAAGGATTACGGTTTTAAAAACGGGAACGCTGCCTCTTTTTCACGCCATTTAATGTCTTTTATTATCTTTTTGTGTATTAGCTCTCCACACGGTATCCAATCTCGCAATTTGGACTCAGTTAGGACTTTTTTAAGTTTTAAGGTATATGGGGTAAAATGAAAATGGTAGGAACGATTGGAATTGAAAAAGTCATATGTGATGTCCATTGGTGCTTTTTCCGGGCTATTGCTCATTTTTTCTTCTTTTTCTCTATTTTTTTATTTTTTATTTTTCACTTCTTTTCTTGCTATTTTTGTTGAGAATATCTAATTTTTTTCTTGCCCCTTTTTATGCACTTTTTGGACAAATTTCTGAATTTTTCCATATTTCGCAATTTCGGGCTTTGGGTTTTTCGGGTTGTCAAACGAAAGGAAAAATTTATTCGGCTCAATTTGGGTTGCAAAAGGGGTGATTTTTCACATCTTTTTCTAGCCAATATTTTTGGGTGACAAACGAGGGAGTACTTCATTGTCCAAAATACCAATTGCGTTACCATATGCGTTTCAAGATGAATTTAAGTTTAGAGATCAATTTTGGCACATTTTTCAAAGCAATATCACACACGTTTTTCATAATCGATCAAAATAAAAGGATTGAGATCCTCGATGAATTTTTAGGTGCTGAAAAGAACTTTGAGTTAACAATTAACTCGGATTGATTTAAAAACTTGAAAAAAATGATAGGCTCGAATCTCACCGGGTTTGTTAATCTCCACACTTATTCGTTAAGTCGTCAATTTTCGCTCAATTTCCATGTTTAGTCAATTTCGGCTTTGTGTATGTTTAATTTTACAACTTGAGACTTCAATCCGACTTTTAATGATATTTTTGAGAAAGTTGAATTCCAATTTTTATTTATTTTGAACAAAAATATTTTTGGGTTTTTCAAAATTTTATGATTTTTTTTTTGGAAATTTTTGGGCTTTTTTGAAAATTTGTGAAGTTTTAGAAATACGCACTTGTGACCCCCCTTAACTTAGACTTTTGCATTGTCCTCAAGCAAAAAGGACTAAAACCTAAATAAGGCAAAATAATAAGTGCGATAAATAAAATAATCAAATGGAGAAAATGCAATTTTTATTACAAACAAGACTGTGGTACAATTACAAGGCAAAGCATACAAAATGTGAACAGGAAAAACAAATAAAAAACTGCCAGAACCACATCAATCTTCACTGGGGTGGGGGATGGGAAAATCCGGGTGTGTCGGGGCCATAGGGATCATAGTAATAGGATGGCAGTGGCTCATTAGACTCCCCTTGGTGTTGATAGATGTCCGCTTGAAAGTGGAGTATTAAGCTCGTATAGCGACGGTAATCGATCAAAAAGTTGTCAAAGTTCATCTCAAGTGCCGCCATTCGGTTTGAGAGGTCGCTTCCCGCCCACTCAAAATCTGGATCGTCCTCCTCATCCTCCGACTTTTCATCCTGACCGACATCCCCCATCTCGACATCCGCTCCGGTTTCCTCTTCTTCCTCGCCGCTCTCGCTCGAGGCAGCCTCTTCTTCACTATCACCAGCCTGCCTTGCCCGTAGGACAGCTAGCTATTTGGCGCTCTTAGTGCGGGTCCCTTGTACAAAAGGACCGGGAATGCGAGTATGATCGAGCGGCGCCACTATGCCAGCATCCTTGAGGATAGAATTGAATAAACGGGCATATGGGAGTGGGGCAGTACCCTTCTCATCCAAGGATGCATTGATGATATCGGCGTATATAGTGCGGGCCAAATGAATGGAAGTGTGGGGGTCAAAGAGGTGATAGGTTAAAGTGGATTGTCGGGGCCACATCGTGGAATTGTTGGAAATTTGTAATATGTTGGCGCACACAATCTGAAAAGTGAGGCGCTCCTTCTCATTACGGCGTCCAACGGAAACTGTTTGCCCCATCCAAGCCACATTCGATGCAATGCGGGCCATGATAACATCCTTGTCGATCGGTGGGACATTTTGTGGATAAGTGAATTCTTGAACGTCCGGAACGTCGTACTTGGCCAACTTGGCCGTGAGAAGATCCAAAGAAAATGGGATGACATTCCCATCCACGTAAGCTTGGGCCTTGAATTGGCCCGTCCGAACAAAGGTGCCATAAAAGGATCGGACTTCGATTGCCTAAACCGCTTCATAGGGTTCGTTGAGGAATCGGCACCACCCCTAACTATGAATAAGATGGTGAAGGAGTTAGGTAGCCTGGTCCATTGGATATCACGCTCCATATGGAGTTTGCGATCCAAACCGAAGAACCGATGACACCATCTCTCCTCTTGGTAGGAGAAGAATTTGCCATGACCAGATGTGTGGATGGCGGTGGAGTCATACTTGGTGGGGGCAGGGCGTTGGGCCACGGAAACAAGAGGGAGTTTTTCTTGGAGAGGGAGAAGAGAGGATTTGGGTTGAAGGTGTGAAGATAAAGGGAGGGTATTGGGGTGTATTTATAGGTAAAGGGGTGAGTGTAGGGGTTGGAATTGGACGGAAAGGGTCTGGAGGGAAAAGGGGGGGGGGGAGGGGGGGGAATTTGGGAGGGAAAGGTTGGGGTTGGGAGTTGGGAAAACGGATTGGAGGGAATGAATGGGATTGGGGAGAAGGGGGGTGAATCTTGGGAAGGGAAAAATCAGATCTGCAGAAGGCGAACCGGTCCGGGATAGGGGCAGATCGGTCTGGTTACTTTAATATTCAGAAAATCCAACTAGCGGACCAATCCACCCTAAAATTAAAGGAACCAGTCTGGGGGAGGACCGGTCCGGCCATAAATTAAAGGAACATGTCTGTCCCAGGGCTTTTGGCCTGGATTTTCCCCGAACTTAATTTTGATCTCTCATCTCCGAAAATTTTTACTTTCACAACATATCCCCTATCAATCTGGATTAAAACCCTCTCGATTTCGCTGGTCAATGCCCTTTGACTCGATATTCCCAAAACATGAATGCTTTTCCCGAATGAAACCTAGTCCTATCGACGCTCATTACACACACGACTCTCACAACACACACGACTCTCACCCCATACGCGTCGGGGGTGCGACGACCTCACTGTAACCACTAACTCTACCCCGTAAATGGGGTCCGAAAACCAGACAGTGTCGACTTCTTCCGCACACGCCTCTATATATGGCTTTAGGCGTTGTCCATTCACTTTGAATGTATTTCCCCCTTTTAAATCGTCTAATTTAATAGCTCCATGGGGGAAAACATTCTTCACGACGAACGGGCCAGACCATCGTGACCGCTACTTGCTCGAAAATAGATGAAGCTGATAGTTATAGAGAAGAACTTTTTGCCCGGGAAGAAACTCTTTGCGTCGAATGATGTTATCGTGAGCGAGTTTCATCCTTTCTTTTGAAATTTTAGCATTCTCATACGTATCATTGCGTAGTTCTTCTAACTCATATAATTGAAGCTTGCGGGCTTCAGTGGCCTTATCCATGGAATAATTCAATTGCTTAATCGCCCAATACGCTTTGTGTTCTAGCTCTACGGGAAGATGGAAAGTTTCGACATACACAAAGAAGAAAGGGGACATGCCGAGTTGATTCTTATATGCGGTACAATAGGCCCATAGTGAATCGTTCAATCTAAGTGACCAATCTTTCCAGGTAGGATTGACGGTCTTTTCAAAAATGTTCTTAATTTCCCGATTCTATAGTTTGTCCTGGCCATTCATTTGCGGGTGATAAGTCGTTCCAACCTTGTGAATGACACCATACTTTCTCATGAGCTTCGCGAATGGCCTATTGCAAAAGTGCGTGCCATTATCGCTGATTATCGCTTTCGGTGCATTGAAGAGGGAAATATGTGTTCCTGCAGGAATTTTATCACCACTTTGTTGTCATTCGTCTTGGCAGCTATAGCTTCCATCCATTTAGAAATGTAGTCTATCGCGAGAAGGATGTATAGGAAACCAAAGGACGAGGGTAAGGTACCCATGAAGTCAATATCCCAACAGTCGAAGATCTCAATGATGAGTATGGGGGTAAGAGGCATCATGTCTCATCGAGTAATGGCTCCCATACGTTGACACCTATTGCAAGCATCATTTACATCCTGGAAAATTGTGGGCCAATAAAGGCCGCATTGCAGAATTTTAGCGATCGTCTTTTTTGTCGAAAAGTGACCTCCACAAGCTTCCAAATGACAAAACGGGATGACTTTCGAGATTTTGTCATCCGGTACACATCGTCGGATGATTTGGTTGGCGCAATATTTGAAAAGGAAAGGATCGTCATAAAAGAACATGCGCGACCAAGTAATAAACCTCTTCTTATCTTGTGATGTCCAGTCAGCAGGGATGGCTCCCGTGACAAGGTAGTTCACTATATCCGCAAACCAGGATAAAGGAGAGGTGGCAAAAAGTTGCTCATTCGGAAAATATTCGTCAATGGGTACGGGATCACTAGGTACGTCAGACGAAAGCCATGATAAGTGGTCGACAACGACATTTTCTACTCCTTTCTTATCTTTGATGGAGAGATTGAACTCTTGTAGGAGTAGGATCCACCTTATGAGGCGCGGCTTGGCATTTTTCTTTGCAAGTAGGTATTTCAATGTCGTGGGGTCGGTGAAGCAAGTAATGGGGGAACCGATAAGATATGACCAAAATTTATCGAGGACAAAGACTACCGCTAGCAACTCTTTCGCCGTGGTAGAGTAGTTGAGTTGTGGTCCGGTAAGAGTTCGGCTAGCGTAGTAGATGACATGAGCTTGCTTATCCTTTCTTTGGCCCAAAACAACCCCATCGCATAATCGCTAGCATCACACATAAGTTCGAATGGTAAAGACCAATTCGGAACTTGCATGATGGGAGCGAACACAAGCATGGTCTTCAGTTTTTCAAAAGAGTTTTGGTATGCTTCCGTCCACTCGAATGGGGTGTCCTTCATGAGTAGGTTGTTTAAGGGTCTAGCGATGGCGCTGAAGTCCTTAATGAACCTTCTATAAAACCCCGCGTGGCCGAAGAAAGAGCGCACGTCCATAAGCAATTTTGGTGGGGGAAGGTCAGCTATGACATCTATCTTTGCCCTATCAACTTCTATCCCCTTGGATGATACTATGTGGCCAAGAACTATTACCTCGCTGACCATGAAATGACATTTCTCCCAATTCAGCACTAAGTTCTTTTCCACACACCGGGCAAGTACTTTTTCCAGTTTTTTGAGACAAAGGTCGAAAGAGGTGCCGAAAACGCTGAAATCATCCATTAACACTTCGAGTCCTCTCTCAACCATGTCACTAAATAAGCTCAATATGCACCTTTGAAAGGTCGTGGGCACATTACATAAGCCGAATGGTATACGTTTGTAGGCAAACGTTCCAAAAGGGCAAGTGAAGGTTGTTTTCTCCTGGTCAAGTACATCTATCTCAATCTGGTTATATTCGGAATAACCATCAAGGAAGCAATAGTAAGGATGGCCCGCTACTCTCTCAAGCATTTGATCAATAAATGGTAAGGGGAAATGGTCTTTCCTAGTTCCCGCATTAAGTTTTTGATAATCAATGCAAAAGCTCCACCCGGTGGTGGTACGTTGGGGAACTAGCTCTCCCTTAGTGTTCTCAATCACTGTCATGCCCGACTTCTTCGGGATGACTTAAATGGGGCTCACCCACTTGCTATCCGAGATCGAGTAGATAATATCGGCATCCAATAACTTGATAATCTCGGTTGTCACTACTTCCTTCATGTTGGGATTGAGCCTTCTTTGCATTTCTCTTGAGGGTTTGACATCCTCTTCGAGATGGATCTTGTGAGTGCAAGTCAAAGGACTTATCCCTTTCAAATCAGCAATGCACTAACCAAAAGCACTATGGTGCATCCTCAGAATTTTCAACAATTTACCCTCCTGCTCTTCGTCTAGGCTAGAGGAGACAGCAACTAGAAATGTATCATCCTCTCCGAGGTATGCATATTTAATATGGTAGGGGAGTTTCTTTAATTCAAGGGTTGGAAATTTGTCACTGGAGGGAACCATGAATGTATCCCTCGGAGGTAACTCCTCGAATATAGAAACCCAATTAACATCTCTCGTGTCCTCGTCCAACGAGCTCTCATCGAGTAACTCACTCAACTTCCTAACCTCCCACTCGAAGTCGGTGTACGTTCCCTCACTCTCGTGTAACGCCACTAAACAGGACTCTAAGGTATCGCCGCAATAATTCTCCTCAAAGTACTCCTCTACTACCTCATCTATTAGGCTCACCGCATGAAGATCATCTTCCTCCCCCGTATGTTGGGCTATATGGAAGATGTTGGTCTCTAAGGTCATGTTACCAAAAGTGAGTTGCATTCGCCCATTTTGAGTATTGATGATGGCGTTAGCCGTAGCTAAGAATGGGCGCCCAAGGATGATGGGAACATGGTTGCTCGAGTTGAAGGAGGGCTTCGTGTCCCAAATGACAAAATCTACCGGGAAGTAGAAGGTGTCAACTTGTACGATCACGTCTTCGACTATGCCTCTTAGGATCTTCACGGTTCGATCCGCTAATTGGAGAGTGACCTTTATGGGCTTGAGGTCTCCCAAGTCAAGTTTCCTATATATGGAGGAAGGGAGGATATTTACACTTCCTCCCAAGTCAAGTAAGGCTTTTTCGATTTTGTTTTCTCCAATGATGCAGGAAATAGTGGGTGCACCGGGATCTTTGAATTTAGGCGAGAGATCATTTAGTAGAATGGAGCTCATGTTTTGTGCTAGAATGACATTCTTCTTTACCTTCATCTTTCTCTTTACCATCAACAAGTCTTTGATGACTTTAGCATAAGATGGAATTTTCTTAATGGCATCGAGGAAAGGTAAATTTAGCTTTACTTGCTTTAGCACTTTTAGCACGTCTTCACGTGGGTTTCCTTTATGGGAGGGAATCAACCTTTGAGAAAATGGTGCCGCAGAGGGTGGTTTCACTACTACCTTTGTCTCACTAGCGACTTCTTTGTCACTCTCATTCAAGGGTACATCTTAGGCCTCTTTCGTGCCGGGCGAAATCTTCTTGTCTTTCATTGTGTCGTGTGGGGGAGGTGATAAATCAACGACTCTCCCACTATGAAGAGTGGTCACAGCTTGACATTGCTCCTGATGTTCAGTGGAGGTGGAGCTAACACTAGTTTGACATTGGGGAGGTCTTTGGCCTTGGGCAGGAAACTTGCCCTTCTCTTGAACACTCAATGAGGATTGTATCTTTGACAGACTCGCATTTATGTCTCCAATTAGACGATTATATTTAGCATTGGTTGCGGTCTGGCTTGCAATGAATTGATTCATGGTATCCATGAGAGCTTTCCACGGTGGCGGGATATAAGATCCTTGAGGTGGTGGTGCTTGCACATGTCCTTGCATGTGTGGAGCTTGTTGAAAGTGTTGTGGGGGAGGAGGGGAAACATGTGAAGGAGGGTTCATTGCGGCATGTTGTTGCCCATATCTAAAATCGGGATGGTTTTTCCACGAAGGGTTGTATGAATTCCCGTGCGGTGCACTGAAATTACCCTTAAATCCTCATATACGACTAACTTGCTCCTGAAGCATTACTTTGTAGGTGGGTATGGTTGGGCATTCCTTAGTTGAATGACCCGCCTCAAAAATCGCACACACCTTCTTGACGGGGTTTGGTATGGATCCATCCGATCCTTTTCCATATATCTCGCATAGGTCTCGAAATCTTTTCTCAAGGGTATCTAATCGACTGTCCGCCATAAAATTCTTATCTACGTGAAATAGGCCGGACATCGACGGACTGGTGGTTACTTGACGATTTTGATTTTAAAAGTTAGGATCAGATCTATCCTAGGATTGGGTAGTCTCGGTGACATACCTCAGGTGAAGCTCAGCATCGTGGGCGTTTAATTCGACAAAAGGACCACTTCCCATAGTTTCAACAAGTGGCTTGGAGTTAAGATTCAACCCATTATAGATAAAAGAGATGATTTGTGTTGAATCAAATCCATGATGGGGGCATGAAGGAACTAACTCATTGAAACACTCATAACATCGATGAAATGGCTCATTTTCAAATTGTCCGAACGCTTGAATTTGAGCCTTTATAGAGATTGTTGGATGTGTTGGGAAGAATTTTTTGAGAAATCTCAATTGCAACTCATTCCATGATGGAATCGAGCTTGGCAGTAAAGACCATAGCGAGGTCTTAGCTTTATCTTTGAGCAAGAAAGGGAAGAGTTTGAGGCCAATCACCTCTTGGGTGTAAGTTTGATCATTGAGAGTATCGCACACATCCTTAAATTCCCTAATGTGAAGGTATGGATTTTCAGAATCCTTACCATGGTAATGTGGTAACATCTAGATCATCCCATTTTTGAAATGGAATTGCGCAGCATTATACGGGAGTATAATGCATCCCGAAGTGACAGTGCGCTCGGGATATAAGAATTCTCTCAACGGGCGGTATGGGGGCTCTTCCTCACCGACGGCTGCACTACCATGCTGCGACATCTCTCTCTCACTTAACGACTCCGTGCTCTCATTTGGTGTGTTCGAAGTATGTTTGGAGGTGTGTCCTAGTAAGGAAAACGGAGTGTTATTGGAGATTGCGTGTGACGGTGTGGGAGGTGGGATCCAGAACTGTGGGGCATTTGGAGTGTGAGGGCTATCGGGGTTATACTCAACGATTGGATTTTCGTGAATGTTGGTTGGAGTATTATGGGGTGTGGTAGTGAGTTCAGAATTTTGCATTAATGTCTTATGAGAGATGATGGTGAATCTTTTTAGGCTTTTTGAATTTTTTTATGTTTTTGGATTTTTGGAAATTTTTGGTCAAAGCTTTGGATTGACTCGATCTAATCCTAAGTCTACCTAAATCCCCGACAACGGTGCCAAAAACTTGACGCGACTAAAAATATATCTCAAAAATGCGTACTCTCTAGGCTCAAGTGCAAGCCTGTCGCTCAAGTAATAATCCGACAAGTCGGGTATCGATCCTCAGGGAAATAGGACAATATCGTTGTGACGACGGGAAAAGACGAAGGAATCCTAACTTTGACTCTAAAAAGGAAGAAAAAATGATTTGGTTTCGAGAATTGACTACAACTAAGTGCAATTATGAAATTATGAAAAGGTGTAATTATATTAAATTACCTAGAATGCTAATGAAAACTGGTTTAAAACTTTAAACTATGTATGCGAAAAACAGGACGGGAATAAAATCCCCCAACCCTAGTGTAGTGCAGTTATAATATTAATCGTAAATTTAACTGATTAATTTGACCCGAAATTTAGTACTCCCAAGCATTACGTATATGAGGTTCAAGCCCGGGTCATACTTAATCTGAGAACGAGTAAATCGATATCGCGGTAGTGACACTTGAATTGCATTCTAAATCATCCCAGTTACCCAGGGGCAAACGAGATATAAATATCTACAATTATTGTGTTCCTACGCAATACGGTCGTAATCAATCACTAAGTTCAGAGGACTAATTTTATACACATGCAACTAACACATCAGGCTGGGTTTATGTATCACGGTCTTAGAAAATCTAGCCTAGCATGCTGAAAGTAATGAAAACAGTATTTGATTTGCAGAAAAACATGATTAACTATGGAAAATTGGTAGAATGATGTAAAACAAAATTAAACAGATGAAATTAGTTACTAATCTTACCAAAGCACTCAAAGTATTAACTGGAATTACTTGTAATTACTAAATCTGATCAAAGCTTCAATCTTGGGATTAAAAGAACAAACTGTATCTAAACTAGGGTTTCTGGAAAAGTAAGTGAAATTACACTAATTCTCTGTCCCTATAATAATAATACAAATGGGTTTTTATACCCTACAATAATTCAAGAGTTTCAGCAGCACAATGATTGTTTTTTGGAGAAGATAAGATTTGGAAATCTTGATAAACGGATCGGTCCGGGTCTTAAGCCGACCAGTCTGCCTCCCAAGCGGATCGATTCTTTTTATTTCTAGGCGGACCAAAGACCAAGGAAAATGGGGTATACCCTGTGTTTTATTTTCTTCCTTCGATAGGCCCATCCAACCTCAGGTATCTTGTCATCTCATGTGCCCAGGAAAGCTTCTAACATTTTGGCTAAGATGTTTACCAAAGTCTTATTGGTAGCTTCTACCTGCCTATTACACTTCGGGTATGCTATAGTTAACTTGTGGTTGATAGTGGAGTATTTTTCTATGAGCAGACTTACTTCATTGTTCATAAAAGGAGTGGAATTAACTGAGAGGAAGACCTTTGGGATACCAAAATGGAAAATGATTTACTCCATCATAAATTGAGTGACTACCCCTGTTGTGGCTCTCTTTATTGGTATGGCTTCTACCCACTTTGTAAAAAAATTTGTGGTGACAAGTAGCCAAACCTTTCCTTGCGAGGAGGGATTTATTTTCCTAACTAAATCGAACACCCATGTGTGAAATGGGAAAGGCATAGAGAGATAATGCAGGTCCACCGAATGAGCATATCATATTCCCATGCAACTGAAAAGGCTTGCCTCTACGAACAAATTATGTAGAGTATTTTTACTTCGTAGGTCAGTATTACCCCAAATTCATAAGTTGATCATAAAATTTGGCTCCTCCGATGTGTCCTAGCTCGTGGGCCTATTTCAACACTTCTTTGACTTTTCCCCCCTGATGCACCTTGGAGGCCTTCCATGATAGCCTCATCGATACAAGTACCATTCCTAGACATAATATCTACGTGCTCGCCTATTTAGCCTCAGAAAAGCATCCTTGTCTGCCGGCATTACTCCGTCTACCATCATGTCCATATATGGTTGCCTCAAGTTTTGAGGTTGATAGATGAATTTGCACTTCTCCACCTAATAAAACAACCGACATTTCCCATAGTCCCTTTGCATTACTATGACATCTTACCTCATTGATGGCCAAAAGTAATCTTCACGTTGGACCCTTCTGTATAAAGGAACCTTAGTGGTCTCACAATTGTCTTCATGTACTTCTATTAATTTTTTCTTGTCCTCCTTGCGGTCCACACATCTGGATAGCCAACCTCCTTTATTTTTGTAGTATAAGTTTTGCCTAGCAATGAAATATTATAAGAGGTTAACCAAACTCAGTGGACCTTCACCTATTCCCAACTGCTTCTTTATTTTGCCCCTTTAATAGTCGCTATCATTTGTGGGCAGCATCTCTAGTATGTTTGAGGGAGTTGTCCTCTTGGTCATTCGAACTACTATTGACTCGCCATTAAAAGAAATACTTTGGGCAATAGTGGTAGAGGTGTCAGCATGTTGATTCATTGTTCGAGGGTGTCTTTTGATATTCACCACCTCGAATTGCCCAAGAAACCTTTGTTTAATCATTTGATAAGGTAAAAAGCTCATGTGCTTCAAAGTAAACTCACATTTCACTTGTTTGAACACTAAATTGGAGTCCTCCATTATCGTGAGAACCTAGATGCCCCTTCTTAGGGCTTCTAGAAATCCCAGCACTAGCACCAGCACCTCATATTCAGCTTCGTTGTTCGAACACTTAAAATCCAACTAGAAGGAAAGTTGAATTTCTTCCCTATTCTTTCTCAAAATGACACCTGCTCCTCCTTTTTTCTTGGGTGAAGAGCTAAAAAATTCCATGCGCCATCTATCTTGGTTAGATGCTACAAAATTAGCGTGAATATCATCACCCGGAAGCTCCTCCACAGGTGGCTCAAATGTCCCAAAGGGAAAGATGACTAAGATGTCTGCATAAGCTTGGCTCTTGGAACTATGCATTTAAGATCATACTCTGAGAGGATTAAGAACCATCAGGTTGTCCTTCCTATTAGTGCAGTTTTAGCAAGAAATTTTTTGTAGGATCACGTCTAGTCACAATGTGGACTGTTAATGATAAAAAGTAATCCCTAAGTTTTTGTGCTACAAATATAAGGGACAAATAGTGCCTTTCGATGCTAGTGTATCTAGCCTCTAGACCATGTATAATCCTACTCAAGTAATATACAAGTTTCTCTATACCATCGATATCTTAGGCTATTAATGCTCCAATAAATCGTTCAATATATGTGAGATATAGACGTAAAGGGATACTTGCCTTTGGGGGAATCATCGTTTGAGGAGTGTTTTCATCTAGTCCATGGAATCCAGGTGCATATGTTCCTAAGCAAACTTGGAGCCTTTTCTCAGTAGCTCCATTAGCGGATGAGTCACCCCGGCTAGCCCTGGCATGTACCTCATCAAGTAGGAGACTTCCCCAAATAAGCTCCTCAACTCCCTCGCCAATTTTGGCCTTGGCATATCAAGAATGGCTCGTTGTTTGTCTAAGTCCATATGATGCCTTGCTGGTTCACCACAAACTCGAGGAACTTCCCACTAGTCACCCTGAATCCACATTTGAGAGGGTTCATTTTCAACTTGTGCTTTCTACATCGGGTGAACACCTTCCTCAAATCATATAAGTGAGAAGTCTCCTTTTTGGACTTGATTACCTGGTGGTCGATGTAAAGTTCTACGATCTTGTGAAATAGGTCATGGAAGATGGCCATCATGGTCCTCTGATAGGTTGCTCCTGCGTTCTTCAAACCAAAAGGTATAACTGTGTATAGGAAGTTTCCCAAAGGTGTTTGAAAAATAGTCTTCTTAGCATTAGCTGGGTACATTTTGATCTAGTTATACCCCACATAACCATCCATGAAGTTATACATCTCATGCACCGTAGTTGCGTCAATTAAACTGTCTATAGAAGGAAACATGAACTCATCTTTTGGGCACGCTTGATTCAGGTATTTAAAATTTACACCGATTCGAATATGGATCTTGTCTTTATTTCCCACAGGCACAATGCTGAACAGCCAAATTGGGTACTGGATAGGGACAATGAAGCGAGCTATAAGCAATCTTTGAACTTATTTGATCTTTAAATATAACTCTTCTTTGTACATTTGGGTGGCCTGTTTAACTCGGATGGCCGACGGTAGAACATTCAACTTATGGCACCTCACCTCCTTATCAACCCCAGGCATCTCGGTTTACTTCCACATGAAGATGCCTTTGAATTATTGGAGCAACTTGATCAAATCCTCTAAAGGTTCCTCTTTCTGGTCCTTTAAGATAAAGATAAGGCTAGGGTCACACCCTCCTTAGCCAAGTCTATCTTCTCTAACTCTTGAATTTGCGGCTTGGGTTTGTCTTTCATGCACTCAGGCTCATCCCCTATATCTTCTATAAAATCTTGGATTCTCGAGTTGTTAGTAACTATGCATTCTCCTTGGTTATCTACCAAAAAAATTCATAAACTGGTTCATCCTGATCGTCCAGATCTTCAGCTACCCGTTACACCTTCATAACTTGTAAAGAACTCTGCCATTAGGCAAAACTACTCTCTTGCACTTCTAGGAACTTTCTTCCTTATGAGGAATCTTTCCATAATTTTTTTCTAACTCTCTCGCAGAATGCCTATTGAGCATGCTCTAGGTCTGTACTTGGTGTTCAATCGGATTAATGCGTGGCATCATCCGATCGTGCAATTGTGTCTACATAATATGGGGTCGCACTGCCTCTAGATAATGATCTTCTTCATAGGTCACCAATGGTCGAGTAAGTGCATGCACCCTCTCTCGAGTGAATATAATCCTTATTATTCCAGTATACTTAGTTACCACCATGGCTTCCTCGGCAGCTCGGTGTAAAAGGCAACATCTACCAAGTGTGCTTTTTTTGCAAAAGGCTTATTAAATTCTCGAATCACCACCTCCTTTCCCTTTATGTTTGCCTTAGCACATTGATGGTAAATATAGGGCATGAACCCATGGTTGTGCATCAATACCCCACCAACCACCAGTTGATATGATGGCTCACAATCCATAATGTGGAACTTAATGTGGGAAGTGATATCCCCCATTGTGATACCCATACTAACGTACCCCATTGATATAGACGACGAATTGCAATACCCCTAGATGTCAAACGAGCATGGAACTATTCTTATTTCAGATAGGCGAGTAGAATAAAAATATCCAATGGGCATTATGTTAATGGATGCCCCTCCATCCAACATCACATAAGAGAAAACACATTCATAGAGGAGGTAACATAAAGAGGCCTATTGTGAGGATACCTAACAAAACTATCTTCTTTTGAAAATGTAACTTCAGAGAGTTACCTCCTCAAAATCTTAGACATGGGCCCCTTCTATTTCAGGTGAGGCGCCATATTCTTCTTTGTAATCTCTATGATGGCTGGCGTGACTTCCAATCGT
The DNA here is from genome assembly GCA_949130495.1 of Sambucus nigra. Classification (NCBI taxonomy): domain Eukaryota; kingdom Viridiplantae; phylum Streptophyta; class Magnoliopsida; order Dipsacales; family Adoxaceae; genus Sambucus; species Sambucus nigra. The sequence goes on from OX422213.1 coordinate 57,134,699, forward strand.
GAGTGCTCGGTGAGAACAACCTGATTAAAGAACCAACTGAACTTTTGCGAGCATGCAACCGATGATGATTCAACCCAAGGGTCCATTTATTCCTATTCTAGTTCATAAACTTCCTCTATGTCTTTAAAAGAAGCCTCATCATAGGCTATCACCACGTTTACTTCTTCTAGAGAACAAGCTCCCATCATCCTGCTTAGATTCTCGATGGGATCATCTTCATATTACTATTCATCCTCTTCCTCCGTCTCATTCTCTAATTATAGCTAAGCCAGCTTAAAGGAACATTCATACAGAGATTCCTCAAAGCCTTTTTTGATGAGCCACTGTTCCCTCAATAGTTACACAGCTTCAGCATCGAAAGCACTAGCCATGTGGGCCTCGTGAGGTAGTAGAGGATTGTCATTCACATTGCCTTGGGGAAATTTGATATCTCCTTTCTTCACATGATGGTCTATCAACCTCCTCAATGGAAAACATACCTTGGTCGGGTGGTTCCCTCTATTGTGAAGTGTATAATAATTTACCTTCTCTCTCTCTCTCTCTCCTCGAGAGAGTTGTGTTATGCTGATATTGACCGGTCTATAAACTTTATCTCGAACCACAAGATCATATAGGTCTAAATCATGCTCTGTCATACATGATAGATCGGGGGGATCCTCTTCGCTTTCAAATATTTTCTTATTGCATCTACCCTTCTTCCTTAGCCACTACAAACTTACCCCTTCCTCCACTGTCTGCGTAATTTAACATCTAAGGAATTCCCCTCTCTGAGGTAACTAATCATCTTAACAATGAACTAAACAAGGAAGGTGGGGGGGGGGGGGGGGGGGTTATCACTAGGGTGATATTCCTTTCTGCTTTTAGGAATGTTGTGAATATACCCTCTCATGTTTGTTGATCAAATGGAAGATATATTTTGGCAACAACCCCTCTGCACATACTTGTATGATATTATCTTCTCGCATTTCCTCCCTCACATCCAGAGATTATGTATAAAACCTATTGATGTAGGCAATACCATCCTCTCCCGGCTTTTACTTCTTGCATGCTAGTTGTGTGAGCGTAAACTCATACTCAAGGAAAAATATTTTTTGTACAAACAAATTATGCAACTCTTCCCAGGAGCCCACGCTACCTAGGGTCAAGTGGGATACCACGTGTAGGCCTTCTCTATTAGGTATTTTTAACACTTTCTCAACCTCATCTTTTTATTCTTACAATGGGACCCAAGCCTCTCAATAAACATTTTCACGTTCTACTTAGGGTTTTCACCCTTCTCAGTGTACTTTTTGAAGATGGGTGGAATATACCCTACTGGCTAGGGTTCATTATTATATTCCTTTGGGTACGGAGTGAGAAAGTTATCATAAACCAAGGAATTATCTCTAGCCTTGGACACTGTTATATATTTAACATCTCCTTCTTCATTTCCTCCATTCTAGGCGGTGGAGAACTGATTGGCGATGCTATCACCATAGTTCACGTTCCCGGTGCAGCTGGTGCATTCTTCCTCACATTGCATGACATCTAAATCAATGGTCCTAGCGGTATTATCCTCTGGCATCTTTTTAAAAGAGAATACCTCCCCAACAGAGTCACCAAATGTATGATGCGGGTTCTTAGAATACAATTAGTATCAAATGAGGCTAAACCCTTATCAATATTGGCATTAATGCTCAGGATAATATTTAATAATGACAATAAATGAGGTCAAGAGAGACAATAATATTTAGCACTCAATCTAGTATTAAATGAGATCTTCACACCATAAATGATCTATAAATACAATAAATAGATGGGACCAGCAAGCGACTTGGTCAAAGGGAGAAAGAGCAAGCACTATTATCATAATAATGGAAAGGTAGGAACTTCAAGATCAATTAGTGCTGAATGATAAGGACATTAATGGGTGTGGGAATAATTTTTGGACAATCAATGTTCTTGCAGAGGCTCTCCTGTATGAGAGAAATCCAATAACAATTCTAGATCAAGATTGTCGTCCTTTTAAACTATTTGGTTGGTCTATTTATATCGATGCAAGGTTACTCGAATAACCTTGTTGGCAAATGTGATTGATCGACATCAAATGCTAAGGTAACGTAGTATTAATGTCGAAGATATTTCATTAAATGCATGGGATATTATATTCTAGTAAGAAACTACCCAACCAGTTAAAAGCATGGTGGCATTAATGGGGAGGTGATCTGGAACCTCAAAGGCTTACCTTAGAATGGCTATGAAATCAAATATGGTTAACTAGGCCTGCCATCCTAAGGATAAACTCACTTAAGTGCGGTAACTTTGAGTCCCTAAATTCCAGACGTAATGACGTCATAAAGTAGGTGAATAGTGACCCCACTAGACATGTGGTCAGATCAACTGGTGTATGGCTTTGTGGTTGCTTGGCCGGAAGGTAGCTCGAGCATTGGATATGTTATTTGTTGGCTAAGAACTATCTCCAGGCAAAAGATACGAGATTGGGGTTCCTCAAGGAGGTTTCTAGGAATAGGTTAAATTCGTGGTAGCTCGGCTGGAAGTGGCTTGAGAAACAGTTTGTACTGAATGAAGTTTTTCCCATGTGTTCTAAGACGGTTGGGTATTTCTTTCGCAACGTTGCCTTGCTCCCAGTCCTCCAAACCATGTCCCTGCGAGGTTCCCAATAGGAGGTTGTTCGATAGAGCATGTGAGCTCTCCCATGCCCTACCAGGCATGGTCCCTCGAGGGTACCAAACAACCTCGCCCATATTACAAAGTAAGCTTTTTCAATAAATAAAGTACATGATCAAATACATGCTGCTGCATATTACAAAATATTGTTATCCGAATGACTTTGGTCTTCAAAAGGAGTCCTTTGAGGAGTCTTTCTCTTCCTTTTAACTTATTAAGTACATAATTAACTTAGCTAATCAACCTTTGGTGAGGACTCCCCCTACAATCACATAGTTAATTTTGGTCCAGAAGTACATTATTATTATATTGTTATACATAGCACCACGCATGAGAACAAACATATTATTCACAGTCAATCTCTTGGAAAGAAATAATTACCATTGACATTCAAGAATGAAACTAATATCACTCATATTATGTGTTATATTTCTAGAATTATGGGTGTGATACTTTTAAATATAACGATACACGTGTAGTTAGAAATAGTTATGAACCAACTAAAAGGCAGTGGGATGGTGTCAAGCATATCCTAAGATGTTTGTGTGGAACCACTAGCATGGGTTTATTTTTTTCTTATAGTTATAATAGTTCTAAGTTAGTAGGTTATGCAGATTCTGGATATCTCTCTGACCCTCATAAGTCTTGATCTCATGCAGGTTATGTATTTCATAGTGGTAATACTTCTATTTCTTGGTGTTTTACCAAACAAAATTTAGTAGTTACTTCTTCTAACCACTCTAAAATTTTAGCTCTTCATGAAGCTAGTCATGAATATATATGGCTGAGATATTTACTTCAGCATATTTGTAATTCTTGTCAATCACCTTCCACTACAGATGTTCCACATGTCATCTATAAAAAGAATGCAACATGTATATCACAAATTAAAGAAGGATTCATCAAAGGAGACAAAACCAATAACATTTCACCAAAGTTTTCTTCACTCTCAAACTTCATAAGAAAAATGAGATTGAAGTCATGTAAGTTCATTAAAGTGACAACATACATAATCTTTAAAGTCGCTATCAAAGGTGACATTTCAAATTTTTTTGTATGATATTGGAATGAGTCGATTCCACCAATGGACAAATTGAACATATCAACCAAGAGGAGCATCTTGTGAGGGTGAATATATACGAACATGTTATTTGGAACATTTTTGTATTGTACTCATTTTTCTTTGACTAGATTTTATCCTAATGGGTTTTCTTAGTAAAAGTTTTAATAAGGCATCATTAAGCAGATCCAACATTGACTCAATGATCACAAAAGTTGTACTATTTTTCCTTCGTTTTGATTTTTTCCCAATGGATTTTCTTTAATAATATTTTAATGAGGAAATAATAATTTAATGGTGAAAATGGTGTACATCCAAGGGTGAGTGTTATAAATATTTGTATTTATCATATTTAGGGGGATGTCAACTCCTATTAGAACTCTAACAACATGTACTATAAATAAGGGGTGATCCCCCATTCTTGACACCTAAATTATTGAGAAATTTATCTCTCTCTAAATTCTCTTTGCACCTTATATCTCTTAACAAATTGTAATTATTATTATTATTATTAACTGCATTTTGTGTAAAATTATCATTGCATTAATAATGAAAGGCCCATAACTCACATAACACTTTCCTACAAACATATCATTCTTAGTAAGGATAAACTTGTCTAATAAAAATACTAACTTAATCCTCTTCTTGGTTAGGAAAGATTCAAATAGTAAATTCTTGAAAATATTGGGTATGTGAAGCACCTTGTTGAGTGTAAGCTCTTTTCCACTTGTCATTTTCAACACCACCTTTCCATGTCCTTCAAATTTTCAAGATGAAGCATTTCCCATAACTAATTTTTGTTCATAATCCATCGGTTCATATGTGGAGAGAATCCATTTGTTAGAACATACTGGCGAGTAGGACTAATGTCCACCCATCATTTCTTAGTGTTTCCCACTAAATTGCATTTAGAAAAAATCTTGAAGATGTTCATGTCATTGATATAATCTAAAAAAACTTCAACTTCATTCACATTTTCTTGAGAGTGTTTTTCTTAAAGTTATCCATTTTTTGACAATATCTGGATCGATGCTTTACATGGCCAATTGTATCATTGTCCATTGAACTTTTTTTTCCTAATTTGATCCTTAACTTGGACGGTCACAAATGTGCTTTTATATTTCCGTTATCATTAGGTCCAACTTCTACTACATTAGAGTTTTATTCCATTTATTGAATACCACTCTGTTTTCCTAACTTCTAATTATCTTCTTCAATGATAAAACAAGAAATTAACTTTTCAAGTTTCATATCCCTGGGTTTATGCTTTAGGTAGTTCTTGAAATTCTTTCGAGATGGTTTCAATTTTTTAAATATTTTTTTCTACATGAAATTATTCACTTAAATATATGACTTAATCATGAATGTCATGAAGAATAACTTGAAGTTGAACTTGGGTCATGATCGTCTTGGAATCCACTATTTTGATGTTCAAAAAATGATTGACTATGAATTTGTGCATATCATTGTCCAACAACTTATATTTTATGTCTAAGGACTCCAAAAGTTCATTTGACTTTACATTACAATACACATTATTCAATGTATTATCAAGTCTATTAAGAATACAATTTATACATAAGAAATATGAGTGCTTCCATGCATTCACATTGGGTACCTTTTCCTATCACTCTATCTTTTGTCAAGTATGGGAACTTTTTCTTTTGAGAAACATAGACAAATTCAAGGCACACAAATAGAAATAATTTCACGTTTCCAACACTTCAAATTTTTGTTAATTTTTTTTGTATTTCTCACCAATGGTGGCGCTAATCGCATAACCAGGTTACTAGATGAGGTCAATTATGTTATAAACATATAATATTTTCAATATAAAAAAAATTATTTATACAAATAACTTTATAAAGCGACATCTAATACTATATAAATCTTTGTAAAACATAATTTATATTATACACACAATAAATAAATATTCAAAAATATGTACAAAAAGATTGTCTTAAGATTGTTGTTCTTGATATTAATAATATGTAAATATTTATATAAAAAATAAATAAATGAAAAACATAATGTATACAATAAACAAACTTAAATTTTTTATATAACATTTAAATTGAGTGTACATGGATAGTCATAACCCAAAGAATTCACATTGTATCCTTAATAGGATTTTGCTACCTCTATGGTGGCTAAGGTTGTGAGCAATCGTCTCCTATGATAGAACATTTCTTTTATTACTATGGAAGCAACTCTTTAGTAGTCATAGGAACCGACAAGCACAATTGTATTTACACTCAAAGTTAAGAAGATTTGATAAAGAAAGGGAATGTTTTTTCAGTGTGGCTTTTCAATGAACAAGCATAATTATTCAAGAAAATCATTGCCTCTTACCAATAATTTTTTAAAAATATGAAAAGACCAATGAATTTAACTAAAATAAAACTAGATCAATTTTGTAAATGGGCCAAGAGGACTGATTAAGCATAAATTCTTCGTATTTATCCCCGTAAAGAAGAGTCTTTTATTGCTCTGCGAAGTGTAATTCGAGTGGATTCATCTCATATTATTGGTACTGAAATTTTCTAATGAGTATGCTGAGTTTCGTATATTTCTCATCACTTTTGTAGGTATTCGATGCATAAAAAGAAAGAAGAAACCAATAAAAAGAATGAAAATAAGAGCAGAAATGTCAAAAGGGCAAAAGAGTAATTTGCATCGAGAATTTGGCAGAGAAGCCCAGGAGAAATTTAAGATTTCAAGTGTACAAACACCTAACAAGAAACAACATCCAAATCCGAGTTATGGATCAAAAGTTACAAGACTTCAAAGTTGAGAGAAAATAACAAAGAAGAAAAACTTTATTGCGAAGATCAAATCGACCCAAAGAGGTTGAAAAAAGAACCGATCCTGTCCATGGAAAACTTCATGTGAAACATAAAAATATGGAACCAAACCGAAGATGAAGAAAATGAACTGAATCGATTCTGGCAAAACTTTCTGTTAGAGGCAAAATCGAATCGAATCCCCTGAACCGGATCGCTTCTGTTGTCAAAATTTAGATTTATCCACTTATAAAATTAGATTCTTGCATGGTTGAAACTCTTATAAATTTGTAGGTTATTTATTCTAACATTTTTGAAGACATGGAAGAGCTTCTTTTTACATAGTTTTAGAGAGAGGAAGTGCTGAAGAACCCTAGAAGTTTTAGAGAGAGGAAGTGCTGAAGAACCCTAGAAGCTCAGAAATACAAATTGTTGATTCTTAATTAAGATTTCTATAGTAAAGTTGACTTTTTTTATCTCTTCTACTGTTTCATTTTTATAATTCATGCAAGCTTAGTTTATTTCAAAGAAATATTGAATCCTTTTACTCATCTAGGTATAATTTCACAATGACTTCAGTCACATGCACCGTAGAAACCTTGGTTTCACTAGTTACACCATGCTAGGTTAGATTTTTAGGGGTTGGGATGCATTAACCCAACCCGATGTGGTTTGCATGTGTGTAAAATTAGTTTTTGAATTAAATAAATGATTGAATCGTGTTGTGTGGTGTTCACAACCATCGTAGGACTTTTGATCTCGTTTCCCCTAGGTAATTGGGATGCTTAACAGTGTGACATGCGTGTAGCTGTAACAACATCTCTTTAATCTTACATTTCATTACATATGGTGTGGGCTAGTTCCCTTATATATGTAATTCTTGAGATTAATAAAGACTGGGTTTATTCAATTATCTAATTCATAATTAGTTTTATCACCGGTAAACGTACTAGGGTTGGAGGATTTTATTCCAACCATGGTTTTCTCATTCATAGTTAATCAATCACAATTTGTTCACTCTTGCATGCTTAGTTCATACTTAGTTTCATTTAATTACACTTATTCAATAACTATAATCTCACTTAGATCACCTTTATATTTTATTTTTAGTGTCAATTTAGGGTTGACCATCTTACCTACCGTCATCATGTTCTACGTCCTATTTCCCTATGGATTCGATCCCATCTTACCGAGTTATTACTTGAGAGACATGCTTGCACTTGAGCCTATATAAGCATGCACTTTTGAACACTTTTTAAGTCGCATCAAGTTTTTGGCCCCGTTGTCCGAGAATTAGGTAGACTATAGGTTAGATCGAGTTAATCCATAACTTTGACAATATATATATATATATATATACACACACACACACACACACACACACACACACACACACATATATATATATATATATATATATATATATATATATATATATATATATATATAATACACAGTATCTCTCAGAAGCCTATTAATGCAAAATCCACAACAAATTCCTCAAGCCACTCCCCCGCACATTCACGAAAATTCGATAGTCGAGTACAATCCGGATAGCCCACACACGCCTATCAGTCCTCAATTTTGGGTTCCATCTCCTACACCGCTAAACACAGTAGCAATTTACCCATCTGGTTATACTTCTGGTTACACTCCGAGTGCATCGAGTGAGGATACTAAGTCATTAAGTGAGGGAACCATGTCATAACACGGTAGCATAGGCACGAGTGAAGAAGAAGCACCTTATTGACCTTTGAGATAATTCTTATACCCTGAGCGGTCAGTCACTCTGGGATGCATTATGCTCCCATATAATGCAGGGAAATTCCATTTCCATAATGTAATGATCCAAATACTTCCCACATATCATGGAATGGATTCGCAGAATCCATATCTCCACATTCGAGAGTTTGAGGAGGCATGTGCGACTTTCAGCGATCAAACATGCACAAAAGACGTGATCCGCCTCAAGCTTTACCCATTCTCTCTAAAGGATAAAGCTAATACATGGCTATGGTCTTTACTCCCAAATTCGATTACATCATGGAATGAGTGACAATCCAAGTTTCTCAAGAAGTTCTTCCCTCCCCATCGAACAAACTCCACTAAGGCCCAAATTCAAACCTTCCGACAATTAGAAAATGAGTCATCATTTGATCGATGTTTTGAGATTTTCAATGATTTAGTCACCTCATGCCCTTTTCATGGTCTTGATAAATGGAAAATCATTTCCTTCTTCCATCATGGGATGAATATCAACTCCAAACAACTTGTTGAAACAATGCGTGATGGAACTTTTATCGATTTAGACGCCAATGATGTTAGCTCCACTTGAGGTATGTCACTGATACCACTTAAGATTGGGATACATCTGAACCTAGTGCTCAAAATTTAACTCGTCAAATGGCCACCACTCCATAGGTGTCCGATTTATACCACATAGAAAAAGATACCAGGACGGATCGTCGAATTGACAAAATTGAGAAAGGTATGAGAGAGTTACTTGCTGCATGCGTAAAAGAGCCAACTACCCCATCCACACCCCAATTGAGAATGTATGTGTTATTTATGAGGCGGGACATTCAACAGAGGAATACCCAACGAAACCCACCTACAAAGTTTTGCTTCAAGAGTAAGTGAGTGGTGTAGGAGGATTTAAGGGTAATTTCGGTACCCAGTACAAAAATTCTTATAACCTTTCATGGAAAAAAAAATGAAGTTTTAACTCTGGGAAACCACGGGCTGCAATGAATGATACGTCACATGTTGCCCCTCCTCCACCTCCACACTTTCAACAAGCACCGCCAATTCAAGGACATGTGCCAGCACTTCCTCCCGGACCGTATATCACTCCACTGGGAAGAAATCTCGAGGATACAATAAACCAATTTGTCAATACTCAGAATGCAACCAATGCTAAGCATGATCGCATGTTCACCGACATAAATGCGAACATCTCCAAGTTACAACCGTCGTTGAGTATCCAAGAGAAGGGTAAGTTTCTGGCTCAAGGTCAGACTAGTGTTAGCTCAACATCCATATAGAATCAAGAGTAATGTCAAGCCATCACCACTCTACGTAGTGGGAGAGTTGTTGATTTATCACCTTCCCCACAAGACACACCGAAGGACAAACAGGTCTCTCCAGGCATGAAAAAAGTTGAAGATTCCCCCTTGAAGGAGAGTGAAAAGGAAGATGCTAATGACCCTGAAGTTATAGTGAAACCACCCACCACCGCGCCATTCCCTCAATGGTTGGTTCCTCCATAAGAAGGAAATCCCCATGATGATGTGCTAGAGGTCTTCAAGCAAGTAAAAATGAATTTATCTTTCCTAGATGCCATAAAGCAAATTCTCGCCTATGCTAAAGTTCTTAAGGACTTATTGAAGTTGAAAATAAGGCTAAAGGTAAAGAAGAATGTATTCCTCGCATAAAATGTGAGTTCCATTCCACTCAATGATCTCCCACCAAAATTCAAAGATCCAGGTGCACCTACCATTTCATACATCATAGTAGAGAATATAATCGAAAAGGCCTTACTCGACTTAGGGGCGAGTGTCAACATTCTCCCTTATTCCATTTATAGGCGATTTGAGTTGGGGAACCTTAAACCCACTAAGATCACTCACCGACTTATGGATCATACCGTGAAGATACCAAGAGGTATTGTTGAGGATGTGATAGTCGAAGTTGACACTTTTTACTTCCAGATAGATTTTATCATTTGGTACACGGAGCCCTCCTTCACATTGAGTAACCATGTTCTCATTATCCTTGGGTGCCCATTCTTAGCTACGGATAACACTTTGATTAACACTCAAAATGGGCAAATGCATCTCACTTTTGGGAACATGACCTTAGATACAAACATCTTCAACATCGCCCAACATATGGGTGATGAGGACAATTTACATGCAGTGGATCTTATTGAGCATATCGTAGAGGAGCATATAGAGAAAAATTTCAGTGGAGATGCCTTAGGAGCATGCCTTATATCGAGAGTTGAGAGTGAGGGGACGTACACCACTTTCGAGAGGGAGCTAGAGGAGTTAAGATCAATTCTAGATGAGAGAGCATCTAATGAGGATGTGAGAGAGTTAAGATGGGTTTTGAGATTTGATCAACTGCCACCAAGAGAGTCACGCACAGTTCCCTCCGATGAAAAATTTTCTACCCTCGAGTTAAAAAAAACTACCCTCTAGCATGAAATATGCTTATTTAAGGGTGGATGAAACATTTCCTATTGTTGTCTCCTCTTGCCTAGATAAAGAGCAAGAGGGTAAATTGTTAGAGATCTTGAAGAAGCACCAAAGTGCTTTTGATTGGTGCATAGCATATTTGAAAGGCATAATTCCCTTGATTTGTACCCATAAAATCCACCTCGAGGAGGACGTGAGGCCCTCGAGGGAAATACAAAGAAGATTGCACCCTACCACGAAAGAGGTAGTGAGAGCTAAAATTATTAAGTTATTGGATTCCAGGATCATCTACCAAATCTCGGATAGCAAATGGGTGAGTTCTATACAAGTTGTCCCTATGAAGTTGGGTATGACGGTGATTGAGAATGCCAAGGGTGAGCTAATTCCCCAACGTACCACCATCGGGTGTTGCGTTTGAATTAATTATCGAAAACTCAATGTGGGCACGAGGAAAGACCATTTCTCTTTACCATTCATCGACCAAATTCTAGAGAGAGTAGCAGAACACCCATACTATTGCTTCCTAGATGGTTATTCTGGTTATAACCAAATAGAGGTATATGTACTTGACCAAGAGAAGACGACTTTCACATGTCCTTTTGTAACATCTGCCTACAAACGTATGCCATTTGGATTGTGCAATGCACCCGCGACTTTTTAAAGGTGTATGTTGAGTCTCTTTAGCGACATGGTTGAAAAAGGACTTGAAGTTTTTATGGATGACTTCAGTGTTTTTGGCACCTCTTTTGATCTTTGTTTTGCAAATCTAGAGAAAGTACTTGCCCGGTGTGTGGAAAAGAACTTGGTGCTGAATTGGGAGAGTGCCATTTTATGGTCATCAAAGGAATAGTTCTTAGCCACATCGTATCGTCCAAAGGAATGAAGTTAATAGGGCTAAAATTGATGTCATAGCTGAGCTACCACCACCAAAATCGCTGAAAGATGTGCGCTCTTTCTTGGGCCACGTGGGGTTTTATAGAAGATTTATCAAGGACATTAGAGCCATCGCTAGACCCTTCAGTAATATTCTTATGAAGGACACTCCATTTGAGTGGAATACAACATGCCAATGCGCTTTTGATATTTTAAAAACATGCTCGTTTCTGCTCCCATCATGCAAGCTCCGAATTTGTCCTTGCCATTCGAGCTCACGTGTGATGCTAGAGATTTCGCGATAGGGGTTATTTGGGGCCAAAGGAAAGATAAGAAATCCCATGTCATCTACTACGCTAGTCGAACTTTCATCGGACCACAACTAAATTACTCACTAAGGAGAAATAATTGCTAGCAGTAGTGTTTGCCCTAGATAAATTTTGGTCATACCTCATTAGTTCACTTATCACATGCTTCACCGAGCACGCGACGCTGAAATACCTCCTTGCTAAGAAAGATGCAAAAATGCACCTCATAAGGTGGATAACACTCCTATAAGAGTTTAATATCTCTATTAAAGATAAAAAAGGAATAGAAAATGTTGTTGCCGATCATTTGTCTCACCTTTCGTCTGACGTGCCTAATGATCCCTTACCCATAGACGAACATTTTTTGGATGAGCTGTTATTTGCTACCTCTTCTCTCCCCTGGTTTGCGAACATAGTTAATTAACTTGTCACGGGAGACCTCCCTCCCAATTGAACACTGCAAGAGAAAAAGAGGTTCACTACTTGGTTAAGCATGTTTTCTATGATGATCCACTCTTATTGAAATGATGTGAGGTCCAAATCATCTGATGTTGTGTATCGAATGACGAGATACCAAAGGTCATCCAATTCTATCATTCAAAAGCTTGTGGAGGCCATTTTTCAATGAAAAATATGTCCACTAAGATCCTTCAAAGTGGCCTTTACTGGCCCACAATCTTCTGGGATGTTAATCAAAGTTGTAAATCGCGCGATAGGTGTCAACGGATGGGAGCTATAACTTGCCGAGACATGATGCCACTAACCCATATTCTCATTATTGAGATCTTTGACTATTAGGGTATTGACTTCATGGGACCATTCCCTCCCTCCTTCGATTTCTTATACATCCCGGTTGCGGTACACTACGTTTCTAAATGGGTGGAAGCTATAGCTATAAAAATAAATGAAAACAAAGTGGTGATAAAGTTCTTGAAGGAACACATACTCTCTTGCTTCGGTGCTCCGAAGGCGATAATTAGTGACAACGGCACACATTTCTGCAACAAGCTATTTGAGAAGATTATGAGGAAGTATGGAGACGTCCACAAGGTTGTGATGACTTATCACCCACAAACGAATTGGCAAGCTGAGTTAGAAAATCATGAAATCAAGAACATACTTGAGAATACCATCGATCCTAATTGGAAAGATTGGTCCTTTCAATTGAATGATTCTCTATGGGCTTATTTCATCGCATATAAGAACCCCCTCAGTATGCATCCTTTTCTCTTTATGTATGTCAAACCTGGCCATCTCCCTATAGAGCTAGAACACAAGGCATATTGGGCCATTAAGAGATTGAACTATAACATAGACAAAGCCGGTGAAGCTCGCAAGCTTCAATTGAATGGGTAGGAGGAGATATGCAATGATTCGTACGAGAACGCTAAGATATCCAAGGAACAGATGAAACTTTCACATGATAATATCATTTGACACAACAAGTTTCATTCTAGGAAAAAAGTGCTTCTTTATAACTCTATGCTTCATATGTTACCGGGTAAATTGCAGTTTAGATGGAATGTCCCATTCGTCATGAAGAATGTATTCCCCCACAGAGACGTGGAATTGGAAGATCTAAATGGGGTAAATACATTCAAAGTTGTCGGACAACACCTAAAGTTATATTTAGAGTGGTGTCTGGATGAAGTCGATACCATTTGGTTATCAGACCCCCTTTACGGGGTTGAGTGATCTAGCTGATGCATATGGGATGATTCTTGTGTATAGTAGCTGGGAGTTAGGTTAGTCTCATTAGGTGACCATATGTGTGATTCATGAGAGGTTAGGAGTTCAAACAAGCTTTTCGAGAGGGCGTGGAGAGCGTAGAGGAAGTTCATTTATGAGAATAGGTGCGGGAGTGTTCGGGGAGTTGAGGGTGGTAAAATTCATGTTCAGCAATAGAGAGGAGAGATTTCTATTTGAAGTGAACCAAAACGAATCCCCTATACCGGATCAGTTTGGTTGGGAAAAGATCGAAAAAAAAGAAGAAAGAAAAAAAAATTCCAGAACCGGATATGTTCGCCCCTGTACTAGATCGGTTTGATTTTGTAGTCTTTTGCCATTTCCTAAGGTGCCTCCCCCCTTCCCCAATATCTTCACTTACCTCCCCAATAATATTTTCCCCTCATTTCAAACCCATTTTCCCTCTGTTCCTCCCCCTTCTTTCCCTCCAACTCTTCCCCCCTAACTCCACCTCCCCCACCTATAAATTCCTACCCCTCCCACCCCTATTTTTCCACACTTACATTCCATACTTACTATCCCTCTCTTTTGCTTCCATTCTAGCTTCACCCCAAACATTCCCATGGCAAATTAAGGTCTTCCCCCAAAATACTTGTCCACCGAGGTCCTTCCCAACGGTAACGGGGAATACCTCTCTCACATGGAGAGAATTTGGTATGAGAAGTTTTTCAGCATTTTTAGAAAGCTTCACATTGAGCTTATCGTTAAATGGAAAGAGCTGCCCCTATCAGTCTCCAATATTTTCGGTCAAAGGGGGTGGGCCCAGTATCTTAAGGATCCCCATAATGTGGTGTGGGCAGACGAGGTCCGATCTTTTTACGGACCACTCATCCTCATGCGCGAGTTTGAGGTCCAAAATTTTGTGGATGGTCTCCCCATCCCTTTCTCTTTAGACATTTTGTCCCGAAAACTTGCCACCATGGGAGTTCCGAAGCAGTACCAATTTGACTACCCGACCAATTCCGCCACCATCCTGAAACATACGTGCCTCACCCATCTCGCACCCTGGAAAAATTGGGTGAGGGACACCTTACAAGTGGGACTCCTCAATGATAAGTCACACATTACTTTTCATAATATTTGCGCTAATTTTCTTCAGAACTCTAATGACTCGGCGATGTGCCCTCGCCAAGCCACCCTAGTTTACTTCCTTTATGATCCCAACTTCACGATCAATCTTGCCCGCATGTTCTTCACGAATATTTTATATGAGGAATTGGAGCAAAAGGGTGCGGTGCCCCTCCCATATGCACGCGTCGTCTCCTTCATTATTGTCGATACCGGCATTCAGTCGCCTTAGGCTATTCCCCGCCTCCCAGAGCCCATTGGTCAAGCATCACACAATAAGAGTTCCAGGCAACGGGAAGCCATACGAGTAGCTCAGGAAGATGTCGATGTTGATGATGATGATGATGATAATGAGGAGGACGACGAGGCCAAGGATGTCGAGATATGCAAGGAAGAAGGAAGAAGAGTATGCCGAAGACGATGATTCAGATTTTGATCCAGCAGGTGCATATTTTGAGAGACATTTATCATCAGTGGAAATGCTCTTAGATGGTTTCCTCAATCAATATTAGCACAATACGAGCATAATGCACCACCTTCAAGCGGAAAGGTATCAAATGGCTATGGGTGCGCCACCACCACTGTACTTCTATGACCCATATGACCCGAATGCACCTGGTGGATCCCATCCCCCTCACTAGTAAAGCCTTTGTTTGGTGTTGTTGATATGTGGTTGTGTTTGTGCTATTTTTTTATGATGTTTGTTGCTTCTAGTTATGGCCATCCCTGGTCCTCGTGGAGAGAGAGAAAATGAAGGGGTATCTCTTTGTGGTGGGAGGATCTCGATCCCACGCATCCCTCTCGGGAGCGCTTCGACCGTCGTCGATGATGTGTGAGGGTAAAAATGTAGAGAGACGGAGTTGCGAGTATATTTTACTCAAAACAGACAAAAGAAAGTGAGGCCATCCTGAAGGACGACATCAAAGACATACTGATACATACAAAATCAAAAAGTGATTCGAGTAGGGTTTGGAGGCTAAGTTACAAAATGGGAAGGTGTTAGGAACCCATTTCTCCCTTAGGGTCTCTCATGGATTTGTTTTTATTTTCCTCTATTTCCCCGTGATATGTGTGCATGTGTATATGTAGTGGAGATAGGAATCATCGACTTGTATCATAGAAGAGATAAAGTGAGTCATCCATAGGAATGTTCCTAAAATTAATATTATAAAATATGATTTACGCGATTATTCTTGCGTTGATCGTTATAATGGAACAAGAACGCGCATGGAATAATACGCCATCAAGAACAAATATATGTATATGTAAATATCTAGAATCTAATAGAATTAAGTTAAATAATTAGAAAAATAGAAAATTGGAAAAAAATAGGACTCGAGTATCGGGTTTCATCCCGAGACGCCTACGTAGCCTATAGAGGCATCAAAGTCCACGTAGTTCGCATACAAAACAAGGGGTGGAGTTTATCCCATAAATCCAAATGCGGACTTCTTTTATGTGGGTGTGTGCGTGTAAAAAGGTTTTTTAGTTCTGAGAAAAGTGTGAAATTCTCGGTGGAATTTATGAGCAAACCCTCTTTTTCTTATTTTTTGGTCTTATTTATATGAAAAAATAAAAGATGTCCAGTAATACTAAATAAAAAGTTAAATTAGGATATGTCAGGTGGCGAGAATAAAAGTTCTAAGTAATAAAAAAAGTTAATGAGAATTTAGAAGAATTTGAGAAAGTTTGACGTTCTTGGAGATCTTGAGCTTGATCTTGAATGTTGGAGAGCATCCCCTTGCACTTGGGTGATGATGAAGGGTAGTTAATTCACCAAGTTTGGTGAAAAAGATGATGAAAAGTGAGGATTGGAAAGGGATTTGGATGCAGAAATCACGCTGACTTCGAGAGAGGTTTTCTGAGTTCGCTGGGCGTGATGGATCTCAGATCTTGGGTTTTTTACAATGTGGTCAGGTCCTACTTTTTATAGGCTCAGGGCCTTACCTATCGGTATGGGTCTGGTCCTTCCAATTGGCTGGTGTTTTTGGGCACACTCACGATAGGGAGGATTTTGAACCTGTCGTTTGGCAGTCTCTTTCAGGTTCCTTATGAAAACTAGTCATAGAACGTAAACTGTTCATCTGAATCGTGCACGGGGAAAACCGATGGAAATGTACTACAGAATCCTTTGAAATTCCTTTGGACTGCTCCATAGTCCAAGAGTTAACTTTGGCTCAAATGTGGATTGGAAGCGCTCGTCAATCCTTTAGAAGGGGGATTGTCGAACACAAATGAATCGTTCATCCATATGGTAAGTTAGGATCATGCATGGGGTGGACTGTTGGAAAGGTTATGAGATGTACTTTAACATTCCAAAGAGTTTGACTCAGTTTGGGGAGTTGACTTTGGTCAACCGAGGATTGGAAGCATTTGGTGACCTTTCGAAGTAAAACGGATCGTTCATCTATACCGTAAGTCAGAATTGGGCCCGAAATAGACCGTTGAAAAGTTGTTTGAGTTCCCTTTAAAGAATCATTCAGTCTAGGTCGAGATAAAGAGTTTAATTTGGTCAAATGGAGTTCGGGAGCATCCGGTGAGCTCCTGATCAAGTTTTGGGGGAAAATAGGTCGTTCGTCTGTACCATAAGTCAGAATCGTGCACGGGGCAGACCATTTAAAAGAAGTTTCAGTGCCCTTCGAGGATTCATTCAATCTCAGTCAAGCTGAAGAGTTTGACTTTTGGTCAAAACGAAGCTTAGGAGCGATCGATGATCTCTAGGTCAGTACTCGGGGTATGACCTAGGTTCATAGAGATGCAGGGGGGTCTAGAATGGGGTGTCTACAGAGCCCCTCGACGGGTGAGTTTGGAACAAACGATAATCATCAAATATACACCACATGATGCCTTTGAAAGAGGATGGCCAGTTCGAAGGGTCGAGGCCGATTTTGAGGACATGGGGATGACCAAATCAGAGGGTCGAGGCAGATTCTAAGGACCTTAAGGGCATACTGGGGGTGGTAAAAAAGGAAGTGACGACCAAAGATTGAGGTCAATTCCGAGGACCTGAAGCAATGATAGGGATGACCAATTCTGTGGGTCGAAGCCAATTCTGAGGGCTTAGGTTGTGATGACCAATTCTATGGGTCGAAGCCAACTCTGAGGGCTTAAATTGGGATGACCAATTCTGCGGGTTGAAGCCAATTTTGAGAGACTAAATTGAGATGACCAATTTTGCAGGTCAAAGCCAATTCTGAGGGATTAAATTGGGATGACCAATTCTACAAGTCGAAGCCAATTCTGAGGGCTTAAATTGTGATGACTAATTTTGTGGGTCGAAGTGAATTCTTAGGGCTTAAATTGAGATGAACAATTCTGGTGATCGAAGCCAATTCTTAGGGCTTAAATTGGGATGACCAATTCTGCAGGTCGAAGCCAATTCAGAGGGCTTAATTTGGGATGACCAATTATGCGGGTTGAAGTCAATTCTGAGGTCTTAAATTGAGATGGCCAACTCTTAGGGTCGAAGCCAATTATGAGAGCTTAAATTGAGATGACCAATTCTGCGGGTCGAATCCAATTTTGAGGGCTTAAATTGGGAGAACCAATTCTGCAGGTCGAAGCCAATTCCGAGGGATTAAACTGTGATGACCAATTTTGCGGGTCAAAGCCAATTCTAAGGGCTTAAATTGAGATGACCAATTCTGGGGGTCAAAGACAATTCTAAGGGATTAATTTGGGCTAACCAATTCTCTAGGTTGAAGCCAATTTGAGGGCTTAATTTGGGATGACCAATTCTACGGGTCGAAACCAATTCTTAGGGCTTAAATTGAGATGACCAATTCTACACGTAGAAGCCAATTCTGAGGGCTTAAATGGATATGAAAAATCTGGAGGTCGAAGGCAATTTCGAGGGATTGATTGGAGATGACCAATTATACGGGTCGAAGCCAATTCTGAGGGCTTGAGATGAGATGACCAATTCTGAGGGTCTAAGCCAATTCTGAGGGCTTAAATTGAGATGACCAATTCTGCGGGTTGAAGCCAAAACTGAGGGATTTAATGGAGATGACCAATTCTACGGGTCGAAGACAATTCTAAGGGATTAAATGGAGATGACTAATTCTGTGGGTCGAAGCCAATTCTGAGGGCTTAAATGGAGATGACCAATTATGTGGGTCGAAGCCAATTCGGAGGGCTTAAATTGAGATGACGAATTCTGCGGGTCGAAGCCAAAATTGAGGGCTTAAATGGAGATGACCAGTTCTGTGGGTCGAAGCCAATTTTGAGGGCTTAAATGGAGATGATCAATTTTGTGGGTCAAAGCCAATTCTGAGGGATTAAATGGAGATGACCAAGTTTGTGGGTCGAAACCAATTCTGAGGGCTTAAATTGAGATGACCAATTCTGCGGGTCGAAGCCAATTCTGAGGGCTTAAATGGATATGACCAATTCTGTGGGTCGAAGACAATTCAGAGGGCTTAAATGGAGATGACCAATTTTATGGGTAGAGGCCAATTCTGAGGGCTTAAATGGAGATGACTAATTCTGTGGGTCGAAGCTAATTTTAAGGTGTTAATTTGTAATGACCAATTCTGTGGGTCGAAGCTAATTCTGAGGGCTTAAATTGTGATGACCAATTCTGCGGGTCAAAGCCAATTCTAAGGGCTTAATTTGGGATGACCAATTCTGCGGGTCGATGCAAATTTAGAGGGCTTGATTTGAGATGACCAATTCTTCGGGTCGAACCCAATCATGAGGGCTTGAGATGAGATGACCAATTTTGCGGGTCGAAGCCAATTACGAGGGCTTAAATGGAGATGAACAATTCTGCGGGTCGAAGCCAATTCGGAGGGCATAAATGGAGATAATCAATTTTGCAACTCGGAGGCAATTCTGGGGGCTGAAATGGAGATGACCAATTCTACGGGTCAAAGATAATTATAAGGGCTTAAAGGGAGATGTTCTCAGGGAACTCTGTCCGAGAAATTACCTTATGATTTTGATTTTATCTAGGAAACTAATTGCTGGGGAAATTTTTCTATCTTTTGGTGACTTTGCAAGGAATAGCTTATTTGATGCTATGAATTCCACTGGGGGAGTGAATAGGTGGTCCGAGGATCGGACGTTTTGCTCGAGGAAATTTGAGGCTTTTAGGGAATAAGAGATAACCTGAAGTTTGGGATGCTTTAGGGGTCCTATAGGGAAGTTTCCAGGGATAGATTCACTTAGCTTTTGAGGGTTCCGCTGGGAAAGTAGGGGTTCTGCTTGAGGGAGTGTGAGAGAAATATAAATTTTCTTGGTGAAAATGTTATATATCTTCCCTGAGATTTTAAGGAATTTTTTGAGGATTTTTCAGGGTTTTCTGGTATTTTTGGGAATTTTTGTACGAAAAATAAAGGGGGGTGCCGGTCGGCATGGCTTGGAGGGTTCCATTCGGTAGTGGCACAGACTTTTGGACTGACCCAAGAAGGTGAAAGGTCAGTGTCGATCGATAGGTCGGGGGTGAGTGTTGATCGATATGACCCTTGGCTTCCTATAAAAAGTGGGCGGGTTCCCCTCATTTTTCATATCTTCTTTCCTTCTCTCTCTCTATAATTTTCTTCTGCTAATCATCCTAACATTTCGTAACCTAAAAAATGGCTGCTTTTGGGAGCACTACGACACACAGGGAGTGATTAGCTGTTGATGACTGGGTGAATATGGAGTGGAGGGCCAGGCACCTCTTGCTTTGGGGAGTGAGAATTCTTTTGATACGTTTGATCCATTTGCGGATGAGCAGACTTTTTTGCGGGAGTCCTCGCATCATTGCATTTCTAGGGTGGTGAACCCTGGTGGTTATGTAAGTATAAACTGACTTTTGGCATTCCCTTTTTGGTGATTTTCTTTTTCTTGGATTTTAATGAGGTTTTTCTTTGAAAGTCTGATGTTTCTTTGTCAACTATGTGTTCCCGTGGGACAACGGGGCTTAAGGATATCTGGGAGGATCTTCCACCTGTGATGCTTTAGGTAGTATTGTCAGTCTGTTTTGGGAGGTTGGATGATATGCCTCATTCGACGGCGGTCTTATGCGCTCTGGGGAGATGACTGTGACTCCCATAGATGTGCAGCAATTGTTGAGGCTGGATTGTGATGGAGAGTAGATAGAGGTGGATCGTTCTTTATGGGTGAGGCCAGAGGCGGTGAAGGTGGCGCTAGGTGATGTGGGGA
Source organism: Sambucus nigra (assembly GCA_949130495.1). NCBI lineage: Eukaryota > Viridiplantae > Streptophyta > Magnoliopsida > Dipsacales > Adoxaceae > Sambucus > Sambucus nigra. The sequence goes on from OX422213.1 coordinate 57,155,553, forward strand.
TGATAGTATCTAGGGACTCCATTCATTTGTCCCTGCTGACGGATGTTTTACTAAGTAGGGTGATTAATGTGGAGCATGTGAGGCAGATGGCTCGGTTGTTTATTTTGCTGGTGGCATCGAGCGGCGATGGTTTCCACTTACGATTTTTTTCATACTTAAGGATGATTTCGAACATCCCACTTTATGATTGGGGGAGCCTGACTTTGGCGACCCTTTATTTTTCTCTGGATGCATTTAGCCGGTGCTGTCGGTAGACTTTTACTGGAGCCACGTATCTTCTTGAGGTATTCTTTGGTTTGCGCACTTTCCTTTCATGCATTCACATTTTCCTAGTGCATCTCTTTTTTTTATCACGGATTCTTATCTTTGGCAGACGTGTTTCTATGAGGTGATTGGGTGTAATACCTAGCTGATCGCTTTGAAGGATGAGACCATTGGGGATTTTTTTTGTTTGGACCGATGGAGAATGGCCAATCGATAGTCGAGGAAGTCTCTTTCTTTATAGGCAGTGCATCAGGTTTTGAATAGCTTGACCAGTGATAGGGTAAGACATTTTCCTTCTTCAGTCTTGGTCTTTGTGTTCTCGGATTCCATATTGACTTATATCTACTCAGGATTTTTTAGGTGACCATTTACCCTTGGGGGATGGATGTTCTGGACATGGGGTCGACTGGGGTGAATATGCAGATGAGGCATTTGTTGGCGCATGAGTTTGGCCACTCCTCGTATATTGGGGAAAGGGTGGTCCGACAAATTGCTAAGGAGGAGGTGGTGGTCCTACCTGTGAGGCCCCTATGTCTATGAGGCGAGAGGATGCGAGGATTGCGGCGATGATTGATGAGTCCTATTTGTTGTATACCGACATAGATATTCCGTATGATTATATGGACTTCGTGATGAGGTGGCTGATGGCTCCTAACATATATGATGTGCTGCCTTTCCCTCCTTTGGGTTCGAGTCGGCCAGTGGGGTCCTTCCACACTGGTGGTGGTCCATCGACACCTGCAGCGGTGGTGACTTTGTAGGTTCCCCTTGTGCGGTTGCATACCCCTTCATACAACATTTAGCGGGTTGATCGAGGGATGGTGCCTATGTTGCGCCATCCTTATGCGATGGACCCAGAGGAGTTGGGATTGATAGAGGAGGTCCTTCATCATGTGGTAAACCTTTCTGGTCTTTTCTTCTTTCTTTTTTGGTTTCTTTTGATCTGTTTTGCCTGATACTGATTTTGCCCCCTTTTTTTGTAGCAGGAACGGGTGTCCACCACTTGCCTGAGAGACATTAGAGACTGAATATCCTCGGTGATTGACCATATTCGGGATGCATTTCCTGTTCCTCTTTTTAGGTGTCATCTTCCTCATCCGCGGAGGAGTCTAGTTCAGGTAGTGGTGGTGCGTCATCTCATCGTAGGAGAAAGAGAGTGTGTCGCAGGGATGGGAGATCTTAGAGAGAGAGGAATGGTAGGTTAGAGAGAGAGAATGTGGGTTCAGGCTGAGTCCCGTTATTTTTCTATTTTTCTTTGATTTCGTGAAAAATTAATGTAACACAGAATAATATCTATGTAATGTGTAGACACCCCATTCCATTACCCCCAACTCACCTTAGGTCCCTAGTACCTCCCTCCATCACTACAAACCCAGGTCATGTCCCGAGTACTGACTTAGAAGCCATCGGGCACTCCCCGCCTCAATTTGACTAAAAAGTCAAACTCTTCATCTCGACTGAGACTGAATGAATCTTCGAAGGGCACTGCATACCCTTTCCAATGGTCCATCTCGTGCCCAATTCTGACTTACTATGCGGACGAATGATCCGTTTGCGTCCAAAACTTGACCTAGAGGCCACCATGCGCTCCCGGGCTCTTTTTGACCTAATTTAACTCTTCATCTTAACCGATACTGAATGAATCTTTGAAGGGCACTGAGTGCCCTTTCCAGCGGTGTGTCCCGTGTGCAATTCCGACTTACCATGCGGACGAACGATCCGTTTGACTCCAAGAGGCCACTGATTGCTTCCAGGGCCCAGTTGACCAAAATCAACTCCCAAACCGGGTCAAACTCTTTGGAATGTCGAATTACATCTCCTAACCTTTCCAACGGTCCACCCCGTGCGCGATTTGGACTTACCATGCGGACGAACGATCCATTTGCGTCCGAGCGATTCCCCGTCCAATGGATCGACAAACGCTTCTGAGCCATATTTGACCCAAAGTTAACTCCAAAACCTGGGAGTAGTCCAAAGTAATTTCAAATGTCTCTAAATTACCTTTCCAACGGTCTACCCCATGAGTGATTCTGACCAACGGTTTGACTTCGGTAGCCGTTTTTCTAAAAAAGCCTGAAACGCACTACCAATTGGCAGGTTCCAGACCCTGTCTATCGGCAGGTGCCGATAGGCAGGAACATGTATATGCGTAACGGAAGTTACCTGGGCCTATAAAAGGAGGCCTTCACCCAATTTGCAAAGGAAGAGCCAGATCTGATAAAATTCACTCTCAACGAATCCCAAAAACCTCTCTCGAAGGCAGCGTGATTTCAACCCCCAAATCCCTTTTTTACTTCCACTTTTCATCATCCTTTTCATCAAAATTGGTGAATTAGTCACTCTCCATCATCATCCAAGTGCAAGGGCTGCTCTCCAATACTCAAGATCAAGCTCAAGATCTTCAAAAAGGTCCAACTTTCTCAAACTCTCTCTTAAATCCTCTTAAATTCTCAATAACTTGTTTTTATTACTTAGCACTCTTATTATCTCATCCCACACATCCTAATATACTTTTTATTTAGTATTATTGCACATCTCTTTTTTTCATATAAATAAAAACCCAAAAAACAAGAAAAAGAGGGTTTACTTATAAATTCCAAATAGGAATTCTCATACTTTTTCTCACACTTTTCTCACAACTAAAACACTTTTTCTACACACATTTACACATTTATAAATAAGAGATCCCCCATTTGGATTTATGGGATAAACCCCACCCCTCGTTTTTTATGCAAACTATGTGGACTTTGATGCCTTTATAGGTTACGTGGGTATAACTCGAGACTCGAGTCCTCTCTCTCACCTTTTCTTTTACTTCCTATTTTCTCTAAACCTAATCTTCTTATATTCTATATACTTTCCCTTAGTGACCTATTGCTCCATATGCGCTATCATTCCATTATAACGATCAACGTAGGGGTAATCGCGTAAATCTTATTTTTCTAATATTATTCTTACATCTTCCTACGGATGATTCACTTTATCTTTTCCATGATACAAGTCGAGGATTCCTACATCCATTATATATATACACATGCACACATATCACGGAGGGAAATATAAGGGAAAATAGCAAATATCCATGAGAGATCGAAAGGGCAGAATGGGTGCCTAACACCTTCCCATTTCATAACTAAGCCTCCGAACCCTTCTCGAATCATTTTGCTTTCGCACGCACCATTATGTCTTTGGATGCCATCCTTCGGGGTGGCTTCCCCTTTTTCTTTTGTCTATTTTGAGTAAAATAGACTGGCGACTCTGAATCTCTCTACATTTTTACACCACATCTCAAACGACGCCGGCCAAAGCGCTCCCGAGAGGGACACGCGGGACCCGAAGGATCCTTCCTCCATGCGCCATCCCGCATCGCGAGGATCAGGGATGGGCACATAATGCAATGGAGTTTTTTTATTATCTTTTGTTATTAATAAATGAATGAATGCATATGCGCTTTTTACTTTGCTGCTGAGACCGTAAAAAGAAATATTTTTGGAATTTTATATAGATGGAAGGGGATTTTGAAATTCTGTTGAGAATATCCCTTTATTTTTATTGAGTTTTTTTATTTTTTTTATTTTGGGAAAAGAGGAAAAAGGTAAGTTTCCAAAAATAGGGGGTTGCCGATCGATAAGTCCCTTGTCCTGCCTATCGGCAGGTCAGTCTAGTCTAATCAATCAAGGCTTTGATTGGTACTCTCTTCAACCTTTGGTACCTTGTGGGGTAGAATTCCCTCTGATTTATGCAAGGGTTATGTCTTTTCTTAGGAGTTTACAAGTATAAAAAGGGGGTGTGGATGGGTCTTTCCTCCTCACACTTCCACTTTCTTCCTTTTCCACATTCTTACTTGCTTACTATCTCTTAGTCTTGCAAGATGGCTCTCCCTGTTAGCATTGAGTTTGCTAACTACCTTAAAGCTTTGGAAGCAATGTGCTCTTATAATTTTAATTATAACTCTTTTCACATATGACGAGTCTCTTTGTGGCGCAACCGTCCCATTGAGTGGAACATGCTAATGGTGGCGGCCAAGTTTTGGTATCTCGAGGATCATGTCTTTCGCTTAGGGTTAGATGAGATGTGTCCTACCTACGAGGAATTTTCTACCACACTGGTGATAAATCCCAGTGTTGCTACGAATATACCTGAGTTTTCCAATTCTCCCAGAGATTTGTTTGTCAGGCTTCTTCATATGTCACCTTCGGTGGCAATACCTGATTCGTATCGAATATTGTATATTTCCGCCCGTTATCCTTATGCATTCTAGCTCTTTTATGGTCCTAAATGCCTATAATTATGCTCATTAACCAGACAACCTTGGATTTGGATATATACATGCTTTGCAGGGGTTATTTGTGCTTTTGTAGGTATTGGAACGCTAAAAGTGAGGATCCGTTGTATTTCAGAGAAGTTTCATCGCTGGACGTTACTTCAAGGGTAGTCAATTCACATTTCTTATTCGGCTCTTGGAAATTCCACGGATGCGTAGTTCATTGAGTTAGCATCGCGTGGCCGCAAACGGTGCGTCGTTTGGAGTTCGGACGAAGAAGCTAGGCTCGTTTCCGTAATGGACCTTTTCCCCTTCATCATGGACCAAATGCAGCCTGAAAACAGAGTACCGGTCGACCGCGTACAAGGGACCGGTAGACCGCGATTTCAACTTTTGCTGTGGGAAGGAGACAGTAAGCTTTGGCTTAAGGGACCGGTCGACCGCGCCCCTGCGACCGGTCGACCGGTAGTGCCAGATATTTTGGGCTCTTTCCTCTTTCTTTCCTTTTTCCCTTACTTTTTCCCACTCACTTTATAAACCCATTTTTGGTTTTAATATCAGATATACTCGATTTTAGGTTAGTTTAGCTTAGGGTTTCGGGTTTTTTCTTGGTTCTTCTTCATTTCTCTTTGGTTTGACACCCCATTTGGATTGTAAGTTGACTATTCATCTCCCCTACCATTTGAATATAGTTGTATTTCTTCATTTCTTGCTTTCTAGTTAATTTACAAGCTTTCTAATTTAGGTTTTCTTGCTTTATTTACATGCTTTGATTTACACGCTTTCTAGTATAGATTTACCGTGTTTATTTACCGCTTTCCATTTATCGCGTTTTTAACATTCTTTCTAGGTAATTTAAATTAGGTTGTGTTTGAATTGAACTCACTCGAGTTGACGCGTTGCTTTGCTTTGGTGATGGAGTTTACGGGTCTATTTCGGGTGCGTTGTCCTAGTTATTACGCCTAGGAGATTTGACGGGGCATATCATGTATGTCCCGTGCTTACGACCTTTCGCGCGTAATTTCCGGGATATTTGTTGACGCCAAAATCTTATTAGGCTTTTATGACGATTTAGGGCGTACCAACCCTTGATTTAATTAACTGTTGAAACGAGACGCATTTGTAATAACTCGTCGACCCATGTAACCATTTTATACTAATTAACTCGGGTGAGGGATATTCGACGCAACCTATAGTTTTTATTCTCTTTATTAATTTAGTTTAATTTCCCTCGCCTAGATTAATATTTCCCTTTCATGCATCTTTTCTTTTAGTTTGTAATTCACCTTTTCCACTTTTATTTCGGAATATTAAACCTTATAAATTCTAACAACTCGTCTCTGTGGATTCTCGATACCCGACTTACCGCTCTACTTGCCCCGCAAGTGTAGTTGTAACTTAGGTTTTTGTATTGAGTTGGCGAAACGAAAACAACGATTAGCGTCTTTACACGCGCTACTTTTCGCACTCGATCAAAATGGCGCCGTTGCCGGGGATGAGTTTGTTTTAGACTTTATTTGATTTAATATTTCATAGTATTTTCTTTCTATTTGTATTATTTTCTAATATTTTGCAGGACTTCCACATTTGAGCACTTAGAAACGCTCGAATTCTTTCCGCGCACACCTACTTTGTGGAATTCGCCACTTGAGCCATTTTTGGGGTAAGCATGTCTTATTCCAATTCTTTCGGTAATCCTTGTTATAATTCTGAAAATTCTCGCAAACCTATGACTTTCGGTGAATACTTAGAATCCCAAAGTATAACAAATTCAAATATGACTTTGGGCGAGTATAACGAAAGTCAAAACTTAGGTTATTGGAATTTTGATGATGATGATAATGATTTTGGGCCTTTACCTCCTTATAATAGGAATTTTGAAACGAATTCAAATAGTTTTCAAAATTCCTATAATAATGAGTTTTCGTTTAAGTCCGATGGTAATTTTCAAAGTTCCCATTCTAATGCATCCGCACCTCGACCTATGACATTCGGTGAGGGCTTGAATATGTATGAGAATGAGAAAATTGAAAATCACTATCGGGAAGAAAATCGTTCGTGGGAACATGAGTTGGATTTATTATTTGAGTCCAACGACGATTTTGCTTCCGAGACTTTTGAAGTCGAGGAATGTTTTGAACCAAATGAGGTACTTCTACCTACTTTGGAACAAGCCATTCTAGACTTTGCCCATCTCGTAATAGATATTGAAAGTGAGGATGAAAATGACGTAATATCTATTTGCAATGAAATGATTTCTTCTTTGGCCCCCAAAGAAGAACATTTCATTGAAAATGATATTATTTCCTTTGAGATTCCAACTTCATGCGATGATGATTCATCTCATGAGTTTGAATTTATTTCATCCCCATTTTCATTCTCTATTACCCCACCGGAACAAGTACCTGATGATTCGGTTTCGAACTTTAATGTTTTAAACCCTATCGCCGATGAGGAGTACTTGCTCGAGTCGCCCTCCACGATCGCATCTTTGCCTTTGTGTGCGCCGCCTCCCATTCCAACTTCAAAATCCTTGGGAGGATATTCGGCTTTTCTCGGTCCCCACTTGTTTTTGTCACCCGTTCAATCCAAACCCCCCATCGTCCCTCCAAAACTTTTAATTGGCGATGGTTCATTTCTTCCACCTTACACATGCCTTCCGTTGTTAAAACGGAATTCATATTTTTCGGAAGGCATGCTTGTATGTGAGGGTACACCGGTTATCCTCCAAAGTCAAATCATTCTTATGGTGGACCCTCAGCTATTTAGACTTCTAGTGTATAGTTAGTGTGAAGTCTAAATAGTAGATTGTATATAGTTAGATTTTTATTCTTTCTTTTTATTTTTTTTCCTTCCTTTTTAATTTAGTCTAATGTAATTAGTTAACTTTTTATTATTTGTTTTTGCTATGCTCGGTACTAACTTGTTTTGTAGATTCTTTGGACTTGTTCTTATGGGGATCGCTCCAATTTTGGGTAATATCGCTCTTTTCCTCTCTTTGACTTGGTTCTTAATTAACATTTAGGACAATGTCAAGTTTTAAGTTAGGGGGTGTGGGATATTCTATCCATTTCTTTATTTAGTCCATGTTTTTGCTCACATGTTAGTTACTTAGTATGCTTTTCTTAGAAAAATTAAAAATTCCAAAAAGATTTTCTTTCTTTTTTATCCTTTTTGGGCATTTTGCCTTTGTTTCCGATGATAAATTTCAATAATTGCCCGATCCAATAGACAACCCAATGATGCATGTTCTCGATTTTAGAAGTTATTAGACTTTAGTCTCGATTATTGATATTATGAATAACTTCATGAATTAAACTTTAATCCCATGAGCACGTGCACTTTTATTGTTATATTGATTTAGTTTAAGATTTTTATAACTCGGTAATCTTTTGTTGCATTGTATATTCTTACACCGAGTAAGCTTTGTACCTTTTGTCGTTTTTGAGTGTTATACACTATTCTTTCCTCATTGAAAACGTTGAATTCGTTGTTAATCTCACTATTCTTTCATTCGACCGTTCATTAATTGAGTTCATACTTGAAATGTGTTACTTGAGCATGATTTTCATATATTGTTTTGGTTCGAGAATTGCGTAAACATTCGGAAATGATCATAGGCCATCTTTGTTATATCACCCATATTAGCCTTGACCTCACCCTTATATATTTACCCTCGTTAACCCCGTTGAGCCTAAATATAACCTTTAGTTTCATAACCCCAATCCCATAACCAACTCTAAATTGGAGTTTTATACCATACATACACTTTCCATACCTTTGTTTGGATTGTTACTTGGGATTGAATGATGTTGTTATGATGTCGGTTGCAATTTTGGCATATGAGAGTTTGATAAGTAAAGAAAAGAAAGTAGTGAAAAAAGTGAAGAAAAAGAGAAAGCAAAAAGCAAAAGAAAACAAAAGAAAAATGAGAAAAAGAAGAAAAGAAAAGAAAGAGAAAGTTGTGAATATTGTGTATATAGTTCAATAAGCTTTGATTACTCTCCCCGATGATATATCTAATGCCTTTTTGGAACTTGTTTTCCTATTTTGATATTGCCCGCATTATCCCATTATCCCGAGTTTTCATCCCGAACACTTTGAATTCGTACATATATTCCTTCGTTTCGTACCTTAGACATACCTACATCATAACCCTAGTAAAGTCCTATGTGATCTTAGGTGCATGTAATTCAAAAGTCATAATAGTTGTGATAATATGTGAAAATGCATTTCGCCTCTTTTAGTGTGCGGTATCCTTTCATTGAGATTATAGTTTTTCAGTTTATACATAGCGTTCTTCTTTCGTGACATGTGTGCGGCCTAGTTTCCATTTATATTTACTCTTTAGCCCGCATGTCCCGTGTGTTACCTCCCTGTTTCGAGTGAATTCGCTTGATGAGTGTAATGCCCGTGAGGATTGAATATATGCTTGCTTTAATGATTATCCAGTTTATATAAGTTTTTCGCCAAATCATACTTTGCATGTTCTCGCTCCCCTCCCACATTTTAAGGTTTCAATTCTATGAGGTGCATTCTATAATGTTAATGATTTGGACTTTTGTGTGAATTTATTCACTTTGCTAATAATGCGTATGAAATCCTTTTCTCCATTGTTGGGCTTGTGGCATGTTGGGTTGGGCATATTTTGAGGAAACCATATGATGTTTGTGGGTATCATCCCTGAAAACCCTCACGAGACGACACTCGTCCACTAGGGTAACCTAGGGGTTTAACGGTTTATTGCATATGCTAAATGCAATCGTGTTCCCTACGAAAGTGTATATTATATTTCGATGCATATATACATTTTGTACCGCCCTCTGTGGTCTGGTTTTCTTTGTTTCATTACTAGGGACTAGCAATGTGTAAGTTAGGGGGTGTGATTCGTATCGAATATTGTATATTTCCGCCCGTTATCCTTATGCATTCTAGCTCTTTTATGGTCCTAAATGCCTATAATTATGCTCATTAACCAGGCAACCTTGGATTTGGATATATACATGCTTTGCAGGGGTTATTTGTGCTTTTGTAGGTATTGGAACGCTAAAAGTGAGGATCCGTTGCATTTCGGAGAAGTTTCGTCGCTGGACGCTACTTCAAGGGCATTTTAGTCAATTCACATTTCTTATTCGGCTCTTGGAAATTCCACGGATGCGTAGTTCATTGAGTTAGCATCGCGTGGCCGCAAACGGTGCGTCGTTTGGAGTTCGAACGAAGAAGCTAGGCTCGTTTCCGTAATGGACCTTTTCCCCCTCATCATGGACCAAATGAAGCCTGAAAACAGAGTACCGGTCGACCGCGGTTTCAACTTTTGCCGTGGGAAGGAGACAGTATGCTATGGCTTAAGGGACCGGTCGACCGCGCCCCTGCGACCGGTCGACCGGTAGTGCCAGATATTTTGGGCTCTTTCCTCTTTCTTTCCTTTTTCCCTTACTTTTTCCCACTCACTTTATAAACCCATTTTTGGTTTTAATATCAGATATACACGATTTTAGGTTAGTTTAGCTTAGGGTTTGGGGTTTTTTCTTGGTTCTTCTTCATTTCTCTTTGGTTTGACACCCCATTTGGATTGTAAGTTGACTATTCATCTCCCCTACCATTTGAATATAGTTGTATTTCTTCATTTCTTGCTTTCTAGTTAATTTACAAGCTTTCTAATTTAGGTTTTCTTGCTTTATTTACATGCTTTGATTTACACGCTTTCTAGTATAGATTTACCGCGTTTATTTACCGCTTTCCATTTATCGCGTTTTTAACATGCTTTCTAGGTAATTTAAATTAGGTTGTGTTTGAATTGAACTCACTCGAGTTGACGCGTTGCTTTGCTTTGGTGATGGAGTTTACGGGTCTATTTTGGGTGCGTTGTCCTAGTTATTACGCCTAGGAGATTTGACGGGGCATATCATGTATGTCCCGTGCTTACGAGCTTTCGCGCGTAATTTCCGGGATATTTGTTGACGCCAAAATCTTATTAGGCTTTTTTGACGATTTAGGGCGTAACAACCCTTGATTTAATTAACTGTCGAAACGAGACGCATTTGTAATAACTCGTCGACCCATGTAACCATTGTATACTAATTAAATCAGGTGAGGGATATTCGACGCAACCTATAGTTTTTATTCTCTTTATTAATTTAGTTTAATTTCCCTCGCCTAGATTAATCTTTCCCTTTCATGCATCTTTTCTTTTAGTTTGTAATTCACCTTTTCCACTTTTATTTCGGAATATTAAACCTTATAAATTCTAACAACTCGTCTCTGTGGATTCTCGATACCCGACTTACCGCTCTACTTGCCCCGCAAGTGTAGTTGTAACTTAGGTTTTTGTATTGAGTTGGCGAAACGAAAACAACGATTAGCGTCTTTACACGCGCTACTTTTCGCACTCGATCAATACCACTGGTTGTTAGAGGAATGATATCACTTTCAACGGTGTTACAGTTCATATTTCGGAGGTTGGTGATGCTGGATATATCGGAGCCGTCATTCTGAGCTTGGTTTCGAAATTACTGCTGGTGACTGGGGAACTACTGGTGGACCCATGACTTGCGGCCATTACTTAATGGATGTCATACTATCACAATTATGTGGCGGTGATACTGGAAGAGACTTCGAATGTCATGGATGCCTGGCGAGAAGGTCATTCTGACTTTTTGAGGAGTAGCCCTGTGATGTTGTTCATATGGTTATCTTAAATATTTCGATTGGTGACTCCTCTAAAATATCCTTGTTGACCGCGTGCCCAACTTCTTTTCGTTCCATTTCACTAGTGTTGGCCTGGATATTAAGAGCTGGGAGAATTGGTTTATGGAGCATGGGGCTCTAAATCTGCACTGGTCAGTGCCTTGGTGGGGACAATTACTGCCTATTCTAGAGCTGGGGGAATACCCGTACGTTCGGCTGGTTGGTCTCAGACAGACCTCTTTCTATTTCCCTTGCTATCTTTTGGTCCAATTTAGCTGGGAGCAGGTCGTGCCACCTCGAACACTATATTTCTTTCCAGTTTAAGATTTAGCAGAGCGTCTGGGAGCGGCTTGGCTCTTTGTGGCAGAGTCGGCGTCCGTCGACCCATCCTTCCCAGTATGTTGGGAGAGTCTGGCACATCCCGAGGGATTATATGAAGTGGTTGTGGAGAAGAGTAGTTAACAAGATATTGGTAGTGGAGCTTGGACAAAGGTGGCTTGTCTTATCTGATACCATGGAGGGAGATGATGTGGTTTTTCCGAGGCTGGTTAGAGCTTATCGGTCTATTGAGCATTTGCGCCACTCTATTGAAGAAGGGGAAGCTTGGTGACCCCAAGATGTAGATGATAATGGAGCGGGCTCCTCTTGTAGCCGTGGGTAGGACTCTTGGATAGTTTGTTTTCTAATGGGGTATAATTTGGGAATTTATTTGGCTTTTAGGAAGGTAGGGGGAAGGGAGTTATCCATTCCTTTTCTTATGTAATTGCACTGTAATTTCTTATTAGTGAAATAAACAAGTTTTTGATCATCCAACTGTGCTTTTTGATGAATTTTGTATTTTGAATTATCTATACCGATTACTAAGGCATGCATAATCCTTCTGTTCAAGTATATGATAGAATGAACTGTCGTTCTCGAAGATAAGAAAATAATATTTTTTTGTGAAAAAGAAAGGGTCATGCTCATGTAAGATGTATGAGTTGCCTACATACCTCGGGGGTTTTTGAAAAGTTTTAACATTTTCTGAAAATGGTTTTTTGTAGAGTATCAGGCCCACGTAGTTCTAGGTAGAGGGAAATGAAGAGATTTTTTTAGAATATAAGGGATATGAGAAAAGTCGTAGCACGCCGAGATTTTGGACTAGGGGTAGAACTTCTTTAGACAACCCGGGTTGACTGGACGAGCCATATCTTCTCCATCAAGGTCGGTGAGCATGGTGGCACCACCTGACAAGATCTTCTTCATAATGTATGGACCGCTCTAATTAGGCTTGAATTTCCTTCTGGGGTCCCAGATGGGATGTACTATTTCTGTGAGGGCTAAGTCCCCCTCTCGGACACCGCGATCTTTGACTTTCTTATTGAATGATCGTGATATATGACGATGGTACCCTTGTATGTGATAAAGAGCTTTCAATCTCCTTTTATCTAGGAGGGTCACCTCATTAAGATGGATTTTGTACCAGTCTTCTTCGCTGACCTTGCTTTCAATCATGACGCACAATGAGGGTATTTCCATCTCCACAGGTAGGATTGCTTCCATGTCGTAGACTAGAGAGTAAGGGGTATCCCAAGTAGAAGTTCAAATTGAGGTTTGGTAGCCCGAGAGAGCGTAAGGAATTCGTTTGACCCATTCTCGATAACTTTCGGTCATCTTACTCATGATATCTTTGAGGTTCTTGTTGGCGGCTTCGATAGCACCATTGTTCTGAGTTAGGTAGGGAGAAGAATTCTGTCTCTCAATCCCATACTCATTGACCACTTCTGTGACTTCTGCCTCGAAGTGAAACCCGTTATCTGACACCAATTCGTGCGGGACCCCATATCAGGAGATGATGTTCTTCTTGATGAATTTGACCACTTTCTTGGCGTTCAGAATTGTGTATGACTTGGCTTTGACCCATTTGGTGATGTAATAAATGGAAACTAGGATGAATTTATGCCCGTTGAAAGCCTCGGGCGTAACCTTTCCTATGATGTCGATGACCCAGGTGGAGAAAGGCTAGGGGGAAGTCATATTGTATAATTCTTATGGAGGCAGATGTTAAAGGTTACTTGAGGCATCTCTGGACATAGGCGGCCATCAAGCAAAATTGAGATGCAGAAAAGGCTGTTCATAAGGGCGATTTCAAGGGCTTTAGATGTGTCTCGGGGGTTTGGAAGCTTCTATGGATTATCTGAGAACTTCGACCCGTGTACCTTGGAAGAAGAGGATTGGTGAGACCCAAATGGGATAATAAGCAGGCAGTGGCTTCACATCTTGGATGGTGAGGAAAGAAATAAGCCTACCATATTTCTTGAAATCCCGGCGGGCCTTAGGGAGGTAATCCTCGGTCATGGTGGTCCATTAGTATCCTTATCGGATGATTTTTTTGGAAAGCATGTGACTGTTCATGTGGGGTCCGCATTCCTCACTGTGGATCTTCTGCATTACTTCTTCAATGTCATCTCCCGCTATGCAATATAGATGGGTTCCATCGAAGTTTCTTTTGAAGAGTGCTTTATGACAGTTGATGTATTGGGTGGCCAGTCTTCGAAGGGTTTCTCGGTCTTTCTTGTTGGAACCCTCGAGGTACCTACCATGCTTGAGGAGGTGCCATATATCATAGTACCAGCAATTGGCTAGCTCGGGATATTTTTTGGTGATGAGCTCAATGTGGTAGTAGTGGGTTGCTTTGTCTAGCTTTTGAACTAGGAAGGGGGCCATTATTATTCCTTCGGGCATGTCGACCATGGAGGCCATGGTAGCAAGGGCATCGGCTAGATTATTATTTGCTCGATGTAGGTAGTGAAAGGTGATATCTTGGAATTAGGAGGCTAGTTCTTCTAAATAGGCATGGAAGGGTTTGAGTTTCTCGTCCTTGACTTTCCATTTTCTGAGCACTTAATCGATAATGAGGGCAGAATCCCTATAGACATCTAGGCATTGAATACATTTCTTGAGAGCAACTTTGAGGCCTACCGTACATGCCTCGTATCCAGTCATGTTATTGATGAACGAAAAATCCAATTTTATAGCGATGGGAGTGTGGGAGTCATCTGGGGAAATCATAAGTATCCCAATGCCATATCCCTTTCTGCTAGCAGTGTCATTAAAGAATATTTTCCATCGAAGGTTGTCTTGAGTAGCTCAGAGGATGTTTTCATCTGGGAATTCGGATATCCAAACATCAGTTTCTTCCATGGGGTAGTCAGTGAGGTAGTTAGAGATGTCTCTTCCTTTCATGGCTTTTTTCATGACGTACATGATACAAAACTTGGCCAGGAGCATCAACCATCGGGCCATTCGTCTATATAAAGCAGGTTTCTCAAGCAGGTATTTGATGGGATCCATTCAAGATACAAATTTGATGGGAAAGTCGAGCATGTCGTGTCATAACTTTTGGGTGACCCAAATAAGTGTGACACATGATTTTTCCAAAGCAACGTAGTTGACTTCGTATTGGGTCAATTTGCGACTGGCATAATAGACGACTCCTTCTTTGCGGGATTCTTTAAGGTATTGGGATAGCAAAGCCCCAGATGTAGTGTCGGTTATGGTTAGGTATATGAGTAAGGGAAGACCAAGCTATGGTGGCATGAGTCCCGTAGATTGGGTTAGATATTGCTTGATTCGGTCAAAGGAATCTTGGCAGGCCCCATTCCAAACCTTGGTTGAATCCTTTCGGAGGAGTTTGAAAATTGGTTTGCAGATGGAGGTTAGCTGGCTAATGAACCGGTTGATGTATTGAAACTTCCCAAGGAATCCAGGGACTTCTTTCTCCATTTGGGGAGGTGGCATCTCAAGTATGGCTTTCAACTTGGCAGGATCTGTTTATATATCATTCTCATTGACAATGAATCCCAAGATTTTTCCCTTAGTAACGCCAAAGACACATTTATGTGGATTGAGTCTCGTCTTATACCATCGCAGTCATTCGAAGAATTTTCAAAGAGTGGGAACATGACCTTCTCTAGTCTTGGATTTGATAATCATATCATCCACATAGACCTAGACTTCTTTGTGAATCAGACCGTGCAGGATGGTTGTGGCGTCCCTCTAATAGGTAGCCCTAGCATTCTTAAGACCAAATGGCATAGCAGTGTAGCAAAAGCTTCCCCATGGGGTGATGGACGCGGTCTTTTCTTGGTGATCTGGGTGCTTTTTGATTTGGTTGTATCCGGTAAACTCGTCGACGAATGACTTGAGAGCATGACTGGTTATGTTTTCCACGGTCATGTCAATATTGGGTAGCGGGTAATCATCCTTTGGAGAGGCTTTGTTCAAGTTCCGGTAGTCTACACACATCCAAACTTTCCCTTCTGATTTCATCTTGGGCACTATGTTGGCTAGCCATGTGGGATATTCGATCACACGAATGAGGCCCACGTTCAGCTGTTTGACCACCTCTTCTTTGACTTTGAGTGACCATTTGGTGCGGAGCTTTCTCAACTTTTGTTTAATCGACTTGTAAACTGGAAGAGTGGGGATCTCATTTTGAGCTATTTTATGATCAATGCCAGGCATATCGTCATAGGACCATGGAAAGACATCCATGAATTCCTGCAGTAATTCTTTGAGTTGTATGTGCTCATGCTCATTAAGGGTAACCCCTATCCTAATCTCGCGCAATTGGCTACTAGACCTGAGGTTAAAAATAACAGTTTCTTCTTTATTAACTTGACCACAATTATGTTGTTCGTTATTAACCTTATTTAGATCAGTTAAGAATTTTTCATTTGCAAAATCATCATCATCATCAAAAGTTTGATTAGAATACAAAAAATTAATGTAAGGCACAACAAGATACTCATAATCTTCATTTATTTCATTGATAGGAAAAAATCATTGATAACCTCGTCAAAGGAGGTCTCGATTACATTAGAGCAATGATAGACAATAGAAGAAGGGATGGGGTAAACATTGGGGTTAGGTGGGATTTCAACATGTAAAACTAGCATAGCATGACAGTTAAGGAGAGGTGTATCAAAAACTTTAATTAGGTGGGATGGAACCAGTGATGTAGTTATTGAATGAACCATGCATAGTGTCAGCCCTAGTGTGTGTAAATTAAACGAATCCTCAGAGTCACTTCCCTCAAAATATTTGGTATCTTTGATGATCGGTTGTACATGGTGTTGGGAACTTTCAGCCCATGGGTAGATGTCTTGAGAAAAGATCTCCATTCTAGGCTTCATCTTCTTGTCTATATAGTCATTCCATGGTTTCGAAAAGTCACAAAAGGGGAAGTCTTGGCCCTCTTTAATGAATCGTCCATTTATGGAGTCATCTGGGATAATTTATATGCAGTCTAATCATCTCTTTGGTCAAGACTGGCGGATCATTATGAGCTCTTGTTCTGATGGTTGATACCCTAAACCACAAGGAGGAAAAGTTTTTTTCAGTATAATGAGATCAATTATCCCTTGTTTTCTTTGTCCTAGCCCCAGTCCGGGCATGAAGTGCATGTTTTTAACATTTGAATCACATTAACGTTGCCATGAGGGTCGTATTCTACAGAAACCCTTCCATTGAAATCGTCCCCTACTGGGAGTAGAAGTGACTCAACTCGAAATCCTAATAGGAGCATATCATTTGACCCGTGTTGTATCTCAAGGATTAAATTACTGGTACTTGCACCCTCGTCATTGTCATCATCACCCAAAATTGTGATGACTCGTCCGTCGACGAAGAACTTCAATTTCTGATGGAGAGAGAAGGACACACCCTTGATATTGTGGATCCAAGGTCATTCAAGAAACAGATTGAAAAAGGATGGGATGTCAATAACTTGGAATTCAACAACAGGGTTAATAGGCCCAACCCCTATTACAAGTTTTATGGATCCCATCACCTCCCGACGGGTATTATCGTAGGCACGTATCGCAGCGGAGGTTGGAGAGAGGTCACTTTCCTTCAGTCCTAAGAATTTGAAGGTTCTTAATGGGTCAACATTCAAGGCGGATCCATTATCAACAAGATAGAAATGTACGATCTTCCCCATAACTTCGACGAAGATGTTGAGTGCATGATTGTGGTTTGGCCCAATTCTGGGGATTTCTTCTTCAGAAAAGGATAATAATCGAGCATAGGTCATGGATCCAACTAAATTAATCGCTTTTTCTGGTGTGGTAGAAGGAGGAACCATGGCTCCGATGAGCAACTTGAGCAAAGCATTTCTGTGCAGCTAGGAAGACATGAAAATCCCCCATAGAGTGATGTTAGCCTGAGTCTTCTTGAGTTGGTCGAGGATCTTACTTTCCTCAAGGATCATCTCTGGCATAGGAAGGTTTTCAACACCCTTCCATTTGTCATTGGATGGTGTTAAGCTTGGGATCTGGTAGTGCCTCCCTGATTTGGTTATGTGATTTACTGAAGAATAGAAGAACATGAACCCTATTTATTCATCAATCTCGATTTGTTATGTTATCTTGTTTATTTCTCCAAGGAGTTATTCAAATGATATCATTCTACACATGTCGACCACTGGGCTAGTTTTCTCTGAAGCTTACTCTCCATTCGAATCTTAAAATCCTTCCCCCCATCTAGTGACAATAATTTTATCTTTCCATGTAAAGTCAATACATTCCATGACCTTAATGGCTTTTTCATACAGGTCCTCCCATTTTGCGGGGAGATGTAAGGGTGAAGGGATCAGGCGCCCTAATAATTTTAGAGTATCAAGTAATTCAGTCATACTGCAGATATTATTGGTTTGTTTGAATAATTCTTCCATGATTTGGACAACGTCATTTAGGCTGACTTCATCGGTTGGTGCCACCTAGCTGTCTGACTTTTGGGTTCATTTTCGTGCATCCAAGAATAGCGTACCGAACCTCTGACAATCAATAATCTTCTACGAGGGCAGTTTCAGCCCGAACTCTAGGAGTTGGTTTAATACTTCTGATAATTCCATGCTATCAGTTTGAGAATAGTCATGGATAGAGATAGATGCTCTGGTAAGGATTGACAGTGCTTGATCAACGATTTTAATAGGGTGTATGAGGAAATATGGGCAAGTTTGGAGAGCTTTGTGAGAGTATGTGGGTGTGATTTGAGTTGAGGGATCAAATTATGGGTTCTCTTATAGGAAGATGGCATTGGCATGATTTGGGAGTGGGTTGTGAGTAGTGTTTGGCTTAGGATTGGATGGTGGGGAAATGGTACCCTAGTCAATTAGACCTTTGATTATGTTTCAAATGTGAAAGCATTGGTTGGGTGTATGGCCAGCAGTTCGGTGAAAGGCGCAATGGGCATCTGCCTTGAACCTTTTTGGAAGTGGATTTGGAATTGGATGGGGGTCCAAGGGTTTGATAAGGTTTCGGCTTAATGGGACTTGATAAATATTGGATAGGGGGCATATATCTCGGTGTATTCCTTTCGAACTGGGATAAGGCGTCTTTCTAGTGCCCACGAGGTGGTTGGTTGAGAGATGTGGTTAATGGTTGAAAATCCAGCACTAACAGGCTTATCATATTTTCTGGGAGTGAACTGTTCAGACACTTTCTTTGGTTCAACTTCTGTTTTAGCAAAACCTTCCTAGATTTCTACTCCTTTTTCTCTGAGTGCTTGGAAGTGGGGATAGTATTGTCCTCCTATTATGGCTTGGACATGGAGTAAGAAGTTATTCTTCACTATGTTGACTTGTTCTTCTTCGGATGGCCGATTGGTCATGGTGGATGCTTTTTCCCTCCATCGGGCTATAAAGTTACTGATTGATTCCCCAGAGTTCTATTTGAGCAACTGTAAATCACGACGAGTGACCTCAAGCTATTTATTGTATCTTACTGCAACATGAATTCTCGAGCTACATCCTCCCAATTACGGATTTTGGACTCTTCAAGAGACAAAAACCATCGTAGGGCGCTATCCTTCAAATATTACTGAAATAATTGGGCCATCACATCTTCGAAAGCCCCCTAGTAGGGTCATAGAATGGTGATAACTCCGAAGATGAACAATCAAGGGTCCACTTCCTCTGAATTTCTCGATATTTAGCATTTTGAATTTCTCGGGTAACCTTGCTTTAGGATAAGGAGACATGTGGTTGTAGTCCATGTAATTTCCATAGATTCTGACTTGGTCGAACTTCTTAGTTAGCATCTTAAGATCTTCTTTGACCTTGTTCAACTCTTCTTCTTTTGGATCCATGATCATAGGTAGGGGTGTCAATTCGGGTTAGTCGTGTCATTTTTGGGTCGCTTTGATTTTTATTTGAGTATAAATTTTAGGTAATTTTAAATCCGTACAAGCTAATCGTGTCAAGTTCGGGTCATTTCCATAAACGGGTTATCGTGTCAAAAATTGCCAGCTCTAATTATAGGCAAGTTAGCCCCAAGTTGGGAAAGGTTTGGCATAGAAAGCTGGGAAGGTGGCGACCAATTAACAGGAGGGGCACGTGGAGCGTGCTGATGCTCTCCGGGAACCCAAATTGGCTCGGGTGGACCCATAACATGAGGGAATAGGGGATCGTGACCTTGAGGAACAAGAACTTAGCTTCGTTGTATCTCACGGACTTCAGTTTGGAGGTTGTCAGTTTTGGACACGATCTGAGTTAAGACTACCGTCAGATCTGGCTGCACAACTGTTACTTGATCTGTGTTCTACATGGAAAGCGGATGGATTTCGAACTCAAAATAAGTAACAAGGGAATGAACGAAACTCCGGGGTGATTTGACTGAAGACCGAAGCCAATAAGGACCAGACCAAGGACGTGCAATCGACCTGAGAAGGCGTAAAATGAGATTTATTTTTGAAAAAATAAGAATGAAAATATTTTTGACATTTTTTTTCTTTTTAATATTGAAAGACAAATATTTTTGGATTTTTGATAAAGAAAGGATAATTTTTTTTATTTTTGAAAAAGAAAGGAGATTTTTTTTGGATTTTTGATAAATAAAGGAGAAATGTTTTTGAGAGACGGGTCTCAGCATGATTATTATAATTACTATTTTCTTACTTGTATTAAATTCTCCTAAATGAAAAATGAAATACCGGACGGACCTGAGCCTGGAAAAGTTAGTCTTGTAACATAAGCAATGATATGGTTGGACTTGTAACCAGGCTCACGGGCAGGGTCCCGATTAAAAAATCTGCAAAAATTTCGGCAGCAAGCCGACCCAAAATTTTGGCAGAGTTTCAGGTCAAAACCGACAGTCTAACATATGTGTCCTAGGATTGACACCTATATGTGGGTATGCAGTTTGGTTGGGTGAATTGAAAAGGGTTCCCCCCTTTGGCGTGACTTCCACGATATACATCTTGCTTTTGAAAGCAATCAGTACGTGTGGACAAGCCATTCGATATACCCGAGTGTACGTGAATTGCCTCACTATATACCTCGTGGGGACGGTATGTGTGAGAGAAAATTCGATATACTCGGCGTACGTGAATGAGTTACCTACGATATACCTCCCGTCATGACTGCGATCAAGTGGTACGATGCAGGGGAACCATTCAATATATGTCGAAGGTACTTGGATAATGGAAGGTGAGAGTCATATCGCTTAGTCTAACTGCGCCCTGTCGGACTAGCGCCCATCACGAAGTGGCCCTCTAGTTACTGGACAAAATTTAGTAAATTATAATGCTCTTTAGTGATGTCGTGTGAATCATGCATGATTCTCTTATTAGTATCTTATGATGAGAGTATCTTTCTTCATCATTCCAAATAGGGAGCAAAGTACAAGTACAAATGGTATACCAATTATATGTGGATATATATGATCCTAAGTGCGCGTGGTGGGAAGTGTACATGGAGAATCTTTTATAAGTGTGTGAATAGAAGCATAAGGATGAAGTACACATGAATAATAAAAGGGGAACATGCAAATAGGGGAATATACAAGAAAATAAAACACCCATGTAAATAGAGTCTAGCCCTCATATAAAAATCCCCACCGGAGTCGCCACTGTGGCCATCCCCGATCCTCGCAGAGAGAGATAAAAGGAAGGGGTATCTATCTGTGGTGGGAGGATCTCGGTCCCGCACATCCTTCTCGAGAGACGGTCGTCGGTGATGTTTGAGGTGAAAAATGTAGAGAGATGGAGTCTCCAGTTTATTTTACTCAAAATAGACAAAATAACGTGAATCCATCCCAAAGGATGGCGTCAAAGACATACTGATACATACAAAACCAAAAAGTGATTCGAGTAGGGTTCGAAGGCTAAGTTATGAAATGGAAAGGTGTTAGGAACCCATTCCACCCTTACGATCTTCCATGGATTTGTCATTATTTCTCTATACTTCCCCCTGATATATGTGCATGTATATATGTAGTGGAGATAGGAATCATTGACTTGTATCATGGAAGAGATAAAAGCGAGTCATCCATAGGAATGTTCCTAAAAGTAATATTAGAAAATATGATTTACGCGACTATCCTTGCATTGATCATTATAATGGAATGATAACACGCATGGAATAATATTCCATCAAGAACAAATATATGTATATGTAAATATATAGAATCTAAGAGAATTAAGTTAAATAATTAGAAAATTAGAAAATTAGAAAATTGGAAAAAAATATGACTCGAGTCTCGAGTTTTACCACGAGATGCCTACGTAGCCTATAGAGGCATCAAAGTCCATGTAGTTCGCGTACAAAATGAGGGGTGGGGCTTATCCCATAAATCCAACTGGGGACTTCTTTTATGTGGGTGTGTGCGTGTAAAAAGGTGTTTTAGTTGTGAGAAAAGTGTGAGAAAGGTGTGACAAATCCCTTTGGAATTTATAAGAAAATCCTCTTTTTCTTGTTTTTTGTTTTTATTTATATGAAAAAATAAGAGATGTGCAATAATACTAAATGAAAAGGTATATTAGGATATGTGAGATGGAAAGAATAAAATTTCTAAGTAATAGAACACGTTAATGCAAATTTAGAAGAATTTAATAATGTTGGACCTTCTTGAAGATCTTGAGCTTGATTCTGAATGTTGGAGAGCAGCCCCTTGCACTTGGGTGATGATGAAGGGTAGTTAATTCACCTAGTTTGGTGAAAAAGATGATGAAAAGTGAGGGTTGGAAAGGATTTGGATGTAGAAATCATGCAGACTTCGAGAGAGGTTTTCTGAGTTCGCTGAGAGTGATGGTTCTCAAGTCTTGGGTTTTTTGCAATGAGGTTAGGCCCTAATTTTTATAGTCCCAAGGCATTGCCTTTAGGCATGGGTTTGGTCCTGTTAATCAGCAGGTGTTTTTGGGCACACTGCCGATAGGCAGGATTTTGAACCTGCCGTTTGGCAGTCTCTTTAAGGTTCCTTCGAAAAAATGGTCGTAGAATGCAAAAATGGTCGTAGAATGCAAAATGGTCGTAGAATGCAAATTTTAAGGTGACCATTTTTGGGGAGTTTCAATTGTACAATTTTTAAGTGTTTTGAACTTTCTTTGAGTCTCGAAAAATGAATTTTGTGAGTATATTCTCTGCAAACCCTCACGAGACACAACTTGTCCTACTAGGATAACCTAGGGGTTTAAAGGATTGTTGTATATGCTAAATGATACACTTTCCCTCAAAAGAGGTTTTCTCTCCAATTTAGTGTTTGCTGAGAGTTTGACCATGTTTGGATTCTTTTACATTGCTCGGGACGATCAAAGTTCTAAGTTGGGGGGTGTTTGAATAGTCATAAATTCTTTGTATTTATCCCCGTAATTTAAAGTCTTTTATCGATCCTGGAAGTGTAATTCGAGTGGATTTATCTCATATCAATGCTACTGACATTTTCTAACGACTATGCCAAGTTTCGTATATTTCTTATCACTTTTACAGGTATTTAATGCATACAAAGAAAGAAAAAACCGGAAGAAAGAATGAAAATAAGAGCAAAAACGTCAAAGGGGCAAAAAAGTAATTTGCGTCAGGAATTTAGAAGATAAGCCTAAAGAGAAATTTTAGATTTCAAGTCTACGAACACCTAGGAAGAAACAACATTCAAATCCGAGTCATGGATCAAAAGTTACAAGACTTCAAAGTTGAGAGAAAATCGCAAAGAAGAAATAGTTTCCTCGTAAGATCAAACCGAATCGAAGAGGTTGACAAACAAGCATATCCTATCCTTTGAAAACTTTCTGAGAAGTATAAAACGATGGAACCGAACTGAAGATGAAGAAAATGAACCGAACCAGTTCTGGAAAAACTTTTTATTAGAGGCAAACTGAACCGAATTCCTTAAACATGATTGGTTCGGTTGTCAAAATTTGGATTTATCCGCTTATAAAATTAGAGTCTTGCATGGTTCAAACTCTTGTAAATTCGTAGGTTATTTATTCTAACGTCTTTGAATACATGGGAGAGCTTCTTTTTACATGGTTGAAACTCTTTCTTTCACTAGTTACACAATGCTAGGCTAGAATTTTAGGGGTTGGGATGCACGAACCCGACCCGATGTGGTTTGCATGTGTATAAAATTAGTTTTTGAATTAAATAAATGATTGAATCCTGTTATGTAGTGATCACAATCGTCGTAGGACTTTTGATCTCATTTTCCCTAGGTAACCAGGATGCTTAAGAGTGCGACGCATGTGTAGCTATAACAACACCGCTTTATTCTTACTTTTGATTACGTATAGTGCGGGCTAGTACCCTCATGTATGTAATGCTCAAGATTAATAAAGACCGGGTTTAGTCAATTATCTAATTCATAACTAGTTTTATCACCGATTACATACTAAGGTTGGAGGATTGTATTCCGACCTTACTTTTCTCATTCATAGTTAATCAATCACAATTAGTTCACTCTTGCATGCTTAGTTCATACTTAGTTTCATTTAATTTCACTTAGTCAATAGTTACAATCTCACTTAGATCACCTTTATATTTTCTTTTTAGAGTCAGTTTAAGTTTGACAATTTTACCTACCATCGTCACGTTCTATGTCCTATTTCCCTATGGATTTGATCCCGTCTTGCAGGGTTATTACTTGAGCAACAAGATTGCACTTAAGCCTATATGAGCACACACTTTAGAACAATTTTTAAGTCGCGTCTCAGACTTAATAGACCTTCGGACCCAATTTTTTATTTTGAGATGAAAAAATCCAAATTAAAAACTTACATGATTTTTTTCCAAAAAGTTAAATAATCCACGAAGTCCATTGCCCCAGCCTGATGAGAAGGGATGAGTGAGTGGTTTAACCCACAAGACCTTACTCACCCATGTCCTATGCCCTCTACAAAGGTGGCCCCAACCAAGTATATCCGATGTAGGATTATATTAACTGTTCACATTTTCCATGTTCTTTCTATATGGGACAAGGTATTTTACACCAAGTTTGTTTTTTTATTAACTCAAGTGTGTATATTTGGATACAATTTCTCATTACTTAATAATTGTATACATGTGAATATACCATGTTGTTCTCCTCGAATATGAGAACATTTTTTATGTGTGTTCTCGCTAAATCCGGATTGTGAATCCCACTCCAATTTTAAACACATAGTTGATAAATAAACTATTTTCGGTAAACCATTTACAACATAATATTCTCATTTCGAAACATGAAATGCATCAAATAAAACATAAAAACATTTTATTAAATGGTTGGAAACCTTCATGTAGCTTTGATTGGAAGTCCCTCACCAATGATGTTTCTACACAAGTTTCATGGGAATCTTGATATTATTTTATTTTAACTTGTAATGTTGGATTTATGATGTAGTGAAATTACATTTAAGTGCATTATAAGGGATATATCCATTGATTTCAAAATTTCATCAAATAACTATGATTTTAAGCTATACTAAGATTTAAGAATCAATGTTTTGCGTTCAACCTAAACTGATTAGGCCGCTTGAGAATCTTTATTTTGTCTTCGAATGGGAATTTGTGTTTTAGGTGATGAGAAACATGCCACCTCCAAAAGTCTACTAAAATTTATCACCTGAACATGTCAACCCTTATGCTTGCTGGAAAATGCCTCAAATTATGCCTTCAATTTTAAGGATGTTTTACACTGAACTCATGTTGTGTGTTTATGACCCAAATGTTATCTACAATAACTAACTTTAGAAAAATGTAGAATCACTTATTAATTTTATTAAAGTGGCGTTGGGTGTGGTTGATGAAGAAAAGACGAAAGAAGAAAACAAATCCCATTCTAAACTACATTTGAAACCCTTATGTCTTATTAAAATAAACTTTCTCCGGACCATTTTGTTTGTTTACATTTTTAAGATATGAATTTCACATTTTGAATGGTGGATTATCCACATCTTACATATAATAGTTGATGTGGTGATGTAGTTTCATTATATTATGTTTTACTATTAAAAGTTAATATCCAAATGTTAGGGTAGTTTTATGTACCAATGTTGTTGGTTTCAAATATATGTTAATTATGATAAAAAAAAGTACATGTATACCATGTGTGCAAAAGGTAGCTTCCATATTCATTTTATTTCAAATTTAAATCTTAGGAGTATTAATTTTCCATGATGGACACTTAAATCTATACTAATTCTATAAAACGAAAGAGAAACATCAATATTGGCCTAATTCTAGTTATGCCACATGACAATTAATACAAGATTCTACAACAAGAGATCCACTCTCTTTTCTCTATACACATATATCTCTCCAACTGATTTTAAATGGTAATGATAAACCCTATCTTCCTCTCTCCAATTAGAATATGCCCTTTATTCTCTCTATTTATCCAGTCCTCTAACACTCTGTATCTCCCCCATTTATGCCATTATTCCCCATTTATGAGTGTCCTTTCTTTTCCAAAATCTCTCCCTCCTTTTGCAATTATTTCTTTCCTGCCCAACCTCATGTATATATAATACAAGCTGATCTCACATTCTATCCAGTATCATGTCATTGATAAAAAACTCTATTTGGGGAGCAATAACAGATCTCTCATATTCCCATTCGATCCCCTTTCATCCTTTATTCATGCTTAATATATTTTTATATTTAAATACAAGATACCCTCTTCTTATTTTTTTTTATTAACAAGCATCTTTTTCTCCACAACTTTATATATTTTTGGAACAAAGTTTATAAATAAGTATAAAATAGATGGGTATGTTTTATGTTTGATGCATGTTTTTGATATCTGTTGGATTTATATTGAACATAATTTTTGTTTACAATTTGTATGTTTATGAATTGAAATTTTTGTTTAAATTGGTCAATTCAAAATAATTATTGAATCTTATGACTATGTTCAAGCAAGAAATAGACAAACTGGTACATGATTTGTTCAAAATAAATGAATAAATGAATTTTGAATCTTATATATTATTACTCATTTTTGTATTTAAAATATTCTCCCAATTTTACTTACTTTTTCATTATTTTTAGGGTATTAACATATTTGATAATAGGATAATTCTAGTCCGACACACAAAATCGACACATTTTGTTATGAAGATTTAAGAAAATAAAGGTTCTAATTAACATTCACCATGAATGTTTATGTTTTTCACTCTCTGAGATTGTATAAACTTCATGTTTTTCATGTTCAAATAAATACAATTAAATAAATGCATACTTCTAGCTTATGTATATTGTTGTAATTTTTTTTCAATGCAACTTTATAATATTTTATACCGCTAGAAGTTGTTATTTCTTATTATTTATCACTACAAAACGAAAGAATATATATGACATAAAGTAATAAACTTAACCTGCAAAAGAACTCACAATCGCTAGCATGCGCATCGTGTGAGTTAAATCTACTACATACATATAACACACACACACACACACACACACACACACACACACACATATATATATATATATATATATATATATATATATATATATATATATATATATATATATATATATATATATATATATATATATATATATATATAATATAGGACAATGGTGTTATGAATAGTGCCATCTTATCTTATCTTATCAAAAAAATCAAAGGATCTACATTTTGCCACGTGTACAATCCAAGGGTTGAGATCATTTCCTAGGGTCTACTCATTTGCATAACCCCTAGACGTGCTTCTCATTCTACCTTTATCCCGTTCCTCATTAGCACCCCACACAAAAGATGCTAACAAAACCTTCTCCCTTGCTTTCTCCCCTTCCTTTCCCCTCGCCGCCGCACCTCTCTCATCGTCGCTACTACTCTCTCCATGTCGCCTCTTCTATTGGGTAAGTTTTGATTGTTTTCTATTTTAGGGTTTCATGCTTTCGATTTTAGGTTTACAATTTTAGGGATCCCCTTTTTGCTGTCAAATGGTTTGGGTTTCACATATATTTGCATCGATTTCCACCGGATCTGCTTTTTGTTTTTAGGCTTGAAGTTTCAAATGTTGAAAATAAGATATCAAATGGTTTGGGTTGAGTTAAGGAAATTTGTCATACATTCTTGATGAAATTTGTTTTGTTTGTATGTTATTTCTATTTCTATTTCTATTTCCTTCTCTCTCATATTCATCTTTTTTGCAGGGGAAGTTTGTCATGCCCTCTCTTTGTTTTGTATATCTCTCAGTCTTGGTATTACTACACTACTTTAGTGTTAATGTTTAGAACTCTCTTTGTTTTGGTTTTGCATATCTAATAATATTATCATGTATTAATGATTTTTATGTTTTGCATATTTTCAAACCCTAATTTCATCAATATAGTTGCCCTAAGCAGGTGAGGTCATAATAGGTTCTTTTATTGGATTGTTTGGTTTTTTTTCCTAATATGTTTGTTGGATTGTTTGGTTTTCAAAATACATTTGATTGCTTTGGGTTAATGGTTTATAATGGTTCCAAGCCAAATAAGAGTTTTAAGCAAATGACTGTTTATGTGAAAGTTATTCTAATATGCATACAACACTTATTTTAGATTACACTCTGCATAAAATGTGTGTATGCGTATTTTATCAGCAGTATTTTCATGGAACGAGTTAGGAAGAAAAGGTGGAATTTTGGATATGAGAGACACTAGATAAAATATCTGCATTTATTGATGTTTAATATTAAGATTTTTGGTATTTTTCATCACAGATTCAACACCTATGAAGAACACACATCGGTGTTGTGATTCGCAGTAGCATACACATGATGGCAACAGATCTTGGAGGAATCAAATTTGTATATCTTAACATCACTTTGGGTGAAATCATTTATACTCAGTTTTGTTTTTGGTATCTATCAACTGATATATCGACTTTGAAATGTGATTTTCTTGGCTATATTAGTTTTTGTGGATTTACCAGGATAATCTATGTTTTCTGTTATGCTAGGTTTTACACTACTTTATAAGAGTTTTTTATGAGTTATTTGGGTTTTATTTAGGTTCCAATTGGGGTTTTAGTGGGCCCGACAACTTTTCTATTTGGATTTTAAGTTTGATTTTATGTTTTATTTTTTTTAACAAATTTGCATTCTAATAGACTTTCATATGATGGAATCTGCAAAAATCTGTTATAATAGTTCATTTATGTTAAGTATTGCCATAAACGTTTTCAACATAAGCCATTTTTTGGTCTGAAATCAAAGGGTAAGTTTCTCATATCGATTCCAGGAGTAGCTTATTTATTTTAGTGTTTCAATTTTCTTAGATTTTTAAGGTTCAAATATGTTCTAGAGCCTATTGGTTTACACATGAAATCTTCATCATTGAGTTTTGGTCGTTCCAGAATTTAATGTGAAAACAGTATTGTATGATTTGAAACAAATATGTACTTAGTATGCATATTTACGTAGCTACGGAAATTTTGAGCAAGCTGAAGTGGGGTTGAACCATCCTTACCTTGTATTTTAAATTACAAAAATGTGACTGATAAAAAATAGGTGTATTTTCCACGTTCATAACTCTCTATTATCCCCCTCCTCTCCCCATTAAATATGTTATTTAATGCTCTGAATTATTTAGTTCTACTATTCTATTGACCCTACTTGGGCTCCTATTGTTTTATTCTTTGAATCTGAGCTCTCTCATCTCGCCTATGCGTCCTTACAAAATATATGCAACCAGGATAAGTTTGGATCTGAAGTTAAGTTTCGTCTCTCTCAAGGTGAGTCAGTAAATGAAAATAAGTTTATCATCACTATTATTGGCAACCTATGCATATTTGATGTACATGTTTTTTTGTTTTCCCCTATTTTTTTTAAATCGTACAGTTCACGTTGCTTTCAGAATGCATAAGTGGGCTTTACTTTTAGATTTTGTATAAGAGATCACTTGGAGGTTTTGTGTTTTTACTAACAAGTTTTATTGTGCTTATGTTAGTTGTTAATGTAATTTTTTACCAATAATCTGTATAATTTGTTTTGCATTTATTTAATTTAAAGTTTCTACTTTGTTTTGTACATATTTCTCTAATCGGGTATACCTCATTTTTTAATATGATTGCACCACATGCTGTCATCATTGCTGAGGAGAGTTTTCACGAGATTGCAAATCTTCATTCCCACCCTTTCAACAGAACCCAATGTCTCTTTCTTTGATCTCTCTGTATCAGAGCACCATCAAGGTTAGATATGCTACTGTTTATACAAATTTCATCTCTTGGTTTATAGAAATCTCTACTATATGCTGCTGTTTATAGAAATTTCATCTCATCGTTTATAGAAATTTCATCTCATGTTGTTGTATATGTTGCCATAAAAGAGGCCAAGGTAGGTTTATAGAAATTTCATCTCATGCCAATGTAGGTATATGAAAAGCTGGATATGTCACCTGCTGCCCCCTATGAAAAGCAGTTACATAAATAAATCAGGATCTGTCACCCGCTGCCTCCTACCTCCTTATTCTCAGTCTCCCCCCTATGCGGTAGCCCGCAGCCTGAATCTTCCACCGTCCAATCATCCGCCATTGTTGTAGCCCGCTGTACGACATTTTGTTTAGCCTCAAGATACTTTATGAGGAATATCATATTTGAAATATTATACCTTATCAAAAGAGAGTAGTCTCATTACATGTGTGATTACATATATATACAATACTAAATATGGTGATGAGTTCCAGTATATTTAGTAAAATTTGAATTGTCAACAAGTCTATTCATGTACTGAAAATTTGAATGTTTGTGGCAGTTGAAATTTAGGCAACATGGTCTGAACTTAAGTAATCTATAGACTATAGTATGGTGAGAACCAAAACCTAACTAAAATTTTGTTCATCCTCTAGAACATCATGACAGAGTTGAGGCAGAACAAAAAGCTACATGTTAACATCCTCAATCACTATTTAAAACCACACCTATATATTTGAAGTTATAAATGAAATAGAGAGATTGCACAAACCTGTTTTCTATCCTTGATTTTGTTCAGTCTTAAATTGATTTTGCACTGTTGGATTTTTCAATAGGTCATATTGTTTATGGTGGGGAGGGGTGTGCAAAATTAGGGACATGGAGTGGTGACAGTAGGGGTGTGCAAATTTATCGTCCACCCATAACTGTAGCTCTTGATCTCTGTCATTACCATAGATAAGGTAAGAGGTTTTGGTGAATTGTGTATTTCATTATATACATATTAGGCACATTGACACTTTTCCATTGTCAATTAAAAATCACCACACTTTTATATTGTCAATTAGATCTTCAATGATCTTTGGTGACATTCAGCGACAAAAATGTGCTAAAGTCCATAAATTTTGATTCAAGTGTAAAATAAAAAATTAATAATGAATTTAAGTAAAAAAAACTGTTGTTTCCATAGTTGATGGACTTGATGGACATTAGACTGAAATGCATTTCTTATTGGACTTGAAACTTTTAACCCAAGAACCTAATTAGAAATGTTTGATGGAGGCACCTGTAGGTGCAGCTGCTGCTGCAACAACTTTGGGGAGGGGAGGGGTCCAACGCTTACTAATAGGTGACTGCAATTAGGATGAGGGGTGATATTTATAATAAGGCCATTTTGATTTACTTTCATTTTATTTTTTACGTGTTATGTGTAAGATTTGTTAAATAGATCACTCTGAGGTAATTATGTTTTCTATTTTAATTGTTCACTTTTGATGTGAAAGTCTTCGATAAAATTTATTAACCCTTATTATATTTGTCTATTGTGTTTGGGATCATAACATTATGATTTTTTACCGGATCCATTTACATTGTCGGTGTCTTTATCATGGTTTTGAAGGTCATTAGGACTGCTTTTGTAGAAGCTCAAAGCGTCTCATCATTATTGACTACAAGGGAGGTTGGATATGCTGCAGGCGTCTCATCATTTTTGGATATCGGTGGCAGGATCTCTGCAGAACAGATTGTTTTCAATATGTAAATTACATTAGATTGAAAAGTACGACGGGTAAATGGCAGATTACTTACTTAAATTTGATTTTTGCAGATTAACCTATATAAGTTCAGTTATCTTAAACTTTTTGTTTTCTTTCTGGCCATTGTGAGGTATGTATGGATTGATTTCTAAATTTCAAAAGGATACAAATTAAACTATTGTATCCAAATGCCGATTTGAGTTGGTCTATACATGCCAACGCTGGATCAATTGAGCAGAAGGAATAATTGTATAAATTTGGGGATTCATTTTTATGATTCTACCAATTGATCTTCATTTTTCACCAAACATGCCACTTCACGAATCGAAAGTAGGTTGTCAATGAATCAAAGAAAGGTTAATCCAAAACCATTTAATTATAAAATTATTAGATCGAATCATATTTGTTTTGTATGTAGGGTCATCGAAAGTCCAATTCATATCCGAATCCATTAAGGTATGGATTGGATACGATATTATTTACCCAATTAAATTTTTTAAAGATGTAGTATTTATTTTCAGGCGTGATAATAACCGTGTGATATGAACAAAAACATGATTTGGATTGGATTACCACCTGATTCATTAAAATGCATCTCAAAAGTGTGTCCACTCACATTTGAATACTAAGGATTGCTGAACTTGGTACTATTTAAGATGAGGGACTAGGAGTCTATATATGTCCTTTTAAGTTTTGGAAAACTTCTATTTCATTTCTATATTGTATGAGATTTAAAGATTTATCAATTTGTCAATTTTTTGTTCTTTACTATTCTGTTAAAGACTTGGGTTAAAATCTTCTTTAGTTGTAGTAGAAAACACATAGTTACAACATCATAGAATCCCCAAGCATATTTAGGTTGTTGCAGTCTCTCCACCCATCTCTCTTTCTTTCAATTAATACTTGAAACTTACCTTTATCTTTATTTATCATGAAATAAGGATTTTAAATGAGAAGTGGCTGACAGAATTTGTTATTTGATCAGTTGCAAGTGGGGAATTTCATGACTAAAGACCTCATAACTGTAGATTAGTAATATGTTCAAAATGTTGTATGTTAAACTTTTTGATGAAGAATGTTCAATTATGCAGTTTTCAATTGGGTAGTTTTCTGTTTCAAAATTTTAGATTTATCTACATCCTTACCCACCCCTATTTTGTAGATTTCCATCGAAGTTAATAGTATGTTAGTGTAGTGTTTGACTACTCTGTTATTGAATGTGTAAGTTATTGATGTTAATTCATAGAATTAAGGTATTGCTTCCATATCAGTTACTGATTGCTGCCATATCTGTTAGAAGAAGTCTGTGAGACCATAACGCCTTAGAAAGCTATTTTGTGTTATATATCATTGCTGAATTATATTGATTTGTAATTTTATTGCAGTCCAAACGTGCATGTTCAACGGAAAAGGATATCTGTTAGTGAGGTTTTATACTCTTCGTGGCACGACTGATTTTGAGTACATAGGCAAGGCTGCCCCAATAAGTATATAGGCAGGGTTGCCCCAATAAAAGGTAACCAATTTGTCTCTTAATCAATTTAGAGTTGTAGGTTTTTAACCAGTGTGTCTACTTGTGTCTACCTGTGACGGTTGAATTTTATTTTTTTGTTTTTTATATATCACTCTTTCACTTGATGCTTAGGCACAATCACTCGAATTTCATTTTTTTGTTTTGATTTGCTTCTCAAGTATAATTAGTTTCTCAAGTACTGAAATTTTATTTTTCCATATAAGTCGTCCTTACTGTATTTGGCCTATTATTTAGCAGGACATTCCTTCTGTGGGTGGTGCCATTCCTCGGGATATTTTGATATGGACATCTTATATAATATGATTATTAATTCATTTAATTTCATATCCATCCATTTTATTAGCTTTTTCAGCAACGGTGAGATACTTTGCACTGATATGATTATTGATTCATTTAGTTTTAACTATATTTTTTTTGTATCAGGTCGCATTTTGAAAACTATGGATAATCTATATGCTAGAACAGGTGAGACGGCCTCAATTTGATACATATATGTAATTTTTTTAACAAGTTTGTTTTATTTTAGTAGTTATTGGATAAATTTGGATTCTTTGAATATTATTGGAATTATTATTATCCCTTAGGCAGGGTGGATAGTCCAATAAACAAAGGAGATTCTATCCAATTTTTTTTCCAGTTGGCACTATTTACTTGAGGCACTGTGAATTAAGTTGACGAATATTGTATATTTCATATTATATGGTGGACTATTTTTCAATTTATACTATTTGAATATTGCCGGACTATTTTTTATTTGTTAAATATGGTGGATAGTTCTATAAACATAGGAAATTATATCCATTTTTTAAAATTTTACTTTTTTTTGTCAGGAATACCGCTTTGCGATTACGTACTTTTGTAAATTTTTTATGTGTCTTCAGGCACGGGCATATACTAGTATATATATATGAATGAATGAGATGTATGTGGATAAAGTGTAAGAGTGAAGGTGGGAGAAGATGAAGCATTAAGAATTAACGGGAAATGCCAAACGCCGTCAATTACAATACTTGATAAAGAGTTGAAGGGAGGAGCCACTCGATTATTTAACGAAATTTATTGTAGAGGGGGAGTCCCCGGGTTTGAAATAATAATCTCAAATTAAAATATAATTTCCTTTTAAATAAATGCGGAAGCGTTGAGATGGTTTTAACTTTCAAAAATTACAACAAGTTTTAATTTCTCAAAACTAATTAAAACAACATAATTCAAGTCCTAGAAATTTTCCTAAGTCATAATTAACAATTATATCCAAAGTTAGGCGAAACCAATTTTAGTACGTGACTTGAATAAACCAATTTTACCCAATATTTAATATAAGTCCCAAATTAAATATAGTGTGATAATTAAACCGATTTTATCTTGAATTAATCTAGCATGCGTTCTAAGTGATATAGGGCAAGATAAAATAAACAAAGTCACACTACACCGCGATGTACGAGGAAAAACCCACTAACGGGAAAAAACCTCGGGACGGCCCTAGCCTCAAATCCACTAAAAACGGTATTACAAAATACAAGACAAAAGACTTACTTCCTAAACTCGAGCCCTCTCAAGCCGTGATGCTTCTTCTTGTATCAACCTCCAATTAGCGGATAACCAACGGAGCTCCACCGTGGTCTCGGAATACACCGATAGGACTTTAAACGGTCACCGTCACCCGAACATGGAGCCTTTCTCCAAACGGGTAGAAATGAACAAAAGTCTTCTTTGTGATGGGGTGTAGAAGCAAACCCGAAACGTCTCTTGAATTCGGTAGAGAAAACCGGTGCCAAAAACTCCAAGTAAAGATATGTATATAAGGAACTTGGATAAACAACTATTGGGTGTAAACTAGAGTGTGTATGAATTTTTCATTAAAAATGAACACTCAAAACTTGAACATTTTCCCTAAGCAAATTAGCTCTCAAACTCTCTCTAAGAGATGGATATGGAATGGAAAAGTTAGGAAAAGTTAGAAGGAAAAATGTGTTTCCCGTCCCTCATAAGGCTGGAAAAAGTTGGTTAAAAAACAAGTGGGGATCATGGGAGAAAACTGCCAAAAAACTGCTCAAAACTGTTCCCGCCTGGCATTCTTGTTCGAACGACTTTGACTGTCGTTCGAACGAGGTTTCTAACGAGCAACCAGCCTGGGCTCGTTAGAACCTCGTTAGATACCTCGTTAGAACGAGAAAGTCGTTCGAACGACTTATCTAACGACTGACCAGTTAGGTTAGAAAGCAGTCTCGTTCGAACGAAGTTTGGTTCGAACGAAAAATCTCGTTCGAACGAAATTTCGAACGAGTTTCAGAAATTTTTGTTAAATTCTATTTTGGCCCAGAAACATATATAAACTTTTATATACTTATTTTTAAGTTTCTAATTGATTCTTTCTGAAAATAAAATAAAGTTTTAATTCACCTAACACCCAATACAAATTGTTCCAAGCTCCTATATACATATAAATACATTCATACCTTGGGAGCATGGAACCTAAGTTGATGACGTACAAACGAGGCACATAAACTACGGCATGTTGATGATGCTTTATACTCTTTGCCGCTACGTCTTCAACAAACACTTCATAGGTCTTGAATATTACAATTAAATAAAATCCTATGAATAAATGTTTTTGCCCGGAAATGAGCCAAAACTATATATGGACTCAATTGGAAATTTGTGTCCTTACAAATCTCCCCCTTTGGCTATTCCGGGACAAAAACCAAACAAAAATCCTAAAGGGCCGTCAAGCTCTACTAGACTCAAAACATAACCCGCCCAATCTTGACTCAACCCAAGGATCAAACTCTTTGCCATAGAAAGATGCCGCTTTAGAATAATTCCTGCACACTTAAGCAAACTCATCAAACGCATAGGGAATATCAAAATATTAAATGCAATTAATTAATTACTCCCCCTAAATTAATTCTCCCTTTTAAACATATGACCTACTTAGAAAGACGTCTCCCCCTAAGATAAATCTCCCCCAAACGAAGATACGATAATAATAGGATTAGATACCATTTCCCCCCCTATCATCATTCTCCCCCTTTTTTTGTTCGGGAATAGGCAAAGGATAAAGAAGTAATAAACCGCATGGGAAAGCTTAAAGTGTTAAGACATGAAAGCATATGGGTAATTAAAAGCAAGGCAAAGATAAATGAATATCATATATATAGACATTAGAAATATACCAATATAGAACGTGCATATATATAGATATAAACACACACATGACACAAAATACAATAAGTTTGTACACTCGTATGGCAAAAATGTGTCATATGGAAACGGAAGTGTAGGGGTGTGAACTAGCAGCAATTAAATTTAGACCTAAACACTTAAGAAACGTTCACGGAGTTCTCATTTGATTGCAAACTTCATCACAGTTAAATGTAACTTCATGTGACAATATAAAGATTGAACTCAATGAACAAACATACACAATGCATACAAGCCTAGCATGATGATGATTCTACAAACCAAATAGAGTCATGACATTAAAGACAACTAGGATAAACAGACATTGTGCAAACCGTTGATATACCATCCAATTCTCCCTCAATAAGCATATATATTCTTTTGTTTTTGAATGAATATATCAAACAAACATAGACCTTGGCAATTGCTTTCTTTGAATGCCAAATATTCTGTTTTTAGGCCTTTGGATCACGTATTTCTTTTAGATCCAATCAGCGGTGCCTTACAATCGCAAAGGATTTAATTCATCCTTTCGGAGCCCTTCCCCGTGCATATATTAATTTATCATGTTTTCATTTTTCTCACAAATCTCACATGCAACGGATTTTGACATGCACTAGTCCTCCTATGTCATAGATATGTAGATGACTAGATTTGTAGGAGAACACCTCAAAAAGCTCAAATATAACATGTGACATTAAGATTTCAAAAGAGCTCGTGCATGTGTGAATAGAGGCATATAGAAATAGAATCCATTTAAACAATACAAAATCCGACTACTCCATATAAAACATGGTAAAGAACATTTTAAGGATTGAAAATCTAAACCAAAAGTTCTAGCCACATGGAAGCGTAAACGATAGGATTCAAACACAAATATATGCCACATAAAGTGTGTCAAACAAAATTACACACAAAACAAAATCTTTTTGAGTTTTTAACATTTTTAATAAATATTTACTCAAAAGGACAAACAAAAATCATTTGTATTTTTCATGAAGCTTAAATGAAATAAATAAAACACAAATGATAAACAAAAATCTTTTTATATTATGCAGTCAATTCAAGCAAAAATATAATACAAAAAGATAAACAAGTCAAAATATCTAGTATGTGATTTGAAATAAAGCAATGACTAGAAAATGACTAAACAAGCATACATTTAGCATAGGAATATAGAATGAAGTACAAATGCTAGAGTATGCAAACACTAACACATTCATCCATTAGATTTAGCAAGGGAGGAAGGATGTGAAAGTAAATGAGAATCAAAATCCCTATTTTGTAAGGCAACCAAGTCGGATTTCCTAACCCAAATTAATGAAGAATTACTATCTTGGGGTATAGAAACATTAGCTATCGTGGTTACTATACTATGGGATTTTCTAGGAATTCGTTTAAGATCTAAACAAAATTTCCTAAGATGACCTTGTCGACCACAATGTGTACAAGTAAGAGCATGTCGAAAAGATTTATCTAAGGAGTGATCATTAAATGCATTCCTAGAAGATTGTCCTAAAACATTGGTTTTGACTTTAGGGTTAAAATCATTACAAGAATTGAAGCCTAAACCAAAAGTGTCATTTTTAATTTGGATTGTTCCTAACATTTTATCAAGTTTTTCCGAACGACATTCCAAATCAAATTTGACATTACTAGAATCTTTTAATTTATTTTCCAATTCAACAATGTTAGATTCTAGTAAAGAATTACGCTCTTCAAAAGCAAGAAGCTCCTTTTTCAAGGATTCCATTAAACCCCTAAGGCTATCTCTCTCGCCTTCTACATAGTTAAGCTTCTCTTGAAGAGTCCTCTCATGTGTCCTAAGGTCTTCTATTAAGGCACTTTCATCAATGACCTTGACACTCTCTCTTAAACTCGCTTCTAACTTCAAATTAGCTCTTTTCAATTTAATAGATTCTTTATATAATTCATGAAAAGCATTTTGAAGTTCACTCATATCAACCTCTTCTTCATTTTCACTCTCTTCTTCTTCTTCACTCTTACTATCATAAAAAATAAGAGAATCATGTACAATGACCTTGGAAGTGGCATGTGCTATAATTTCATCATCCGATGAGTTTTCATTATCACTCACATGTGCCATAAAAGCCACAAAATTTTTCTTAGTGGGGGATTCGGGCTTCTCTTCCTTATCACTATCACTAAGGGTCGCATTATATGAAATGGGTCGTTTACCCTCTTTCCTTAGTTTAGTGTGGCACTCAAAAGCCCTATGTCCATAACCTTCACAACCAAAACATTTATTAGACTCGTCCCTATCAATATTTTCATTACTAGGTTTAGGGATCTTATCGGCTTTAGAAATCTTCTCGTTTTTATCATGTTTATAAGATTCAAATTTCTTAAAATCATTTTTAACTTTATCTTTGTTAAATTTAAGAAATTTTCTAAATTTACGAGCAAACAAAGCCATATCTTCCGAGTCACTATCACTATCGCTCTCTACTACTTGTTTAACCTCTTTGCGGGCTTTTAAAGCAACGCCCTTTTCAATTTTCTTTTCAGTTTTAGAGGGAAACATATCTAGTTCATAGGTTTGTAAATCACCTACAAGCTCTTCTAATTTCGTAGAGGCTAAAGTGGGTAAAGAATTTAAAACGGTCACCTTTGGAATAAATCTATCGGGTAGGGACCTTAAAATTTTCTTTACTACACGGTCGTCAGGTATTTTCTCTCCCAAGTTAAAGGATGAATTAACAATATCAGAAAGTCTAGCATAAAATTTATCAAATGTTTCTTTTTCATCCATTTTGATAGTTTCAAATTGAGTAGTGAGGTTTTGGAGTTTAGAAGATTTAACGACACTCGTTCCTTCATGAGTTAATTGTAAAATATCCCAAGATTCTTTAGCGGTTTCACACGTCATAATACGTCGGAATTCATCCGGTGCGACAGCGCTAAACAAGGCATTTAAACCACGGGAATTGAAGTTTGCAAGCTTAAACTCATTTTCGGTCCATCTATCGACGGGTTTGGGAACACGTTCATTTTCAATTAAATGAGTTAGTGGAGTCCAACCGTTAACAACAGACATCCAAACACGTTCATCGATAGATTTAAGTGCCGATTTCATGCGCGCTTTCCAATACGCGTAGTTTGAACCATCAAAAATAGGAAATTTTGAAAATGGGGAAAATTCCATTTTAGCCAAAAATTAAAGGATCTTAACGAAATAATTTATCGTTTTTGGCTCTGATACCAATTTGTAGAGGGGGAGTCCCCGGGTTTGAAATAATAATCTCAAATTAAAATATAATTTCCTTTTAAATAAATGCGGAAGCGTTGAGATGGTTTTAACTTTCAAAAATAACAACAAGTTTTAATTTCTCAAAACTAATTAAAATAACATAATTCAAGTCCTAGAAATTTGCCTAAGTCATAATTAACAATTATATCCAAAGTTAGGCGAAACCAATTTTAGTACGTGACTTGAATAAACCAATTTTACCCAATATTTAATACAAGTCCCAAATTAAATACAGTGTGATAATTAAACCGATTTTATCTTGAATTAATCTAGCATGCGTTCTAAGTGATATAGGGCAAGATAAAATAAACAAAGTCACACTACACCGCAATGTACGAGGAAAAACCCACTAACGGGAAAAAACCTCGGGACGGCCCTAGCCTCCAATCCACTAAAAACGGTATTACAAAATACAAGACAAAAGACTTACTTCCTAAACTCGAGCCCTCTCAAGCCGTGATGCTTCTTCTTGTATCAACCTCCAATTAGCGGATAACCAACGGAGCTCCACCGTGGTCTCGGAATACACCGATAGGACTTTAAACGGTCACCGTCACCCGAACATGGAGCCTTTCTCCAAACGGGTAGAAATGAACAAAAGTCTTCTTTGTGATGGGGTGTAGAAGCAAACCCGAAACGTCTCTTGAATTAGGTAGAGAAAACCGGTGCCAAAAACTCCAAGTAAAGATATGTATATAAGGAACTTGGATAAACAACTATTGGGTGTAAACTAGAGTGTGTATGAATTTTTCATTAAAAATGAACACTCAAAACTTGAACATTTTCCCTAAGCAAATTAGCTCTCAAACTCTCTCTAAGAGATGGATATGGAATGGAAAAGTTAGGAAAAGTTAGAAGGAAAAATGTGTTTCCCGTCCCTCATAAGGCTGGAAAAAGTTGGTTAAAAAACAAGTGGGGATCATGGGAGAAAACTGCCAAAAAACTGCTCAAAACTGTTCCCGCCTGGCATTCTCGTTCGACCGACTTTGACTGTCGTTCGAACGAGGTTTCTAACGAGCGACCAGCCTGGGCTCGTTAGAACCTCGTTAGATACCTCATTAGAACGAGAAAGTCATTCGAACAACTTATCTAACGACTGACCAGTTAGGTTAGAAAGCAGTCTCGTTCGAACGAAGTTTGGTTCGAACGAAAAATCTCGTTCGAACGAAATTTCGAACGAGTTTCAGAAATTTTTGTTAAATTCTATTTTGGCCCAGAAACATATATAAACTTTTATATACTTATTTTTAAGTTTCTAATTGATTCTTTTTGAAAATAAAATGCAGTTTTAATTCACCTAACACCCAATACAAATTGTTCCAAGCTCCTATATACATATAAATACATTCATACCTTGGGAGCATGGAACCTAAGTTGATGACGTACAAACGAGGCACATAAACTACGGCATGTTGATGATGCTTTATACTCTTTGCCGCTACGTCTTCAACAAACACTTCATAGGTCTTGAATATTACAATAAAATAAAATCCTATGAATAAATGTTTTTGCCCGGAATTGAGCCAAAACTATATATGGACTCAATTGGAAATTTGTGTCCTTACATTTATTAGGGATTAAACTCAAAATTGCAAATTTCTAAAATGAAGAGACGATTGAAAAAGGAGCTATATGAGTCAAAAATGTGTAAATGAAGGGCCATCCCATCAATTTGAGAGGAGAAAGATCAACTTGAAGTGGGGAATGGGCTGTTGAGGAGAAGGGAGAAACATATACAAAAATAGATATGTAATTTATTAGATTCCACATGGTGAGATGAGGTTAAGAGAGCCCATTTTATAAGATATTAGGATACATCATATAATAGAAACACCTAACAAAGTACGTAGAGAGTCTCTTGTTTCATATAGATATTTTGCCCATCTGGAACAGGTCCACCAAAAAGAAAGGACTTGCATGAGAATGGGGTACAAGGAAGACAACTCCCTTTTTGTGACTCTGCAATATTTGTAGGCTCCCATGGACATAAAGAGACTGCCATCAAAATGGAGGAAATGTAGAAATGGAGTCGTGAGCCTAGTTTACTCAGAACAAGCCAAAGTTGTAGCTTTCTTAAAAAAATGACATTAAAAGATTAACTGATACATATGAAACCAAATATATCAAAGGTGTGGAGACTAAGTTATGGAATGGGAGGTGCTAGTTATCCATTTCCCCCTTTAGGTCTCTCATAGTCTATAAATATTCTCTTTTTTATCCTAAAATGTGCATAATGTATGTGGGGTGAAAAGTGTATAAGGAGTGAAATCATCGTGTTTGAATCATGGAAAATATAGGAACGAAACATTGGAATGCGTATAATTATTATACATACACACACACATATATATATATATATATATATATATATATATATATATATATACACACACACACACACACTAGAATATTAAAGTTACATCGAATCATGACTCACTGTGACTAAATGAGTACGCTTGTATGATGGGACCGCTAAAAGGTAGTGAAATAGGTCAAATATATACTATGAACAATATGCTGGATCATGACTCATTATGAACAAAATGAGTATGCATGTCTGACAGGACTGTTAAAAGTAGGCAAAAAAAATATGGCAATACTAAAGGGAAAACTAATGACTTAAATATGAAAAATAAGTAAAAAGAGGTCTCGAATCCCAAGGAAAATTCGAGACGCCTACATAGCCAAACTTGACATCAAAGTCCCCCTGGTATAAAATAACATAAGCATGGAATTTAACCCATAAATCAAAACTAGAGTTTTATAGTTTGATTTGTGGAAAAACATACGTAAGTGGTAAAAATGTGGAAATGTAAAAAAAACTCTAATATAGGGTTTATGAATTAAACCCTCATTTTGGGTGTATGAAAACAAGTTTTGTGAGTACATAGACAATAAAAAAGGTGATTAGGGGTTATAAAATAGAAGCTAAAAAGATAGATGTTCTAAAAGTAGTAAAGTGTAAAAAAATGACATTGGATTTGTAAGTTAGAATGGATAGAATATAGATCATCTAAATAACATGAAATCTAATTTTTGAAAAATATGGGCTCACCTTAGTTAGTAGTGCAATGGGAGAAAATTTGTGGTTAAAGGTGAGG
This sequence comes from Sambucus nigra, assembly GCA_949130495.1. Classification (NCBI taxonomy): domain Eukaryota; kingdom Viridiplantae; phylum Streptophyta; class Magnoliopsida; order Dipsacales; family Adoxaceae; genus Sambucus; species Sambucus nigra. The sequence goes on from OX422213.1 coordinate 57,198,024, forward strand.
TGAAAGTGAGGTAATGTAATATTAAAGAGAATGCTTGGAAAGGGATGTTTTGAAAGGTTGTGCACTGATTTCGAAGCAAAAAGGTCCTGAATAATAAGGTCAAGGTTTCCTTAAATTGGAAACCGTAAAAAGGTTAAAAAATAGTTTCCCTGGGCGGGTCTACTGTTGGCATAGCCTTTGGCCTGTCGATAGGCAGGCCTACCAAATTTTTCTTCCAAGTAAGATAGGCAGGGGTGACGGGATGCCTATAAAGTGTCCAAAGATGGATTTTTTAAATGGTTAAAAAATACAAATCGTAAATTGGATTCATGAATGGATGAAACCATTGGAAAGAGAATTAAGAGTTTTATAAAATATCATTGAGGTAATCTTGGGTTAGAGAGTTTACCAAAGTCAAAAAGAGCTAGGATGCATCTGGTGATCTTCGATTTGGGGTTTCGAATTAAAAACATAGCTAAATGTGAACCTTAAGTCCGATTCGCGCACGGTATGGACCGTTAGAAAGGGAATTCAGGAATCTGTGAAAGAACATTGAGAAACTGTCAAATTTGAGAGTTAATTAAAGTAAAAAAAAAACTCGACAAGTGTCTAGTGACCTTTCGGCTAAATGGGATGTTAAATGCAAACCATAAGTCTGATCATGCATGGTATCGACCATTATGAAGGGGATTCAGATGCCTTTAAAAATGTGTTAAGCTACTCTTAGGTTTAAGAGCTGACCAAAGTCAAACAAAGCTCAAGGAGCATCCTGTGATTTTTTATTTAGGGTTTGAAAGAGGATCAGAGGTTCGAGGGCTAGATGGATGGTACTTGGACCTATGAAGGTGTATGTGGGCCTACTATAATGGGGTGTCTATAAATCCTCCAATAAATGAGCCTAGAAATTGAAGGTCGTCAAAAAATATTCACCCTAATGATAGTTGGGAGTGTTAGGATGAAGGTTTAATCCTTAAATACCCCGCATTTTTTTTATTGAATTAAAATTGAACTAATTGAAGAAAAATAATTATGGCAGTATATATATTCGAAATGTTTGGAAATGAAAATTTAAAATGAATTAATTGAGATACGAATGTGCGACTTAAATATTAGAAGCGAATTAACGCGTAAAAGGATCTAGAGGGTTAAATTTGGCGCAATGGCATTTTTGTAAATAAACAAACCCTAGGTATAAATAGAAAGGAAGAGAAGAAGTCTTCATTCTTTCATTTGAAATGGAGGCTAGGGTTTGGTAGAGAGAGAGAGAGTAAGAAGAGAAGAAGCTAGGAGGATTTCAAGAAGATTTCAAGAGGATTTCAATTTCTCCATACAATCCAAGACAAGTTAATAACCTATATGTGTATATTTTGTATCTATAATGAAATTTCACATGAACATGTATTTGGATCCCTAAATTAATATGAAATTAATGTTAAAAATGATATGCAATGTATTAGGATCATCCTCCATATAGATTAAAATGTGATAACATCATTATAGGGATTGAATTGTTGAACAAACTCTTGAATTTGACAAGTCTATGAAATTGAGTAAATCGTCTTATTAAAAATTGTTTTGAGCTATTTTAATTTCGAGAATTTATATTTCGTCCACGTTGCCCGGTAGAAAATCATATTCTGGACAACTTTGTAGTTTTAAGTTTTTCCAAAAATGGATCGAAAAATCCTCGAATATGCGTTTTAAAATTCTGCGCAGAAAGTTATCGTGAACAGGTCCGAACTGTATACGTTAATTTCGGGTCTGTTTTAAGCAGCCTACGGTAGCGTGCTCGCGAGTCCTTATAGAAAATCACGTTCCGAACAACTTTGTAGTTTTAAGTTTTCCCAAAAACGGATCGAAAAAGCCTCAAATCGGCGTTTTAAAATTCTGGGCAGAATGTTGTCGAAAACAGGGGCGAATATTATATGTTAGTTTCGGGTCTGTTTTAGGCCGGCTATGGTAGCGTGATCGCGTGTCCTTACAGAAAATCACGTTCCGAACAACTTTGTAGTTTTAAGTTTTCCCAAAAACGGATTGGAAGAGCCTTGAATCTGCATTTTAAATTCTGGGCAGCATGTTGTTGAAATAAGAGTGATAATATTTTTCATGTTGTTAGTAAGATAATTATGGTGTTGTGCCTAATATCCTAACTTGATCACACACTTAAGGTTATTAGGGATATATAACCTTGAAATGATTTGGTGTTGAATTAGTAAATTAATGATGTAAATTTTGTTATATTATAAATAATGACTATTGTATAACTCGAGTAAGAGACTTGACACGATTGTATATATACATAAGTGTGAAATTGCTTTACATGTATATTGTCGAGTATACACTAGACTAGTCCTCCGGTCGATGTAGGCACATGTTGAAAGCGATTATTTGTGATTGATCCGGTTAGGTTCCGCTCGAGTGCCGTGTCGGAGATAAACCACCGGAGCCGGACACATGGTTGTAATGCGGGTCAGATAGAAAGACCTTGAAACGCCATGTGATTTAGGACTTAGTATGAGTGCCCTTGCCACGTAATATTGGGAAATATTCGTGTGTAGGCCTAGTGTTACGACTTGTTTCCCCGGGTAACGATAGTGACCCGATATGACTTGTATGAGATATTATGTTTGTGTCTTAAAATAATATCTCGAATCAATGCATTTGATATTATACTTGAATGAAATATTTTTATACGTTAAATACTGAAATGAGACTAATAATGATTAATTAAGATACGATATGAGACTACACGTTACTCTAGTTTGCGTTGGGCAGTCCCGACATAGGAACATTGGTTGGGTAATTGAACAATTTAATTACTGGAGACGAGTAATGACTAGTGTGCTTTCATTATAAGTACATCTTATAATCTTATAGCTTGTTTTCTTGCTTTGACGTTCGTCTATCTTGCTTCTTGCTCCTCTCCTATGTATGTATTATACAGGTCCTCGCCCCGTTGGACAGTAGATCGTGGAGCTGGATGACCTCGCATCTATTCTTAGGATCTTGTAGTGGTGGACGCTGGTCCATATCCTATTTTGTCACTCTTCCTTAGAGTGTGGTATCAGAGATTTCCCATTATTAGGGATTTGATAGTGTTGAGAGGTTTATATTACACTCTTTACCTAATTTATCTTTGGGCCCGTATATTTGGGAATTTTATATTCAGTACTGCTATTACTTGTGGATCCTATACTTACTATGATGTGATTTGGTTACACGTATGGGAGTGTACATATTTACTTTACTGCGTTTATTTAAATTATGTTTCTAATGCCAACATATTGACGCTCCGCTTTAATTTAATTAGGCGTAGCTAACCGAATTAGATATAAAAAGCAGGGTTGTCACAGTTGGTATCAGAGCACGGTTTTTGAGCCTTTAGGGATCTGAGGGCGTCCGTTACGTTTTCCGCGCATTGTTTCTTTGATACTTTGAGCCTTGCAACTAGGTTTTGTATTCTATAACTTCGGGAAAAAAAATCGAGCCACTGATCCGACACGACCGACTATGAGTGCCCGAGTGTATAGGAGGGGTTCCTTGTTTGGATTTCGCTTGCGAGACGCTCCACGCACGAAGGTTTACTTTTATCGGGAGTTAGGACTTTTCGCATGATATATTCATCACTTTAAACTGTTGCAACCAATTATATATGTGATATATGTTTTGAACTTTTCCTTCTAGTTCTCATACTCTGTGTTTACTCTCTTCAGATGAGGAGACGCAGCGGTAAACTAGCAGGAGCGACAGGACGGGCGGGGGCTCAGGAGCAGCCGCCCCCACCCACACAGGGGATGGTAGGAGGTTTGTCCCAGGCCGATTTGACGGCTATAGCAGAGGTTGTAGCTACAGCAGTAGCAGAAGCACTTTCGGCACATCCCGCGCCCGCACCAGTGCCAGCGCCAGCACCAGCGCCAGTACCACATCTTGTCATCGCACCACCTACAGTGGCTGAGCCGGAGCCACAGGTGCCAGTAGTTGTGCAACCCACTTGGGAATCTGTTGTGAGTGGGTTTGAGAAGAGACGCCCGCCTTCGTTCGCCGGTGACGTGGGTCCGTTGGAGGCGCTTCAGTGGAAGCGAGATATATGCAGACATTTGAGACTAGTTGACTCCACAGAGGTGCAGAAACAGATTTTAGCTACCTTTCGTCTGACTGGGGAGGCGTTGTGCTGGTGGGAGTCCATTACTTCTACAGCTCAGCGGGATGTTATGCCTATTGCTGATTTTTGGGCACGTTTCGAGGCGAAGTTTGTACCTCCCGCACAACGTGTGGCTTTGAGGAGAAGGTTTGATACCCTGAAGCAGACTAGTTCAGTTTTTGAGTATGAGCGAGAGTTTACCTCATTGGTAGAGTTTGCTCCCGAGGTGCAGGCAGATGATGCTTTGAAGACTCAGAGGTTTGTTGAGGGGCTATCTTGGCCAATTCGGGGGTTCCTACTGGCGAATCCGTCATTTGACTGTTATGAGGTAGCGGTGAATGCAGCGTTGCATCACTGTAATGATCGTTCTGAGCATGTGGTGGGCAAACGAGGGGTGGTAGGCCAGCAGGGTAGGCCCCATGAGGTTGTAGTTGCAGGCCAACAGGGCCCACAGGGGGGCCAACAGTCAGGAGGCCATCAGGCCAAGCGGTACAGAGGCCGTCACCAGGGGCAGTAGGCCCAGGACCAGCAGGGTCAGGCCATTCAGGCCAATCCGGTTCAGACCATTCCAGGTCAGGGTCACCCGCAGCAGGGCCAGGGCCAGGGCCAGAGAGGGAAGGGCCAGCTGAGCCAACGGGGTCAGGGTGCGAGAGATCAACACCGGGCCAATAGGCCCAACATCGGAGCTTTGGTGCAGCAGGCACGAGATGGGGGTCCTATTGTATGCTTCCAGTGCGGAGAGACTGGACATATGAGGAGGGCTTGTCCCCGAGGATAGGCGCAGGGAGATAGATCACAGCAGCAGGTACTCCCACCACCACCACTATTTCCGGCATTGCCAATGGCAGCAGCAGCACCAATTCAGCCACAATTGTACCATGGGCGTGTATATGACGTTCAGCCTTTTCAGCCGCAGGTGCGACGACCGGCGATTCAGGGTACGTTTTATGTTTATAGTTCTCATGCGAGAGTACTTTTTGACACTGGTGCATCACACTCGTTCTCCAGTTATGAGTTTGCTAGGACATCGGGGATGATAGACGTTGCAGAGGCGATAGTTGCCCATGTGAGTACACCTTTGAGTGGTACGGACCTTCGCCACGTTTGTAGAGGGGTCGCGATTGAGATCGGGAGGCTTCACTTCTCTGTCGACCTTATTTTGATTGAGATGTGTACCTACGACGTGATTATAGGGTTTGATTGGTTGTATGCATATCATGCCCAGATTGACTGTCGTGGGAGTGCGATCACATTTGCCATTCCTGGTCAGGAGATGTACCTAATAGCATTACCTGGTCTAGAGGGTGGAGCCAGCACACATCTATTTTACATCGAGGAGGATTCTCCTGATGGGGTGTCCATTTCTTTGGATACGATCCCTATAGTGAGGGAGTTCGCGGACATATTTGCTGAGGTTCCTGGTTTACCTCCAGCTCGTGAGATAGAGTTTTGTATAGAGTTATCGCCGGGCACGAGACCGATTGCCAGGGCCCCGTACCGTATGGCACCCTTAGAGATGAGGGAGCTTAGGGAGCAAATTCAGCAGCTGTTGGGCCAAGGTTTTATCCTTAGGAGTACCTCGCCTTGGGGAGATCCAGTGCTCTTTGTGAAGAAAAGGGATGGCTCACTTCGATTGTGCGTCGATTATCGAGAGTTGAACAAGGTAACGATTCGGAACAAGTATCCGTTACCTCGTATTGATGATATGTTCGATCAGTTGAGGGATGCTTCATTCTTTTCGAAGATTGATTTGCGTTCCGGTTATCACCAGTTGAGGATTCGGAAGGAGGATGTGCCGAAGACAGCGTTCCTGACACGATATGGTTCGTACGAGTTTTGGGTCTTGCCGTTCGGCTTAACCAATGCTCCTGCGGTATTCATGGATTTGATGAATCGTGTATTCAAGCCATACTTGGATCAGTTTATTATCGTGTTCATTGACGATATCCTGATCTATTCACGGTCCGAGGAGGACCATGCCGGACATTTACGATTGGCTCTTGAGACCTTGAGAGAGCATCAACTTTATGCTAAGCTCTCCAAGTGCGGGTTTTGGCTGCGAAAGGTGCAGTTTTTGGGCCACATTGTGACGGAGGCTGGGATTGCTGTCGATCCTAGCAAGGTTACTGCTGTTGTCGAGTGGGGGCAACCCACTACGCCGACTGAGATTCGGAGTTTTCTGGGTCTAGCGGGTTACTATCGAAGGTTTATTCAAGGCTTCTCGAAGATTGCGAGTCCTCTTACCCATTTGACAAAGAAGGGTGTTACTTTCGTCTGGAGTTCAGAGTGTCAGGAGGCTTTTGAAACTTTGAAGGAGAAGCTTACGTCAGCGCCAGTCCTTGTGTTGCCGAAAGTTGGGGTTGAGTACCGTGTGTACACTGATGCGTCATTACAGGGGTTAGGAGTTGTTCTGATGCAGGAGGAGAGACCGATTTCCTATATTTCGAGGATATTGAGGCCTCATGAGGATCGTTACCCGACTCATGACTTAGAGTTGGCGGCGGTTGTTTTTGTGTTGTATTCATGGAGACACTACTTACTTGGGGAGAAGTTTATGTTGTTCACCGACCATAAGAGTCTTCAGTACTTGTTCTCTCAGAAGAACTTGAACATGCGACAGAGTAAATGGGTGGAATATGTGAAGGACTACCAGTTTTCCATACAGTACCACCCGGGTAAGGCAAACGTGGTTGCTGATGCTTTGAGCCGAAGACCCATAACGTCATTGTCCGCCTTGGATGTGGAGGAGAGTGTTGAATGGTCAGGTGTTTGGAAAGCTCAGTGGAAGGAGCTGGGTAGCCTTGATGTTGGCAGAGCATTTATGGGGACTGTATCTATATCAGTTTATATGGTTGGACGGGTTGTGAAGGCCCAGTCTTCTGATGACTTTTGTCAGGAGAAAGTGAAGGCATTGATGTCTGGGGGCATTCAGGGTTTCTCGATCGGTTCTGACGGGGGACTTCGTTATCAGGGACGAATTTTTGTGCCGAATGATACCGAGTTGCGAAAGGCCTTATTATCTGAGGCGCATGGATCTAGATTCACTGTTCACCCCGGAGGTGATAAGATGTATCAGGATATGCATCGTATGTATTGGTGGGTTGGGTTAAAGCGTGATGTAGCCGAGTTTGTCTCAAAGTGTGCCACTTGTCAGCTTGTAAAGGTGGAACATCAGAGACCTGGAGGGGAGTTGCAGCCGTTGTCCATTCCCGAGTGGAAATGGGAAAGCATCTCCATGGATTTTATTGTTGGGTTGCTAAGATCGCAGCGCGGTCATGATTCGATTTGGGTCATCGTCGACAGACTAACAAAAGTGGCTCATTTTCTTCCAGTGAGGACAAATTATACAGCAGCACAGTACGCCACGATGTTTATTAACGAGATTATAAAGTTGCATGGGGTACCGCGTGATATCGTGTCCGACCGTGGCAGTGTCTTCATCTCGCACTTTTGGGGCAGACTTCAGGAGGCAATGGGAGTTCAGTTGAGTTTGAGTACCGCATTCCACCCTCAGTCTGATGGTCAGACGGAGCGGGTGAACCGGATTTTGGAGGACATGTTGCGAGTTTGTGTGTTGGACTTCAAAGGTGGTTGGGATATGCATTTGCCACTGGTGGAGTTCGCATACAATAATAGTTATCAACAGACTATTGGCATGGCACCATACGAGGCTTTATATGGCAGGCCTTGTCGATCCCCTACATGTTGGTTGGAGTTCGGAGAGCACTGGATGCTGTGTCCGGATATTGTTAGGGAGACCTCAGAGAAGGTTGACTTGATTCGTGCACGGATGAAGACCGCGCAAGATCGTCAAAAGACTTATGCTGACATAAGGCGGAGGAAGTTAGAGTTCGCCATTGGGGACCAAGTGCTGTTAAGGGTCTCACCCATGAGAGGCGTTGTTCGCTTTGGTGCCAAAGGGAAGCTTTCACCGCGATACGTAGGCCCGTTTACAGTGTTGGACAGGGTGGGACCGGTTGCTTACCGTTTAGTCCTACCTGACCATCTCCAGCGGGTACATGATGTTTTTCATGTATCCATGTTGAGGAAGTTCTTACGTCCTGAGGACTCACACCTACACATAGATTTAGACGGGGTTGAGTTGCAGCCCGATGGGAGCTACGAGGAGAGGCCGGTCAGGATCCTAGATCGTCGTGAGCAGCAGTTGAGGTCAAAAGTCATTCCTCTTGTTCGTGTTATGTGGAGTAATCATGATGAGTCTGAGGCCACTTGGGAGAGAGAGGATGACTTGCGAATTAGTCACCCATATCTCTTCAAGGAAGGTACGTGCGAAACTACCTTACTTGACTTAAATTGAGTTATTTTATTTCGAATTTCGAGGACGAAATCCCGTTCGTAGAGGGGGAGAATGTAATACCCCGCATTTTTTTTATTGAATTAAAATTGAACTAATTGAAGAAAAATAATTATGGCAGTATATATATTCGAAATGTTTGGAAATGAAAATTTAAAATGAATTAATTGAGATACGAATGTGCGACTTAAATATTAGAAGCGAATTAACGCGTAAAAGGATCTAGAGGGTTAAATTTGGCGCAATGGCATTTTTGTAAATAAACAAACCCTAGGTATAAATAGAAAGGAAGAGAAGAAGTCTTCATTCTTTCATTTGAAATTGAGGCTAGGGTTTGGTAGAGAGAGAGAGAGTAAGAAGAGAAGAAGCTAGGAGGATTTCAAGAAGATTTCAAGAGGATTTCAATTTCTCCATACAATCCAAGACAAGTTAATAACCTATATGTGTATATTTTGTATCTATAATGAAATTTCACATGAACATGTATTTGGATCCCTAAATTAATATGAAATTAATGTTAAAAATGATATGCAATGTATTAGGATCATCCTCCATATAGATTAAAATGTGATAACATCATTATAGGGATTGAATTGTTGAACAAACTCTTGAATTTGACAAGTCTATGAAATTGAGTAAATCGTCTTATTAAAAATTGTTTTGAGCTATTTTAATTTCGAGAATTTATATTTCATCCACGTTGCCCGGTAGAAAATCATATTCTGGACAACTTTGTAGTTTTAAGTTTTTCCAAAAACGGATCGAAAAATCCTCGAATATGCGTTTTAAAATTCTGCGCAGAAAGTTATCGTGAACAGGTCCGAACTGTATATGTTAATTTCGGGTCTGTTTTAAGCAGCCTACGGTAGCGTGCTCGCGAGTCCTTATAGAAAATCACGTTCCGAACAACTTTGTAGTTTTAAGTTTTCCCAAAAACGGATCGAAAAAGCCTCAAATCGGCGTTTTAAAATTCTGGGCAGAATGTTGTCGAAAACAGGGGCGAATATTATATGTTAGTTTCGGGTCTGTTTTAGGCCGGCTATGGTAGCGTGCTCGCGTGTCCTTATAGAAAATCACGTTCCGAACAACTTTGTAGTTTTAAGTTTTCCCAAAAACGGATTGGAAGAGCCTTGAATCTGCATTTTAAATTCTGGGCAGCATGTTGTTGAAATAAGAGTGATAATATTTTTCATGTTGTTAGTAAGATAATTATGGTGTTGTGCCTAATATCCTAACTTGATCACACACTTAAGGTTATTAGGGATATATAACCTTGAAATGATTTGGTGTTGAATTAGTAAATTAATGATGTAAATTTTGTTATATTATAAATAATGACTATTGTATAACTCGAGTAAGAGACTTGACACGATTGTATATATACATAAGTGTGAAATTGCTTTACATGTATATTGTCGAGTATACACTAGACTAGTCCTCCGGTCGATGTAGGCACATGTTGAAAGCGATTATTTGTGATTGATCCGGTTAGGTTCCGCTCGAGTGCCGTGTCGGAGATAAACCACCGGAGCCGGACACATGGTTGTAATGCGGGTCAGATAGAAAGACCTTGAAACGCCATGTGATTTAAGACTTAGTATGAGTGCCCTTGCCACGTAATATTGGGAAATATTCGTGTGTAGGCCTAGTGTTACGACTTGTTTCCCCGGGTAACGATAGTGACCCGATATGACTTGTATGAGATATTATGTTTGTGTCTTAAAATAATATCTCGAATCAATGCATTTGATATTATACTTGAATGAAATATTTTTATACGTTAAATACTGAAATGAGACTAATAATGATTAATTAAGATACGATATGAGACTACACGTTACTCTAGTTTGCGTTGGGTAGTCCCGACATAGGAACATTGGTTGGGTAATTGAACAATTTAATTACTGGAGACGAGTAATGACTAGTGTGCTTTCATTATAAGTACATCTTATAATCTTATAGCTTGTTTTCTTGCTTTGACGTTCGTCTATCTTGCTTCTTGCTCCTCTCCTATGTATGTATTATACAGGTCCTCGCCCCGTTGGACAGTAGATCGTGGAGCTGGATGACCTCGCATCTATTCTTAGGATCTTGTAGTGGTGGACGCTGGTCCATATCCTATTTTGTCACTCTTCTTTAGAGTGTGGTATCAGAGATTTCCCATTGTTAGGGATTTGATAGTGTTGAGAGGTTTATATTACACTCTTTACCTAATTTATCTTTGGGCCCGTATGTTTGGGAATTTTATATTCAGTACTGCTATTACTTGTGGATCCTATACTTACTATGATGTGATTTGGTTACACGTATGGGAGTGTACATATTTACTTTACTGCATTTATTTAAATTATGTTTCTAATGCCAACATATTGACGCTCCGCTTTAATTTAATTAGGCGTAGCTAACCGAATTAGATATAAAAAGCAGGGTTGTCACAAGGACCTAGGGAGTGTATGATACCAACTCAAAGGATCGTAGTCTATTATGAGGGTCAAAGTCAATTATGAGTAACTAAGGAGTGTATGGATCGATTCAGATAATCTTTGCCAATTCTGAGGACCGAGGTCAAATTTAAAGACCTAAAAAGTGTATGGAACTGATTTAGAGGCTCGCAGAAAATCTTGATTGCCAAGATTGATTTTGAGGCCTAAAGAGTGCATGCAAATGATTAAGAGGATCGCAATGAATTAAGAGGTACAAGGTTGATTTTGAGGATCTAAAGGGTGTGTGTGATCGATTTAGTGGATCACAACCAATTTAGACGGCCAAGGTCAATTCTAAGGACCTAAAGGGTGTATGCGACTGATTTAGAGGTTCATAGCCAGTTGTGAGATCCAGGGTCAAATATGAGGATCTAAAGAGTGTATATTACTGATTTAGAGGATCATGACCAATTATAAGGGCCAAGGTCAATTATGAGGACTTAAAGAGTGTATACAAACGATTCAGATGATTACGGATAAATATGAGAAACAAAGTCAACTATGAGCTAATGATCATACATGACTAATTCAGAGGATCATAGCCAATTCAGAGAGCCAAGGTCAATTATGTGGGCCTAAGGTGTAAAGAGGTCAATTTTGTGGACCTAGGGGATGAAGTGGTCAATTATCTGGACCTAAGGGGTAAAGAGGTCAATTATGTATACCTCAGAGATAAACATATCAATTATGCAGACCTAAGGGATGAAGAGGAAATTAGTCAGACCTAAGGGGTGAGGATGTCAATTCTACGGACCTAAGGGTGAAGATGTCGATTTTGCGGACCTAAGGGGTGAAGAGGTTGATTATGCAGACCTAAAGGATGAAGAGATCAATTCTTCAGACCCATGGGATGAGGAGGTCAATAATGCAGACCTAAGGAATAATGAGGTCAATTACGAGGACCTAAGGGATGAGGAGGTCAATAATGTTCACCTAACTAGTTTGGGGATAGATGTGCGACATATCAAGAATTTTCTAGGAAGTTTCTAATTTTTCTGAGAGATGTTTGTAATTGTTAAGATGTTTGGATATATTTGAGAATTTTTCTTTATTTTTGTATTTTGTGGAATTTTCTAGGAATTTTCTAGAATTTTTTAGATGCGTGCGAAATTCTAAGAAGTTTCTCTATGGAAGGAATGGTTAGTAATCGTTTCGTTGATACTGACGAATGGGTTGACATTGAGTGGGGAACTGTTGAAGTGATGACCGTGGGGATTGAGAATGTGTCTCATGGTGCTAGGTCAGTGGATGGAGAGAATATTCTTCTGCAAGAGCCCGAGAATGTTAAGAACCTAAACGACTATGTGGGTATTTATTTATTTTATTTTTATTTTTATTTTAAAATTTGATCTTCTTTTCGAATTTTTTTCGCTGGGGCTTAATGTTTTTTAATTTTGAATTTTACAGACTGGCATTGCCTAGACGAGTATTAATTACCGAGCATTGATAGGGATAAAGAAAGTGTAGAAGAAGCTTCTTGAGGAGGTACTGCTTATGGATGGTGTTATTGGGTTAAGTCCCCTTGTGGGATATTTGGATGAAATGCCACAATCGATGATGGTATTATGTGGAATGGGCGAGTGGTGGTGGGACACCACTCACACCTTCTACTTAGGTGTGGGTTGGATGACGATCACCTTGATAAAAGTGCACCACCTGACGGGGTTAGAATATGAAGGACTTCAAAAAGAGGTGGACATGTCGCTCCCTTTGACTGGGGAGTCGATTTGGCTAGCATTGGAAAATTTTGTGGGGATTGGTTCTAGAGAGTCGATAAAGGTGTCACTACTGAAGAACACATTGCCGTTGCGATAGATTGACATTATGGATGGGAGGCAAATGACCCACAATTTCATATTTCTCTTGTTGTGGGTATTTTATGGTAGTGACGAGTGGAGATGTCATTGATTTGTGGTTCTTGCCATTTCTCAAATCCATATATATGACTGGGGGAGTTTGACAGTGGCGTTTCTCTACTCTTCTGTTGATGTCTTCAGCCGACATTGTTAATAAAATTTCACTTGGTCTATGTATCTTCTTAAGGTAACCATTAAATATTTATTTTATTTTTTTCTTTTCTTTTCTTCCTTGTTATTATTTTTGGCAAATTATGGAGATTCTTATTGAAAAATTGTGTTGTCTTCTTAGACGAAATTTTTTAATGTGGTTGGGAACACGTTGGGTTGATGCCTTTGAAATATAAAGTTGAGAGGGAGTGGCCGGGGATGCTTTGGTGGAGAAAGATGAATATTGTGTCAAAGGAGTTCTTGATCCTTAAAGATATGAGGGCTAAGTCGAATGTGCTTACGAGAGACAAGGTTAGGTTTTATTCTCTTTTTGGATTTTGTGTATTTTTTTAATTATTATTATTTTTGTTTTTGTTTTGGATGTTGATAATTGATTTTTATTTTGTGACAGGTGACGTTCTACCCTTAGGGTCATCCCTTGGGAATATTGGGTTATATGGGCTTTCATTCCCAAATGTGATAGTTGTTGGATCACGAGTTTGAGGGTAGTTAGGAAGATGATGGAGAGAAAGGTTGAGGTCCCACAATTGACCGTGATAAGGCCGTGACAAATGTAGTTGCCACGGTCGTGTCACGGTCAATGACCGTGACAATTCTTTAAATAATTGTCATGATCAATGACCTTGACACTACCGTGACAACTTCTACAGTAAAAAAATCCCTATGCTTCTTTTTTCCCACCCTTTTTTGGTTTCCCCCCCCCCCTCTCTCTCTCTCTAAGCGATTTCTGCTCTCTCTCCCTCAGGTATGTTTTTTTTTCCTCTCTTTCTCTTTCATTTCTATATGTGTGTGTATGTGTAAGTGTGTATATACATGTGTGTATATGTATGTGTATATGTGTGTGTATGTGTGTGTATATATGTGTGTGGTGGTGTGTGGTAGGGGTGGGGGGAAGGGGTTAGTGGGGGTGGGGTGGTGCAGGTGTTGTGGGGGGAGGGGGTGGGGTGCTGGGGGTGGGGTGTGTGTGTGCGCGTAGGTGTGTGCATGTGTGTGTGGCGGGGGGAGGGGGAAAGGGGTGTGGTGGTGGTGGTGGGGGGTGTGGTGGGGCAATTTTAACAATTATATAGCTTTAATTAATAAATTGTATAGCTTTAATTGTAATTTTAATTGTATAGTTTTAGATTAAAGTAAATTAATATTTGGTGCCAATTTCATATGAAAGTAGGATTGCCCCTCATTGTAAATTAGTAAATTAATAATTATATAATTTAATTGTTCGTTTAATTGATGAAATGAATTAATTGAGTAGATGAATTAGATGGAGTACGGGTTACACATTTGTTGTTGCAATTGCTGTTGGATTATTTTGTTTAGTATATGTTGGGTTGGTTAGTTTTAAAAGTGGCATGACCATTAGATTATTGTCCATATGGGGGTGGGATTTTTCAACTTTTCTTGAAAATTACTTTGTATATCGAACAATATATACAAAGTATGATAATTAAATGAAACATATTTGAAATTAAATATGTGTATATGTGTGTGTATGTGTGTGTATATATGTGTGTGGTGGGGGAGGGAGTTGGGATGGTGGGGTTTTTTTAACAATTGTATAGCTTTAATTAAAAAATTGTATAGCTTTAATTGTATAGTTTTAGATGAAAGTAAATTAATAATTAGTGCCAATTTCATATGAAAGTAGTATTGCCCCTCATTGTAAATTAGTAAATTAATAATTGTATACTTTAATTGTTAGTTTAATTGATGAAATGAATTAATTGAGTAGATGAATTAGAAGGAGTACGAGTTACACATTTGTTGTTGAAATTTCTGTTGGATTATTTTGTTTAGTAAATGTTGGGTTGGTTAGTTTTTAAAGTGGCATGACCACTGGATTATTGTCCATATGGTGGTGGGATTTTTCAACTTTTTTTGAAAATTACTTTGTATATCGAACAATATATACGAAGTATGATAATTAAATGAAGCATACTTGAAATTAAAAATGTGTATATGTGTGTGTATGTGTGTGTGGTGGGGGAGGGGATAGGGGGTGTGGTGGGGGGGGGGGGGGGGGGGGGGTTGTGTACTAATAATTCCATGCTTTACATCTATTTTGGCATATATAATATATATAATAATAATTCCATGCTTTACATCTATTCCACGTTAGATGTTTTCAACTAGTTTAGACATATTTAGACATATTTTTGTGTACTAATAATTCCATGATTCCATATTTAGACATATTTTTGTGTACTAATAATTCCATGCTTTACATCTATTCTGGCATATATAATATATATAATAATAATTCCATGCTTTACATCTATTCCACGTTAGATGTTTTCAACTAATTTAGACATATTTATGTGTGTGTCTATTCCACGTTAGATGTATTTTTTATCTGTACTAATAATATTTTTTACAGTAAATGTCTCGTTCAGGTATTAAGGCGAAGATGATGATGTCATCTGGGCTCGGTGGTAGCTGAGGCGACGAGGGCTCCTCCGCCCCTAGGCTCCCCAAATATGGAAAATTTGGGATTACCATCGAGAACAAATTGGAGCTATTAGCGAGATCCCTCGAGCTGCTAAAGACGGTCATCGGCCCGAGGTTTAAGAGTTGGAAGGAGGTTCCATATGAGCTCAAGTTAGCTGTTTGGGCGGCACTACAGGTAATATATTTATATTTATATTTCAATTTCAATTTCAATTTCGATTTCATTTTATATTTATATTTATATTTATATTTATATTTATATTTATTCGCAACTAACATTGAATTTGTTGGACAGGAACAATTCGACTTGGATCCAAAGCTATGCGATTCCGTCTTGGAGCAGTTGAGGTAGCAACACAAGACGTGGAAGAAAAATATGAGCACATGGTACTTTGGGAAAACACAAGAGTCCATTATACAATGGCGTGGATCCATCCCGCCCAAGGAGACGATCTCATTGGCACAATGGCAAAAGTTCATTGACAAAGAGATCGAGGATCGACAATTGATATCTCGCCAATCGGTGACGGAAAATCGGGCAAAAAAAACGGACATGCACTACTCCGGCCGGACCTCTTACGCTGAGGTGGAGCATAGGATGAAGGTAAGATTTAATTTTTCTATAACTACAAAAATATATTATTCTTCATTATTTTACTTTGCAGGGCCGATACTAATTTTACTTTATTTTATTTCAGGGGGTAGGGAGTGGGCGAGGGGGTAAGCCACATAGGCTCGATACTTATGTGGCTCTTCGGACGAAGAAGGGGAAGGACAAGGAGGTGTCTCCGAGCATCGCGGCCACGATTTTAAGTAATCCGATAGTTTAATTTTTGTTAATTATGTTATAATTTTTTAGTTTACTTATTTTACTAATCATGTTCTTTTTGTCGTTTCAGGCAAATCTTAAGGAAGTGGATGAGTCGCAGTCTGATGCCTACATGGCGTCTTTGTCCACAGACGCACTAATCCAAGTGCTTGGCTCTGATCGCAAGGGGAGGAAAAGGGGGGTGAGCTCGCGAGTGGACAAATCTAGGATCATCGGATTGGAGACGAGCGACACCGGGTTGGCTCGAACGGTGGATTCACACGACGCGAAGATGTCCCGTTTGGAGGCGACGGTCCAAGATATGTACGCATTCATTAAGCGTACGTTGGGAGGAGACCATAAGTTCAAGGGGAAAGGGAAGTAAGAGGTATTGGAGGATGAGGAAGTGCGGGAGGACGAGGCGCAGGAGGACGAGGATGTGGACCTCGCTGCTTTTTCACCGTCACGTGTATATTCCGATGATACACTTCCTTATTTGGCTCCCTTCCCCAGACCGATGTCGACACTTGGTTGGCCGAGCATGTTCATATTGGATGTATTTGATGGCCAGCGGATAGGGCGGGGGTTGAGGGACCCGAATATCATCGAGGGTGGAATAGTTCATGGACGTGTGCTTCAAGGGATCGAGTCCAAAGTGCTCGTCACGCATGTGATACCCAGGAAGGAGAACTCCCTATTGTGGTTGCGCAAATAATGCGGCACGATGTATATTAGTGGGTGTGTCAATTCGTATATTGTGTGGCCAACTCACCTCCTCGCATTTACCCAAGACATGTAGTAACATTATTTTAAAGTTTGTCCATTTTAATTATATTTGGATTATATCGTCATGTATATTATTTCTATTTTGAATATTTGGATTATATCGTCTTGAATATATATTTGCACTATCTTTAATTTATTTGGATATATGATGTTTGAATAGGTACAACCAACGTTGTTATAACAGGTACAAATATACTGCTAGGCAGTGGCAGTGGCCATACGACCCAGCATAATTTTTTTTAATTTTGCCCAGAATTGTCACGGTCATTAACCGTGACAATTTTTTTAAAATATTGTCATGGGTTTGTCACGGTTATTAACCGTGACTAAATTTGTCACGGTCCATGACCTTGACACGACCATGACAATTCTAACGAACTTGTCAAGGTCAATGATCGTGACACGTCCATGATAAAAAAAATTATCTCCCCCCGAATTATCACGGTCATTGACCTTGACAAGTCCAACTTGTCAAGGTCAATGACTGTGACAATAGTGCAAATTTGGTGTAGTGATATGAGGAGTGTGGGGAAAATGTTTGACGAGGAAAGGGTGGTGTCAATGGAGGGGGAATATCACATGTTCCACACTGATGTGGTGGAAGTGTATGACTATCTGGAGTTTTCATCTAGTTGGTTGATGCCACATCAATATATGACATGGAGGGTTTGCCTCCATTATCGTCAGGGACTAGGGGTAGCGGCAATGCATCGGGCACCTCAACTCAGGCATTTTGGAGTAGTGGGATGGTGGAGAAAGCTCCTATTTCTCGGCATTAATATACTCCTCCTTACTACATACACTTGGGTGGTGGGACCATTGTTTTTATTCCACATCATCCTGAGGTGACGATCGATAGATTCCCTCATTTCCCCGAGGACGATCTTAGAGGGAGGTATAGATCATTATTTTTCATTTTTCCGCACTTTAATTTTGAGTTCCTTTGACTTCTTTCTCTCGAACTTACTTGAACTTTACACTTAATCCTTTATTTTTTTTATTTTTATTATTTCGTCATTTGGACTAGAGATCTCCTGGACTGGATGGCCTTCATGGCCATTCATGTACCGACAAGGTCTCAATCTTGATGGAACTTCCAGAGACTTTTGATGATTCTGTACTAGAGCCAAGCTCGGGAAGTGAGGGGTCTATTGCATACCATCGTGAGAAATGTGTTTGTCAAGACTCTTGAAACGGTGATTAGGATTAGGTTTTTTGAGATTTCGAGCTGCGTCCCGATAATTTTGATCTTTTTTGCTTCTGTTTTCCCTTTATTCTTAAAAAATGTAAAACGAATGATCTACACACACACACACACACACACACACACACATATATATATATATATATAAGAATGCTCTTGTGCGGACTAGTCCGCATTTTAAGAATGCGGATCGGACATGTGTCACCTAACGGTGCGCCTAGAAATTATCGCCTAAATTATAGGCACACTTTCTCTCTCTTTTGGGATCACCGCCAGGTGACACATGTCCGGTCCGCATTCTTAAAATGCGGACTAGTCCGCACAAGAGCAGGACTGTATATATATATATATATATAGTTATAAAAATGTGTATTAAGTGGATGTCCATTTGTATTCCAGTCCACTACTTTTCTACAATTTTTAAGGGGACTACTGGATTACCTTATTTTGTAATATAAATATGGTACATACCCCCTCATTATTGACATATTAATGAAATGAAAGACTCACTCCCTCGAAATTCTCTATGTGTCCCTTTATTTTACAACACATTATCAGCACGAGTGCTATGATATAACTCACATCTTCGTATCTATTTTCAACCAACATCCCATTAACACGGTCTAGGACCTTATAGCTTAAGAAGGTTATTTCAAATAATAGGACTTTTTCAGAAGGTAGATAAACAAAAGCTAGTAATAGTTTATTCTGATAATAATAAACTAATTCTGACCTTGATCGTGAAGTCAGTGAATGGATTTTTCTTAGGATTCACTTTGGTACATCTGGATCTAGGTATGGACTTACAGACAAGGAAGTAACATTACATTAAAATAGGGAGTATCCTTCTTAATATGTATGGGAGATTCACAATTTTGAAACCACGAAAAGTGTGCTTCTTGGGAATTCTCATATCACC
Organism: Sambucus nigra; assembly: GCA_949130495.1. Lineage (NCBI taxonomy): Eukaryota > Viridiplantae > Streptophyta > Magnoliopsida > Dipsacales > Adoxaceae > Sambucus > Sambucus nigra. Next base: position 57,217,128 of record OX422213.1, read on the forward strand.
CAAGTATGAATCAGGTATGCTATTTTTATATATATATCCATTCCAAATGAATTTAAAGTTATCTAAGTAGTTACATACCACTCGATACTACATGTGTGTATGTGTATATATATACATATGTGTGTGTGTGGGGGGGGGGGGGTATCAAACTTAAATTTAACCATTCAAATACTTTAAATATTTACATTAATTTATAAATTAATAATTACTGTATGCATATGAGTATATATTTTAATATGTCATGATTTGGTGGAGCTTTGTAAAATGACGACGGTCCCTCTATGTGTGTCCTTTAGGTGAAAACAATTTTTCTTTTCAAAACCTTTTTTCCAATTTTATTAAGCAACAATTTTATCTTCTTAACCCTAAGCATACATCTAGTGTGATTAAGAAATATAAAGTAATGAGTGTCCACAAAACATGCCGATGTATGAGGAAACCACAGCGGGAAAAGCCTCGGATGGCCCAGGACAGACAATCACTATGATATGATTTTAAAAAGGAAGATTTTAGTCTTACACAACGACTCGATCCCCATAAGCCTTGGCGTCTCTTCTTCTCTTTAACCTTTCCTACAAAATGCAACGCAAGAGTCCACCTATGCCAGGTCCACAACACACGAGTTTATGTGTGCCTCAGTATTCACCCATACAACTAATAATCATCAATCTGTAAGTACAGACTCCACCGCAAGAAACAAGTTCTTCGAAAGATGAAGAATAAAATCCTAGTGCAAACACAAGATCTCTATGACATAAGGAATATAAACTCGGATCTTGTTAACAGAAATGAGAGAACACACTATATATATGACTTACTCGAGTCTATATATTGGAGTTCCAACTAGTTTGGATATCGAGACAAAGTAGGTTAGTTTTTATGAGTTGCTCTATCTCTCAAAGATTCAAGAGAGAATGAAGAAATCTAGTCCAAAAATCATCAAGATCAGATAAAGGGAAGTTAGTTCTACCTTACAACCACTTTAGGACACTTACATTGCATATTATTGACTTCACATGTGTATATATTGTTTAAATCACTTTAACAATGTTTTCAAATCATTTTAATTCCCTTATAACATTTTTTGAAACATTTTAAATGATTTTTGAAATTATTAAAATTTGGTTTTTAAAAGTGTTGTGGTTAAAAGTTGAATTATTCATTAAAAGTTATGTTGGGTAGATTATCAAAGCGCTAGATAATTCATGGGCTAAATTGAGAATATGTTTTAACACGCGTTTTACTGCCTATATCCTTTGAACACATGTTGGCACCTTAATGGTTGTTTTTGTGTTTTTTGTAAGACACATCCTTTACATTCAATCTCAGCCCTTGGTTAAACCTTGTCAATGATTTGCATGTTTTTAGAGTCAATCCATGTGCAACTAGTTTTAACCAATCAGCGTTAGCTATTTCCTCCACTTATATTAAACTGTTAGATTGGCAGTTACCTAGTCAAAGTTAATCTGAGCCATTGGATTGCCTTAGACGTTCAATATTCTTCCTTAGCTACTAGCCATCTACGAGAAGTAGGTGTTGATGTTGATGTCATTTGTCACGACTGGGTATGGGCCGTGAACAAGTGCACTGCATAGGGACCGACCCATTTATGTGTGTTTTGTGATGTTCGGTTTGGATAAGAGATTTCCTCTGGATTTGCCGATAGAGCATGAACGAGACACCACTGGTAGAGGCGTTTGCATGTCGCATATATTAAAGGACATATATATATATATATATATATATATATATATATATATATATATATATATATATTACCAGAAATTAAATGAGGCTAATTAATTTTTCTAAGAATGTAGATAAATTACAGACCTTATTATGTTGTTCATAATAGATGTTTATGCCATTTTTATGAGATAGGTATAAGATTGGGATACCTTGTGATTTGGTAATGACATATAGTCGGCTTCGTTATAGCAATTGATTATAGCTAATTCGATTAATATTAAATTGACACGATTGTCACATATATTATTTTGAGACTTTTTGGGATGCAGGTAATATCACACTTCGATGAGGGGTAAGAAGTTAATCGCTTGTGAGCAATGATGGGGGATATTCACTTTACATCGACTATATTTATTGCAATTTAAATTGAATAAGTTAATTCTTGCACATCTAGGGCTCCGACCCAAATTTAAATATTTTCTCCCCTTGGTGCTCATAGACAAGGGTAATGGGAGTGTTGACTTAGAAGCCTTGCATTCTCATTTTTCTCCTCGGGCATTTTAGATCAGTTGATTCTAGCTTAGGTGATTTTTAGCTTCAGTACTTATTTTCATGTGGGTTTATTGTATGGGCATAAGCCCGAGACTTATTTACTTTATGTTGGTTTTTTTATTTATTATTATGTCGGACTTGTCATATTATTTATGTTGGATTGGATTTAATTATTTTTGAAATGGTGATTCAAACCAAATTATGGGCCTTTAATATATGACTTATATTATGTTGATTCTAAGAATGGTATTAAATAACAAACAAGCCTCATCTTAGGCATAGCGTGCTTGTCCATCCTTTACACGAGAAAATAGGGCTTGTTAAAGAGAGGCTAAGTGGGGAGTCTTCTTTTGATCGTCTTGGTTCCCGAGTAAATAGATCTCATCACCCGGAGAAGAAGCATCATCTTGAACACAAAGAAGGATATGCGAGATCAAGAGCTAGTATGGGGGGATCTGTTCGTACCGAGCAGAACTCTCAGGAGGAGAGTTCAATACATAGACATAGTAATACAACTAAATCTACTTTGGTTAAATCCATACAAGAGGAAAATTCCTGAAAAGGATCCATGCAGCGACGGGATGATTGGTTAGTGGAAATAGTAAAAATGAAAAAATCGTTGCAAAGGAGTTTTATTAAAGGATCGCCTTTCATCCAGGCTATTGTGGACTACCCCACACCTCCCAAATTTAAGACATCAATGGTCACTCCTAAATATGATGGGAAACTGATCGAGTGTTCCACATAGAACAATATCAAGCTACTGCCGACATTTACTCAGTGCCCGACAAAATGAGGTGTAGATCTTTCTCTAGTTCAATCACAAGACCAAACCAAATCTGGTATAATAATATCCCAAAAGATAAAATCTCTATCAATTAGCTGAATAATTCATAGATAATTTTTACTTTGGGGCTAAAATGATTATGAGTGTCACTCAACTCTTGACCGTGCGACAAAAATCAGGAGAAAGTAGTAGAGAATATATTACACATTTTAACAATGAAAAACTAGAGGTGGTGGACTACGAGGAGAAAATAATCATTACAACACTTATGAGGGGGTTGCTCGCTAAAGATCTTTACTATCATTTTGCAAAAAATCCACCCAAAATCAAGACATAATTAATGGCTAAGGATGGATAGATAATGAATGCCGAAGAGGCTATGGCAGCTAAGGAAACTCCCGAAGCCAGGGGGAAGACAGAAAAACAATTTTAATTCATTCAATAAGGATAAAAAGACAAAAATCTTGATCGGATCTACAAGTATGATGAATATACACCCCTTAATAAAGGCGTTCGCCATATCCCGAAAGAATCAAGGGCAACTGAGAATTGAATTGGCCTGAAAAGTTGAAGACACCCCTAACAAGAGGGATAAGTCCACGTATTGGGAATTTTATAGGGATCATGTACACAACACTCACAACTACATGAAACTAAAGAATGAGGTTGAAAATCTTATTCGGGGAAAAAAACTGAGCAAGTTTTTTTATCAAGATGGCAACCAAGATAATCGTAGAAGGTTTGAATCTCGAGTCCGAGCAAAGGAAGACATCAAAAAGTAAGAAATAATGATTTTGAAGAAGATCTAGACTTATCGAATAAGCCTGATGAACTAGACATGGAGGTAGACATGATATCCTTTGGATGTCACTTCATCATAGGAGGAGATGTTGAAGGAGGCGATGCAATTGCATAAAGGAAAGCTTACTTAAATGAATCCAAGGCCTGCCCAACAATCAAACAAAGTGATATGGACGAATCCAGTGTTAGTCGGCCTAGGAAACTCAACAAAGACATGGTAGTGATCGGATTCTCCGAAAATGATATGAGTGGGTTACTTTATCCTCATGATGATCCGTTAGTTATCACATGCATAGTTCATCACAACAAAGTTGCAAGGTTACTAGTTGATAATGGGAGTTATGCATATGTAATGTTCTATTAATGTTTTAGTAACTTAGGTCTGCTTGATAGTAAACTAGAGCGATACAATAGACTTCTCACAGGATTTGCAGGTGAGAAAGTATATCCCTTGGGGACGATCAAGCTGGAAGTTTTAGTCGGCACTTGGTCGATAAGAAGGAGAGAAAGAATTTATTTTTTTATGTTAGATAAAAATGTCCCATAAACTTATAATATCATCCTAGGAAGAGTGGGAATTATAAGAGGGTAGTTTAGATAAGATGGAGGCGTAACCCCTTTTGAGTATGGTAATGATCAGTTAATTAGCCAAAACCTTGGATTAATTATAGGACATGCAAACACAAACTTAATGAAGATAAACTCGATTTGAACTCACAATTATCTTGTGTATAACTCATAAGGTAGTAATGAACTTAGAATTAACATAGCTAGAGGGAGAGAGAAGCAAGCACCCTAGATACAACTTGGCAAGCAGCCAAACACACCAACCACCCTCAAGAATCTCTATTAAGTATTAAAAGCTTCCTAATAAATGACAATGGTAGGTGATCAAACTCTCTGGTTTGTAATAACTCTCTCCGGTTAATATTCTCTCTAGCAATAACTTCTGAACTCTAAAAAATGATCTCCCTTCCTCAAAGGTGGTTGGGGTCCTTAAATAGCCCCCCACACAACCCCCGAGGCAACTCAGTCATCAATGCCTATGAAAGACCTCCCTCATAATTTATGTCACAAACATTAAATACCTGATGCACTAGTTATCTCCACGACATAAACATTAAATGCCAAGACATGCCTTTTGCCTAACCACTGTGTGTCAGGGGGATGTTGTCATAGAGGTGTCTCATTAACTGCCTGACAACCCCAAATACCATGGTGGTTTACTCAAGTTTATGCCTGACATTGTTTAGATGGCTAGTGACATCACCTACAGTAGATGTGACATTAAGTAGAGGGTTGTTTGGTTCATAACTCAGTGCCCTATGGAAATCCAAGCCGCTCCTCCCGAGATTCCATGGTCTGGGTTCTTCGGTGTTTTACAACGTGTATATAAGATGGTCAGGACAAGCCCCAATGATGACTCACTTCTCAATCCTCCAAAATAAGTCCCTCTAAAGTTTCCACGACGAGGTCATTTGTTAGAGCATGAAAGATATCCAAGGCCCTGCCAAGCGTGGTCTCTTGCGAGTACCATTTGACCTCACAATAAAACTCATTATTATTCTCGTTACATCATTACAATCATTATAGTTCATAGTCCATATAAACAAAAATATAATATGACTGACACAACAAGCTAAAATATAAGTTGCCACGCTGAGCTCTCTCGCTAAGTTGCCTCGGTGCCTTAATCCCCAGAACACTGTTGCTAATGGGGGGATTATCCGTGATCTCAGGATTACCTTCAAGCCCCCTCTACATTTTCCCCTTCATGGAGAGCTTTGTTTTTAGAATAAGAAATTTATGCACGAAAAATTCTCAATCCATTGAACCTTCTCTCTGTGTAAAAATTCTGGCCTCTTTTCCTTCGTTAGAATGGCAGTGATATAATCTCCGAGAAAATGTAAAATTCAACCTGATGTACCTGAGCCAAAGCGCCATGAATTATTGGGGCTTTAACGAAGGGACATCGCCACTTTTTCCTTATACTGAGCTTCAACCGTTCTAACTTTTTATTATTTGAAATTCTCCCAAAAGGCCTGCGAACCTTCTCGTATACTCGTTTTGATTCTTGGTAGGTGACATTATCTATTGTAATGCTTCGCTATGTTCGAAAAAGTAGAAATTCTTCCCGGTGCATCCGAGTCACTATTTAAACAAAGTTTGGACTTGTAGCGAGGGGACATCGCAGCTTTTTTGAACAAATCAGACATCTTTTTCGTTGGGAGTTATTGGATATGTCTCACAAAAATTGTGGCGCCAAAACATAAACTTTCTTAGGAAGGTAACCCTTTGTATTCCCCAGGCGTCACTTCGTAAATGATGTAGAACTGTCTTTTCAGCTGTCAAAACACTTCTCGAAGTGCCATGTGTCCATTAGAAATGATTATAGGCGGTGCGATGGTGGGAAACTCAAAAGTTAAGTTTAAAAGGCTTCCAACGTCTCTTTTATTTCAAAACCCTTCTCTTTCCTTCATCTTCTTCAAGCTCCCGTCTTCTTTAGAGAGAGAGAACTGTTCGCAAGCCTCCATAGTTGTCCAATTCTTTACTGAGTCTCTTCCCTTTCTCATCTTTTACGCCACCACCTGTGGTTGTGCTCCTCCCTCCTTGTTCGTAGTCCTTCTTACTCAGTTATACCATTCATCACCATTGTATTATGGCTTCTCCAAGTACTTCTAAGTTTGCCACCACCACCACTCAGCCAGGTTCCCCCTCTGCCGATGCTGGCGCTGTCCCGAATGCTGCTCGTCAAGAGAAACTATGCTTCTATCACTGGGCGCCTATCTTTGATGAAGATGATAGATTTTTTGATGCATGAAAGACTTGCCATTTATCATCCAAGTTCAACCCCTTATTGTTGGGTGATGAGGAAATGGATTCATCAAAGTGGGGTTATTTTCAGCCCGAGGGGACTCTGGATTTTCGTCTGGACCGTGGTGACTTCCCCTATTCTTGGATTCATTTCGAAGCACCTAGGGGGTCGCCAACCCATTTTAGTGCCTGGCATACACATATGTAGAGTTCTCATGCTACTACTCTTACAAAGGTTGGGCTTCATCGAGCCTACTAGTTGGGGGAGTTCACCCTCTCTAAGCACAATGCGGTGCTCCAAGTGCTAGTTTCCAGATAGAACATCACAACTCACACGTTCTTTGCTGCATGGGTAGAGTTCACTGTTACGTTGGAGGAATTCTGCGAGCTCTTGGGTTTTGATCCAATGGGTGAGTTCACAGATCACGATGAGGCCCTAGGTAACAAAGAGGTTATCGATCGAGCTGAGCTAGACTGAATCTGTCACAATTACACTGGTTCCTCGAACAAAGCCACATTTACTCCCCTCATCAGCTATTTTTTTGAGGCTCCAACCCTGAAGGATGTCAATGCTGCAACAGGCCGAGGTAGAGGTATATCCCTGGAACTACCGGCCTACATAGTTGTGTTTCTTTCATGCTTCTTCCTGACTGGGAAACCCAACGATTAGCCCAAGAGGGATCGTATAAACATTTTAATTCGTTTGGCCATAGGTTTTAACATTCCTCTAGCCGCCATCGCCTTGGGATCCCTCTACACCTGGTTGGATTGAACCCATATCGACATGGCATGATCAGTGGTCCATTATAACTTGACCAATTTTTCCAACACCATCATTTGGACAGGCTTTCTTTACACACATTTTCCTGCCATCGCCGCCAACTCAATTACTCTACCTGTGGGCAGTATCAAGCCCCCACGCCTCCTATGTTTTCACAAAAAACAAATTCAAAAGGAGAAAATGGAAGTTTTTTATGTTTTAGACTCCTTTGTGATGAGGCCATATAGTAAGTCTACATTTGCCCATAGTTGGGATTTATTTCCTTCTGCAGCCACAACGGTCAAGTTCATCCCAGTTGTAGAAGATCCCTCACAAGCCGTTGTGCTTCTATTTACGCCCGGGTTTCCTCCTTCTTATACTTAATGGGGGTACACCTCAGAGCCCTATAACCCTGACAGATGTAGCAGGCAGTTTGGGTTTGATCACGGGGCCCCTCGACCTGTGTTTCAACACAACCACCCAAGGACCACATTCGCTGAAGCCTGCACCTTCTATACTGCATCCGCGGTGATTGGTGTGACGTCCACCATCGATGGATGTGTCACCCTTCCTAGTGCCACTAGGAAGGGAGACGTATCCACCTCATTTTCTACCAAGTTCCATTTGGGGAAGTTGGAAATAATTCGTGAGTACATTCAATACCCCCCTCAATATCCCTCAGTCCTTTCTTTCTCTTCTTCTGAACTGGGTCTTAATGGGAACTCTGTGCTTAGTGTTGAGTTTACCTTGATTAAAAACATTAAAGAATATCCCCAGGAGCTACCCCCTCATTGACCAACGATCCCAACTTCTACCACAAAACCCAAGACCATTGCATCTCCTAAAAAAATTATCCATTCGACCGAAGCTGCAAAGGGAGAAGGGCCTTCTCAGCCACCTACTAAGAAGGCCAAGGAGTCCAAGTCCTCAAAGTCTAAGACCCAAGTTCAAGCACAAACTACTTTGGAGGCATTTTCCATTGCCTCTGTTCCCCCTCATATATCTCGAGAGGTAGCTGAAGAGATGAGGAGGCAGGTGCAGGTTGAGGTCTAGAGAATAAATGTTAAGTTTCAACGGCGCGTTGTCATTATTCCTCCTTTAGCTTCCTTTCCCACGATCGTGGTTGATCCGACTGAGCCATTGGCAAATAGGAGAAAAAGGTCGAGGGTACCTCAAGGTGGTGATGCAACGAGCACACGGAGGAAAACTCTGGGCACCAAGTCCCAGAAGAAATGAACAGACGATATACCTCCATCTTTTACCCCGTTTGTTGCTTCCTCCCCGCCACCTTCACCAGTGGTTATATCTTTTCATTCTCCCTCTGGATCTGAGGTATGTGTGCATTCTTTATTTCTTATTCCCCTTCTCTTAAGGTGTTGCATCTACTGATTTCTTGATAAGAAAATGTGTTGGTGCAGGGAGTTGAAGAAGAAGGGACCAGTCCCCCAGCCCCCCGTAAGACATTTCATGGGGGGGCATTATAGTATCTCTCAAGTAGACATTAACCTTCCCCGTTCCCCCTGATAAGTCTTATTTACTCTCGTCGTTCATCCTCCTAACGGGCTAGAGATACTTCTGCGGGGGCTACTACCGTTGAATCTACTGAGACAATGAGCTCACTCTCAGCTTCTTTTGAATTAGAACCTCAGCCCGAGGCCCTTCTGCCCCTTGTTCCAGTTATAGAAAGTTCTCCCGAGTTAACATAGTATCTATTACCAGTTAGGTCTGGCAACATTTCTCTACTCCACCCCCTTTTCTTTCTGTTTAATATGTTGAACCTTGACATGTTTGGGTGCCCCAGGTTGAGATGGCGTCTCTGGTAGACAGCATCCTTCTTCCCCCTGTACTGATGAGACCTCTGACTGTAATTCCAATTTTTAGTGCCATAACGGGGGTAAGTAATGTTTATAAGTATTTCTCTCTTTTTTAGTATTAATTTGTCATTTCTAACACTTAGCTTTGTTGCTGCAGTTTTCTCCAAGTCTCTCTCCGCCCTTTGCTCTTAGTGGCCTTTTCCTTTCTAAGGCCCCAGTTGATGTTCCTGTCTCACGTGGTGATTCTTTAGTGCCTTCCTATGCTGGGGCATCGCTTGAAGATTCCTCGTCTTCTTTCGGCAAAACTCCCTCGTTAGCCCTGGTACCGTTGTTAGCAAGTAAGCTTTGGCTACCGTTGAGGCTTTTTCAGCTAGGGGCCCCGTTGAGGCTTCTGAGGCAATGAGCCTGCGTCTAATGGTTCCTGTCCCGATGGCCTCCACGGTAGCTCCCATTCTTGCCCTTGCTATGACTGAGGTATTTTTCTAAGTTCTCTACATTCTTGTTAAAAAATTTGTCGCAAACTCCACCTATAAGGGTGACTTAACAACGAAAATGCTTGTTAAGATTTTTCCATAAACTCCACCTATATCGGTGACTTAACAACGAAAAGTCTTGTTAAGATTTTTTCATAAAATCCACCTATATCGGTGACTTAACAACGAAAACACTTGTTAATATTTATTCATAAACTCCACATATATCGATGACTCAATAATGAAAACACTTATTAAGATTTTTTCATAAACTCCACCTATATCGGTGACTTAACAACGAAAATACTTGTTAAGGTTTTTTTCATAAACTTATTATTTCCTCTGACTATTTTCAGGTTGCCCGGTAGGATTCTTCACCAGTTCCTTTGCATATTGCCTCGCCCCATCGGGAACCTGTCATTTCAGAAGATTCTTTCCATAATGATCAAGGTTCCACGACCGGTGTTGTTGCAGAGAGCGAATCTGGCTGTGAGCTTCCTTTGCCCGACCTAGGTCCTCATGCCTTCTGCCTGATGGTGCTTTAGCATTTTCCTCAGATGCTTGCCAACCATCGCCTGGTCGTTGAATTGCTTGTAAATCATCATCCTGAGATGTTCACGGTGGATTACCTGTGTTCAAATATCTCCGTTATGGGTTACAGGCTTCAAGGCATGGCTACCATCATTGCTGAGATTGTCAACACTGTGACCTCAAATGTTATTAGACCCCTTCTTAACCAGTTTTTTGGTTATCTAAGGGAGTTGGGTCATGACGGGTTCCATTTTTGCTGGCTTATCATGCATTTGAAGACCTTGAAGAGCTAATGAGTGGACAACCAGAGGTAACTCTTACGAAAACATCAGCAGGATCAGCGGGTCGAGGAAGCTAAGTTGGCTGAGTTAGAACCTCTTTTAGAAGCTGTTGATAAAGAGGTGGAGAACATCGAAGAAGCTTTCTGTCTGGTGAAGCTGAAACGAGAGAAACTCCTGATCGAGCGCAAATAAGTTTGGAGGACTCTCTCAATGCTCAATAGTCTTGCCAAGCAACTTCTTCAGGACTCCCTCGAGAATTTTTCTCTTCTCCCGATCTGTGGTTCCTCTTAGTCCAATGAACTTATATATATATTTTTTCTTTTCTTATCATGTAATTCTTTGGCAATAGCTCCCAATTTTGTAATGCCCCAAAGTTTATGAATGGAAAAAGATATTTATTTTCTCATGCCATTTCTTTATGTTACAACTGCTTGCATAGATTGTGAAGTGAGAAGTTTTGTAATTATTTTCATCTCTACTTGAGTTATAATAAAAAGAAATTGTATACTCATCACAAAAAGAACTTGTGTATTCATAGCAACTATTAGCTACATCAGTGGTCCAAACATAATTGCCTACACATGATAGACTTTCAGCCATTTGTTGTTAATCTTGAATGTCTTATCTTCTTCCATCCTAGAAATTAATCAATAACCTGAGTTATGAGCTTATTTTACAATGAAAGGTCCTTCCCAATTTACTGCAAACTTGGGTAGAGGAAGCCCCCTGATGTGTTTCACTGCTGCTTTCAATACAAGGTCTCCCTCCACGAATTTTTTGGTCTTATTAAGTTATCATATGCCCTAGAGAGTTGTTTCATATACATTTGAAATTGTTGCATTGCATTATCTCTGTGTTCATCCAACGCTTCCAACTAGACATGTCTATTCTGAAGAAGCACTCTACTTCGCAAAGCATATCGAGCAGAGGGAACTTCTAACTATTGGGAGAATCGCCTCGGCCCCATGGGGGCTTACTCTTAGTTTCTCTATCGAATGACCTCACTGTAGGAACTTTAGAGGGACTTAGTTTGGAGAATTGATAACTGAGGAATCATTGGGGCTTGTCCTGACCATCTTAGATACACCAGGTAAAACACCGAAGAACCCTGACCGTGGAACCTCGGGCGGAGCAGCTTGGAGTTCCATCGGGCATTGACTTGTGAACTAAATAGCCCTCTACTTAATATCACATCTACAGTAGGTGATGTCACTGGCTGGCTAAACAGTGTCAGAAATGCACTTGAGTAAACCACTATGGTATTTGGGGCTGTCAGGTAGTTGGTGAGCCACCTCTGCGACAATAGCCCTCAAACACACAGTGGTTAGGCAAAAGGCATGTCTTGGCATTTAATGTTTATGACGTGGAAACAACTAGTGCATCAGGTATTAAAAGTTTGTGACATACAGTATGAGGGAAGTATTTCACAGGCATTGATGACTGAGTTGCCTCGGTGGTGGTGTGGGGGGGCTATTTAAGGACCCCAACCACCTTTGAGGAGAGGATGATCTTTTGAGAGTTTAAGAAGTTATTACTAGAGAGAATACGCATCAGAGAGAGTTATTACAAACCAGAGGTCTTATTCACTTGCCATTGTCATTTATTACGAAGCTTTTAATACGTGACATAGGTTCTTGAGAGTAATTGGTGTGTTTTCATGCCTACAAAGGTGTATCTAGGGTGATTACTTCTCTCTCCCTCTAGTTAAGTTACTTCTAAGTTCATTACTATCTTCTGAGTTATACACGATATATTTGTGATTTTGGACTGAGTATTATCTTCATTAGGTTTGTGTTTGCATGTTGTATCACTAATCAAAGGTTTTGGCTAGTTAATTTATCATCACCGTACTCAAAAGGGGTTACGACTCCATCTTATCTAAACTACCCTCTTACATTTGGCGATTCTGCTGGGGAGGCATTCTTCTAAGGAAGGAGTATGGAATAAGATAATGTTAATCGAAGGCTCAACTTTGATGACATACATTATAATGAAGAGAAAGCCACGAGAGAACTGGAGGCTCTAAGGGATGGGGCTCCTGGAATAGAGATACCTTCGGTTCAAGCGATGACACGCATTCCAAGGGTGACACAAGCTACCATGAGTGTGGGGTTGGGACCCACTCAGGTGGTGCTCCTCATGAGTAAGTTTTATGTGTTTTTGCAAACTCTGGTAGCTTAAATAATGCTGGGAGGAATGGAAGCCAATGATTTCATAACACCAACGGCAACCCTAATGGCCCCACAAGGTGCAGGTGTAGCGGGAACGGTCCCAGCAGGCATGCCCTATGTTGTGAATCCAGCGGTGGGAACCTCAGGAGTACCAATGGCCCCAACTATAACGACTGCTTTAGCGGCGACGGGCACTCATCCCATTGTCCATTTGGTTATTGCCTCAATAGCATCGCCTATGGAGGAAATGAGGATGAAAATGTAGAAGGAGATGCTGAAGTTTATGCAAGCTTCCTCACAATCTGATGGCGAGGTAGCTTCGATTTATGATGACTTTTGAACACCTTATCCTCAGGAATACAACAATGAGCCCTATCAAAGGACTATATTCCTCATATTTTTGAAAAATACACAGGGATAGGTGGGAACCCGAAGGAGCATATTAAGTTCTTTGTTGAACACTTGGGAGCGCATTGCCATAATAAGAAACTTAGGTTGAGGTAGTTTTCAAAATCCTTAACCGATAAAGCATATACCTGGTATTCCCATTTGGATCCTAACAATGTTTCTATATAGGAGGAGATGCACGTATTATTTGTCCAGAAGTTCTTTATGACAGAAGATGAGTTTACTTTGACCCAACTGGGTAGGGAAAAGCAATGACCTAGGGAAGAAGTGGTGGCCTATGTTCGAAGGTTCAGGGAATGATCCATCGATGTGAGTGAGGAGGCCAAAGAATCTAAGTTATTACAGATCTGCACTGAGGGGCTGCTTCCTAAGTACATCTGCCATCTTATCAATGAGACGCACGAGGGGAAATTTGCGGCGTTCTTAAAAGCGACGAGGAATATATCCTTTGTGGTGAAGCCCAATCTGGTGGTGGTGCACATTATGTTTAGGAAGCCGATGCAACCCGCGGGGGGGGGGGGGGGGGGGGGGGAGGTCTCAGCCCCCACGGGTAGGGTACACCGAGGGGAGAGATAAGGGTAAGGCACCGAAAAAGGATAATAAGAGGATGTTTGGAAGAGACAGGAAGGACCCACCAACATTACCTTGTACAGTGGAGGAGGTTGTCAGTTGTTACAACACGATGGTCCAAGGAGGAACGGTCTACAAACTAAAAAACATTCCCATTGGGGAACCCGATGCTGCAGCGAAGGCGAATCCTAAGTATTGCCAGGTTCATCGGAGGATCCAGTATCCAACGAAGATCTTCTTTACACTGAGAAGAATCATCGATAAGTACGTGAAGGCTGGGACGTTGCAAATCCCTCCACAGAACGTCAACAATAATTTGCTGTCAATAATGGGGCCAATCTTGTGGTGGCCTATGATGAAGAGGTGGAGAGAGGAGAAAGAGAGTCAATAATGAAGCAAGAAGAGTACGAAAAAGCTCTGGAATATTATACGAGGGGAATAGCTAACGTAGTGTTGGCTTATGATGAAGCAAGCACGAAGGATATGGAGGATGCATACGGTGTTGAAGGTGAGGAAGTAGACCCAGTTCTAGAATACTGTGCAGTTTCAAAATCCCTAAAGTTCACGTGGTTCTTCGACCAAGTGGGGATACCGAAGGAGAGTAGGTTGGAGATAACCCAGGCAATACTTGATATCATGAGGAGGAACGCACTTCCTTCGCTGAGATGGAATGGACCCATGGCCAGACTGCTGAGAAAGTTTCTGTCAGAAATAACCTTCAGCGATGCAGATAGGGCTGTAAAGTTCCCTTATAACTAGCCATTGTATGTGACCTCTAGCGTTAACGGAGTTATCTTTGCAAGGACTCTTATGGATGGGGGAGCTTCCATTAATATCATGCCAATCAACTCTTTCCACGCAGCTAATATTCCAGAAGAAAGGTTGGTCCCCGTGCCTTTAGTGATCTCAGGATATGATAACCAATCTTCTAAATCCATTGGTTACATTAATATTGGGATTGTAATGAGAAATCTGAGTTCCCATGTCAAGTTGGACGTAATAGAGAGTGTAACTTCCTATCATATGCTAATAAGAAGGGTGTATATGCACAACCAAGGGCTAGTTCCTTCTACATACCACTAATGCGCTAAGGCGAACATCAAGGGGACAGAGTTGACCATTACCGCAATGAAGAGGCCCTTCGCAGTTGAGGAATCTCACTTGGTAGACGTGGCATTTTACACTGAGTTGGAGGAAGATGTCTGGGTCCTAATGAGTGGAATAGAGGGAGCATGGGTTCCCTCGATTAGAGAAAGGACGGGGCCCTTGAACGAGTAAAGTAAAGAGGTTGCAAGAAGCACAAGAGTGATGACCGAAGAAGCTCACCAAGTGGTCCTTCGGCCCCAAAATTTCTCGAAGCAGCTTAAAGACAGGATGAGGCCCAGAGTGGAATTGATGGAGCATGAGGTTTAACGACAAAGCCTGCTGAGTCAGTTCTCAGGAAAAAAAGTGGTCGAGGCTTCTAGAGACAAGAAGAGGAAGGCGGTAGCCATTACTAGCAAACAGTGCAAGAAGGTCGTTACCGAGGAAGGGAAAGTGGTGTATCGATTATAATAGTGTTATCGGGCAGTCGAAGAAGATGATGATGAGGTTGACCCGATATATGAATGCTTTTTTATGGATCAACAGGGATAATGCATGGTGATAGACAACTCCAATATACAGGAGTTCGTAGAGGATATCGTCGAAGAACCAGACTACATGGAAGATCAGCCAAAGCTACAAGCGCAAGAGTTGGAGAAGTTAAACCTGGAAAAAGAAGGGGAAGATCCAAGGCCTATATTAATCTCCAAGGACCTAGGTGAAGAGAGACGCGAGGCCTTAGTAAAATTGATTCAAGAATTCATAAACATTTTTGCCTGGAAATACACAGAGATGGAGGGGTTGGATGAGGAGGTGAGCTTCCACAGGTTGAACGTAATGCCTTCATCCATTCCAGTGAAACAAGCAACGAGAACGTACAAGCCTGAGCTAGATTTGAAGATCAAGGAAGAGGTTCAACTCTTACTAACGGCCGCGTTCATCACACCGATACAACACCAGCTATGGCTATCCAGTATTGTCCTGGTGGGGAAGAAAGACAAAAACCAAATAAGGATCTGCGTAGACTTCAGAGATTTGAATAGAGCTTGCCCCAAAGATGAGTTCCCTCTGCCCTCCATCGATAGCCTGATAGATGCAATGGAAGGTCATGAGATGTATAGCTTCATGGATGGGTATGTAGGGTATAACCAGATCAAGATGGACCCCATGGATGCAGAGAAAACATCGTTCAGAACCCCATTGGGTAATTTCATGTACAAGGTGATGTCGTTTGGACTCAAGAACGCTGGGGCGACTTACCAAAGAACAATGATGGCCATTTTTCATGATTTCTTTCACAAATTTGTGGAATTTTATGTGGATGACTTGGTCATCAAATCGAGAAAGGAGGAGTCACATCTGAGCGATTTGAGGAAGGTGTTTTCTCGTTGCAGGAAGTATAAATTGAAGATGAATCCACTTAAGTGTGTTTTTTGAGTGACAAGTGGTAAATTCCTAATCTTTGTGGTTGATAGACAGGGGGTGCAGATGGATCAGGACAAACAACGGGATATCTTGGAAATTCCATTCCAAGAACGACGAAGGATCTAATGAGTTTCCTCGGCAAATTCTCCTACCTTAGGAGATTTGTGCCTGGATTGGCCAAAATACCACACCCACTGATGCAACTGTTGCGAAAGAACACGAAATTTAGTTGGGAGGAGATTTACCCGGAGTCTCTTGATGGACTGAAGAATCTGCTCATTTCACCGCATACCGTGGTTCCCCCAAGGCTGGGAATACCGTTGTAGCTATACCTCACGTCGACTATGAGGTCCATGGGAGCTTTGTTGGCATAAGAGATTGACGGGTAAGAACGAGTAGTCTACTACCTCAACAGGATCATCCATGGACCAAAAGTCAGATATAGTAGCTTAGAAAGGAATTATTTATCCTTGATGTTTGTAGTGCAAAAACTTAGACATTATATGTTGTCTTTTACAATTCATATTGTAACTAGATGTGATCCTATTAAGTATTTGCTAGATATAACTATCACTACACCAAAATGACAAAATTGTCACCTTTCAGTCGGCCACCCTTGTCAAGGTGATTGACCGTGACAAAAAATACGCGTTTTGTGTCATGGTCATTGACCTTGACACGACCGTGACAAAGAATTGTCACGGTCAATGATCGTGACAATTCTTTAAATAATTGTCACGGTCAATGACCTTGACACGACCGTGACAACTTATACAGAAAAAACCCCTACCCCTTTTTTTTTCCTCCCGTCGTTCCCTCGCTCTCTCTCTCTCTCTACACTGCTCTCTCTCTCTCTCTACTTTCAGGTTTATTTCTCTATCTCTCTCTACACTGCTCTCTCTCTCTCTCTCTACTTTCAGGTTTATTTCTCTCTCTCTCTTCCATTTATATATATGTTTGTGTGTATATATATATATGTGTGTGTGTGTATATATATGTGCGTGTGTATTTGCGTGTGTGGGGGGTGGGGTAGGGTGGGGGTGGGGGTGGGGCAGGGTGGGGTAGGGTGGGGTAGGGGGTGGGGGGTGGAGGGAGGTGGGTCAGGGTGGGGGATATTGATTGGTAGAGCAGCTAGGTGGTTCCTTATTCTCTACGAATATGACTTAAAGTGCGTGGTTTCTCGCACGATCAAAAGCCAGGCCTACACCGATTTATTGGAATTTTCCCCTCAGGAATAATTGAGCCACCCAAAGAAAGTATTCCAGGAGACAATTTACAGGCCAACCACCTAGACACAACAGATGAGGAATGGACAATGAAGTTCGATGGATCCTCGACAAAAAAGAAAGGAGGAGCAGGGGTTATTCTTTCAAATGGAATGGAGGAGATTTGAATTTCTTATAAATTAGAATTCCCTTGTTCCAAAAATGAGGTAGAATATGAAGCATTTGTGTTGGGATTACTAGAGGCTCTCCGAAGGAGGATCCGTTCACTTTGCATTAAAGGGGATTCAAACTTGGTGGTTCAGTAAGTGAATGGAGAATACGCGTTGAAACACATGAGCCTAGCACCATACAGAACAATCATTCAGAGGCTCCTCGGTTAGTTCCATTGGACCAAGATCAAGAGGCATCCCAAAACGATGAACCGCCACCTAGACGCATATTCCACCATTACCCATAAGATGATCACGAGGAACGATAAAACTACCGTCATGATCCAATGAAGAAAAGCTCCTTCGATGGTACATTCAATTATACTAATGGAAGAGGATGGGGACTTGAGGGGAGAAATTAAGAGGCAGCTGGAGGCTGGTGAAGGAACGATGGGGCTCAGAGAATTGGCCCAGTACTTCACAAACCAGGGAAACCTTTACTTCAGAAATGCAGGAGGATGGCTGTCGACATGCATCGGTCCAAAAGAGGCAGAGCAAAGATTGAAGAAAACACACGAAGAGCATTGCAAAACAACTGAGATACCCCTTTATAGGAAAATTCAAAGGGAGGGGTATTTCTGGCCCAATATGAGGCAGGATGCAGTCGAGCTACAATGAAAGTGAGACAAATGCCAATTATTCTTTGAGGCAGTTGAATGTCATTTCGTGGAGGCTCAGGCTGACTGGAGAAAGCCCTATGTTGACTTCATTAAAGATGGAGTTGTCCCTACAAAGAAAATTGATGCGATGGGACTCCGACAAATGGCCCCGATATTATATGTTCAGGAGGGGAAACTTTATCGAAGGGGATACTTCAACAGGCCTTTGCGTTGCATCATGAAGGAAGAAGCAACTGAGGTCCTCAAATAGGCGCACGATTCAGCTCATATACGAGGGGCCAAGTTGTATGACCAGTTCATAACTTTGGGATACTATTGGCCAACAATGGAGAAAGATTCGGCTGAGTTCGTTCAAAAGTGCAAGGCTTGATAACTTCATGGAAATATGATCCATGCCCTGTCAGTGGACTTGCACTCCCTGGCAACGCCTTATCCTTTTCACACTTGGGCGTTCGACTTGGTAGGGGCAATACATCCTTCTTCAAGGGGGAAGATATGGATACTAGTATCAATGGACTGCTTCATAAAGTGGGCTGAGGCGATACCACTAAGAAGGGCAACAGCGAGGGTGGTGAGCAACTTCATCAGAGAATATATCATTTGCTGTTTTGGGATTCCAAAGGTTATCCTTTTAGACAATGGAACCCCTTTCGTCAATTCATACGTAACGAGGCTCACAGACAAATACTCCACTGTCCATCACACTTGGACGGTGGCATACCCAAGTGGACTCATAGTTTCTCCCCATTTTGTCTCCAATGGACAAGGGTCTACACATAGATAAGAGAGAGATAAATATCAAAGAAACATTACAATTATGCCATAATCATCCTAGTTGATTTACGTAATGATTCAAAGCATAAATTGTCCAAGGGTTTAGTGAATAAACCAACTAATTGCAATTCAGTAGGCAGGTAATTAATCTTCAATTCCTTTGATTCGACTAACTCGTATATAAAATGATGAAGAATTTTAATATGTTTAGTATGAGAGTATGGAATAGGATTTTTGAAAATATTAATCGTGCTTTGGTTATCACAATAGATATGTGATTGTTCTTCAATAATAGCATAATCCCTTAACATTTGTTTTAGCCAAAGTAATTGAGAACAGCAACTGCCAACGGAAATATATTCAGATTCAACTGTGGATAATGAAGTAAAATTTTGTTTCTTACTATTCCACCCTACCAAATTATTACCTATGTAATAACGTGCTCCTGATGTACTTTTACTATCATCTGAACACCCAGCCCAATCAGCATCGGTATAGCCAATTATCGCGCTAGATGTGTCATTTGTGTGCCAAATTCCTAAGTTGAGAGTTCCATTAACATAATTTATAATTATTTTAACGCAAAGTAAATGACTCTCTTTAGGATTATTTTGATAGAGGGCGCATACAAAAACATCATACATAATATGAGGATGGGAGGCAGTAAGGTATAAAATAATTCCTATGATACTACAGTATAAGGTTGAGTCGATGGATTTCCCATTCTCGTCTTTTGATAGTTTAACAGAAGTACTCATGGGAGTCCTAACATCTTTTGTTGTTTCTAAACCGAACTTTTTAATAATCTCTAAAGCGTATTTGGATTGCAATACAAACAAACCATCTGAATTTTGCTTAATTTGAAGACCTAAGTGTGACACCCCGACTAATTAAATACCAGGTAGATACTCCTTTATTAAATTAATTCAAAATGCTAAGTTGGTTCAGTTAATAGCATCACTGTCGAAAACATTTTAATAATTACTAACCACCTAGTATTTAAAAAGTAAGTGCCAAATTTTAAGTTAAGTCTGATTAACATGCAGTAAAAGAAAAATGCAAGAGTCAACATAATCCATTCACCATACGAAGTAATGAAATAACCAACAATAATACTAAGAAAATGCCGGAGGAAAACTCCTCACAACAATCCCAACAAAAGGAAATAATACTACAAATCTGAATCCTGAATAATTACATGCCAAAAGTCTGAATAACTGAAATAAATGAAATATCTCTAAAAGAAATGGGCGACATGCCCTACAACCGATAACTGATGAATATCGAGTCAAGATATATGAAGCGTCTACAAGCAAAGTCCTGTAACTTCCACATACAGCTACAGCTCGTCACGTGAATGATAATCCTATGCATGGTGTCCTTGTGGCTGGGCACCTAAAATGGTTTTTACAAAAATAGATTTGAAAGCAAATGGGTCAGAGCCCGAAAGTGGAAAACATTTTGAAAACAGCAAGTGTTTTAATAACATTAAAACATTAAATGCAAAATACATGTTAGGACGTGCACTCACGTGAAATTCTCACCTCTCGACTACATGTGCACTCCTAACGTACATTACCCATCTAAATGACACATATATCTAACCAAAACGTAATAATTTCTACCTCTTGCTACTCGATTACCATATTACATTCTAGCGTTATCAATATAAATAGAAGGCTTCACTTAAACTCAGATTCTCAATTAGGGACATAATTCACTATTAGTTAACCCGTTATGTTCTCTCACTACATTACCATAATTATGTTCACAATAACAACATGAAAGTTTCCATTAATTAAGTGTATATTATTCACGTCATAAATATATGATACAATACAAGCACCCCGAGAACTAGCTGCGGTGCACACATACTCTGATATCCATCCCGGTACATCACGTACATAAGGATCACATATTCCGAATCTCTCAGGAATAGTTCACAGATAACAACATCACAAATAATGGAGGCGAACACAGTCACATCACATGGGTCACGCACATACCTGCGCTCCCATGATCAGCAGACTTATTAACATCCCAATAAGTCCTTCTCTGACCTATGTTCATCGAGGTAACCAGTCTAAATCCAGGCAACACAAGGATTAGAGGGACCTAAGCGAACACAAACCTCCCGTGATAGCAAGTATGGTAGGTATGTCATACACATAAAATCAATACATATACTAAGTATACACACGTCTTAATAATCACCATAATATATTAGTACATATCTCTTCTCATACTGACATATAATACTACACCATTTATATGTTCCCGGTTAATATAATTAATTAGGCCGTCAATAGCTCACATCGTAGTAGACACTCACGTCCCACTTCATATTTTCCCTTAGGTTCAAACTACACTTCTAGGTTTGACTCCCCATTATATCCCAAACATCCCAAATATATCAATTACTCATTAAGGAAAGGCTATCTCTACCTATACACAAGGTTACGGGGCACTCGAGATCAAAACAGGCTAAAAAGCCTAAACTGTCAACTCGTTCGAAGTCTCGTTCGAACGAGGTTGTTCGAACGAGACTTCGTTTGAACGAACTGAGTCTTCTAACGAGATCTCGTTCGAACGAAGTGGGATTTCTAACGAGATCTCGTTCGAATGATCCCATCGAACGAACTTCACCCTCGTTAGAAGTCAATGGTCAACTCGTTAGAAGCTCGTTCGAACGAGGTCGTTCGAACGACCTGGGCAGGTCTTCTAACGAGTGACCATTCGAGCCCAGAATTCTGATTTTCGTTTTTCGAACTTCTCTACTCCCCAAATCTCATCCAAACCTCAATCTAACAATTGTTTAAGGTTCCTAATCGTCCCTAAACATCCTTAGGTCACATATTAACATGTTTAGGGGTGTTAATTCATCCTAACATCATTCAAATATCAAATCTCTACATATTTTCCCCAATTTCAAACACATGAACCCTAGAATTTATAAATCATCTAGAAGTCTAATTAAATCCGTTTTTGATTTCATACTAATTGTAATATCATCAGAATAATCATCAACTACAAATCTACATGCAATTTCCTCATCAAGAATGTAATTTCTATTTCCAAATCTAATGGGTTTTCATTAACTCCCAAGAACAAATAAGATTTTTATCAATTCCTACACATGGAAGAAACATTCTCTATAAAAACAAAATTAAATCACTTGCCTTAATGGTAACTCTGGATTTGATGACGAATTTGATGAATGGATCTCTCTCCTCTGCGGATTTCTCCTCTCCTTTCTTTCTATAAGCTCTTCTCTAATGGTGGCTATGGAGGCTAGGGTTTTGCCTTAGGAAACTTTCAATAACCTCCGTAGTCTATTTGGGTATTAGTGGTCTTAGTGGGTTAATGAATAAT
This sequence comes from Sambucus nigra, assembly GCA_949130495.1. NCBI lineage: Eukaryota > Viridiplantae > Streptophyta > Magnoliopsida > Dipsacales > Adoxaceae > Sambucus > Sambucus nigra. The sequence goes on from OX422213.1 coordinate 57,239,488, forward strand.
CAGATATTAATTCCCAATTTTCGTAGCTTTTAATTCCTCAAAATTCAAAATTACCAAACTACCCTTATACGTTGCCGGTATGGCCTAAAAATGCCCCGGGACCCAAATCAAACCCCCGGCTAGTGTTTTCTGACTATTTCGACCCTTCCGGACGCGTTGGCTCACTCAAAATGACCATACGGTTTATAGAAATAAAATTTACTTTTTAATTATCATAATTATATACCATGACGCGACTGTCACATGCGTCCCAACAAAATTTCCAAATTGCCGTATTTCAATCTCACGACAAATTTCATAATTCAAAATTCATATATAATCATATATGCACATATAATCAAATACCAACTCGCATCTCGCTAGTATTTTAACCCAGATTAATTTCCAATTAATACGCATTTAATTTAATTAATCCCACAAAATAAATATCACAAAAATACGGGGTATTACACTAAGAAGAATTGTAACTCCCCCATAAGTGACATATGGAATTCTTTATGCATAATGTCATAAAATATTTTACATATGTTGGGGAGGTAGATCCAGAAATGATATCGTCTACGTATACTTGGGTTATGGTAATGTTTCAGTCAAAGTGTTTGACAAAAAAAGTTTGATCATTCCCTCCTTATTTAAAGTCGTTGTTTAGAAGGAAGGTGGATAGACATTCATACCAAGCTTTAGGAGCTTGTTAAACCCATAAAGAGCTTTCTTAATCCAGTAGACATGATTTGGGTGATGAGGGTCAATGAACCCTTTGGGTTGTTCTACGTTGGTCTCTTTAGTCAAGATGCCATTACGTAAAGCTTATTTAACATCCATTTGATAAAGTGCGAAATGCAAATAAGAAGCTATTGCAAAGAGTAAGCGAACAGAGTCAAGGCGAGTGACAAGTACAAAAGTTTCCTCGAAATCTATTCCTTCAACCTGAGAGTCGCCCTGGGCAACTAATCTAGCTTTATTACAAATAATTATCCCAGATTCATCTGTTTTATTTTTAAAAATCCAACGTGTGCCAATAACCCTTTTATTTTTAGGCCGAGGTACAAGATACCATACATCATGAACGACAAATTGAAGAAGTTCCTCCTGCTTCTTTGGTTCTATAAGAGAAATAAAGCATGCATAATGAGCAAGAGTACGTAGTTGGGATCTTGTACAAATTAGCTCAATATGGTTACAAACTATACTATCTAAAGGATGATCTTTGGAAACCTAGTTAGGCACTTCAGGGGTCTCAGTTGGTAAGGAATCATCTATTTTAAAGAATCATAAGTTACAATATTTTCGAATTCATCCACTATAGTTGGTCCTTTGATCTTATTCTCTACATTACTGTCACTTATAACCACATTAATGGATTCCATTAAATTTTGGTACAAAGATTGTAGACATGGTAGGCTTTACTATTTGCAGAATATCCAAAGAAAATAGCTTTATCTCCTCTGGTTTCGAATTTAGACAGATGTTCTCTATCCTTGCAAACATAACAAGTGTTACGAAAGGTTCTAAAGTATTTAGGTTACGTTTCTTCCCATACCAAAGTTCATAGGATATTTGTTTGCTATTTTTCCTTAGGTAAACTTGATTGATTTTGTGACAAGCTGTACGAATGGATTCTACCCATAAACATTTAGGTAAGTTCTTCGCATGAATCATCACACTCGCCATTTCTTGAAGAGTGAGATTTTTACGCTCAATAATTCCATATTTTTTTTGTGTCTTAGGGGCACTAAATTCATGTTTGTAACCATTATAGTCACAGTATTCGATGACACCTAATCTATAAATTCGCCTCCTCTATCACTACGAATTCTATCTACTTGGGAGTCCTTTTCATTTTCTCTACGAACTAAAATTTTCAAAAACTTACAGAATATTTTTTATTTGTGTTTTAGAAAAGGAAACCCAGGTAAATCGAGTGAAGTCATCAGCCATAACTAGGATATAACTGTTTTCACAAAGACTAATAGTACGAGAAGGACCCACTAGGTCCATATGGATGAGTTTTAGAGGTTTAGTGGATAAAACTTCTTTAACTTTCTTGTGGGGAGCCTTAACAATTTTTCATTCTTAATAGGGACCACATATGATTTTTTAATTTTTTTTTTATCTTAGGAAGATCTCTAACTATCTCTTGGGAGAAAAATTTACTAATACTATCATAATTAATGTGACCCAACCTATTATGCCATATCTCATTGTCATCCATTCTGGCAATGTTACAAACCTCTGTACTTAGATTAACTGTATAATAGTTATCTGGAGTACTAAGTCCTGTAATAATATAATCACCTTTTTCATTTCGAATTTTTGCAATTGTTCTTTGAAAAGGTGACAGTATGGCTGGAGTCACAAAATTGTGATATACTTAGTAAATTAGCTTTAAGACCTTTTACCAAAAGACCATCCTCAAGAATATGTAATCCTTCTTCATGGAGTGTTCCATTACCAATGATTTGGGCTGATAACCATCTCCAAATAAGACTTTTCCTCTAGAGAAGTTAGTTTTTTTTAAAGATTGGTATCATCCTTGGTCATATGTTTGGAACATCCAGATGCTATGTGTTCAGCTTTTGACGCACTAATCACAATGTTACATTTTATATGGGGTAATAGATCATCTTTTCTAACCCAAATTGCTCTATTTTTCAATTTGTGCTTATTAGTTCATATTTGATAAAACATTCGAGCTTCAATCTTTTCTTTAAAATATTTTTGAGCATGTTTATGAAGATTGTAAACAGTTTGGGCATTTATTTTAGAAGAGAATTTAGGATTCCTTCTTATTGATGATCTATTAGTATTTTCTCTTCTCTTACTATTTCGATAGTTAGAATTCTTGTCTGGCTATCTAGGTAGGACATAATTATCTTGGCTTCTCCTAGAATAGTTAAAGTTATGGTAAATAGGAGAGTGATAGACTGGTTTATAGAGATGTTTAGAATAGCAACCATCTAGGGAATTTCCATAGACATCACAATAGGATCAGTACAGATGGCTCCTAGAACTCTTAACCTTAGGAAAATTGTTAATTAAAGGCTTGTCTAAGTTTTAAGCTCTAGTCTTGTTCCTAGGTGGCACAGGATGAAATGACGAATCTTCTTGTCTAATATGAGGGAAAATGTATTTAGCCTTATGTTCAATATTACCATTAGAGTTACTTGATTCACCAATGTCTAACTTTTGTTGTTTCGAGACAAAATCATTTTTCAAAGATTGAAAATCTGGACAAGTTTCAACAGGTCTTTTGCCACCAGACATAAACTTAATAGGTTCAAAAGTTTTTGTTTACTTGGAATTATTGGGGCAAAATCCTATTCTAGTTTTGTCATCAAAATTGGTCTTACTTTGAGCAACACAGTCTTAAAAAAAAATTGAGTTATTTTCAAATTTAGCAAACATCCCTTTGTATTTATTTTCTAGAATTTCATTTGAGTCAGTCAACTCTTTCAGTTTTTGTTCAAAAGTTTTAGTTTCATTCTCATGAATTAGACAATAAGAAGTGTACTCTTCAGCATTCTGTTTTTATCATATGACTTAGGGCATTTATCTTCTGTGTAAGATCTTTGACTATCTTTTCAAGTCTAGTGCTTTTCTTGAGAGTTTTTTAGTACAGTGTGTGAATGTTATGAAGGTCCTCATTGTCAGAGTCACTAAGTGTATAGTGTGCAGTGTCCCCTAGAGATTCATTTTTAGGACACACACCCATTGGCATCAACAATATATCGTTCCCTTGGCTCACACACACCGCGTTTGAAGCATTATCAACATTATCAAGTAACAAAGCAGACAAATCAGTAGTGATATCGTCATTCAACATATCATGATCAGATTCCTTATCATCAATGTATATGATTTTAGCAAAGAAGGACATACAAGGGTCATAAGTATTATATGACTCGGGTTCATCAGTTTCTGACACTTTAGTTATCCCAAGTCGTGCACAAGTTAGACCTAGTGTTCTTGTTCTTGCTTAAATTAACTCTACAGTCACTGGCTATGTGTCCTAACTTACCACATCTGTAGCATTCAGTGTTCTTAAGGTTTCTATGGGTTTATTGTCAAGTTTTTTCTCATGAGGCCTATTATTAGAGTTGTTTGAATAGGTAGGTTTGCCTTGTTTATTTGCAATTTTATTTCTGAATTTCACAATTTTCTTGAAATGTTTAGAAATTAAGGCAATCCCAATCTCTCTAAATTACACTCCTCATCAGAATCTAAGTTAATTTCAGGTAAATGATATTCAGGTTTAGTCAACTTAGAGGTAACGACAGAATTGGAGGTAGATTGTTTCTTATGGGTCTATATTAATTGCTTCTTAAATTCTAATTCCATTTCCACAGATCTTAGCTTGTTACTTAGGAGTTTAGGGGTAAGGTTTTGATCGTCCATCTCCTCAATTGCATAGCGCTTATTGTTAATTTTTTGTTGAAGTGACCTTAGAATTTTAGAGAAAATTTGTTTCCTATCATAAATTATCCCATTAGCATGCAGCTTAGTCACTATGTCAGTCAACCTAATGTAGAAGTCATCAAATGACTCAGTCTTAGTTATGACTAAAGTGTTGTACTACTGGATTAATATTTGTGTTTTAGCAGCTTTCGCACGTGTGTCTCCTTCATGTGCAGTCACTAGGGTGTCCCATGCTTCCTTAGAGGTAGTACATAAATATATCCTCTTGAATTCGTGTTCATTGATTGACGTGAATATGGCATTTTTTCCACTGTTATTGTTAAGGGAAGTCTATTTTTCTTCTCTAGTGAATTCACTTAGAAACTTCCTAATCCTCACAATACTTCCTTCAGCGACTAGTTTAGTAAGAAAAGTGTAGCCATTTTCAATAACATCCCAGACATCATCTCCCAATGTCCCTTGGATGAAAGCAACCATCCTCATTTTCCAGTAAGGAAAGTTGGATCCATCAAAGAGAGGGGTCCTGGACAGGTTACCTAACCTTTCAAATTTCTCGTCCATAGTTTGTTATGAGAAAATAATTTCAGAAACTCAAAATCTAAAAGAATTTGTAAAACTAATGTTCTGATACTAATTGAAAAATACCACTTAAGTTGTTTAATTCAAGATTAAACAATCTAAATAGCTCTGGACAGTTTTTTGAAGAAACTATTTTCTTAAAACAAACTGAGAACAAAAGATGTGTATAAAAAGAATTATGAACGAGATATTTCGGATATTACGTATCCAAGTTTTGAAAACCAAAACTACAACAGTTTTTAAATCAACATGCCAATAGAAGGAGATGAGAGAAAGAGTAAATACGCAAGTGCACACGATTTTAACGTGGTAAAACCCCACCTAATTGGGGAAACATCCATAGAGGTCTCTACACCTCAAAACAAAAATCAACTAAAATAGAGTAACAGATTACAAACTGTTTAACAATCTAAATATAAAATCAGACCTAATCTAAGTTCAAAAATTATACAATCTCTTCTGAATTATTCTGACTTCTCCCAAGGCTTCTTATGTTGTAGATGTTCTCTCAGCTTTGTAACTCCACTACTTTTAGCTTTCAGCCGACTCCAAAAGTAAAGAATCTCTCTACCAACACTTCTTTAGTGTTGTAGTGTGAAAATGTTGTGATGTGATGTGTCTAACACATGTATCCAACTCACATACACTTATACAGATAATATTACTAAGAAATTACAAATATCATCCTAAGATGCAGTAAAGATTTCTGAATCACAATTTGTTTGATAGTCTCAGACTACTGATGTTTATTTCTATCCACAGATCTTGAGGGAACCTTTCTATATAAATTAGCCAAGGTCCTAAACACTTTCTTTAATTTATTTACAAATATACTTCACAAAGTGTGAAATCTTTCACGAAAGTGTAAAACCCCATTCAATATCTTAACTAGATCTAAGTCTGATTTGTCTTAAAACCTGAAAATAGAAATAAGTTTGTTGGTTCTGGTTTTGAAAAACAATCAAATAAGAGTAAAACAACCAACAAATACGGATTTCTTAAGAAATGAAATCAACCGATGAATATTAAATGTGTTTGTATCACAAATAGTTTAGATCTGCACTTTTGATGAAAAAACTGAAATAAAAATTTGTGAATGTTGGACGAGAGATTAAAGACAGTATAGAAAGGATCTTCTCAACTACCGAACACACTCAAACTCACAGTTTATTTTTTTTAATAGAAAAATCAAGTGTTTGGTTTAGGGTTCCATATTCTCTTTCTCTCTCTCCCTCTCTCTATCTCTCTATCTATCTATCTATCTATCTATCTATTCTCTCTTTTTTCTCTTAGAGGTGAAATGATCCAAAGATTGTAAACGCATCACATATGGCTTCTATTTATACTAGAGCATGGAAGACTTTGGATGGCCTGGGAAAAGCAATGGTCAGGATTAATTATAAAAGATCGATGTAAATCTTACGGCTGAGATGTAATCGTTGTTAAAAGAATTTTGATTGGTTAACTCAGTTGTTACAGGGATTGTGAAAGATAGCATGCAGACCGTAGATAATAAAGATTCAAGGGTTCTCAATCAATCTCAGATATGTGAGAGTAAAGAAACATAGATCCAATCGATATCTCAGCAAAACGTGTAAGGCAATGATCAATTGAAAACGCGTGTTTTAGATTTCTAAAGAATCCCATTTTCCACAACAGAATTCTCTGCTGCTTTCAGATCCTACCCAAGGAAGTTTTTAGGGGAAAACCGTAATTATAAATCAATCCATAAAATTATTAAAACCAACTTTTAAATGATAAAAGTTATTTTATAACATCCTAAAAATTATTTACCATATCCAAAAAAATTATTAAAAAAATTATTTTTATGGGATTTAACACACACACACCTAAATTATGAAGAATGCAACAAATGAATGCAATCATAGGTGCAGTGTTGGTATTCTACCTTTGAGACTTTTATAGGAATTTAATATGTAGCTTCTGAGGATCTTTGGTAAACAATGATATGACTCAATTTTGTCACTATTTTCAAACTAGACAAGCTCCTATATAATGCAGACTCATGTTAGTCAAAGATATAGGGTTCTTTAAGAGTAAGAATATTATCAAATATAGAGTGCTGGCAGAGGTAGATTTTTCCAAGGACACTCCAATATGGAAATTATTCGTAGTTGGATCCTCTTAGGCTACTGGAAGTGGATCATGCCTCATCATCAACACTTTAAAAAATCTAGATGTGGAATATTCTTTGATATTTCAATTCAAGGCTTCCAACAATGAGGCAGAATATGAAGCGTTGACAACAGGATTGGAATTGTCTTCATCATTGGTCGCTAACTAGATGTTGGTGCATCATGATTCCCAGCTAACTAATTCTCAATCAAATACATCAAATTTATGGCGTTAGAGTGGAAACGATGATGATATATCATAAAATGGCTATGGAGGTTATTTCTTTGTTCACTTCAGTTGGTATAGTGGGGATTACTAGAAAAGAGAATGCCCGAGCAGACGCTCTTGCTCGGTTTAGTTCAGCAACTCAAACATAACTCACGAAAATAATCTACTGGAAATTATTGTCCATAAAAGCATTAATGGGATGGAAGTCACATTATCTCTATGGAATTAGGTCACTCCTGGATGGATGCAATTAAAGTGTACATTGAAAGATTAACGTTCTCGTCTGACCTGAAAGAAGCTAAGAAGATGAGGTATAAAGCAACAAGTTATGTGTTCAAAAGAGGGGCTATATATAAGTGAGGATACATTGTTTACCTATTTTTTTGTGTTCATCCAAACAAAGTAAATGATTTGATCAAAGAGGTGCATGAAGGCTCATGTGGAGCTCACATAACCGGGAGGTCTCTAAGACAACGAATAGTAATGCAAGGTTACTATTGGCTGACGATGAAAGCGAATTGTGTTGCTTTCACTAAAAAGTGTGATAAATGTTAAAAAATTTCCACCATTCATAAAAGACTAGGAGCAACTCTAACACCCATCACTTCTCCATGACCTTTCGCTATGTGAGGAATTGACTTGGTCGGACCACTGAATATCTTGTCGTAGCAGTTGATTACTTCACCAAATGGGTGGACGCTGAGCCTTTAATTAATATTCCCTATCAGAGGGTTTTATTGTTCATATGGAAGAAGATCGTTTGCAGGTATGGCATGCCTTATGCCTACATCACTGACCATGGCACTTAATTTGATAATGAGGAATTTAAAGAATACTGTATTATGTCTAGTATCTAGAAACTTCATTCAGCACCTACGCACAGATAATGCAATGTCTTGACAGAAATCACCGACAAAACCTTGATAGATGGGTTGAAAAAAAAGTTGAATGAGGCTAAAGGCAACTCGATCAATGAACTACATAATATCCTTTGGGCATATAGGATACATGTTAGCTTTTGGCACTGAGGCAATGGTACTAATTGAAATAGATATGTCGACTAACAGGGTATTAAACTTTTATTCACCCAAGAGTGACCTCATGAGGCTACTAGATCTAAACATGTTAGAATGAATTAGAGAAGATGCCACTATTCAAATGGCTGCTTGTCAACATAGGACTGTAAGGTTTTATAATCGAAGGGTCAAGACGACCAACCTGAAGCAAGGAGATATGGTGCTTAAGAAAGTAATTCAAAAGAGTAACAAGATGGAGCCTAATTAGCATGATCCATACCGTATCTCAGCGGTTATCCGACCAGGAACTTATCGCTTGTAAACTCTGGAAGGAAAGGAATTCAAGAATCCTTGCAACGCAGACCATCAGCGTAAGTGTTGATACCAAATTTAGTCTGCTGACATGGCCCAATTGAGTGAAGACACGTGGTAATCTATGTGGCAACAACAAATACTTCTGAGAAACTCAGACGCTCCGAGAAACCATACTACAACGAGGAACACTGCTTCCCCGAGGAACTCAGACGCTCCGACCAACAAGAACTCTACGAGGAACTCTTGAGTACCGAGCAACTCTTGAGTACAGAGCAGCTTAGGCGGTCCGAGCTGCACCTCGAATAAAGCATTAATAGCAGGATAATCAACAGTTTGACTGTTCATTAAATGCTTATGCTTATCATTTAGATGTATACACTTAAGGGGCATTGAATGTATTACCCTTTCACATGTACAGCATTTAATGTATTATCCTTTCACATTACAGCCTTAGGGCTATAAATATTTTGTACTACCCTCATTGTAGAGGGGACCGTAATTTCTTGATTGAACTTGAAATCGAGAATTCCCAAACAGTCATCAATAATAGAAACAGTGGACGTAGGCCATTCTTATAAGGCTGAACCACTTTAAAAACTTCTTTGACTCATTTATTTTATCTGTGATTAAATAATTAGATATAATCTAATTTTTTACATCAACAAATTGGCGCCGTCTGTGGGAAATGACTGGTAATATCATTTTTCATCAAAAACAATTCATCACAAATGGCTGATATTCCAGAATCCAGCAATCGAAACGCTGGAAGCCCTCCAAATCCATCTGCTCCGCCAAATATTCCAGATCTGGCTGGAATAATGAAAAATCTGGCTCAGGGCCAGACAGTCATGTAAGAAACTATGCGATAACTCATACAAACCCTCCATGGCGGTGCACCAACCCCTTCAGGACTGCGAAGTATTCAAAGAAATACCCGTTTACCTTCTTCACGTACTAGGCGTACTGATTCATATCGTATTGAGGAATCTGAAGATTTTTCTTATCAACTTGGATGAACTTCGTCAGTGCGGGCCACAGATACTGAACAACGTATCACTCTCTCTCTAGAAAGGACTAGTGCGCTAGAAAGATTAAGCAGAGTATCTCCTTTTGATTGATTAGGTCCTAGGAGGAGCAAAATTCCTCCTAGAGCCGCATCAAGGAGTTTTCGACGACCATCAGATTTAAAGGAAGGATCTCCCCAATCGCGATCAGCTGCTCGTCAAGATAGATCCCAGGAAGCCACATCAACGCGATTAGTTGATCGAACCAACAGGCCCGGGGAAGGAAACGATGCGTGGAAAGGCTCTATTCATAGGCTAGAGGATAGATTAGGGGAAATGGCTAAGGCCAAGAACCCTCTACAATGAACTTTTGTTCGAGGAACACTAAAAAACAAGGTCATCATGGGAAGTATTGAAGAAATTTGATAATTATACTCCTCTAAAGAAAGACATCAACCATGTTCTAGAAGAAATCAAGAACAACGAGGAATTAAACTGGCCAGAGAAAATGAAGGCAGACCCTGACAGGAGGAATGAGGAAAAGTATTGCGAGTTTTATAAAGATCATGGCCATATGACCAAAAATTGCATAACTCTTCAGAATGAGATTGAAACACTCATCAGACGAGGAAAACTGGCAAAGTATGTTGATTGTGGAAGCGAAAGAAGAAACAACGACCGAGCACGAGAGAGGTCTAGATCTCCTCCTCGAGAAGAGGAGAACAAGAAAAGAAACCATGAAGTTGATCCAGAAGACGACCCCGATCTCTTCCCAAGAGACCAAGGCATCCAGAACGAGAGGTATTTTCAATACGCTTTGGGTCATTTGATTGTAATGTTATTACAGGTGGAGATGTAGGAGGAGGAGACCTTACTGTAGAAAGAAAATCTTACCTCTGTGAGGCTCAAGCTTGCTCGTATGCTCAACGAATAAATCTAGCTGAGGAGGATCGCCTGAGAAAGGTAAACAAAGAGAAATTGGTCATTGGTTTCTCAAAGAATGACCTCGCAAGTGTTCTATATCCTCATGATGACCCATTGGTGATCAAAATGAGGATAAATGATGTAATGATTTCAAGAGTACTAGTAGACAATGGTAGCTCGGCAGACATCATGTTCTACTCGTGCTTTGACAGTTTAAATCTAAAGCTATCTCAACTGGAGCCTTATCATAGACCCCTCCTCGATTTTGCTGGCGAGAAAGTATTTCCACTTGGGACGATCAAGTTGGATATATTCATTGGTATATGGCCTGCTTGTCGAACAGAAAGAATACGCTTCTTCGTGATGGATAAGAATGTTCAATCATCATATAATATCATCATGGGAAGAGTAGGATTGAAGAAGTTCTAGGCTATACCATCTACGGTACATCAATGCCTAAAATTTCCAACAAATTTAGGAGTAGGAGTTGTGAAAGGTGATCAGAAAGTAGATCGGGAATGCTATTATTCATCCGTCGAGCAAGAGGAACTGGAGGAATCAAGGAAAAAGACTATTACCTATCAAGTGGATGAAGGTGCCGAAATTGAAACATTGGATCCTAGAGATGAGTCGCAACTCGTGAAGGGTCAAGTGGTGGAAGCTACTGAAAACATCATCATGGACGATGAACACCCTGAACGAACTACTCTAGTAGGTTCGTCCTTGGAAGCCTCACTAAAACAGGAATTGATAACTTTCCTAAGAAGCATAAAGAAAACTTTTGCATGGAGTCATGAGGATATGCCTGGGATAGACCCAAATTTCTTATGTCACGAACTCAATGTGAATAAGGAGATCAAGCCTGTGAAACAGAGAAGAAGAGTATTTAGTCCCCAGAAGAATCAAGCTATACAGGAGGAAGTCGAGAAGCTCCAGAAAGCTTGTTTTATTGAAGATGTTAAATATCCAGACTGGTTAGCAAATGTGGTGATGGTGAAAAAGAAGAACAACAAATGGAGGATGTGTGTAGACTTCACCGACCTCAACAAAGCATGCCTAAAGGATCACTTTCCACTTCCCCGAATTGATCAACTAGTGGATGCTACCTCTGGACACGAGCTACTGAGCTTCATGGATGCTTATTCTGGTTACAATCAGATTAAAATGAAACCTGAAGACAAGGAGAGTACTTCTTTCATTACCCCTAGGGGAACAAAGTGTTTGCAGAACAAATCAGTTGCAATATGGAAGTCTATGTTGACGATATGCTGACAAAGAGCAAGAAAACTACTGATCATTTAGTTGACTTAAGCCAGACATTTGATCAACTACATAAATATCAGATGAAGTTGAACCCGACGAAGTGCATATTTGGACTACGAGAAGGCATGTTTCTCGGGTACATTGTCAATCAGCGAGGCATTGAAGCTAACCCTGAAAAGATCAAAGCTCTGTTAGGGATACAATCCCCAACGACGAAGAAAGAGGTACAAAGTCTTACAGGACGAGTAGCAGCACTCAACAGATTTGTATCGTGAGCAACTGATCGATGTCTCCCGTTATTCAAGACACTCAGAAAAACTTTTGAGTGGAATGATGAATGTGAGAAGGCTTTCCAAGACTTGAAGAAATAATTGGGAACACCTCCACTATTATCCAGGCCAGTGATGGGAGAAAAATTATACTTGTATTTGGAAGTATCCGAGAATGCAGTTAGTTTAGCATTGATAAGAATGGAGAATGGAATACAAAAACCAATCTACTACACAAGTAAGGCCTTCCGAGGAGCAGAGATCAGATATCCAAAGTTTGAAAAATTGGCACTAGCATTTATCGAGGCAAGTAGAAGAATGAAGCCATACTTCTAAGCTCATACTATAGTACTATATACTGATATGCCATTGAGGCAAGCCCTTCATAAACCAAAAAAATCAGGAATATTGATGTGCTGGTCAATAGAGCTTGGTGAATATGATATAGTTTATGAACCCAGATCATCGCTAAAAGGACAAGCGGTAGCAGATTTTATAGCAGAGTTCACCTATCCTAATACCCCCGAGGAGAAAAATTTGCTCACTCATCAATATGTGGATGTTACAGGATCATCAAATACAAGCCCATACCAACTTATCTTGGTAAAAGGGCAAGTAGATGTTACAAGATCATCAAATTCAAGCCCAGACCAGCTTAGGTTGGTAAAAGGGCAAGAAAAGATGATCGATGAACAGTAAGAAATGGTGAAAGGGAGCAGCAAATCTTCCACCGAGGAGCTCTCTCAGATCATAAATTTGAAGATGAGTTACCTATATGGAGTCTATATGTGGATGGTTTATCCTGCACTACAGGATGTGGCGCAGGGATAGTCTTGAATAGTCCGGACGAGGTCGATATGGAATACGCCCTACATTTCCAATTAAAAGATTTCAATAATGAGGCTGAATATGAAGCCATGATTGCAGGTCTTAGTTTGGCAAAAACCATGGGGGCAGAACAAGTTATTATTTTCAGTGACTCGCAATTGGTCATAAATCAAATAATGGGATTATATGCAGCCAAAGGAGAATTAATGATCAGATATCATGCAAAGGCAAAGGAATTGGTGTCAGAATTTTCTGCTATTCAGCTGGTCAGAATACCAAGAATGGAGAATGCAAGAGCAGACGCCTTAGCTCGATTAGAATCAGCTACTCATACCGAGCTGCGAAGAACAATACCAATTGAAGTTTTAGCTGGTCGGAGTATAGATGAAGATCTGTCGATAAACTTTAACACCCTCGATTTAGGGTCATCATGGATGGATCCCATCTGGGCATACATTGAGAAAGGGGAATTACCAACTGATAAACTTGCAGCCAAGAAACTGAAGTTTAAGGCTGCTCGTTATGTACTGACTAATGGTATTTTATACAGACAAGGAATTATAGCAGGTTTGAAAAGATGTGTGCATCCCACCGAGGTGAAAGATTTGATTGAAGAGGTCCATGAAAGGTCCTGTGGAGCCCATATAGCAGGTCGGACTCTTTTGCACAGGGTGATGACGCAAGGATACTACTGGCCAAGGATGAGGGTTGATTGTATAGCCTACGCTAAGAAATGTGACAAGTGTCAGCATTTCTCCTCCATCCGAAGAACTCCCCAAGCGTTATTGACACCCATTACTTCCCCTTAGCCATTTGACAAATGGGGAATAGATTTGGTTGGGCCACTGCCGACGACCAGGGGAAGATTTAAGTATCTCGTGGTCGCTGTGGACTATTTTACTAAATGGGTTAAAGCTGAGCCTCTCATTGATATGACGTACGACAAGATGTACCAATTTATTTGGAAGAACATCATTTGTCGATATGGTCTTCCTCATGCCGTCATCACAGACCATGGAACACAATTTGACAACGAGGAGTTCGCTGCCTATTGTCATCAGTTAAATATTTCGAATATCCACTCAGCACCAGGCCATCCTCAAAGCAATGGACAAACTGAAGTGGCAAACAGAACTCTGCTGAATGGTTTGAAGAAAAGACTGGATAATGCGAAAGAAAATTGGATCAACGAGCTACAATCACTACTATGGGCTTACCGAACTACTCCCCGATTAGCAACAGGGGAATCTCCATATATGCTATCATTTGGAAGTGAAGCTATTATACCCGCCGAGTTGGGTCTCCCAACACACAGAATACAGAATTTCAATTCCCCTGTCAGCGATTTAATGAGAAGGTTAGACTTGGACATGCTCGAGGAGGTTAGGGAAGAAGCAGCCATTAAAAATACTGCTTACCAGCAGCGAACAGTTTTGTTTAACAACAAGAGAGTGAAGAAGTGTGACTTGAAAGAAGGAGACTATGTGCTAAAGAAGGTGATTCAAAAGCATAACAAATTGGAAGCAAACTGGCATGGACCCTACCGAGTTAAAGAAGTTATTCGACCAGGGACATACAAAATAGAAACTTTAGAGGGGGAGGAGTTTAAGAATACATGGAATGCAGAACACTTGCGCAAGTATTATCAGTAATGTAAGCTCTCATGTAATGCAGTTTCATCAGTATGAATAATGTGACAACCTTCTGCCCAGTTCTTTCCTTTTATTGGAAATTTTTTGCTGAATAGTAGTGCTACACACTACTCAGCAAAACTCGGACTACTCTACTCAAATCTATTCTCAAAAATGCCAACTAAGGTTGGTCGGGAAATAAATGTATTCCTACGAGAAGTAAAACTATTCCTAAAAATGCCAACTTATGTTGGTTAGGAAATGTATTCCTAAAAATGCCAACTTATGTTGGTTAGGAAGTAAATGTATTCCTCGGGAAGTAAAAGTATTCCTAAAAATGGCAACTTATGTTGGTTAGGAAATCTATTCCTAAAAATTCCAACTTATGTTGGTTAGGAAGTAAATGTATTCCTATGGAAAGTAAAACTATTCCTAAAAATGCCAACTTATGTTGGTTAGGAACTGTATTCCTAAAAATGCCAACTTATGCTGGTTAGGAAGTAAATGTATTCATACGGGAAATAAAACTATTCCTAAAAATGCCAACTTATGTTGGTTAGGAAGTAAAAGTATTCCTAAAAATGCCAACTAAGGTTGGTCAGGAAGTAAATATATTCTCAAAAAGCCAACTAAGGTTGGTCGGGAGGTACAACTATTCCAAAAAGGGCCAAAGTTGCTCGTTAAGAAAATATCCACTAACTATGGCTGGTCGGGAATAAAAACCCACTAGCTGTAGTTGGTCGAAAAGGAAAATTTACCGACCTTAATTGGTCGAAAATAGTTTATGAATACGAGAAAGTGATCGAGCAAAATTTTTGATACTCGTAACTTTTTAAATTACTACTAAGTTGGTTGAGAAACAAAACATCATTTTTTGTCAAATGATTACCACAAATTCAAACTAGTCGACGATAAGTTGATCGACAAGCAACACAATATTATTATCTTTTTAACAGATAAACATGCACAAATGTAAAGTGTTACAAGACAGTGGCAGTCAAGATTTGC
Organism: Sambucus nigra; assembly: GCA_949130495.1. Classification (NCBI taxonomy): domain Eukaryota; kingdom Viridiplantae; phylum Streptophyta; class Magnoliopsida; order Dipsacales; family Adoxaceae; genus Sambucus; species Sambucus nigra. The sequence continues at coordinate 57,255,105 of OX422213.1, forward strand.
AAATAAAATTATTTCATTAAATGTAGAACAAAATACATCAGTAATGAAATATAAATTTATTACATCAATATTCCTATTCTATTGGTTTCTTCCCCTCTGCTTTTGAAACAGGCTCCTCGCCAGCAGGTGGATCATTTAAAGCAAGAGGAGAATTTATGAAGTTAAGATCTTTTAGTATCCTGATATTCATCGCGGATGGTCGATCTAGTAGATGCTCGGGACGAGATATCTCAACATTGGAATGGAGATTGTAATCGCCGAGGTATTTGGAAATCCAACACTGAGGGATGGCCCGAGTAGGGATCCAACTCATATCAAGTTTGAATGGTGGCACGGGTAGGTCGAACAGCCCAGGATTATGGTAATCCCATAGGTAATGACCCTGTTCCAGTTGCAGCACACCTAAGGCATTCAACCATCCCTGTTTGTAACCCTCATTATTTGCATTTTGGATACGATCATCCAAATGGTAGAGAGCCTCGTTGTAGCCAGCCATCCAGAATTCTCTGGGCTGCTTGTGGAATTGATATGTCAATCTTTCCAGTTGCTCGTGTAGATTTTTTATAAAGAGTTCTTTATTCTCCAAGACAGATTTTTGTGCAGAAAGCTTCTCTTCCAGGTCCCTGATTTTCCTAGACATCTCAACCAATGCCTGGTTCTTCCCCATCAGTTGGAAGGCCTAGTTCTCTAAAGCAGATTGAGTCCTCTATTCCTCGACAGGAATCCGAGCAGCTCTTGCTCATCCCCGAGGAGCTCTTGCTCGTCCACGAGAAAATGTAGAAGGGCCATCTCTTTTCAAGGTTTCCAACTCATCCCTCAAGTTGGCGTTCTCGACCTTCATGAACGAGAATCCCTCGTCAATCAATGGGATCAAAGAATTTGAGGTGGAAGCTGCAGATTTTAATTGAGATACTTCTCTTTGCAAGTTGTTATTTTCTTGCTCCAACAACTCGACTATTTGCTTGTGCTCCTCGGCCTCGGCTTTCAAAGTTCTTTCCCTCACATCGTAAGCAGCAAATCGTTTATCATATCCCTTGTCGGCAATGATTTGCGGATACTTCTTCTCGCACCCCCCGTGCAAAAGGTTAGTGGATTCCTTATATTGTTTCTAACTTCTTCAAGAGTGCCTTGGAGATCCTCAATCATATCATAATAAGCTATATTATTGGCCACTGCACGATCAAGCAGACACTTCAAATATTGGTAGGCTTCAATTGCCTGTTCCGAAGTATCTTGGTCGAGGATGTCGACGATTTGTGCTTCACTCAGATCTGTGTGACCAGCCTTAAAATATTCATTGCATTGCCGTAACATCTTTGTATCATGAGCAGACAATAATTCCATCCTAGCTAAAAACTAGTAGAGGAAGAAAAAACAAAAATCAATAAGAGTACCAACAGAGCATGAAGAGGAGAAACAACAGTATGCATAAACAAAAGTTCAAATTTTATTATATCATAAAGTTCAGAGTTACATGTTCAGGGTTACATTTGACAAAGAAAAATAAAATAGAGAGAAACCCGAACAACTCTACACATTTTCCTTATCTCCCAAAACTTTCTCGGGAGGCTGGGATGATGAGGTAGGTTGCTCGGAGGGAACAGAGAGTTGCTCGGGGAGCGCTGGAAATTGTTCGGATGAGGTAACGAGTTGCTGAAGTTCCTCGTTGGTAGGCTGGATGGCTGGGGGATGAGAAACTTGATCTCCCATCACCATGGAAGACTCCTCAGAGGCAGCTTCGTCCTCTTCTTCGTCTTCAGGAGTTGGAGGGGGGCCAAGGATGTGCCGCTGAAATAGTTCAGAAGTTTCATCAACTTTCATCTCTTGAAGAGCAGCAACCCACCCATCTCTAAAGTATTTGAGGCTGCCATATTATACTTGTGATATCATGGAAGCCAAGCCTTTGTTCCACCCTTTATCCCAGCCAGCGCTGAAAGATTTCTTCACAGCCAATTTTCTCTTTAACTTCTTCGAGGAAAGCTTCTCGGACAGAAGATTTTTAGCAGCCTTCAGTTTATTCTCAACTTCCTCCTTCTGCCGACTTACTTCCCGAAGTTGACCCAACTCCTCCTCAGCAACCTTGAGCTTATTTTCAAGCTCCCCAGTATTTTTAAGCTTCCCTTCGAGCTCTTTATTCTTCTTCTACAAATCATTTATTTTTTTCTCCAACCCCTTGGAGACTTTAACAACTTGAGCCTTCTTTTGCTCGATTGAGGTAAGTTTCTTCTCCCAAGAGCCTTGTCAGCATCATGCTTCTGACGAGAATCTTCCAAAGACCGCGTCAGACCCATCATATCTTCCTCCACACCAGATGAGGAGCTTGAAGCTTTAATAGCTTCATCTTTCTTCAAAATTGTATTAAAGCAGCTCACCAACTGTGAAAAGAAAATGAAAGCAAGTCAGAGACATATATAACAAGGGAAAGATGAAAAGTTCAAAACAATAAGACTTACAGAAGCAATATGGCGAGCAGCCAATGAGGTAACCATGTCCCGAGAAAGGTTTTCTTCAATACCTTGGATCTCGAGAATGATCCAAGTCTTCACCGAGCTCATGGCAGAGCTCGGGGGAACAAAAGTAGGAACACCAGTTCCGGTAGTTGGGGGCTGAGAGATGGTTTCAGCCAAATTGACCGAGGAGATTTTTTTCAGCTTCCTCGGGGGAACAGGAATAGTTTCGACCAAGGAGGAACTCTTGCTCGGTGATATGATAATCACTTCTTTTGGAGCATCAGTCTTGCTTGGGGACATTGGGGGCTTCTCGGCAGTCTTCACAGGAGCAGCCGGAGGGGGTGCATCAATTTTCTTTGTTCCCTCTCCTGGGACGTCAATCTTACTTCTTTTTGCCTCTCCAACACCAGATGAAGGTTTCTCAAAAAGGGTGGGAGGTCTTGTTTTCTTCATCCTTTCACTCAAAGGAATATGTGATTCATGCGAAGAACTTGTAGAGGCAGGTATTGGCTCTGCGTCGCTTATCACCGGATGAGCAGTGAAAGAGGAGGTGTAACTCTTGTACTGCAGCAAATATGAAGCTGACCTAATGTGCTCATCGGCAACAGTCTGATGCAAACTCCAGATAAGTTTCAAGTGCCTTATATTAACGTCTGCCTCTTTTGGACACTTTCTTTTGTTGTTAACTGTAAATAAATCAAAATTAAAATATTAGTGGCACATTTTATCAAACATAAAGGAAGCATAATCTCAAAATAAATAAAATGAAATAAAAATAACATATCCCATTGCCATAGGGAGAGCATCTGGGACCCTGATACACTTCATCTCCAGATAAAGGATCATGTTGCCAATTTTTTATAACAACCCCGTGCTCAAAATAGTCCCTATTGGTATTCGGGAGATTGACCACTAAAGCCCTATTTAAAAATCTAGTTTTTAAATAAAAACTATTATCACCAACAGCCCATCTATAAAAAAAACATAATTTCTGGAATTCCTATGCGAGTTCCATGAATTTGATTTAGTCTATGAACCCCATTAACTATTCTCCATGCATTGGGGGCTATTCTTGCAGGAACAACGTCAAAATATTGACAGAATTACAGACATAAAGGATTTGGTAGAAAAGAAAAGCCACATTCAGAAATAAAAATACTGGGGAACCAATGTCCCTCAGCCAAACAAAAATAATTAGAAGGATCAGAAAGTTCCTCCAGAACAACCCATGAAGGAATAGAAAAATCAGAACGAAATTTATCAAGAGATTCAACAAGGTAAACCATGATGAATAAAGGAAATGAAGAAGAAGGAAGAAGATCTTACAAAAAAAGAGTGGATCTGTTGACAACGAACGATGAAAAGGATGAACGCACAAGAGAGTAAGATAATGAAAAACTCGAAGATACAAATTTGAAAAAGTAGAATACGATGGGATTGTCTGTGACGCTTAAATACCTTATCTTGGGAAACGATAAAGTTAATGATTACAAAAAAGAAACGATTACGCTACCGGCGGCTAGAAGGACAAAAAGTACGCGGAGATCGAGGTGGTTATAAAAACTCAAAAAAGCCTGATTCTACGAATTTGGAAGGAAAAATAAATACAAAGGAAACACTCCTAAAAATTAGGAGGACCATTTAAAACTACCATATTCCGAGAAAGAATGTTCCACACTCCTCAAATTTCAAACTATGAAAAATTGGGGGCTTCTGTTGATACCAAATTTAGTCTGCTGACATGGCCCAATTGAGTGAAGACACGTGGCAATCTATGTGGCAACAACAAATACTTCTGAGAAACTCAAACGCTCCGAGAAACCATACTGCAACGAGGAACACTGCGTCCCCGAGGAACTCAGACGCTCCGACCAACAAGAACTCTACGAGGAACTCTTGATTACCGAGCAACTCTTGAGTACAGAGCAGCTTAGGCGGTCCGAGCTGCACCTCGAACAAAGCATTAATAGCAGGATAACCAACAGTTTGACTGTTCATTAAATGCTTATGCTTATCATTCAGATGTATACACTTAAGGGGCATTGAATGTATTACCCTTTCACATGTACAGCATTGAATGTATTACCCTTTCACATTACAGCCTTAGGGCTATAAATACATTGTATTACCCTCATTGTAGAGGGGACTGGAATTTCTTGATTGAACTTGTAATCGAGAATTCCCAAACAATCATCAATAACAGAAACAGTGTACGTAGGCCATTCTTATAAGGCTGAACCACTTTAAAACTTCTTTGTCTCATTTATTTTATCTGTGATTAAATAATTAGATATAATCTAATTTTTTACATCAACAGTAAGTATTATCAGTAATTTCATTTTTAATGTAATCAATTATTCAAGTTAATGAAATTGCATGTTTTCCTCCATTATACTTCCTTTTTGTGCTTTGTTTTTCGGATTATGGTGGCATTACACCTTAACCTAATCGTAATTTAATGAGCAATTTTAATTCAAACTTTTTCAACTTCAAAAAAGTTGACAGTTAACTTTTTCGAACTTTTCCAACTTCAGAAAAATGTTAATTTTGATCCAAACTTTTCCAAATTCAGAAAAGTGCATGGTTAAAACTTTTCCAACTTAAAAAAAGTGCATGGTTCAAAATTTTCCAACTTCAGAAAAGTTAAACATCATCTATGATTTGTCCTCGGAAAGTCAAGAACAAGAAGCCAATAAAATTTCTTTATTAGAGATTATACCCGACTAGGTTAAAACATATGAATAATTATACATTCTTAATATATATGGTCTCCACTGATAGATAATGCTACAACTTAGTACAATAAAGCTATTTATAGTTTTATCTAAGTGCATTAGTCGGATCTAAGAACGTATAAATGATTCAAACACGAATTAAATAATAAACATATGAGCAGGTTATTTAGTTTATAAGTCGATTAACTAATCAATATACAGGTTACCTAGTCGGCAAAAATATTAATATCAACCACAAGATTAAATAAAGGAAACACTATAAAAAATAACTTCATTTCATTGATCAAAGTACATTATAATATAAAAATATGTATAAAACTATTCTATTGGTCTCTTTCCATCAGCTTTGATCATCCCAAGATTAGGTCATTAAGGGTGCTCAGATGATTGATAGATTCAAAAGGCTTCCTCCTAGAACTCCTACTACCACTTGGCCGATCAAGAAGATATTAAGGACGAGCATACTCCACTTCTCCTTCAAGGCCAAAATTCCCAACATATTTTCTAATTAAACTCTGAGGAATAGCATGTGGAGTAATCCAATTGAAGTCAATCGATAGAGGAGCATCATGATAATCCATGATCCCTAAAGCATGCTAGTGCCACAATTCATCATTTTTGGGTACCTTTAACAAGGCACACAGGTTCAACCAACCCTATTTATAACATCCAGATAAGTCAGAGCTTCATCATATCCATCCATCAAAACAACTTTGGGTTACTCGTGAAAATGGAAAGTAAGTTGGTCCACATTATCTTAAAGTTTTTGATTGACTTGTCTTTCTCTTTAAGTAGATTATCTTGCTCGACCAAGGTTCTCCTGGTTATTTCCTCATCAACAGTAGACCGAACAACTATATTTGGCCTTGATTATTGGCCAGAGACAGATTTGATTTTCTTTCTCTATAAAGCCTCTAGCTCCTCCAAAAACCTAACATTTTTAGCCTCTAAAAATGAAACACCCATATCTGGACCAGTAGTGGCTGATCATATCAGATGATCAAGTTCATTCTTTTATTTTCTCCCTCCAACATAGAAGCAATTGATTAGGCACTCTCCAGATCTTGTTTATGAGACAATTATTTCTTATTCATAGTAGGAGTGATGACTTATAATTTTTTGTCAAAAGTATTTGCTTCACTCAAGGCCTTGTACTTAGCCTGATAATCGGAGTGAAGCAAAGCTTAGGACAACTTGTGTTTATCTCGCATCTTCTGAATCATCTCGTAAGCAGTATTATTACCTACAACCCTATTCGAAAGGCAGTGAAGATGGATATATGACTCCTTAACTTGGTCGGAGACATCTGGGCCAAGCAACCCTGCTAGGTCTTCTTTAGACATGAGAACATGACCAACTATCAGAAGAATTATATATCGCTCGAGTAGGTCAAATTTAACAGAAACTATGGCCCTCTTCCTGGCATCAAGCTAGAGAGTTACAAGTATGAGTTTATGGGAAAAATTCGTAGAAATAGACAATATCGAAAAGAACAAATAAGCAAGCAACTAAAGTCATTTAAAGTCATTAACTATTCAGGAAAAAAATATGTTCATTCATTGATTAATCTTTAAGTATAGAGGTGGATACATCAGTAAGAAACACGGGAAAATAAATAAAAAATACATATGAGAAAGGAAAAACATAAAACTAGCTAAGAAGGAGTTAATCCTTCTCCTTATCCTTGGCTTGCTCTTGGCTGGCAATAAACAGGTCGACACTTACATCTGGCACCAGTAAAAACTCAATGGGCATCATTAAAGACTCTCCTGGCCCTTCTTCGTCGTCAAACTCCTCATACAAATTAGGAGGAGTGTCTGGGTCATGCCTTTGGAATTGTTCAAAGTTTGTCTCTGTGCGGATCACCTTCAGAGGCCCTGACCAACCTTCCATGAAGGACAGTTTCTTGGCATACTCAATTTGAGCAGAGGCAGCAAAAAGGGCCTTCTCCCAACCCTTGTCAAAGGAAGCTTTTCCCTTAGCGTTCAAGGAAGTAACTTCAGAAGTTAAGCCAACCACTTTATCTTCAGCAGTTTGGCCCCGAATTGTGGCTTCTGTAAGTTTATCTTCGAAAGCCTTGGCTCTACCTTCAACATCACCCCATTTCTTTGCCATAGTTTGGGCCTTTTTATCACCAGCCTTTAATTTATCTTCTGCTTTAGTTGCCCTATACTTAGATTTTTTCAACTCCTCCTCCCAAAACTTTTTCTTTGATTCCAAAGCCTCTCGGGAAGCAACCAAAAACTGTCTTAGGCCATCAAAGGCCTCTTCCACTTCACCAGGAAAAGACCTCAGTTAGTCTTCCTTCTTCATCATTTGGTTGAAGTCGACCAAAAACTATAAAAAAGAACAAACACAAAAAGTCAAAAAAAATTCATCAACAAGAAGCAAATGCAAAAGATAATATAATTACCAGTGCTAAAATTATGGCAAACTCTCTCAGTCAGCCTGGACTTGGTCATGGGGGTTGTTGAATATCTATCAGCAGGAAGAGTTTTAGACTTGATTAAATCCCTGGTCAATCTAGGGTTAACACATATCATAAGTTGACCCAATGTCAAGGTGAGCTTAGATTTTCTCACCAACTCTTGTTGGTAGGCTGAGTCTTCTTTGCAGCCAACGTTTGTTAATCGACTTGATTTTTTTGGGTTTGTTTTTGAAGGTTAAGCAAATCTCTCTTTAATATCTTAATTTGAGACTCGGTGGTTTGAGTATTATCAACACCAAGGACTTGAGGCCTCTTATCATTGAATTGGGATTCTCAATTGGCTTTTTACAAGTGTCAGCATTCTTCTTAGGGGAGGAGACAATGGCCCACTCATCAAATTGGGCATCTTTCTTTTTACCATCTTTGTTGAAGGAGAAAGTTGGATTTTAAAAATATCAATGGACTCAAATGAGGAAGAAGTTCATTCTTGGGTAGGTTCAACACTAATAGATTCTGCAGCAGGAGAAGTAGATACAGGATCTTCCTCTAGATTGATAGCAACACAAATGTTGGTCGGGCAACAAAAGAGGTGATGGAACTCTTGTATTCCAATAACAAAAGAAGCAGCTCGGGGATGTTACTCTCCAACCCTCTAGTTAAGTCCCCACAGAAATTTGAGCTCTTCAATATTAATTTTCCCTTCTTTGGGACACTTTTTTTTACTTTCTTCTACATAAAAAAGGAATACTGAAGTTAGTCGGCCAAATTCAACAATACATAACAAAAAAGGAACATAAAGAACATAATTGCAATCTATGCCTCGCCCTGTTTGGGGACACCTGGGACTAGTGTAAGATACTCCCTCAAGAAGAGGAACATGTTGTCAGTTCTTAGCAACTACACCATAATCCTAATAATCCTTATTGGAATCTAGTAAATTCACCATTAAAGCCATATTTTCTTGCATAGTCTTCAGATAATATGTGCTTTCTCCAACAGTACCCCATTTCTAACAAAACATAAACCCATGGTCTCCAATATGGGTCCCGTAAGTTTCATTCAATCTATTGACACCATTTACCACCCCTCATGCATTTGGTGCCACCCTAGCATGAGCCACGTCAAAGTGTTAACAAAATTGAAGAAAAAGAGAGTTTGGTAGAAAAGTGATGCCACACTCAGCTATGAATAAGGTGGGGATCTACTGACCCTCAAGAAGAGAATACATACATATAGGACCATGGGTTATCTCTGAATCTACCCAAGGATTTTTTATTTTTTCTCTAAACTCATCTAATGAACCATTGTCTATAATGTGAACCACTGTGGAAATAAAGAAAAAGATAATAAAACAGAGAAGAGGGAAATAAGGCTAACAGGGGATCTAATGTGACTGCAAGAACTGAAGAAAAAACAATGGCAACAAACTATCTCACAACTAAAGCTCTAAGACGACGAAAAACTCTTAAGTGCAGAAGGTTTCAGGTGAAAAGAAAGGAGAGAAAGTTTTTACCTATATATATAGGTTGCCTCAATAAATCGGAACAAAATGATTAGCGGAACGAACCATTGAACTACCGTCGGCTGCACGCTTCCCAAAGCTTCAAAAGATCATCGTACCCTTTGGTGGTTCAAAAAATGTTTGAATAATTTACAAAAATGCCATTATCAAATAATACCAGTAAAGATATTTAAAAGTATGGGAGGTCGGCTTCTCATCACACCATCAAATGGTACGCCGAGCAATTTTCTGGGCCAAATACTCCATACTTTTAATCAATCATCAAGCCTGGAGCACTGGGGGCTTTTGTTGTGTGTAAGAATTACTCTCCTACGTGGACCAATGATAAATGTACATTTGTCATCGTACGTGGCCAACCGGCCACCTTAATTGGTACGAGAGATACTTAGTCAGTTGGAATGGCGACCAACTCTAGAATGCCAACCATTAGTAATATCAAAAGTTATTCGGATGGGATGCCAACGAGTAGTGAATTTCAAGAGTTTCATTTATTATACAAAGGTGTAAATGTCTAGCAATATAAATGCGTTCCATCTCTAGTATTTTACACCATTATAAATACAAAATATTTCCTTAACTCAAGGAACCATTCGAATCAATCATATGCACAACATACTAAACTATGACAAACCTAAAAAATAATATAAACTTGAACGTAGGCTATTTTAGAGTTGAACTACTATAAAATTCTCCTCTTATGTGCGCGATTTGATTTACTTACTAAATTTTTATCTTTGATTATAAACTTAAATTAACTCGATTTTAAGATAAAAACACTAATGACTTTTCCTTTCATCAAATGTATCCAAAATCAGCGGCATAAAATTCAACGTTGATATCCAAAACCATCGAACCAGGGGTGAGTAGCCCATGACAAAAAAAAGAGAGAGTCCTCAATTTTTCCTCAATAGGAACAAAAGGCTATGCATGCAGTGCATAAATGTGGAGCTGCCACATACACCACTTTGCATGCAATCGCTAATACTACGCAGCCACGCACCATCTTCGCCCATACTTCACCCTATCCTCGTCATCACATAACCACCCTATATATCTCAACTCTCTCTCTCCCCTCTCGTTCAAACCCACCCGTTCCATGTTTCCCACAATCTAAAACTCTCTGCCCAAACAAACATGGACAGTGTTAGTGCTGAACAACAAAAGTTCCACCAACTCTCTCTCACAAAGAAAACCCTCCGAGACATTGACATCCCCCCACGCAAACTCGTCAGCCGGCGTGCCACCGCCCCTGAATTTTTTGAATCATTCATGGATTCACCAAGAAGTGCAGAAGAAACGCTCTTACAAAAGTTCTTACCTTACAACTCAGGTGGGGATGATGATGATCCTTACTCCGCTGATGATTTTCGTATGTACGAGTTTAAAGTTCGAAGATGTACTCGTAGCCGTAGCCACGATTGGACTGATTGTCCATTTGCCCACCCAGGAGAGAAGGCTCGTCGTAGGGACCCCCGCAGGTACCACTACTCAGGCACTGTATGTCCAGATTTTCGAAGAGGCGGGTGCGCACGTGGCGATACATGCGAGTTTGCCCACGGAGTTTTTGAGTGTTGGCTGCACCCTGCACGCTACAGAACTGAGGCTTGCAAAGACGGACAAAATTGTAAACGAAAAGTTTGTTTCTTTGCTCACACTCCTCGTCAGCTTCGTGTTCTCCCTTCCCACTCTCATGAAAATTTCCCTTCATCCGAGGAAAAAAAGAGGCTCAACTCGAATCATTGTTGTGTTTATTGTCACAAGTTTACTGCTTCCCCCGCATCAACTTTAATGGGTCCGTCTTCGTCGCAGCCCCTTTCTCCTGTCAAATCGCGACAATCGGGTGGCTTTTCTCCCATTTCTCGTTTAGCAAGTGTTGGTTCGTGCGGGTTGAGTTACAAAGATGTTGTGACTGAGTTGATGAGCTCTTTGGAGGCTATGAGTGTTAATGAAGCTGCACAAGTTGTTACAAATAATCGTAATCTGGCCTGGGTTGATGTTTCTTCCATTGGTGATGATCACCAGCAGTTTGTTCTATCCCCTTCAACTCCGTCTCCCTCTGGATCTGCTCATTTTTCCAATGGTGATCATTCTACCATACGTTTCACTGATGGAAATGGCTTAGTCGGACCTGATTTTGAGTGGGTCAATGATCTTTTAACTTAAATTGTCCGCGTTGCTGGTGGTGATGATCATCATGATGGTGAAAGATTGATGGAGAGATTATACGAAGATTTTGTATATAAGGTTTAAACCATCCATATATATATGAACTGGGTATATATATATATATATATGCGATGCCGATGGTGATTATTTTGCCCTATATGTTATTTTCATATTACTATTTAAGTCTTGATGGCTGGATTTGGATTCCTCTTGTCTGTATTTTTTGATGTATATATTGAATTAGAGTGTAATGTATAAATTATTTAATAATTCTCTCCTTAATGGTTTAAGTTGTCATTTTTTTTAAACTGATGATGTACTGATGTGAAATTTGAAGAGCACAGTTCATGCTTTTATCTGGTTTTTCTTTTCTTTTAATTCAATGATCTAATTAGACAAATCAGGAATTCTCGGGGATTTGAAATGATCAAGATACGTGGGGTACATGCACGAGAAAGAGAGATTTTTGGCTGATTGTGAGTTGCAATAAACTCTGAAAATTCAGTGTGTGAAAATTCAAAGAACCCCTCTCTATGTTCCCCTAGAGAGCTTTCGTGAAATTTTAATCTTTAGAAAGAGATCTCAAAAAAACGAATCAATATATTATTGGGATTGTCTAATATGTTCCTACATGAACCAAGTATTTGCAGCACTTTACCGGATCCCATTGTAGAAAAATATTATAAGAAACGGGTTATGTTGTTAATATTTTTCCATTCAATTAATTTGTGCTTCGGAACTAAGGGTGCGTTTGTTTTTACCTAATGAATGATTTAAGAAGTACCAAAAAGTGTTTATTTTCTTAAGTGATTAAGAAGTTAACGGTTATATTTGGCTCTTAATGATTAAGAGGTAGAATTCCGTCTGAATCTGAAGTTTGAATTAGTCTAAATACATTCATTCAGAAGTACATTCAGACATAAAAACAAACATAAACATATTTTTACATTCAGGCATAAAAACAAATATATTTTTCAGATTTCATACCTCAGATTCAGTCTTCGGATTTAAGATTCAGATAAAAAAATAAACGCAACATAAAACTACGTGTATTCCTTATGTTTATGACTTATAATATGCTACCATGTGTTTGTCTTTATTATCTTCAATTCTCGGAGATCCTTGTAGTGTGTGTTCTAAATAATTTGACAGGGGAACGCCTAAATGGATTTAGAGATAATTATATTTAAGTCTCATTTGTCGGTCAATTTCATATAAGTTCTATTGACTTTTCAACAATCATATAGGTCCTATTCAAATTTTTCAGGGATTTTTTCACAATTTTATCCTTTTATAACTAATCATCCGTAGCTTCCTTTAGGAAATTATATAAGTGGTTGGATTTTTTTTTTAATCTTTAAATGATCATAACTTTTGATTCACAAATCCATTTTTCGCAAAATTACTATTTTTGAAATCTGCTTGACGAGATCTATCAAACAAGATTCATGAAGGCTATAAAATTCCAAAGAAAAAAATTTACACAAATAATAAATTTTACAGTATGCACTAGAATATGAAATAGTTTTATATATGTGACATTTTCACAAACAGATAGTAACATTTACTGTGATAATATTACACAGTATATATATATATATATATATATATATATATATATAATAATGCTCTTGTTCGGACTAGTCCGCATTTTAAGAATGCGGACCGGACATGTGTCACCTAACGGTGCCCCTAGAAATCATCGCCTAAATTATAGGAACATTCTCTCTCTTTTCTGGGCTCACCGCCAGGTGACACATGTCCGGGCTGCATTCTTAAAATGCGGACTAGTCCGCACAAGAGCAGGACTATATATATATATATATATATATATATATATATATATATATAATAAGTTAGGGAATTTTTTGAATTATGTACACATTTTAACGGTCTAGATGTGTGCCACCTCCTTACATATTTTTACACATTTTAATGGCTTAGATCACATTCCATTCCTTTTTACAAATCTATCCCTCACTTCTTTGGTTTCCCCCTTTTTTTCCTCACAAAAATTACACTTGAATTAAAAAATGAGGGTATTGCTGTAACCCTCTCTCCCACACACTCTTACACATGCACACCCTCAGCTCTCTCCCTTATTCTCTCGCTTCGAACCCCAAACCCACCCCCGTCGACTTCAGCTCTCTGCCTCATTCTCTCGCTCCAAGACCTAGCCGCCGTTGCTCTCTTCCGCCCTCTTCCGTTGCAGTCAGGTAGTTTCTCTCTCTCTCTCTCTCTCTCTCTCTCTCTCTCTCTCTCTCACGCACACTTACACTCACTCTCACACACACTCGCACACACATATGCAAATTTTTAGCAACATTGGGTCGATTTTTGTTGCAACTATCAGCTCGATTTTGGTTTGCTTATCAGGTATATAATTTTGTTGACCTTTTTTTCGTATCTTGGTTAGTTATTTTTTGGTTATGCAAATTTGATGCACACACGTCGACCTAATAGTTGATTTTAAATGAGGCAATTGGTACTTCTTACAAATAGTAAAGCTTTGTTCTTAATAGTTGATTATATCATTAATGTGTTTAATAGGTTATTTATTTTTCCTTTTCCAGGTGACCTAATTATACTAGGACATCCTAAACAGGTATACCCCTTTCTTTTTTATTGATTGTCTATTTATTTATTTTAGGTTAGTTTTTTTCAGTGATGGATAAATATATAATTTTATTTAATGGTGAATGTTAAATCACTACGAAATGAATTTTTGGTTGTGGTTGTGAACTGTAACACCCCGCTTAAAATAATAACGGGTGGTCAGCCCTATACTACATTAAATCAGGAGTTTCAGATGGTCCAGTCTCAACACCAACAGTCGGTACTACATAATATAGGACTAATTACCCGGCATCATATAAGCGAGATGTTAAAATTTAATAAAATATGCAACAGACAACAAACCAACACTATAACACTACTAATAAAGGAAAGAAAGATGCATGAAAGAACTAAGATAAATGAAATGCTAGAAATAAAATGAAATAATTAACTACAACAGAATGTACTACAGAAAGTAGACCCGAATAAGCTATCGGGTCACAACCAATATAATAACTGAAATGGAATAAATATAAACGTGTACATAAATATTCCTTGAGTACAAACCCGATATACAACATGAATCCTACCTAGAATTTTTTTCAAAGGAGGAAGCGACTACATTCTACATCCCGCAACAGTCCGCACCTATCGCGGCTCCCAAGACTCTGGATATAAGGTCATCCGGCATCCATGCGGTAGACACCTGTAGTAATATATATATATATATATATATATATATATATATATATATATATATATATATATATATATATATATATATATATATAGGAGAGAAAAGTAAACGGGTCAGAGCCCGAGTTGTGAAAAATATTTAGGAAGTGTGTTAATCGTGCATAATAAATATTGGTGCACTTATTTCATAATTAAAGTGGAATCGCACTCTCGTGGAATCCCAACTCACCTCTCATCTAAAGGCGCGCACCTATTCGCGTCCTCAATTTTATTAGTTAAATTACCGCCATTTATTAGGACAACTTAACTTATCAAAGGCCTAGCCTATACCCACGAGATCTACCTTCCTATCATAACCCAAGAATCCACCTCTTTCTCTTTAAGTAGATTATCTTGCTCGACCAAGGTTCTCCTGGTTATTTCCTCATCAACAGTAGACCGAACAACTATATTTGGCCTTGATTATTGGCCAGAGACAGATTTGATTTTCTTTCTCTATAAAGCCTCTAGCTCCTCCAAAAACCTAACATTTTTAGCCTCTAAAAATGAAACACCCATATCTGGACCAGTAGTGGCTGATCATATCAGATGATCAAGTTCATTTTTTTATTTTCTCCCTCCAACATAGAAGCAATTGATTAGGCACTCTCCAGATCTTGTTTATGAGACAATTATTTCTTATTCATAGTAGGAGTAATGACTTATAATTTTTTGTCAAAAGTATTTGCTTCACTCAAGGCCTTGTACTTAGCCTGATAATCGGAGTGAAGCAAAGCTTAGGACAACTTGTGTTTATCTCGCATCTTCTGAATCATCTCGTAAGCAGTATTATTACCTACAACCCTATTCGAAAGGCAGTGAAGATGGATATATGACTCCTTAACTTGGTCGGAGACATCTGGGCCAAGCAACCCTGCTAGGTCTTCTTTAGACATGAGAACATGACCAACTATCAGAAGAATTATATATCGCTCGAGTAGGTCAAATTTAACAGAAACTATGGCCCTCTTCCTGGCATCAAGCTGGAGAGTTACAAGTATGAGTTTATGGGAAAAATTCGTAGAAATAGACAATATCGAAAAGAACAAATAAGCAAGCAACTAAAGTCATTTAAAGTCATTAACTATTCAGGAAAAAAATATGTTCATTCATTGATTAATCTTTAAGTATAGAGGTGGATACATCAGTAAGAAACACGGGAAAATAAATAAAAAATACTTATGAGAAAGGAAAAACATAAAACTAGCTAAGAAGGAGTTAATCCTTCTCCTTATCCTTGGCTTGCTCTTGGCTGGCAATAAATAGGTCGACACTTACATCTGGCACCAGTAAAAACTCAATGGGCATCATTAAAGACTCTCCTGGCCCTTCTTCGTCGTCAAACTCCTCATACAAATTAGGAGGAGTGTCTGGGTCATGCCTTTGGAATTGTTCAAAGTTTGTCTCTGTGCGGATCACCTTCAGAGGCCCTGACCAACCTTCCATGAAGGACAGTTTCTTGGCATACTCAATTTGAGCAGAGGCAGCAAAAAGGGCCTTCTCCCAACCCTTGTCAAAGGAAGCTTTTCCCTTAGCGTTCAAGGAAGTAACTTCAGAAGTTAAGCCAACCACTTTATCTTCAGCAGTTTGGCCCCGAATTGTGGCTTCTGTAAGTTTATCTTCGAAAGCCTTGGCTCTACCTTCAACATCACCCCATTTCTTTGCCATAGTTTGGGCCTTTTTATCACCAGCCTTTAATTTATCTTCTGCTTTAGTTGCCCTATACTTAGATTTTTTCAACTCCTCCTCCCAAAACTTTTTCTTTGATTCCAAATCCTCTCGGGAAGCAACCAAAAACTGTCTTAGGCCATCAAAGGCCTCTTCCACTTCACCAGGAAAAGACCTCAGTTAGTCTTCCTTCTTCATCATTTGGTTGAAGTCGACCAAAAACTATAAAAAAGAACAAACACAAAAAGTCAAAAAAAATTCATCAACAAGAAGCAAATGCAAAAGATAATATAATTACCAGTGCTAAAATTATGGCAAACTCTCTCAGTCAGCCTGGACTTGGTCATGGGGGTTGTTGAATATCTATCAGCAGGAAGAGTTTTAGACTTGATTAAATCCCTGGTCAATCTTGGGTTAACACATATCATAAGTTGACCCAATGTCAAGGTGAGCTTAGATTTTCTCACCAACTCTTGTTGGTAGGCTGAGTCTTCTTTGCAGCCAACGTTTGTTAATCGACTTGATTTTTTTGGGTTTGTTTTTGAAGGTTAAGCAAATCTCTCTTTAATATCTTAATTTGAGACTCGGTGGTTTGAGTATTATCAGCACCAAGGACTTGAGGCCTCTTATCATTGACTTGGGATTCTCAATTGGCTTTTTACAAGTGTCAGCATTCTTCTTAGGGGAGGAGACAATGGCCCACTCATCAAATTGGGCATCTTTCTTTTTACCATCTTTGTTGAAGGAGAAAGTTGGATTTTAAAAATATCAATGGACTCAAATGAGGAAGAAGTTCATTCTTGGGTAGGTTCAACACTAATAGATTCTGCAGCAGGAGAAGTAGATACAGGATCTTCCTCTAGATTGATAGCAACACAAATGTTGGTCGGGCAACAAAAGAGGTGATGGAACTCTTGTATTCCAATAACAAAAGAAGCAGCTCGGGGATGTTACTCTCCAACCCTCTAGTTAAGTCCCCACAGAAATTTGAGCTCTTCAATATTAATTTTCCCTTCTTTGGGACACTTTTTTTTACTTTCTTCTACATAAAAAAGGAATACTGAAGTTAGTCGGCCAAATTCAACAATACATAACAAAAAAGGAACATAAAGAACATAATTGCAATCTATGCCTCGCCCTGTTTGGGGACACCTGGGACTAGTGTAAGATACTCCCTCAAGAAGAGGAACATGTTGTCAGTTCTTAGCAACTACACCATAATCCTAATAATCCTTATTGGAATCTAGTAAATTCACCATTAAAGCCATATTTTCTTGCATAGTCTTCAGATAATATGTGCTTTCTCCAACAGTACCCCATTTCTAACAAAACATAAACCCATGGTCTCCAATATGGGTCCCGTAAGTTTCATTCAATCTATTGACACCATTTACCACCCCTCATGCATTTGGTGCCACCCTAGCATGAGCCACGTCAAAGTGTTAACAAAATTGAAGAAAAAGAGAGTTTGGTAGAAAAGTGATGCCACACTCAGCTATGAATAAGGTGGGGATCTACTGACCCTCAAGAAGAGAATACATACATATAGGACCATGGGTTATCTCTGAATCTACCCGAGGATTTTTTCTCTAAACTCATCTAATGAACCATTGTCTATAATGTGAACCACGGTGGAAATAAAGAAAAAGATAATAAAACAGAGAAGAGGGAAATAAGGCTAACAGGGGATCTAATGTGACTGCAAGAACTGAAGAAAAAACAATGGCAGCAAACTATCTCACAACTAAAGCTCTAAGACGACGAAAAACTCTTAAGTGCAGAAGGTTTCAGGTGAAAAGAAAGGAGAGAAAGTTTTTACCTATATATATAGGTTGCCTCAATAAATCGGAACAAAATGATTAGCTGAACGAACCATTGAACTACCGTCGGCTGCACGCTTCCCAAAGCTTCAAAAGATCATCGTACCCTTTGGTGGTTCAAAAAATGTTTGAATAATTTACAAAAATGCCATTATCAAATAATACCAGTAAAGATATTTAAAAGTATGGGAGGTCGGCTTCTCATCACACCATCAAATGGTACGCCGAGCAATTTTCTGGGCCAAATACTCCGTACTTTTAATCAATCATCAAGCCTGGAGCACTGGGGGCTTTTGTTGTGTGTAAGAATTACTCTCCTATGTGGACCAATGATAAATGTACATTTGTCATCGTACGTGGCCAACCGACCACCTTAATTGGCACCAGAGATACTTAGTCAGTTGGAATGGCGACCAACTCTAGATGCCAACCATTAGTAATATCAAAAGTTATTCGGATGGGATGCCAACGAGTAGTGAATTTCAAGAGTTTCATTTATTATACAAAGGTGTAAATGTCTAGCAATATAAATGCGTTCCATCTCTAGTATTTTACACCATTATAAATACAAAATATTTCCTTAACTCAAGGAACCATTCGAATCAATCATATACACAACATACTAAACTATGACAAACCTAAAAAATAATATAAACTTGAACGTAGGCTATTTTAGAGTTGAACTACTATAAAATTCTCCTCTTATGTGCGCGATTTGATTTACTTACTAAATTTTTATCTTTGATTATAAACTTAAATTAACTCGATTTTAAGATAAAAACACTAATGACTTTTCCTTTCATCAAATGTATCCAAAATCAGCGGCATAAAATTCAACGTTGATATCCAAAACCATCGAACCAGGGGTGAGTAGCCCATGACAAAAAAAAGAGAGAGTCCTCAATTTTTCCTCAATAGGAACAAAAGGCTATGCATGCAGTGCATAAATGTGGAGCTGCCACATACACCACTTTGCATGCAATCGCTAATACTACGCAGCCACGCACCATCTTCGCCCATACTTCACCCTATCCTCGTCATCTCATAACCACCCTATATATCTCAACTCTCACTCTCCCCTCTCGTTCAAACCCACCCGTTCCATGTTTCCCACAATCTAAAACTCTCTGCCCAAACAAACATGGACAGTGTTAGTGCTGAACAACAAAAGTTCCACCAACTCTCTCTCACAAAGAAAACCCTCCGAGACATTGACATCCCCCCACGCAAACTCGTCAGCCGGCGTGCCACCGCCCCTGAATTTTTTGAATCATTCATGGATTCACCAAGAAGTGCAGAAGAAACGCTCTTACAAAAGTTCTTACCTTACAACTCAGGTGGGGATGATGATGATCCTTACTCCGCTGATGATTTTCGTATGTACGAGTTTAAAGTTCGAAGATGTACTCGTAGCCGTAGCCACGATTGGACTGATTGTCCATTTGCCCACCCAGGAGAGAAGGCTCGTCGTAGGGACCCCCGCAGGTACCACTACTCAGGCACTGTATGTCCAGATTTTCGAAGAGGCGGGTGCGCACGTGGCGATACATGCGAGTTTGCCCACGGAGTTTTTGAGTGTTGGCTGCACCCTGCACGCTACAGAACTGAGGCTTGCAAAGACGGACAAAATTGTAAACGAAAAGTTTGTTTCTTTGCTCACACTCCTCGTCAGCTTCGTGTTCTCCCTTCCCACTCTCATGAAAATTTCCCTTCATCCGAGGAAAAAAAGAGGCTCAACTCGAATCATTGTTGTGTTTATTGTCACAAGTTTACTGCTTCCCCCGCATCAACTTTAATGGGTCCGTCTTCGTCGCAGCCCCTTTCTCCTGTCAAATCGCGACAATCGGGTGGCTTTTCTCCCATTTCTCGTTTAGCAAGTGTTGGTTCGTGCGGGTTGAGTTACAAAGATGTTGTGACTGAGTTGATGAGCTCTTTGGAGGCTATGAGTGTTAATGAAGCTGCACAAGTTGTTACAAATAATCGTAATCTGGCCTGGGTTGATGTTTCTTCCATTGGTGATGATCACCAGCAGTTTGTTCTATCCCCTTCAACTCCGTCTCCCTCTGGATCTGCTCATTTTTCCAATGGTGATCATTCTACCATACGTTTCACTGATGGAAATGGCTTAGTCGGACCTGATTTTGAGTGGGTCAATGATCTTTTAACTTAAATTGTCCGCGTTGCTGGTGGGGATGATCATCATGATGGTGAAAGATTGATGGAGAGATTATACGAAGATTTTGTATATAAGGTTTAAACCATCCATATATATATGAACTGGGTATATATATATATATATATGCGATGCCGATGGTGATTATTTTGCCCTATATGTTATTTTCATATTACTATTTAAGTCTTGATGGCTGGATTTGGATTCCTCTTGTCTGTATTTTTTGATGTATATATTGAATTAGAGTGTAATGTATAAATTATTTAATAATTCTCTCCTTAATGGTTTAAGTTGTCATTTTTTTTAAACTGATGATGTACTGATGTGAAATTTGAAGAGCACAGTTCATGCTTTTATCTGGTTTTTCTTTTCTTTTAATTCAATGATCTAATTAGACAAATCAGGAATTCTCGGGGATTTGAAATGATCAAGATACGTGGGGTACATGCACGAGAAAGAGAGATTTTTGGCTGATTGTGAGTTGCAATAAACTCTGAAAATTCAGTGTGTGAAAATTCAAAGAACCCCTCTCTATGTTCCCCTAGAGAGCTTTCGTGAAATTTTAATCTTTAGAAAGAGATCTCAAAAAAACGAATCAATATATTATTGGGATTGTCTAATATGTTCCTACATGAACCAAGTATTTGCAGCACTTTACCGGATCCCATTGTAGAAAAATATTATAAGAAACGGGTTATGTTGTTAATATTTTTCCATTCAATTAATTTGTGCTTCGGAACTAAGGGTGCGTTTGTTTTTACCTAATGAATGATTTAAGAAGTACCAAAAAGTGTTTATTTTCTTAAGTGATTAAGAAGTTAACGGTTATATTTGGCTCTTAATGATTAAGAGGTAGAATTCCGTCTGAATCTGAAGTTTGAATTAGTCTAAATACATTCATTCAGAAGTACATTCAGACATAAAAACAAACATAAACATATTTTTACATTCAGGCATAAAAACAAATATATTTTTCAGATTTCATACCTCAGATTCAGTCTTCAGATTTAAGATTCAGATAAAAAAACAAACGCAACATAAAACTACGTGTATTCCTTATGTTTATGACTTATAATATGCTACCATGTGTTTGTCTTTATTATCTTCAATTCTCGGAGATCCTTGTAGTGTGTGTTCTAAATAATTTGACAGGGGAACGCCTAAATGGATTTAGAGATAATTATATTTAAGTCTCATTTGTCGGTCAATTTCATATAAGTTCTATTGACTTTTCAACAATCATATAGGTCCTATTCAAATTTTTCAGGGATTTTTTCACAATTTTACCCTTTTATAACTAATCATCCGTAGCTTCCTTTAGGAAATTATATAAGTGGTTGGATTTTTTTTTAATCTTTAAATGATCATAACTTTTGATTCACAAATCCATTTTTCGCAAAATTACTATTTTTGAAATCTGCTTAACGAGATCTATCAAACAAGATTCATGAAGGCTATAAAATTCCAAAGAAAAAAATTTACACAAATAATAAATTTTACAGTATGCACTAGAATATGAAATAGTTTTATATATGTGACATTTTCACAAACAGATAGTAACATTTACTGTGATAATATTACACAGTATATATATATATATATATATATATATATATATAAAATAATGCTCTTGTTCGGACTAGTCCGCATTTTAAGAATGCGGACCGGACATGTGTCACCTAACGGTGCCCCTAGAAATCATCGCCTAAATTATAGGAACATTCTCTCTCTTTTCTGGGCTCACCGCCAGGTGACACATGTCCGGGCTGCATTCTTAAAATGCGGACTAGTCCGCACAAGAGCAGGACTATATATATATATATATATATATATATATAATAAGTTAGGGAAGTTTTTGAATTATGTACACATTTTAACGGTCTAGATGTGTGCCACCTCCTTACACATTTTTACACATTTTAATGGCTTAGATCACATTCCATTCCTTTTTACAAATCTATCCCTCACTTCTTTGGTTTCCCCCTTTTTTTCCTCACAAAAATTACACTTGAATTAAAAAATGAGGGTATTGCTGTAACCCTCTCTCCCACACACTCTTACACATGCACACCCTCAGCTCTCTCCCTTATTCTCTCGCTTCGAACCCCAAACCCACCCCCGTCGACTTCAGCTCTCTGCCTCATTCTCTCGCTCCAAGACCTAGCCGCCGTTGCTCTCTTCCGCCCTCTTCCGTTGCAGTCAGGTAGTTTCTCTCTCTCTCTCTCTCTCTCTCTCTCTCTCTCTCTCTCTCTCACGCACACTTACACTCACTCTCACACACACTCGCACACACATATGCAAATTTTTAGCAACATTGGGTCGATTTTTGTTGCAACTATCAGCTCGATTTTGGTTTGCTTATCAGGTATATAATTTTGTTCAACTTTTTTTCGTATCTTGGTTAGTTATTTTTTGGTTATGCAAATTTGATGCACACACGTCGACCTAATAGTTGATTTTAAATGAGGCAATTGGTACTTCTTACAAATAGTAAAGCTTTGTTCTTAATAGTTGATTATATCATTAATGTGTTTAATAGGTTATTTATTTTTCCTTTTCCAGGTGACCTAATTATACTAGGACATCCTAAACAGGTATACCCCTTTCTTTTTTATTGATTGTCTATTTATTTATTTTAGGTTAGTTTTTTTCAGTGATGGATAAATATATAATTTTATTTAATGGTGAATGTTAAATCACTACGAAATGAATTTTTGGTTGTGGTTGTGAACTGTAACACCCCGCTTAAAATAATAACGGGTGGCCAGCCCTATACTACATTAAATCAGGAGTTTCAGATGGTCCAGTCTCAACACCAACAGTCGGTACTACATAATATAGGACTAATTACCCGGCATCATATAAGCGAGATGTTAAAATTTAATAAAATATGCAACAGACAACAAACCAACACTATAACACTACTAATAAAGGAAAGAAAGATGCATGAAAGAACTAAGATAAATGAAATGCTAGAAATAAAATGAAATAATTAACTACAACAGAATGTACTACAGAAAGTAGACCCGAATAAGCTATCGGGTCACAGCCAATATAATAACTGAAATGGAATAAATATAAACGTGTACATAAATATTCCTTGAGTACAAACCCGATATACAACATGAATCCTACCTAGAATTTTTTTCAAAGGAGGAAGCGACTACATTCTACATCCCGCAACAGTCCGCACCTATCGCGGCTCCCAAGACTCTGGATATAAGGTCATCCGGCATCCATGCGGTAGGACACCTGTAGTAATATATATATATATATATATATATATATATATATATACAGGTAGGAGAGAAAAGTAAACGGGTCAGAGCCCGAGTTGTGAAAAATATTTAGCAAGTGTGTTAATCGTGCATAATAAATATTGGTGCACTTATTTCATAATTAAAGTGGAATCGCACTCTCGTGGAATCCCAACTCACCTCTCATCTAAAGGCGCGCACCTATTCGCGTCCTCAATTTTATTAGTTAAATTACCGCCATTTATTAGGACAACTTAACTTATCAAAGGCCTAGCCTATACCCACGAGATCTACCTTCCTATCATAACCCAAGAATCCACCTCTTTTCTAAACACAGTTAAGTATTTATTTTCAATCATAAGTGCCTTATTAGGCTCAGTGGATTCCGGTTTATAATTTAACCAATTATAATTTAATACGTTACCCAATATGCATTTGGGTTGAAATATATGATTTAATTTCTAATTAATAAGCAGGCAAAATTATTATTGACACAACTTCCCTCCAATTTCAACACTGCGCTGCGTTTCGTGCGTGGGGTGTCTCGCAAAGCGAAATCCAAAGAAGGAACCACCCCGTTACACTACTCCTTGTCAACGTCGATCCTGGAGATCCATTATGCCACACATAAATATCGACAGAACTTCTCTCTACTCTCAACAATTTACTACATTTCGTGCGTGGGGTGTCTCGCAAAGCGAAATCCAAACAAGGAACCACCCTGTTACACTACTCTTTGATAATGTCGATCATTGAGATCCATAATGTCGTACATACCATAATTGGCAGAACTATTCTCCAATTTCAACCCTGCACTGCGTTTCATGCGTGGGGTGTCTCGCAAAGCGAAATCCAAACAAGGAACCACCCCGTTACACTACCCCTTGACAATGTCGATCATAGAGATCCATAATGCCATACATATAATATAATGCTACCACTACTACTAAATCTCCAATAATATCCTTGGGATGATGTAACCGAAATATTCCTTAAATGCGATACATCAACCCCCATCATTCTAGTACACCATAATCATCCAAGATGTACTCCACAAAGATTCTATATCCTTTCATCTATTGGATATATAAATATATATATAGGCATTTCATTCTAACCATATATATATACACACTATCATCCAATCCCATGACCATGTATACATACCATATATGATGTACAAAGGCCATGCACAAATAAATACCCGGCTATATATAGCGTCGATAAACTGCATCAATGCTATCATCTTTCCAGTGCCCGGCTCACGTAGCAATACTGGGGCCGCCATGGTGGGACTAAACGATACCCATCTCGTGGTAAACTCACGCACACGACGTCCCGAGAAGCAGCCATAGCTCCAAATCGGCAATGAGACGAAACATACCCACTACGTCTCATCCCAAAAATATAAAAATGTAAATCACATAATAACACACGGGACGACTATGACCTGGGGAATATCCATACCCTGCTTTTCTAGCTAGGATGCTCACCCTCTACGCGCGCAACTTCCCAATCATAGCATGAGCGGGGTATGCTTAACCAAATAAGTATATATATCATTCACAGGCATAATTTATATACATTCATATGATCCAATCATATAATTAAACATTAAACCATCATATACGGTTTAAATATCCATACCATGTATGTTCACAACATAAATAAATCCATATATTCATATTCATACATAGATATATGTACATATATTCACACATCGCTATATCATTATATATACAAACTCATTCTCGTTCATATGTATAAGATATACAAACTCGGCTATAAGTATACATAAATCCTCAATATACAAGTCGTTACCACAAACTCATATCATTTACCTTGATATGTGAATACAATCCCTCACTTGAAACATATTCAATCATTTTTCCTATGATGAATAGTCTCCCAAAATCATATGTATTTCTATATACATATATATTCCACCTTTGGGTTATCACCCAAAATTTTGTGTAGGAATCCATCACTACACATTTCATCCATATTCAGAAGTACATAATTTCCTTTAGTACTATTTAACCATAGGCACATAAGGACTTAATAGTCTAAAACCTCAAATTATTCCAACCTCGTTTTAAGTATTGGAATCTCAATGGTCATATCCCCACAATTACGCATAAACTATCTGTTGATACCAAATTTAGTCTGCTGACATGGATCAATTGGGTGAAGACACGTGGCAATCTATGTGGCAACGACAAACACTTACGAACAACACTCTGACTCCGAGGAACCACACTGCAACGAGGAACTCTGCTTCCCCGATCAACCCAGACGCTCCGACCTACAAGAACTCTCCGAGGAACTTTTGAGTACCGAGGAACTTTTGAGTACCGAGGAACTTAGGCGGTCCGAGCAGCTTAGGTGGTCCGAGCTGGACCTCGAACAAAGCATTAATAGCGGGATAACCAATAGTTTGACTGCGCATTAAATGCTTATTATCATACAGATGTATACGGTTAAAGGGCATTGAATGTATTACCCGTTCACATTACAGCCTTAGGGCTATAAATACATTGTACTATCCTCATTGTTGGGGGGACCAGAATTTCTTGAGAAAACTTGTAATCGAGAATTCCCAAACAGTCAACAATAATAGAAACAGTGGACGTAGGCCATTCTTATAAGGCTGAACCACTTTAAAAAAAAATTGTCTCATTTTATTTTATCTGTGATTAAATAATTAGATATAATCTAATTTTTTACATCAACAGATTGGCGCCGTCTGTGGGAAACGACTGGTAATATCATTTTTCATCAAAAACAATTCATCACAAATGGCTGATATTCCAGAACCCAGCAATCAAAATGCTGGAAGCCCTCCAAATCCACCTGCTCCACCAAATATTCCAAATCTGGCTGGAATAATGACAAATCTGGTCCAGAGCCAGACAGTCATGCAAGAAACTATGCGATAACTCATACGAACCCTCCATGGCGGTGCACCAACCCATTCAGAATCGCGAAGTATTCAAAGAAATACCCGTTTACCTTCTTCGCGTACTAGGCATACCGATTCATATGGTACTGAGGAGTCTGAAGATTTTTCTTATCAACCTGGATGAACTTTGTCGGTACGAGCCACAGATACTGAACAACGTATCACTCTCTCTCTCCAGAAAGGACTAGTGTGCTAGAAAGATTAAGCAAAGTATCTCCTTTTGATCGATTAGGTCCTAGGAGGAGCAAAAGTCCCCCTAGAGCCGCATCGAGGAGTTTTCGACGACCATCAGACTTAAGGGAAGGATCTGCCCAGTCGCGACCAGCTGCTCGTCAAGATAGATCCCAGGAAGCCACATCAACGCGATCAGTTGATCGAACCAACAGGCCCGAGGAAAGAAACGATGTGTGGAAAGGCTCTATTCAGAGGCTGGAGGATGGATTAGGGGAAATGGCTAAAGCCAAGAACCCTCTACAACGAACTTTTGTTCAAGGAACACCTTTTGTCTAGGCCATTGTAGATTTTCCAACACCATCAAAGTTCAAAGTACCTATTGTGACCCGCAAATATGATGGAAAGATTGACCATGTCCTTCATATAGAACAATACCAAGATGCAGCTGACATCTATGCTGTTCCAGATGAGATGAGATGCAGAGCTTTCTCGGGAACTCTTACCGGATCTGCTCAAATATGGTATAATAATCTTCCTCGGAGTAAGATTTTAACTTTTTTTCAACTGCCCGAGTTATTCATTGGGAATTTCTATTTTGGGGCAAAGCCAGTTAAACAAGTAGCGCATTTGTTAAGTGTTAGACAAAAAGCTGGTGAAAGTACCAGAGATTATATACCTTGTTTTAATAACGAGAAACTCGAAGTCATTGATTATGAGGAAAAGACAGCGATTACCGCCTTGATGAGTGGACTACTGCCCAACAAGTTGTACTACACTTTGGCCAAAGATGCACCTAGAACCATGTCAGATCTGATGGGAAAAGCGACCAAGATTATGAATGCCGAGGAGGCTATGGCTGCGAAGAAGAATATGGATGCCAAAGAAACCAAGGTGGAAGGTGATAAAGCTAAGAAGAAAGAGCATAAGAACAATGGTAGTGACAAACACTCAAAAACAAGGTCGTCATGGGATGTATTGAAGAAATTTGATAATTATACTCCTTTGAAGAAAGACATCAACCATGTTCTAGAAGAAATCAAGAACAACGAGGAATTAAACTGGCCAGAGAAAATGAAGGCAGACCCTGACAGGAAAAATAAGGCAAAATATTGCGAGTTTCACAAAGATCATAGCCATATGACCAAAAATTGCATAGCTCTTCAGAATGAGATTGAAACACTCATCAGACGAGGAAAACTGGCAAAGTATGTTGATCGGAGGAATGAAAGAAGAAACAATGACCAAACAAGAGAGAGGTCTAGATCTCCTCGTCGAGCAGAGGAGAACAAGAAAAGAGACCATGAAGTTGATCCAGAGGACGACCCCGATCTTCTCAAGAGACCAAGGCAGCCAGAACGTGAGGTATTTTCAATACTCTTTGGGTCATTAGACTGTAATGTTATTACAGGTGGAGATGCAGGAGGAGGAGACCTTACTGCAGAGAGAAAAGCTTACCTCTGTGAGGCTCAAGCTTGCTCATACATTCTACGAATAAATCTAGCTGAGGAGGATCGCCCGAGAAAGGTAAACAAAGAGAAATTGGTCATTGGTTTCTCAAAGAACAACCTCGCAGGTGTTCTATATCCTCATGATGACCCATTGGTGATCAAAATGAGGATAAATGATGTAATGATTTCAAGAGTAATGGTAGACAATGGTAGCTCGACAGACATCATGTTCTACTCGTGCTTTGACAGTTTAAATCTAAAGCTATCTCAACTGGAGCCTTATCACAGACCCCTCTTGGGTTTTTCTGGTGAGAAAGTTTTTCCACTTGGGACGATCAAGTTGGATATATTCATTGGTACATGGACTACTTGTCGAACAGAAAGAATACTCTTCTTCGTGATGGATAAGAATGTTCAATTAACATACAATATCATCATGGGAAGAGTAGGATTGAAGAAGTTCGAAGTTGTACCATCTACGATACATCAGTGCCTAAAAGTTCCAATAAATTTTGGAGTAGGAGTTGTGAAAGGTGATCAGAAAGTAGCTCGGGAATGCTATTATTCATCCGCCGAGCAAGAGGAACTGAAGGAATCAAGGAAAAAGACTACTAATTATCAAGTGAATGAAGGTGCAGAAATTGAAACATTGGATCCTAGAGATGAGTCGCAACTCGTGAAGGGTCAAGTGGTGGAAGCTACTAAAAACATCATTATGAACGACGAGCACCCTGAACAAACTACTCAAGTAGGTTCGTCGTTGGAAGCCTCACTGAAACAAAAAATGAAAACTTTCCTAAGAAGCAGAAAGAAAACTTTTGCGTGGAGTCATGAGGATATGCCTAGGATAAACCCAAATTTCTTATGTCACGAACTCAATGTGAATAAGGAGATCAAACCTGTGAAGCAGAGAAGAAGAGTATTCAGTCCCGAGAAGAATCAAGCTATACAAGAGGAAGTCGAGAAGCTCCAGAAAGCTTTCTTTATTGAAGACGTTAAATATCCAGACTGGTTAGCAAATGTGGTGATGGTGAAAAAGAAGAACAACAAATGGAGGATGTGTGTAGACTTGACCGACCTCAACAAAGCATGCCTAAAGGATCACTTTTCGCTTCCCCGAATTGATCAATTAGTGGATGCTACCTCGGGACACGAGCTGCTGAGCTTCATGGATGCTTATTCTGGTTACAATCAGATTAAAATGAAACTTTAAGATATGGAGAGTACTTCTTTCATTACCCCTAGGGGAACTTATTGTTATAATGTTATGCCTTTTGCTTTAAAAAATGCAGGTGCAACATATCAGCGGCTGATGAACAAAGTGTTTGCAGAACAAATCAGTTGCAATATGGAAGTCTATGTTGACGATATGCTGACAAAGAGCAAGAAAGCTGTTGATCATCTAGTTGACTTAGGCCAGACCTTTAATCAACTAGATAAATATCAAATGAAGTTGAACCCGACAAAGTGCACATTTGGAGTACGAGAAGGCATGTTTCTCCAATACATTATCAATCAGCGAGGCATTGAAGCTAACCCTGAAAAAATCAAAGCTCTGTTAGGGCTGCGATCCCCAACAACGAAGAAAGAGGTGCAAAGTCTTACAGGACAAGTAGCAGCACTCAACAGATTTGTATCATGAGCAACTGATCGATGTCTCCCATTCTTCAAGACGCTCCGAAAAACTTTTGAGTGGAATGATGACTGTGAGAAGTCTTTTCAAGACTTGAATAAATATTTGGGAGCACCTCCACTATTATCCAGGCCAGTGATGGGAGAAAAATTATACTTGTATCTGGCAGTGTCCGAGAATGCAGTTAGTTCGGCATTGATAAGAATGGAGAATGGAGTACAAAAACCAATATACTACACAAGTAAGGCCTTTCGAGGAGCAGAGATCAGATATCCAAGGCTGAAAAAATTGGCACTAGCATTGATCGAGGCAAGTAGAAGAATGAAGCCATACTTCCAGGCTCATACTATAGTAGTATATATTGATATGCCATTGAGGCAAGCCCTTCATAAACCAGAAAAATCAGGAAGATTGATGTGCTAGGCAATAGAGCTTGGTGAATATGATATAGTTTATGAACCCAGATCATCGCTAAAAGGACAATCGATAGCAGATTTTATAGCAGAGTTAACCTATCCTAATACCCCCAAGGAACAAAAGTTGCTCACTCATCAACCTGTGGATGTTACAGGATCATCAAATACAAGCCCAGGCCAACTTAGCTTGGTAAAAGGGCAAGTAGATGCTACAGAATCATCAAATTCAAGCCCAGACCAGCTTAGGTTGGTAAAAGGGCAAGAAAAGATGATCGACGAACAATAATAAATATCAGGAGATGGTGAAAGGAAGCAACGAATTTTCCACCGAGGAACTCTTTCAGATCAAAAATTTGAAGACGAGTTACCTATATGGAGTCTGTATGTGGATGGTTCATCCTTCACTACAGGATGTGGTGCAGGGATAGTTTTGAACAGTTCGGACGAGGTCGACATGGAATATGCCCTACGTTTCCAATTCAAAGCTTCGAATAATGAGGCTGAATATGAAGCCATGATTACAGGTCTTAGTTTGGTGAAAACCATGGGGGCAGAACAAGTTATTGTTTTCAGTGACTCGCAATTGGTCGTAAATCAAATGATGGGAGTATATGCAGCCAAAGGAGAAGTAATGATTAGATATAATGCAAAGGCAAAGGAATTGGTGTCAAAATTTGTTGCTATTCAGCTGGTCAGAATACCAAGAATGGAGAATGTAAGAGCATATGCCTTAGCTCGATTAGCATCAACTACACGTACCGAGCTACGAAGAACAATCCCAATTGAAGTTTTAGCTGGTCGGAGTATAGATGAAGATCTGATGATAAACTTTAATACCCTCGATTTAGGGTCATCGTGGATGGATCCCATCAGGGCATATATTGAGAAAGGGGAATTATCAACTGACAAACTTGCAGCCAAGAAACTGAAGTTTAATGCTGCTCATTATGTACTGACTAATGGTATTCTATACAGACGAGGAATTATAGCACGTTTGTAAAGATGTGTGCATCCCACCGAGGTGAAAGATTTGATTGAAGAGGTCCATGAAGGGTCCTGTGGAGCCCATGTAGCAGGTCGGACACTTTTGCAAAGAATGATAACTCAAGGATACTACTGGCCAACGATGAGAGCTGATTGTATAGCCTATGCCAAAAAATGTGACAAGTGTCAGCGCTTCTCCTCCATCCTAAGAACTCCCCAAGCATTATTGACACCCATTACTTCCCCCTGGCCATTTTCCATATGGGAAATAGATTTGGTCGGGCCACTGTCGACGACAAGGGGAAGATTTAAGTATCTAGTGGTCACTATGGATTATTTTACTAAATGGGTTGAGGTTGAGCCTCTCATTGATATGACATACAACAAGATGTATTAATTTATTTGGAAGAACATCATTTGTCGATATGGTCTTCCTCATGCTTTCATCACAGACCATGGAACACAATTTGACAATGAGGAGTTCGCTGCCTATTGTCATCAGTCAAATATCTTGAAGATCCACTCGGCACCAGGCCATCCTCAAAGCAATGGACAAACTGAAGTGACAAACATAACGCTACTGAATGTTTGAAAAAAAGACTGAATGACGCGAAAGCAAACTGGATCAACGAGCTACAATCAGTGCTATGGGCTTATCGAACCACTCCCCGAGCAACAATAGGGGAATATCCATATATGCTAGCATTTGGAAGTGAAGTTGTTATACCCGTCAAATTGGGTCTCCCAACACACAGAATACTGAATTTCAATTACCCTGTCAGCGATTTAATGAGAAGGTTAGACTTGGACATGCTTGAGGAGGTTAGGGAAGAAACAGCTATTAGAAATGCTGCTTACCAGTAACGAACAACTTTGTTCTACAACAAGAGAGTGAAGAAGTGCGACTTGACAGAAGGAGACTATGTGCTAAAGAAGGTGATTCAATAGCACATCAAACTGGAAGCAAACTGGCATGGACCCTATCGAGTTAAGGAAGTTGTTCGACCAGGGACATACAAAATAGAAACTTTAGAGGGGGAGGAGTTTAAGAATGCATGGAATGCAGAACACCTGCACAAATATTATCAGTAATGTAAACTCTCATGTAATGCAGTTTCATCAGTATGAATAAAGTGACAATGTTCTGTCCAGTTCTTTCCTTTTATTGGAAATTTTTCGCGGAATACTAGTGCTACACACTACTCAGCAAAACTCGGACTACTCAAATCTATTCCCGAAAATGCCAACTAAGGTTGGTCAGGAAGTAAATCTATTCCTAAAAATGCCAACTTGGTTGGTTAGGAAGTAAATCTATTCCCAAAAATGCCAACTAAGGTTGGTCGGGAAGTAAATCTATTCCTAAAAATGCAAACTTGGCTGGTTAGGAAGTAAATCTATTCCTAAAAATGCCAACTTGGTTGGTTAGGAAGTAAATCTATTCTAACTTGGTTGGTTAGGAAGTAAATATATTCCCGAAAACGCCAACTAACGTTGGTCGGGAAGTAAATCTATTCCTAAAAATGCCAAATTGGTTGGTTAGGAAGTAAAAACTATTCCAAAAAGTGCCAAAGGTTGGTCGGTAAGAAAAATTCACTAACTATGGTTGATCGGGTATAAAAACCCACTAACTATAGTTGGTCGAGAAGAAAAATTTATCAACCTTGATTAGTCGGAAACATTTTATGATTACGAGAAAGTGATCGAGCAAAATTTTTGATACTCTTGACTTTTTAAATTACTACCAAGTTGGTCGAGAAACAAAGTATCATCAATTTTGGTTAGTCATCAAATGATTACCAAAAATTCAAGATAGTCGACAATAAGTTTTAACAAACTCCAGTTGATCGACAAATAAAATAATGTTGTTATCTTTTTAACAGATATACATGCACAGATGTAAAGTGTTTTATAATTACAAGACAATGGCAATCAATATTTGTAAATAAAATTATTTCATTAAATGTAGAACAAAATACATCAAGCATGAAATACAAATTTATTACATCAAGATTCCTATTCTATTGGTTTCTTCCCCTCTTATTTTGAAACAGGTTCCTCGCCAGCAGGTGGATCATTTAAAGCATGAGGGGAATTTATGAAGTTAAGATCTTTAAGCATCCTGATATTCATCACAGATGGTCAATCTAGAAGGTGCTCGGGACAAGATATCTCAACATTGGAATGGAGATTGTAATCGCCAAGGTATTTGGAAATCAGACACCGAGGGATGGCCCGAGCAGGGATCCAACTCATATCAATCTTGAATGGTGGCACTGGTAAGTCGAGCAGCCCAGGATTATGGTAATCCCACAGGTAATGACCCTGTTCCAGTTGCAGCACACCTAAGGCTTTCAACCATCCCTGTTTGTAACCCTCATTATTTGCATTTTGGATACGATCATCCAAATGGTAGAGAGCCTCGTTGTAGCTAGCCATCCAGAATTCTCTGGGCTGCTTTTGGAATTGATATGTCAATCTTTCCAGTTGCTCGTGGAGATTTTTTATAAAGAGTTCTTTATTCTCCAAGATAGATTTTTGCGTAAAAAGCTGCTCGTCCAGACCCCTGATCTTCTTAGACATCTCAGCCAATGCCTAGTTCTTTGCCATCAGTTGGAAGGCCTGGTTCTCTAGAGCAGATTGAGTTCTTTGTTCCTCGACAGGAATCCGAGCAGCTCTTGCTCTTCCCCAAGGAGCTCTTGCTTGTCCTCGAGTAGATGTAGAAGGGCCAGACCTCTTCAAGGTTTCTAACTCATCCCTCAGGTTGGCATTTTCGACCTCCAAGAAAGAGAATCCCTCGTCGGTCACTGGGATCAAAGCATTTAAGGTGGAAGCTGCAGACTTCAACTGGGACACCTCTCTTTTCAGGTTATTATTTTCTTGCTCTAATAAATCATCTATCTATCTGTGCTCTTCGACCTCAGCCTTTAAAGTTTCTCCCCCACATCGTAAGCAGCATACCGTTTATCGTATCCCTTATCGGCACAGATTTGCTGATACTTCTTCTCGTACCCCTCGTGCAAAAGAGCCGTAGATTACTTATATTGTTACTGAAGTTCTTCAAGAGTGCCTTGGAGATCCTCAATCATATCATAGTATGCTACGTTGTTAGCCACTACACGGTCGAGTAGGCACTTCAAATACTGATAGGTTTTAATTGCTTGCTCTGAAGTACCTTGACCGAGGATGTCAGTGATTTGAGCTGCACTCATGTCTGTATGACCGACTTTAAAATATTCATTGCATTGCCTTAACAGCTTTGTATCATGAGCATACAATAATTCCATCCTGTCCAGAAACTAGTAGAGGAAGAAAAAGAAATAATCAATAAGAGTACAAATAGATCATGAAGAAGAGAATCAACAGTATGCATAAGCAAAAGTTCAAATTTTATTACATCATGAAGGAGAAGTGCAAAGTTCAGAGTTACATGTTCAGAGTTACATTTGACAAAGAAAAATAATATAGAGAGAAATCCGAACAACTCTAAACCTTTTTCTTGTCTCCCAAAACTTTCCTGGGAGGCTGGGACGAGGAGGTAGATTGCTTGGATGGAATAGAGGGTTGCTCGGGAAGTGCTAGAGGTTGATCAGATGAAGTAGCAGGTAGCTGAAGTTCCTCGCCAGTGGGTTGGATAGCCGGGGGGATGAGAAATTTGATCTCCCATCACCATGGAAGATTCCTCAGAGGCAGATTCATCCTCTTCTTCTTCTTTAGGAGTTGGAGGGGGTCCAGGGATGTGTCACTGAAATAGTTTAGAATTCTCATCAATTTTCATCTCTTGCAGAGTAGCGACCCATCCATCTCTAAAGTATTTGAGGCTGCCATATTCCACTTGCGACATCATGGCAGCCAAACCTTTATTCCACCCTTTATCCCAGCCGGCGCTGAAGAATTTTTCGACAGCCAATTTCCTTTTTGTCTTATCTGAGGAAAACTTCTTGGAAAGAAGATTGTCAGCAACCTTCAGTTTATTCTCAACTTCCTCCTTCTGACGATTTACTTCCCGAAGTTGACCCAACCCCTCCTCAGCAGCCTTGAGCTTATTTTCAAGCTCCCCAGTATTTTTGAGCTTCCCTTTGAGCTCTTTATTCTTCTCCTTCAAATCATTCATTTTTTTCTCCAACCCCTTGGAAACCTCAATAACCTGAGCCTTCTCCTGCTCAGTCGAAGTAAGCCTTTTCTCCCAAATTGCCTTATCATCATCATATTTCTGACTTGAATCTTTCAGAGACTGCGCCAGGCCCACCAAATCTTCCTCTACACCAGACGAGGAGCTTGAAGCTTTAATAGCTTCATCTTTCTTCAGAATTGTATTAAAATAGCTCACCAACTGTGAAAAGAAAACAAAAGCAAGTCAGTGCACAGATACAAAAAGGAAAGAATGAAAATTTAAGACTGTAGGACTTACAGAAGCAATATGACGAGCTGTTAATGTAGTAATCATGTCCCAAGAAAGGTTTTCTTCAATACCTTGAATCTCGGGAATGATCCAAGTCTTCACCGAGTTCATAGCAGAGCTCGAGGGAACAAAAGTGGGAACACCGCTAATCGGGGGCTGAGAGATGGATTCAACCAAATTGATAGAGGAACTTTTCTTCAGCCTCCTCAGAGGAGCATCAACTTTCTCGACTAACGATGTAGCCTTAGTCGGAGAAATGATAATCACCTCACTTGGAGCAATAGCCTTGCTCGGGGCCACTGGGGCTTCTCGATAACCTTCACAGGAGCAGCTGAGGGAGGTGCATAAATTTTCTTTGTCCCTTCTCCCGGGATATCAAGATTAATTCTCTTTGCCTCTCCAGCACTAGAGGAAGGTTTCTCAAAAAGGGTAGGAGGTCTTCTTTTCTTCATCCTTTCACCTAAAGGAATATGTGACTCAGGTGAAGAACTTGTAGAGGCTGGTATTGGTTTTACGTCGCTTATCACCGGACGAGCAATAAAAGAGGAGGTGTAACTCTTGTACTGCAGCAAATATGAAGCTGATCTAATATGCTCGTCGACAACAGTTTGATGAAAACTCCAGATAAGTTTTAAATGCCTTATATTAACGTTTTCCTCTTTTGGAGATTTTCTTTTGCTGTCAACTGCAAATAAATCAATATTAAAATATCAGTGGCACATTTTATCAAACACAAATGAAGCATAATTTTGAAAATAAAATAAAAACAACCGATCCCATTGCCATAGGGAGGATATCTGGGACCCTGGTAAACATCATCTATAGTTACTGGAGGGTGTTGCCAATTTTTCATAACAACCCCGTGCTCAAAGTAGTCCCTATGGGCATCTGGGAGATTGACCACTAAAGCTCTATTTAAAAACCTAGTTTTTAAATAAAAAGTATTATCGCCCACAACCCATTTATAACAAAACATGATTTTAGGAATTCCTATACGAGTTCCATGAATTTGATTTAATCTATAAACACCGTTAACTATTCTCCACGTATTGGGGGCTATTCTTGCAGGAACTACGTCAAAGTATTGACAGAATTCCAGACATAGAGGGTTTAGGGGAAAAGAAAAGCCACACTCAATAACAAAGAGACTGGGGAACCAATGTCCCTCAACCGAACGAAAATAGTCTGAAGGCTCAGAAATCTCTTCCAAAATAACCCATGAGGGAATAGAGAAATCAGAGCGAAACTTATCAATCGATTCTACAGGATAAACCATGATGAAAGAAGGAAATCAAAGAGAAAGAAGAAAATCTTATGGGAAAGGGATGAGTCTGTTCACAACAAATGATGAAAGAGATGAACGCATAGGAGAGAGAGACGATGGAAAACTCAAAGAGACAAATTTGAAAAAGTAGAAGACGATGGGATTTTCTGTAACGTTTAAATACTTTGCCTTGGGAAAGGGTAGAAGTAATGATTACAAAAAGAGACGGTTACGTTACCGGCGGTTAAAAAGATAAAAAGGGCACGGTAATTGAAGCGGTTAGAAAAACTCAAAAAAGACCGATTCTACGAATTTGGAAAGAGAAATAAATACAAACGAAAATACTCCTAAATTTCAGGATGACCATTTAGAACCGCCATATTTCGAGAAAGAATGTTCCACACTCCTCAAATTTTGAACTATGAAACAATGGGGGATTCTGTTGATACCAAATTTAGTCTGCTGACATGGGTCAATTGGGTGAAGACACATGGCAATCTACGTGGCAACGACAAACACTTACGAATAACACCTTGACTCCGAGGAACCATACTGCAATGAGGAACTCTGCTTCCCCGATCAACTCAGACGCTCCGACCTACAAGAACTCTCCGAGGAACTTTTGAGTACCGAGGAACATAGGTGGTCCGAGCAGCTTAGGCAGTCCGAGATGCACCTCGAACAAAGCATTAATAGAAGGATAACCAACAGTTTGACTACGCATTAAATGCTTATTATCATACAGATGTATACGCTTAAGGGGCATTGAATGTATTACCCTTTCACATTAAAGCCTTAGGGCTATAAATACATTATATTATCCTCATTGTTGGGGGGACCGGAATTTCTTGAGAAAACTTGTAATCGAGAATTCCCAAACAGTCAGCAATAATAGAAACAGTGGACGTAGGCCATTCTTATAAGGCTGAACCACTTTAAAATTTCTTTGTCTCATTTTATTTTATCTGTGATTAAATAATTAGATATAATCTAATTTTTTACATCAACACTATCCTAACTAGAATTTATGGTACCGCTTATTCTAGTTGATAGTACGATCCCAAACGTTCCCAATTTCATCTATGGTTCAAATAAATCTCAGGAACCCTTACTCCTAATGAGTTATTAATGGCTCCTTAGTCTAAACATTTCTAAGGATATGAGACCCCTCACTCTTTAAGAGTATGCGACCACTCTCTTCCATTTGGCCCCAAATTGTATCTTAACAATATCCTATCCTTATAAGGATTTGACATAAATGTCAGCCTAGAAATTTCACAACCTACATGGATATTTCTTATCCAATTATTCCAAGAAGTCCCCACTATCATATACTAAGTGAGAGACCCCCTATATGTCACCAAAAGATATCTCTTACTTCATAAGAGAAAGCCCCAAATCAATAAACCCAAGCAAAAAGGGCTAGAAGTCCTCCTAGATAAACCCCATAAAACAACCATTAAGGAAGCCCCTAAGAATAAACTCCAAAAGAAAAAGGGGAAGAAAGAGAACTCCAAACTTTGGGCTAAAAACAGGGGACCGATCGACTGATCCGAGACCCCCGGTCGACCGCGGGTCCAAATTTTTCCTATGAAGAAATGCAGTAGGCTTTTCCCTAAGGCGCGGTCGACCGGTCCCCAGACCCTCGATCGATCGGCCATACCAGATATTCTGGCCGATTTCCCTTTCTCAACAAAACCCACGAAATTAATACCCTAAAATCTCCATTCTAACCTCCAAATCTTTATCACAACATAGTTCTAAGCAAAATAAATCAATCCAAAGTTGATCCCAACCATTTCTACATACCCATATTTAAACATTGATTTCAAGATTTAACCCAAAAATTTAGGTTTTGATGTTAATACCCAAAAATCCATATCTTTAACCCACAAATTATGAAATGAAATAAACAAATAGCTATTTAGCAAGATTAAACACTTGCCTCAGATTTGTAGAGGTTGGATCGTCCTCGATGTCGCGATTGGGCCGGAAATCTCCAAGCTTTTCATCCTCTCTCTCTTCTTTTCTTCTTCTTTCTCTTCCTTTCTCTTTTCTTTCTATTTCTCTCTCTCAAATGAGAAGGCTTCATCCGTAAGCCTTTAAATCCCTTAAAGCAATAAACCCAAATTTTAAATGTTAATACACACTTTAAATGACTCGTTTACTCCAATTCGAGTCAATTGACTTAAAAATATTCCGGAGCCGAAATAAAACCCAATGACAGTCATTTTGACTATCTTGACCCTTCTGGGATCAATGGTACCCTCAAAATCATCATCTGAAATACTTTAAAACGTCCTTTATTTTTGGACTTAAATTTCCAAATTTTAGAATTCTCTAATTCAATTAAATTTTATTTTCCCGAAATATAATTTCTCAGTGTCCAAAAATCGTGGGGTGTTACAATCACCACCCCTTACAAAAATTTTGCCTGCGAAATTTAAAATACGCATAGGGTCTCAATCTCATCTAGTCCTTACATCAATCCTCAGGATCACTATACCGATCGTTACTAGTTCTCACGTCGAACTATATAGATCCTTACCGATCCTTAAAATCAACTAGCTACCTAGGGCGCCCATACACCCCGTACCCGAGTTTCCACTCATAGAATTATAATCAGGCTCCATTAGCCTCAAATCTTAACATAACTACCACCAATATAATCTATAATAACATATTAATTATATAAAAGTTTTAAAATTCCCAATGGTTGAATTGTCCTCAATTCCTGACGCTAGCCACCTTCGTGCGGGGGAGGTCTCGCAAGCGAAATCCAAACAAGGAACCCTCCCAAGACACTACTGTGTATCTAGGTCGGGGATTGAGATTAGTTGAACCAAGGTTAAGGTTTTATAAAATATTTTCATATTTTAAATACTTCCTGAGGGCCTATACAACAATACGATATAAATATTTTCCGCGTCTTTCGACACGCTAAACAAACACCTTATGTTTAAAACACAAGGCCTCAACACATACAACACCTCTAACCACTACCTAGTTCTCAAAACTAGCACAATCAGGAGCGAAATTTTCCGCTCAAAAATAAATCCACTAAACTCGGAACCTCTCAGTTATGAAATTCCTCTACATCACATCAACACCTTTTCATAAACTAAGCTTTTCCCTTAATGAACCAATAACCTTAACAATTTACATTCCCCAAATCAATAGAGCCACTCTCAACTAGCTCCTTATAGGATGTTTTACTATTCCGGAAAATGTCGCATAAAGACAACACTCGCCCACTCCTTCCCAAGGCCTAACTCTCCTCAAATAATTTTCTTCCTCATAAATCCTTCCTAACCATTTTTAAGGACAAAACGCGATGGTGACTACCAAAAACTCCCTATGTCCTACACAATGAAACCGAGTCTCCAAATTTTCTCCCTCTTCCCAGAAGGCAATACTCCTGATATTGGGACAACTACCCCTACCTCACCTCGGTAAGAATCACCAACATCAGGTTTCCTAACAAAGGTTAACAGGTTTCTCAACCTAAACCTCCCCAGGACTATGCTACATACCTCTCCTCGGACTTACCTTACTAAGTCTAAGATTCACCATTCGAGTAAATTTTCCTTTCTTACTCAACTACCGATAAATCACCTCACACCACTACTAGAAATGTCCTCAATATCTCCTCCGGAATCGAGGAAAACAAATACCCCCGATTAAAGCGTACCCAAAATATGCTATGGGTATTACATCTCTAATCTTGTCCTTTCCTAGACGACATACTCTAAGTGGCGTATGAAACGAAAGTAACTGTTAGCAGAACGGCATTCCAGTGAATACACTTCACAGAAGAAAATAAGCGCAATGAACACAACAGTCCTAATAGTAGGGCTTAATATTAAGAACGTTAACGGAAGAACGCAGAAAACTCGCACAGATCCTAAAGACTCTAGAACCTGATGCTCTGATACCATCTGTAACACCTCGCTTAAAATAATAACGGGTGGCCAACCCTATACTATATTAAATCAGGAGTTTCAGATGGTCCAGTCTCAACACCAACAGTCGGTACTACATAATATAGGACTAACTACCCGGCATCATATAAGCGAGATGTTAAAATTTAATAAAATATGCAACAGACAACAAACCAACACTATAACACTACTAATAAAGGAAAGAAAGATGCATGAAAGAACTAAGATAAATGAAATGCTAGAAATAAAATGAAATAATTAACTACAACAGAATGTACTACAGAAAGTAGACCCGAATAAGCTGTTGGGTCACAGCCAATACAATAACTGGAATGGAATAAATATAAACATGTACATAAATATCCCTTGAGTACAAACCCGATATACAACATGAATCCTACCTAGAATTTTTTTTAAAGGAGGAAGCAACTACATTCTACATCCCGCAACAGTCCGCACCTATCGCGGCTCCCAAGACTCTGGATATAAGGTCATCCGGAATCCATGCGGTAGGACACCTATAGTAATATATATATATATATATATATATATATATATATATATATATATATATATATATATATATATATATACAGGCAGGAGAGAAAAGTAAACGGGTCAGAGCCCGAGTTGTGAAAAATATTTAGCAAGTGTGTTAACCGTGCATAATAAATATCGGTGCACTTATTTCATAATTAAAGTGGAATCGCACTCTCGTGGAATCCCAACTCACCTCTCATCTAAAGGCGCGCACCTATTCGCGTCCTCAATTTTATTAGTTAAATTACCCCCATTTATTAGGACAACGTAACTTATCATAGGCCTAGCCTATACCCACGAGATCTACCTTCCTATCATAACCCAAGAATCCACCCCTTTTCTAAACACAGTTAAGTATTTATTTTCAATCATAAGTGCCTTATTAGGCTTAATGGATTTGGATTTATAATTTAACCAATTATAATTTAATACGTTACCCAATATGCATTTGGGTTGAAATATATGATTTAATTTCTAATTAATAAGCAGGCAGAATTATTATTGACACAACTTCCCTCCAATTTCAACGCTGCGCTGCGTTTCGTGCGTGGGGTGTCTCGCAAAGCGAAATCCAAACAAGGAACCACCCCGTTACACTACTCCTTGTCAACGTCGATCTTGGAGATCCATTATGCCACACATAAATATCGACAGAACTTCTCTCTACTCTCAACAATGTACTACATTTCGTGCGTGGGGTGTCTCGCAAAGCGAAATCCAAACAAGGAACCACCCCGTTACACTACTCTTTGACAATGTCGATCATAGAGATCCATAATGCCGTACATACCATAATTGGCAGAACTTTTCTCCAATTTAAACACTGCACTGCGTTTCATGCGTGGGGTGTCTCGCAAAGCGAAATCCAAACAAGGAACCACCCCGTTACACTACTCCTAGAGAATGTCGATCATAGAGATCCATAATTCCATACAAATAATATAATGCTACCACTACTACTAAATCTCCAATAATATCCCTGGGATGATGTAACCGAAATATTCCTTAAATGCGATACATCAACCCCCATCAATCTAGTACACCATAATCGTCCAAGATGTACTCCACAAAGATTGTATATCCTTTCATCTATAGGATATATAAATATATATAGGCATTTCATTCTAACCATATATATATACACACCATCATCCAATCCCATAACCATGTATACATACCATATATGATGTACAAAGGCCATGCACAAATAAATACCCGACTATATATAGCGTCGATAAACTGCATCAATGCTATCATCTTCCCAGTGCCCGGCTCAATTAGTAATACTGGGACCACCATGGTGGGACTAAACGACACCCATATCGTGGTAAACTCACGCACACGATGTCCCGAGAAGCGGTCATAGCTCCAAACCGGCAATGAGACGAAACATACCCACCACGTCTCATCCCAAAAATATAAAAATGTAAATCACATAATAACACATGGGATGACTATGACCTGGGGAATATCCACACCCTGCTTTTCTAGCCAGGATGCTCACCCTCTACGCGCGCAACTTCCCAATGATAGCATGAGCGGGGTATGCTTAACCAAATAAGTATATATATCATTCACAGGCATAATATATATACATTCATATGATCCAATCATATAATTAAACATTAAACCATCATATACGGTTTAAATATCCATACCATGTATGTTCACAACATAAATATATCCATATATTCATATTCATACATATATATATACATATATTCACACATCGCTATATCACTATATATACAAACTCATTCTCGTTCATATGTATAAGATATACAAACCCGACTATAAGTATACATAAATCCTCAATATACAAGCCGTCACCACAAACTCATATCATTTACCTTGATATGTGAACACAATCCCTCACTTGAAACATATTCAATCATTTTTCCTATGATGAATAGTCTCCCAAAATCATATGTATTTGTATATACATATATATTCAACCTTAGGGTTATCACCCAAAATTTTGTGTAGGAATCCA
This sequence comes from Sambucus nigra, assembly GCA_949130495.1. Taxonomy (NCBI): domain Eukaryota; kingdom Viridiplantae; phylum Streptophyta; class Magnoliopsida; order Dipsacales; family Adoxaceae; genus Sambucus; species Sambucus nigra. The sequence goes on from OX422213.1 coordinate 57,298,369, forward strand.
TCACTACACATTTCATCCATATTAAGAAGTACATAATTTCCTTTAGTACTATTTAACCATAGGCACATACATGACTTAATAGTCTAAAACCTCAAATTATTCCAACCTCGTTTTAAGTATTGGAATGTCAATGGTCATATCCCCACAATTACGTGTAAACTATCCTAACTAGAATTTATGCTACCGCTTATTCTAATCGATAGTACGATCCCAAACGTTCCCAATTTCGCCTATGGTTCAAATAAATCTCAGGAACCCTTACTCCTAATGATTTATCAATCGTTCCTTACTCTAAACATTTCTAAGGATATGAGACCCCTAACTCTTTAAGAGTATGCGACCACTCTCTTCCATTTGGCCCCAAATTGTATCTTAACAATATCCTATCCTTATAAGGATTTGACATAAATGTCTGCCTAGAAATTTCACAACCTACATGGATATTTCTTATCCAATTATTCCAAGAAGTCCCCACTATCATATACTAAGTGAGAGACCCCCTATAAGTCACCAAAATATATCTCTTACTTCATAAGAGAAAGCCCCAAATCAATAAACCCAACCAAAAAGGGCTATAAGTCCTCCTAGATAAACCCCATAAAACAACCATTATGGAAGCCCCTAAGAATAAACTCCAAAAGAAAAAGGGGAAGAAAGAGAACTCCAAGCTTTGGGCTAAAAACAGGGGACCGGTCGATCGGTCCCAGACCCCGGTCGATCGCGGGTCCAAATTTTGCCTACGAAGAAATGCAGTAGGCTTTTCCCGAAGGCGCGGTCGACCGGTCCCCAGACCCCCGATCGACGGGCCATACCAGATATTCTGGCCGATTTCCCTTTCTCAACAAAAACCACGAAATTAATACCCTAAAATCTCCATTCTAACCTCCAAATCTTTATCACAACATAGTTCTAAGCAAAATAAATTAACCCAAAGTTGATCCCAACCATTTCTACACTATTAAACCCATATTTAAACATTGATTTCAAGATTTAACCCAAAAATTTAGGTTTTGATGTTAATACCCAAAAATCCATTTCTTTAACCCACAAATTATGAAATGAAATACACAAATAGCTATTTAGCAAGATTAAACACTTGCCTCAGATTTGTAGAGGTTGGATCGTCCTCGATATCGCGATTGGGCCGGAAATCTCCAAGCTTTTCTTCCTCTCTCTCTTCTTTTCTTCTTCTTTCTCTTCCTTTCTCTTTTCTTTCTATTTCTCTCTCTCTCAAATGATAAGGCTTCATCCGTAAGCCTTTAAATCCCTTAAAACAATAAACCCAAATTTTAAATGTTAATACACACTTTAAATGATTCGTTTACTCCAATTCGAATCAACTGACTTAAAAATATTTCGGAGCCGAAATAAAACCCAATGACAGTCGTTTTGACTATCTCGACCCTTCGGGGATCAATGGTACCCTCAAAATCATCATCCGAAATACTTTAAAACGTCCTTTATTTTTGGACTTAAATTTCCAAATTTTAGAATTCTCTAATTCAATTAAATTTTATTTTCCCAAAATTTAATTTCTCAGTCTCCATAAATCGTGGGGTGTTACATGAACAATTGGACTAAACATTGTATTTTTAATACCCTTAGTAATTTATGATTTAAATTTCAAGGAATGTGAATATTTGGTTATGCAAATTTGATGCACACACATCGACCTAATAGTTGATTTTAAATGAGGCAATTGGTACTTCTTTTAAATAGTAAAGCTTTGTTCTTAATAGTTGATTATATCATTAATGTGTGTAATAAGTTATTTATTTTTCCTTTTCCAAGTGACCTAGTTATATTAGGACATCCTAAACAGGTATACCCCTTTCTTTTTTATTGATTGTCTATTTATTTGATTTAGGTTAGTTTTTTTCAGTGATGGATAAATATATAATTTTATTTAATGGTGAATGTGAAATCACTACGAAATGAATTTTTGGTTGTGGTTGTGAACAATTGGACTAAACATTGTATTTTTAATTCCCTTAGTAATGTTATGATTTAAATTTCAAGGAATGCGAATATTTGGTTCTGCAAATTTGATGCACACACATCGACCTAATAGTTGATTTTAAATGAGGCAATTGGTACTTCTTTCAAATAGTAAAGCTTCGTTCTTAATAGTTGATTATATCATTAATGTGTGTAATAGGTTATGTTTTTAATGATTTTTAGGTTATACATTCTATCATGAAGGATGACCCTTGCAAGGATGGGACTTCTGACGAGTTTGATAAAGGTCACGGGATTAAATAACTTGGTCCTTATTCGACTATTTTCTTATGCACTTTTCTACTGTTCTTGGAATCTAATTTGGGGCAAGTGTTTTTTTGAACCTATTAACAACATGTAGTTAGTGCCCGTGAAATGCTTTATCGAAAGCTATGAATAGACAATCAATGCTTTATTGGATGTTATTTTGTTAACCATGTAGTTTATGTTTGATAAAGTTTCAACCAATTTGCTTCAAAATGAAGAATACCACCATATATACATATAGTTCGTGCCCGTGAAAGGCTTTATCTACATGTTTATATGGTGGTATTCTTCATGCGAGTTGTTGATTTAAACTTTATCAAACAGGAGGTACATGCAAGTTGTTCGGTTCAAATCGATTAATTTTCCTCCCTTATTAAATGACATGTTTAAAGGTTAAGATATATTTATAAGAAACTTTGGAGAGCAACTCTCGAGAGTCATAATGTAGAACATTAGAGGCCTAAAAAATCATATATAGTTGAACCATTCTTTAGTCATCATGTCTTATCATAATTAAAATTTAAAATCATGAAAGAGACCATAAAGTAATCATCGCATTTGAATTCCTGCGAGATATTGTAATGTTTTAATCAGTTGAATTCTCCGTTCAAAATGTTTTAATCAGTTGGATTCCATGTTGAAAATATTTTAATCAGTTTAATTCGATGTTCAAAATGTTTTATTCCCCTGTTGAGTGGGGAAATCGGTTTAGAGATGTTCATTTTGTGTTGTTAATTTGTGATGTTTCATTTTGTATGGTTGTTGATTTTTCGTTTTAGACCTACATCTCCATATCCCATTTCGTTTTAATCCCCTGTTGAAAATGTTGGGACCCTATTCAGTTTAATCATTTTAGGTTATTGGATTTGGTTCGAGAAAGTGCATTTATGTTTCATGTTTAGTTCAGCATCACATGTAATGAAATCGATCATAGGTATTGTTCAAGTGTAAGTTGATTGCAAAACCTATACCTAAAAATTCTTGCAAGTGTAAGTAAAATGTAAGTTGTTTATGTTTCATAGGTAATGTTCATGTTTGTTCAAGTGTAAGTCGTCTAAGCTTTTATGTTAAGTTTTATAAGTTAAGAGCATGGCACATAATTACTACTATACTCATGCTACTGTACTCATTATGAATTAAAAGTACAGTAACATAATAGCATGGCACTGAGCTTCTTCATTCCTACCTTTCTTTCAAATCAATCATCATTATTAAGTTGGTGTCCAGTGTACCATTAGTATAAGATCGAAAAGAATGAGATGTCCAAGAGAAAAGGAACTAAGGGAAGAATCCCTTGATAGTAAGGGAATCTATAACAGAAAATCGTGAATGAAAAAAGCGTGGCGAGAATTCAGAATAGATGGCTTTTTCTCAGTCTTTTATTGGTTATGTATTTGTTGTATCTGTTCGTAGGTATTTTTCTCTATTTTTGTTTACTCTAGGAGGTTATCAGCCATAATAAGAGCACAAGGGTTTGGGATTGGACTAGAGTATGGTTGGAGGGGACTTAAAACAACCCCTATTCCTAATGTAGTAAGTGGTTGGGCCGATCAGGCAGGAGAAACAAAATGAAATCCGAATTTGGCTGAAACCCCCAAACAGTAGGGGGGGTCAGAGCATAGCACTAAATTCTAACTAATTGTGCATTAAGTTTTCTAACAATTCTATTTCAAGCTTTTATGTCTCATAATCGTGCCATGCTCTTAAGTAAAAACATTTTCTCAAATCAATTCATAAGTTGTAGGGCTCTGAAATGTTTACTACTATATGCTATTGTACTCTTATGCTAATGTACTAATAATTCTACTGTACTCATGCTACTGTCCTCTTAATTCAGTGACATGCTCTTAATTTGTTAGAAAATATGCCCATCGTTTTATGCTACTGTACTAAACTCATAATTTGTTTGAGTTCAATTACAATTAAACTAATAATATGTTTGATGAAATGTCAACGTGGTGATGTAACTCAAGTTTTTGAATATGTTTGTGTTTGTATTATGAGAAAGATTAGTACTTAGTAGTGTAAGTAAATTTGTAGTACTTAGTATTTGATTCCAGCAACCATTTCGTATCTGGGGGTAGAATGGTAAGTTTAATCTAACATTTGATTCCAGTAGCTTTCGTTGTCATCGTGACCATGTCGAGTGTATTATTTGTAGTTTAACTCCACTCACCAATAATTTTTCAATTAATCATTCTCATGTTCAACTACGCTCATTAATTATTGCCCCAAACCTTCACCATGAATTTGGTTCACATAATTTATCAGACATGAAGAAATACCCTCAAAAACCTTTATTTTATTTTGATTTGGTTTATTTTGAACATTGTTTCATATGCACTTAGTTTGGTGATTGCTGATTTTGGGAAAGGATACTGATGTCAAGCGTGTATGCGACTGCCGATTTTTGGGTAATGATACTGATGTCAAGCATGTATGCAACTATCGTGATAGTTTTATTGACTATACAGGGAAAAATTGGCTTAACAAATGGATCACTGAGGACTAATTTCAATTGATTCATTTTGAGTTTTCTTCTTAATATTTAATATTTCACTCTGGTGGTCATTTCAACTATAATTTGTTAAGCCAATTTGTCCCTATATAGTCAAATTGGCTTAACAAATGGATCACTGGATCACTGAGGACTATACATATAATTAAGGACAAATTGGCTTAACTATGAAACAATTGAGGACCAATTGAGGACAAATTGGCTTAACAAATGGATCACCGAGGACTATACACGTAATTCGTAACTTCCACCAAATTTGATTTGACCAAATATAATAAGTAGACTGAGGACTAATTTTGTCCAGTAGTACCTGTAGGTTATTTGTTTAGATATCATTTTAGCCATAGGCCTTTAGATATTGGTTATGTCCAGTAGTACCTGGGGCTACTATTATAGGTTTAGTTTTTTACTATTATATGACAAGTACCTGGAGCTACTATTATATGATAAGAAGCATGAGGACTGATTTTGTCCAGCAGTACTTGCTTTTCTTACCGTGGATGGGTTGTTTGACATGATCCGTGCATCAAATCAATCAAAACCATAACATAAAAAGAATGAATGAAACCTATGGAGAAGATTTTTACTTTTCTTTGCTGAAGAAAAACCCTTAGAAATTAGACATGAAGAGTATGCCCTTCTATTTCTATATTTCAATTGATTCATTCACAGTTTTCTTCTTAATATTTAATATTTCACTCTGGTGGTCATTTCAACTATAATTTTAGGATTTTTTTACTTAATCCCCACTTTTTTCTTAGTCCCCACTTTTTAATTTTGTGTCTTAATTATTGCAGACTTCATGTAAACACATGTGAAACATATGACTATTATTATGATGCTACTTCTGGCTATTATTAGAGATAGGTGAAACCCATCACAACTGGAACTAAATTTGAGTGTGTTCAGCGATCTATAATTGGAACAAAATGTCAGTGGTGAGATTTTTATGTTAGTGCAAACATTTTTATTGGTGATTTTGAACTTCTGCTTTTGAATCACTGTGTTCATTGATATGAAATTATATATGTGAATGTGTTCTAGGAATGAGTACTAACCAAAGTATGCATTAACTTTAGGTACAAATATGAGCCTATTGAAGACACAAACATGGTAAAATTGCAAGCATGGGGTGGGTGAAGCTCTCACTCAGTCGCTCGCTCCCTTGCTCACAAAGTACACACACATTCACACAGCTGCTGCAAAGTGTTGAACGAGATTTGAATTTCCCTTATATTTTTAGTCTTATTAGTTTGGTTTGAAAGTTGTGCCGCAATCTTTTTTTCTTCACAGGTATGCAATTGGGGGTTTTCTTCACAAATTTAGTTTTTTGATTAAATTATTATCTTTCTTCACAGGTATGCACTCAATCTAGCAGTGTGTAGGAGGGTAGTGAGACTGGGGTCTATGAATAACTGGAAAGGGTGAGGCATGACCCACTCCAATGGACACTGTCTGCAAGTCTTCAAGGTCTCCTGGTGCAACTTTTGAAGAAAACTTCTCCTTCTGGTAACAATGGAACTCAAGCTTCAACTCACTCCCTGCAAGAAGATGAACTTTCACAGCAAAAATAGTAATTTTCTCAAGGGAAACACCTGAGAGTGATGGCTGTCCGTGGGGAGTGAAGGAACAAGGCACTCAACACTAAGAGAATGAGCAGGGAGAGAATACTAGGTAGGTCTGGTGATATTTTAGCAGAGTAACAGTGCAATTTTTCTTGTCTATCTTTTGACCTTGCCCAGGGGTCTATTTATACATGGGCGTAAGGGGTGAGCTGGCGATTTTGGGCGCCAAAATTGAGAGAGTTGGTGGGGAACAATGTCTGAAGTGTACCATTTGTCCCTACCTGCAGGCAGCTGCCTGTCCCCTCTGCAGGCGCCACCTGGCGCCGACCAAAACTCAAAAAGCACATATGTCCCCTAATGGAGACAAAATAGCAGATTTGGTAGTTATCTTTTGAAATGGTAACTTGTGGTGCAATTTTGCAAATCTTTGAGAGAGGGGACCTTAAGGCCTCACTCCCTCTAAAAGTGTTATTTTTCTTGAGAGAGACCTCGAGGACCCCCTCTTCTGGAAAAGTCATTTTTCTTGTAAAGAGTTTATTTCTTGTGAGTAGCCAACTCTTTGGCCACTTACTTCATTTATGACTAAGTGTGCAGTGTGCGTAGCCTCGAGTGGCTTCTGGGTCTTCCTACTAGTATTCTCTCAATCCTATAGTGCTAAGTGGTTGAGCTTGCTCAACATACCTTGTCCCTCAGCCGCCAAGCCAAAACTCCCAGGAGGTCCCGACGCGCCTGTTCGAGCCCTGCTTGCTCGACTGGGCAACCTGTGCAAGAAAGTAAAGTGTTAGTGCTGTTGTTTATTTAGAGCCTGCTATTTCATGATGGAAACTCCTGTAGCAGCGCTTCTCGAATAACGTTTCTGTAGTACGATTGTGGTGGCGCTGATGCTTGAAGCGGCGCCGACCCTTATCCTGGCGCCGTTGCTCGGAGTGGCGCTGATGCTGTGAGGCGGCGCCGACCCTTGTTGCGGCGCCGACGCTCGAAGTGGCGTTGACGCTTGAAGTGGTGCTGACGCCCGAAGTAGCGCTAATGCTTGAATCGATGCTGATATGTGAGGCGGCGCCGACCCTTGTCCTGGCGCCGACGCTCGAAGTGGCGCCGACGCTCGAAGTGGCGCTGACGCGTGAGGCAGCGCCGACCCTTATCCCGGCGCCGATGCTCGAAATGGTGCCGACGCTCGAAATGGCGCTGACGCTTGAGGTAGCGCTGATGCTTGAACCGGCGCTGACAGGTGAGGCGGCTCCGACCCTTGTTTCGGCGCCGACGCTCGAAGTGGCGCTGACGCCTGAGGTAGCGCTGAGGCTTGAATCCGTGCTGACAGGTGAGGTGGCGCCGACCCTTGTTGTGGCGCCGACGCTCGAAGTGGCGCCGACGCTCGAAATGGCGTTGACGCTTGAGGTAGCGCTGATGCTTGAACCGGCGCTGACAGGTGAGGCGGCGCCGACGCTCGAAGTGGTGCTGACGCCTGAGGTAGCGCCGAGGCTTGAATCCGCGCTGACAGGTGAGGCGGCGCCGACCCTTGTCGACGCTCGAAGTGGCACCGACGCTCGAAGTGGCGCCGACCCTTGTCCCGGCGTCGACGCTCGAAACGGCGCTGACGCTCGAGGTAGCGCTGATGCTTGAACCGGCGCTGACAGGTGAGGCGGCGCCGACCCTTGTTGCGGCGCCGACGCTCGAAGTGGCGCTGACGCCTGAGGTAGCGCCGAGGCTTGAATCCGTGCTGACAGGTGAGGCGGCGCCGACCCTTGTTGTGGCGCCGACGCTCGAAGTGGCGCCGACGCTCGAAGTGGCGCCGACCCTTGTCCCGGCGTCGACGCTCAAAGTGGCGCTGACGCTCGAAATGGCGCTGACGCCTGAGGTAGCGCTGAGGCTTGAATCCGCGCTGACAGGTGAGGCGGCGCCGACCCTTGTTGCGGCGCCGACCCTTGTTGTGGTGCCGACGCTCGAAGTGGTGCCGACCCTTGTCCCGGCGGCGACGCTCGAAGTGGCGCTGACGCTCGAAATGGCGCTGACGCTTGAGGTGGTGCCGACACTCGAAGTGGCGTTGACGCCCGAGGTAGCGCTGACCCTTGCGGTGGCGTAGGGACTCGCCGCGGTGCTGAAACTTGCGGTGGCTTTTGGACTTCTGGGTGGCCTCGCGGGTACCTCTCGGATGTTATTTAAAAAAAAGCATATTTATTTTGTTTTGCTTTTTTTCTGTTTATAACACCCTTCTACATTAGCCCCTCGTGCAAAGATTTTTTGGTTGGGTAGACTAAAAAAAACTTTGTACACTATAAATCTGGTATCAAAAATTATATATATATATGTATATATATATATATATATATTTTTTCTGAGGGATCCTAGGATCATTAAATTCTGTGTCCCTCTATCCGAGGTATTTAATTTTTTGAGAACCCACGCGTCAGTGTGGGAACTGTCACCCCATCATTTGGAAAAAAAATCATCAACTTTTGGCCTTCCTGCACGTTTTTCCATTTTGGTGAAAAAAAAACATAAGCCCCTTATCTTGGAGTCCTTCATCTTCTTCAAACAAACATAAGCATCTTTGGGTTTGTAGTGAGAGAAAGTGAGAGAGGGATTCTTTTAAAACCCCATAGCCACCCATCTCCTATTTTCTCTAACCTTCCCAAATATCATACCCTCTGATCCATGGATCCTAAACCAACGAAGGTTTCTCCAAATGTAAGCAACTCTAATGTACCCAAAGCTCTAAACTCCATTCCTTTTCCATCATCCATTTCGACCATTTCTATGGCCGATAGCTTTATCGCCGGCGACCCTTGTCCCCGTCCAGCTGACGGCGTCAATGTTTCATTTGCTTCCTCGGATTTTGAGCCGAGAACCCTCGCGGGTTCCTCGCCCTCTCAGCCGGCATGTGCGATTTTTCATTTGGGTTCATCCGAGTTGAGGGATATCTCGACTGAAGCTTTGCTGAAGGCGGGGGATATCTCGACGGCTTGCGATGCGCGCGGAGGACAAGGGGTCTCGACTGTTGGCGTCGATGTTTCATCTGCTTCCTCGGACTCTGAGCCGAGAACCCTTGCGGGTTCCTCACCCTCTCAGCCGGCGTGTGCGATCTTTTATTTGGGTTCGTCCGAGTTGAGGGATATCTCGACTGAAGCTTTTCTGAAGGCGGGGGATATCTCGATGGTTTGCGACGCGCGCGGAGGACAAGGGGTCTCGACTGTTTGCAGTCTGCGCGAGGGACAAAGGGTACAAGGGGTTTCATCCGATCTGCGCGAGGAGCAAAGGTTCTCGTCCGATCTGCGCGAGGAGCAAAGGGTCTCGCCTTATTTGGGCGCGGGTCTGAATTTCTTGGTTGAACAGGGGGTCTCGTCCGATCTGCGCGAGGAACAGAGGGCCTCGCCCAATTTGGGGGCGGGTTTGAATTTCTTGGTTGAGCAAGGGGTCTCGTCTGATCTGCGCGAGGGACAGAGGGTCTCGCCCCATCTGGGCGCGGATATGAACAATGGTTCCTCGTTAGTAGCTCCCTCATCCGGGGGTCTCTCGCCCCGTTCAACACCTTGCGGCATTAATGTCCTTCGGCGAGATACGTCTTGCACCATTCAAGACTTTGCGTGTTCAAAGTCCGCTCCTCAGACCTCCTCGCCTGCTATTTCTGTTTATGAAGGTCTCTCGCCTTCTATGGTTATCTCGACGCATCACCACGTTGGCAGCGTCTCTTCGCGCATTCCGCCGTTGGCATCTGGTGGCGTCTTGACCTTGGGGATCTCGACACACGTCGATTCTGTCAGTGGGGGTATCTCAACCTTGGAGGTTTCGACGCCCTTATTATTATTTTTTTCTGAAGAAGGGGTCTCGCCCCATGATGGTATAGTGACCTCTTGTCAGCAGTTGGGGGTCTCGCGACCTAGCCTCGCGTCTACGGGTCTCTCATTCGTGGAAGGGGGTGTCTCGACATTTCGTCACCACGGGGGTTCCGTGACCCCGGGTGTCTCGTTGACTGTTGGTGTTACGGAGGGCAGGCTACTGACCAGGGGCTCTTCGCCTGATATTGCTGGGGTTTCTGCCTCTACTTCTTTTTTTGCGACAGGGGACCCCAGGGGCCTCTCGCTCGGAGTCCCTACTAGGGTGAGTTCTTTTCTTGAGCCAATGGCTCTGGGTGGTTCATCAGCTACGCCAACTTCCTCTCAGGCATGGAAGGATTATATGCACATTCGTCAAGGGCGGGACTTCGGTATTTATCATCGTGCTCCCTTTTTCGGCCCTGCTGACAGTTTCATGGTTTCGCTTTCTGGTTTTGGGGAAAAATTTTCGAGTGCTGTTCTCGATCGGTCTCACGTGGGGTTAACCGAGTCTGCTGATCTTCCTACTATTTCTCCGGATTCCATTCTCCGAGTCCGAGTTGACGAGGCGACTTTCCTTATTCCAACGTTGAGGTTAAAACCCCCGGTGGACCTACAGAGGAGTGGGCCAGTTGGGTTGACTATGTTCTGAGCGTCCCTGATTACGCGGCTATTCTCAGGGAGGTGGGGCTCTTCCTGCCGTCAGCAGTCTGAAGTCCTGCACCCTTTTTAAACACGGTTCTTCGCTCAATCTCTTATTGTCCCGGTGGAGTATGGAGTCTCACACCTTTGTCACGGGATGGGGGGAATTTACTGTTACTCTCGAGGATATATGTGAGTTGTACGCCCTTCCTTTCTTTGGGCAACAGGTCTTCACTGATGACTGCGAGGACTCCCTAGAGCAGGAGTTAGTGGGGGAGTTACGGTCATCTCTCGGGGAGTGCTCGAGATATGTGGCCATAAATGTAACGGGTCATTCCAAGCATTCCTTTGCCAAATGGCAAAGATATTGGTTCAGAGACTTTGAGCAGTTGCCAAAGGGGGAGACTTCTCGTGAAGCGCCCAGATCCTAGGATGGTCCTAAGCTTCACTCTCCTGCACATTTAGCCGCTTTCCTTGTTACGTTCCTGACTCGGTTCCTTCTTCCAGGTAAGCCTGAAGACTGTCCCCGCGAACTTCTTTTTAGGTTGGCTGTGCGATTGTCTCGCGGTAGACCAGTACCCATAGCTGCCCTGACCTTGGGTTCTCTTTACACCTGGATAGACCGAGCACACATAGATGTAGAGAGGTCCTGCGGTCGGTATGATGTTGCTAATCATGTCAACGGCCCTTTCTTGATGGCCTTTTTGTTTGAGCATTTCCCCCACTTTACTTCAGGGGCTCACGCTTGTCATAGCGACGCTGCGAGGCTTCTTCGGTGGCATAAGAAAACTCCCAAGCAGTCTTTGGGAATGTTGATTGATGATATCGAGGAATTTCAGTTTCGGCCTTATACCAAGCGCCCAGGGGGTACTTTCAGCTGGCTTCTTTCCCTGGTGATGGTGGAACCTTCTATTGTCCTTCCGCAGTGGGGTCAGTTTCCACGTGTCCCCATATTAATGTGATGACGATGCTCTTACCATGTCACCTTCCTTCTTGGACCGAGTTAGGCCCCCGTGCTGAATTTTACCATTCCGAGAGGGCAAGACGACAGTTTGGTTATGATCAAGGTGTCCACACTCCTCCTCTTCCTACCTACAGCAGTCATTCTGAGGCATTCTCCGAGGCTTGCGCGAGCTTTACTCTTCAGGGGTTATTCCGCAGGGTCAGTGGTTTGGGTGGTCTCTATGTGCCTACCAGTGATTATCAGCCTTCATTCACTTCATCCTGGTTCCTTCTTTGGCAGCAACAGGTTCGTCTTATTCAAGAATGTGTAGTTGGCCCTCCTCATGAGACTAACCCCATTAAATATACCAGAGCTCAGTTTTTGGTCAGGCGAACGCAGAAAGAGCCTTGGTTTCTCAGTACCACTTCTATGCCACCCTTGGAGCAGGCCATCCCTATTTTAGTCAAACCTCTCATTGACGAGTCACTTCCGCCTCCGTCGACTGATCTTCCCCTTGTGAAGTCTAAAAGCCAACCGAAAAGCAAAGGGAAGGCGGGCATCTCTACTGCCACCAAAAGGAAGCATCCTGACACCGATGTTTCCAATTTTGTTCCTGCTACTACTGCTTCTCCTCCTTCTTCTCCTGTGAGGACCCGGGCTGCGAAGAAAAAGAAAGGAAGTGGCGCTGGCATAGCTGCTTCCTCTACGGTGGACCAAGGTTACTCCTCGCCTAGCCTTACTTCCCAGGAGACACGGGTCGCGTCCATTCCTATTGCAGAAGGTACTATATTACAGCCTCCTTTACTTAGTGGAACCAGTTCTTGCGGAGTTCTTTCATCTCCCTCCCCTTCATTGGAAGAGGAACTAGTTGATTATGGAAGCACCCCTTCCTATGACGACCATAGTTCTTCTTCGGGTGATATGGGCGGCCTGGGTTTCCATAGCGAAAGTACTACTGACACTTATACTTTGTTATCAGTCTCCAGAGAGTCTTCTAGCGATGATGAGGCCTCCCGTTCTCCTGGGGGGGTCAGCCCCACCCATCTCCCTTATAGCCAGACTACGCGCCCTGTTACTGTAAGCGTTCTCCCTTCACTTGTCTATATTCTTTTTGCATATGATTTTTCTTTCTTCCCTTCACCATATGTATGGATATATTTTCATTTAAAGCATTCGGTTATGTTTGTGCAGGCCACTTCCATCGAGGCAGGTGGTTCTCCTCTTCCCCCACTACGACCGACGCCCTTTCAGCGGGAGAGGAACTCCATGCTCATTTCCTCCCGGGGACTGTTTAGAGAGGTTTGCTGTTTCCTCAGTTCATTTAACATCTGTTGTAATTTATTCATCTCCTAACTGCCTTTTGGTTGCGTATACTGTCGCTTCCTCGCAGCTTTCGTCCGTGCATTTTACCGTCACTCGGACCACTCCTGTGGCTTCCCCTTCTCCTCAGGTATGCCTCGTTATTTCCAAACTTTCATAGCGTCATTTCCTTTTGTATTCCGTCTTTTTATTTACCCATTTATCATGCGTAGAGAGCTGTGTCTTCGGGCTTTGCCACATTGTCCTCTCTTGTCTCGGCGGTGGGTGCTTTTGCAGCTGAGCCCCTGGAGGCCTCTTCATCTGAGGTAGTACTTATTTTTTTTTGAATATTCGTTTCCTCTCCGCAGGAGTCTTAATGGCTCTTGGACTTTCTTCTCAGGAAGGGGCTCCTCCCTTAGCTGGCGTTATCGCCCCGAGTTTATCCTCTTCGGGGAGGATTTCCATCCCTAGGGTCCGCGTATCTATGGACGGCAGACCTTTGGTTCAGGCGATTTCTCGGGGCCCCATATTTACCGTGGCCTCGACCAGAGAGCCCACACTTCAGGTCAGTCTTTTCTGTCAAAGGAATGGGATCTCCTTTTCCTCGAACATGCAATAAACAACATATTTTCATTCCTTGCAGGCTATCAGTACAGCCCCTACTGCGCCGACTGTCCTTTTTCGTGCTTCCCCCTTGGATGGGGTTCAGGTATTCTTTAATTTTCTTAGTTCTATTTTCTTATCTGTCCAGCCTGCATATATCGTAGCCCTCTTTTACTTTGTCGCAGTTATCTCTGGGAGCTGTTTCGAGTGCGGCTCCTGCTACTGCCATTTCAGCAGCCCCTATACACGAGCTGGTTTGTCCTGTTGTTGCGCCTCCTCAGGTAGCTATCTCTACGGTGCCTGAGGTTGAGGTAGCTTCTTCGGAAGTATTGGTTACCGAGGCAACCTCTTTTGGAGCATCAATCAGTGTTGTTGCCCCTACGGGGGCCCCTGCTCCTCCTTCTATGACCGTTGCGGAGGGCATTGTTCAGGTACCGTGTATAAGACTGGCATACCCCTTCTTTTTACTATTCCCCCTTTCTTTTCTTCTTGCGTATACTGTGCAAGCATTCCTACAATACCCTTGTCTCATTGTTTCCAGGTGTGTGAGGATACTCCGGTGACTGTGGAGTCTGGCGGCGGGGCAGCTGTGAGAGAGGTACTAGACTGGCGTACCCCCTCTTTTACTATTCCCCTTTTCTTTTCTTCTTCCGTATACTGTGCAAGCATTCCTATAACACCCTTGTCTCATTGTTTCCAGGTGTGTGAGGATACTCCGGTGACTGTGGAGTCTGGCGGCGGGGCAGCTGTGAGAGAGGTACTAGACTGGCGTACCCCCTCTTTTTACTATTCCCCTTTTCTTTTCTTCTTGCGTATACTGTGAAAGCATTCCTATAACACCCTTGTCTCATTGTTTCCAGGTGTGTGAGGATACTCCGGTGACTGTGGAGTCTGGCAGCGGGGCAGCTGTGAGAGAGGTACTAGACTGGCGTACCCCCTCTTTTTACTATTCCCCTTTTCTTTTCTTCTTGCGTATACTGTGCAAGCATTCCTATAACACCCTTGTCTCATTGTTTCCAGGTGTATGAGGATACTCCGGTGACTGTGGAGTCTGGCAGCGGGGCAGCTGTGAGAGAGGTACTAGACTGGCGTACCCCCTCTTTTTACTATTCCCCTTTTCTTTTTTTCTTGCGTATACTGTGCAAGCATTCCTATAACACCCTTGTCTCATTGTTTCCAGGTGTATGAGGATACTCCGATGACTGTGGAGACTGGTAGTGGGGCAGCTGTGAGAGAGGTACTAGACTGGCGTACCCCCTCTTTTTTACTATTCCCCTTTTCTTTTCTTCTTGCGTATACTGTGCAAGCATTCCTATAACACCCTTGTCTCATTGTTTCCAGGTGTATGAGGATACTCCGATGACTGTGGAGACTGGTAGTGGGGCAGCTGTGAGAGAGGTACTAGACTGGCGTACCCCCTCTTTTTACTATTCCCCTTTTCTTTTCTTCTTGCGTATACTGTGCAAGCATTCCTATAACACCCTTGTCTCATTGTTTCCAGGTGTATGAGGATACTCCGATGACTGCGGAGACTGGTAGTGGGGCAAGTGCGGAGGGAGATCACAGTTCTGAGTTCACTCCTTTAGTCGGTGATGCTGATTCTGGTGGGGAGTCTTCTTTTCTTCCCTCTGAGGCGGGGTCTCGCCACTCTGAGGGCGATGATGAAACAGAGGACGCTGCGACTATTTCTAGTAGGCTATGGCGTGAGGAGCTACCAGGCCGCTTCAGGGTACACGAGCGTCAGCTCTTGGATCTCATCTTGGAGCACCACCCCGAGACGTTCACTTCTCAGAGTATACTCCAGGTTGACAGTCTTACGGCCTTCAACCTGAGGGCTCTTGCCAGCCATGTTCATGAGTTCTTGGCTACCTCCCCTGCTAAGCTGACTAGCTCTTCTATCTTGCTATTCTTGGATGCTCTCCGCGACTTACAGCAGTTCTATCATTTTCGTTTGGATTGGCTTGACGCAGGGGTTCGCCCCTTCCTGAGTGTTCCTTTCCGGAAGATAGTGAGGTTTCACACGTCCCGGCAGTCCAGGGTTGAGCAACGACACGCTGAGGCTACGAGGATCCGGAATCAGATCGCCCTACTGCAGGTGAAGCTTGCCAGACTTGAGTCTGGCGATGAGGAGGATGATGCTAAATCCGTCCGGTTGGAGGAAGAGTTTCTGCGGGAGGCTGGTCCGTCATATGCTGGCGCCATCGCGCGCGATGATTTATTTTTTGTGGTTTCTAGCCGATAGGCTACTTCTTGCTTTGTAGTGCTCAGAATTCTATATGTACATCGCTTATCATTCATGTATGAGACACTTTTTTTGAACGCACCTCTTGTAACTGTGAGGTGTTGGCATGTGACTTTCTTGGGTTGCCCCTCTGTCTGTGGGGGTATTCCTACATATTACTGCTTATAGTCATAGAGGCTGGGTTGGGGAGGAGGGTGACCCCCTCCCCTTTCTGGAAGCCTGATTTTATCATAAAACTATATTAATTTATGTCTGGGGGACTTTGCTCAGTATACTTTCTCTTAGGATGGACTTACCTCCCAAGTGTAGTGAGCAAAGTTCCCGACCTCTTTTTTTTTTTTTTACTCTCTTCTAACTTAATAGGGAGCATATATGTATGTATAAATAAGTAAGCGAAATAAACGTCAAAATGATCAAAAACGTTGCTATTTCATTTCTTTTACTTTTGTCTATCGTTTACAGTGTAGTATTGCTTCAAAAAAAAAACAAAAAACTTTTCTGGTGTAGGAGCAATCCTTGACATCCGTTGCCGACATGCAAAATACAAACAAAACTTGTTAGTTGCTACTAAGCATAGTACCTCTTCAGCCACTTGCAGTTGATGGACTGGAGGCAATCACTCTCAGGTTCTGATATCTGGCAGTAGCCCGACTTCCCCACTCCTCTGACAACAAAAGGGCCTTCCCAGTTAGGTTTGAATTTGGACGCTGACATGCTACGGAGATGGTGGGTTGATGCTCGTAGGACTAGATCTCCCACCTGGAATTCCCTAGGCTTAACCAAATTTTCATAGGCTCTGGACAGTTGCTGAGTGTAGACTTTGAAATTCTCTCTCGCCTTGTCCCTGTGCTCATCTAGTGCCTCCAGCTGCACATGCCTAGGATCTGGAATGAGCCCATTGCTAAGAGAAATTCTGGCCGAAGGTACCGCCAGTTCCACTGGTAGGACAGCTTCGGTCCCATACACTAGAGAGAAGGGAGTAAAACCTGTTGGCTTTCTCTTCGAAGTACGATAGGCCCATAACACCATAGGCAGCTTCTCATCCCATGCCCCCGGCATGTCTTCTAGCATCTTTTTTAGAATATTTATCAGGGTCTTATTAGTAGCTTCCGCCTGGCCATTGCCCTTGGGGTAGGATATGGTTGAGCTACTATGCACAATCTTATACTTGTCCGTGAGGAGGGCCATCTCTTTGCATACAAATTGCTTCCCATTATCCGTTAGGATCACTTTGGGTATACCAAACCTACATATGATATACTCTTTTATAAACTGGGTTACCACTTGGGCAGTGACCCTCCTTAAAGGGATGGCCTCCGCCCATTTGGTATACAATTCTGTAGCCACAATGATAAAGGTCTTGCCATGAGATGCTGGGGCGATCTTACCCACCAGGTCGAACGCCCATGTGTGGAAGGGATAGGGGGTTGCCAAGCTTTGTAGGCTGACGGAGGGAGCGTGCACCATGTTTCCGTGCACCTGGCATGCTCTACACTTTTTCACGTATCCAATGGAGTCAGCCTCCATGGTCGGCCAATAGTATCCCAACGTCATCAGCTGATCATACAGCTTGGCGCCTCCCATGTGGGAGGGCTCATGAGCTTCTTTCAGCACCCTTTCCACTTCCTCTTTGGCTACGCACCTTAACGCCTTCTCATTATACCCTTTCCTATACAACTCTCCTTTGACCAAGTAGAAACGTGCTACCCTTTTTCTAAGGTAGATTTCATCCGCTCTCTCGGCGGGCAGCTCCCCATTCTTCAGATACGCTAGGTACGGCTGTCTCCAATCTTCGAAGGCTTCCACGAAGTTAGCTTCCGTCGGCTGGTCAAAATTAGCTTGGCACTTTAGACAGCTTTGTTGCAAGCGGGCCGCTTCTACGCTCATGGAGGGCCAAAAATACCCGCTTCGCTGCAGTCTTCTGTAAAGGGGGATATCTGTATCTCCACAGTGCCTCTGGTGCATTTCTATTAACCTCTCTTTGGCTTCCTGCTCCCCTACGCACCGTGCCAGAAACCCTCCGGGACTCTTGAAATAGAGAGTTCCCTGCAGCACATGATAGTTGGCTAACTCCAAAATTTTCATTGCCCCTTCTCTGGTTTCCAGTTGCCTCTCCACCAGACGCCTCCAGTCTTCCGGCTCGTCACTTGGGAATAGGGACTTTACGGTAGTAGGCACTGTTCTCCGCCTAACGGTGATGGTTGCTTCTGACTCCTCCATGTCCAAATTTTGTGCTATGGTGGCGAGCGCGTCAGGGTGCCTGTTCATCGTTCGCGCTTGCCTCTCCACAGTTACTTCCAAGAATTGTCTCAGCAGTCGTTGGATGATGTGTCTGTACGGCGCTAAGTTGGCATGTTTAAGGGAAAACTCTCCATTGACCTGCCTTACTACCAGATTGGAGTCTCCTCGTATACACAGTACCCTGATCCCTCTTCTGAGCGCTTCGAACATCCCTAGAATGAGGGCTTCGTACTCAGCTTCATTATTTGAGCATTTAAAATCTAACTTGAAAGAGAGGGTAATCTTCTCCTTCCCATCTGACAGTATGACGCCAGCCCCACCTGTTCCTTGTGCACTAGAACCATCAAATTCCATAAACCACTTCTTCACCTCCTCCTCCATGCATGCTTGGAAACTTTCTCCGGGTAGCTCTTCACTAGGTGGTTCGAAAACCCCACTCGGGAAGTGGGCCAGCAGATCTGCTACCGCCTGGCTCTTGATGGCTTTAGGTACTACGCACTTTAGATCATACTCTGACAAAATAAAAAACCACCTTGCTGCTCGTCCCACGAGTATAGTCCGCGCGAGGAGGTACTTGATGGGATCACACTTAGTGATTATGTGAATGGTGAAGGCTAAAAGGTAGTGTCTCAACTTCTGGGCTATAAATACCAGCGCCAGGCAGTGCCTCTCAACGCTGGTGTATCTCGATTCTGTCCCGGATATTACTCTTGATAGGTAGTAAACCGGCCTTTCCATTCCTTCCTTCTCTTGCGCCAAGAGGGCCCCTATCGACCTCTCTGTAGAAGTGAGGTAGAGCAGCAGTGGCGCTCCGGCTTCGGGGGGAATCATCGTGGACGGAGAGGCTAGGATTTCTTTAATCTTTCTGAACGCACTCTCTTGCCTCTCTCCCCAAACCCACTTGGCTTTGTCTTTTAGTAGAGGCGCGAACGGATGAGTTACTTCTGCCAACGCAGGTATAAACCTCCGCAGGTAAGATACCTTTCCCAGGAAGCTCTTAAGTTGTCTCTGACTCTTGGGCGGTGGCATCATCACAATGGCTTTCATCTTCTCTGCATCCACTTGCACCCCTTGTCTATTTACCACAAAACCTAAGAATTTCCCTGCAGTAACCCCAAAGGCACACTTTGAGGGGTTCATTCTCATCTTATACCGACGACACCTCTCGAATACTCTCCTGAGATCTTGAATGTGCTTGCTTTCTTTCCTAGACTTCACCACCAAATCATCCACATAGAATTCTAGTATGTCATGAAATAAGTCGTGAAAGATTGCCATCATGGTCCGCTGGTATGTGGCCCCAGCGTTCTTCAATCCGAAGGGCATGACTGTATAGTGAAAGTTCCCTAACGGCGTGCGGAAGGCAGTCTTCTCTGCGTCGGTGGGGTCCATCTTAATCTGGTTATATCCAACATACCCGTCCATGAAGCTATACATCTCATGTCCCGCGGTGGAATCCACTAAGCTATCTATGCTGGGTAGTGGGAATTCATCCTTAGGACATGCCCTATTCAAGTCGCGAAAGTCTACACAGATTCTGATTTGGGTCTTATCTTTCTTTGCCACTGGCACTATGCTGGACAGCCATATGGGGTGCTGAATAGGCTTGATGAACCCTGCCGCTAACAATTTCTCCACCTCAGCCTTTATTTTTAAATCAAGGTCTGCTTTATATGTGCGTGTGGCTTGCCTTACCGGAAGGGCGTTGGGAAGGATGTTCAATCTATGAGAGCTCACTTCTGCGTCTATTCCCGGCATCTCCGTGTACTTCCAAGCAAATACATCAGTGAACTCCTTAAGTAGCTCAATGAGCTCTTCCCTCTGCTTCGGTTCCAGGAACTTGGAAATTAGGATGGGTCTACTCTCGCCCTCTTCCGACCCCAACTTGATTTCCTCTAACTCCTGCAGCTGCTCTCTGGGTCCGTCTTGCATGCACTCCGGCGCCTCTTCTGGTTCTTCCACATGCTCAACAATATGGGATTCATCAACAATAAAACACTCGGGCGCCGGGTCGATGCTCTCGTCCCAGAACATCGCCCGCGCAGACCGTTATAAACGGTAAATGACTTTTCCATTGGGCAAAACCACTTTCTTGCAAGTTCGAGGAGGCCTAGCTACCTCCTCTACCTTCCTCTTGCCTTTTTCTATGCGGGGAATTATTCTTTCCCCTAGACGATCATGAACGGATTTTTTCTGCGGGACCCTTCCCTCAGCTATCTCGCTTCCTGCTAGCTTTCTCGTAGAGACCTTTCTTTCCTCGCCCAACTCGGTGTAAAAGGCGGCATCTACCAGGTGGGCCTCCTCAACTGCGAAGGGTCTCTGCGTGGCCTTGATCACTATCTCTGCACCTCTAATATTTGCCTTCGCGCACTGATGGTAGGTGGAAGGCACTACGCCATGAGTGTGCATCCACACCCTTCCAATGAGTAATTGGTAGCTGGTGTCAGCGTTAATAACATGAAATTTGATGTGGGAGGTGAAATTTCCCAACTTAATTCCCACATTCACATATCCGATTGACTGCATTCCGGCGTTGTCGAATCCGGAGATTACTAGCGGTACCGGGACCACCTTCTCCTGGTCAATTCCCGTTTCATATAACATACTGATGGGCATAATGTTAATGGATGCTCCTCCATCCATCAACGCCCTAGGAAACGAGACTCCATTAATTATGGCTGTGACGTATAACGGGCGATTGTGGAAGTAAGGCACTGCCCTATCCGCTTCTGAAAACACCACTTCAGAGGTATACTTCTTAATCATCCTTCCCATTGGCCCCTGCCAATTTAGCGAAGGGTCTCCATGCTGCTGCACCGCCTCCAAGACTTTCCTCGTGATGGACACCCTCGTGTCGTACTTCACCCCTTCCCCACTCACACACGCACACACGCGAACACAAACACACACACGCACACTCGCGCCCCCTACCCCGTCCCCTCCCCCTTCCCCACTCACACACGCACACATGCGCACACACACACACACACACATGCTCCCCCTTCCCCACTCACACGCACACACACAAACATGCACACACGCGCCACCTGTCCGTCCCCTCCCCCCTTTCCCACTCACACGCGCACACGCACACACGCACACACGGACACTGCATATATGCACTGCATGCCCTGCCCCCTCCCCCCTTCCCCACTCACACATGCGCACAGAAACACACGCACACACTAGCACTACATATATGCACTGCACATATGCAGATTGCATATATGCAGACCTACCCCTGCCCGTCCCCTCCCCCCTTCCCCACTCACACACGCACACACGCAGACACAAACACACACACGCACACTCGCCCCCCGGCCCCGTCCCCTCCCCCCTTCCCCACTCACACGCGCACACATGCGCACACAAACACACACACACACACACATGCTCCCCCTTCCCATCCTGTCCCCCCTTCCCCACTCACACACGCATACACACAAACATGCACACACGCTCCCCCTGTCTGTCCCCTCCCCCCTTTCCCACTCACACGCGCACACAAACACAAACACATGCACGCACACGCACACTGCATATATGTAGATTACATATATGCATACATGCCCCACCCCTCCCCCCTTCCCCACTCACACGTACACACACACACACACATACATGCACACACACGCCCCCTGCCCGTCCCCTCCCCCTTCCCCACTCACACACGCGCACACACAAACACGCACACACGCGCACACGCGCACACACAAACACGCACACACGCACACACACGTCCCCTGCCCATCCCCTCACCCCTTTCCCACTCACACGCGCGCGCGCACACACAAACATGCACACACGCACTACATATATGCACTCGAATATATGCATGTGCAATTATTCAAATAGTTCCTTTTTCCTAATATTGTGCATGTTTTATTTGTAGACCAAATATGATGGGATCAAACTCGAAACTGCATTTTTTTTATAAAAGAGGTAATGCAATTGGATCCGGTTGAATCAATCTCGAATTTAGACAATTTGGATGTGATTGTATATTTACTTATGTGACTATATCTTTGTTCAAGAAACTGATTAATTATGTTTATTGTATATTAAATCGTACAGAAAATCGAGAGGGAGAGAGTGATCATGGCTAGAGGTGGGAAGAAGGATGGGAAGACAACAATAGTAGCACCTAATCCGGAAGCACCATGGCATAAACATTTTGAGGAAGTCCAACATATTCTCCTTTCCCTGCCTTCTAGCTCCCATCTCCGAATTTGGGATTTTTTTTTAATTTGTTGGATTTGTTGTTACCCCTTAAATAGGGTGGATAGTCCAATAAACAAAGGAGACTATGCCCAATTTTTTTAAAAATTGACACTTTGTTTTTTTTGAGACAGTTAATTTGATTGGTGAATATTGTATATTTCATTTTATATGTGAATTTGTTTGAAGAATTTAGAAAATTTGGATGTTGAATTATTTGTTATTTGTTAAGCAGGGTGAATAGTTCCAAAAACAAAGGAGATTATGTCCAATTTTTTTAAAAATTTGACATTGTCGCAGTTTCGCGATTACGTACTTTGAAAAATTGTCGCCGTTTCGCGATTATGTACTTTGGAAAAAATTTCCGTGCCTTCAGGCACGGGCATACACTAGTGTATATATATATATATAATAAAGTACAATATGGGGTATGGGTCTTTGTCATGCATGACATTTTATGTGGTGCATGCATACATACATTCATACATCAATATTTTAATATTTTTTTTTATTAATTTTTTTCTTTAAATGTAAAAAAAAAATTATTTTTTGGGTTTTTTAATTTTTTTTAAAGAAATTACGGGTTATTATGGGCTGAATTTTATCACGGGGGCAAATTTATTACCGTGCCTTCAGGCATGGGCATACACAAGTGTATATATATATATATATATATATCCGTTGGATCCAAACCCTCTTTTTTTCAAAATTACCTTATATTTAAAGGTTCGCTCTAGCAGTATCCAATCCTTACCACCATTGTTGGAGCTTCAATGACCTTCGCCAGAGCTCCGATTTGAAGTGGGTAAGGGTGGCATGTGGTGCCGCTGGCGCGGACCTTTGAAAATAAGAGACTTTTGAATAAATGGGTTTTGGATCTACTGGAGTGTCATGGGATGCCGCTGGCGCGGACCGTTGAAAAGAAGATTAGAGAAATGGCATCTCGATCCTCTTGAGCGCTGGTTTGGGGTGAGTAGGGGTGTCATTAGGTGCCGGTGGCGCAGAGCTTTAAAATTAGAAGCATATTGGATATATATATATATATATATATATATATATATAATGTGATAACACACTAAATGCTATTGTTTGTAAAAATATCATAGATATTAAACTTTATTGTATACACCGGAAAATGAAATAGTTTTATATCTGTGACATTTTCACAAACAATAACACTTACTAGGTTAATATATTTATGAAGTAGTTTTATATATATAACATTTTCATAAACAATAACATTTACTGAGTTAATATTACACAATATATATATAGCATTTTCACGAACAGTAACATTTATTGAGTTAATATTACACAATATATATATATATATATAGACACACACACACACACACGGTAGATCAAAACCTCTTTTTTTTTTCGAAATTACCATATTTTTAAAGGTTTACGCTAGCGACATTCAATTCCCACAACTACCCACCCCCATTGTCGGAGCTTCAACGACTTTCATCAGAGCTATGATTTGGGTGGGTAGTAGTGGCATAGGTTTCCGCTGGCACGAACCTCTGAAATTAAGAGAATATTTGATAAATGGGGTTTGGATCCACTGGAGATACGATTTGGGATGAGTATGGGTGGCATTGGGTTAGGTTTATATCTATAACATTTTCACAAATATTAACATTTATTGTGTTCATATAACATAGTATATATATATCTATATAATAAGGAGCAAAAGATTTTTACTATTCAATAAGAGCATAACTTAATAAGAGGATATGATTGAGCCACCAAGGAAAAAATCCAAGGGTTGAAATTATTTTGTTGTATTTTACTCTTTTGACCCTTTTATATTCTATTTCCCCCTCTTTTCTCTCAATATTAAAATGTTTCCCCCTCTTTTACATTAGTTCAAAAAAAGGGTAAATATGTAATACACACAAAAAACAAATCTTACTCTGATGTCTGACCCAAGTCTCTCTCTCTCTCTATCTCTCTCTCTCCCTCGGCATTGAAAACGAACTCATCTTCATTTTTCTATCTCTCCCTCAAATCAGTGAGGTCACAACTTTACCTCTTTTGATGTTCTCTCTCACGCTCTTGCAACATCAAGATAAGGTAAATCTCTAAGCTATGTCTTATTTCACCTACATTTTGTCTTATTTTGTTTTAGTTTCAAGATTCTTTTGGTTGGTTTTGTTGTATCCTGCACTCACTCTTCAATATTAGTTTACATTCGGACAAATCATTTGGAGAGACTGCTGCAACCCATCAGTGCCTTCGTATAAAAGGCATGGACCCATTTTGATCCATGCTATTATTAGCCTAAATTGTTGTACCATATATATTATCTGAGATTTTTAGAAAAAACTTTGGCCTGGCTTTTGGGTACAGACCCAAGCAGCCCCTGCTTTGACGTTATTTGTTATTTGTTATGCTATTCTATAAATTTCTACATCTTACTCTATTTTGGTTTTAAGGTTGGGGTGTGTTGTAATTAATGGTTTGTTTCAGATGTGGAGTTCATATTTTAGAATAACATTGTTGAAATTGGTTGAACAACATTGTTGCGATTGATTTTATAGTTTTGGATCTCTTTAGTTGCTTTCCAGGTGCTTGATAAAATGTCCAAGTGATTTTTTATTCTTTTGGTTGTCAAATAAAACCCAGCACATATTTTTTTAGGGGATTTTGCATCATGCTGTGTTTATTATAGAAAATGTGCAAAACTGGTGAGATAAAGGAAGAGATGGAGAACTGAATGTTGAATGTTCTGGCGTCTGAGGTGAGGGAACTGAAAATGGGATGTTTTTCAACTTCCTAGAATTTTATTTTCTTCTTAATTAAGCATGATCCGGACATCTAAACATTTCTTTAGAAACCAGATACCTAACTCGAAGATTGCAACTTTTTACAGGAACATTTGTAGAGCTTACAAGTCATGCTGCAGCATACAACCTGACAAAAGGTATTACAAGTTTAGGATTTGCAACTAATAAACACCTTGATTATATTTTTATAAGTGAGCTAATAGGCAACCAGATGATTAGGTATGTTTTGTTTAAATCAACACCCACCGATGCTATCCAAACTTTGTTATTATTTGTTGCAAGCTATTTATATGTTAGAAATTTGGTTGCTAGAAATAGAATGTTTGTTAACACATGCAATAGTTGTACACTCATGAGAAAGTGGATTCTCTTTGGTACCCATTTTTTTTATAGTTTTGATGGATTCCATGTGTATTCTTTCTAATTAGATTAGTCTACGCACGGATGTTTCGGCATATTTTTTGTTTTTATCATTTTAGCATTCTCTTTCCATGTATGTACCTGGTATTTACAGTCCGAGGTAGATCTAGAGGCAGCTTGAACGGGCTATAGCTCATGTCACATTCTATGAAAAAAATATTTTAGTATTTAATTTAAGCCAAATAACATAAGGCTTTAGACTAGCTGCTAAAACTCCAATGTGAGTCATTCCAATAAGAAGAAATAATTTAAGGGAGAAGTATCTTATTGTTGCAATATCAAGCTGTAATAAATTGGTTGTGTCTATTTTGGTGTGATTCATTTTTAGTTAAAAAAAGTATTGTTGCCCTTTTAATTGGTCACTAACTCTCTGACTAAACTTAACGATGCAATAGCAGTTATATTATAACGATTCTATTGAACTTCTATCATATGGACTGAACTGCTATCATATGGACATAACGGTATAGCAGGTATTGAATTGAGGGCTTTGTAATTGAGGGCTTTGTGTACATATTTGGGGATCTAATTTTTTTTATTTTATATTTATTGTTGTTTCTCTTTTCTTTTTCAGATCAAGACCTGTTTACGTGGGTTTTTATATTTATATCAGGTATACAATTTCTCTCTACTTCTAGATTTATGTTACGAGGTTTTTGTTTTGAAAATTTTTCTTTTTCGCTGTTTACAATAGAGATCCGGTATTGATAAGTTGTTATTATGAGTTTCAAATTTATAGGGGGATTATCAGTAAAGATCCAGTATTGATAAGATGGAACTCGGTTTTGATTGAGGTGTGACGCCTTCTGTCTATTACATTAGTATTGCACAATCCTTTAAAATAACTGTGGTAAATGACTTCATTTAATTAAAAATGTAAGACATTGTGCAGATTATGAATTAGAATTGGTTCAACCACCTTTATGTGCACCACTGAGCAACCCGCATCTGTATGTTTTAGGACTATTATAGTCCGTTTATTTAATTTATACAATCACATTTTAAATAAAGAAATCTTAGGGTTATGACAATTAATAACAAAAATTAGGTGTCATGGACCTCCATGATTATACAAGAATGGTTTATTCATCTATATCATCAATAATGATCTGCAATCCATATCATCAAGAATGGGATATACATGCTATACAAAAATTAGTGAGGACTATCGTTGTCTTAGGCCGTCTTCATTGTTTTTAACTTTTCCCTCTATTTAATGGGCGCTCGAGATAGGTAAAAAATGATATTTCATCTGTAGCATGCTATATTTTGGTCTTATTTTTTTTTTAAAAACATTTTGATACGTTTGCTTGATTCACGCTTCAAAAATTAATTGATATGCATGTTATACCTGTATAGCATGTATATCACTTATAACGTGCTATAACAGTTGTACGTTTTCTTTGACAGTGTTATAGCGTGATATATTAGATTCACTTTTAACAAATTAACTAATATACATGCTATACCTGTATAACATGTATATCAGTTATAGCGTGCTGTAATAGTGGGAGAACTTTACTATAAGTCGTAAGCAAATATGCTATTTTTTATAAGTAACATTCAATGTTTTTTTTCAAATGTTACCTTAATTTTATTGCTTACTGTAAATTATAGAGGCCATTTTTTTGGTTTAATGCGTGCATTCACTTGAAAGGGAACCTCATGAAAAGTAATGCTCTATCTTAATGATACGAGTTTTGGAAAGTAATGATCATGTAACAACCCTCGCTTTTGAGGTTCTATTTTATATTTAATTTGCTAGATATAGTGATTAGATATAAAAATGTTGATATGTGGAGTAGGTATTAATTTAAGAAAGAAAAGTTAATATCTACTATGATGTTGCATATTTACCGTATGTAGAGGTGAATTTTGCTATGTGATGTTTTGTAATGCCATATGATTTAAAAAATGACATTTGGCTTAAAATGAAACCGGAACCTAAAATGAATTATAAAATCTCCAAATGATAATTTGGAGGGTGTAGTTAGTTCCGGGAGGTTCGAGATAGTCAAATTATGTGCCATGTTGTATTTCGAGGTTCCGGGCACTTTTGACTAGGAAATCCATGCAGGAAATTCGTGCAGGTAATTATTTCATCATTTAATAGAGCATGATACATTACAGAAATCATATATACTGGATCCTTGGTCGATTATGAAGCCCCTGCCTTTTTGTCCCAATCCCAATCTTCAGATACTATTACAAAACCCCTGCCTTTTTGTCCATCTGATAGTGAAGCCATAATTATGAATTCATGTCACCTCTCAGTCAAAATTTGTTTGTCTCTTTTATCCCAAACCAAATGGTTTGATCTTAATGCAACCAAAATTCCATTTTTTCTAATGACATCTTTATTGTTAATTTGGATATTAGTGTTTATAACTCTTATCCGTGTTTCCCCTTTTACACACCTTTGTCTCCGTGTTACCAAATATCGTAGTTAGTAAAACTTATTTCTCTTTTCCCCTTTCGTTGACATATAATTTAAGATTTAGTTACACACACACACACACAAAACTATTTAATTACATGCTGCTACAGGGGTGTGCTCTGTTTCTTGCTGCTTATCCTTTCTATTTTCCCATTATTGTTTATATTTTATTTATTTGTTTCTATCGAACATGTATTGTATTTGTATTATTTGTTTAACGAATAAGTTTGGTCTACTCACTTTTCACAGAGATGACAGTGGGGCTGAATTGAAATGGGCCCATATTATATTTAGCTTCTCGGATGCAGAGATTTACATGTGTGCTTCATAGTTCCATCCTCTTGGGAACATGAGTTTTGTGTCCGGTCAAGATGACATTTTGGTTCGAAATCTGCAAAGTAAGTTTTTCGTAGTTCTCCTTCTAATCACACTTCTATTTGACCTTATATTTTCTCTATTTGCAAGAACCCTCCTTAATTATGACGTTAATTGGAAATATTTCCCCAAATTATCATTTGTAATTTCATGTAACTAATGTTGTGTTTGGTTAATGAGAAAAAGGAAAAAAATGAATTCCAATATACATTTTGTTTTTTCTTCTAAATCTTATAGTGGTGTTTGATCGTATGTTGTAAATTTTATAAGTCTCTTACTAGCTTATGACTCTTATTTCGATGCGTGTAGAAAGTTTTGGAAACTATCGGCCAAGGAAGGCTACAACATAGATGTATTAAAGGGACGCATCATATTTGGATGAGGCAAGTATTGTAATATTTTGGTTTAATATAAAAGTAATGGCATCAATATTAATTTATTTTAGTTTTTACATTAATATAGTATTTACTAAAGTTTGTTTTGCATTCCATTTCACTATTAAGTTTATTTTGTTATTTAAGTTTCAGGGCTACACGTTGGATGAAATTGAAGTATTTTGGGATTATTACGAGGGCATCTTAATCGAGTTTCCTGTGCAATTTCCTATGTTTGAGAACTAAAAGTAGTATTTATTTGTGTACAATTTCCTCTTATTAGTTGTCCCATTATCTATTTGGTCTCGAGTAAATTTTGCATAACAAAGTTATTGGTGATATGGACACAATCACATAGTTGGATTGCCTAAATTTATTTTATTTTAGTTCATTTGTTATGTATGACTTCAAAAAGTAATGTTGAATATAGTGCCCTCTTTTATGTCTTTGTTCTTGGGTTTGAATATTGTTGTTGTGGATGTATTTTTTATTTCTTAAATAGGGTGGATAGTCCAATAAACAAAGGAAATTATGTCCAATTTTTTTTAAAATTGAAACTTTGTTTATTTGAGTCACAATGTGAATTCGGTTGCATATTTCATGTTAAATATGATTTTGTTTGATGAATTTACACTATTTGAATGATCCCGGACTATTTCATATTTGTTAAGTAGGGTAAATAGTCCTATGAACAAGGGATATTATGACCAATTTTTTTAAACTATACTTTGTTTTGTTGAGGAGCAAAATTTTTGCCATTTCACAATCACGTACATAGAATTTTTTTTCCAGTTTTGCAATTACATACTTTGGAACTTTTCGCCGTGCCTTTAGGCACGGGCATTCCGCTAGTATATATATATATATATATATATATATATATATATATTGAAACCTTTTTTTTATGATATTATCTTATTTTTAACGGCCCATGCCAGCGGCATCCAATCCCCACCACCACCCACCCCCTTTGTCGGAGCTCCAACAACCTTCATCAGAGCTCTGATTTGAGGTGGCATGGTATGGTGATGTAACATTTTCATAAATAGTAACATTTATTATTTGTGAAAATATTACAGATATAAACCTAACCCAATGCTACCCCTACTCACCCCAAACTGGAGCTCTGGTGGATCCAAACCCCATTTATCTAATATTATCTTATTTTCTAAGGTCCGCGCTAGCGCCACTCCATGTCACCCCAAATCATAACCCTGATGAAGGTTATTGGATCTCCGACAATTGGGGTTGGTGGTGGTCGGGATTAGATACCGCTAGCGCGGCTGTTAAAAATAAGACAATATCAGAAAAAAGAGGTTTGGATCCACCGTGTGTGTGTATATATATATATATACACTGTGCTGTAACATAGTAAATGTTACCGTTTATGAAAATGTTATAGATATAAACTTAACCCAATGCCACCCCTACTCACCCCAAATCGGAGCTCCGGTGGATCCAAACCCCATTTATCTAATATTATCTTAATTTCAGAGGTTCGCGCTAGCGGCACCCAACGCCACTACTACACACCCAAATCATAGCGCTGATGAAAGTCGTTGAATCTCCGACAATGGGCGTGGGTAGTGTTGGGGTTTGAATGTCACTAGAGAAAACCTTTAAAAATATGGTCACTTTGAAAAAAAAGAGGTTTGGATCTACTGTATATATTCTGTAATATTAACTCAGTAAATGTTACTGTTTGTGAAAATGTTATATATATATAACTATTTCCTAAATATATTAACACAGTAAGTGTTATTGTTTGTGAAAATGTCAGAGATATAAAACTATTTCATTTTCTGGTGTATACAATAAAGTTTAATATCTATGACATTTTTATAAACAATAGCATTTACTGTGTTATCACATTATATATATATCCAATGTGCTCCTATTTTTAAAGTTCTGCACCACCGACACCTAATGTCACCCCTACTCACCCCAAATCGGCGCTCTAGAGGATCTCAATCCCATTTATCCAATCTTATTTTCAAAGGTCTGCGCCATCGACACCCCATAATACTCCGGTGGATCCAAAATCCATTTATTCAAAAGTCTCTTATTTTCAAAGGTCCGCGACAGCGGCATCACATGCCACCCTTACCCACCACAAATCGGAGCTCTGACGA
The DNA here is from genome assembly GCA_949130495.1 of Sambucus nigra. Taxonomy (NCBI): domain Eukaryota; kingdom Viridiplantae; phylum Streptophyta; class Magnoliopsida; order Dipsacales; family Adoxaceae; genus Sambucus; species Sambucus nigra. Next base: position 57,329,244 of record OX422213.1, read on the forward strand.
AGGTCGTTGAAGCTCCAACAATGGTGGTAAGGATTGGATACCGCTAGCGCGAACCTTTAAATATAAGGTAATTTTGAAAAAGGAGGGTTTGGATCCACCTGATATATATATATATACTGTGTAATATTACCACTGTAAATGTTACTGTTTGTTTGTGAAAATGTCACATATATAAAACTATTTCATATTCTAGTGCATTCAATAAAGTGTAGTGTTTGTGTAAATTTTTTTTTTGGAATTTTACTGCCTTCATTGATCTTGTTTGATAGATCTCATCGAGCAGATTTCAAAAATAGTAATTTTGTAAAAAATGGATTTGTGAATCAAAAGTTATGATCATTTGAAGATTAAAAAAAAAGTTCAACCACTTGTGTAACTTCCTCAAGGAAGTTACGTATGGTTGGTTTTAAAAGGGTAAAATTGTGAAAAAAAGTTTCCAAAAAATTAGTAGTAGGACATATATGTAAGGGGAAAATATGATGGGACTAGAATGTTTAAAAGAAAGTCTAATAGGATCTACATGTGAATGCCCCATGGATTTAATGGAAAATAATTCTATATAAGAAAAGAATGGGTCCGATTATCCTCGCTCTAAAATACTCTGCCTATTCCACATTTACACTAAGGCCACATTTGATGCATCGTATAAGGGGTCCGAATAGGACAAGATAAGAGTCAGATTGAATATGATAAAGATGAGATGTATACTACGTATTCCAATACTGCGTTTGGAACACTTTCAGAAAAGAAGACGGGATGGGATATAATAATACAATCCTATGTTTGAAATGCTCCGAATATGATTAATTTGTCTCGAGTTTTTCAAGAATACCCTTATTTTGTATTTAATATTTAAAAAAAAAAAAAAATATTGTTATCACTTATTTTAACTCAATAACATATTTTTTAGTACTTCCATAATGAAGCAAACTAAAATTTAAAAATTAAAAATCAATATAGCAACCTGACTATATTTCATGCAAAAAGAAATAAACCAATTTAAACTTTATTAATACTAGCATATAGTCATCCAAATTGGTCTTAAAGTCGAAATAATAAATTATTAAAATTAATCCATCGAAAACATAGGTCTGCAAATCAAAGCGTTAATAATTTAAATTTCTAAAAACCATCCTTAAGTAGTTGGGCAAAAAACTCCATACGGTCTTCATTTGACATCGAAAGAAATATGTCCACATAATCCGTTCGCTCGATAATTTATCTGGCTAGATAAACGCGATCCCTTGCATTCAGAGTGGTCATAGTGTTAAGCTCCTCAAGCATTTTTTTCCTGTTATTTCCTACTTTATCATAACCAAAATTTTCACTAAGTGCTTCAAAATTTTTGTTCGAAATTTCTACAAATGAGGTAAAAGTTGTTGCCATATATTGCATGCCCACACTCTAAGTATAACTTTTTCTTTTCCTCTTTATCTGACTTGGCTTAGGAACACTGGAGGAAGGTAGCACAACAGGTGTTGGAGTAGCACCATTTAAGTCAATACTCTCCTCGTCCTCACCATCTATATCATCCATGGCATCGACAGGAGACTCAACTGCAGCACCAGTAGCTCGATCCTTTCCAAACACGTATCCTAACCGATCGTAAATGGAAATGTCTCGTTTCTTAGTCCCTTTGCATCAGGCTCTCTCTGCAATAAATAAATAAAATTAAGTTAAGTCAAATAGTGAAAAGTATTATTATTCAACAAAGAGATAAACGATAAAGTTCACTAATTTACCTGCAAGTACCCTTCCCATCGATCATCTCGATCAACCTCAACACATTTCAATGTTTCGTTCCATCCAAAGCCACTACGACCCAACATGTCAGTTACCAAATTAATGTGTTTCTTTAAAACTCTCATCTTTCACTCTATATGAGGGTTTTCTTTAATACCACACCCGCACATCTTTTCTTCAAATCTTTTCTACACTTCCACCTCATCTTCATTAATTTCCATATATAACAATTTTTAAAAAATTGTATGAGCACCACTTTAATTACAACAAGTATATCATATATTAAGCATAAGCATTGAACACTTCAACAGCATATAAAAAATTACAATATGGGTAAAATTAATACTAACTACTTTTTTTGGGGGGGTTTGGGGAAAGGTCCATTATAACTCAAAGTTGTATAAAAATAGGACACTCCACATATGTCATACCGCGTACTCTTATAGATATTTAAATTTCATAAGTGGCGTAATTTGATTATCAGAGGAAATTACTGTAAATAGTAATTTTGGAATTTATGAGGATAATCTAATAATTTAGAAATTAAAAATAAACAGTAAATGTTAGTTCGCTAGTGCTGGATTAATATTTACATGGGTAATGTTTTCTTAGGGGACTTGGTAGATGAGTTGGAATATGTATGTGTCATGTCGCAGCGAGTTATGTGACGTGAAATAGTTTATGTTGTAGGATACGCATGTAGAGGAGTGTCAGGTACGGCTGGTGAATTTTCGTTAGGTAACTCGGATTGAGATTTTGAGTGCACGATTGGTTTCGGAATGACCGAGATAGACATAATAGAGTATTCGAGGGTAGCATTTAGGTTCCGGGGACTTTTGGACTAGTAGGGACTCACAATGGAGTAAACGAGTCAAAATTGGGTTTAATAAGAGATTAACTCTTTTTTTTCATATAAGGAACGCGAGAGTGAGAGAAAGGAAATAAAGAAGAGAAAAGAAGAAAGAAAGAAAGGAAGAGGATAAAGGAAGAGAGAGAAGGGGATTTCGGGCCAAACTCCTCGGGATTGGACTTGAGGTCGTCGAATTTTATCCACGAGGCAAGTATTTATTTGCTTTATTCATTTGACTACATATCTCATATTATAGTTGGTGAAATAAATAAATTTTGGGTTAGAACTCTTAAAATAAATTTGGGAAAACTGATTTTGAGTTTACAAATTGGTGTCTCGTTAACTCTTGATGATTTCTAGTATTAAAACCATGTTAATGGAGTGTAGAAATGGTTAGAAATGGGAGAAATGGATAAACTAGTGTTTTAATGATTTTAGGGCTTAAATCTAAGAGAAATGGTTTAATACCACAAATTAATTGATGTGTTAGTTGTAAAACATAAATTTGATGATTGTAGTGTTGTTGGTTGAGATTAGAAACCGTAAGAATGGAGATTGGATTGAGTTTTGTTTTTTTGGGTTATATATACACCCTAAGAAGATTTGGGATTCAGACCAGTCGAATCGATTCGGTATGAGACAGTTAGAAATTAAAACCATTTCGAATCGATTCGGACAGGCCGAATCGATTCAGTTCTGGAAGATTTTTGAGGTTTTCTCCTTTAAGTTTAGGGAAATTTAAACTATGGTTTTGGTGATTATTATAGGGGATTCTATATATGATATTATGACTCCTAGATGATGGTATTGAGGGTGAGTAAACCCCAGGATGAAAGAGGAACCTCAGATTAATTTAGTGTACGATCCGGAGTATAGATTTAATGAATGTTTGGGAGGAGAGACATTTGAGAGAATCATTCGGCAATCGTGTATAGATATATTTATGCACTTAGACTAAATATGGGACGATCGAAATTGAGAAAATCCTAAGATACAATTAGGATGGAATTTAGGATATGGACTAAGGAGAATTGAGCGGATATCCTATACGTCTATTGACGACCATTATATTAGGTGATGCGATATGTATGGAATTAAGATAAGTTGATAGAATACTTATTTAATTATTACGAATTGGTATATTCGGGATTATATATAAATCCTTAAAAGTGATTAAGGTGCGAGTTATATTTTAAGTAAGACAATACTTATAGGATTAGTACTTTAAGTGTGTAAATACTTATCTATTTTTATGAATGGGAAAATTTAGGTTATTGGCTATAGCTATAAGAGTTCGGAAATTATAGCTCGAGCATATTAAGGAATGTTATATTACAGGTATTATTACTGTATATACATATACGATTTTCATATAAATATATTGGTATGCAAATGATATATTTATGTATGTTCTTATATCTAGTGCTATCCAGGGAGGTTGCGCGATGTAGGTGAATCCCCTGGCTTATCCCGAGGTTCTATCGTTCCGCATATGGGTGCGATATTTTCATCCCACTTTCAGGAGGGAATATGATCGCCTCCACCGTTTAGTATTTTTATCATGATCATGAGAGAGTCTGACTTGGTATCGGGGTTAATTTGAGCAAACCCGGATGTTGATGGGCACTTTGAGACTCCATCCTCGAGTTATAACTCAATGGGATGGTTATTATACTTATGATTATAAAATAGGTATAAAATATACTTGTTTTCTATAGTATATTGCTTGTACATGAAAATGAGATATCATATAACTTTGAATGGTGTAGAGTATTAAATGAATAAGCTGTTATTCTTCTTCCGGTAGTTTTATATCCGGACTTATACTAAGGTATATTATAGGTTCAAGTGAGATCTATTTATATAATGGTTCTTATATGTTGAAGTGAAAATGGTATTTAAAACTAGTGAAAGTTATGGTATATGAAAGGTAGTTTTATATAGAATCAAGGACTATATATATATCATATGGATGATTATATTAACTAAAAGCTTATGTAATAGCATACGGTATAACATATTATATCACACAAGGTAGGTGATAGTTATAAGGATTTAGAAGATGGGTTAAAGAGATTACTTAGGCGGGGTAGCTTAACTAGGTTGTTTAAAGGTACACAATAGGTGTGCACTATTAGAATTGGGGTGATGTGTATCTCATGAGAGCGCGATACCAGTTTAAATATGAGATATTTCATATTTTAAAATATGGCTTTTAAGCACTTGCTAAACCTTTTCAAAACTCGGGCTTTGGCCCGTTTCTATATTTTCCCTCTCTTGCTATATATATATATATATATATATATATAGGTGTCCAGACACAGGGACGCCTGGATGATGATTCCTTCGAGTCAGACGTTTGTTACAACAGCTGTGGATGCAAGTAGGTTTATTTTAGACGCTTCTATCCTTGTGATCTAGATAGGAGGCATTATAGAAATATTCGGGCCGATAACCAAATTGTATTCATTTACTCTTTTATCGCCTTTTAGTGAGGCATTTAATTTGGTTGTACTATGTTGTACCGAGTATTCGGTTATTTTATACCATCTCGGTTGTTGTATATAAAATGTGTGAATGTTTTGCTTGGTTGGTTTAATTAAAAAGATTAGTTAAAGAAACTTTGACACCATCGTAATAAGTTATTAGTAATTAAATTGGTTTTCGACAATGATGACAAGAATGAACCATATGAGATTCCTATTTTAATATGGTATAGGATTGATCACCCGGTATTTTATTAGGCACGGTGTCACAACATAGTTTTTAAAAAAATATTATTTTTTAAAACTATTTTTAAATTGTTTTTTTTTCTTTTTTTAAGTTTTTTTTTAAAACAAATGGCGGGTTATTATGGACTAAGTTAAGTTATATCACGGAGGAAAATTATCGTTGGATATATATGTTAGAATGTTATAAATGGTAGAATGTTAAATGGTAGAATGTTCAAACCTGATGAATGAAACAGGTGATGAAGGAAATAGGTGATGAAGCAGACGAGTCTCTTGTTATATATTTATAAAGTTGAGAAACCTACGTAGGTATACCTGATGAATGTTAATAAACCTACGTAGGTATATTTATAAAGTTGAGAATCCAAATTGTTTTGGACTCTCTAACTTAATAAGGGCACTTTAGTAACTTTAGTTGCATGTTTGACACCGAATAATTTTATACCACCTTAGAGGTTTTTTTATCCCATTCCTCATGGAATAAGGAGCTCACTTAGTATAACTTATTCCATCTCATATCCTATCCCAAACTATACCAAACATTGGATATGATATTTTAATCCAATATGACCCTCTTATACGACGCATCAAACGGGGCCTAAATAATTATATTACCTTTAAAATTAATTCAAAACACATTTTACCTTCAATTAAAACAAATATATTTTACCTTCAATTAAAAAAAATACATATGATAAAAATTAAAAATTTATATTTTCAATTAAAAAAACAATTTTTTTATTAAAAAAATGTTCTTAATAAGATTCTGTTTTAAATTTTTTAAAACTTTTTTTAACTGTTTTCAAAATGTAAATTTTATCTATTTTTTAATCAAAAAACTGTTTTTAAAAAGAAAAATTCGTTCTCTTAAAAAATTGTTTTCTTAACAATGTATTCTTTTTGTTTACAAAATTTATTTTTGGTTATAAATGTGAATTTGGAATGAATGAAAAAGGGTTGATGGGTTTAAGGGCATTATTCTCTTTGAATATTAAAATGGAGTGGGGGAAGAATGAGGGAGAGTGGGGATAATCGGACCCGAAAATAATTCTAACTAGTATCTATTACCAAACCAATTAATTTATAACATATTTTTTATCAAAAATACCCCGACTAGATTTGAAACTAGTGCGATATGCAGACGCTTTGTAATGTTTGTTGTACAATTTATATAATAAGAGTATTAAATTTTGACTTTGGCAAGCACATAAATATAGTCTAAGAAAAAATAATTGTATAAAATTTACATTAGATTGTGGCTTTTGAAAATGTTATAGAATGCTCTAAAATTTAATATTACATTGAGATCTCTCGATATGTAAAACTTTAAGTCGTTAAGAAACGAAATATAAACAGACATTAAGAGTGAGATAAATTCAATCTTTCAAAAAAACAAGTTATCCCACAAAATAGTTATACATACATGATCAACGTAATAAGGTAACTGTGCTAATAATTTCACCTAGAAGAATAGTAGAAGTTTAGGGTCCATTTGGTATTTTTCACTGGGCTAAAAGGTAAATGGAGAAATGTATTTTCATATACTTGGGATTTATGGTTTCGTTATTTCTATTCAAATTTGCATAATTATAGTGCGAGATTTATTCATAAATTTAAAAGAACATAAATTTAATTGCAAATATGTGAAAAAGCATTTCACCATTTTCAATATTATTGTGGTTAAAAATATTTTATGAAGACCCAACTAACCCTTCGTGAAGAATAAAACAATGAAAGAATACTTAATAATGTGAATATCAAATGTTTTTAATAGCAAAATTTAGGAAAAGCTATAAAATTGTATTGTTGTTGTAATACCCTATATTTTTAATGACTTTTAACATGAGATTAATTAGAATTAATTGTGTTATAATTGAAAATTAATCTGAATTGAAATATTACTCGAGAATAAATTAATATGTGATTTATGTTGAATATTACTTAGTGATTAAAGTAATATATATGATTATGACTTTACAATTGATTATGACCTTAGATAATTATCGCGAATTATGTGTACGATAATTATGGTAATTAAGCCGCGGCGCGCAATTGAGTCGTGTCAGGATTATATTTTAATGAAATAAAAGTGAATTATTATTATGTCATCCAAATGGTAATTTTGACTGCACCAAAGTGTCCAGATTCAAATAGTCAAAAAAGTCTACTTGGGTGTTTGATTTGGGTCTCGGGGCACTTTGGAACCGAAAGGACACGGTCATTTTACAAGGGAGGTGAATAGTAATTATGGAAATATGAGTTTATTTTATAAGTAAAGAAATTAGAGAGCTTAGATTCATTCACCAAAAATAAAAGGAAAAGGTTTAGGGGAGAGTAAAAGACTTTCAATGGGAGAAGAAAAGACTTTTCTAGGAAACCAAAGGACACCACCTTGCACCACCAAGAGAAACCACCACCACCACTGTCGAAAGTTGGCCGAAAACGAGAGGACCACCAGTAGAGTATCATACCCAATGGATCAGACCAACAATCTAAAGACAAGTGATTAATTATTACAATCTTAGCCTTTATATTGTCCATGTTAGGATAGTTAGAAAAATTCTGAAAAGTTGCATGAACAAAGATAAATTTGTGATAATTTTAAATGGATCATTGAAATGGATATTATCTAGGAGTGATCCCTTTTGATTATAGAATAAACTCCATGAATTTTATATTATCTTGTGAAGAAATTGTAATAACCCGAGGTATTGGAGACGAATATTTATTTATTTTGGGAGAAATAAATATTATTTTTAATTGGAGATTAATTAAATTGGCAATTGAGGTCAAATGTGGAGTCGTTAGATAGTGTGTCGAATGACAATTCTAAGGGTACCATTGTTTTCGGAAGGGTCGAAAAAATCAAAATGATTGTACTTGGGGTCTATTTAGGTTCTGAAATAGTTTAGGACCGTTTGACTCGAATTAAAGATACCGAGTCATTTAAAGTGTGTACTAGGATTTAAAGAGTGTATCTTGTGGGATAAGGCTTAAAAGCCACGTGAGAAGTGATTCTCACTTAAGAGAAAGGGAAAACCCTAGAAAGAGAGAGAAAAGGAGAAAGGAAGAAGAAAAATAGGAGAAAAGTGGAGATTTCAGGCCAATGCGAGATCTCAAGGCGGATTCAGACTCTACGAACCCGAGGCAAGTGATTAAACTTGCTAAATAATTTTTAATTATTGCATGATTTGTGGATTGAATTTTGGGTTTTAGGTTTAAATTGTTAAAAACCTAACTTTTGGGAAAAACCTTAGATTTGTAGTGTATAAAATGGATTTAAGGTTAGAAAATAGTTTATAAGTATTCTAGAATGAATATTAATGTTATGCATATGGTTGGGTTGAAGATTTGTGGTTAAATGCAATTATATTGGGGGTTGTTGAGAAGTTGGAGTGTGTAAAAATGGAGTTTGGCCGTGGTACCTGGTAGGGCCGGTCGACCGGGTACAGAGGTCCGGTCGACCGCGCCTCCAGAATTGGGCACACTGTCTTCGTTTATAGGCAAAATTAAGAAACGCGGTCAATCGCGGTTTGGGCACCGGTCGACCGGTCCCCTATTTTGGGTTCAAGTTTGAGAATTTAAGTTATCCCTTTTTTCTTTGGGTTTGTATGTATGGACTTCCATAATCAGAGTATCATAAAGGATTAAGTGATTATATAAGGGGATTATAGACTTTAGAATCATAAGACGATATCTGGGGCTAATTGATAAATAAATTTGATGGTGGGATATCTCTCTTATATGGGAAATAAGAGAAATAGTGATAAATGACTAAATGAAAATGTCAGGGAGTTTTAGTGATTGATTTTGAGAAGTGAGAATCTAAAAGAGTATATCAATTTGGTGGAAAATTCTCTAAGTATCGAGGTTAGTATTTGAGGAATGCCGATTGGAGATTTTGGTATTTTACTAAGGGGGGAAGCCCACTTTTATTTGGGATTTTATTTGGTGATAATAATAATTTCACGATCTGAGAATGAGAATAACTTAGAGATACCGGATCTTAGGATCCAATCCCAAATGGGATGACTTTAAAGGTTCATAAAATAAATTGAACCATATTATGGATGGAGAACCGCGTATGAAAATTGAGGTTTATTAGGATCTAGAATATCCTTAACTTGAATTGAATTTTGAGACAATTCATTATTAGAAGCGTCATGTGAGATTCAAGTGAGAATTAGTATAGAATATACTAAGTGGGGTTATTGTGCGAGAATTGACGATTACTGTATCAAAAGAGTGAGATAGACTAAATAATGATACTAATCTATTGCGCCTAAGAGCGTATAATGAAAATGAATATGTTGTTGCAGGTATACCTTATATAATGGTATATCTATATTACGTGGGATGTATGTATACCTTATATAATGCTGTATATACATGTTAAGCATACCCCCTCCTTGCTAGCATTGGGAAGTTTCATGCGTAGAGGGTGAGCATTCTGACTAGAAAAGCAGGATGTGGATATTCCCCAGGTCATAGTCGTCCATGGTGGTCAACAAATGACATATATATATATATATATATATATATATATATATATATATATATACATTATTTATTTTTGGGGTGAGAGGTCGTGGGTATGTGTCACTCTGACTTGTCGGTTAGGAGCTACGACCGCTTCCCGGATGTTGTGTGCATGAGTTGATCATGAGGTGGGTGTCGTTGAACCCCACCAGGTGGCCCCAATTTGCTACGTATATGGGCTGCTGGAAGATGATAGCATATGAGCCTGCGTCCTTCGAGTTATAGCTCGGTTGGATCGTTATTATTGCTTGTGTTTGTACTTGTGTATCAAGGGCATAATGGACCTCAACAACCTACATTGCCAGTATTAGTGTATCGAGGGGGTTCCTTATTTGGATTTCGCCTCGACGAGACGTCCCACGCACGAACTGCAGTGTAATGTTAGAACTTGGGGTTAAGTTTAGTCCTTAATGCTCATAATTATATATATATATCACATATCCCGACAATCGACAGTGCCAGGAGTAGTGTAATGGGGGGGGGGGGGGGGGGGGGGGTCCTTGTTTGGATTTCGCTTCGGCGAGACGTCCCATGCATGAAACGCCGTGTACAGTTGAGAACTGGGAATATTAATTAATTAAAATTGGATAATAATCATTTGGGTTACATGCATCTTGCATTGAGGGCATAATGAGCCCCGAGGATGGATACGACCAGGAGTAGTGTAACGGGGGGGGGGGGGGGGGGGGTTCCTTGTTTGGATTACGCTTCGGCGAGACGTCCCACGCACGAAACGCAGTGCCGTGTTGAGAATCGGGAGGAGTTTAGTCCTTAACTCTTGATGCTAATAACTCATATATAATAATTATATATATGGTTTCATGCGTTATATGGGCATCACTAGAATATAAAATTCTAGTAAAGGAGATTGTTGATGTATTGTGTTGACGTGGACATGATTGGATCATGTAACTTTATATGTTCAACAAATGAACATTATAAAGATAACTATAACTATTACATTAAAGTTAATGTATATGACTTATAAATTATGGAAAAAAATGTATTGGGAGATAGGTTAGATGATTTCGCTCAAATACTTCTTTTGGGTTTGAGTTAGGATCCTCTTACCTAAATAGAATCGGACATCCATTTGGAGATCACTTGCATACGTTTAGGGCGCGCTTTAGATGAGAGGTGAGTTGAACTATTATGGAGAGTTCGATTCCAACTAAATCATGTAATAATGCATTTTTAATTATTATGCATTTTAATACACATGCTATAAAACATTTTTCAAACTCGGGCTCTGACCCGTTTATATTTTTCCTTCTCCTTGTATATATTGTATTACTTCAGGTGTTCCTACGCAAGGAGGCCTTTATTGTTATCCATCCAGGGTATTTGTGGAGCTGTGGCAGTAGCGGACTGTTGCAGCATTTTGCTTTAGTCGATTCCTATCTTTGTACATCTAGATTAGGATTCAGTTTGTATATTGAGTTAGTATTCAAGTGTTGTAGATTAACACTTCCATATTTCATTTCTCAAATTATTGTATTGTCTGTTACCCGACAACATATTCGGGTATTTCATTGTTGAGATTTTGTTGTACAATGTATTGTAGTCTTTCATATTATTGGAGCATGCACAATTCACTCATCATAGTTAGATGTATATTTTTGGTTATGTGCATTATTGGTTTTGTTGTTGTTGTTAAATATAAAAGTTTTAAATTTTGACAATTCGCACTTAACGATTTCGGGTAGTTAGCCTTATATTATAGTGTTTAGTAGTTGATGTTGATACTTTGCCATCTGAGATATCTGGTTTATTATAGTATAGGGCTGGCCACCCGTTATTATTTGGAGCGGATTGTCATAGATGGTATCAGAGCATCAGGTTCTAGTGTCTTTAGGATCTGTGTGCGTTACTACGATCTTCCATAAGCGTTCTTGATGTAGAGCCTTATTATTAGGACGATTACATTCATACGTCCACATATTTCTATGATTCAAAAATATTTGAAAGGCGTTCTGATACAATTGTTCTTGTTTCATATGCCACCGAAGGGAGGTCGTTTAGCCAGGCAAAATAAAGGGAAACCCCAAATGCCTCAAAGGAACATGACTATGGATGATGTTGCCAATATTGTGGCACAAGCGGTCACTGCTACTATTTCTATGATGGCTCCGCAATCTTCCGTTCGAGCAGCCCCACCCCATTTAGGATTGTTTTTATGGGAGAGAGTGAAGGAAGATTTTAGTAAGGGGCATCCTCCCGAGTTTGCAGGGGGAGTTGATGCAATGGATGCAAGTCAATGGAAAAATAGTATATAGAGGCACCTTCGTATGGTTGAGTGTAGTGAGGTGAAGAAACAAATTTTAGTCACCTTTAGGTTATCAGGTGCAGCTCTTCAATGGTGGGAGTCTGTCACCACATCTGAACAGAGAGATACCTTACCCATAACAACGTTTTGGGTACTTTTTGATCGAAGGTATTTTCCTTCCCCTAATCGAGACATAAAGATTTTTCAAGGTAATAGAACAGTGGTGGAATATGAAGAATATTTTTCTATATGGGCAAAATTAGTACCTAATGAGGTAAATACGGAAGACCAATGTATATCGAAGTTTGTTCGAGGTTTAGATTGGAAAATCCGACAGCATTTGTTAGGGAGACCAAAGTTAATTTGTTTCGATGAGGTAGTGAATGCGGCACTATTAAAGTGTTATGAAAATTGTCATCATTCGTAAGAGGGTAAGAACTTTGGAGATTCGAGTTCATCAAGTAAGTTTGGAAAGGAGAGTGCCAGTAATTCGAGTGCGCCGAAAGGATTTGTGGGTAAGTGTTTCTTTTGTAAAGAAATAGGTCATAAAAAGAGAGATTTTCCTAAAAGAGGTAAAGGACCACAGTTTGATGAAATTTTGGAAGTGCAACCCCTACATCAGATTCGAGGTCGCTTTAGACCGGGGGACTACGTTTGGGAGCCCATTGATGAGGAAGGGAAATTGGACTAGAGATGGATGATGTAAGCTAAATTTCCTTTATAAATAGGATAATTACTAAAATGAGTTTTGGGGATATCGTATGTAAGATAATTTTGAAAGGGTAGAAATATAGCCCTATTATGTATGTAATGACCCTAAAAGGGAAATTTTGATCAAGATAGGCTCTTATTATATTATTTTGTAAAAAGGATAGATAATTTTGCAAGGTGCTCAAAAAGAGCTTTAAACCTTGTGGTAAATGTAAGTGTGGTTATGGTGATAAGTAGTAATGATAAAGCTACTTCTTTTTATATAGTCATGATAGTCTATTATAATTGTTGTATTCCAGATATGGATGTGCCTTATGAATGGCAATATATTGAAATGATGTGAGATGTTGTTTATGTATGAAAGTTTGATTTGTGGATTGATGGGACGCATGTAAAATTTTAGCTCATGAGTATGATAATATTTGTGATCTATATGTTATGTGTATGATGATTCAAAAGACCTTGTGTTGGACATAAGGCATTTTATAGTATATGTATATATAAACTATTTTCAAAGTAAACTATTTTTAAATAAAACTTTTATCGGCCTTCGGGCCCTTTCAAAATAATTTTCATAAAATTAAACTTTTCAAACCCTAGTCCGGATTTAACAAACTCTCAATCCCCGACGTCGTCACATAGTAGTGTATTGGGAGGGTTCCTTGTTTGGATTTCACATTTGCTAGACGCCCCCCGCACAAAATTGGCGATTGTCAGGAATTGAGAGGAGTTATTTCTTCAGACCATTCAAAATTTTTACACTATTAAAATTTTAATATTACTTATATTGTTGGAATTGTGGTATTTTTGGGGGCAAATAAAGCCTCATTATGATTGTTGTGAGCATAAAGCTCAAATATAAAGGGTGTATGGGCGCCCTTTGATGTGGAAATTGGTTTTATATAACTCTTAATCAACTTAAAAATAAATTTAAAATAAATTCGTCGTGGGAAGTTAGAAGTTTGGAGATAGGATTAGCAAGATTACGTATAGTAGGAATAGTTGAGCTTTGGAGAATTAGGCTTAGCTAAATTTCGCGGACGAAATTTTTGTAAGTGGGGAAGTTTGTAATAACCCGAGGTCTTGGAGATGAATATTTATTTATTTTGGGAGAAATAAATATTATTTTTAATTGGAGATTAATTAAATTGGCAATTGAGGTCAAATGTGGAGTCATTAGATAGTGTGTCGAATGGCAATTCTGAGGGTACCATTTTTTTCGGAAGGGTCGAGAAAGTCGAAATGACTGTACTTGGGGTCTATTTAGGTTCTAAAATAGTTTAAGACCGTTTGACTCGAATTAAAGATACCGAGTCATTTAAAGTGTGTACTAGCATTTAAAAAGTGTATCTTGTGGGATAAGGGTTAAAAGCCGCGTGGGAAGTCATTCTTACTTAAGAGAAAGGGAAAACCCTAGAAAGAGAGAGAAAAGGAGAAAGGAAGAAGAAAAAGAGGAGAAAAGTGGAGATTTCTGGCCAATGCGAGATCTCAAGGCAGATTCAGACCCTACGAAATCGAGGCAAGTGATTAAACTTGCAAAATAATTGTTGTGTACCAATTATTGCATGATTTGTGGATTGAATTTTGGGTTTTAGGTTTAAATTGTTAAAAACCTAACTTTTGGGAAAATCCTTAGATTTGTAGTGTATAAAATGGATTTAAGGTTAGAAATTAGTTTATAAGTATTCTAGAATGAATATTAATGTTATGAATATGGTTGGGTTGAAGATTCGTGGTTAAATGTAATTATATTGGGGGTTTTTGAGAAGTTGGAGTATGTAAAAATGGAGTTTGGCCGTGGTACCTGGTAGGGCCGGTCGACCGGGTACAGAGGGCCGGTCGATCGCGCCTCCAGAATTGGGCACACTGTCTTCGTTTATAGGCAAAATTAAGAAACACGGTCGACCGTGGTTTGGGCACCGGTCGACCGGTCCCCTGTTTTGGGTTCAAGTGTGAGAATTTAAGTTATCCCCTTTTTCTTTGGGTTTGTATGTATCGACTTCCATAATCAGAGTATCATAAAGGATTAAGTGATTATATTAGGGGATTATAGACTTTAGAATCATAAGACGATATATGGGGATAATTGATAAATAAAGGTGATGGTGGGATATCTCTCTTATATGGGAAATAAGAGAAATAGTGATAAATGACTAAATGAAAATGTCAGGGAGTTTTAGTGATTGATTTTGAGAAGTGAGAATCTAAAAGAGTATATCAATTTGTTGGAAAATCCTCTAAGTATCGAGGTTAGTATTTGAGGAATACTGATTGGAGATTTTGGTATTTTACTAAGTGGGGAAGCCCACTTTTATTTGGGATTTTATTTGGTGATAATAATAATTTCACGATCTAAGAATGAGAATAACTTAGAGATACCGGATCTTAGGATCCAATCCCAAATGGGATGACTTTAAAGGTTCATTAAATAAATTGAACCATATTATGGATGGAGAACCGCGTATGCAAATTGAGGTTTATTAGGATCTAGAATATCCTTAACTTGAATTGAATTTTGAGACAATTCATTATTAGAAGCGTCATGTGAGCTTCAAGTGAGAATTAGTATAGCATATACTAAGTGGGGTTATTGTGCGAGAATTTACGGTTAGTGTATCAAAAGAGAGAGATATACTAAATAATGATATTAATCTATTGCGCCTAAGAGCGTATAATGAAAATGAATATGTTGTTACAGGTATACCTTATATAATGGTATATCTATATTATGTGGGATGTATGTATACCTTATATGATGGTGTATATACATGTTAAGCATACCCCCTCCTTGCTATCATTGGGAAGTTTCGTGTGTAGAGGGTGAGCATTCTGACTAGAAAAGCAGGATGTGGATATTCCCCAGGTCATAGTAGTCCATGGCGGTCAGCAAATGACATATATATATACATTATTTATTTTGGGGGTGAGAGGTCGTGGGTATGTGTCGCTCTCACTTGCCGGATAGGAGCTATGACCGCTTCCCGGACGTTGTGTGCGTGAGTTGATCACGAGGTGGGTGTCATTGAACCCCACCAGGTGGTCCCAGTTTGCTATGTATATGGGCTGCTGGAAGATGATAGCATGTGAGCTTGCGTCCTTCGAGTTATATCTCGATTGGATGGTTATTATTTCTTGTGTTTGTACTTGGGTATCAAGGGCATAATGGACCTCAACGACCTACATTGCCAGTATTAGTGTATCGGGGGGGTTCCTTGTTTGGATTTCGCCTCGGCGAGACGTCCAACGCACGAACCGCAGTGTAATGTTAGAACTTGGGGATAAGTTTAGTCCTTAATGCTCATAATTATATATATATATATATATATATATATATATATATATATATATATATATATCTATATATATATATATCTATATAATAAAGCAGGAGGGTGTTTTTACTATTCATGCCATGTCATACAACAAAGGAGGGAAGATTCATGCCACATCATATAAAACTCATGACATGGCAAAGGAGTTTTGTATCTATCTTTGTATCTTATCTTTGTCAACATCGGATTTGAAAATGGGTTTGAATCTGACGGTCGTAAATGATGTAAATTTGAAAATATTATGGGGACAAGGGGGTCATTTACACCTCTGATCAGCACATGACTCGAGGTCAGAGCACAAGGCTCGAAAGTCTCTCTCCATCACTCATTTTATGTCCCGTCTCTCTGCACTCCTTTGAGATGCCAACCCTTCACTCCACCTCCATTTGAAACATCCCACTCCTAAAACCCTTCTCTCTCTCAGAGACTACCTTGGCCACTTGAACCGAACCTCAACACATTTTCTCTCCGACACTACCATGACCACTTGAACCGAACCTCAACACAAAGAAAATGTGGGGTTTTGTTTCAGATCATATCTCCGGTGAAGAAGTGGAGAAGATGGCCATGATTGGTTATTGACGTTCGATTTTTCGGAGCTCAGTTTCTTCCTTGTGGCTGATGGGTAAAAGGATTGTTGCTGCTTTCTGGGTGTTTATCACAGGTTGAACCCGATTGGGTTTAGGTGGTGTTGGGTTTGGTACTCGATTCCTTCCCATTTTGTCTCGCCTTTGTTAATCAAAATGTCCCTCATAGTTATGTTTGTTTTCCCCATTTTTTGAGATCTCGGTTTTACATTATGTTTGTTTTCCCCATTTTTTTCAGAGATCTAACCACCATTCATCACATCAAAGCAAAGTGTGCAGTGGTATGATTTTTTATTTGTAAATGTGACTAACATTTTTGTTTTCTTATTTTACTTAATGAAATCTAACCACCATTCATCACATCAAAGCAAAGTGTGCAGTGGTATGATTTTTTATTTGTAAATGTGACTAACATTTTTGTTTTCTTATTTTACTTAATGAACTTGGCTTTCTTCGTGACATTTCAATTTATATTCATTGATATGCATTTTCTGATTGATTTGTGTTTTTATTATTATTTTTTCCAGGAAACAAAGTCGTATAGAGTTTCCAGTTATTTAGGGCGGGGATAGTGGATACAAAGCGGTAGGAAGGAACTTCTAAAGGTGGGAATATTGGGTCTTCCTGTAAATATGCAAGACTTCAACACTTAATTTTTTATACATTTAGAAGTTGTTTTTTAGTTCAGTTTTCCTTAAAGCTTTGATTTGTCAGTTTATTCCAAGGTGTACATTGCTTTAACATTATTAAATGTACCATTTTGTTCAAAATCATTGAATTCATCTGACCATCTCATTTGCTCAAATTATTTCTAATTATTTATCAAAAGACATGTGAAAAAATTGTTTATCTTAATTCTTTTATCTGATTCCAAGTCATGAAACAAGAGGTGATCTGATTACATAGAAACTCAGGGGATTTGTTCAGTTATTTTTTCTGAATCTTTTTCAGTTCTATAAAACTGAGTTCTCAGTTGGATCTGTGACTAAATAAGAGTTAACCGAGTTCTCAATTTGATTGCTTATTATATTTTATGCGTATATGTAATGTCTGTGTGTTCCAATTTTGAAGTATCAATAGCCAATTAGTTATTCACTCTTTGAATTTTGAAGAGTTAACTGAGTTCCCTGTTTGATTGCTAAGTCATTCACTCTTTGTATTTTCGGATTTTGAAGTAACAACACAGTTAGTTAGTGCATTTAAATTGTTTTATTTTGAAAGTTCTTAAACTCTAATTTATGTATATTCACAGTGAGTTGGTCATTCAGCGCAATAGTTTGTGTTATAATGTGTAATTGGGTATTTGTGTTTGTGTGTGTTATAAACTAAAGTATATGCATATTAGGTAAGAATAAAAAGCTCTAGAGGTAATATAAATAAAATCAACTCAAGTTTTTGTTATGAACTCTAGACAAACACTCTCTGGAGTTTCTTTTGTTGCGTGAGTATGTGTAATAAACAACTTTAGAACTGCACATCTGTAGTGATCTTTAAGCTGCGCGACTGTGTTATAACAGCTCTAGAACTGCACATATGTACACCTTTTGCTGCGTGAGTTTGTGTAGTTGTTACA
Source organism: Sambucus nigra (assembly GCA_949130495.1). Lineage (NCBI taxonomy): Eukaryota > Viridiplantae > Streptophyta > Magnoliopsida > Dipsacales > Adoxaceae > Sambucus > Sambucus nigra. The sequence goes on from OX422213.1 coordinate 57,347,577, forward strand.
TGAAAGTTCTTAGAATAGAAATGATCACATAACTACATAATATTAACATAACCTGCTATTTTTTTTTCAGTCTGGCAAGTGAATGAGAAGCAGGACTGCTTTTTTATTTTTTGCCTTTAAGCTACAACTGATGGCCCTGCTATTTTTTTTTTGCCTTCAATATATACCCTGCTATTTATTTTTACCTTCAAGGTACAACTTATGCCCCAGAACCTATAATGTTACATCTGGAATGTTTGTCCTTGGGTGTAAGCCCCAAAACTGAAGCTGTGGCTGCCAGGTGATTGCCGAACCTTTACGGTCTGCCAGCCCGAGAACTGTTGTTGTGGCTCTCATCTGGAATGTTTATGTTTGGTGCTAGCTCGATAACTGGCACATTATAATTTTATTCTCTCTTGGCAAAACTGAAATGTTTTTTAAGATTCAGAGTGTTGATATGGACAAATATAGTTTTATGTAAATTTGAGAGAGAGAGAGGAGGGGTGGGGGTGGCATAGGGAATTTCATGGGACCTATGATTTTGGTTTGTGCAACTTAATAAACTCTTTATATGGAGTTCCCTATTTGATGAGCACATGTACACTACACCTTTCTGAATCTCTATTTTTTTTTCTAATTAAATATCAGATACATGTATTGTTGTAGTAGATGTATTTGTGTTGAACCCTACAATCAAGAATCACTGAAGTTGCAAATTTTATAGGCAGGTGACTTTATATATGTTTGCATATTTCTTCATTTGTTTTAATTGTTAGCCGTTGAATTCTGACTTTATATAGGCAGGTGACTTTAGAAATCTTGAATGCGACTTCCGATTGCTATGAATCGGTAAGTCCAGTATTTAGCTTTCGTGCATAGGGAAAGTGATTAAATATGAAAACGATTGAGAGTTTAAGCTTTTGGTGTAAAGGTTTAATTTGTAAACTGCAATCGACATTGTGATTTTCCTTCATTTTGTTATTATTTTAATCTATATATAAAATACTAACTCACATAGACTATTAATGAGTAAAAAAATTGAAATGAACATGACCCTACGTTCATGTAAGTAAATATTTTTATAAAACGAATATGACACAAAGTATTCGGAATTCGAATCTCTTTATAAAATTTGGTTTAGTAAAGTTTGAAATGTTATCATAGTACAAGGGCAACTCATAATGGCAGGAAGGTTTATAAAATTTGGTTCAATAAAGTTTGAAATGCTATAATAAAAAAAATACTAACTGCAAATTTAAATTAGATGTTTCTAGAACACAAAATGCACAATATTAACATCGTAACCATGTTATTCGTGTCATCAACATGGGTTAAACCTAGCAATGACGAATAAGTGTAGCATGGGATGATCAACGATGTTTATATTTTCACTATTTGCGACACGTTTAAATTACAATTTATCGCGGGAACAAATTTAGCGTCGTGCCATCGGCACGGGTACAAAATATTACGGGAACAAATTTAGAGCCGTGCCATCGGCACGGGTACACCCTAGTATATATATATATCACCTATCCCGACAATCGACAGTACCAGGAGTAGTGTAATGGGGGGTTTCCTTGTTTTGATTTTTCTTTGGCGAGACGTCCCATGCATGAAACGCCGTGTACTGTTGAGAACTGGGAATATTAATTAATTAAATTTAGATAATAATCATTTGGGTTACATGCATCTTGCATTGAGGGCATAATGAGCCTCGAGGATCGATACAACCAGGAGTAGTGTAACAGGGGGGGGGGTTCCTTGTTTGTATTTCGCTTCGGCCAGACTTCCCACGCACGAAACGCAGTGCCATGTTGAGAATCGGGAGGAGTTTAGTCCTTAAATCTTGATTCTAATAACTCATATATAATAATTATATATATGGTTTCATGCATTATATGGGCATCACTAGAATATAAAATTCTAGTAAAGGAGATTGTTGATGTATTGTGTTGATGTGGACATGATTGGATCATGTAACTTTATATGTTCAACAAATGAACATTATAAAGATAACTATAACTATTACATTAAAGTTAATGTATATGACTTATAAATTATGGAAACAAATGTATTGGGAGATAGGTTAGATGATTTCGCTTAAATACTTCTTTTGGGTTTAAGTTAGGATCCTCTTACCTACATAGAATCGAACATCCATTTGGAGATCATGTGCATACATTTAGGGCGCCCTTTAGATGAGAGGTGAGTTGAACTATTGTGGAGAGTTCGATTCCAACTAAATCATGTAATAATGCATTTATAATTATTATTAATTTTAATACACTTGCTATAAAACGTTTTTCAAATTCGGGCTCTGACCCGTTTATATTTTTCCTTCTCCATGTATATATTGTATTACTTCAGGTGTTCCTTCGCAAGGACGCCTTTGATGTTATCCATCCAGGGTATTTGTGGACCTGTGGCAGTAGAGGACTATTGCGGCACTTTGCTTTAGTCGATTTCTACTTTGTACATCTAGATTAGGATTCAGTTTGTATATTGAGTTAGTATTCAAGTGTTGTAGATTAACACTTACATATTTCATTTCTCAAATTATTGTATTGTCTGTTACCCGACAGCATATTCGGGTATTTCATTGTTGAGATTTTGTTGTACAATGTATTGTACTCTTTCATATTATTGGAGCATGCACATTTCACTCATCATAGTTAGATGTATATTGTTGGTTATGTGCATTATTGGTTTTGTTGTTGTTGTTAAATATAAAAGTTTTAAATTTTGACAATTCGCACTTAACGATTTCGGGTAGTTAGCCATATATTATAGTGTTTAGTAGTTGATGTTGAGGCTGTGCCATCTGAGATACCTGGTTTATTATAATATAGGGCTGGCCACCCGTTATTATTTGGAGCGGGTTGTCATAGAAATCTGGGATTTACACTCTTATTGAGGATAAAGTGAAAAAATTGAGATTCTTGAGAATAAAATGGATTTTGAGTAAATTGATTCATGTTAATGATGTTTAAATGATTTTGGTTACTTTAGAACTTATTCATATATAATGTTATATGATCTAAATATCACGAGATTAAATTGGGAATCATTTGTTGAAGAAAAATTGGAGTTTATATGATGTTCATTGATAAATATAAAAATATGAGTTTTTTGGAAATAGTATGTTTTAAATCCAACCTTCTTGATGATTTTAGATGGTTTGATTATTAGAAATCATTAATATATCTTGGTTTATCATATAGAATGAATATTTGGCAGTTTAGGATTACATTATAGAGGTTTTGATGATTAAAAAGTTTGAAACCTGTAGGAAAAACAATGTAGTAAACTAGGTAATATCTGGTCGATCGATCGATCGACTCCCCTAAAAAATGTGATATTGTTCCTTTTTAATTTTTGATTCTATCCCAAGTTTGAGAAATCTTTTGTGTGATTTGTTGAACATATTGGGACATATAGAAGGGTAGTAGGATATACTTAAGATCGGAAAATATTATTTTTGTGATTTTTGAATGAGGGGAAATTAACGAGTATTAATTAAATGAGTTATTATCGAGACCTATGTTACTTGGGATTTAAATTGGGTAAATGATAATTTAAGGTTAGGACCAGTAGTAAGAGAGTTATTATTTACCGATAGAACCTTAGGAATAGGTGGGATTAACCCTAAGAGATAGAATGAATGGTTAAGAATGAATTAATGGTTATCGAGAATTAACCTAATTAGAGATGAGCTTAATTCATTAAATTTTAGAAGTTGTGATGACATGGACAAGTAGGTGTATACATTTACCTACTGAATTAGGTTGAGGAATATTTATTTAATCTTTGAGTAATAAGTAAGGCTCGGGAATATAAAATAAATATGTAAAGTCATAATCTTTAATATGTAGGATTTGATAGATAAAAATACTATGTATGGGAATTATCATATGGTTGTGTGAATGCCTTATGGATGTAATATTTATATAGGTGTGATGAATACCTATACTATTATTTGTATTTATGACATACCTACGTTTCTTGCTGTCGGGGTGGAGTTTTTGCGTCGTGGACGGTCTTATGCTTTGCGCCCAATTGGAAGGATTTTAGATTCGTACCCTGAGCATAGGGCCTTGGACATGTGCTATCGGTGTAGTGATAGTTTTGACGATTGAATAGGGGTGTAGGTATGTGCGTGACCCATTTGGTTGGGGAGTATGCTCGTCTCCAATATATTTGTGTTATGACATGATTCGTGAGAGATGCCGAATCAATAGTCCTCTATATAGTGACATTATGTATGAGGACAAGATAACCGAGTATGCATGCACCACAGCTGTGACTGGGGAGGTGCCGTATTAGCAGGTATATAATTAATGTGATATTATATATATAAACTGTGATGTAATGTACTATGTGACATTGTAGATATAGAGATGTAATCTTCTGTGTGAAATTGTAGATTAAAAATATAAACCGTGTTTTAATCTACTATGTAATGTTATAGGTAGAAGTAAATAATAAAATATGAATTGAATTAAGTTAGTGAACACTTAATTCCAAGGTTGTAACAAGACTAGTTCATATTAAAGAGAAACGAATATGAATAATTAATATACGTATTATATGGGAAATACGGGAATATGATATGTGTTAGAATCATGGTGATAGTAAGGCTAGTTATGAAGGAACCTTAATTAGGAAGATAATAAGATACGATAGGTGTGCACTCTGATAAGAGGTGAGAATTCTCAAAAGAGAGCCCAAGAACTAACATGTACATAATAAATGCTTAATTGTAATTGTTAAGCACTTGCTATTTTAAAAATCTTTTACAATCGGGCTCTGACCTGTTTCCTTGCATATTCTCTTCTCTACTATATCTTGTACATCAGGTATCCAGAAACAGGGATGCCCAACATAGATTATTGATGTTCTGATGGATTATAGCTACTAGCAGAGATGCGGATTTTGTTTAGACGCTTCCTTTCTATTGATTCACTCACCTGTAGCGTCTACTTCATTTAAGGCTTGCTTCCCAGGATTCTAGAGGTTGTAATTATTTATGCAAGCATTGTGGATATCAATTTCATTTAGTGTAAATGATATAATTAACTCTAAATTTATTCCAGTCACATATATTTTTATTGTAGTTAATTCAGTTGTGATGTGTTGTTGCATATTATTATTCTGTGTCGTGGAATGGTTTTAATTAAATTAAAAATGGAAAAAATATTTTTGACACTTAGCTAAATTAATTATTAGGTGATTAATAAAGAAATTATTTTCGACAGTGATGTTGCGAATGAAGCAACTGTATATTCCGATTTAATTAAATGAAGGGCTGATCACCCGATATTTAATTAGGCGGGTTGTTACAGCTAGTATCAGAGCAACATGTTCTAGTGTCCTTAGGATCTGTGCGGCTTACTACATTTCAACATAACGTTCTTTGATGTAGAGCCCTATTATTAGGATGTTTAATTCTTCTGCATATTTCGACTTACGTTCTCGAGCCATGAAGTATGTGAGATGTAATGCTTATACGAGTTCGGTCGGGCATCGTGCGCCAAACACATTGGGACGAATAGAAAGAGATGTTAAAAGGACAGTAGGAGGAAGACTCAACCAAAGATTTAGGGTATTTTGGAAAATGGTGTTTTATATAGAAACCATCATAATTGTTGATTGGCCTGAGAACATTAAGGGAGTCGCTTGGGAGCTGTAGTTTCCCAAGAACCATCATAGTTGATGGTTGTGCCGTTCTTAACTAACCCAACACTATGTTAAAGGTGAGGGAGTCGGAAGGACTCTTGTGAAGGAAGAAATTCAAAGACAATTATGAAGGGTGAAGTGTAGTAACACCCAGGATTTGAAAATTTTCTAGTAAAATTTGTCTTGGAGGAACAAACTTAAGTGATGAGAGTCAGACATCACATATAAAGAACATGTATGAACATGGAATAAGAATTTTAGGTACGGTTCGATAGTGAAATCGTTCATTTGATGTTTTAACCAGGATATGAATGGAATTTTGAAACTTATCTCTTATGGGAAAGAAAGAGAGACGTAACTTGTTTAACAAACTCCTTACCCCAGGAAGAGTGGGGCACATAGAAGATATATAGAGTTCATTATGTGAAAGGACTCGTGAGTGAAATACTTTAATGTGATTGGAAATCTAATGAAGATGACTAGGACTAATGTCACCAAAAAATTTGAGGATGCTTCCAAATGCAGGGGAGCTAGAAGGGTTAGGAAACCTAGCCGAAGGAAACAAGATTGAATTAAATATTGTTAATAAAACATCACCGGAAGGTATACCCAGTAAGGGACCCATTTAAAGTGACATGATTAAACCCCTACTTAGTGGCAATGAAATCATCCAAGACTAGGGTAGTCGACAATGTATCCCATAGGACCCGTAGAGCCAAAAGAATAATGGGAATAAAAATTGGGAGCTAAGATTGATAGGTCCAAGAGGAAGATGTCCAAATGGTCAGTAATAAGGAAATAATAAGGGAAATTACCCTATGTGTAGAGAGAGAGAGACTACTAAGTGTTAAATGTGTCCACATTGAGTAATGAGACCGATAAATTTTAGGAATAGTAAACCATACCAATTAGGCATAACAACTGGAGGAGTGAGACTTATAGGGGAGTAATTGGGTCAAGATAATTAGGCCCAGTAAATTTACAACCCAAGAGTGGTAGGTTTAATAAGGACTAGTGGAGTCCTTAGTAATTGTAGCATGCCGTATATCAAGGTCGACGGGGTCCAAGAAGAAAAAAAAGGAGGTTGGGAAGCCCATAATTGAGGCCTAGATATACTGGGCCAACATTTCAATAATGGGTGTGTAACCACATGAGTGAATAATTTGTCCACAATGGGTGAGTAAAACTATAGGATGCAATTCTAGATGTATAATGGGTGCAAGTGATCGTGAGTTATTTTGACCGTGAGAAGTGCATGTAAGGACCCTACGTGATCAGGAGAGACTGCTAATGTTGTATTTCATCCTTGTGAATAAAGGATTCATTCTAGTAATGTGGTGTGTCACAACAGACATATATAAAAATTGAGAACCCTAAATTCACGTGCGAGTCAAGGTTAGTGGGAACGATAATTTTAACAGTCTAGTTATAAAAGTATTTCTCGTCGATAGCAGGACTTTTTGGTGTCACCCGTGAGTGAACCGAGTGGGTCCTAAGAGCATATTTTGTTATTATAATTTTCTATTGCTTTGAGTTAGCATAATATAACTCATTATAATAATATGCTGTGATAAATTACCAAATGTTTAAACGATAGTAGATTGAGTGAAAAGACTATGGTGCTGGATACTCCGGGGAGAGTAAAATTAATTTTATGCGGTGCCAACTGAAATAGGGTTGGGCCTATATTTTATGATATCATAGACCTTAGTGAAAATGTTGTCTAGTTATATCTGTGCGTAGAAATTTATTTTACTGATGTGACTCAGGATATATATTATGTTTTTATCGAACAGTGAGAAATAGCTCATTATATATAGTGCCGAGAATTTAGGATAGTGAGAGCATCATGGTTTATGTTATTTTTAGGGATATATAAGCATGGACTAGTAGATTTTTATGTCAACATACAAATTATGGGAAGTTAAAAATTATGGACTGAGGGCCATTACGGATCTCGACGAGTGACTATGTTAAGTAGTAGTGTATCAAGGGGTTCCTTCTTTGTATTTTACTTTGCAAGACATCCCACGCATGAAACTAGCGAACGTCGGGAGTGGGAGAGAAGTTTGGTCGATAGTACATAAGTTCGTACCTTAGTCATTTTAAATATAGAAACATAAATTTAGAGTTGATAATACTATTATGACTTAAGAGTCGCGTAGTCTTAGTAACATTAAGAATGAAACAATGATGCCACTAATAGAGTGATTAAGTTATGACTAGTTGGGTGATTGAGTGCACCCCTACCATATCAGTATGCCAAGTGAGCGAAAATTGATTTAAGGAGAGTATATGTTATTTTTATAATGATGCGAGAAATATAAGGTGTATGGGTGAGATATGGGATAATGAAAATAAATATAGAGGTTTAGATATCGAGACTTGAATGTCTGGTCATTTATGACGATTAGAAATATAGTCGATAGAATAACAAATGTATCACACTATACATGAATATGGTAATAGGATTTAAATGAAGATATGCTTGGCCAGATTCCTCTTGTAGTGGGCCACCTGCCTATTGGAATTAGGGTGGACCATTCGAAACCAGCAGAGGTTTATCCAACCGTTAGGTATTTCTAAGTAGTATTGGGAGAGTATTCGTAAGGATTTTGTCATAAAGATGGTTACGATCCATATGGATGATAGTGGATCAGTTGACTATAGTAGATCACGTTATTCCAGTTAGGGTTGATCATACTAAGAGACAATATGCGTTTATCTTATATAACCGAGATAATGAGGTTACATAGGGTACCGTTTAATATTGTGTCCAATTAGGATGAGACTTTATCTCCCGATTTCGGAAGAATTTTCATGAGGCATGGGTACCGAGTTATGATTGGGTATGATCTATCATCCACAGAATAATGGGCAGACTAAGCGAACAAATCTAATTTTGGAAGATAAATTATGTTAGTACCCTTGAATCTTAAGGGAGGATGAGAGACGTACGTTACACTAGTGAAGTTGGTGTACCATAACTCTTATAAGTTTACTGTTGGGCATGGTGCTAGTTGAAGTATGGTACGGGAAGTCTTATTATTTCTCTTACTTGTGGGATAAAAGTGAGGAACTAGAAACTATTGCAAATCGTAGAGATGATTTGAAATTGTGTGTAAAATATGTACTGCACAATTGACCTACTTGTGTATGATAATCGCAAGATGAGATGGTATTTATCTAAAGAACGGTTAATCTATTTAAGTGCATATAGTAGAAGGCTGGATAGTGAATATCTAGAATAAAGTATAAGTAATGAAACTTAAACTGTAAGGCTTTGACAAGAACCTACGTGAGAGGGTAACCTGGGGTTAAAATGATCATAAGTGAGGTATTCGTTATTGGGAGTTTTCGATAGTATACTGTATGGGAGGTACAGAGTAGTCTACTTAGTAACGCAAGTATGTTATGCACAATACTTATCAAGAATTGTTCTTGCCTGCTATACTTTTGTTTTCCGAATTTCGGGACGAAATTCCGTTATAAGGAGGGATGTATGTAATACCCTGTATTTTTAATGACTTTTAAAATGGAATTAATTAGAATTAATTATGTTTTAATTGAAAATTAATTCGAATTTAAATATTACTCGAGAATAAAGTAATACGTGATTTATGTTGAATATTACTTAGTGATCAAAGTAATATATATGATTATGACTTTACAATTGATTATGGCCTTATATAATTATCGCGAATTATGTGTATGATAATTATGGTAATTAAGTTGGGACACACATTTGAGTCGTGCCGAGATTATATTTTAATGAAATAAAAGTGAATTATTATTATGTCATCCAAATGGTCATTTTGACTACGTCAAAGTGTCCAAAAGGGTTCAAATAGTCGAAAAAGTCTACTTGGGTGTTTGATTTGGGTCTCGGGGCACTTTGGAACCGAAAGGACACCCCGGAGGGGTATTTCAGTCATTTTACAAGGGAGGTGAATAGTAACTACAAAAATATGAGTTTATTTTATAAGTAAAGAGATTATAGAGCTTAGGTTCATTCACCAAAAATAAGAGGAAAAGGCTTAAGGGAGATTTAGAGACTTTCTATGGGAGAAGAAAAGACTTTTTTAGGAAACCAAAGGACAACCACCTTGCACCACCAAGAGCCAGCTCCACCACTGCCGGAAGTTAGATGAAAAAAGTGAGGACCACCAGTAGAGTATCATCCCTAATGGATCAGACCTAAAATTTAAAGGCAAGTGATTAATCATTGCAATCATAGACTTTATATTGTTCATGCTAGGATAGTTAGGAAAATTCTGAAAAGTTGCATGACCAAAGATAAATTTGTGATAATTTTAAATGGATCTTTGAAATGGATATTATCTAGGAGTGATCCCTTTGGATTATAGAATAAGCTCCATGAATTTCATATAATCTTGTGAAGAAATCTGGGATTTGCACTCTTATTGATAATAAAGTAAAAGATTAGAGATTCTTGATAATAAAATGGATTTTGAGTAAATTGATTCATGTTAATGAAGTTTACATGATTTTGGTTAGGTTGAAACTTATCCATATATAATGGTATATGATCTGAGCATCACGAGATAAAATTGGGAATCATTTGGTGAAGAAAAATTGGAGTTTATATGATGTTCACGGATAAATATAGAAATATGAGTTTTCAGGAAATAGTATGTTTTAAATCCAACCTTTTTGATGATTTTAGATTGTTTGATTAGTAGAAATCATTTATATATCTTGGTTTATCATATGGAATGAATATTGGGGAGTTTAGGATTATTTGATAAAGGTTTTGATGATTAAAAAGTATGAAACCCATAGGAAAAACAATGCAGTAAACTGGGCAATATCTGGTCGATCAATCGATCGACTGATCGATTGATCGACTAGGAACAATCGATCGATTGAATCCCATGGAAAATGTGATTTTGTTCCTTTTTAACTTTTGATTCAATCGAAACTTTGAGAAATCTTTGGTGATGATTTATTGAACATATTGGGACTTAAAGAAGGGAAGTAGGATATACCTAAGACAAAAAAATATTATTTTTGGGTTTTTTGTATGAGGGAAAATTAACGAGCGTTAATTAAATGAGTTATTGTTGAGACCTATGTTACATGGGATTTAAATTGGATAAATGATAATTTAAATTTGGGACCAGTAGTAAGAGAGTTATTATTTACCGTTATAACCTTAGGAATAGGTGGGATAACTACACCACAACTGGCGATTTGTCATGACCAAAATCCCTGACCAAAGTTGTGGGTCACGGACTTGGGCCATGACCATTTCGGGCTTGACCATTTTTGTGGGTCACAGCCCAAGTCCTTGACCAAAAAATGGTCACGGCCGAGAGGGGTCACGGAAAATGGTCGCGGACTTGGGTCATGACCTATGTCATGACCCTCATCCGTGACCCACAACCGTGATAAATTGGTCGCGGCCAAAGTCCACGACCCACGATCGTGACAAAAAAATTGGTCGCAGCCCTAATCCGTGACCCACAACTGTGCCAAATTGGTCGCGGCCAAAGTTCGCGACCCACGATCGTGACAAACAAATACAAAAAAATCGATCATGGCCCAAGTCCGTGACCCACAACCGTGACAAAAAAAATAAAAAATGGTCGCGGACCAAGTCCGTGACCAACAACCGTGACCAAAAAAAATACAAAATGGTCGCAGCCCAACTCCGCGACCATGTTTATGCGTGGCGAAAAGAATAAAAATGGTCATGGACAAAGTCCATGACCATATTTAACTTTAATTTTAAAAAAATGTATTTTTTTGGTCCAATCCTAAAATTGGGGATCCTGTGAGTGCACCGTCGGTTGCTACGTGTAACATTTGACGCGTACGAGGTGTTACAAATATTTATTATTGGCAAAACAATAAAAAACAATAAAAAATTACGAATCAAGAACGTTGTTAATAAACAAATATATATACAAACTTAAAAATATTACACGTCTTAATAATTCACAGATAAAAAAAAATTTGGACAGAGTTTCCTCTATTTTTTTGACATTTCAAAACCAGTAAATGTAAAACCTGCTTATTATAAAGCCCGCATGGCCATAAAATTCAACAATCAAATTATAAAAGCCCGCACGGCCATAAAACTAAACAATAAAAGCCCGCACGGCTGTAACACAAAAAACAAAATCCTGAATGTCCACAACATATAAACAATCTTCATGTTGTAAACCGTTGCCTCCTTCATTTGATCCGCGTGCAAAAATCCTACAAATGGTAGGATACATTAAAAAAAAATATTAGTAACCAAGTAGTTTTACAAAAAAATTAATCAAGCTGAAAAATTGCATATATGAGTTAAAATTATCAACATATTAATATTTTTAAGCCTAAGTCTAGAAATATGCAAATTACCGTCGTATTCTCAAACCGAAAGTCCCGCGGTTGCGTGGTCAGTTCCTACGAGTTACATTGGTCCCGTGGGAGGTATTGGTACCACCCACGAGGACGTTTGGGGGCTGTTTTGGGTTTTCACCCTCTAATGCCATGTTTTTAAGCATAAGTCTAGAAATATGCAAATGACCATCGCATTCTCAAATCGGGAGACCCGCAGTAGCGGGGTTAGTTCCTACGAGTTACATTGGTCCCGTGGGAGGAATTCGTGCCACCCATGGGGCCGTTTGAGGGTTGTTTCGAGTTTTCACCCTCTAACGCCATGTTTTTAAGCCTAAGTCTAGATATATGCAAATTATCATCGTATTCTCAAACCGGGAGACCCGCGGCTGTCGGGTCAGTTCCTACGAGTTACATTGGTCCCGTGGGAGGGGTTGGTGCCACCCATGGGGCCATTCGGGGGTTGTATCGAGTTTTCACCCTCTAATACCATGTTTTTAAGCCTAAGTCTAGAAATATGCAAATTACCATCGTATTATCAAATCGGGAGTCCCGCGGCTGCGTGGTCAGTTCCTACGAGTTACATTGGTCCAGTGGGAGGTGTTGGTGCCACCCCCGGGGACGTTCTGGGTCTGTTTCGAGTTTTCACCCTGTAACGCCATGTTTTTAAGCCTAAGTCTCGAAATATACAAATTATCATTTTATTCTCAAATCGAGAGTCCCGGGGCTGCGTGGTCAGTTCCTATGAGTTACATTGGTTTCGTGGGAAGTGTTGGCGCCACCAACGGGGATGTTCGGGGGTGTTTCAGGTTTTCACCCTCTAACGCCATATTTTGTTTAAGTGTAGAAATATGCAAATAACCTTCGTATTCTCAAATCAGGAGTCTCGCGACTGCATGGTCAGTTCCTAAGAGTTACATTGGTCCAGTGGGAGGTGTTGATGCCACCCACGGGGCCGTTCGGGGGCTATTTTGGGTTTTCAACCTGTAACGCCATGTTTTTAAGCTTAAGTCTAGAAATATGTAAATTACCATCGTATTCTAAAATCAGGAGACTCGTGGTAGCGGGGTCAGTTCCTACGAGTTACATTGGTCCCGTGGGAGGTGTTGGTGCCACCCACGAGGCCGTTCGGGGGTTGTTTTTGGTTTTCACCCTCTAACGCCATGTTTTTAAGCCTAAGTCTAGAAGTATGCAAATTATCATCGTATTATCAAATCGGGATCCCCGTGGTTACGAGTCAGTTCGTGCGAGTTACATTGGTCCCGTGGGAGGTGTTGGTGCCACCCACGGGGCCGTTCGGGCGCTGTTTCAGGTTTTTACCCTCTAACGCCATATTTTTAAGCCTAAGTCTAAAATTTGCAAATTATTGTCGTATTCTCAAACTAGGAGTCCCGCGGCTATGCGGTCAGTTCCTACGAGTTACATTGGTCCCGTGGGAGGTGTTGGTGCCACCCACGGGGCCGTTCGGGGGTTGTTTCGAGTTTTCACCCTCTAACGCCATGTTTTTAAGCCTAAGTCTAGAAATATGCAAATTACAATCGTATTCTCAAGTCAGGGGTCCTGCGGCTGAGGGGTCTTTTCCTCTGAGTTACATTGGTCTTGTGGGATGTGTTAGTGCCACTCGTGGGGACGTTCGGTGGTTGTTTCGAGTTTTCACCCTCTAACGCCATGTTTTCAATCCTAAGTGTCGAAATAGGCAAATTATGGTTGTATTCTCAAACCGGGAGACCCGCGGCTGTGGGGTCAGGTCCAATGAGTGACATTTTTCCCGTGGGAGGTGTTGGTGCCACCCAGGGGCCGTTCGGGGGTTGTTTCGAGTTTTCACCCTCTGATGCGATATTTTTAAGCTAATTCTAGAAATATGTAAATTATCATCGTATTCTCAAATCGGGAGACCCGTGGCTACGGGGTCAATTCCTACGAGTTACATTGGTCCCGTGGGAGGTGTTGGTGCCACCATGAGGCCGTTCGGGGGTTATTTCGAGTTTTCACCCTCTAACGCCATGTTTTTAAGCCTAAGTCTAGAAATATGCAAATTATCATCGTATTCTCAAATCATGAGTCCCGCGGCTGCGTGGTCAGTTCCTACGAGCTACATTGGTCCCGTGGGAGGTGTTGGTGCCACCCACGGGGACATTCGGGGGCTATTTCGAGTTTTCACCCTCTAAGTCCATGTTTTTAAGCCTCAGTCTAGAAATATGCAAATTATCATCGTATTCTCAAATCATGAGTCCCGCGGCTGCGTGGTCAGTTCCTACGAGCTACATTGGTCCTGTGGGAGGTGTTGGTGCCACCCACGGGGACATTCGGGGGCTATTTCGAGTTTTCACCCTCTAAGGCCATGTTTTTAAGCCTAAGTCTAGAAATATGCTAATTACCATCGCGTTATCAAACCGGGAGACCCGCGGCTGCGGGGTCAGTTCCTACGAGTTACATTGGTCCCGTGGGAGGTGTTGGTGCCACTCATGGGGACGTTCGGGGGGCTGTTTCGAGTTTTCACCCTCTAAGTCCATGTTTTTAAGCCTCAGTCTAGAAATATGCAAATTATCATCGTATTCTCAAATCATGAGTCCCGCGGCTGCGTGGTCAGTTCCTACGAGCTACATTGGTCCCGTGGGAGGTGTTGGTGCCACCCACGGGGACATTCGGGGGCTATTTCGAGTTTTCACCCTCTAAGGCCATGTTTTTAAGCCTAAGTCTAGAAATATGCTAATTACCATCGCGTTATCAAACCGGGAGACCCGCGGCTGCGGGGTCAGTTCCTACGAGTTACATTGGTCCCGTGGGAGGTGTTGGTGCCACCCACTGGGCCGTTAGAGGAGCCGTTTTGGGTTTTCATCCTCTAACGCCTTGTTTTTAAGCCTAAGTATAGAAATATATTAATTATCATTGTATTCTCAAACCGGGAAACCCGTGGCTACGTGGTCAGTTCCTATGATTTACATTGGTCCCGTGGGAGGTTTTGGTGCCACCCACGGGGCCGTTCGGGGGATATTTTGGGTTTTCACCCTTTAACGCCATGTTTTTAAGCCTAAGTCTAAAAATATGAAAATTATCGTTGTATTCTCAAACCGAGAGCCCCGCGGCTGCGAGATCAGTTCTTACGAGTTACATTGGTCCCGTGGGAGGTGTTGGTGCCATCCACGGGGCCGTTTGGGAGCGGTTTTGGGTTTTCACCCTCTAACGCCATGTTTTTAAGCCTAAGTCTAGAAATATGCAAGTTATCAATTTGGGAGTACCGGGCCTGCGAGGTTAGTTCCAACGAGTTACATTGGCTCCGTGGGAGGTCTTGGTGCCACCCACGGGGCCGTTCGGGGCCCTTTTCGCTTTTTCACCCTCTAACGCCATATTTTTTAGATTAAGTCTAGAAATATGCAAATTATCATCATATTCAAAAACCGGGAATCCCGCGGCTGCGTGGTCAGTTCCTACGAGTTACATTCGTCCCATTGGAGGTGTTGGTGCCACCCACGGGGACGTTCGGGGGCTGTTTCGAGTTGTCACCCTCAAACGCCATGTTTTTAATCCTAACTCTAGAAATATGCAAATTATCGCCGTATTCTCAAATCGGGAGTCCCGCGAATACGTGGCCAGTTTCTACGAGTTACATTGGTCCCATGGGAGGTGTTGGTGCAACCCACGGGGACGTTCGAGGGGTGTTTCTAGTTTTCACCCTCTAACGCCATATTTTTAAGCCTAAGTAGAAAAATATGCAAATTATCATCGTATTTTAAAACCGGGAGTCCCGCTGCCGCAGGGTCAGCTCCTACGAGTTACATTGGTCCCGTGGGAGGTGTTGGTGCCACCCACAGGGCCGTTCAGGGGCTGTTTTGGGTTTTCACCCTCTAACACCATGTTTTTAAGCATAAGTGTAGAAATATGCAACTTATCATCGTGTTATCAAATCGGGAGTCCCGCGGATGAGTTACATTGGTCCCCTGGGAGGTGTTGGTGCCACCCACAGGGCCGTTCGGGGGCTGTTTCGAGTTTTCACCCTCTAACGCTATATTTTTAAGCCTAAGTCTAGAAATATGCAAATTATCGTCGTATTATCTAACTGGGAGTCCCGCGGCTATGGAGTGAGTTGCTACGAGTTACATTGGTCCCGTGGGAGGTGTTGGTACCCCCCACGGGGCCGTTTGGGGGCTGTTTAGAGTTTTCACCCTCTAACGTCATGTTTTTAAGCCTATGTCTAGAAATATGAAAATTACAATCATATTCTCAAATTGGGGGTCCCACGACTGAGTGGTCTTTTCCTACGAGTTATATTGGGCCTATTGGAGGTGTTAGTGCCACCTACGGGGACGTTCAGGGGCTGTTTCGAGTTTTCACCCTCTAACGCCATGTTTTTAAGACTAAGTCTTGAAATATGCAAATTATGGTCGTATTCTCAAACCGGGAGACCCGCGACTGCGGGGTCAGTTTCTACAAGATACATTGGTCCCGCGGGAGGTGTTGGTGCCACCCAAGGAGCCGTCCGGGGGTTGTTTCGAGTTTTCACCCTCTAACGCCATGTTTTTAAGACTAACTCAAGAAATACGTAAATTACCGTCATATTCTCAAATCGGGAGTCCCTTGGCTGCGTGGTCAGTTCCTACGAGTTACATTGGTCCCGTGGGAGGTGTTGGTGCCACCCATGGGGCCGTTCAGGGGCTGTTTCGGGTTGTCACCTTCTAGCACCATGTTTTTAAGCCTAAATCTAGAAAATGTAAATTATCTTCGTATTCTCAAATTGGGAGTCCCACGGCTGCGAGGTCAGTTCCTACGAGTTACATTGGTCCCGTGAGAGGTGTTGGTGCCACCCACGGGGCCGTTCGGGGGCTGTTTTGGGTTTTCACCCTCTAACGCCATGTTTTTAAGCCTAAGTCTAGAAATAAACAAATTATCATCGTATTATAAAATCGAGAGTACCACGACTGCGAGGTCAGTTCCTACGAGTTACATTGGTCCCGTGGGAGGTGTTGGTGCCACCCACGGGGCGCCGTTCGGTGGCTGTTTCGGTTTTTCACCCTCTAACGTCATATTTTTAAGCCTAAGTCTAGATATATGCAAATTATCGTTGTATTATCAAACTGGGAGTCCCGCGGCTATGCAGTCAGTTCCTACCAGTTACATTGGTCCCGTGGGAGGTGTTGCTGCCGCCCACGGGGCCGTTCGGGGGCTGTTTCGAGTTTTCACCCTCTAACGCCATGTTTTTAAGCCTAAGTCTTGAAATATGAAAATTACTATCGTATTCTCAAATCGGGGGTCCCGCGGCTGAGTGGTCCTTTCCTACGAGTTACATTGGTCTTATGGGAGGTGTTAGTGCCACCCATAGGGACGTTCGGGGGCTGTTTCAAGTTTTCACCCTCTAACGCCATGTTTTTAAGCTAAGTCTCGAAATATGCGAATTAAAGTCATATTCTCAAACCGGGAGACCTGCGGATGAGGGGTCAGGTCCTACGAGTTACATTTTTCCCGTGGGAGGTGTTGGTGCCACCCAGGGGCCGTTCGGGGGTTGTTTCGAGTTTTCACCCTTTAATGCCATGTTTTTAAGACTATGTCTAAAAATATGAAAATTATCGTCGTATTCTAAAATCGGGAGACCCGCGGCTGCGGGGTCAGTTCCTACGAGTTACATTTGTCCCGTGGGAGGTGGTGGTGCCACCCACGGGGCCGTTTGGGGGTTGTTTCGAGTTTTCACCCTCCAACGCCAAGTTTTTAAGCCTATGTCTAGAAAGATGTAAATTACCATCATATTATGAAACCGGGAGTCCCACGACTGCGAGGTTAGTTCCTACGAGTTAAATTGGTCATGTGGGAGGTGTTGGTGTCACTCACGGGGACGTTTGAGGGATGTTTCGAGTTTTCACCCTCTAGCGCCATGTTTTTAAGCCTAAGTATAGAAATATGAAAATTATCATTGTATTCTCAAATTGGGAGTCCCACGACTGCGTGGTCCGATCCTACGAGTTACATTGGTCCCGTGGGAGGTGTTGGGGCCACCCACGGGGACGTTCGGGGGGTGTTTCGAGTTTTCACCCTATAATGCCATATTTTTAAGCCTAAGTCAAAAAATATGCAAATTATATTCTTATTTTCATATCGGGAGTCCCGCTGCTGCAGGGTCATTTCCTACGACTTACATTGGTCCCATGGGAGGTATTGGTGCCACCCACGGTGCCGTTCGGGGAATGTTTTGGGTTTTCACCCTCTAACGCCATGTTTTTCTTAAGTCTAAAAATATGCAAATTATCGTCGTATGGAGGTGTTGGTGCCACCACGGGGACGTTTGGTGGCTTTTTTGAGTTTTCACCCTCTAACGCCATGTTTTTAAGCCTAAGTCTAGTAAGATGGAAATTACCATCGCATTCTCAAATCGGGTGTCCCACGACTGCATGGTTAGTTCCTACGAGTTAAATTAGTCCCGTGGGAGGTGTTGGTGCCACTCACGGGGACGTTCGGGAGCTGTTTCGAGTTTTCACCCTCTAACGCCATATTTTTAAGCCTAAGTACATAAATATACTAATTATCTTCGTATTCTCAAATCGGGAGTCCCGCGGCTGCGTGGTCAGTTACTATGAGTTACATTGGTCCCGTGGGAGGTGTTGGTGCCACCCACGGGGACATTCGGGGGGTGTTTCAAGTTTTCACCCTCTAACGCCATATTTTTAAGCCTAAGTCTAGAAATATGCAAATTATCATCTTATTTTCAAATCGGGAGTCCCGCTGTTGCGGGGTCAGTTCCTACGAGTTACATTGGTCCCATGGGAGGTATTGGTGCCACCCACGGTGCCGTTCGGGGGATGTTTTGGGTTTTCAACCTCTAATGCCATGTTTTTATTAAGTCAAAAAATATGCCAATTATTGTCATATTCTCAAATCAGGAGTCCAGCGGCTACGCGGTCAGTTCTTACGAGTCACATTGGTCCTGTGGGAGGTGTTGGTGCCACCACGGGGACATTTGGGGGCTGTTTCGAGTTTTCACCCTTTAACGCCATGTTTTTAAGCCTAAGTCTAGAAATATGCAAATTATGATCATATTCTCAAATCGGGAGTCCCGCGGCTGCGTGGTCAGCTCCTACAAGTTACATTGGTCCTGTGGGAGGTGTTGGTGCCACCCACGGGGACGTTCGGGGGGTGTTTTGAGTTTTCACCCTCTAACGCCATATTTTTCTTAAGTCTAGAAATTTGCAAATTACTGTCATTTTCTCAAACCAGGAATCTAACGGCTGCGCGGTCAGTTCTTACGAGTTACATTAGTCCCATGGGAGGTGTTGGTGCCACCCACGGGGACGTTAGGGGGCTGTTTTGGGTTTTCACCCTCCAACGCCATGTTTTTAAGCTTAAGTCTAGAAATATTTAAATTATCGTCGTATTCTCAAACCGAGATACCCGTGGCTGCGGGGTCAGTTCCTGCGAGTTACATTGGTCCATGGGAGGTGTTGGTGCCACCAACGTTCAGGGGTTGTTTCGGGTTTTCACCCTCTAACGTCATGTTTTGCTTAAGTCTAGAAATATGCAAATTACCATCATATTCTCAAACCGGGAGTCCCGTGGCTACGTGTTCAGTTCCTATGAGTTACATTGGTCCCGTGCGAGGTGTTGGTGCCACCCACATGGACATTCGGGCGCTGTTTTGAATTTTCACCCTGTAACGCTATGTTTTTAAGCCCAAGTTTAGAAATATGCAAAATACCATTGTATTCTTAAACCGGGAGTTCCGTAGCTATGTTGTCAGTTCCTACGAGTTACATTGGTCCCGTTGGAGGTGTTGGTGCCACCCACGGGGACGTTCATGGACTGTTTCGAGTTCTCACCCTCTAACGCCATGTCTTTAAGCCTAAGTCTAGAAATATGCAAATTACCTTCGTATTCTCAAACCGGGAGACCCAGAGTTATGGGGTCAATTCCTGCGAGTTACATTGGTCCCGTGGGAGGTGTTGGTGCCCACCACGGGGCCGTTCGGGAGTAATTTTGGGTTTTCACCCTCTAATGGCATGTTTTTAAACCTAAGTCTAGAAATATACAAATTATCATCGTATTCTCCAATCGGGAGTCCCACGGTTACGGGATCAGTTCCTACGAGTTACATTGGTCTTGTGGGAGGTGTTGGTGCCTTCCATGGGGCCGTTCGGGGGTTGTTTCGAGTTTTCCATCACTAATGCCATGTTTGTAAGCCTAAGTCTAGAAATATGCAAATTTTGTTTTATTCTCAAACCGGGAGTTCCGTGG
The DNA here is from genome assembly GCA_949130495.1 of Sambucus nigra. Classification (NCBI taxonomy): domain Eukaryota; kingdom Viridiplantae; phylum Streptophyta; class Magnoliopsida; order Dipsacales; family Adoxaceae; genus Sambucus; species Sambucus nigra. The sequence goes on from OX422213.1 coordinate 57,367,800, forward strand.
TTACGAGGTCACTTCCTATGAGTTACATTGGTCCCGTGGGAGGTGTTAGTGGCACCCACGGGGCCGTTCGAGGACTGTTTTAGGTTTTCATCCTCTAACGCCATGTTTTTAGGCCTAAGTCTAAAAATATGGAAATTATCGTCGTATTCTCAAATTGGGAGTCCCGCGGCTGTGGGGTCAGTTCCTACGAGTTACGTTGGTCCCGTGTGAGGTGTTGGTGCCAACCACTGGCCATTCCGAGGCTGTTTCGGGTTTTCCCTCTCTAACGCCATGTTTTGCCTAAGAGTAGAAATAGGGAAATTACCATCGTATTCCTAAACTGAGACTCCCGGGGCAATGTGGTCAGTTCCTACGAGTTACATTTGTCCCGTGGGAGGTGTTGGTGCGACCCACGGGGCCGTTCGGGGGGATCTTTCGGGTTTTCACCCTCTAACGTCATGTTTTTAAGCCTAAGTCTAGAAATATGCAAATTATCATCGTATTCTCAAATCAGGAGTCCCGCGGCTGCGAGGTCAGTTCCTAGGAGTTACATTGGTCCCGTGGGAGGTCTGGGTGGCAACCACAGGGCCGTTCGGGGGCTGTTTCGAGTTTTCTCCCACTAACGACATGTTTTGTTTAAGTCTAAAAATATGCAAATTATCCTCGTATTCTCAAACCAGGTATCCCGGGGCTGCGTGGTTAGTTCCTACGAGTTACATTGGTCCCGTGGGAGGTGTTGGTGCCCCCCACGGGGCCGTTCGAGGGCTATTTCAGGTTTTCACCCTCTAACGCCATGTTTTTAAGCCTAAGTCTAGAAAATATGCAAATCATCATCGTATTCTCAAACCGGAGCTCCACGGCTGGATGGTGAGTTCCCACGAATTACATTTGTCCCATGGGAGATGTTCGGGGGCCGTTTTGGGTTTTCAACCTCTAACGCCATAATTTTTAGCCTAAGTCTAGAGATATGCAAATTATCATCGTATTCTGAATTCGAGAGTCACGCGACTGCGGGGTCAATTCCTACGAGTTACATTGGTCCCGTGGGAGATGTTGGTGCCTCCCACCGGGCCGTTCAGGGGCTGTTTCGAGTTTTCACCCTCTAACCCCATGTTTTTAGGCCTAAGTCAAGAAATATGCAAATTATCTTCGAATTCTAAAACCGAGAGTCCCGCGGCTGCGAGGTCAGTTCCTTAGAGTTACATTGGTACCGTGGGAGTTGTTGGGGCTACCCACGGGGCTGTTCGGGGTCCGTTTTGGGTTTTCATCCTCTAATGACATATTTTGAAGCCTAAGTCTAGAAATATGAAAATTATCGTCGTATTCTCAATACGAAAGTCCCGCGGTTGCGGGGTCAATTCCTACGAGTTACATTGGTCCCGTGGGAGCTGTTAGTGCCAACCACGAGGCCGTTTGGGGGTTGTTTATGGTTTTCACCCTCTCACCCCATGTTTTTAAGACTAAGTATAGAAATATGTAAATTATCTTCATATTCTGAAACCGGGACTCCCACGACTGCGAGGTCAGTTCCTACGAGTTACATTGGTCCCGTGGGATTTTTTGGTGCCACACACGGGGCCGTTTGGGGGATGTTTTTGGTTTTCACCCTCTAACGCCATGTTTTTAAGCCAAAGTCTTGAAATATGAAAATTATCATCGTATTCTCAAACTGGGAGTCCTGCGAATGCGGGGTCAGTTCCTACGAGTTACATTGGTCCCATGTGAGGTGTTAGTGCCACACACGGGGCCGTTCGGGGCTGTTTTAAGTTTTCAACCTCTAACGCCATGTTTTTAAGCCTAAGTCTAGAAATATGGAAATTACTCTCATATTCTCAAATTGGGCATCCCACGGCTGAGTGGTCTTTTCCTATGAGTTATATTGGTCCTGTGGAAGGTGTTAGTGCCTCCCATGGGGACGTTCGGGGGCTGTTTCGAGTTTTCACCCTCTAACGCCATATTTTTAAGCCTAAGTCAAGAAATATGCAAATTATCTTCGAATTCTCAAACTGAGAGTCCCACGGCTGCGAGGTTAGTTCCTTAGAGTTACATTGGTACCGTGGGAGTTGTTGGGGCCACCCACGGGGCTGTTCGGGGGCCCTTTTGGGTTTTCTCCCTCTAATGCCATATTTTTAAGCCTAAGTCTAGAAATATGCAAATTATCATCGTATTCTCAATCCGATAGTCTCGCGGTTGTGGTGTCAATTACTACTAGTTACATTGGTCCCGTGAGAGCTGTTAGTGCCATCCACGAGGCCGTTTGGGGGTTGTTTATGGTTTTCACCCTCTCACTCCATGTTTTTAAGACTAAGTCTAGAAATATGCAAATTATCTTCGTATTCTTAAACCGGGAGTCCCGCGACTGCGAGGTCAGTTCCTACGACTTACATTGGTCCTGTGGGAGGTTTTGGTACCACCCACGGGACTGTTTGCGGGATGTTTTCGGTTTTCACCCTCTAACGCCATCTTTTTAAGCCAAAGTCTTGAAATATGAAAATTATCGTCGGATTCTCAAACTGGATGTCCTGCGGCTACGGGGTCAGTTCCTACGAGTTAAATTGGTCCTGTGGGAGGTGTTGGTGTCACTCACGGGGACATTCGGGGGCTGTTTCGAGTTTTCACCCTCTAACGCCATGTTTTTAAGCCTAAGTCAAGAAATATGCAAATTATCTTCGAATTCTCAAACCGAGAGTCCCGTGGCTGCAAGGTCAATTCCTTAGAGTTACATTGGTACCGTGGGAGTTGTTGGGGCCACCCACGGGGCTGTTCGGGGGCCGTTTTATGTTTTCACCCTCTAATGCCATATTTTTAAGCCTAAGTATAGAAATATGAAAATTATCGTCGTATTCTCAATCCGATAGTCCCGCGGTAGCGGGGTCAATTCCTACTAGTTACATTGGTCCCATGGGAGCTGTTAGTGCCAACCACGAGGCCGTTTGGGGGTAGTTTCTGGTTTTCACCCTCTCACCCCATGTTTTTAAGACTAAGTCTAGAAATATGCAAATTATCTTCATATTCTTAAATCAGGAGTCCCGCGACTGCGAGGTCAGTTCCTACGAGTTACATTGGTCCCGTGGGAGGTTTTGGTGCCACCCACGGGGCCGTTTGGGGGATGTTTTCGGTTTTCAACCTCTAACGCCATGTTTTTAAGCCAAAGTATTGAAATATGAAAATAATCATCGGATTCTCAAACTGGAAGTCCTGCGGCTGCGGGGTCAGTTCCTACGAGTTACATTGGTCCCATGTGAGGTGTTAGTGCCACACACGGGGCCGTTCAGGGGCTGTTTCAAGTTTTCACCCTCTAACGCCATGTTTTTAAGCCTAAGTCCAGAAAATATGGAAATTACTCTCATATTCTCAAATCGGGCATCCCACGGCTGAGTGGTCTTTTCCTACGAGTTATATTGGTCCTGTGGGAGGTGTTAGTTCCACCCACGGGGACGTTCGGGGGCTGTTTTGAGTTTTCACCTCTAACGTCATGTTTTTAAGCCTAAGTCTTGAAATATGCAAATTACGGTCGTATTCTCAAACTAGGAGACCTGTGGCTACAGGTTTAGGTCCTACGAGTTACATTTTTCCCATGGGAGGTGTTGGTGCCACCCAGGGGCCGTTCGGGGGTTATTTCGAGTTTTCACCCTCTAACGCCATGTTTTTAAGCCTAGGTCTAGAAATATGTAAATTATCGTCGTATTCTCAAACCGGGAGACCCGCGACTGGGGGGTCAGTTCCTACGAGTTACATTGGTCCTGCGGGAGGTGTTGGTGCCACCCACGGGGCCGTTGGTGGTTGTTTCGTGTTTTCACGCTCTAACGCCATGTTTTTAAGCCTAACTCAAGAAATATACAAATTACCATCATATTCTCAAACCGGGAGTCCCACGGCCGCGTGGTCAGTTCCCACGAGTTACATTGGTCCCGAGGGAGGTGTTGGTGCCACTCACGGGGACGTTCGGGGGCTGTTTAGAGTTTTCACCCTCTAACGCCATGTTTTTAAGCCTAAGTCTAGATATATGTAAATTATCATCGTATTCTCAAATCAGGATTCCCGCGGCTACGTGGTCAGTTCCTACGAGTTACAGTGGTCCCGTGGTAGGTGTTGGTGCCACCCACAGGGACGTTCGGGTGGTGTTTCGAGTTTTCACCCTCTAACGCCATATTTTTAAGCCTAAGTCTTGAAATATGCAAATTATCATCTTATTTTCAAACCAGGAGTCCCGCTACCGCGGGGTCAGTTCTTACGAGTTAATTGGTCCCGTGGGATGTTTTGGTGCCACCCACGGGGCCGTTCGGGGGCTGTTTCGGGTATTCCTCCACTAATGTCGTGTTTTGCCTAAGTGTAGGAATATGCAAATTATAGTCGTATTCTCAAACCGCGAGTCCTGTGGCAACGTGGCCAGTTCCTACGAGGTTACATTTATACCATGGGAGGTATTAGTGCCACCCACGGTGCTGTTCGGGGGTCATTTTAGGTTTTCACCCTCTAACGCCATGTTTTTCTTAAGTCTAGAAATATGCAAATTACCATCGTATTCTCAAACCGAGAGTCTCGCGGCTGCGTGGGCAGTTCCTACGAGTTACATTGGTCCCATGGGAGGTTTTGGTGCCACCCACGTGGAAGTTCTAGGGCAATTTTGAGTTTTCACCCTCTAACGCCATGTTTTTAAGCCTAAGTCTAGAAATATGTAAATTACCGTCGTATTCTCAAATAGGGAGTCCCGCGGTTGCGAGGTGAGCTCCTACAAGTTACATTGGTCCCGTGGGAGGTGTTGGTGCCACCCACTGGGCCGTTCGGGGGTTGTTTTGAGTTTTCACCCTCTAATGCTATGTTTTGCTTAAGTCAAGAAATATGCAAATTACAGTCATATTCTCAAATCGTGAGTGATGTGGCTGCATGGTCAGTTCCTACGAGTTACATTCGTCCCGTGGGAGGTGTTGGTGCTACCCATGGGGATGTTCGGAGGTTGTTTTGGGTTTTCACCCTCCAACGCAATATTTTCAAGCCTAAGTGTAGAAATATGCAAATTATCATCATATTCTCAAATCGGGAGTCCCGCGGTTGCAAGGTCAGTTCCTACGAGTTACATTGGTCCCGTGGGAGGTGTTGGTGCCACCCACGGGGCCATTCAAAGCTGTTTTGGGTTTTCACCCTCTAACGGCATGTTTTTAAGCCTAAGTCTTGAAATATTGAAATTATCATCATATTCTCAAACCGAGAGTCTCGTGGTTGTGTGGTTAGTTCCTACGAGTTGCATTGGTCCCGAGGGAGGTGTTGGTGCCACTCACGGGGCCGTTTGGGGGTTGTTTTGGGTTTTCACCCTCTAACGGCATGTTTTAAGCCTAAGTCTAGAAATATACAAATTATCAACGTATTCTCAAATCGAGAGTTCCGCGGCTATGGGATCACTTCCTACGAGTTACATTGGTCCCGTGGGAGGTGTTGGTGCCTTCCACGGGGCCGTTCGGGGGTTGTTTCGAGTTTTCCATCACTAATGCCATGTTTCTAAGCCTATGTCTAGAAATATGAAAATTATCATTGTATTCTCAAACCGGGAGCTTCGTGGTTACGCGGTCATTTCCTATGAGTTACATTGGTCCCGTGGGAGGTGTTGGTGCCACCCACGGGGCCGTTCGGGGATTGTTTCAGGTTTTCATCCTCTAATGCCATGTTTTTAGGCCTAAGTCTAAAAATATGCAAATTATTGTCATATTCTCAAATTAGGAGTCCCGCGGCTGCGGGACCAGTTCCTACGAGTTACGTTGGTCCCGTGGGAGGTGTTGGTGCCAACCACGGGGCCATTCCGGGGCTATTTCGGGTATTACCCAACTAATGCCATGTTTTGCCTAAGTCTTGAAATATGGAAATTACTGTCGTATTCTCAAACTGAGAGTCCCGGGGCAATGTGGTCAGTTCCTACGAGTTACATTTGTCCCGTGGGAGGTGTTGGTGCCACCCACGGGGCCGTTCGAGGTCTCTTTCGGGTTTTCACCCTCTAACATCATGTTTTTAAGCCTAAGTCTAGAAATATGCAAATTATCATCGTATTCTCAAATTGGGAGTCCCGCGGCTGCGAGGTCAGTTCCTACGAGTTACATTGGTCCCGTGGAAGGTGTGGGTGCCACCCACGGAGCCGTTCGGATGCTGTTTCGAGTTTTCTCCCACTAACGAAATGTTTTGCTTAAGTCTAAAAATATGCAAATTATCCTCGTATTCTCAAACCAGGTATCCCGGGGCTGCGTGGTTAGTTCTTACGAGTTACATTGGTCCCGTGGGAGGTGTTGGTGTCACCCACGAGGCCGTTCGAGGGATATTTCGAATTTTCACCCTCTAACACCATGTTTTTAAGCCTAAGTCTAGAAAATATGCAAATTATCACCGTATTCTTAAACCGGAGCTACGCGGCTGCGTGGTGAGTTCCCACGAATTACATTTGTACCATGGGAGATGTTGGTGCCACCCACCGGGCCGTTCGGGGGCCGTTTTGGGTTTTCACCCTCTAACGCCATGTTTTTAAGCCTAAGTCTAGAAATATGCAAATTATCGTTGTATTCTCAAACCGGGAGTCCTGCGGCTGCGGGGTCAGTTCCTACGAGTAACATTGGTCCTGTGGGAGGTGTTGGTGCCTCCCCCGGGGCCGTTCGGGGGCTGTTTTTGGTTTTCACCCTCTAACCCCATGTTTTTAAGCCTAAGACAATAAATATGCAAATTATCTTCGAATTCTCAAACCGGGAGTCCCGCGGCTCCCAGGTCAGTTCCTATGAGTTACATTGGTACCGTGGGAGTTGTTGGTGCCACCCACGGGGCCGTTTGAGGGCCGCTTTGGGTTTTCACCCTCTAACGCCATATTTTTTAACCTAAGTCTAGAGATATTCAAATTATCATCGTATTCTCAATTCGAGAGTCACGCGGCTGCGGGGTCAATTCCTACGAGTTACATTGGTCCCGTGGGAGGTTTTGGTTCCACCCACGGGGCCGTTTGGGGGATGTTTCTGGTTTTAACCCTCTAACACCATGTTTTTAAGCCTAAGTCAAGAAATATGCAAATTATCTCCGTATTCTCAAACCGAGAGTCCCACGGCTGCGGAGTCAGTTCCTACGAGTTACACTGGCCCCGTGGGAGGTGTTGGTGCCAATCACGGGGCCGTTAGAGGGGCATGTTTTGGGTATTCTCCCACTAATGCCATGTTTTCCCTCAGTCAAGAAATATGAAAATTACGTCGAATTCTCAAACCGGGAGTCCCGTGGCTGCGTGGTCATTTCTTACGAGTTACATTGGTTCCGTGGGAGGTGTTGGTTCCAACCACGGGGCTGTTCGGGGGCTGTTTTTGGTTTTCACCCTCTAACGCCATGTTTTTAAGCCTAAGTCTAGAAATATGCAAATTATCGTCGTACTCTCAAATCGAGAGTCCCGCGGCTGCGGGGTAAGTTCCTACGAGTTACATTGGTCCCATAGGAGGTGTTGGTGCCACCGACAGGGCCGTTCAGGGGCTGTTTCGGGTTTTCACCCTCTAACACCATGTTTTTAAACCCAACTCTATAAATATGCAAATTATCATCATATTCTCAAATCGGGAGTCCCGCGGGTACGGGGTCTGTTCCTACAAGTTACATTGGTTCTATGGGAGGTGTTGGTGCCACCCACGGGGACGTTTGGGGGCTATTTTGAGGTTTCACCTTCTAACGCCATGTTTTTAGGCCTAAGTCTAGAAATATGCAAATTGCCAATATATTCTGAAACAGTGAGTCCCGCGGCTACCTGGTCAGTTCCTACAAGTTACATTGCTCTCGTGGGAGGTGTTGGTGCCACCCACCGGGACGTTCGGGGCGTGTTTCAAATTTTCACACTCTAACGCCATGTTTTTAAGCCTAAGTTTATAAATATGCAAATTAACATCATATTCTTAAATTGGGAGTCATGCGGCTACGTGGTCAGTTCCTACGAGTTACATTGGTCCCGTTGGAGGACGTTCGGGGGCTGTTTCGAGTTTTCACCCTATAATGCCGTGTCTTTAAGCCCAAGTATAGAAATACACAAATTACCATCGTATTCTCAAACTGGGAGACCCACAATTGTGGGGTCAGTTCATGCGAGTTATATTAGTTCTGTGGGAGGTATTGGTGACACCCATGGGGCCGTTCGGGGGCCGTTTTGGGTTTTCGCCCTCTAACGCCATATTTTTAAGCCTAAGTCTAGAAATATGCAAATTATCATCGTATTCTATAACTGGAAGTCCCACGGCTGCGAGGTCAGTTCCTACGCATTACATTGGTCTCTTGGGAGGTGTTGGTGCCACCCACAGGGCCGTTCGGGGGATGTTTCGAGTTTTCACCCTCTAACGCCATGTTTTTAAGCATAAGTCTAGAAATATAGAAATTATCATCGTATTCTCAAACCGAGAGTCTCGCGGCTGAGAGGTCAGTTCCTACGAGTTACATTGGTCTCGTGGTTGGTGTTGGTGCCACCCACGAGGCCATTCGGGGGCTGTTTTTGGTTTTCACCCTCTAACGCCATGTTTTAAGCCTAAGTCTAGAAATATGCAAATTATCATCGTATTATCTAATCGGGAGTCCCGTGGTTGCGAGTCAGTTCCTACGAGTTACATTGGTCCCGTGGGAGGTGTTGGTGCCCCCCACGGGGCCGTTCGAGGGCTATTTCAAGTTTTCACCCTCTAACGCCATGTTTTTAAGCCTAAGTCTAGAAAATATGCAAATCACCGTCGTATTCTCAAACCGGAGCTCCGCGGCTGCATGGTGAGTTCCCACAAAATACATTTGTCCCGTGGGACGTATTGGTGCCACCCATGGGGATGTTCGGGGGCTATTTTGGGTTTTCACCCTCCAACGTAATATTTTCAAGCCTAAGTCTAGAAATATGCAAATTATCGTCATATTCTCAAATCGAGAGTCCCGCGGCTGCAAGGTCAGTTCCTACGAGTTACATTGTTCCCGTGGGAGGTGTTGGTGCCACCCACGGGGCCATTCAAAGTTGTTTTGGGTTTTCACCCTCTAACGGCATATTTTTAAGCCTAAGTCTTGAAATATAAAAATTATCATCATATTCTCAAACCGAGATTCTCGTGGTTGTGTGGTTAGTTCCTACGAGTTACATTGGTCCCGAGGGAGGTGTTGGTGCCACTCACGGGGCCATTTGGGGGTTATTTTGGGTTTTCACCCTCTAACGACATGTTTTAAGCCTAAGTCTAGAAATATACAAATTATCATCGTATTCTCAAATCTAGAGTTCGGCGGCTGCGGGATCACTTCCTACGAGTTACATTGGTCCCGGGGGAGGTGTTGGTGCCTTCCACGGGGCCGTTCGGGGGTTGTTTCGAGTTTTCCATCACTAAAGCCATGTTTCTAAGCTTAAGTCTAGAAATATGAAAATTATCATTGTATTCTCATACCGGGAGTTTCATGGTTACGCGGTCATTTCCTATGAGTTACATTGGTCCCGTGGGAGGTGTTGGTGCCACCCACGGGGCCGTTCGGGGACTGTTTCATGTTTTCATCCTCTAACGCCATGTTTTTAGGCCTAAGTCTAAAATATGCAAATTATTGTCATATTCTCAAATTAGGAGCCCCGCGGCTGCGGGGCCAGTTCCTACGAGTTACGTTGGTCCCGTGGGAGGTGTTGGTGCCAACCACGGTGCCATTCTGGGGCTATTTCGGGTATTCCCCAACTAATGCCATGTTTTGCCTAAGTCCTGAAATATGGAAATTACTGTTGTATTCTCAAACTGAGAGTCCCGGGGCAATGTGGTCTGTTCCTACGAGTTACATTTGTCCCGTGGGAGGTGTTGGTGCCACCCACGGGGCCGTTCGAGGGCTCTTTCGGGTTTTCACCCTCTAACATCATGTTTTTAAGCCTAAGTCTAGAAATATGCAAATTATCGTCATATTCTAAAATTGGGAGTCCCGCGGCTACGAGGTCAGTTCCTACGAGTTACATTGGTCCCGTGGAAGGTGTGGGTGCCACCCACGGAGCCGTTCGGGGGCTGTTTCGAGCTTTCTCCCACTAACGAAATGTTTTGCTTAAGTCTAAAAATATGCAAATTATCCTCGTATTCTCAAACCAGGTATCCCGGGGTTGCGTGGTTAGTTCTTACGAGTTACATTGGTCCCGTGGGAGGTGTTGGTGCCACCCACGGGGCCGTTCGAGGGCTATTTCGAATTTTCACCCTCTAACGCCATGTTTTTAAGCCTAAGTCTAGAAAATATGCAAATTATCATCGTATTCTCAAACCGGAGCTACGCGGCTGCGTGGTGAGTTCCCACGAATTACATTTGTACCATGGGAGATGTTGGTGCCACCCACGGGGCCGTTCGGGGGCCGTTTTTGGTTTTCACCCTCTAACGCCATGTTTTTAAGCCTAAGTCTAGAAATATGCAAATTATCATCGTATTCTCAAACCGGGAGTCCTGCGGCTGCGGGGTCAGTTCCTACGAGTAACATTGGTCTTATGGGAGGTGTTGGTGCCTCCCACGGGGCCGTTCGGGGGCTGTTTCGGGTTTTCACCCTCTAACCCCATGTTTTTAAGCCTAAGTCAAGAAATATGCAAATTATCTTCGAATTCTCAAACCGGGAGTCCCGCGGCTCCGAGGTCAGTTCCTATAAGTTACATTGGTACCGTGGGAGTTGTTGGTGCCACCCACGGGGCCGTTCAAGGGCTATTTTGGGTTTTCACCCTCTAACGCCATATTTTTTAGCCTAAGTCTAGAAATATGCAAATTATCATCCTATTCTCAATTCGAGGGTCATGCGGCTGCGGTGTCAATTCCTACGAGTTACATTGGTCCCGTGGGAGCTATTAGTGCCAACCACGACGCCGTTCGGGGGTTGTTTCTGGTTTTCACCCTCTCACCCGATGTTTTTAAGCCTAAGTCCAGAAATATTCAAATTCTCTTCGTATTCTCAAACCAGGAGTCCCGCGACTGCGAGGTCAGTTCCTACGAGTTACATTGGTCCCGTGAGAGGTTTTGGTGCCACCCACGGGGCCGTTTGGGGCATGTTTCTGGTTTTCACCCTCTAACACCATGTTTTTAATCTTAAGTCAAGAAATATGCAAATTATCTTCGTATTCTCAAACCGAGAGTCCCACGGCTGCGGAGTCAGTTCCTACGAGTTACATTGGTCCCGTAGGAGGTGTTGGTGCCAATCATGGGGCCGTTAGAGGGGCATGTTTCGGGTATTCCCCCACTAACGCCTTGTTTTCCCTCAGTCTAGAAATATGCAAATTACGTCGAATTCTCAAACCGGGTGTCCCGTGACTGCGTGGTCATTTCTTACGAGTTACATTGGTCCCGTGGGAGGTGTTGGTTCCCCCCACGGGGCTGTTCGAGGGATTTTTTGGTTTTCACCCTCTAACGCCATGTTTTTAAGCGTAAGTCTAGAAATATGCAAATTATCATCGTACTCTCAAATCGGGAGTCCGGCGGCTGCGGGTAAGTTCCTACGGGTTACATTGGTCCCATGGGAGGTGTTGGTGCCACCCACAGGGCCGTTCAGGGGCTGTTTCGGGTTTTCACCCTTTAACACCATGTTTTTAAACCCAACTCTTGAAATATGCAAATTATCATCGTATTCTAAAATCGGGAGTCCCGCGGCTACGGGGTCTGTTCCTACGAGTTACATTGGTCCTATGGGAGGTGTTGGTGCCACCCACGGGGACGTTTGGGGGCTGTTTCGAGTTTTCACCTTCTAACGCCATGTTTTTAGGCCTAAGTCTAGAAATATGCAAATTGCCAATGTATTCTGAAACTGTGAGTCCTGCGGCTACTTGGTCAATTCCTACAAGTTACATTGCTCCCGTGGGAGGTGTTGGTGCCACCCACCGGGACGTTCGGGGCGTGTTTCAAATTTTCACCTTCTAACGCCATGTTTTTAAGCATAAGTCTAGAAATATGCAAATTAACATCATATTCTTAAATTGGGAGTCATGCGGCTACGTGGTCAGTTCCTACGAGTTACATTGGTCCCGTTGGAGGACGTTCGGGGGATGTTTCGAGTTTTCACCCTATAATGCCGTGTCTTTAAGCCCAAGTCTAGAAATACGCAAATTACCATCGTATTCTCAAACTGGGAGACCCACAATTGTGGGGTCAGTTCCTGCGAGTTATATTGGTTCCGTGGGAGGTATTGGTGACACCCACGGGGCCGTTCGGGGGCCGTTTTGGGTTTTCACCCTCTAACGCCATATTTTTAAGCCTAAGTCTAGAAATATGAAAATTATCATCGTATTCTCAAACTGGAAGTCCCACGGCTGTGAGGTCAGTTCCTACGCATTACATTGGTCTCGTGGGAGGTGTTGGTGCCACCCACGGGGCCGTTCGGGGGATGTTTCGAGTTTTCACCCTCTAACGCCATGTTTTTAAGCATAAGTCTAGAAATATGCAAATTATCATCGTATTCTCAAACCGAGAGTCTCGCGGCTAAGAGGTCAGTTCCTACGAGTTACATTGGTCTTGTGGTTGGTGTTGGTGCCACCCACGAGGCCATTCGGGGGCTGTTTTTGGTTTTCACCTTTGAACGCCATGTTTTAAGCCTAAGTCTAGAAATATGTAAATTATCATCGTATTATCAAATCGGGAGTCCCGTGGTTGCGAGTCAGTTCCTACGAGTTACATTGGTCCCGTGGGAGGTGTTGGTGCCCCCCACGGGGCCGTTGGAGGGCTATTTCAGGTTTTCACCCTCTAACGCCATGTTTTTAAGCCTAAGTCTAGAAAATATGTAAATCATCGTCGTATTCTCAAACCGGAGCTCCGCGGCTGCATGGTGAGTTCCCACGAATTACATTTGTCCCATGGGAGATGTTGGTGCCACCCACGGGGCCGTTCGGGGGCCGTTTTGGGTTTTCACCCTCTAACGCCATGTTTTTAAGCCTAACTCTAGAAATTTCCAAATTATCATCGTATTCTCAAACCGGGAGTCCTGCGGCTATGCGGTCAGTTCCTACGAGTAACATTGGTCCCGTGGGAGGTGTTGGTGCCACCCACGGGGCCGTTCGGGGGCTGTTTCGGGTTTTCACCCTATAACGCCATATTTTTAAGCCTAAGTCTAGAAATATACAAATTACAATTGTATTCTCAAGTCGGGGGTCCCGCGGCTGAGGGGTCTTTTCCTACGAGTTACATTGGTCTTGTGGGAGGTGTTAGTGCCACCCACGGGGACGTTCGGGGGTTGTTTCGAGTTTTCATCCTCTAACGCCATGTTTTTAAGCCTAAGTGTCGAAATAGGCAAATTACGGTCATATTCTCAAACCGGGAGACCCGCGGCTGCGGGGTCAGGTCCTATGAGTTACATTTTTCCCGTGGGAGGTGTTGGTGCCACCCAGGGGCCGTTCGGGGGTTATTTCGAGTTTTCACCCTCTAATGCCATGTTTTTAAGCTAAGTCTAGAAATATGTAAATTTTCATCGTATTCTCAAATCGGGAGACCCGCGACTGCGGGGTCAATTCCTACGAGTTACATTGGTCTCGTGGGAGGTGTTGGTGCCATCCACGGGGCCGTTCGGGGGTTGTTTCGAGTTTTCACCCTCTAACGCCATGTTTTTAAGCCTAAGTCTAGAAATATGCAAATTACCGTCATATTCTTAAACTGGGAGTCCCATGGCTGCGTGATTAGTTCCTACGAGTTAAATTAGTCCCGTGGGAGGTGTTGGTGCCACTCATGGGGATGTTCGGGGGCTGTTTCGAGTTTTCACCCTCTAAGTCCATGTTTTTAAGCCTAAGTCTAGAAATATGCAAATTATCATCGTATTCTCAAATCGTGAGTCCCGCGGCGGCGTGGTCAGTTCCTACGAGATACATTGGTTCTGTGGGAGGTGTTGGTGCCACCCACGGGGATGTTCGGGGGCTGTTTTGAGTTTTCACCATCTAACGCCATGTTTTTAAGCCTAAGTGTAGAGATATGCAAATTATAGTCATATTCTCAAATCGGGAGACCCGCGGCAACGGGGTCAGTTCCTACGAGTTACATTGGTCCCGTGGGAGGTGTTGGTGCCACCCACGGGGCCGTTAGGGGGGGCGTTTTCGGTTTTCATCCTCTAACGCCATGTTTTTAAGCCTAAGACCAGAAATATGCAAATTATCTCGTATTCTCAACCCGGGAGTCCCACGGCTACGAGGTCAGTTCCTACGATTTACATGGGTCCCGTGGGAGGTTTTGGTGCCACCCACGGGGCCGTTCGGGGGATGTTTTGGGTTTTCACCCTCTAACGCCATGTTTTTAAGCCTAAGTCTAAAAATATGAAAATTATCATCGTATTCTCAAACTGGGAGTCCCGCGGCTGCGAGGTCAGTTCTTATGAGTTACGTTGGTTCCGTGGGAGGTGTTGGTGCCACCCATGGGGCCGTTTGGGAGCTATTTTGGGTTTTCGCCCTCTAACGCCATGTTTTTAAGCCTAAGTCTAGAAATATGAAAATTATCAATTTGGGAGTCCCGCGGCAGCGAGGTCAGTTCCTACAAGTTACATTGGCCCCGTGGGATGTGTTGGTGCCACCCACAGGGCCGTTCGGGGCCCGTTTCGGGTTTTCACCCTCTAACGCCATATTTTTTAGCCTAAGTCTAGAAATATGCAAATTACCATCATATTCACAAATCGGGAATTCCGCGGCTGCGTGGTCAGTTCCTACGAGTTACAGTGGTCCCGTTGGAGGAGTTGGTGCCACCCACAGGGACGTTCGGGGGCTGTTTCGAGTTGTCACCCTCAAATGCCATGTTTTTAAGCCTAAGTCTAGAAATGTGCAAATTATCGTCGTATTATCAAACTGGGAGTCCCGCGGCTGCGAAGTCAGTTTCTACGAGTTACATTGGTCCCGTGGGAGGTGTTGGTGCCCCCCACGGGGCCATTCGGGGGCTCTTTCGAGTTTTCACCCTCTAACGCCATGTTTTTAATACTAAGTATAGAAATATGCAAATTATCATCGTGTTATCAAATCGGGAGTCCCGTGGCTGAGTTACATTGGTCCCCTGGGAGGTGTTGGTGCCACCCACGGGGCCATTCGGGGGCTATTTCGAGTTTTCACCCTCTAACCCCATATTTTTAAGCCTAAGTCTAGAAATATACAAATTATCATCGTATTATCAAATTGGGAGTCCCGCGGCTGCGAAGTCCGTTCCTACGAGTTACATTGGTCCCGTGGGAGGTGTTGGTGCCCCCCACGGGGCCGTTCGGGGGCTCTTCCGAGTTTTCACCCTCTAACGCCATGTTTTTAATACTAAGTATAGAAATATGAAAATTACAATCGTATTCCCAAATTGGGGGTCCCATGACTGAGTGGTCTTTTCCTACGAGTTATATTGGGCCTGTGGGAGGTGTTAGTGCCACCTACGGGGACGTTCGGGGGCTGTTTCGAGTTTTCACCTTCTAACGCCATATTTTTAAACCTAAGTATTGAAATATGAAAATTATGGTCGTATTCTCAAACCGGGAGACCCGCGGCTACGAGGTCAGTTCCTACAAGATACATTGGTCTCGCGGTAGGTGTTGGTGCCCACCACGGCGCCGTTTGGGGGTTGTTTCTAGTTTTCACCCTGTAACTCCATGTTTTTAAGACTAAGTCTAGAAATACATAAATTACCGTCATATTCTCAAACCGGTAGTTCCATGGCTGCGTGGTCAGTTCCTACGAGTTACATTGGTCACGTGGGAGGTGTTAGTGCCACCCACGGGGCCGTTCGGGGGCTATTTCGGGTTTTCACCCTCTAGCACCATGTTTTCAAGCCTCAGTCTAGAAATATATAAATTATCGTCGTATTCTCAAATTGGGAGTCCCGCGGCTATGAGGTCAGTTCCTACCAGTTACATTGGTCCCGTGAGAGGTATTGGTGCCACCCACGGGGCCGTTCGGGAGATGTTTTGGGTTTTCACCCTCTAACGCCATGTTTTTAAGCCTAAGTCTAGAAATATACAAATTATCAACGCATTTTCAAATCGGGAGTCCCGCGGCTGCGAGGTCAGTTCCTACGAGTTACATTGGTCCCGTGGGAGGTGTTGGTGCCACCCATGGGGACGTTCGGGGGCTATTTTGGGTTTTCACCCTCTAACGTCATATTTTTAAGCCTAAGTCTAGAAATATGCAAATTGACGTCGTATTCTCAAATTGGGAGTCCCGCGGCTATGCAGTCAGTTCCTACGAGTTACATTGGTCTCGTGGGAGGTGTTGGTGCCACCCACGGGGCCGTTCGGGGGCTGTTTCGAGTTTTCACCCTCTAATGCCATGTTTTTAAGCCTAAGTCAAGAAATATGCAAATTACTATCGTATTCTCAAATCGGTGGTCCCGTGGCTGAGTGGTCTTTTCCTATGAGTTATATTGGTCATGTGGGAGGTGTTAGTGCCACCCACGGGGACGTTGGGGGCTGTTTCGAGTTTTCACCCTCTAACGCCATGTTTTTAAGCTAAGTCTCAAAATATGCGAATTACGGTTATATTCTCAAATCGGGAGACCTGCGGCTGCGGGGTCAGGTCCTACGAGTTACATTTTTCCCGTGGGAGGTGTTGGTGCCACCCAGGGGCCGTTCGGGGGTTGTTTCGAGTTTTCACCCTCTAACGCCATGTTTTTAAGCCTAAGTCTAAAAATATGAAAATTATCGTCGTATTCTAAAACCGGGAGACCCGCAGCTGCAGGGTCTGTTCCTAAGAGTTACATAGGTCTCGTGGGAGGCGTTGGTGCCACCCACGGGGCCGTTCAGGGGTTGTTTCGAGTTTTCACCCTCTAACGCCATGTTTTTCTTAAGTCTAAAAATATGCAAATTATCGTCATATTCTCAAATCGGGAGTCCTGCGACTGCGCGGTCAGTTCTTACGAGTCACATTGGTCCTGTTGGAGGTGTTGGTGACACCACGGGGACGTTCGGGGGCTGTTTCGAATTTTCACCCTCTAACGCCATTTTTTAAGCCTAAGTCTAGAAATATGCAAATTATCATCGTATTCTCAAATCGGGGGTCCCGCGGCTGTGTGGTCAGATCCTACGAGTTACATTGGTCCCGTGGGAGGTGTTGGTGCCACCCACGGGGACGTTCGGAGGGTGTTTCGAGTTTTCACCCTCTAATGCCATATTTTTAAGAATAAGTCTAGAAATATGCAAAATATAATCTTATTTTCATATCGGGAGTCTCGCTGCTGCAGGGTCAGTTCCTACGAGTTACATTGGTCCCATGGGAGGTATTGGTGCCACCCACGGTGTCGTTCGGGGGATGTTTTGGGTTTTCACCCTCTAACGCCATGTTTTTATTAAGTCAACAAATATGCCAATTATCATCATATTCTCAAATCGAGAGTTCTGCAGCTGCGCGGTCAGTTCCTACGAGTCACATTGGTCCTGTGGGAGGTTTTGGTGCCACCACGGGGACGTTCGGGGGCTTTTTCGAGTTTTCACCCTCTAACGCCATGTTTTTCTTAAGTCTAAAAATATGCAAATTATCGTCATATTATCAAATCAGGAGTCCTGCGGCTGCACGATCAGTTCTTACGAGCCACATTGGTCCTTTTGGAGGTGTTGGTGCCACCACGGTGATGTTCGGGGGTTGTTTCGAGTTTTCACCCTCCAACGCCATGTTTTTAAGCCTAAGTCTAGAAATTTGCAAATTATCGTCGTATTCTCAAATCGGGAGTCCCGAGGCTGCGTGGTCAGCTCCTACAAGTTACATTGGTCCCGTGGGACGTGTTAGTGCCACCCACGGTGACGTTCGGGGGGTGTTTCTAGTTTTCACCCTCTAACGCCATATTTTTAAGCCTAAGTCTAGAAATATGTAAATTATAATCTTATTTTCAAATCCTGAGTCCCGCTGCTGTGGGGTCAGTTCCTACGAGTTACATTGGTCCCATGGGAGGTATTGGTGCCACCCACGGTGCCGTTCGGGGGCTATTTTGGGTTTTCACCCTCTAACGCCATGTTTTTCTTAAGTCTAAAAATATGCAAATTATCGTCATATTCTCAAATCGGGAGTCCTGCGACTGCGCGGTCAGTTCTTACGAGTCACATTGGTCCTGTTGGACGTGTTGGTGATACCACGGGGACGTTCGGGGGCTGTTTCGAATTTTCACCCTCTAACGCCATGTTTTTAAGCCTAAGTCTAGAAATATGCAAATTATCATCGTATTCTCAAATCGGGAGTCCCGCGGCTGCGTGGTCAGATCCTACGAGTTACATCGGTCCCGTGGGAGGTGTTGGTGCCACCCACGGGGACGTTTGGGAGGTGTTTTGAGTTTTCACCCTCTAACGCCATATTTTGCTTAAGTCTAGAAATATGCAAATTACCGTCATTTTCTCAAACCAGGAATCTCACGGCTACGCGGTCAGTTCCTACGAGTTACATTGGTCCCGTGGGAGGTGTTGGTGCCACCCACGGGGACGTTCGGGGGCTATTTTGGGTTTACACCCTCTAACGCCATGTTTTTAAGCTTAAGTCTAGAAATATGTAAATTATCGTCGTATTCTCAAACCGGGAGACCCGTGGCTGCGGGGTCAGTTCCTACGAGTTACATTGGTCCATGGGAGGTGTTGGTGCCACCCACGGGGCCGTTCAGGGGTTGTTTCGAGTTTTTACCCTCTAACGCCATGTTTTGCTTAAGTCTAGAAATATGCAAATTACCATCGTATTCTCAAACCGGGAGTCCCGTGGCTACGTGGTCAGTTTCTATGAGTTACATTGGTCCCGTGGGAGGTGTTGGTGCTACCCACATGGACGTTCGGGCGCTGTTTTGAATTTTCACCCTGTAACGCCATGTTTTTAAGCCCAAGTCTAGAAATATGCAAATTACCATTGTATTCTTATACCAGGAGTCCTGCAGCTACGTGGTCAGTTCCTACGAGTTACATTGGTCCCGTTGGAGGTGTTGGTGCCACCCACGGGGACGTTCGGGGACTGTTTCATGTTTTCACCCTCTAATGCCATGTCTTTAAGCCTAAGTCTAGAAATATGCAAATTACCTTCGTATTCTCAAATCGGGAGACCCGCAGTTGGGGGGTCAATTCCTGCGAGTTACATTGGTCCCGTGGGAGGTGTTGGTGCCACCCACGGGGCCGTTTGGGGGGCGTTTTGGGTTTTCACCCTCTAACGACATGTTTTTAAGCCTAAGTCTAGAAATATAAAAATTATCATCGTATTCTCCAATCGGGAGTCCCGTGGCTGCGGGATGAGTTCCTACGAGTTACATTGGTCCTTTGGGAGGTGTTGGTGCATTCCACGGGGCCGTTCGGGGGTTGTTTCGAGTTTTCCATCACTAATGCCATGTTTTTAAGCCTAAGTCTAGAAATATGCAAATTACATTGTATTCTCAAATCGGGAGTTCCGTGGTTACGCGGTCACTTCCTATGAGTTACATTGGTCCCGTGGGAGATGTTAGTGGCACCCACGAGGCCGTTCGAGGACTGTTTCAGGTTTTCATCCTCTAACGCCATGTTTATAGGTCTAAGTGTAAAAATATGCAAATTATCATCGTATTCTCAAATTGGGAGTCCCGCGGCTGTGGGGTCAGTTCCTACGAGTTACGTTGGTCCCATGGGAGGTGTTGGTGCCAACCACTGGGCCATTTCGGGGCTGTTTTGAGTTTTCCCCCACTAAGGCCATGTTTTGCCTAAGAGTAGGAATATGGAAATTACCGTCGTATTCTCAAACTGAGAGTCCCGAGGTAATGTGGTCAGTTCCTATTAGTTACATTGGTCCCGTGGGAGATGTTAGTGGCACCCACAGGGCCGTTCGAGGACTGTTTCAGGTTTTCATCCTCTAACGCCATGTTTTTAGGCCTAAGTCTAGAAATATGCAAATTACCATCGTATTCTCAAACCAAGAGTCTCGCGGCTTCACGGTCAGTTCCTACGAGTTACATTGGTCCCATGGGAGGTTTTGGTGCCACCCACGTGGAAGTTCCAGGGCGATTTCGAGTTTTCACCCACTAACGCCATGTTTCTAAGCCTAAGTCTAGAAATATGCAAATTACCGTTGTATTCTCAAATAGGGAGTCCCGCGGCTGCGAGGTGAGCTCCTACAAGTTACATTTGTCCCGTGGGAGGTGTTGGTGCAACCCACAGGGACGTTTAGGGGCTGTTCCAAGATTTCAACCTCTAACGCCATATTTTTAAGCCTAGTGTAGAAATATGTAAATTACTGTCGTATTCTCAAACCGGGTGACTCGCAGCTACGGGATCAGTTCCTATGAGTTACATTGGTCCCGTGGGAGGTGTTGGTGCCACCCACGGGGCCGTTCGGGGGGCGTTTCGGGTTTTCACCCTCTAACGACATGTTTTTAAGCCTAAGTCTGAAAATATACAAATTATCATCGTATTCTCCAATCGGGAGTCCCGTGGCTGTGGGATCAGTTCCTGCGAGTTACATTGGTCCTTTGGGAGGTGTTGGTGCGTTCCACGGGGCTGTTCGGGGGTTGTTTCGAGTTTTCCATCATTAATGCCATGTTTCTAAGCCTAAGTCTAGAAATATGCAAATTACGTTATATTCTCAAATCGGGAGTTCCGTGGTTACGCGGTCACTTCCTATGAGTTACATTGGTCCCGTGGGAGATGTTAGTGGCACCCACGAGGCCGTTCGAGGACTGTTTCAGGTTTTCATCCTCTAACGCCATGTTTATAGGCCTAAGTCTAAAAATATGCAAATTATCATCGTATTCTCAAATTGGGAGTCCCGCGGCTATGGGGTCAGTTCCTACGAGTTAGGTTGGTCCCGTGGGAGGTGTTGGTGCCAACCACTGGGCCATTTCGGGGCTGTTTCGAGTTTTCCCCCACTAAGGCCATGTTTTTCCTAAGAGTAGAAATATGGAAATTACCGTCGTATTCTCAAACTGAGAGTCCCGAGGCAATGTGGTCAGTTCCTATTAGTTACATTGGTCCCGTGGGAGATGTTAGTGGCACCCACAGGGCCGTTCGAGGACTATTTCAGGTTTTCATCCTCTAACGCCATGTTTTTAGGCCTAAGTCTAGAAATATGCAAATTACCATCGTATTCTCAAACCAAGAGTCTCGCGGCTGCACGATCAGTTCCTACGAGTTACATTGGTCCCATGGGAGGTTTTGGTGCCACCCACGTGGAAGTTCCAGGACGATTTCGAGTTTTCACCCTCTAACGCCATGTTTTTAAGCCTAAGTCTAGAAATATGCAAATTACCATCGTATTCTCAAATAGGGAGTCCCGCGGCTGCGAGGTGAGATCCTACAAGTTACATTGGTCCCGTGGGAGGTGTTGGTGCTACCCACAGGGACGTTTAGGGGCTCTTTCGAGATTTCACCCTCTAACGCCATATTTTTAAGCCTAGTGTAGAAATATGTAAATTACTGTCGTATTCTCAAACCGGGTGACCCGCGGCTGCGGGGTCAGTTCCTACGAGTTACATTGGTCCCGTGGGAGGTGTTGGTGCCACCCATGGGGCCATTCGGGGGTTGTTTCGAGTTTTCACCCTCTAACGCCTTCTTTTTAAGCCTAAGTCTTGAAATATACAAATTATCATCGTCTTCTCAAATCGGGAGACCTGCGGCAATTGGGTCAGTTCCTACGAGTTACATTGGTCCCGTGGGAGGTGTTGGTGCCACCCACTGGGCCGTTCGGGGGTTGTTTTGAGTTTTCACACTATAATGCTATGTTTTTCTTAATTCTAGAAATGTGCAAATTACAATCATATTCTCAAATCGTGAGTGATGTGGCTGCATGGTCAGTTTCTACGAGTTACATTCGTCCCGTGGGAGGTGTTGGTGCCACCCATGGGGGCGTTCGGGGGCTGTTTTGGGTTTTCACCCTCTAACGCAATATTTTTAAGCCTAAGTCTAGAAATATGAAAATTATCATCATATTCTCAAATCGGGAGTCCCGCGGCTACAAGGTCAGTTCCTACGAGTTACATTGGTCCCGTGGGAGGTGTTGGTGCCACCCACGGGGTCGTTCAAATATGTTTTGGGTTTTCACCCTCTAACGGCATGTTTTTGAGCTTAAGTCTTGAAATATCCAAATTATCATGATATTCTCAAATCGAGAGTACCGTGGCTGTGTGGTTAGTTCCTACGAGTTACATTGGTCCCGAGGGAGGTGTTGGTGCCACTCACGGGGCCGTTTGGGGGTTGTTTTGGGTTTTCACCCTCTAACGGCATGTTTTTAAGCCTAAGTCTAGAAATATACAAATTATCATCGTATTCTCAAATCGAGAGTTCCACGGCTACAGGATCAGTTCCTACGAGTTACATTGGTCCCGTAGGAGGTGTTGGTGCCTTCCATGAGTCCGTTCGGGGGATGTTTAGAGTTTTCCATCACTAATGCCATGTTTCTAAGCCTAAGTCTAGAAATATGAAAATTATCATTGTATTCTCAAACCGGGAGTTTCGTGGTTACGCGATCACTTCCTATGAGTTACATTGGTCCCGTGGGAGGTGTTGGTGCCACCCACGGGGCCGTTTGGGGCCTATTTCGGGCTTTCATCCTCTAACACCATGTTTATAGCCCCAAGTCTAAAAATATGCAAATTATTGATGTATACTCAAATTGGGTGTCCCGCGCCTGCGGGGTCAGTTCCTACAAGTTACGTTGGCCCTGTGGGAGGTGTTGGTGCCAACCACGGTGCCATTCCGGGGCTGTTTCGGGTATTCCCCAACTAATGCCATGTTTTGCCTAAGTGTAGAAATATGGAAATTACTGTCGTATTCTCAAACTGAGAGTCTCAGGGAAATGTGGTCAGTTCCTACGAGTTACATTTGTTCCGTGGGAGGTGTTGGTGCCACCCACGGGGCCGTTCGGGGGCTCTTTCGGGTTTGCACCCTCTAACGTCATATTTTTAAGCCTAAGTCTAGAAATATGCAAATTATCGTCGTATTCTAAAATCGAGAGACCCACGGCTGTGAGGTCAGTTCCTACGAGTTACATTGGTCCCGTGGGAGGTGTGGGTGCCACCCATGGGGCCGTTCGGGGGCTGTTTCGGGTTTTCTCCCACTAACGACATGTTTTGCTTAAGTCTAAAAATATGCAAATTATCCTCGTATTCTCAAACCAGGTGTCCCGGGGCTGCGTGGTTAGTTCCTGTGAGTTACATTGGTCCCGTGGGAGGTGTTGGTGCCACCCACGGGGCCGTTCGAGGTCTATTTCAGGTTTTCACCCTCTAACGCCATGTTTTTAAGACTAAGTCTAGAAAATATGCAAATTATCATCGTATTCTTAAACCGGAGTTCCGCGGCTGCGTGGTGAGTTCCCACGAATTACATTTGTCCCATGGGAGATGTTGGTGCCACCCATGGGGCCGTTCGGGGTTTTCACCCTCTAACGCCATGTTTTTAGGCCTATGTCTAGAAATATGCAAATTATCGTCGTATTCTCAAACCGGGAGTCCTGCGGCTGTGGGGTCTGTTCCTACGAGTAACATTGGTCCTCTGGGAGGTGTTGGTGTCTCCCACGGGGCCGTTCGGGGGCTATTTCCTGTTTTCACCCTCTAACCCCATGTTTTTAAGCCTAAGTCAAGAAATATGCAAATTAACTTCGAATTCTCAAACCGGGAGTCCCGCGACGGCGAGGTCAGTTCCTACGAGTTACATTGGTACCGTGGGAGTTGTTGATGCCACCCACGGGGCCGTTCGGGGGCCGTTTTGGGTTTTCAGCCTCTTACTCCATATTTTCAAGCCTAAGTCTATAAATATGCAAATTATCATCGTATTGTCAATTCGAGAGTCACGTGACTGCGGGGTCAATTCCTATGAGTTACATTGGTCCCGTGGGAGCTGTTAGTGACAACCACGACGCCGTTCGTGGGCTATTTCTTGTTTTCACCCTCTCACCCCATGTTTTTAAGCCTAAGTCTAGAAATATTCAAATTATCTTACTATTCTCAAACCAGGAGTCCCGCGACTGCGAGGTCAGTTCCTACGAGTTACATTGGTCCCGTGGGAGGTTTTGGTGCCACCCACGGGCCGTTTGGGGGATGTTTTCGGTTTTCACCCTCTAACGCCATGTTTTTAAGCCTATGTCAGGAAATATGAAAATTATCTTTGTATTCTCAAACTGAGAGTCCCACAGCTCCGGAGGCAGTTCCTCCGAGTTACATTGGTCCCGTGGGAGGTGTTGGTGCCACCCACGGGGTCGTTCGGGGGCTGTTTTGGGTTTTCAATCTCTAACGCCATGTTTTTATGCCAAAGTCTTGAAATTTGAAAATTATCATCGTATTCTCAAATTGGGAGTCCTGCAGCTTCGGGGTCAGTTCCTAAGAGTTACATTGGTCCCGTGGGAGGTGTTAGTGCCACCCATAGGGCCGTTCAGAGGCAGTTTTAGGTTTTCAACCTCTTACGCTATATTTTTATGCTTAAGTCTAGAAATATGAAAATTATCATCGTATTCTCAAACCGGGAGTCCCGCGGCTGCGTGATCAGTTTCTACGAGTTACATTGGTCTCGTGGGAGGTGTTGGTGGCACCTACGTGGCCGTTCGGGGGCTGTTTTAGGTTTTCCCACACGAACGCCATGTTTTTAAGCCTAACTCTAGAAATATATAAATTATCATCGTAATCTCAAACTGGGAGTCCTGCGGCTGCGGGGTCAGTTCCTACGAGTGACATTGGTCCCGTGGGAGGTGTTGGTGCCAACCATGGGGCCGTTAGAGGGGTTGTTTCAGGTATTCCCCCACTAACGCCATGTTTTCCCTCAGTCTAAAAATATGCAAATTATCATCGTATTCTCAAACCGAGAGTCCCGTGGCTGCGTAGTCAGTTCCTACGAGTTACATTGGTCCCGTGGGAGGTGTTGGTGCCCCCCACGGGGCTGTTTTGGGTTTGCACCCTCTAACGCCATGTTTTTAAGCCTAAGTCTAGAAATATGCAAATTATCGTTGTACTCTCAACCTAGGAGTCCCGCGGCTGCGGGGTAAGTTCCTACGAGTTACATTGGTCCCGTGGGAGGTGTTGGTGCCACCCACGGGGCCGTTCTGGGGTTGTTTCGAGTTTTCACCCTCTAACGCCATGTGTTTAAACCTAACTCTAGAAATATGGAAATTACCATCGTATTCACAAACCGGGAGTCCCGTGGGTGCGTGGTCAGTTCCTACGAGTTACATTGGTACCGTGGGAGGTGTATGTAACAACCCTCACTTTTGGAAGCCTATTTTATATTTATTTATTATGTGGAGTAAATATTAATTTAATGACATAAGTTAATATTTACTAAAATGTTGCATATTAACCTTATGTGTGGGTGGATATTACCTTGTGTTGCTTCATTATATCATGAGAATTAAAAGACATTATGGCTTATATTTAAACCGAAACTTAAAAAGACTTATAAAATTTCCAAATGATAATTTGTAGGGTGTAGTTAGTTCCGGGAGGTGTGAGATAGTCAAAATATGTGCCATATTATATTTTGAGGTTTTAGGCACTTTTGACTGGTTTTGGTTTATCGCGTATTAGAAATCATTTTATTGCGGTATTGATATTTAAAGATTTGGGACTTTTAACTTAAGGCCACGATTTTAGTCTTTCTAAGTCTTTCATTTCTTTTATTTCCCTTAATAACTTTCTAGCCCTAGAGTGAGAGTGAGAGAGGAAGAAAACTTGTGGAGAAAGGGAGAGATTGAAGAATTGTGGATTGATCTTGCATTCTTCTTCATCAAAATCTGAGATTGAAGCCCCAAGGCAAGTTTTATACTTGCTATTATATGGTTTAGGATGGATAATTAGTATTGGTAGTTATGTAATGGTTTTGGTTTAATATAGTTATGGTTTTGCTTGGATTTATGTGTTTTGTAATCTTTGGAAGAGATTTGATTATGGATTGGTGTAGAGCAATGTTGTTGGAAGCATTTATGATCATTTGGCATCATTAAATGAGGTTGGTTTGGTTTGGATGAAATTTGGTTTTGGGGTGTATCTTGAAAATAAGAAGATTTGGTCTAGGTCTTCCATGACCGGTCGACCGCGGTCCTCAGACCGGTCAACCGGGCCTTTGGGAGAGGGCACACTGCTTTCTTTCAAAGGCATAAAATTTGAGGCGCGGTCGACCGTGGTCCCCTTACTGGTCGATCGGCCCTGCCGAAGGGAGCTTTCTTCTTTTCTTCTTAGGCAAAAAACTTGAGACGCGATCGACCGCGGTCTTGGAACCGGTCGAACGGTTCCCTGTTTTCTCCCTCAAAATTTTATTTTTTGTTTTTAAATCTTTACTTTTCATAGGGACTTAGGAACCTTCTTGAATGAAGTAAACCTTGGATTTTAGAGTCCTAGTTGGGTTTGGTTGCCACCCCAAGGTTGAATGGGTTCACTTGGGATTAAGTCTAGGGGTGTTGGAAGGTGATGTTTAGGTATCACTTCTCTTTTTACACCTTAATAGGTGGATAGGGGCTGTAGGCCCATGTTTGGAGACTATAGGGGCTTACTTGAGGTATATAAAACCTTAAGACTTGGGAATAATTGTAATCCCTTAGAGAATTATTCGAGGCATACACTATGAAGAATATTAATGGAATATTCTATGATTATGATTTCAGATAAAATGAAAAACACGCATGTTAATGGAGATGAAAAATGTGATGTAATGGTAAATGCTAATTTACTTAAACACACCTCTCTAATTGCTATCATAAGGGAAGCTCGCGCATGAGGTGATTTCTCCTGACTAGTGAATGCAGGGAGACTATAGTCCTCGGCCATATGCGGGTTGTTATAAATTTTATCCTGCGCTAGTGAAGTAATTCCGGGTGTGGTTATGACTCACTCGCAGGCATATGGCCACTTCTCGACGTGCATTAGGTGCCCCGGGCTGCCTTGTTTGATAGGCCCCTGGAAGATGATAGTAATTTAGGGGGGCGCCCAGTGAGCAAACTCGGAGGGGCGGTCTTAGAAGCGTTATATGTATAATAATATAACCTTTCTAAATTCAAGTGGGACTTGAGATATGTTTATTGCCACCAAATGTATGATGGTAATTATATTCCTGCTAAGGAATAAGAATTTAAAAGAAGTGAGAATTATGATGATATTATATTCCTGCTAAGGAATGGAAATTGGATTAAAGTGGAAATTGATATTGGAATCTTTTAATTGAATAATGCATAATTTTAATTCTCTAGCATAATCTATTGTAGGCATGAAATTTTTAACTGTCTTATTTATGATTCATGATTAGGTTGTTAGATTTTCACCTTCCTCATTCATGATTAACTGTTCATATCTATCATTCTTATCATTCATATGGGAATCATATATAAACCGGGCCCTGACCCGTTCTATTTTCCATGTTGCGCATGTTATTGTATCCGCCCAGGTGCTCCTCCGCAAGGACGCTCGTTTTGAAATTCCTACTCTTAGATTTTGAGGAGCTGTAAGAATTGCGGATATTACAGGATGTTTTTGTTAGATGCCATCATTTTTTTTTTGCATTCTAGTTATGATTGGGTCTGTCTTTCAGGCGTGTGGCCCAACTTTGTAATTGCTTAATGGATGCAATATGTATATTATTAAACTGTTGGGATTTACCTTGTGTAGCTGTGGACCGCCATCATATTCGGTCCTCTCTTTGTATATTCGTTATGTAGTTATTATATATGTCATCTTGGAATTCCACTATTTTTTTAAATGGGTTGTTTGAATTATCTTCTTAACTTAACCTTCTAATCAATTTAAATATTTTTGGCAACCCGTTTTATTAATTATTGGGTGGTTTTCCCGTATACTCGTGTTATATTTATGATGATGAGAATGATTCCCATCCATGATTTTTGTATTCGTTGAAGTATCGGGCTGGCCACCCCTTATTTCGGAGTGTGGGTTGTCACAGATGGTACCAGAGCCTCAGGTTCTAGAGTATTAGGATCTATGTGGACTTGTCACATTCTATCGTAGCATTCTTTGATATAGAGCCTAATGATAGGACTTCTTTGTTGCCTATAATTGTGATTTTCTTAAATAGTATTCTAACTCTATTGTTCCCTCATCTCAGATGCTGCCTAAAAGAGGTCGCCCTGCAAGACGTAATAGAGTTGTAGAAGTGGATGTTGGTCCTCCGCCGCCGCCGCCCCAAGGAACTTTTAATGCTGCTGATGTAGCCAATATTGTGGCTCAATCAGTCAATGCTGCCATGACAGCAGTAGCTCAACAAATGCCACAAGCTCAACAGCGAGCGCAGGATGCTCAAGCTCCTACGGGACCTTCTCCATGGGAAAGAGTTAGGGAGTCCTTTTTAAAGGGCCATCCCCCAGAATTTGATGGAGGTTCGGATGTTGTTCGAGCAAATCAATGGAAGAAAGATATGCAACGCCATTTACGAATGGTGGATTGTAGTGAGGAAAAGAAGCAAGTCCTTGCTATTTTCAAGCTTGTTGGGGCCGCGTTACATTGGTGGGAGTCGATGAATACACTAGATCAGAGGGACACTATGTCGATCACTGATTTTTGGATCTTATTTAACCAAAAATATTTTCCTGCCGCGATTCAGAGGGAGATGAGAAGGAGACTTCAGGATCTGGTTCAAGGAGAGAGATCTGTTGCGAAGTACGAGGAGGAGTTCACCCGGTTGGCAAGTTTTGTACCTGATGAGGTGACTCTAGAAGAAAGAAAAGTTTCTAAGTTTATGGGAGGTCTGAACTGGAGAATTCAGCAACATTTGCTGGGTAATCCAACTTTGCAAACCTTTAGTGAGGTGATGAATGCGGCATTGCTCCATTGCCAAGAGCATCGGTTGTATATGCAGGGTAGAAAGAAAGCTACAGGGATGGGGCAAGTAGGGAATCCAGGAGTAAGTGGGAATGGAGGAGGAGCTTTTCCTTCGTCCCAATATCCGGGTAATAAGCAACGTGAAAGGGATCCCCAGCAAGGCGACTTGTCGAAAAGACAACGCTTCAGTGGGTTTAATTATGGTGCTAATAATAGGCAAGGTCGGGGTGCCTCGCAATAGCAAGTGGGTTGGGGTGGTTAAGGGGGTAGAGGCCATCTGGGCCAGGGTCTCGAGCAGTTTAGAAATAATAGAGGTCGAGGCCAGGAGAATATGTTGGGGGAAGTGATTTCAATGTGGGGAAGCGGGTCACTACAAGAAGGATTGTCCTCAGTTGATTGGGGGACAACCTCCTAGAGCCCCTCAGCAGCCTTATGTTCAGTTTCCTCCATAGGAACCAAATCCGGTTGTCCCTACGCAACAGGGTCAACTACAATATGGGAGAGTTTATCACATTCAGGATGCTATGCTTCCTCCTGTTCAGCTAGCGCCACCGACGATCGAGGGTAAGTTCCCTATTCAGGGACACATGGGTCGCATTTTGTTTGATACGGGTGCGACACATTCATTTATTTCTCGAAGTTTTTCTCAGTCTATAGAGTTGATAAAATCTATAGAGAGCACTTTCACTAGTGTTGAGTCCTCTATGGGTGATGCTTCACTTATTTTCCTTGTTTGTAAACATATAGGAATTACTTTTGGTAATTTGTGCTTTGAGGGCGATTTACTCGTCCTAGACATGGTCGGGTATGATGTGATTTTGGGAATGGATTGTCTTGTTAAGTATCATGCTATAGTAAATTGTTACAGGAAGAGTATAGTCTTCGTCGTTCCGAGACAAGAAATGTTCGTGGTGGTTATGCCTCGTTTAGAGGGAGATACTGGTACTAATTTGTATTACATTGTGGAAGATACTTCTCGGGATGTAGTTTTTCCCTTGGATTCCATTTCGGGTGTTAGAGATTTTGAGGATGTTTTTCGGGATATACCGGGTTTGCCTCCGAGTCTCATTGAGTTTGTGATTGATTTAGCGTCGGGGACTCGACCGATCGTGAGAGCTCCTTATCATATGGCTCCTGTTGAAATGAGGGAGTTAAGGGATCAAATTCAGCAGTTGTTGGAGCAAGGATTTATTAGGCGTAGTACATCGCCATGGGGTGCTCCTGTGTTGTTTGTGAAGAAAAGAGATGGTTCTCTCCGGTTATGTGTTGACTATAGAGAATTGAATAAGGTCACCATCCGGAATAAATATCCTTTGCCTCGTATTGATGATTTTTTTGATCAACTGAGGGGAGCAACATACTTCTCTAAGATAGACTTGAGAATGGGGTATCACCAGTTGAGGATAAGGGAGCAAGATGTATCCAAAACTGCTTTTCTGACGAGGTACGGGTCTTATGAATTCTTGGTTATGCCTTTTGGGCTAACCAATGCCCCTGCCGTATTTATGGATATCATGAATATGGTATTTTAGGACTTCATGGACAAGTTTTTTATTGTATTTGTCGATGACATCCTTGTATATTCTCAAACAAAAGCTCACCATGCTATTCATTTGAGGTTGGTCCTGCAAAGATTGAGGGGTCACCAATTGTATGCTAAGTTTGAGAAATGTGGGTTTTGGTTACGGTAAGTCCAATTTCTGGGTCATATTGTGACTTCGCAGGGTTTATCGGTGGATCCGAGTAAGGTGGTTGCGGTGAGGGAGTGGGATCAGCCCACAAAACCTATCGAAATTCGCAGTTTTTTGGGTTTGGCGGGTTATTACTGTCGATTTATTAAGGGTTTTTCTAAGATCGCGAGCCCTTTAATAAATTTGACCCGGAAAGGGGTGAGATTTGTTTGGGATGACTCTTGTCAAACGGCATTCGATTAGCTCAAAGATAGACTTTGGCTCCAGTCCTTTCTCTACCAAAGTCAGGGTTGGAATATCTAGTCTTCACCGATGCATCTCTACGAGGTTTGGGAGGTGTTCTTTAGCAGGAGCGACGGGCTATCACTTATGCCTCCCGAAAGCTCAAGCCTCATGAAAGAAACTATCCGGTGCATGACTTAGAATTGGTTGTAGTTGTCTTTGCCTTGAAGATTTGGAGGCATTATCTCCTTAGGAGAAGTTTAGTCTTTTCCCGGACCATAAATCGCTGCAATATTTATTTTCTCAGAAAGTTTTAAATATGCGACATCGTCGATGGTTGGAGTTCATGAAAGATTATCAATTTGATATTCATTATCATCATAGCAAGGCAAATATTTTGGCGGATACCTTGAGTAGGAAGTCTGAGGGAGAATTAGCTGATGTATGGAAAGCTAAGTGGGAAGAGCTTAGTCCCAAGGATGCTGTTTCTAGGGCGTTCATGTCCGTGATTACCGTTACTCCTACAATTGTGGCAAGGGTCGTAGAGGCTCAAGAAAGGGATAAGGGTTGTCAAGACCACATACGCCGATTATTGTTTGAGGGAGAGAAATCCTACTCGATAAGTTCAGAGGGCGGACTATGCTTCCAGGGAAGACTCATTGTCCCGGAGGAGGGGGATTTGAGACAGGCAGTGATGGAAGAGTCCCATGGTTCCAAGTTTTCAGTGCATTTGGGTAATGATAAAATGTATCAAGATATGCGCCGTCAGTATTGGTGGCCCGACATGAAATGAGATATTTCTGATTTTGTATCTCAGTGCACTACTTGTCAGTTGATCAAGATTGATCATCAACGATCGATAGGTTTGTTGCAACTGTTAGAGATTCCGGTATGGAAATGGGAGAGCATATCAATGGATTTTATCACTGACTTACCAATGTCACAAAGGGGTCACGATTCTATATGGGTTATCTTTGATCGCTTGATGAAGTCGGCACACTTTTTGCCGGTCCGCACCGATTATAACACCGCTCGTTACGCCTGGTTGTTCATTGAAGAGGTTGTTAGATTGCATGGGGTGCCCTTGAATATTGTTTCTGACAGAGACAAGATTTTCATTTCCCACTTTTGGTAAAGTTTTCAAGAGGCCATGGGAACTGAATTGAGATTGAGCATTTCCTATCATCCTCAAACAGATGGCCAGACCGAATGGGCTAACCAGATATTGGAGGATATGATTCGTATGTGTATACTTGATTTTAAGGGTAGTTGGGAACAATATCTCCCATTGGTTGAGTTTTCTTATAATAATTCATACTAGTTCACTATTGGGATGGCGCCCTATGAAGCCTTGTATGGTAGGCCCTGTAGATCTCCCACTTGTTGGTTGGAGGTGGGAGATAATAAGTTTCTCGGACCTAAAATGATCGGGGATACTTCTTCTATGATTAAGCTTATTAGGAATCGTATTCGAATAGCCCAAGATAGACATAAGAGCTATGCCGATGCGGGTAGAAGTCATGTGGAATTGGAGGTTGGAGACCAAGTGTTGATGCGAGTGTCACCTATGAAAGGTATTAAGCGTTTCGAAAAGAAAGGGAAGCTTGCGCTGCGTTTCGTTGGACCTTTTCCCATGATTTCCAAGGTGGGTCTAGTGGCGTATCAACTTGCCCTACCAAAACCTTTGCAACAAATTCTTGATGTCCTCCATATCTCCTCTTTGAAGAAGTATAAGAGGTGTGATGGTGCCCTTTGGCACGTTCCTTTTGAGGATATTGAGTTGCAATCCGATGTTTCATATGAAGAACAACCCGTTGCTTTTTTACAGCATGGGGAGCGTAGGTTGCATTCTAGAGTGGTGCCCTTGGTTAGAGTACAATGGAGTCATCAAACGTCAAGGAATCGACATGGGAGCGTGAGGATGATATGCGGGAGAAGTATCCGCATCTCTGTATCCATGGTATGCTTGAATTTTTGGGGCAAAATTCCCTCATAAGGGGGGAGTATGTAACAACCCTCACTTTTGGAAGACTATTTTATATTTATTTATTTATTATGTGGAGTAAATATGAATTTAATGAGATAAGTTAATATTTACTAAAATGTTGCATATTTACCTTATGTGTGGGTGGATATTACCTTGTGGTGCTTCATTATGTCATGAGAATTAAAATGACATTATGGCTTATATTTAAACTGGAACTTAAAATGACTTATAAAATTTCCAAATGATAATTTGGAGGGTGTAGTTAGTTCTGGGAGGTGTGAGATAGTCAAAATGTGTGACATATTATAATTTGAGGTTTTGGGCACTTTTGACTGGTTTTGGTATATCGCGTATTAGAAATCATTTTATTGCAGTATTGATATTTAAAGATTTGGGACTTTTAACTTAAGACCACGATTTTTGTCTTTCTAATCCTTTCATTTCTTTTATTTCCCGTAAGAACTTTCTAGCCCTAGAGTGAGAGTGAGAGTGAGAGAGGAAGAAAACTTGTGGAGAAAGGGAGAGATTGAAGAATTGTGGATTGATCTTGTATTCTTCTTCATCAAAATCTAAGATTGCAACCCCAAGGCAAGTTTTCTACTGGATATTATATGGTTTAAGATGGATAATTAGTATTGGTGGTTATGTAATGATTTTGGTTTAATAGAGTTATGGTTTTGTTTGGATTCATGGGTTTGGTAATCTTTGTAAGAGATTTGATTATGGATTGGTGTAGAACAATGTTGTTAGAAGCATTTATGATCATTTGGCATCATTAAATGAGGTTGGTTTGGTTTGGTTGAAATTTGGTTTTGGGGTGTAGCTTGAAAATAGGAAGATTTGGTCTAGGTCTACAATGACCGGTCGACCGCGGTCCTCAGACCGGTCAACCGGGCCTTCGGGAGAGGGCACACTGCTTTCTTTCAAAGGCATAAAATTTGAGTCGCGGTTGACCGCGGTCCCCTTACCGGTCGATCGACCCTGCCGAAGGGAGCTTTCTTCTTTTCTTCTTAGGCAAAAAAACTTGAGATGCGGTCGACCACGGTCTTGGAACCGGCCGACCGGTCCCCTGTTTTCTCCCTCAATTTTTTTTTTTTTTAAATCTTTACTTTTCATAGGGACTTAGGAACCTTCTTGAATGAAGTAAACCTTGGATTTTAGAGTCCTAGTTGAGTTTGGTTGCCACCCCAGGGTTGAATGGGTTCACTTGGGGTTATGTCCAGGGGTGTTGGAAGGTGATGTTTAGGTATCACTTCTCGTTTTACACCTTAATAGGTGGATAGGGGTTGTAGGCCCATGTTTGGAGACTATAGAATCTTATTTGAGGTATATAAGACCTTAAGACTTGGGAATAATTGTAATCCCTTAGAGAATTATTCGAGGCATACACTATGAAGAATATTAATGGAATATTCTATGATTATGATTTCAGATAAAAAGAAAAACACGCATGTTAATGGAGATGAGAAATGTGATTTAATGGTAAATACTAATTTACTTAAAGACACATCTCTAAATTCTATCATAAGGGAAGATCGCGCATGAGGTGATGTCCCCTGACTAGTGAATGCAGGGAGACCATAGTCCTCGGCTATATGCGGGTTGTTATATATTTTATTCTGCGCTAGTGAGGTAATTCCGGGTGTGGCTATGACTCACTCGTAGGCATGTGGCCACTTCCCGACGTGTGTTAGGTGCCCCGAGCTGCCTTGTTTGTTAGGCCCCTGGAAGATGATAGTCATTTAGGGGCGCGCCGAGTGGGCAAACTCGGAGGGGCGGTCTTAGAAGTGTTATACGTATAATAATATAACCTTTCTAAATTCAAGTGGGACTTGATATATGTTTATTGCCACCAAATGTATGATGGTAATTATATTCCTGCTAAGGAATAAGAATTTAAAAGAAGTGAGAATTATGATGATATTACATTCCTGCTAAGGAATGGAAATTGGATTAAAGTGGAAATTGATATTGGAAGCTTTTAATTTAATAATTCATAATTTTAATTCTCTAGCATAATCTGTTGTAGGCATGAAATTTTTAACTGTCTCATTTATGATTCATGATTAGGTTGTTAGATTTTAACCTTCCTCATTCATGATTAACTATTCATATCTATCATGCTTATCATTCATCTGGGAATTATATATAAACCGGGCCCTGACCCGTTCATTTTTCCATGTTGTGCATGTTATTGTATTCGCCCAGGTGCTCATCCGTAAGGACGTCCGTGTTGACATTCCTACTCTTATATTTTGAGGAGTTGTAAGAATTGCGGATATTACAGGATGTTTTTGTTAGACGCCATCATTTCTTTTGTATTCTAATTATGATCGGGTCTGTCTTTCGGGCATGTGGCCCAACTTTTTAATTGCTTAATGGATGCAATATGTATATTATTAAACTGTTGGGATTTACCTTGTGTAGCTGTGGACCGCCAACATATTCGGTCCTCTCTTTGTATATTCGTTATGTAGTTATTATATATGTCATCTTGGAATTCCACTATTTTTTTTGAATGGGTTGTTTGAATTATATTCTTAACTTAACCTTCTAATCAATTTAAATAATTTTGGCAACCCATTTTCTGAATTATTGGGTGGTTTTCCTGAATACTCGTGGTATATTTATGATGCTGAGAATGATTCCCATCCATGATTTCCGTATTCGTTGGAGTATCGGGCTGGCCACCCCTTATTTCAGAATGCGGGTTGTCACAGTGTTGGTGCCACCCACGGGGCCGTTCGGGGGCTATTTTGGGTTTTTCCCCTCTAACGCCATGTTTTTAAGCCAAAGTCTAGAAATATGAAATTATCATCGTATTCTCAAACTGGGAGTCCTGCGGGTGCGGGGTCAGTTCCTACAAGTTACATTGGTCCCGTGGGAGGTGTTGGTGCCACCCACGGGGCTGTTCAGGGGCAGGTTTGGGTTTTAAACCTCTAACGCCATGTTTTTAAACCCAACTCTAGAAATATGCAAATTATCATTGTATTCTCAAACCGGGAGTCCCAAGGCTGCGTGGTCAGTTCCTACGAGTTATATTGATACCGTGGGAGGTGTTGGTGCCACCAACGGGGCCGTTCGGGGGCTATTTTGGGTTTTCACCCTCTAACGCCATGTTTTTAAGCCTAAGGCTAAAAATAAGAAAATTATCGTCGTATTCTCAAATTAGGAGTCCCGCGGCTGCGGGGCTAGTTCTTACGAGTTACATTGGTCCCGTGGGAGGTGTTGGCGCCACCCAAGGGGCCGTTCTTGGGCTGTTTCGGGTTTTCCTTCACTAACGCCTTGTTTTACCTAAGTCTAGAAATATTCAAATTATCATTGTATTATAAAATCGGTAGTCCCGGGGCTGCGCGATCAGTTCCTACGAGTTACATTGGTCCCGTGGGAGGTTTTGGTGCTACCCACGGGGACGTTCGGGGGTATTTCGGGTTTTCACCCTCTAACGCCATGTTTTTAAGCCTAAGTCTAGAAATATGCAAATTATCATCATATTCTCAAATCGGGAGTCCCGCGGCTACGGGGTCAGTTCTTACGAGTTACATTGGTCCCGTGGGAGGTGTTGGTGCCACCCACGGGGCCGTTCAGGGGCTGTTTCGGATTTTCACCCTCTTACGCCATGTTTTTAAGCCTAAGTCTAGAAATATACAAATTATCATCATATTCTCAAACCGAGAGTTCCGCGACTGAGAAGTCAGTTTCTACGAGTTCATTGGTCCCGTGGGAGGTGTTGGTGCCACCCACGGGGCCATTCGAGGGCTGTTTCGGATTTCCCCCACTAACTCCATGTTCTTAAGCCTTAGTCAAGAAATATGCAAATTATCTTCGTATTCTCAAACCGGGAGTCCCGCGACTGCCAGGTCAGTTCCTACGAGTTACATTGGTCCCAAGCGAGGTGTTGGTGCCACGCACGGGGCCGTTCCGGGGCCGTTTTGGGTTTTCACCCTCTAACGCCTTGTTTTTAATCCTAATTCTAGAAATATACAAATTTTTGTCGTATTCTCAATTTGGGAGTCCCGCGGCTGCAGGGTCAGTTCCTACGAGTTATATTGATCCCGTGGGAGCTGTTAGTGCCAACCACGACGCCGTTCGGGTGCTGTTTTGGGTTTTCACCCTCTCACCCCATGTTTTTAAGCCTAAGTCTAGAAATATGCTAATTATCTTCGTATTCTCAAACCAAGATTCCCGAGAATGCGAGGTCAGCTCCTACGAGTTACATTGGTCTCGTGGGAGGTATTGGTACCACCCACGAGGATGTTTGGGGGATGTTTTCGATTTTCACCCTCTAACGCCATGTTTTTAATCTTAAGTCTAGAAATATGAAAATTATTTTTATTATTCTCAAATCGAGAGTCGACGGCTGTGGAGTCAGTTCCTACGAGTTACATTGGTCCCGTGGGAGGTGTTGGTGCCACCCACGGGGCTGTTTGGGGGTTTCACCCTCTAACGCCATGTTTTAAGCCTAAGTCTAGAGATATGAAAATTATCATCATATTCTCAAACCAGGAGCCCCGCGGCTGCGAGGTCAGTTACTACGAGTTACATTGGTCCCGTGGGAGGTGCTGGTGCCATAATGCCATGTTTTTAAGCCTAAGTCTAGAAATATGCAAATTATCGTCGTATTCTCAAGCCGATAGTCCCGTGTCTACGCAGTCAGTTCCTACAGGTTACATTGGTCCCGTGGGAGGTGTTGGTGCCACCTAAGGGGCCGTTCGGGGGCTGTTTTGGGTTTTCACCCTCTAACGCCTTGTTTTTAAGCCTAAGTCTAGAAATATGCAAATTATCATCGTATTCTCAACCCGGGAGTCTCATGAATGTGCAGATAGTTTCTACGAGTTACATTGGTCCCATGGGAGATGTTGGTGCCACCCCCGGCGTCGTTCGGGGGCTGTTTCTGGTTTTCCCCCACTAACGCCCTCTTTTTATGCCTAAATCTAAAAATATGCAAATTATCGTCGTACTCTCAAACAAAAAGTCCCGTGATTGCGCGATCAATTCCTACGTGTTACATTGGTCACGTGAGAGGTGTCGGTGCCTCTCACGGGATCGTACTAGGGCTATTTCGTGTTTTCACCCTCTAACGCCTTATTTTTAAGCTTTAGTCCTCATATTTTCAAATTATCGTCATATTCTCAAAGGGGGAGTCCCGGGAATGGGCAGTGAGTTACTACGAGTTACATTAGTCCCGTGCGAGGTGTTGGTGCCACTCACGGGGCCATTCCAGGGCTATTTCAGGTTTTCTCCCACTTATGCCATGTTTTTAAGCCTAAGTCTAGAAATATGCAAATTATCGTTGTACTCTCAAACCGAGAGTCCCATGAGCTCGCGGTCAGTTCATACGAGTTACATTTGTGCCGTGCGAGGTGTTGGTGCCACTCACGGGAGTCTAAAATATTTGCAAAATATTATCTAACAATCAAACCAATAATTATCCCGTACGCCTTCTAATTACCCCATACTTTCTAGCATACTATCCAATAACTATCCTACAGCAAGCCAACAACCAATAATTATCCAACAGCTAAACCAAACAAAACCAATAATTATCTCGTACTCCTTCTATCATCTAAAAGATTTAATAGATAATGCATATCAATTATAAAACTACTTTAGTTAAAGTAAAGAGTATCTGGTGTGTAATGAAGAACTATCATGTAATGAAGAACTGATATCCAATTGGTTAGATCTGCAATACGTAAATAATGTGTTATGAAGAACGGGTATGTAAAATTAAAGAGAGTACCTCACAATACCACTAAAGAGTTAGATCTTCTGCCTATAATATGTCATAAATTTACATATGATGCATATTTATTCCCCATTTTAACATCGCAATTCGAATGAACATGAGCAACCTGCTGCCTATAATATCAACCCGGTGCCTATAATATCAATGTAGTTGTGATTATTACGCCACCATTTTAAGGCTTTAAGTACATATGCAATCAAGTTGATCACAACAAATCTCAAACTAAAACAGAACTGTATGAAATCAACAGAATTATGGCATACATGTGAAGTTAAAATACGAATGAACGGAATCAAGTTGCCTTTGTTCCATGTCAAGTTATAGCATCCTCGTATCTTGACGTAAACGTCAAAAAATTCACATTAATCGCAAGATAAGTGATATACTTTTTCATAGGCAAATCAAGAACACACCCAAAAAATTTAATAACATGTACACTTATCGACACTAGTATCAATTCAATAAATCCAACATAGTATCCAACAACCAAGCCAACAATATCTCACTATAATAATGTGCACACGTGTTTGCGACTAGTATGTCAAAAAAATGCACTTAATTATATTTTGTCAAAAAAAATCACGACAAGCATATAACCCCCAATATAATATGATGACATGCATATAACCCACAACAAGGTAGACGTAATTTTTTTTACATGTTAAAAATTCATTTAATTATATTTTTTCAAAAAAAATATAATGTCTAGGGTTTTGAATAATATTTTGTCAAAAAAATACACACACATACAATCTAGGGTTTATTGACATAATTTATACATACACGCACATACAATTTACGGTTTATTGACATAATCTATACATACACACACATACAATATACGATTTATTGATAAAAACAATTTATTTGTTCATAGTTATACACATAAACATACATATACACATAAATATATACCTACACACACATATAAACATAACTCTATGCATAAACACACATACACACATACACACATACAAACATAAATCTATACATACACAGAAATTAGGGCAAATCATGAAATCCAAATGAAATGAAAACATACCAGGGGTTAATCCAAATGAAAACCAACTGAAATATCACAAATCCAACATAAATCCACACAAAATCACAAGAGACCTTGCAAATCGAACTTAAATCCCCACGAAATCGTATGAGACAGCCTAAAAAATCGCAGCAACGGGGGGTTTTAATTTTTAATACCTAACTTTGGTCACGGCCTAGAGCCATGACCCCCATGCACGTGACCAATAAATGAGAAGAGGTGACTGGCTTGCACCTGGTCACAACCAAGAGCCGTGACCCACCATGCGCGACCCTCC
Source organism: Sambucus nigra (assembly GCA_949130495.1). Lineage (NCBI taxonomy): Eukaryota > Viridiplantae > Streptophyta > Magnoliopsida > Dipsacales > Adoxaceae > Sambucus > Sambucus nigra. The sequence goes on from OX422213.1 coordinate 57,407,358, forward strand.
CTGCTGCTTGAATGGGGTATGGTCACGGCCCATAGTCGTGACCCACACTAAGAAATGGTCACGGCCCCCAGCCGTGACCCTCAGTTCCTGTGTTTTCTGCTTCATCATGTCTTTGGTCACGGCCAAGTCCGTGACCCATCCGCGACCAGTTTGGAGGGAATTTTGGCTCGAAATTTGGCGCCAAACTAGTCATGCCCAGGTCACGGTCTAAGTCCGTGACCCACTATGGTCAAGGATTTAGTCCATGACCACTTCCAGAGCATGGATAATTTAGTGTGGTAATAAATATGGTCACGCCAAATATTGAGTGGGTCACGGCCCAAGTCCGCGACCCACTGGGCGTGACCATTCGCAGGATTTGGTGTAGTGGATTAACCCTAAGAGATAGAATGGAGGGTTAAGAATGAATTAATGGTTATCGAGGATTAACCTAATTAGATATGAGTTTAATTCATAAAATTTTGGAGGATGTGATGACATGGACAAGTAGGGTGTAGACATTTACCAACTGAATTAGGTTGAGGAATACTTATTTAATCTTCGAGTAATAAGTAAGGCTCAGGAATATAAAATAAAGAAGTAAAGTCATAATCTTTAATACGTAGGATTTTATAGATAAAAATATTACGTATGGGAATTATCATATGGTTGTGTGAATGCCTTATGGATGTAATATTTATATAGGTGTGATGAATACCTATACTATTATTTGTGTGTGACATACCTACACTGCTTCCTATCGGGGTGGAGGTTTCATGTTGTGGACGGTCTTATCCTGTGCGCCCAATTGGGAGGATTTTAGATTCGTACACTGAGCATAGGACCTTGGACACATACTATCGGTGTAGTGATAGTTTCGAAGGTTGAATGGGAGCATAGGTTTGTGCGTGACCCATTTGGCTGGAGAGTATGCTCACCTCCAATAAATTTGTGTTATGATATGATTCGTGAGAGACGCCTAATCAATAGTCCTATATACAGTGGCATTATGTATCAGTACATGATAACAATGTATGCATGTGTGATTCCCCACCTAATAAAATACTTTACGATCACTCATGTACGAAATTAAAACACGAGTCTCATATGGTTAATTCTCAGCATCACTGTCGAAAACCAAATTAATTACTAATAACCTATTACACTGGTGTCAAAATTTTAATTTACTAATCTTTTTTATCAAACTATTCAATTAAAACATTCACGCAGTTTATATAAATGAAACTGAAAAGAAACAAAAATAACCGAACACTCGGTTAAACATAATACAACCAAATCGAATGCCGCGCCAATAAGGTCAGTAAAAGAATAAATAATTATAATTGGGCTTTCGGCCAGAGTGTTTTAAAATACCTCCTATATAGATGAAAAGGATAGAAGCGTATAGAGTAAACCTGCATGCATCCACAGCTGCTGCAGCAGACGTCTAACTCGAAGGAATCATCATCTAGGCATCCCTGTGTCTGGAAACCTATATATATATATATATAGAAAAAGAGGGTAAAAATAGATAAATGGGTCAGAGCCCGAGTTGTGAAAATATTTTGCAAGTGCAAAAATGCTTTATTTATGAAAAATATGTTTTAGCTCATATTTAAATTGGAATCGCACTCCCATGAGATACCCCTCACCCCTCTTCTAATGGTGCATGCCTATCGCATCTTTCTAAACAACCTAGTCAAGCTACCCTGCCCCAACCATTTTAAAATCCTACTTAACCATTTTAAAATCGCACTCCCATGAGATACCCCTCACCCCTCTTCTAATGGTGCACGCCTATCGCATCTTTCTAAACAACCTAGTCAAACTAAACTCGATCCAACCATTTTAAAATCCTACTTAACCCAAGTACTAAGGGATAAACTTCTTCCCAGCCCCAACACTGTGCTACGTTCATGCGTGGGGTGTCTCGCGAAGCGAAATCCAAACAAGGAACCTCCACTGATACACTACTACTTGCCAATGTCGATCGACGAGATCTAATAGCCCCCCAGTACATAACGTGTATATATATATATATACATACATACTCATATACTTATATACATTATCATACTCACTCTCATATACATATCACAATATACATCCATATAGAATCTCCCAGAATGAGATTTAATCTATATTCATTTTTATCTCTTTACTCTAGTCATATATATATATATATATATATATATATATATATATATATATATATATATATATATATATATATATATATATATATATATTCTTGTTCTCATACACAAGTAATGTACTTCACACACAATTCAATAAACGTCCAAACGAGGTATAACTCGAGGATGCAGTCTCATAGTGCCTATCCAAAATCCGGGTCTACTCACTATACTATGGTACCAAGACAGACTTTGTCATGGTCATGGTAAAAAAATACATAACGGTGGAGGTGGTCATGTTCCCTCTGCGATTGGAGTACACACATCGCACTGGAACTCGGGATGGGATGACCTGGGGATATACGCACCCTGCTCCTCAAGCCAGGGGATTCACCCACATTACGTAACCTCCTTGGATCGCACTAGAGAAAAATATATAATCTGATTGTTCCAACCCTACGCCAAAGGAAAGCCCATGGAAATCAGCCTCTAAGATACACATATACCAATCACACACAGATATACATGTATTCGTATCATAGTATATATACTGTAATCACATCGTATATATATACATTTATCACTCATCAAATGTATACATGGATATAATTGTTAATTTTATAATGAGATTTAAGTAATCCCTTACATAAATATACCTCACACCTCGATTGCTGTTAGGGATTTATATACTCTCCAAATATCTCAATTCATAACCATTATATAACTATTCCCTCAACTTATCTTTAGCCTATAACCAAAATTCCTTCATACTCGCCTCATACGATTTACTCAATTATAGTCGGCATATACTTACATTATTTATGCGCATAATTATCTATATATAATCGCCCACCCAAATATTCCTTCGAGTGTTACTGATTTTAAACACCCTCGATTAAATAAGTCATGGATCCCATTTTCCATGAGCCCAAGGTTTACATACCGTTCTGAAATTTATTTAGAGGTCTCCACACTATTTTTGGATCCCTAAACATTTAATTCCTCAATCTATTTATTTTCCTCGAAATTGTACTTTTAATGCCGCACATCTTAGCACCCTCCTAGCCCCTATAAATTTCCTCAAATGGATAGATATTAATTCCCTCAATGAATATTCATTTCCTTAATTTAATAAACTAGAATCAATTAAAATTGGAAATTATCCCATATAATTAACCCTAGGCAAAATTATCAAAAACCCTGAAGGGTCAATCGATCGACCCTATGCCACCGATCGATCGATCGATCCAGACAGCTTCTTCTTCGACAAGCTATTTCGGCCATTAAATCTTCCCCAAAGCTTTTATCTCCTATGCTAAGATCCTCCGACCTCAACCAACGACATATACAAAAATAAAAAGGGTTTTAAACATCCTAGAACCCAAAACAAACAATCGATTTTAATTTAAATCCTAAGTTTCTCAAATTGGTTATTATTCGGGGTTTACTCGTTTAACTTTCCAAAATCCATTTTGATTCACGAAAACCCAACCCTGAAATTTCCTAATTTGTTATTACCAAATTGTAATATGAGATTTATGTTCAAAAGGAAATAAAGCAAGTTAAAACTTTCCTCGTGGATAAAATCCGACGACCTCGAGTCGAATCCCACGGAGTTTGGCCAGAATCTTCCTTTTCTTCCTATTTTCTCTCTTACTTTCCTCTTCTCTATATTTTATTTCTTTTCCTTCCTTCTCTCGTTCCTTATATAGCGAGAAATAAGGGTTTATCCCCTTAAACCCAAAAATGACTCGTTTACTGGATTACGACTCCCTATTAGCCCAAAAACTCCAGGAGCCTAAATAATACCCCCGAATACTCTATTCTGACTATTTCGGCCATTGTGACGCCAACCACGCACTCGACATCTCCATCCGAGTCACTTAACTATGATTCACTAATTAGACTCAACACCTCTTACTACGAGTTTTCCAATTAAATTATTATCCTTTGTGGATTTACCCAGTTGCGACATGTGATTAAAATAGTCCTACTTATTTACTTAATCCAAAAAGTAAATGAAACACACCTCTGAAATCATCTAACCCTGATAAACTCCAAAATTTATTATTCAGAGAAATTCCTCAAAATTCAAAATTACACCCATATATGAAATTTAATTATCTAAAAACATGTGGGGTGTTACATGCTCCCCCCTACAATGGAATTTCATCCACGAAATTCGAATATAACCTACACCGTTAACATAGGATTGCTAATTAAAGTAGGTCCTAGTATACTAAAGTCGAAAGGTACTAACACAATAGTACCCTAACATATTCCACCTATCTCAAGGAGTATGCTATAACATACTAGATTGACCAGAAGCTTATCTAAATCTCTGTATGCTACAATGCCATCTATGTCGTAATGTTGACTCTAACACAACATCGCACCTACTGCTTCTATAGCCACAAGTAAACAAAATGAGACTATAATCGCCGCTCTAACTTATCGATCCAATCGGATATCCACTATTCTAAGCGTCCGCCTACCACATTGGGACATCTGATTTCCCTAAAAAAGAATTCTACACTAGAGCTTAACTATTCACGTCATCTAATTTCTCATCTTAGGTGTACCAACTCTCATTACGCCTACATCATTGGGCTGTCACGTGCCCCATACGACGTTCTATCCAATAAATTGTAATCTTACTTATAACTGCCTCACAGTGTATTCTTCAACTTTATATAATATGCCCCTTCTATCTTAGGAGGTATGTAAAACCAACTTACCAAGGTTCCCATGAACTTTTTTAACCCATGCCTATCTGTACAACCCTTGCAAATGTCGCACACGTAACACTTTCTCTAAGATGGGTCTTACTTCCTCAGCCTGGTACCAACACATGGGTTTTCCTAACCCAAATACTTCAAAATCCAATCTTCCTTAGGCATGGGAATCTAATCATTCTCAAAGTTAAGCCACGAACCTTCTTCTGGTTAACTCACCACAATCTTCTCATAACGGCTCCACTATCCCTTCTAGCCTTACTCCCGACTAATCCTATGATCTATGTGTTTTCCTATCCAAGCGAAATGAGTAGTATCCTAGGTATATCCCTAGTGCCCAAGGCCTCTCTCAACTTTCGACATTTGCTCAGTTTCATGCATGGGACATCTCGCAAAGAAAAATCCAAACAAGGAACCCTCCCGTTACATTACTTCCTCGCATCGTCGGTCATCGAGATATAATGACTCGAGGCATACCAGCGGGATGTCCTAAATCCTACCTCACTAATGTACTAACGCTCTTCCACTACTATGTCCTTCCATCTTGATAAAATGGAAAGTCTAACTAATCGGGGCGCCTACTTCCTGCAAAGGTGTTACAAACATTATACTCTAAAAATGCTACCTCCAAAATTTGCCTTCTATTAAAGGTATGGCTATAAGCCTCAAATCAATTCCGTAACCTTACCTCACCCGCTTACTTGTGCTGAAAGAACCATTTCAGCGCTCTTCCATAGCACTTCCATCTCCATAAACATGCAATCATCACACGGCTCTCAGTCCATAGTGTTTTCTCCACACTAGTTAAGTCATTATCAAAACTAACATCCTTGCATCCCATAACATCTCTACACTCCCGACGTCGTTAAGGTTCATGCGTGGAGCATCTTGCAAGAGAAATCCAAACAAGGAACCCCTCCAATACACTACTACTTAACTTTTTCTGTGATGGAGATCCATTAGCTTCAATTATGCAACTGGGATAACCCTATAGCCTCTTTTAGAAAAATATGGTCTGAACTCCTATCTCTTTCCAGGAGCCACACCACCAAGCGCTCTCACTAAAACTAAGTCCTTGCGCAAACGATAACAAGCTTAAACTCATAGCTTAACAAATAAATCCTGCATACCCTAAATCACATCTATAAGGTCGCCACGCACTCAAATCATGATAATGAAACATCTACTCACCGAAGTTCCATTTAAATGTAAAAATAAAAGCGATATCAATCTGTATCCAAATGAGATATCATAATAACAACCTATTTCACCCTGGAACTGCGGACACGATAGTCGTGCAATCATTATCCTTCTATCGCTCCGATAATACAATAACATAACTCTTATAATAGTACTATACTTTTATTACGCATAAAAAATGAATATTACAAACCAAATACAAATCTAAAATAGTACCCCTCTACCGCGGAAAAACATATAGACATACACTACATAATCTCATCGATACCGTCACCAAGCTCGAATTACTCACACGAATCTATGGGTAGAGAAATACCACGACTCTATCTAGTCACACTAAACATACCCCCTCTTCCGAGGTGAAACTCATAATAATAACTTCGCCAGTCTACCTGACTGCTCCGATTGGTTCCCTGACCTAGCATACTTGTCTTAATCGAACAAAAACTATTCTCATCAATACCCTACCTTAGCACCCTACTCTGGTCCTTTAATTCCTACTGGGTAAGGACTAATCGTGTGGCTCAACATTCCATATTACCACATTCCCCATCTCTTGCCTTCCTGACCATGATAAAGTTATCAGTATCATCAAACTCTATAGCCTAGATCCTGACAATCACCTTCATAGTCGATTTAACTTCTTCGTTAAAAGGAAACTCCACTACTGGCTTCAACAACCTTGCTTTAATGAACTCCCCAGGTGGATGTCCATCGATGGTGTTTCATAAACTCAAATTCTCCATAAATGTTAGAAACACTTACTAGTGAGCCTAACATTCCTCTGAAGGACTCTCTCTTTATTGTACCTACCTTACTTCGGTATAAGGTTCACTTGTCCATATCACTTTTTATTCACTATTGATCTCTAAACGATTCTTATGTGAATAATTCAAAACTTCATTCTTTTCATTCCTACTAAATCGTGGGAACTCGCAGTTAAATCCATTCGTAAGATCCCTTCTTGTGCAAAACATCCTTCTCTCTTGAACATGGTGACCGCCATTCCCACCATTTCAATATTGCTTTTTCGAATGAAAATTTTTCCTCAATTTTTCACATTTGGGTATTTCCATACCCTGCTCTAAGTCAAAGCTTTGAAGCCTTCTACTTCCACTAAGTAATGCTACACTGCCTTCGCATGACTTAACTTCAATGTATGGTCCTTATCAAACACCCCTTTCAAACTTTTTCCCCTAACTTAACTTTTGGGGTAATTCAACTTTGGCACCACTCTCTACTACAACGTAGATAATTATAACTACTATACTTTAGTAGTCATTGCAACAATCCGTGATAATGCCAAAAAGTGGAGTGACCACAAATATGATCCTTAATCCCCACTTCAACTTACAGCTCCAACTAATAACCCGCCTTCTGCTACCCTTACAATGGCCTTTGTGGTCGTCCTTCATCGATTAGCACACGAATCTCAAATGAGCGTGCAAAATATTACTATAATCTTATGAAGGGAAAGGAGAACTAAATCTCACAACAAGGATCAACAATCCTAATCCTAAGTCTCTATATCAAATAGAGCGCACTTCTGAAAGCATAGTACGTCTGCACTGATTCTTAAATGCACTAGAACCTGATGCTCTGATAACATCTATGACACCTCACCTAATAAAATATTGGGCGATCACTCATGTGCCAAATTAAAATAGGAGTCTCGTATGGTTCATTCTCAGCATCATTGTCGAAACCAAATTAATTACAAATAACCTATTCGGGTGGCGCAAATTTTTTAATTTACTAATATTTTTAATAAAACTAATCAATGAAAACATTCACGCATTTTATATAAATGAAACTGAAAAGAAATAAAAATAACCGAATGCTCGGTTAAACATAAAACAACCAAATTGAATGCCGCACCAAAAAGGCAGTAAAAGAATAAATAAATACAATTGGGCTTTCGGCTCGAGTGTCCTACAATACCTCCTATCTAGATGACAAGGATAAAAGCATCTACAGTAAACCTGCATGCATCCACAACTGCTGCAGCAGACGTCTGACTCGAGGAATCGTCATCCAGGCGTCCCAGTGTCTGGACACCTATGTATATATATATATATATATATATATATATATTGGAAAGGAGGGAAAAAATAAATAAACACGTCAGAGTTCGAGTTGTGAAAATATTTTGCAAGTACATAAATCCTTTATTTATGAAAAATATGTTTTATCTCATATTTAAATTGGTATCGTACTCCCATAAGATGCCCCTCACCCCTCTTCTAATGCTGCACCCCTATCGCATCTTTCTAAACAACCTAGTCAAGCTACCCTGCCTAAATAAACTCTATCCAACCAATTTGAAATCCTACTTAACCCAAGTAGTAAGGGCTAAACTTCACCCCAGTCCCAACACTCCGCTACATTTGTGCGTGGGGTGTCTCGCGAAGCGAAATCCAAACAAGGAACCCCCCGATACACTACTACTTGGCAATCTCGATCGACGAGATCCATTAGGCCCCCAGTACATAACGTGTGTGTGTATATATATATATATATATATCTGACTAGAGTAAAGAGATAAAAGTGAATATAGATTAAATCTCATTCCGTGTCTATATGGATGCATATTGTGATATGTATATGACAATATGCATCCATATAGACACGGAATGAGATTTAATCTATATTCATTTTTATCTCTTTACTCTAGTCATATATATATATATATATATATATATATATATATATATATATATATATATATATTCTTGTTCTCATACACAAGTAATGTACTACACACAGAAGTACAATAACCATCCCAACGAGGTATAACTCGAGGATGTAGTCTTATAGTACCTATCCAACATCCGAGTTTACTCACTATACCACGATACCAATCCAGACTCTCTAATGGTCATGGTAAACAAATACACAACGGTGGAGGTGGTCATGCTCCCTCTGCGAGTGGAGTACACACATCGCATTCAAACGTGGGACGAGATGACCTGGGTATATCCTCACCCTGCTCCTCAATCCAGGGGATTCACCCACATCGCACAACCTCCCCGGATCGCACTAGAGAAAAATATATAATCTGGTTGTTCCAACCCTATGCCAAAGCAAGGCGCGTGGAAATCAGCCTCTAAGATACACATATACCAATCACACACAGATATATATGTATTTGTATCATAGTATATATATACTGTAATCACATTGTATATATATACATTTATCACTCATCAAATGTATATGTGGCTACAATTGCCAATCTTATAATGATATTTAAGTATTCTCTTACATAAATATACCTCACACCTTGATCATTGTTAGGGATTTATATACTCTATAAATATCCCAATTCATAACCATTATATAACTACCCCTCAACTTATCTTTAGCCTATAACCCAAATTCCATCCTAGTCGCCTCATAGGATTTACTAAATTATAGTCAGCATATACTTACATTATCTATGCGCACAATTATATATATATATATATATAATCGCCCACCGAAATATTCCTTCGAGTGTTACCTATCTTAAACACCCTCGATTAAATAAGTCATGGAACCCATTTTCCATGAACCCAAGGTTTACATGCCATCCCAAAATTTATTTAGAGGTCCCTACTCTATTTTAAGAGCCTAAACATTTAATTCCTCAATTTATTTATTTTCCACGAAATTGTACTTTTAGTGCCGCACATCTTAGCACCCTCTTAAGCCCTTTAAATTTCCTCATATGGCTAAATATTAATTGCCTTAATGAATCTTCATTTCCTTAATTTAATAAAATAAAATCAATTAAAATTGGAAATTATCCCATATAATTAACCCTAGGCAAAATTACCAAAAACCCTGAAGGGTCGATCGATCGACCCTAGGTAATCGATAGATCCGGATAGATTCTTCTCCGAGAAGATGTTTTGGCCATTAAAGCTTACCCCAAGCTTTTATCTCCTCTCCTAACATCCTCCGACCTCAACCAATGACATATACACACATAAAAAGGGTTTTAAACATCCTATAACCCATAATCAACAATCGATTTTAATTTAAATCCTAAGTTTCTCAAATTGGTTATTATTCGGGATTTAAATACTAATTTAAACCCATTTTGATTCAAGAAAACTGAACCCCGAAATCGTCTAATTTGTTATTACTAGATTGCAATATGAGATTTATTCTCAAAAGGAAATAAAGCAAGTAAACCCTTGCCTCGTGGATAAAATCCGACGACCTCGAGTCGAATCCCACGGAGTTTGGTCGGAATCTCCCTGTTCTTCCTCTTTTCTCTCTTCCTTTCATCTTTTCTCTATTTTCTTTCTTTTCTTTCCCTCTATCGAGTCCTATGTAGCGAGAAATAATCGTTTATCCCCTTAAACCCAAAAATGACTCGTTTACTTGATTACAACTCCCTATTAGCCCAAAAATTCCCGGAGCGTAAATAATACCCCCGGATACTCTATTCTGACTATTTCGGCTATTCTGAAGCCAACCACACACTCAAAATCTCCATCCGAGTCACTTACCTATGAATCACTAATTAGACTCAACACCTCTTACTACGAGTTTTTCAATTAAAATATAATCCTTCGTCGCTTTACCTAGTTGCGACATGTGATTAAAATAGTCCGACTTATTTACTAAATCCTAAAAGTAAATGAAACACACCTCTGAAATCATCTAACCCTCATAAAATCAAAAAATTATTATTAAGAGAAATTCCTCAAAATTCCAAATTACACCCAATTATGAAATTTAATTATCTCAAAGAAATGCGGGGTGTTACAACATGCACCACAACTACGACTGGGGATGTACCGTATTAGTATATATATAATTAATGTGATATTATATAGATAAACTGTGATGTAATCTATGGTGTGACATTGTAGATATAGAGATGTAATCTTCTGTGTGAAATTATAGATTAAAAATATAAACTGTGATTTAATCTAAGTGTAATGTTGTAGATAGAAGTAAATAATGAAATCTGAATTGAATTAAGTAAGTGAACACTTAATTCCAAGGTGGTAATAAGACTAGTTCATATTAAAGAGAAATGAATATGAATAATTAATATATGTATTATATGGCAAATACGGGAATATGATATGGGTTAGAATCATAGTGATATTAAGGCTAGTTATGAGGGAACCTTAACTAGGAAGATAATAAGATACGATAGGTGTGCACTCTAGATGAGAGGTGAGAATTCTCAATAGAGAGCCTGAGAAACTAACATGTGCATAATAAATGCTCAATTGTAATTGTTTAGCACTTGTTATTTTTAAAATCTTTTACAATCGAGCTCTAACCCGTTTCCTTGCATATTTTCTTCTCTACTCTATCTTGTACACCAGGTATCCAGCAGCAGGGATGCCCATCATAGATTATGGATGTTCCTATGGATTATAACTACTAGTATAGATGCAGATTTTGTTTAGACGCTTCCTTTCTGTTGATTCACTCATCTGCAGCGTCTACTTCATTTCGGTCTTGTCATCCAGGATTCTAGAGGTTGTAATTATTTATCAAAGCATTGTGGATATCAGTTTTATTTAGTGTAAATGTAATTTAAGTGGAAATTTATTCCACTCACATTTATTCTTGTAGTAGTTAATTCCGTTGTGATGTGTTGTTGCATATTATTATTCCGTGTTGTGGAATGGTTTTAACTAAATTAAAAATGAAAAAAAAAGTTTTTGACACTTAGCTTAATTAACTATTGGGTGATTAATAAATACATTGTTTTCGACAGTGATGCTGAGAATGAAGCAACTGAATATTCTGATTTAATTAAATGAAGGACTGATCACCCGATATTTAATTAGGCGGGTTGTTACAGTTATAAAATTTGTGTATGTATAATACGATTTAATCTAATTAAGATTATAATTAATAGTTTTCATTTTTAATTGAGTTGTTCAACTTAGCTTATGGTGCCTACAAAGAGTAATAAATATCCAATGGCTCTTAGCCCCAAAATTCTCAAATTATTTCAATTCAAATACTGCACTTTATTATTTTACTACTAAATTTCATTTTTAGATCTATGTTAAAAGAATTGTTAATTTATTTTGAAGGTCTAAAAATATATTTGCAATCTATTCAAAACTAAGTATATCTTTTAATTGAGTAATATGTATGTGTGATAACGATAATTTTTTCATTTGAATAATAAGAAAATTGACTACGGCGGCATATTCACTATTTATTTATCGAATATTACAAATATACTTGATGATGAAAAATTGAAAATAAACTTCACATGATTTTTATGTCCTTTGGTAATTGAAAATTACTCCTTACAATATTTCACATGGTAGCAATCAGTTAGCATATACAGAAAATCATTGGGAACGAAGCAATCAAAAAATAGAACCATGCCATATTAAATTACTTTTATGCGAATGGAGAACGGAAAAACTTATAGAAAGATCAAAAGTGCACTTAATTAAATAATTGGTTCTCAAATTTTTTATACGTGGGATAAGTGGATTTTCTCTCCTTGTGGATTATAAGATTGGTGTCCCAAAATATTACTCTCCTTATGGTTTATAAGATTGGTGTCCCAAAAAATTATGGATCTACTATAGTGAAAATAAAAATTACACCTCCACTTTCAACAATTGGTAAAATAAACATTACGAACATTAAAATGTTATACTTCCCACACAAATGAAAAATAATTATTGAATCAAAATGAACCATAAATCTAAATCACAATCGCGTCAAATTATTTTAATGAATAGTAAAATGAAGGAATACCTTGTTGAGATTCACTTTACCTTTGATGAACCACCATGAGGAAATAAACATTCATATGCGATGCTATATAAACAACATGTTTGGGAGATAGTGGAGGATAGCTGAAATTAAGGGCATTATAATTTTTGGAATGTAGAAAGGCCACCTATTTATAAGTAATTTTTGAAGGGGGGGGGGGGGGGGGGGTTAGAAAAGAGATATAAAGCCACAAAGTTTGGCATGGAGAAGGACGCACGAGTATAACGAATTATGCTTGCGTGTGAGCTATAAACCTTACATCATAACATTGAATATATTAGACAGGTGGCACTACAACACTTAGATCCATCATTTTTATATTATTATATTAGATATGGTATAAAAATTACATTCTTGTATTTTGACCTTTAGAGAGGAGGAGAAGAAAAATATACAAGGAAAAAAAAATATATTCTTAATTTTTTATAGAGAGGCTCCTTTCACAAGAGAAGAAAAATATAAAAGATTTTCTAAATTGGTTCTTATTTTTTTATCGATCGATTTGGTAATCTTTTTAGGGTTGGGTTTTTGGAAAAAAATATTAAGGATCAAAAGTATTTAATCTCATTTTTTAAATTCATTTATAGGCACTCAAATGTTTTTATTTTTTTAGTTATTGATTCTGTTGAGGGATATTTCTGGTTGGAGTCAAACGTGGATGTCGTAAGCGGTAGTCCAAGGAGTATTGATTCGTCTCCAAACGATTGGGCAGTCTGATATCCCGAACAGTCAGTCGAATGCACACCTTCATCAGGGGAACAATCATTATATATTTAAACTCTTATGACTTTGTCAACTAACCCACTACACTAAAAATTGAGAATGGCCACAATAGGTGGATCATACCAGAGACAAAAGAACAAGGCCGCAACCAAGAAAAAGGTTGACATTAAATGGTTGTGGTCATAACCATGGGTCTTGACCACATGGGTCACGACCTTGGTCTATGACTACACACACGACCAATTGGGCGTCAAAACTCCCTCCATAGTGGGTCACGACTCAAGACCATTACCATAGGCATGACAAAAGTTTGGTTTTCATGTTTCTTATGAAAGCGAATCACTATCTTGGTGAATAGGAAACTTAGGAGCATGTAGAGCAGCCAAGGACAAACACTTGTATCTCTCAGATCAACTTCCCTTAACGTGCATGCAATAAAGTAGGAAGAACATTGTAAAGATGAATATATAAAACCTCATATAAACCCAATAAAGGCAGTTCAATCTCCATGTACACACACTCTCTATGATTCTTCGTATTAATAAAATGAACTTTCCCTCCTTTTGCTATAGGGAAGTAGGTTGAACCCGACCAAACTACATGCATCTCGAGTCCATTTTATTTATTGTATATTAATTCTTGTAATATAATCAAACAACAATACTATTTCATTATTGTGTTGTGTAAAAGTTATATTTTCCCCCCCAAAATAATTTGTGTCGTTTGTGAGAAAGAAAGTTTCCAAAGCCATGAAAACGAACTAAGTAACTCAAACCATTAACAGCCTTTGGGAACAATAAAAATCCCACCAATTTTGGCTCACTGGAATTTTAAGCCAGATGCAACCTAACCCGCCACCAGCATTGGAACAATAGGTGGATCGAGTTTCATCGATGGAGGAAAATATGGAAAACGATGTTCCCCTTCCACATCCACAACTGTCGTCCCTCTCGTCCAATGTCACAGATCACCCGGTGGTCACGCAAAGAGATCCTCCATCGATCCTTGTAAATTCCAGGGATACAGGGCACGCGTGTTGATTCTGTCGAGAAGTGATGGATTATCCCATGTCATCTAATGTCAAACTACTAAGGATGGATTTGTTCGAAGGGACAACGGATCTTAAGGACCACATAGATCACTACAAAGACCATATAGATTTCCTTGCCAGTCCAAATCAGATAAAATGTCGAGCCTTTGCCATATAATTGAAGGGATATGCGAGGACCTAGTTCAATCATTTGTCCCTAAACTCCGTCATTTTTTTTAAAGATCTCTCAGAACGGTTTATTAGACATTGTATCATAAGAATGGTCTACAGGAAACACCTTTGAGCACCTGTTCAATGTGCTCCAAAATAAAGATGACCCTTAGAGAGTATGTGAAGAGGTTTAATGGTGAGTTTCTTCATATTGACCATAAGAAAGAGAGAATGGTCATCTCAGCCTTCTTACGCGAGATGTACATAAGCATAACCATTTCCTTGTTAAAACCCCCTACCAATATGGCCCTCTAAACCAGTACCTCAATTTCTCTCTTTAGATCAAAACAGTCATTTGTATCGTGGATATAATTATGGTGGAATTGGAAATATAGATTGAACTTGGGTTTAAGGGGTTTATTTTGGCCACCTCAGCATCTTCAGGGAGGCTATAGTACCTAGAATCCGTCCTACATTCCTTTTGATAGGAGTATTCTAATCGATTCTAACCTTATTCAACATATAATAGACCTTCGGGGAAAATATTTGTTTGTTTTGATCGTCTCCTAGTCTCCCTTACCCTCTAAGTGTCTTACTTAATGAGTAAGTTGTTGACTACTGATGGTATCCTCTCCATATATGTGTTAGACTTTTCCCTCGTCCTATTGACCAAAAAGTTGAGATCGTATTTCCAATCTCACATTATAGGCTTCTTGAGAGAATAATCGTTCAGATAGGTTCTCCACAAACTAAAATTATCGAGATGACTGGTAAAGTGGTCGATTAAGCTCAGGGAGTTCGATCTGCACTATAAACCAAGGGTGATTGTTAAGGGACAGGCAGTGGAGAATTTCATTACAAAATGTATAGCCATCGAAGGAAGTGCAACCAATAATAAATTTACTAAAAGGAAACAAGTGTGGGTGGTATATGTGGATGAGTATTCTAACAAATTAGGTTGCGAGGCAAGACTGATTATTACATACACTCCGGACTGATCATGCATGGACTACGAATAAAGGTTCAACTTTAGAGCATCAAATAATGAGGCCCACTACATGAACCTGGTATCCATATCACAACTCGCACTACCCCTCAAGGAAGACTAGGAGGAATTATTGAGGGACACGAACGTGGTCGTTCAATGAGTGATGGGGGAATATGAAGCAAAGGGAAATAACATGATATCATCCTTGAAAAGGTTTGGAAAATTGGCTAGTGAGTTACATATATTCACCATTAGGCACATTCCATAGGGAGACAACTTAAAGGATGACCATCTGGCCATATTAGCCTCAACTGATCAAGGGAACCCCATTATGGAAACCCTAAACTTACCCAGTATTTAGACAGATGAAGAAAAAATGGTCAATATGATAGGACAAGATCCTAATTGGACGGAGAAGTATGTCTAATATATAAGATAAGAAATCCTTACAGTTGATGGGGTAGAAGAAAAGAATGTGCGAGTTAAGGAAAAAAAGTACTTGCTTTATGAAGGAATTGTGTACCAAAGATGGAGTGCCCGAACCATCCTCTGTAGTGTTCTTCAGTCCGAAGTGAAGACAATACAGTGAGGCCTTCATGGAGACCTTTGCAGAGGACATTTAGAGAAAATGATCCTATAAAAATGGTCGTTGTCGCAGGGTTACTATTGATTGATGATATGCAAAGATGCCGAGATGTATGTAAGGGAGTGTGGTTGATGCTAATGAACTGTAAATGACATCCACCCGACGGTCGAAGAACTTTTAAAAATTACTTCACCATGGACCTTTGCTCTATAGTAGATGGACATCGTTGGCCCCTTTCTAATTGGGAAAGATGAGTGAAAGTTTCTCCTAGTGGTAATTGAATATTTCACGAAGTGGGTTGAGGCCGCACCTTTAGCGTGGATCACCAGCTAAAAATTCCAATCGTTCATCTCCAGAGCCATTATGAGTTGGTTCGGCATTCCCCATACTATCATCTCTGATAACGGATTCCAGTTGACAGTGTAAGAATAAAAAATCTATGTGAGCAGTTTAGGGTGAAGAATTACTTCTCTGCGCCCAGACATCACTGGTGAAATGAATATATAGAACTCACAAACGAAACACTACTTCACGAAATTTCTAAGGGATTATGGCTGGAGAATCTTGTCTCGATCTTATGGACGTACCAAACAATGAAGAGAGTACCCACGGAGGTGACATCCTTCGCTATAACTTATGTCACCAAATCTTTGGTTCTAATTGATCTTGAGATACCCAATTTGAGGGTGCAGTATTTTGAAAAAAAGGAAAATGTGACCTCCTGGAAGAAAGAAGAGAAGAAACGACACTGAGGATATCCACAACCCAACAAAAAGTAGCCTAGTACAACAACAAAAAGGTGTATAATCGAACGTTCGAAGTCGGCAACCTAGTCCTTACAAAAATGATGTAGCCACTAAAAATCCTAGTCATGGAAAATTGGCGGAGTACTAGGAGGGTCCATATGTCGCCACCCGGATTATACAGTAGAAAAACTATGACTTGAGAGAACACGAAGGTTGCGCCCTTCCCTGACTATTGAATGGGTAAAATCTGATGCTTTATTATCAGTAGATGAACAACGAGAGGTCGGGCACGATGAAGCACCCTTCAGTGATTTGAATTTTTGAAACACTTATGTATCCGTTGATTTTTTTTAACTATTTTAATTTTGTATTTCTTTTTTACCTCGTTAAAATGTAGTTATAAGCAACACCACTATTATAAATAAAGGAAAATATATCTCTAATGTTATGCTATTTTATTACTCCTCCTAATTTGGATCATATCTGTAGTGACCCCAATTTTATACGTTCATATATAGTTTTAAATGTTGTATTATTTCATATGTGATATGGATAATGTTAATTTATTATTTTAGTTTAATCCTCCTTTCACAAATCACGAAATATCAAATTAGTTACAAACATAAAATTTTAAAGTTTTCGATAGGAATGTTCATATTTGAGACTAGTTTTGACCATTAAAATATAAAAGTTGACTTGAGGTAAAAATAATAAATTGTAGATATATAAATTAGGTCTGTAACATAACAAACAGTTTGTTAAATGGAGGTTCGAGCAAGAAGTTATATAGAAATTATGAAATAATTGCAAATCTGTCCATCCTTTAAGTTGTATTTTGACCTATTACCACACCATGTGTAATATTTTGATTGGTTGAAGGGGAGTCTAGTTTGGCCAACTTAAACACTTTGAAATAAGCTCCTTATTCATCAAAATGGATTAAATCAAAGTCTTATTGCATATCCTAAGCTAAATGATAAGTTTTGGGGTAGAAAATTAAATTTATGAAACGTTGGGGATTTGATTTTCAAATAATGAAAGTTTTAAGGACTAAAATGAAAATATATAGAGGACCATCTTGTAAATAAAATATTTTCAAGGACCTCTAAGAAATATTGAAAACACGTGTCACCTTTAAAAGAAAAAAACACGTGTCACCTTTAAAGGAAAGGACAAAACACGTGTCATGCAGTTAGAGAAAGCCAATACACGTGTGGACATTCGGTGAATTGAGACTGCAAGACAGCTCCATTATGCAACACGCTAACGCTGACTCACTAAACTGGACGCTTAGTCATCGGGACACATGTCAACACACTAATAACTTTGGGAAATTTTAAATAGAGGCCTTAGGATCAGTTATTACACGAAATTCATTCTAAATATCAGAGAGAAATAGTGAGAGAAAATAGGTGAAAGTTAAGAAGAAGTTTCGTCTTAAGAATTAACGAGTGATCCAAGACTCGTCATCTATGACTTCGTACTTCGGTTCTATGTGAGTACTCTGACATTCCTTGTGTATTTTAATTATATGAGATTATGCAAACTACATATATTTTGTGAAATGATTTTATTCCCAAATACATCTGCTATCGATGATTTCGTCATTTGTTATATGTGTATATCTCTCGATATATACATCTGATTTGAATCATGAAATTATTGATTCGGCCTATGGAAACTCTCTTACTATGTTGGCCTTAACTACCGGGTAGAAATAGTTGGGTGGTACCATCCTAGCTGGTTTATCGCTGGTGTTCCCTAAATAAGGCGTTGTTTCAGATATAATGATTTTCTGTCTGTGTTGTTGCCGAGTGGAAACATTTGGTAACCGTATCTATTTATCTGGGTATTAGAGAGTATATGGACATTAAAATAAATTGAATAACTGACATATTTCTCAAATTTTTTTATATGTTCTGTTATAAACTGATTATTCTGAAAATATATACTGCCAGTTTACTTTATATATTTTACTGCAAATTACTATCCATATATGTATACACCTTATGTTGGAAATTGAATAGGTATCAATTTTCTGAGAAACCCTATAATTTCTAGAGATTGAACCTCACTCGTCTTTTAGCTGATGTTTTATAACTAACCATTTTTCAGGAAATAAGTAGGCTTGGAGGACTATATGGAAGATTCAACTTTTAGAGCTCTTTTTGCTTATTTTAAGTAAAAAGTTGTTATATCATATAGAGCATGCTTGACTCTCTTGTAATAAGTTTTAAATTTCATTTTAAGTTGTAAATCGTTGTGACTTGTAATATAATTGAGGTTTCCTTTAGAAAGCTCTGATGACGTAATTCCTTTACTTTCAGTAGTTTATGATTCATAACCATATGATTATATTTCCATTGCACTTATTTCAGAAATAATTTAAGTCAGAATATATGTTGCCTTGGTGGCATGTCAAGACACTCGTTCCCTACTACTAATTTTTGGACGGGGTCATGACAATATCCCTTAATGCACTAGTACAACGATTGTATGCACACTTAAAATGTTCATAGAATACCAGATTATGTACAAACTACTAGGTCGAATGAAGGATCACATGGGATTTGTCCCTGTACGACTTTTATAGACTCACATGTCTCAAAAAAATAACTCGATTGAATCTCGAGTTAACTCCCGCCCTCATATATGATTTGGTATACACGACGTCGTTAAGGAGAGTATAAATAGGGATAACTCTTAGTCAAGAAGGGAATATTTTATCACATCGTTCATTTTAAAACAAAGGGGGGTATAATGGGAAATAACGCATGTGAGTTAATGTTAGGAGCATAATTTTCTTTTAAAGAAAAACTGTTGATCGGAAAAAAAATGATCGTCTGCATGAAGCTTCATTCATTAACTTTTAGAGTATAAGAAACTCGGTTCATCAATTGAGTTTCAATAACTCAGTCAGCATCATCTGTTAAGGACTATTATATCAACATATACATTAAATGCATATTATATTACAAAAATTTCAAGCCAAAGCACATCATTCATACCATATAGACAAAATAATCAAGGCAATGAGTCAAGAAAAGTAAAAGACAACAATGACACTATCATTCAACCATGTCAACACAAAATACTGTTAAGAGTTACAAGGAAAATGAGAGTTGAAAATAAAATATTCAAACAGAGTGATGTTACACACAACTCGAAATTTAAATTCAAATATTTTCAAGAGAAAACAAACATATGCGCCTTATAACATGGATTCAATTTTATATTTTTCTTTCATTAATTCCAACAATTGCCACTACAATCTAGAAGTTAATAAATAATATTATATCTTTATCGCTCGACTTAGAGGCTTTCTGGTAAAAGAATTTTATATAGAGGTTACATTTTTTAAGACAATTAGTTATAAATATCTACTTTTGATATAGTTCCTTCGTAAAAATCTTTGTTTAAGGCACATTTTAAGTTACCTTTAGATATAGATCATCATTACATTTGGGTTCATTAACGAGATATCATTGTTCTCAGTACAATCATCATTACCCTTCGGAACCATATTGGTTATTTATATATTGGACGCATAGAAGCACAAAAGATGGAATATAATCTCATTCTAAATGCATATTGTAACATATAAGGCAATATTACATTAAGGAAAAGAAGGGAGAAGAGAATCGAATTCACGTGGTGGTCATGAAATACCCTAACATACAATTTTGTATTTGTATAATACATTATCGTAATACTAAAAATTATAAATCATCCACTTCAATAGTATTTTTAGTTATTTTGGATTTATTCCCATTTAAAATTTTTGTTAGGATCTCATCCCATGTATTTTTTAATTATAGGAAGACCCATAACCATCCAAAATTGCTCTCTAACCGCCTTTGACTACCCTTCTTCCTTTCCATGAAGAATAAAACTTGTCCAATAGTGGTTACAATAGGACATGTTGGGGCAAAAATATGACTTTTATATATGACACAATAATGAAATAGTATCGATGCTTGATAATGGTGAAAGAATGAATGAGCTATACATAAAATGGACATGAGATGAATGTGGTTCGTTCAGGTTCGTCCGACGTCCATAGGGCAAAGGGAGGGGGAGTTTTTTATTAATATCAAGAATTACATTCTCTGTACATTTAGATTCAACCTACTTTATTGGTACTATATGAGGATTTATATATTCATTATTAAAACATTGTTTCTACTTTATTGCATGCACATTAAGGGAAGTTAAGTCGAGAGATACACGTGTTCTTCATTAGCTGCTCTGCATGCTCCTACATTTCCTATTCACCAAGATAGTGGTACGAATATATGGGAAGCATGATATCCATTTTGGGTAACTGTTAGTTGAATAATTTATAAGAGTTTAAATTGATTAATGATCATTCAGTTGACAAATGTATGAATTCGATTGACTCTTTGGGATATCAGATTGTCCAATCATTCGAAGATTAGTCAAAACTTGTTTAACTACCCTTTATGAAATCCACATTTGGATCTGATGAGAAATATCCATCATCAGTAAGCCCTTAGACTATTTGTTTTTATGGAGATGAGCTTAAAAGTGTCGCTCATGGCCGAATGGGGTCATATAGTGTATACGTTCGTAGCTTTCTATGATGATTTTTGATTGATGTGATAATTGAATATCAATCTCAATTTTTTATAGTTTTTTTGGGATTTTACACTGATGTAAAGATTTATGGAGAAATCAAAAGGCATTGATATTCAGTCCCAATGTACGATGTCACTTAGTAGACGTACTATAATCATTTCATGCCAATTGATGTGCCTTCTCTCAAGGAATGCATAGGAATCTGAATTCATCTCACACACTTTGATCTCTAGTGTCATCCATCGAATGTCCACGTTCATTAGATTGAACAAGATCCAATTGTTGAATTTGAAGGGGCTTTCCCGTTACAAAGATGATCTATTTTCCAAACTTTTGCATTTTTAGACCTCTACTTGATAATTTCACATTCCTTCTCTTCCCAATAGATTTTCTCCATAATTTCTTTTTTCCACAGGACTTTGTGAAGCCTGTTTAGTGGTTCCCAAGTTTATTGGTTTCTACAATCCATTCCTTAATCGTTATGTTCCATCCAATAGTACGCTCCTCTCCTCGATTTGCATTTGAAATTTTTAGTTATGGCTTATCAAAGTTTAGGTTTAATTTTACAATTTACTAAAATTATCACCTTTGTATCATAATTCCACAAAGGTAACCCGTATATTGTAAACTTCATAGCCACCAATTCTTAGTAATTTTAATACATTAGTTGGCTTCCACCTTTTTGTCCTTCTTATAATCTGTCTCATCAAGACTAGGACCAACGTTAGTAGGTCTTGGAAAATATGGTTAAAATTGTGGATGCTTTTGGGTGTGAACTTAACGAACGAAGGGTTTCCACCCGAGGTATTTATTTGTCTAATTATGGAAGATCAGATCATCCAGCTTGGGGATAGAACACTATTCATGATATCGATCCATGAAACCATTCTCGAACTAGGACTACAAGAAACACCCCCAGGCTTTTAGGACCCCATAAATTAAATGCCTGAACAAAATGTGGTCGAATGCGGTGAGCATCTCTCCTTCCCCAGGTCTTTATCCATCCATCTGGATGATTAGGCAGATCGTTCCCTAAACGATATTGATAGGGAAGTCTTCTTCTACAAGCACCGTTTTAAAGAAGTATTTGAGATTTATCTTTCGAAGCCCATTCAGGATGTTCTTTCTTTCATCAAACTTGATCCATCAAAATTAATATCGAACACTTGCACGATCATATTCGAATTTATGGTACATTTTCGTTATCTTTTTGGACCTAATCATCCTTTAACCTTGGATGAACTCCTAACCATCTATAAGCTCATGGTTTCATAAGGTGGTGGTATACCTTTGCTTGTAGGTGTAAGGGAGAAAGGTTTATTACACCCTGTGCCTCCTCTAACCATGATTGAAATCACCAATTCCTCTTCATGAAAGGTGAGGGATGGGAGTGTAACGAAGAGAATGACCTTACAGGTTATCTCTTTACCATTCCCCTCATCTACAATAAACCTGACTCGAGTGAGTCTTTTATATTTATGAGTGTTATACTATTCTTCATGTGGAACTTGTTCATTTTAATAATTTTATCTTATCAACACGCATTTTTATTGATCTCCCTAAAATTCCTGAGGAGAGGAAAGTGAGTGTTTCCGAAACTAGAAGGTATGATCATCCATTGAAGTAACTTTATAACCTATAGATGTTGAAACAAATTGTTTCCATCGTGAGAGATAAGGATTTACGTAATTGAGACGCTCTTCATCTTCAATCCAAAACTAAAAAATGACATTTCTACTCTTTAATTTCCACCATTCGTATTTTCTAGAGTATTTAGTTATAGCTTATTCATATTAAAAAACCTTTTATCTTGACCTTATGAGATGAATTACTTTACATCAATAACTTCCCAAATGCTAAAGAAATGTCTCATCGAGCATTAAAACATTCCCTCTAGAGGAATAACTGTGAACTTGGCATTCCTAAGTCGGACAAACCCTCCTCTCACCAATCGAATGGACCTCATGGTGCT
Organism: Sambucus nigra; assembly: GCA_949130495.1. NCBI lineage: Eukaryota > Viridiplantae > Streptophyta > Magnoliopsida > Dipsacales > Adoxaceae > Sambucus > Sambucus nigra. The sequence goes on from OX422213.1 coordinate 57,430,981, forward strand.
ACAAACCCCATTCCCCTCGGCATTTGATTTTTTACACCACATGCGAAGTGAATGATGTTGAGGACACATCCTCCCTTCAGTTAGTGAACAAAGATACTCTCTAGAGGAGGCATGATGAGAAAATACCCATGGAGACTGAGGTCACCCCAACTTCCCCTCAGAGGAGGCTAATTATTAATGATGAAGAAATTCCTATGGTTGATGAAACGAACAACAATTTACCTTAGTTCCAGTGGGATATCCCGAAGGAAAATTACTTGGTTTTTTCAAAAGTCGTGGGACATGGTGATATAGAGCACATCGAGGTAGGGCTAATCCAAAGTTCCAAGGAAATTATTCAACCATTTTTCAAATAGTAACGCATTTTCCCATGTTATCCTTAACTTCTTATGTCGTGTGACTAACCTTTTTTGTATGTGAACATTCTCGAGACTTACATTTCCCAAAGGTGGAAGGAGCGGAAGGATGAGGCCAAAGCTCTTTTTAAGGTTAAGTATAAGGTAGAGATCGAAAAGGGGATTCAAATTAAGGCTGAGCAGGACCTTACAATCGCCAAAACTGAAACTAAGAATGATAAGAACACAAATGATGCTTCCTTGACTGAAATAGGTAATATCTTCGTGGAGAGGGATCGACTTCATACTGACGTGACCAAAATAAAGCATCACTTTACTGAGAATAATAAAGAAAATGAGGAGTCAGTCAAACGTGAGAGGGAAATTTCTCCTCTCATCAGGTTTTGGTATCTAAAATCCTTCTTAGATTCTTATTATTGCGGGCTGTTAAAGTATTATTTATTGGACTGATAGCTTGGATTCTTATTGGTCCCTGATAAAGTATTGTGAATTAGAGAATGAAGTCCAGATATCTTGCACTGACGTCAACTTATCTTCTTTCAACCCTGAGGATTGAGAAGGTACTGAGAAAGAGTCGATATCTTTGCTTTCGTGCATGTACCGAGAGGGATACACTGAATTCCAAAGGCTTATTATTGATCCTTGGCCCTCGAACGGATCTGGGACTGAATATCTTCACATGTCCATGTGCGAGGAACTAAGTTTCATTCTACCTTCTTCCACTGCTCTAGCTCTAAGCCCATACCCAAAAGTTTTTTTCTCTTGAAAATATTTTAATTTTAATTTCAAACAGTTTGTAATGATGATTGTAGTTAAAACAATAATATTATTCATGAACCCAATGTAATGATGATCTATAATTGAAGATAATTTAAAATTTGACTTAAATAAATATTATTAAGGAGGACCTATTTCATACATAAATAATTATATTTTATTGGCTTAAAAAAGATGATCTCTATACAAAATTCTTTCATCAGAAAGCCTCTCAGTCCAATAATAAAGAAATAACACTATTTATTGACTTCTAAATTGTAGTGATGTTGTTGAAAATAACGAAAGGAAAATATAAATTTAATCCAAGTTATAAAATATGTTCTAGGATGTTTTCTTTTAGTCGATATTTCTCCAATTTTGATTTAAAACTGCAAGTACACAATGGGGTTTATTATAGAAAGTTACCTCAAGATACAATGTAATGGTTTATATTGTTTAATATAAATTGTGTACGTTTTGATAGAAAAAAAAGAACACTCTTAAATGTGACCTTGATATGCCGAAGGGTAGAGGACAAAGAATAGAGAATACGACAATTTTCAATGTCAAAAAGAGAGGTGTGGAACTCTTTTTAGAGCCTTTTTTGTGACTGTTCATGAACAATCACCTATTTTTAAGTGCACGACCCAACAATTATTGGATAATTTTTGTTTGTATTTATTTCAATCGCATGGTCTAGATTTAGCGCCTATCATAAGCTAATGGACGCATCCTTTACGAATTGTCGTGAGTCAATTTGATAGTTCAGATCAACCTATTTAGGATATAATATCGTTTGATCAGATATCTCCACCACAACTACTGATCTCATTGACTTTGAAAAAACTAAAGGTTCCCACGCTCAGAGTGATGATGCGCACATCCGAAGTGCTAAGTGTGTAATCAAAGCACCTAATGCACCCTAAGTCAACTAATCGCCCTTTTGCACATCGAACAAATGCGCATCGCGGTGGTGGAACACCATAGCACATCCTCTTGGATTATAAGTTTCTATGTGTTACATTAGAAACTATACCCATTTACTTAAGTTATCTCTCACAACAATACCCAAACTAGAAATCCATTTACATAAAATTACAACCCATTAACATTTTGAAAAATTCTAACAATCCCCCACCATTTTCAAAATACACGTAAATAACACACAATACATTTTTAAAGGAATCTAATATATAGGAGTACAAGGAAAATAATGGAGTTCTTTTTGCATTATTGTTGAAATCCAGTTCATAAATGAGAATTGTATGTTGGACTTCAAGTTACACTTATTTCAAATAATTCAATGCTTTATCAAGGTGTTATGGTGAATGTATCTTGAACTAAGGACCCTTTGAGATGAGGTAAATACATTACACGTACTGATATCTTTATTGAAGAGTGTTCTGCTAGCACACACATTAATGGCCTTAAGTTTATCCTTATTTCATGAGTGGTTTGTGATGTTTTAGTTCCATAAAAGTAAACACACTTTAGACATTCATATAGGAAAATCAACTTCAGCGATTATACGAATCACATTTCTTTAATTTATTAAGAAGTAACCTTTGTCCTCTATCATGCATAAAGAACAACACTACGCAAATGGGAATGAAACACAATATATCAGTTCCTAGTGTTCCATAACTATCATTTAACTTGTTACTACCATATTGAATTTTTTCTATATTTTTTAGACCTTATTCACACTCCTTTTAAGGTGATATATATCATCTCTTTAACAAGACCTTTGGTGAGAGGATCTGCTCAATTCTTATTTATTTCAACATAGTTGTCTATAATTACTCCTTTCTTAAGTAATTGCCTTAGAATTTAATATCTTAGAATAATGTTTATATGTTTCCCGTGATAAGTTTTCTTGAAACCTTGTATGGCGTAGCCTAATTGTCACAATTGATCACAACAGTAGGAAATGACCTTTTTGGTAAAGGAGTATGAAAATAAGTTTCTAATCCATTTCGATTCTTTGTATGCGTTTGATAGGGATATAAATTCTAATTGTATCGTTGAATCAGACACACATGCTATGTTTTTGGGTCCCTAAGAATTAGCCTCTCCTCTGAGCGTAAATATCCAACCAGTTGTGGACGGGTTTTGATTCAAGGTTATTCTATCTAGAATCGTTATATCCTTCTAATACATATGGATTACCTAAATAATGTAATCCATCATCCATAGTAATATCATGTATATAAGAACTTTATAACTTTGTTCCGATGCTCTTCTCCTAGATTACATGTAGATCTACATAGTACACCTTTGTGTAGGTAATGTCTAGTCTAGTTCAATTCTTAGAATATATAAGGCTTCCAATGACACATGGATATTTGGGTTGATCCATAGTATGCTTAATATTTTTTGTTATTTTGATACTAGGATCCACTGCTTTAGGTGCTGGCTTAAGTTCAAGATGAATATATCTCTTAAGAACCATTTTTAAATTGAGATTGAGATAATTATAATATATTATCTCTTCTCATTATTTTGATTCATAAAATAGCATCATCCTTCCCAAAATCCTTAATATAAAATTTTGATGATGAAAATATTTTAGTTTCTTTCACGTATTTGAGACATGACCCGACTATAACATATCATCCACATATAAGAAAATAATGACAACAATACCATTTTCCAAATGTTTTATGGATTACTTTACATTTAAGAAGAAAGTGGTCTATAATAGTTTGACAAATTCATACAGTTTATATTGTGAAGTATATATTCATATAGTGTGTGTCGAGACTGGGCTCCTACAATAAAAAAGGTAGAGCACCAGAGACATTCACAGAGATACAGTATTCAGTATACCGGTGTATAAGTTGTAGAAGTAGGAGAGTAGACCCATTCATTCTCGGTAAGCTTAAGAGATTCCAAAGAGGTCATGGAATCTGCTAAGCTCATCTAAATTTTATTAACCAAGTTTTTTTAGAGTTAAGAGTTAATAAATTGTAGATATGGGAATGCATTCGAGGCCCCTCAGAACAGATAACGTTCGTAACAAGGTGTATGAAAATTACCGGAGTAGGCAGAAAAGCTTTTGGGTTGAATGAGAGGATGGGTTGGGGTCCAAAGAGGTAGGTCAAGTACTTTTGAAGACCTCATTAGGATTAAAAATTGGGAAGGTCATATTCCATAGGGAAGTTAGCATTATAATGCATAGGTTCTTTCTATAAGAGTAAAATTTTATAATTTCTCATAACTTAGGCTATTTTATAGTCTTAGTGTATCCCGTTACAAATCGACATCTCAAATCGAACTTTATATCTCCAAGTTCATTCAAAGACATGTTAGTGACTGATCTCCATTACTAGAATCATCACCGAAAGTTTATGGAGGTAGAAGCTTGTGTTTTTATGAATTTATATCAATCATACACTATGATGTTTTGTTTTAAAATTGAGGCTTTTTATAAAAGGAATTAAAAAAAAAATTAGTCTCATTCAAATAAGATTGAGTCTTGTTCATATGAGATATGCAGTCTCATTATAACCACCACCAAACAACCTTTAAACGAGATATCTCTAGCATGACAAAGATTGGTCGTTACAAGCTCGTTAGAAGGAAATTTGAATGAGAATGAGATTTTATTAGAACGAACTTGGATGTGGTTCGAATGAAACTACTATTTTCATTTGTATAAGGTCTAATTTCATTCGAACGAGCATACCGCCTAAAAATTTGTGTTTTTGTTATAAGAACCTATTTCTTTTTAAAATTTTTGAAGAACATTCGTGAAAATGATTTTCCAACACCTATTCCAAAGTTTCCTATATTGTGTTTTCCAAAACAACTTTTTTTTTTCAAATTATATATCAGCTTATATGATTTATGATTTTATGAAACCCTAGTTTCCATACACTTTCAGAAAACCTTCTAGAGTTCATCTCTACTGCTGACTTGTGGGACCGAGGTTCTACTACTGAAGAAGCTGAAGGATGATCGGTGTATATCGAGGGATGACCGCTTTCTGTGGATGGCACTGGACTGGGCCGTATTTTGTAGAAGAAACTAAAGAATGTGCATGTTATACTTTGTCATTCTAAGTAGACTGTAAGTTGGTTTTGTCTATCGATTAGTCTATAGTATTGAATAAAGGTTTTGAGCTTTTTGGCATTTTCCCTTACTTCTTCGACTATTTGCTGCTTGATTTTCTTTAATAAATTTGGATCACATCTTTGAATGTACACTAATTTAATTCAAAGATAAAATTTTGTAAAATTAAATTTATGTGTGAGGAACCTAGTAGGCAAATCAATCCATAGAACCATGCATTCTCAACATGGTATCAGAGGCGGTTTCACTAAAATATTGTATGATCCTTTTTACAAACAATATATTTGATCATTTTTTAAATTGGCTATCTTTAAAAAAATTGGATTTTATGGATAATTTTTATAAAAGGCAACCTACGTTTGATGGGTTAAATTTTGTGCAGTGGAAAGCTAGGATGAAGTATGCTCTAAAAGCAATTGATGAAAGGTTCTGGCTTGTATGTTAATATGGGTGGACACCACCCATTATGACTATCGACAATGTAGAAAGTGTTAAACCCATCACTGCTTGGATGGAGGATGAATTTAAATGGAGTACTTACAACTCTCGCGGCTTAAATACTATTTTTGGAGTCATCATCCTTAATAAATTCCGTCGCATTATGATGTGCACCACGTCTAAAGAATATTGGGATACCCTCCATCTCACTCACGGGGGTAATAATGTTGTGAAAGCTTATAAGATACAAAACCTCACCACACAATTTGAGATTATTAACATGCTAGAGTCTGAGTCATTTAATGAGTGTTATTGACATTTTTTTGACATTGGAAATTGTAGTTCTAACATGGGTGAGAAAATTCATGAGACGAGAGTTGTGAAGAAAATATGAGATCACTTCTGTCTCGTTTTATTTATAAGGTTATAATGCTTAATTCATTTGGTATATTAGATACGCTTAGGTTAGAAGAACTCGTAGGAGACCTTCTCATACTTATGAGATGGATAAGTTTTCGAAAACTGTTAAACCTATGGAAAGAGGAAGTTTTAAACTGTTAAACTGTTACACCTATTGCATTAAAACTTAGAGTATGATTTAAAACTGTTAAACTGTTAAACCTATGGAAAGAGTAAATGTTACACTGTTAAACCTATTGCATTAAAACTTCAGTCGAAAAGGAAAGAGGAAGTGACGTCTGACTCCGAGTATGATTTTGATATGTATGATTTATCCCTTTTTCATAAAAATTCAAAAAGTTTCTTAAGCATAGAAAAGCAAATATTTCGAAAGAAAATAAGAGTTTTGAGAAAGACAAAAAATATAAATCGAGGAAGAATAATTTTAAAAAATAAAGAAATGGAAATTTGTTATGCTTGAGAGGGTAAGGGTCACAAAGCTCACAAGTGTTCCATGCGATTAAAGAGACAAGGAAAAGGCAAAGCTTCCATTAATACCACGCTCAGTGAGAGCGATGTTGAGTTGGTGGAATTCGAGGATGAATCATGCATGGAAGAAACTTCATCGCATTCATGGATACTTATGTTAATACATCTAGTGCACCTCAAAACGATGAGGAAACTACTAAACATAATGACCTCGACAGTGAGTGTAGTCGTTCCGAAGAGAATGAGGGAGATAATGTTTTGAGTGAGAGCGAGAATCACCTTCAACGTGCTTACACTAAGATTTACGATAAGTCCTTTAAAATGAATAAACAAAAAAAGGGTTAGAAATTAGAGTTTTATGGCTAGAGAGAGAGAGTTCTCCGTGAGAATTCCTTTAGGAGAGAGACTCGTTTTAATAGAGAATGAAAATAGTTACTTGACCAACAAAGTGGCTAGTCTTATGAAAGATCTTGAAGCATTTGTAGAGAAATGTGAGAAACTTGAATCCCTTGTATCCTAACTCGAGGAATATCTCGAAAATGCTTAAGAGGCCAAGGATATAAATAGTATAAATCAAATAAGGTTATAAAGATGATCATCGGACCCTCTTTAGAATTTAGGGAGAGGCATGGAATAGGTTACGACGGTGCATCTACTTCCCATGTTGCACCGAAATCGGTTCCTAAATTTGTGGTAGATCCTTATGGGCCTCGACCTAAACCACAAAAGAGAGTTCAAACTAATAAAGAAAACCAAGATTGACCCAAAAAATATATATATTCATCCATTTTAGGAGGATAGGTCACCTTAGGAAATTTTACTACAAGATAAGTATAACTACGTACAAAAATTCCCACGCATCGCTATAGAAACTTTGCTAGTCTTAGAAAGCAAGTTGAGTTCCTATTCATGACTTAATAAAGCTTAATGGAAGAATTTGAATGAATATCTATGTCGTTTGAAAATGTTTCCAATGCTCTGAGTAGAGCAAACAAAGAGTTACCTCTGTAGGAGGGGCTTAATGATACGCCTCTCATTTAATTATTAAATGAGGTTAGAGATGATTAATATTGATAAAAGTCCATGTGTTTATGCGACTGGAGTATTATTATGCGCGTCGGACATATCACGCGTATTTGTGTATTATTTATTAACTAGACAATATTCTAATATTGAGAGTTTTGACATATGTTATGGGACACATGTCACTGAAAATAGGACACGTGTCACCACGGGTAATTTGACATGTGGCGACCCACTTATGTTGGTTTTAGATATAAATATGCCTCACCCCCAGAATTTTGAGAGAGATCTTCTTGGGAGAGAAGAATGATTTTGTCTAATGAGTTTTTAGAGAGAGTTTAAGAAAAGAATTTTGAGATGAGTTCGTTGAGAAGAATTTCAACACCTCCCATCTCTCTGAAAAATCACCACAATGAGTTTTCCAGCGAATAATATGAACCCACGAACTATGCTGACTTTGATTCCGAGTATAATGGATACTTAGGCGCAACTAAAGTTGCTCAAGTCAAACACGTACAAAAATTCGGTATTTTCCCATATTAAACTCCCCTCTTACATTTGGCGACTCTACTGGGGAGGTATTCACGATTTTTATTATGTAACACCTCATTCGTGATTGAAAAAGTGGGCGGAGATGGAGAAAAAGAGGTTGACAAAACTAATTCTTTGCTTCAACATTTATAAGAGGGATGCAACTTCATTTCAGATAAGAAACCTGATCTATGCATCTTACTATCTTAAAAGTTATTTTACATTAAAAAAGAAGAAGCATGTGGTATATTTATATTAATATGTTAGCTGAGATTTTTCATAACATATGCATCTATCACAACATGAATATTGATTGCTCCTATTATAAGGTATAAACCACTATACATACTGTTAAGGACAAAACATGATCTTCCTTTCTTAATAGAATATTATTATTTCAGGAACAATGCTAAAGCTTTTTTTTTGTTGTTATATTAAGTTTAGATGTTTTTGATAAAGTATAAAACAACCAGAAGGGAGCTGAAAGTACAACTTAATCTCTCTATCAAACAATTGTTTGATTGGCTGAAATCAATTTGTCAGAAAACTATAATCAAAAGAGATAACTTTCTTCTGCAAAAATATTATGTTGGGACTTTTGCACATCTAGATATTGACCTTTCATAGATAGCTGTTGTCAAGCTATAGAAAGTACACCTAACATGTTAAAAGAGTGTAGTTATTATAGTGTTAAAAGAGTGATCTGGTACAAAAGTACACCCCATATATCACTCACGATTTAATATTGCTCATGAATACTAATTTATTATAGTTTTATGTCCAAAGAGACCTATAAAATAAATACTTCTAGCATAGTTGTTGTCTGATACATTTAAAGAATGTAGCAAAAAAGTTACTTGCGTGTCAGACTAGGATTTGTCCGGACAGCTGTATAAATTTTAATATCTGTACAAAATATATTGCATGTTAGCTATCTCGTAAGATAAATAAAAATAAAGAAGAGTTTTATTGTTTGTTTTAACAAATTTTATAGCTTGGCTAAAAGAGACAAACATGAGGAAGCTCCGGTTGAAATTGGTATGGTAGAATTAAAAAAAAGGGAGATGAGTTGAAACTCAACAAACACACACTGAATTCCTTTTATTTTGATTCAACATTTGTTTACACTGAAGTATAAACGAAAAAAAAAAGTGGGAACCCCCCATGGGAGCTTACAACTCGAAGAACCTTTGAGATTTCCCATATCATTGCTCTAAAGAACCTTACCTCCGGTAGAAACCGATGGAGCTTTGATCTGATACACCTCTTCCCGATGAAGCTCAGACTGAACCGTAGCACCTATACTAAGAACAACCATTGGAACTTGAAATTCCATGAATCTTGACAAACCACCATAAAAAATGACGAACCCGTGGGACCATAAAATACGAAGAAACTTCGTGGGGGCTCACGAATCCGACAAACCTCTGTCAGAAGTCGTCGAATCTTTACTCCAATGAATCAGCCCCCGATAAAACTCAAACTGGTAGGATACCATTGTTGCTACCCAAATCAACCAACCACCGTGGGAACTTGAAATCCCGCGAACCATGACAAACCATCGTAGGAGCTTGAAAATCTGGCAGACCTTGGTTAGAAATCGACAGAGGTCGTACCGAAGAAACTCTACCCGATATAGCTTGGACTGGTAGGAGATCACGAATTATAGAAACCACAAATTTTGTTTTATAAAAAAAATGAAGGCTCATCGCTTCGATCAAATATCCGGTGGTCCGTCACCAAATTGTGAGGTGATACTCCATCAAAATCGTCCAATGGTTGCTGCCATGGGATTGAACGAGTAGTTTCCTCGAACATTCCTAAAATGAGATAAGGAAAATCTAACAATGTTGAACTCCAATAACCTTTGTTTACTGGTAATGTAAATATGACGTGAGGAAGTGACTGTAGCCGAAAATATCTTTTGGAAAAGAGTATGGAACACCTACCACTGTTTATTAGTTGGCAGGAGTATTTAATGTTTTTGGGACGAGTATAATGTGCTGAAGGATAATTAGTGGGTAAAATAACTTTCTATCCCAAGTTTCATCGGGTACAAGTTTTAAAAGACAAAAAGATTTTTGTTACAACTTTTGTACTAGTCAGCTAATTGTACAAACGCAAGTCTATTGATAGGACCACATGTAAGTAGATGCATGTAATTGAATTGCATCTATATTTTTTTTACTGTACTTTGACAAGACTGACCTTGATTCAACCTATTATTAATTTAGAGGCTTTACAATAGTTTCTATTGTTGTGGATGATAATTATAAAATAATTGATTTTATGAAAAAATAGAGATCTTTTATTTATTCCATGAAGATGAATCATATACAATTTTATGTAATTTCTTGAAACATATGTATACATGTTTTTTTTAGAGAAGTAAATTATGCCAACATGATTTATTATTTGAGAGTTGTGTAGGCTCGAGTCTCTTAATGTGTCACAATTTTTTGTGATAAAACTAGAAAATTATCAATCCTGGCAAGATAAATCTATACGCTATTACATAAAACTAAAAATGACTCAGAGGGAGTATTATGAATATTATTTGATATTTCATAGAAAACATGGAAATTTTATTTTATGTTTATTTCATAAAATATGAATCATTTATGAAAGTGTTGAGTATGTTACAACTCATGGTTAACACTGAGATTATATAGACTTTCGAATTTAATATGTCGTGTACTCAAATGACATTAAATTGTGCGGGATGCAACGAGTATGGGTGGATATGATTGATTACGCAAATGACCCCGGACATGAATTATTAATTTTATTTTATTTTATTACATCAAATAAAATAAAATAAAGGGGGCATGATGATAATTTTACTTGATATTTCCTAAGTTCTACTAACCATTAGCAATATTATGTTATTGTGTCAGAAAGATAATATTTTGTGGAGGCTTTTGAATGAGAAAATATTGTGCAACACTAATATCAGGCCATTGATCAAAGATATGATAGTTTAAGATATACCCCATGAAATGTAATGATTAGGTTGCTTTTATTTTTTTCGGGTCGACATTGTAAATGGTATATGTAATTTGTTTTATCTTGAGATAAAATAAAATAAAGGGGGGAAATGTATATTATGATGTAACATAGCTTGTAGTGTAAAGCTTCTTCGACATCCTGCGTGACAGGGTTAGATTAATGAACCTTCATAGTATAGTAACATCCAAGAAGGCCATTACAAAAAGCTTCTTGAACTTCTTTCACAAAGAGTTTAGACGGATTAAATAGTTGCCGCTCAGATATTGACAAAGTCATAGTCATCATCCTTCAAATATGACATCATATTACAAGAACTTTGAGAGTATTGTGATTAGTCTTCTTCAGAAGTGTATTATATTCCAAAGGAAAAAAGTCGATGAAATTGGTAAGTGGTTGAACCACAGTTGTTGTGACTTGACTCGTCTAGAGAAGTTGCTCATCGATTCAAATAGACAAAGGACCATGCTCGGTTTGTCATTCAGTATTTATGGGCTCTCGTCCTAAAAAAGTGATACAGAAGGTGGAGTTTAAGAAAAATCTTAACAAGTGGTTTCATTGTTAAGTCACTGTTATGGCTGTCACCGTTATTGGTGGAGTTTTACAAAAATCTTAACAAGTTTTATCATTGTTAAGTCACCGTTAAAGGTGAAGTTTACGAAAAATCTTAAAATGTGTTTTCATTGTTAAGTCACCATTATGGGTGTCACCGTTACTGGTGGAGTTTTACAAAAATCTTAACAAGTGTTTTCATTCTTAAGTCACCGTTATAGGTGGAGTTTATTAAAAATCTTAACAAGTGTTTTCATTATTAAGTCATCGTTAAAGATGGAGTTTACAAAAAATCTTAACAAGTTTTTTCATTGTTAAGTCGTCGTTATGGGTATCACCGTTATTGGTGGAGTTTTACAAAAAATCTTAACAAGTGTTTTCATTGTGAAGTCACCGTTATAGGTGGAGTTTACGAAAAATCTTAACAAGTGTTTTCATTGATAAGTCATCGTTAAAGGTGGAGTTTAGAAAAAATCTTAACAAGTGTTTTCATTGTTAAGTCACCGTTATGGGTGTCACCGTTATTGGTGGAGTTTTTCAAAAAAAAAACTTAACAAGTGTTTTCATTGTTAAGTCACCATTATAGGCGGAGTTTACGAAAAATCTTAACAAGTGTTTTCATTGTTAAGTCACCGATGTAGGTGGAGTTTACAAAAAATCTTAACAATTTTTTTCATTGTTAAGTCACCGATATAGGTGGAGTTTACAAAAAATCTTAAAAAGTGTTTTCCTTGTTAAGTAACCGTTATGGGTGGAGTTTTACAAAAAAATCTTAACAAGTGTTTTCATTGTTAAGTCACCATTATAGGTGGAGTTTACGAAAAATCTTAATAAGTGTTTTCATTTTTCAGTCACCTTTAACGGTGGAGTTTACGAAAAACCTTAACAAGTGTGTTTTTATTGTTAAGTCACCTCTAATGGTGGATTTTACGAAAAATCCTAACAAGTGTGTGTTCAACATCATGTCACCTCGTAGGAGTGAGTTTTCAAAAAAACATTAAAGAATGGCAATTTGATCGAGTCAATAATACGTACATGCACAAGAAGCCTCATCCTGATTGAAACAAGTCAAAAAACAAGTGCATGCACTAAAAGATTAATCGAGGACGATGAAGTAGTTATAATGTGTGACATCCCGCCTACTAAAATAATTGGTGGCCAACCCAATACTATAATAATCACAGGAATCATAGATGGACCATTCTCAGCATCACTGTCAATTAAACTAATAGTACGAGATAACCACCAATCATTTGAGGAAATGGACTGTCAAATTTAAAATTTTGAAAATATGAGAAAAACACTTAGACAATCCCATTTGCAAAAATGGTGGATATCAAAAATCAACGGATAAAGAGTGACAATATATAAATAATGACCGAATAAGATGTCGGTGAACAGACCAATACAAATAATTACACCGAGTATTACACATTAAATATTACATTATAATCAATGTGTGCCATTCTTTGGGCCACACGCCCGAATAAATAAACTGAACATGACTAGAGTACAATGGAAAGAAGCGTCTAATACAAATAACCTACAACATCCGCAATATGTCGTAGCTCCATGAAACCCGGAATGGAAATGTAAATACGGGTGTCCATGCGGTAGAGCACCTGTACGGCAGGGAGTATATGCAGAAATAAGGAAATATAGACGGGTCAGGGACCGGTTTGATATGATTCCCATGTGACTAAAATGCATGATAGTTAAGTGCGTAAATCTCTCGCAGTTAACATAATATTTCTCGCCTCTCATTCTAAAAGCACAACCTAGTGCAATATCATGAGATTCTCTAGTTAACCCAAGTACTAAAGGATAACTTCTCACCAGTCTCAACACAATGCCCTATTCTTGCATGGGGTGTCTCGCAAAGCAAAATCCAAACAAGGAACCCGCCCGATACACTACTACTTAGGAAAGGTTGATCGTCAAGATCCATTAGACCTAAGTACAATATTGATGTATATTATCATCTAATTTAATTTCCCTAAAAATAGTACTGAGGGTTAGACTTCCCCCCATTCTCGACACTATGCCTATTCGTGCGTGGGGTGTCTCGCAAAGAAAAATCCAAATAAGGAACCCCCCGATACACTACTACTTAGGCAAGGTTGATCGTCGAGATCCATTAGACCCTCAGCAAGTAATCAATATATACATACAAATCTAATTATGTACACATAACCAATTTCATTCATCCTCTTAAGGCACAATTCCTATTTCTTCTTAAGGAATATATATGAATGGTACAACATTTTATCAAATGTTTACCAATTCAATCTCTTTACAAAACTTTCTTTACCAATTTTATTTCCTTTCTTCCATCCTGGAAAATACATTGTTAAAGAAAGTTTTATTATCATAAAAATGCTTTATCCTTTTTCATCAAATCCCACTTCCCTTCTTCCATCCAGGAAGTGTAATCAAAAATCATTTTTATTATCATAAAAATACTTTTACATACCATATGCTTCCATTTCCCTTCTTCCATCCGGGAAATGTATCTGAAGCCAAACCATATATCCCATTTCCCTTCTTCCATCTGGGAAATGTAATTAATGCCAATTCATTATCGTGGATTGATTGAAATTTATCTGAGACCATCCCTCCGAGTTTCCCCACTGGGAGCGCCCCTAAATGGCTATCATCTTCTAGGGCCCATCAACCAAGACAACTTGGGAACCAAACAAACATCGGGAATTGGCCATATGCCTGCGGGAAAGTGAAGACCACATCCATAATCTCCTAACCAATACAGTATAATAAACGCCCATATGGCCTAGGACTATATCCACCCTACGTTCATTAGCTAGGGGGCATCACCATACGCATGCAACTTCCCTTATGATAGCGATTTAGGGAGGTGTGTAATCATGAATTAACATTTATGAAAAACATTACTTTTTCCTTTTGAAAATGTTCACTTTTACATTTTGAAAATCATTTGGACTTAGCCATTTAGTACCAAGTTTTAGAATATGCAATTCATTCTCATTAAGTCATATTTTATCGATGACCTAAGACCCTAAGTGCTATCATCCTCAACTAGTCTCCAAAAGTTTATGTAATTTCATAAACCATCAAAGTGAGTCTTCACCAAATATAGACTCCCAAAAGTCTCCACAATTACATCCAATCTCCGATTTATCTTTAGGTTAACTTCCTATATTATTCGGACATTAACCTATACAAACTAGCCCTCGGGGTAAGCCCAATTATCCCATTTTATCCTAGGACATTAGTCTACCCAAAACAACCCTCTATAACTCCCCATTACTTCGCAAAGGAAGGTCCCTAAACCTTGTACCTTAAAAAAGGGCTAAAAATCAAACTAGGAAAAACTCACAAAAACAGGGTAACCGAATCGATTCACCCTTTGGGCCGACCGATTCGCCTAAAAGCCGAATCGATTCGGTGAGCAAAAACTAACATTCTGTAATTAGCCAAATTGATTCGGTATTAACCCGAATCGATTCGGTCTCCCAGACCTGTAACCTACCCCTTAATTAGAATCGATTCGCCTAGGAGCCGAATCGATTCGGCCCTAGGAATTTGCCCAGTTTGTGCTACAGGTTGTATGAACCCTAAAATCCCAAAACTCCAATTCTTTGATTTTAACCAACATCAACAACAAAAAATTCTCCCAAATTTTTTCTACCCAATTAATAACTACTATATATTCCTCAAATCAAGTTAAAACTAAGATTTAGGGGTTAAATCCTCAAAATCAACAAAGAACCCATTTTGGGTTTAAATCTCCAAAACTTAACTACACATGCAATTTATCACATTAAATCAACATCTAGGAAGTAAGAAAATTTCCTTGAGGTTGTAGTCTCGGAACCTCCTCCGGTAACAACGAAATCCGGCCTCAAATCTCCATTTCTCTCTCTTTTCTCCATTTCTCTCAAGTTCTCTCTTCTCTCTCTCTCTCTCTTGGCTTCTCACATAAGATTGAGAAAATAAAAGGGGTGGGAGACTTAACCGGGTCTTAAAACATAAATGCCCCTCTTATAAGTGTTAATACACCACTAAAATGACTCGTAACCACTTAATTGAGTCATAACCCACTAAAAGTCCCCAAATCTCAAAAATACAACTTGGCACTTATTTCGACCATCTCGACTATTCTAAAAACAACCGCGCCCCCTATTTTGGCATTCGGGAAATGTGAACAAATTTTATCTTCCAATTTCATTTTATTTCATTAATTTTACCCAACTTAAAGTATAGGTCATAACCGTCGTTTTACATATAACGACGCAATATATCATAATATAATGTTATTTACCTTTTTATAGCGATAAATAGACGAAACATACTAAATATTATCCTTAAATCTCACATTAAATAATATTTACTCCAACTTCCCCTATTTTATAAAATTAGCCCGTCGGGCAAAATAATATAAAATAGCCACTCAAAAACCTAGGTTGTTACATACTCCCCCCCTTAGAGGGGAATTTTTCCCTCAAAATTCAGGCGTACCCCATAATCATAACAAGGGTATACTATACCAAACTATCGTGCTATCATTCTAGCAAACCCCTCACGAGTACGGCGTCCCCATAGGACTCATACTAAGGTCATTACTATTCGATCTTAGTCCACATCATCGTGCTCTAACATAGAACCCAGTCGTTCCTTATGAACTATCGATCCTATCATTATACCACGGAAGGATATATCTACATATCTCGGCACAAATTGCCTTACTTCCCAAAATACGTTACACCCTTATTAGTGAATAACTATACTAACTTATAATCGCTCACCCAACACTACTTACTCCTATTCGCATTGGCGGATCCCTTGAAAATATACGGTTCAATGAGCCCAATCCTTAAATAAATGTTCCGAACCACTCCAAGTCCAAGAAATATACTGTCCGCTATTTCCATTCCAACTAACAGGCAAGGCACACCGCCAACGACACTAGGCCACACACACAGCCCCATACTTATAGAAAAAAATTCGAACTATTGTACGAAAGTTCTATCCATAAAAGCTACTACTCCCAACCTTACCCTCTCCACCAATAGTCTCTTCTCACTAGTAAGTGAATCGATCAACCATGGAAATGAACGTTTCTACTAAAGCGTCCCCGCAGTTAAGCTCGTTCCGCTTGGCATTGCATGCCCCAACTAATCTCTCCGACGGTTTTCTACCCGGCGCACCTACTACCCCATCCTCACTTCCTTAGAGAAAGGGAATATCCAATTGATCCTTTACGAACTCCAACTTGTTGCTCGTGAAAATACCAAATTTCTTGCCCAGGAAGTAGTGCCTCGATTTCTTGAGGGCAAATACTACCGCTACAAACTCTGAATCAAGCGGGGGATTAACACTTCTCACGAAGTTCAAGACTATAAGACACATGAACAATGAGACCATGCTCCCATATTAATACTTCCGGTTCCTGGCCAAGACTCATTCGTTAAGTCCACTCTTGAACTTAACAACATGAGTGCATGAGTAAAAGTCAACTCATCCTTTTAACTCCCCAAAAGATAGGTTACCGACGTAATGCTCTATATGAGAGAGGCCCCACCTTCTATGGCCTGACGTTCTGAATCACTCGAGATCCTATACCTCCTCATTCTTAGGACCTAATCCCGCTTAGAGTTAACCCACAAACCTATTGTGGTCAACTCCCTACCACCTTCGTAAAACAATTATCGTATGCCCTAAGGGACTTATGTCCTAAAAATCCTAAAGTCGATCTATATCATATTCAAGTCGTAAAAATATAATGCTAATTATGCCCCTAGTTTCCAAGACCTTTCCCGACTTCTAACATTAGCTTGGTTTCATGCGTGGGACGTCTCGCCGAGGCAAAATCCAAAGAAGGAACCCTCCCATTACAAAACTAACTCGCATCGTCGGTCATCGAGAAGTAACAGTCGAAGACACATGATCGGGACCGCTAAAGTCCTAACTCGTAACTCTAATAATTCACTTATACCATAATAATCAACCGAGGCATTTACTTTTTGTAGGATGCCACATTTTCTTTATCCCAATATACACACATCTTTTTTTTTACATGGCCTTCTTATTAAGCCATAATCATAAGTTTCTATTTGAATTTCATATCTTAGTCTTCCCCACATCGATCAGAGTAAAACTATCACAGTGCTCATATATTGCACATCAACTTAGCCCTCTAATCACTCATTTATGTGATTCTCGGCTAAACCTTTCAATCCAGCACCCAACCATAAAAAAGAAAAGTAAGGAAAATAAATATTGCATATCTCCACTCCCAACGTCATTAAGGTTCATGCGCGGAGTGTCTCGCAAAGGGAAATCCAAACAAGGAACCCCTTCGACACAATCCCCTTAACTTGTTGGTGGTGGAGATAAGTCAACAACAAAAACAAACAAAGAATACAAGAAATCAAGAAATCAAATAAAACAAACAAAATAAGAAACGAAAACTACCTACATACCGTAAACCACCTCTATAAAGTCTCAATCCTATATCTAGGTGAGATATTCATAGAACAACTAGTCCTCTCTAGAACTAGAGATATGATAGCCTCACAATTTATTTGCTTGCTATCGAACCAACCCAACCAAGAACATCTCCACTCGCATACTACATATAATACGAGTAGCACATACTACAAATGCGTCTCTAAAATAACCCCACTCGCTTAATAACGAGCGAAGAAAAGAAAAAAAAATAGAACTTCCCTACCATGGAAGCCATAAAGGTACTCTATATAATAACACAATTACCACCACAAGCTCAATATACCCACCCGAATCTAGGGTTAATACAATACTACTCCACCTCTAGCTTCTCTGGCGATTACTCGCGTAGTTCCCTTAACTTTTTTAGCAAAGAGAACATTCTACTAGACTCTCTTGCCATAGCTCAATGAGTCTTCCCCAGGTGGATGTCCACCGATGGGGTCTCACGAACACTACTTCTCTAAAAGTGTTAGCAAAACATACTTGTGAGCCTATCGTTTCCATTGAAAGACTCTCTCTCCCTTGACCCAACCTTATTTTGGTGCACAACTTCCTTAACCGTCACACCCTTTATTCACGGTCGGCCTCCGACCGAACCTCACGTGAATATTTGAGAATCTATTTTCTCATCATTCCTGATATCTCAGAGAAACTCGCTGTTGAAAATATCTAACGGATTTATCTATTGGCGTAACCTCCCGTTCCACCAAAATAAGGCGGCTACCATATCCGCCATTTCAATCTTACTCCAACGGGTGAAAGGTTTTCCTCCAATCTTTACACCTGGCCACTTCTATACCCTTCTCTAGGCGAAAACTCTGAGGCCTTATATTCTCACCGAATGAGATTACACTTCCTCTATCCAATCGAACTTCAACATATGGTCCTCATCAAGTACCCCTCATCTCCAACTTAATGTCTCTTGGAATCCCAAGCTTAGCACCACTCTCAACTGGCAGCGGTACTTGGAGAACTCTATCTACTGTGATCAGTAGTCATGGTATCAATATTTTAAAATAATGCTATGGAGGGAGCGACCTCTAAAGAGGCCCTCATCCCCGACTACCACTTACAACTCTTAGTAATCCCACCGGATGACGCCTTCATAATGGCATCCCTGACGCCCTACATCTGACGACTTACGAGTCTCACACGAACGCGCAAAATATTTTTGGGGTTCTCATATCTTAGCAGGAGAACGAAATCTCATAAGAGAAATCAATGATCTTAATCTTAGGGCTCTATATCAAATCAGAAGTAATGCCGAAAGAAAAATACGTCCGCACAGATTCCTAAGGACTCTAGAACCTGATGCTTTGATACCATCTGTGACAACTCGCCTATAAAAATAATAGGTGACCATCCCAATACCCTAATAATCACAGGAATCATAGATGGACCATTCTCAGCATCAGTGTCAATTAAAATAATAGTACAAGATAACCACCAATCATTTTAGGAAACGGACTATCAAATTTAAAATTTTGAAAATAAGAGAAAAACACTTAGACAATCCCATTTGCAAAAATGGTGGATATAAAAAATCAACGAATAAAGAGTAACAATATATAAATAATAACCGAATAAGATGTCGGTGAACATACCAATACAAATAATTACACCGAGTATTACATATTAAATATTACATTTGTGCAATTATTTGGGCCACACGCCCAAATAAATAAACTGAACATGACTAGAGTACAATGGAAAGAAGAGTCTAATATAAATAACCTACAACATCCGCAATATGCCGTAGCTCCATGACAATCGTAATGGAAATGTAAATATGGGTGTCCGTGTGGTAGAGCACCTGTAATGCAGGGAGTATATGCAGAAACAAGGAAATATAGATGGGTCAGGGTCCAGTTTGATGTGATTCCCATGTGACTAAAATTCATGACAGTTAAGTGCGTAAATCTCTCGTAGTTAACATAATATTTCTCGCCTCTCATTCTAAAAGAACAACCTAGCGCAATATCATGAGATGCTCTAGTTAACCCAAGTACTAAAGGCTAACTTCTCCCCAGTCTCAACATTATGCCCTATGTGCGTGGGGTGTCTCGCAAAGCTAAATCCAAATAAGGAACCCCCCTATACACTACTACTTAGGCAAGGTTGATCATCGAGATCCATTAGACCTAAGTACAATATTGATGTATATTATCATCTAATTTAATTTCCCTAAAAATAGTACTGAGGGTTAGACTTCTCCCCATTCTCGACAATATGCCCTATTCGTGCGTGGGGTGTCTCACAAAGCAAAATCCAAACAAGGAACCCCCGGATAGACTACTACTTAGGCAAGGTTGATCTTCGAGAGCCATTAGACCCTCAACACGTAATCAATATATACATACAAATATAATTATGTACACATAACCAATTTTATTCACCCTCTTAAGGCACAATTCCTATTTCTTCTTAAGGAATATGTATAAATGGTACAACATTTTATCAAATTTTACCAATTCAATCTCATTACAAACTTTCTTTATCAATTTTATTTCCTTTCTTCCATCTAGGAAAATACATTTTTAAATCAAGTTTTATTATCGTAAAAATGCTTTATCCTTTTTCATCAAATCCCACTTCCCTTCAATTATCCAGGAACTGTAATCAAAAGTCATTTTTATTATTATAAAAATAATTTTACATACCATATGCGTCCATCTCCCTTCTTCCATCCGGGAAATGTATCTGAAGCCAAACCCTATATCCCATTTCCCTTCTTCGATCCGGGAAATGTAATTAAATCCAATATATTATCATGGATTGCTTTAAATTTATCTAAGACCATCCCTACGAGTTTCCCCACTGGATGCTCCACTAAATGGCTATCATCCTCCAGGGCCCATCAAAAAAGACAACCTGGGAACCTAACAAACATCGGGAAGCGGCCATATGCTTTCTGCAAAGTCAAGACCACACCCAGAATCTCCTCACCAACGCAGTATAATAAATGCCCTTATGGCTTACGGCTATATCCATCCTGCATTCATTAGCCAGGGGGCATCACCATACGAACGCAACTTCCCTTATGATAGAGATTTTGCTAGGTGTGTAATCATAAATTAACATTTATGAAAAACATTACTTTTTCCTTTTGAAAACGTTCACTTTTACTTTTTCAAAATCATTTGGACTTAGCCATTTAGTATCAAGTTTTAGAATATGCAATTCATTCTCATTAAGTCATATTTTATTGATGACCTAAGACCCGAAGTGCCATTATCCTCAACTAGTCCCTCAAAGTTTATGTAATTTCATAAACCATCAAAGTGAGTCTTCACCAAATATAGACTCCCGAAAGTCTCCACAATAACATCCAATCTCCGATTTATCTTTAGGTTAACTTCCTATATTATTTGGACATTAACCTATACAAACTAGCCCTCGGGGTAAGACCAATTATCCCATATTATCCTAGGACATTAGTCTAACCAAAACAACCATCTAGGACTCACCATTATTTCCAAAAGGAAGGTCCCTAAACCTTGGACCTAAAAAAAAGGGCTAAAAATCAAACTAGGAAAAACTCACATAAACAGGGTAACCGAATCGATTCGCCCCTTGGGCTAAAAGCTGAATCGATTCGGTGAGAAAAAACTAACACTCTGTAATAGCCGAATCGATTCAGTCTTAACCCGAATCGATTCTGTCTCCTGGAACTATAACCTACCCCTTAACCGAATCGATTCGCCTGGGAGCCGAATCGATTCAGCCCTAGGAATTTGCCCAGTTTGGGCTACGGGTTGTATGAACCCTAAAATCCCAAAACCCCAATTCTTTGATTTGAACTAACATCAACAACAACAAATTATCCCAAATTTTTTCTACACAATTAATAACTACTATATATTCCTCAAATCAAGTTAAAACTAAGATTTAAGGGTTAAATCCTCAAAATCAACAAAGAACCCATTTAGGGTTTATATCTCCAAAACTTAACTACACATGCAATTTATCACATTAAATCAACATCTAGTAATTAAGATAATTGCGTCGAGGTTGTAGTTTCGAATCCTCCTCCGGTAGCAACAAAATTCGGCCTCAAATCTCCATTTCTCTCTTTCTTTTCTCCATTTCTCCCAAGCTCTCTCTCTTCTCTCTCTCTTGGCTTCTCACGTAAGATTGAGAAAATAAAAGGGGTGGGAGACTTAACCGCGTCTTAAAACATAAATGCCCCTCTTATAAGTGTTAATACACCACTAAAATGACTCGTAACCACTTAATTGAGTCATAACCCACAAAAAGTGCCCAAATCTCAAAAATACAACTTGGCACTTATTTCGACTATCTCGACTATTCTAAAAACAACCGCGCCCCCCTATTTTGGCATTCGGGAAAATGTGAACAAATTTTATGCTCCAATTTCATTTTATTTCATTAATTTTACCCAACTTAAAGTATAGGTCATAACCGTCGTTTTACATATAACGACGTAGTATATCATAATATAATGCTATTTACCTTTTTATAATGATAAATAGACAAAACATAGTAAATATTATCTCTAAATATCACAGGAAATAATATTTACTCCAACTTCCCCTATTTTATAAAATTAGCCCATCGGGAAAAATAATATAACTTAGCCGCTCAAAAAACTGGGTTGTTACATTATGTAAACCATAATAATACTTCCACCAAGCTCGGTTAAGAATGATAAAAGAAAATGCGGAAGTAGTTATCATGTGTCCATGATAATACTTTTTACCAAAGAAGAGTTATGAACAATCATAATAAAATAGTGGATGCATGTTCATTTAAGTAGGAATCGGGGCAACACTCGTAGTATATCATTCATTTGAAGAGAATGATAATGAGACCTTTGGAATAGCCTATGAGATCAAAGGCTTAAAATGAGATTTAAGATATGAGATATGAAATTGATGTATATCATGTAACTGAGATATGAAATATAAGATTGCATTATATCATAAAATACGAGATATGAGGTAAAAGTACATCATCCAGATGAAATGAGATATGAGATTATTACCCACGATTCACAGGTTGATCGAAAATATCAAAACCGATTAAGGGTGTTTCATACATACAGTCGATATATTTCGAAAATATATCAACTATATGTACAAGGGGGAAAATGTGGGAGGGGCTTAATGATAAGCCTCTCATTTAATTATTAAAAGAGGTTAGAGATGATTAATATTGATAAAAGTCCATGTGTTTATGCGACTAAAATATAATTATGTGCGTCGAACATATCAAGCGTATTTGTGTATTATTTACGTATTAACTAGACAATATTCTAGTATTGAGAGTTTTGACTTATGTTATGGGACACATGCCACTTAAAATAGGACATGTATCACCATGGGTTATTTGACATGTGGCGACCCACTTATGTTGGTTTTAGCTATAAATATGCCTCACCCCCATGCATTTGAGAGAGATCTTCTGGGAGAGAAGAGTGATTTTATCTTATGAGTTTTTAGAGAGACTTTTAGAAAAGAGCTTTGAGATGAGTTCTTTGAGAAGTGTTTCAACACCTCTCATCTCTCCAAAAAATCACCACAATGAGTTTTTCGGTGAATAGTACGAACCCACGAACTATGCTAATTTTGATTCTGAGTATAACGAATACGTAGGCGCAACCAAAGTTGCTTAAGTCAAACACGTACAAAAATTGGGTTTTTCCCCATATTAAGCTCCCCTCTTACAAACTCCACTTGGGTGTCTAAGAAAGACGACATAGACCTTTTTGTGCACGTTGCTCCCAAGGTTCAAAATAATTCCCAATGGTATTTTGATAGTGGGTGCTCTAGTCACATGACCGATGACACATCATTTTTTACTAACCTTGAGGATCGCAAGGAAGGAAAAGTCACCTTTGTAGATAGGAGTAGGTGTAGGATTTTAGGATGTGGTTGTGTTGAGATACTCAGATTTACTAAACTAGACAATGCGTTGTACGTAAAAGGGTTTAAAGCAAACTTAATTAACATTAGCCAACTGTGTGACACAAACTTTGGGATAAAGTTCGACCAGTTAGAATGTAACGTATACGATCAATCTAATGAACTTTTACTTCAAGTAGTGAGGATCACAGATAACTGCTATGGGATCGTTCCAAAGTCCTCCTTTGTATGCAACAGTGCCACAGTCTTCTCTATTGATCTTTGGCATGAACTATTAGGTCATCTGAACTTTAGTGATCTTGAGATATTAGTGAAAAAGGACCCAGTTCATGGCTTAGAACCACTTGATACACCAACTTCCTCGGTATGTGGACCTTACCAATAAGGAAAATAAATTCAAAGTCTCCATCGAAAGTTGAATACCCTCCACATGTGTTTTTGAGTTTATTATCATGGATGTTATGGGTCCTACTTTATCGGAGAGTCTATATGGTAAGAGATACATTCTCGTGATGGTCGATGACTTTTCTTGATACTCTATCATGGGATTTCGTAGGGAAAAGTTTGTTGCGGTTAAGTTCCTAACTTCTAAGTGTCGTGCCCTATAAAACCAAAATGATTTCACTATTAATTAGATGCATAGTGTTAATGGAACTTAATTTAAAAAAGATAGCATGGATAACAATTGTGATGGATTGGGCATCAAATTGGAGTTTTTGGCATTTTTACTCCTTACTAAAATAGGGTAGTTAAGAGGAAGAACCAAACGATACAAGAAATGGATTGATCAATGCTTCTTGGGAGATACGTGCCTAGACATTTTTGGGTAGAGGCGGTTAGTATTCCATGCCATATGGTGAATAGGTTATATCATTGTACTCACACGCTACACACACCATATGAGTTATGGATAGGAATGAATCCTAAACTATCGTATTTTTGTGTCTGTAGGAGTAATTTCTATATCTTAAGAGATAGAGAGTATTTAGGAATGATCGAATCCCAAAGTGACGAGGGGATATTTTTAGGTTATTCATTGACGAGTAAGGCTAATCGGTGTTTAACCTTACAAGCTCTAAGGTTATGGAGTCAATAAATTTCACTATTAGAGACGACGATCCGTTGAAGTCTATCGCTCCTAACCCCCAGAGTGAGGATGATACACCCCCTCGTGATGATCCCATCCTTCCTCGTAGTACTATCCTTGGTGATCCTACACTATGTGTGAAGAATCATAATCAAATTGAGAATATGGTTAGCTATCTTTGCTACACCTCCTTAGTCAAGGCTAAGAAAGTGAAAAAAGAAATCAAGGATGAGAATTGGATATCCGCTATGCAAGATGAGTTACGTCATTTTCATAATAATAGTGTCTGGAGTTAGTCCGCCAACCTAGGAATAAAAATATGAGAGGTACAAGGTGGATTTAGAAGAATAACATGGATGAGAATGGTATCATAGTTCGCATTAAGTGTAGGTTAGTCGATTAAGGCTACACATAGATTTGGGGGTAGATTTTGATGAGTCATTCCCTCTTTTTGTAAGGATTAAGTCCATCCACTTACTACTCAATAAATCCATGTCATATGTGCTTCAAGTTATATCATATGGATATCCAGAGTGCCTTCCTTAACAATACTCTAGAGGAGTAAGTTAATGTGGAACAACTAAAGGGGTTTGAAGACCGTAAGCACCAAGGAAACATCTTTTATTTTAAGAAGGCCATTTATGGTTTGCATTAAGCACCCCAGGCTTGGTCTGTGGGGATCACTTTATATCTCTTAGCTCGTGTCCTCAAGAGAGGGGGGTGGATAAGAAGTTATCTCTGAGTAGAGAGAGTGGTGTTATATTTGTTTCCCAAGCCTATATGGATGATATAATATTTGGATCCACGTGCTCCCAATGTGCTCAAACTTTTGAGGAAGAGATGATGAGCGAGTTTAAGATGAGCATGGTTGGTGAACTTACATTCTTCTTAGTTCTTCAGTTGAATCAGTTGGAGGATGGGATATTCTTATCTCATTCCAAATATGCTAGGGACCTACTGAAGAATTTTTTTGACCCCACTTAGCACTCACACACCCATACCAGTCGACTAAGATTACAAAAGACACTCTAGGTAAGGGCGTAGAGAAAACCATTCATAGTAGAATGATTGATTGTCTTCTCTACTTAACCACTAGTTGTCTTGACCTTGCCTTTAACATTTAAGTCTGTGAGCGATACGAGGCATCCACAAAAGAGACATATCATCAAACACACGAGTGTCACTCTTTCTTATGCTATTTGGCATTCCTTTGATACCAGTGATCTTTTCTCCACCTATTTGGATGACGATTTGGCCGGGGATGTTGATGGTTATAGGAGCAACTCGGGTAGGTGTTTTTTACTTTGGGAGTGTTCTTGCCTTTTAGTTGAGCAAAAAGAAAAACCCCATACTATTGTCCACATTAAAGGCTGAGTATATTGCTGCGAGAGTTATTTAATGCAACACTTATGTAAGAAGGAAATGTTGGAAGATCATTGGATTTCACAAGTAATTAAGCCTATTTTTTGTGATAAAACGAGTGAGATCCATATATCGCGTAATCCGATCTAACATTCTTGCACATAACACATTAGGATACTTGAGCATTTTATAGGTGATCTCATAGATAAGAATATCATATACTTGAGATTTATGAGCACCAAATGTCAATTAGCGGAGATGCACTTAGATTTGAGTATCTTAGGAAGTTTTTGGGTATTTTCTCCATTGATTGAGTTCCGATACTTTATCTAGTATAGGATGCATGCTGTGTTCATATCTTATATTCATATTTCTAGATTGTATTATCATTGTATTGATATGTTTTTCTTTTTGTTCTATTTTAAAAATTCCAAAAAGAGTTTTGTTT
This sequence comes from Sambucus nigra, assembly GCA_949130495.1. NCBI lineage: Eukaryota > Viridiplantae > Streptophyta > Magnoliopsida > Dipsacales > Adoxaceae > Sambucus > Sambucus nigra. The sequence goes on from OX422213.1 coordinate 57,457,876, forward strand.
TTATGAAATTTCTGGAAAAATTCCAAAAATATTTTCAGTTTTTAAGAAAAAGTTTGAGAAATTGAAAAAGGTTTTATTTTTGATAAAATTTTGAAAAATATTTTTGTATTTTTGATTTTTCACCATATATGGATGAACATTCAAGATATTCGGATCACTCCTACATTCCATCAATTCACATGCCTTTTTCATAGTGCTTTGAGACATGAATTTGTTTCGATAGTGTACTTAATAATTTGTGGATATGATTACATTGCTCAATGATGAATACTTTCTACATGTTATACTCTTTGTCACCTTTATTGCACACATGCACGAATGTTATGAACATTGCGCTTACTTGTCATGTGTCGAATAAGATGTTCTCATCTCAATTCTACTTAATAGAAAATCAATTGTAAAACAAGATAAGTTGTGCACGTAAGAACTATTGCCCCAATTTCATTTGTCGAAAAATATTGTTATATGTTATGCAATGAAAAGGGGTTAGGAGCGATTAAAATAGTCGTTGTGATAAAATCTTCCTTCTTCAAAAAGAGCCTAAAAAGATTAGTGGCACACGAAAGCAAAAGTGCCAAGAACAGTTAGTTTATATTAATTAATGTTTCACTACATATGAGCATCATGATTCCTTCAAAATATTTGAGAGTGAATTCTTATATGTGATAGATTTTGAGGGAATTATAAAGTAAAAGATCAACGGGTTTGCACAACAGACTTTCTTGAAAAATATTAAAAAGGTTGGTGTTATTGTTTTGAGAATCATTAAAATTCATGGCACATTGCATAAATCGACTCAATTCCAATTGAGTTCAACATTTTTATACCTAAGGTAAGAATTGAGTTCTTTATTTAAAAGTATCTCATGACTTTGTGCACCTATGTTATGAATGTTTATGTTGATTTTCCAATGGAAAATGATAACACATTTACATTTCGTTTTCCCGATTAAGATATTTTAGTGTTATTCCATGATGGTTATGTGTTTTTGTACCTATATGTATTTTTTACCTGAAAATTTTGGAAAACTACAAAAATAGTAGGTGGACAACATATGACTTTTAAGATAATCATTACACATGCTTTATTGATTATCTTTGTGATGATATATTGCTTCTTCTAGTGATCTTTTTATTCATGATTAGTTTTTACTCCTATATCTATTATGGATAAAAAGGGGGAGAGAACAAATTGAGGGGGAGTTTTATTTTTCGTTAAAACTCGAATGCATCACGGTATTTCTTGTTTTATATATATAGGTCCCTTGTTCTTCGGTGAGAATCTCATGGACTACACAATATGAAGAAAAATCTAGACAAGGAAAGAAAAAGTTCAGTTGACAACAAATTTTCGTATGTCGTTCCGTTTTTAGGGTAGGGAGGACGTTAGAATTCATTGTCTTATCGGGTTTTGTTGTAATTTGGTTTTCGATTTTGTTTTGTACTCGAAGAGCCAAAGGCAGAGATTTGTAAGAGTAAGATTTTATAATTGCTCATAACTTAGTCTTTTTTATAGTTTTGTGTATCCCATTACAAACTGGCATCTCAAACTGAACTATATACCTCCAACTTCATTTGAAGATATGTTTTTGATCGAGCTCCATTATTGGAACCATCGCCAACACTAAATGGAGGTATAAACTTGTGGTTTTCATGAATTTATATGAATTATAAACTATGATGTTTTATTTTAAAGTTAAGGCATTTATAAAAGGAATTTAAAATAAAATGTTTTTTTGGTCACGTTCAAACGAGATAGAGTCTCATTCGAACGAGATATGCAGTCTCGTTACAACCAACATCAAACGACCTTCAAATGAGATATCTCTAACTTGAAAAAGATTAATCGTTAGAAGTCAAGTTCGAATGAGAATGGTCTTTCATTAGAACGCACCTAAATGTCGTTCAAATGAAAATACTTTTTTCACTGGAATGAGGTCTAATTTCGTTCGAATGACCCCCTACCTTAAGATTCATGATATTGTTATTAAAACCTATTTTGTTCAAAATTTCTCAAGAAATTTGGTAAAAATAATTTTCCCATATCAGTTCCAAAGTTTCCCATATTTTGTTTTCCTGGATCCCTTTTTGTTTTTCAAATCATACATCCCTCTCTCGATGATTTATAAGTTTTTGAAACCCTAGTTTCGATACACTTTCATAAACTCTTGTAGAGTTCATCTCTACTGTTGACTTCTGGAACTGAGGTTCTACTGATGAAGAAGATGAAGGTTGATCGATGTTTATACTTATTCATTATAAGTAGTTTGTAGGTTGACTCTGTATATCGATTACTCTATTATAGTTGAATAAAGGTTTTGTCCTTTTATGGATTTTCCTTACTTTTTTGACTATTTGCCTGCTTGATTTGCTTTAATAAATTTGGATCACATCTTTGCATGCACACTAAATTAATTCAAAGATAAAATTTGGTAAAATCGAATTTGTGTTTGTGGAACCTAGTATATGAATCAATCAGTAGAATCCCACATTTTGCGTCTCTATACGTGTGGATATGGTGTTACTTATATCATTCGACAACACCTTATCACACTCAATATAGACACGATGCTGATACGGGTGCACAACAGAGTAAGTCCTTTCGAGAAAAGTTTATATTCCAATAATTGGACCAGTTGGTTGAGGGTTAACAAGTTTATATTTCAAATTTTTGAAGAGTTTCGTGATTTACCCAAGTGAGCGAACACTTATCATGGTTCGTTCAAATGGATAGGTTTATTATCGTACACACAACCGTGGAATAATTAAGATTTTGTTTATAATTGGAAAAAAAATGAAATGTTGGATGGAAAGAGGGGACTTAGATATTTTATGTTTCTAATATAGGAATTAATATTATATATGTGAAATTACTTAGACAAAGGATTAATAAGTTATTATAAGGATGCCATACTTATACTCTTCCTGAAATATAGATGACTTTTCTTATCTATTATGTACAATATATCGAGCAAGGATATTTATGGGATACGTCCTAGATGGGACATTCTTGTGAACTGTCCGACGAACGCCACTTCAGTATCCCGATAGATAAAGATTGGCTATAGCATAGACCGTATGACGACGACCAATGCAGTATTATGACAATTATGATACGTCCTAGAGCGTACATTCTTATAGGCCGTGCAATGGGCCCCACTTTAGTCTCTCAGTTAATAGAGATTGACTATACCTAGACTGTACGAAGGAGACCCCTTCGGTAAAGGTAAACATTACCATAGCCATGATTACTATGGAGACCTCTTAGATAAAGCAGACTTTAGCCTAGTCATGAGTATGATGAAGACCTCTTCGGTAAAGGAAGAATTTACCCTGGTCATTTAAAACATTTTTAATATGAGTGCTAACAAGTAGTTATTTATGATGTATGTGGTATGGACCGTAGTTATGTTGACGTACACTTAGAGATTATCTATATTCCTTAATATATTTATATACTTGATATGTATAAAAAATTTACTAATGAAACCCATACCTATCCCGAATATAGTTTATACTTATGATATTAGAATGGTTAAAAGTAGAATTTGTTTTTGCTAAGATGTAATCACGGGACTCAATTGGGTTTGGGAGTAGATGCATGACATATTTTATGTTGTGGGCTTAGAATAACTTAAAAGCAATTATGATACCAATGGAAGACGCATAATTATTTTGCATATCCAAACACCATTATATCTTATATTTTGTAGACTTGTTAAGATTGTTGCTAAATTTACTTTTCAAGTTATAGGCACTTGTGTCACCTCCAACCTAATCTATTATTGGTATTTCCATTAGTTACTCCTCAGTTAGGATGAAGGTGTTGAGCCTACGTGCTCAATATATTTACTACTCTTTGTATGCAGTGGGTTCAGATGTATACAATAATTCATTTAAGTGCTTTGGTTTATGTTGATACCGTTGTAGTTATGCGATGGTGCTGGTACTGTTGGTTGGTTTTGTATCAGAGTTACACGGTTCACTTATATTATTTTTTAGTTACTTATTTTTGTGAATTTTATTTTATTTCTATCACTCTTAGAATAATAGGCAATTGGTTGATTCCCATGAGTTTGTATTAGGCCTGATCAATATATTATTAAATTTTGCGAGGGGTTATAGCCCCAAACCAAATACTAAAAACACTACTGCAACCCAGAGTCCATTCCAATGATACTAACTCGCAATATAAAAATAAATCATCACATCATTATTAAATTAAGAGTCATCCACATATAATTTAAAGGCCTCTTCCACACTTATAAAGTCAATTTGTACTTTCTGCAATTAAATTAGAGTCTCTTTTGTAGGGTTTATAACCTTCGCCTTATCCCTCAATACCTGATTTAGATTGGGGCATAAGTAAGGCTCTTATAATAACGAATTGCATTGAGTAAGGAGAATATTTTCATCATTATGATATCGGTTTTTCCTTTTGTTTTTTGCATTCTCTTTGTTGTATTCCAGAGAATTACACTTCGAGCAAGTTGTTTCCTCCTCAAAAGATTTTTAAAAGCTACAATAATAGAACAAAGGTTGGGCCTCTCAACTTGGTTGGGGCACCATGATTCTTTTTAGGTTATTTTTCATAATTATTTTTCATGGATGTTGATATTCTTGACATAGGTCTCATGGTGTAAATCACGAATACAAGATTGAATGCTATAAATATCAATCTTCCACTGCATAAACAATCCAGCATTAAGCTTGAGGTAGGGAGAAAGGAAGTTTGATGGGAATGGTAGAAATAATAATTGGTAGTAACTGGATGACAATAATATTTTAGAAATTAAGGATATAATCAATGGGAGAATACACCCTCTGATATCCTCACATATGGCCGAAGAAAAATTCAGACACATTGTCTAAAATAATAAGGAAATCACTCTTATGTAATTTCTTATGACACCTCACAATACGAGAGGCATTACTAATAATAAAAGAATCCTCAGGACCTATGGTTGGTAATCGTTCAAACATAGCTTCCATTAAGAGGAAGGTGTTTGAGAAATTACCAACATCACACATCCCATTAATGTGAGTGCAATCAAGAAAAGTGTATATTGTTTTTGGTGTTAGAGAAACATAGGATACATCTCCCTTGTGAAAATTTGATGTCCAAACAAAAAACTAACTCATGAGGGGAGTCCTTTGGCCTTCCTATAAATAATAAGCATGGAAGAAATGTCGACAAAAAGGAAACCAAATGGAGACCATCAACAATCTTATATTTCTTAAATCCATATTTTTCCTTAGTTAGGTTCTCCAAATACCTAAACTTATATTTTTTCAACTTAACAAAAATATTCTTCATAGCACTAGCTTGAGCAATGACAGCCCAATAAGAGACTTAAAATTGGATTGCATTAAGATGTTATATAGCCTCTCTTCTATAAAGTCCTCAAAGTCATCATAAAAAAGAGTACCTAATATAAATATTTTAGTAAACTCACACATGTCTTCCGAGGTGAGGGTGAACTCCCCCGACAAGTAATAAATAACAGCATAGCAATACTCTAGTTGGAGACCAAAAGCTCATTGACATTTTTTATGGGTACAATGTTTCAATCTAGTAATGAATCTTCTTGGGGCATTTTGACCAATAATTGCGATTAAGAAGTGTTAGTGAAAATTCTCAACACAACAAATTTGCAATGCTGAATTAAAACATAAGGAGGTGAGAGATAATGAAGGACAATGTATTGTGACACCCCGCCTATTCTAATCCTAGGTGATTTTTCCATTATTAAATTAAATTAGATTCATTAATGGTTTCATTCATAGCATCACTATCAAAATCCTATGAATTTGCTAATGCCCTAATGGCTCGGTGTCAAAATTTTAATTCTTGTTATTAACATGCAAATAAATATTTCACATTCACCATTCCAAATAACAACATAAGAAATACTAGAACAACTTAATAAATAATAGTGACTAGAATAAACACTCCAGACTAAAATAAAAAATACAATCATCCATAAAATAAACTAAATCCGATACTAGAAATAAAATGGAAGTACAATGTTTCTATAATAATAACCAACTGGGAATGGGGGATATTCCCCACTAAGATCGATAAAAGGATAAATAGGAAATGATAAACGTGGAGGCGTCTACTACCTTGGTCTTGAAACTTCCACAGCAGTTGGATCATGTCAAATAAAGGGACTCCTAAGCCTCGCATCCCTGTGGCTGGGCACCTAGAATATTTTTAAAAAAATGTAATTGAAACGGGTTAGTGCCCAAGTAAAACCGTTTGAAAACATTTTAGAAAGTATTTAAAATGCTCACCTCTCAATAATTGTGCACGCCTAACGTACCCTTCTAAACCCACTTAGTTATGCTACCCTGCCTAACTAGTTTGACAACCATAACTTGTTAGGCGAGTTAGCATAAGTAGTTAGGTAGAGCCACTCCATCAATTTTGTCATTTCATACGACTTCCCTTGCAAGCTAGGCTTTGACGTCAAACAATCCTAAAAAACATGGTGGAAATTTTGAAGGTCGTTGGTCCTGAGCACAATGATAGATGGGCATTAACTCGAAGGGCTTCCTCATCCATTATCCTAGGATCAACCCACCCTCTAGGGCTTACAACCCTCCCCCTTGTAAATCTCCCAAAGTTGACCCACCTGTTCCTTATTTGGCCACTTCTGATAGGGGTTAAACTTTGGACCCTTATTAAGCCGTCAACTATTTAACTAAAGAAATGACCAATGAATGGGTAGAGAGACCTACCCTTTCAAGGGGCCTTGTCTGTCCTCAATCTGATGAGACCGATCGGGCCTTGATCATATGTGAGGGTGAAGTTTGTTTCTATGAACACTCTTTTCAAACCGAGCACATTATTACCCTCTCGAGGACAATTCGTGAAGTCCTTACCTTTATAAACCTTGCCCCATCCAAAATGATCCCAAATGCATTTAGCATCATGATTATCTATATGGTACATTTTTATGATCTATTTGGAGTTGATAACCCTCTATCAATCAGGTAATCATTACTATCTATAAACCTATAGCCTCCTAAAGAGGTTAGTACACCTTTGCCTGTCGATGTAATGGTGAGGGTTTTATTACTTACCATCCCTAATCTAATAATGACTAGAGACATCATTTACTCTACAATCGAGGGGAGGAGTGGCAACATGGTGAGCGAAATGACCTTATGGGGCATTTGTTCACAGTCCTCTTGTCCTGGATTAAGAAAGACTTGGGTGATTTTTCCTTACTTTAGTAAATTAATGATGACTTTTCTTCTTCTTGAAAATAGTTCACTATGTTTTTAACATAAAGTCAAAGAGTAATTAAACTCCAAATTAAATTTGTTTAGGAAACTCCTTTTAGAAATCAAAACACAAGACGTATACAAATTATTAAAGTAAGATTCAAGATTTGGTAGCTTGGTTACCAATGCTTTAAATGAAAAACTTAATCTAATTCTTTGTCATGAAACTATCCATGCAAGAATCAAGAACAGAAATAAGTACAGTTTGACACAGTTATTTTCCACGTGGTAAAACTTCAAATCTTAGGAAACATCCACGGTGACCTCTACGCCACAACCAAAAAAATCCACTAGAAGCAGTACACAAGAGTTACAAGAACATGAAAAAAAACACAAGTTCCTTAAGATAATATATAGAATATACCTACTGAGAAAAACATCTCTACGACATCTGATTATGACGAATTTGATCATCATGGCCATTCCTTGCTCCTCATTCCAGTGACTCAGTCTAACAGAATCTCTCAAAAAAATAACACACTTCAATGTGTTTGTGTGAGAGTGATGGTGATTGTGAAGTGTGTAAGTATGTAGAATGGTACTCACATCACTTTTAAAATTATACAACCAGTCCTACGAATTAAAAATATTCTATATGAGATGCAGAGTTTCAATTTTAAGAAAATCACACCTCTTAATGAAGAATATAATTAAATCTGAAGTTAAATCTTAATAAAAACGAATCTAATATTCAACTTATTTACATAGAATTTTTTTTTAACAAATTGTAAAACATTGTTTCAAGAGAAATTTTCAGATCTATAAACAAAAAATGTTTTCAATGTCTGTTTTAATAGCTCTTGAAAACAGAGAGGTTAGATCGATAACAATATGCATTAAAAGCTAAGATCCGACAAGAGAATATTTTTCTATAAAAGAAATACACAAAAATTACTGAGATAAACATGAAAATGTATCTCAGTGGTTTCTCTTAAAATTTCTTGAAAGAAATTTGAGTAAACATATGAGAGGCTATTTCTAAAAGAGAAATTTTTCTGTGAGGGTATTGACTAAAAACCAAACACTCCAAACCCTAACTATGATTTTCTCTCAAACTCTGTTTTTTATAGAAGTGATTTTGAACAAACTCAATTTAGGTTTGGGATGAAGACTCTCAAACTTTCGTTTCTCTCTGGTTTTCTCTCTTTCTCTCTCTCCCCCTCTCTACTTTCTCTCTCTTCTCTCTTTTATCCCTCAGTTGGACAAATGCCAACAATTCTAAAATGTATAACATAAGGGTCCTATTTATACTAAGAGAAGGAGGTTCTGGACATTGGTTCAAAATGAAGGGATGAGATTAAGAAAACATGGATAGATCAAATCTAAGGGCCATTAAAGCACCGTAGCACCTCTCTATCTCATTGGTCTAGATGGTTTGATTTAGGATTATATAAGAACACATGCAGACCATCTGTTAGATTTTATCTAAAGGCTTCAAATGAACCACAAGTATGTGAGTGCGAGAAAACATAAAATGATCCACTAAAATGCACAAATGTTTCTAGCTAATACCGATTATAAAATGCGTGTTTTTGATCTTTTAAAAATCCCATCTTGCACCTCAAATGTTTCTATAGATTTTTTTTATATCAAAGAAGATTTTATGGAATTAATTAATTCAACTTTTAACCCCAAAACATTTCAAATCCATTTTTGTAAATTTTTAAAACATCATTTAAAATGTTTCAAGAATTCCTAAAAAAAAATATAAAAATATTTTAACACACACATTAATGCAATGCATGACTTTGTATACCCTGATAGGTTAATATTTGATTTAGTTTGATGTAGTTTGTTTCCTTTAATGTACTATGGAGTAATAACTCAAAATCTAATAAAAAATTTATCAACATATCCAAACTAGTTGGCACTCCTATATGGCATAGACTCAAGTAAGTTAACCATATAGTGTGCTCTCAATCTCCCCCTTTGGATATTGGAGACAAAATTCCCTTGAGTACCCTGTACTCATGGGTAAAAAAATAAAATCCTAGAATCCTATACAAAAGAGCTATACTACACATTCCCATCCTAGAATCGAAAATGAGAGAAATTAAAAATTATATAACTGAACTAATTAGAGATCAATACCCTAATATGGTAAGATTGTACGATGGACCTGTAAATCAGAATGTCTGAAATAAAACACTTGGTGGCATATTAGTTGAATCAAGTAAAGATATAACAAGATAAGTTCAAAGTCGTTACTCAAGATCCTCTCCCCTAATTTTTCTCAAATAGACAAGGGGGTAAAAATATAAACAGTGATATAAAATGAATTATTCTACAGAAAAATTGTCATAAGCAAGGGTAATATCAAGGGTCTCCTACATTATCAAGATAAAGGTGGTGGGTTTTATAATTTGTGAAACAATCGTACCCTAAATCCTCATAAACCAATTATGAGCTTGGAAACTATCGAGGATATGGAAAATATGCAGAATATATTATGAAGGGAGAATCATCCTTATGGATTTTCTAAGTCATTCAAATATAATATTATCCAAAGGTTTAGTGAACAGGTCAACCAATTATTTTTTGGTATTAAGATATTTAATACCATGATCCTTAGATTCAACAAGTTCACGGTTAAAGTGATCTCTAATCTTAATACGCTTAGTTCGTGATTGTTGTAAAGGATTTTTTGATATGTTAATAGCGCTCTGGTTATCAAAAAACAAAATTAGTTTATCTTCATTAATACAATAATCGCTAAGCATTTGTTTGATCCATAAAAGTTGAGCACATCAACTACCCACAATTTTATATTTAAATTCAGTAGTTGAAAAGGATATACAATTCTATTTTTTACCCCTCCATTCCACGAGATTATTTCCTACATAGTAAGAGGCCCCAAATGTGCTTTTACTATCATCTGAGCATCCAGCGCAATCAGCAGCTGTGTAGACAACTATAAAGTTAGTAGTGTCTTTTGTGTACCAAATGCCAATTTTTTTTTCCTTTAACATATTTTATTATCCATTTTACACCCAACATATGACACTATCTAATTGTACATTGATATCATGGACAGGCCCATACAACAAAAGAAAATTTTGGTCCAGATGGAGTGAGGTATAATAAACTCCCTATCATTATCCTATATAAGGTAGGATCTACATTTTTCCCATGTTCATCTTTAGATATTTTTGTGGATGTGCTCATGGGTGTACATGCTAATTTGGAATTATCAGAACCAAACTTTTTAACAAGATCACTAGCATATTTCGATTGTGTCATGAATCACTCATCAGTAAACTGTTTAACTTTTAAAAAAAGTATTGTAACTCCCCTATTAAGGACGTGTGAAATTCAATGTGCATTATATTAGAAAAGTCATTTACTTGATTAAAGGAGGTGGAACCAAATATGTCATCATCTACGTAAACCTATTCAATCAAGACATGATGTTCTATTTTCCTAACGAATAATGTTTGGTAGTTTCCATATTGCTATTATTTAAAAAGGTCGAGAGGCGCTCATATTAGGCTCTAGGATCTTTTTTTAAGGCATGGAAATCCTTATTAAGTCTAAAGACATGGTTAGGGTGAGAGGATTCTACAAAGATCTTAGGCTTCTTTACGTATACTTCCTCTGACAAAATAACATTTAAAAATGCAGACTTAACGTCCATTTGAAAAGGTTTGAATTACAAAATGACATAATATCACTAAGAGGAGATGAATAAACTCGAGTCTTATGACGGGAGAAAAAGTCTTCTCAAAGTCTATTCCCTCTATTTGAGAATATCCTTGCATTACTAACCTAGCCTTATTTCTAACTATAACCCGAGAAAAATTAGTTTTGTTTTTTAAAATCCAATGGGTGCCAATAACCTTTTTGTCTTTTGGCCATGGGGCAAGATACCAAATGTCATGACTCTGAAATTGGAGAACCTCTTCTTGCATAGCATTGATTTAGAATGAGTCATAAAGGTCATCGTTTACATTTTTTGGTTCTACTAGTGAAGTAAAACATACAAAGTTATGCACCTTGTTCGTGCTAGCTCATACGTGTTACCAACTACCTTATCAAGGGGGTGTTCTTTAGAAACCAAGGTTGGTACCGTAGGGACCTCGGGTGGTAGTGAATCAGTTATCTCAGGAGAGTCAAGGGTAAAAATAGTATCAAACTCATCTAGGACCACTATCTAACTGTCACATCTCTCTATGTTGTGTGATTTACAATTACATTAATAGAATCCATAGTAACTTGGTACGCAAATTGTAAACATGGTAAACCCTAATTGATTGGAAATACCACAGAAAAATTGCTTTATCACCTCAAGTATTGAATTTTGAAAGGCTTTCTCTATCTTTGTAGATGTAACAAACACTCCCAAAGGTTCTAAAGTTTTTTAAGTTAATTTTTTTATACCATAGTTCATAGGATGTCTCTTTGGTATTTTCTGACATATACATAATTAATAGTGTGATATGTCGTCTGAACTACCTCAACCTAAAAGTATTTTGGCGACCCTTTTGCGTGTAACAACACCCTATCCATTTCTTGAATGGTCCTATTCTTACATGCAACAATGCCATTATGGTGAGGTGTTTTAGTTGTACTCAACTCATGTTTATATCCATTAACTACATAGTATTGTGTAACACCCGAGTCTTTGAACTCTCCACTTATGTCACTTCTTATGAGAGATACTTGGATATCCTTCTCATTTTCAATCTTTAAATGGATTTTCAAAAACTCACGGAAGGTGTCTGATTTATTTTTCATAAAAGAGACCCAAGTAAATTGTGTAATGTCATTCACTATAACAAGAATATGAGTGTTACCAAATAGTCTCACACTAAGGGGTAATTGTGGGTCCTTCGGGTAGTGAGTAATACACTAAAAAATATAATTGAGAGTTATAAATGTGAATATTTAAGAGATAAATACTATGTATGGGTGATTATTGTAGGTGAGAGTATACCTATATGGGTTATAATTATTGGTTGAGTGTATACCTACAAGGATTTATTATTATAGGTTGTGTGTGTGCCTATACTGAATATACATATGTTTAGGTTATGTGTATGCCTATTGTGTACTTTTTTGTGTGGTCACATACCTACGCTACCTACTATCACGGAGGTCCCACACAGTGGGCGATCCCACCTTAACGATTCTAGTGAGATATGGATTTGTGCCATAGAGAAAAGTACTGATAGTGGATAACTATATAAGAGAAATAATGATGCCGACAAGTCGTTTGGGTATGTTAGATATGTGCTCAACCCCAAAGACATAGTGTCATGTTCGCCTCCAATATGTGTGGTTTAATTGATTGTTAGAGGATACATTTCAAACCAATAGTCCATGATTAGGTATGATATGAGATAACGCATCGTTATGACCAGTCCGGGAGATGCTCTATTATATATATATACTCATTGATGTTTAATCTTACTTATGTGTGATAGTAAGGAGACTAAAAAGTTTATATATCAAAACGATGGTAAATCTACTAATGTGTAATGAGTAAGAAAGATAGATAGCGTATATCAAAAATTAAAATTTAAGTAGAGAAACTTAATGAAAAGGTTTGAACGATAACATAAGTGAAATGTTAACTTGGATTTAATAATAGCATTAGTGACATGTTAATTATTAGTTAGATTGATAGAGTACTGTATGGGCGGTACGTGGGAGCTAAACGTGTTAGTGGTTAGTTAGTTATTATGGGACTTAGTCGGGCTGGGTAGCATAGCTTAAGAGTACGCCAACAATCAATGATTAAATTGTTTAGTTAAATTCCAATTGTTTTAATCCCAAAAATCCTAACTCTTGCAAACAAATTGTGATAGACTAAATAAATCAAACCAAGCATGCAAAGTTAATCACAATATGAGGAAAAATCCCCCAAAGGGGAAAACCATTTTTTATTTCACTATAATTCATAACAACTTACAATTACAGAGAAATACAGTGACACACGAATACCCGCAGGCATCGGTTCTTTGTCTTCGACATTGTCAGCAAGAGATCCCGCAAGAGCTCCAATTCAGCAATGGAGAACAACCTTCTTCTCCACAAGATTAATCCAGATGAGTAGAACAATTATATCTAGGGTTTATAAGACTCACATATATGTTTGGGAATGATTTATGAATCAAAAGGGTTGAAAAACCATACAAAACGAAGTCTGGAAATATGCAGTAGTTTTACAGAAACGTGAGTACCAAAGACTTGAAAATCATGTAAAAAGGGTACAACTTTAAATACAGAAATCGAGGCGACGCATCGCTCGAATGAAGTACAGGTGTCGCCCAAACGGAATTCCACGTCGCTCAAACAATTCGCGCGTGATGGCTATGTTGCACGAACGAGAAGCCTCGCTCGAACGACGTCAGCCATATTTTTTCCTTTCATCTCCATACTTAGAAAAATTTCTTCTTCGGAAGTAAAAACATTCTAGGCCCTTAAAAATATTTTATAAAAATTTCCCAAATATTTATGTAAATAATAAACACTCCAAATAATTTATTTTACCATGATCGTGAGTGTATTAGTGGGAACAGTTGTAGTGCACGTTGCATTTTTCATGATGCACGTATGAAGATGATGAATTGTGAGGATTCAGATCAAGGCCGTCATGGATGATCATGTTAATGTGCCGAATGTAATGGTATCATACATACTAATTCTGATCTAGGACAAATAGAAAATTCCTAGATTCTAACTCGGATGTTTATAAAATCATGTCCTTAAAAATCTCCCCCAATGTCCATGCGGGTACATAAATAAGAAATCAAAATTATTCTATGCAAATGAAAACCAAATGACATACAATTTAATATCCCCATTAAACCCAAAAACTAGAAATACTAAATGGCATGTCTTCAAACATCTTAAAATCTCCAACTCTTCAATCATTCTTTTCCATCATCAGGGTGTGCAAAAATAGTCCTCAATTAAGTTCCTACACACATGATAGAAGAAACAATACTTGTGATGCTCAACATCTTGAAATATAATAATAAGCAAAAGTGAGTGGAGTAGTTGAAACGGTTGCAGAGCATGTTGCATGTTGCATGATGGACGTATGAAGATGATGGATTGCGAGGATTCAAATCAAGGCCGTCGTGGATGATCGTGTTGACGGGCCAAATGTAGTGGTATCAGACATACTAACTATGATCTAGGACAAACAAAAAATTCCTAGATTTTAACTCGGACATTTATAAAATCACATCCTTACAAATCTCCCCCTATGTCTATGCCGGTACATATATAAAAAAATCCGAATTATGCTACCCAAATGAAAACTAAATGACATACAATTTAAAATTCCTGTTAAATCCAAAAACTAGAAATACTAAATGACATGTCTTCAAACATCTTCAAATGTACAACTCTTAAATCTGTCTTTGTCATCATGAGGTCCTCAATTAAGTTCTTCCACACAAGAGACAAGAAACAGTACCCGTGACGCGCAACAGTTTGAAATATAATGATAAGCAAAAGTAAGTACCAATTAATGCTCAAGAAAATCACTATAAAAAAAATTCTCCCCCATAATTCGTTCTCCCCCTTTTTATGATGTCCCCAAATAGAAAAATGTGAAGAACATACAGCAAATGAAAATGGAGAATGTCACAAGGTAATCAAACTTTCTCTTTTTGAATATTTCAAAAAAATATTCTCACAATATATACAACAAAGAATCATACCATGAAAGAACATAAAAACAACCAAGTTGGTGATAACAAAAATGTAGGGATGTGAAAAAATTCGACATGAAAATCCATACATACAACCATAACATATGTGCACGATGAATGTCAGATATGCCTAATGAATGAACTTAACATCTTCCTTAGGTGTAAAAATAGTGGAATTAGAAAAAAATGACTGAATCGAATCAACAAATCAAAGCTCAAAATTATTTCCACACCAATAATGTCCCAAATGTTGATACATTTTTTCATAACTTTCAAGGACGTGCAAACCCATTTTTCATTTATTTCCATCCAAACTCCCTCACAAAAAATTATACATTATATTTTTCAATTGAGGTGATGAAACTAAAACCTTATTGGCCCATTTGATTTGGCATATTTTTTTTATTGCCTTATAATTTTTTTAGGGCTCTTTTCAAATGGTGGATTTCACGATGATTTAATTTTGAACTCTCGTAGCCCTTTCTCGTGATTCACTCATCATTTTTTGTCGCAATTAAGTCATCACATTAAATGGTTTTTACATGCACTGCTTTCTTGTCAAGTTTTATCACATTTTCGTCATTGTATTGATAGAATTGAGATGAAAACACTCAATCCAATATGTGATAGACAAGTACAATACTCAAATAATACCGTGCATGCATGCAATAAAGGAGATAAGGAGCCAATCTTGTATAAGATATCACTAATGACATCTCACTGACTTCAAAACAATGTAAATTACATGGATAAAATGATGTAGCATCTCAAATCACTATCAAATAGTCACATGGAATATAGAATGAAGTTGTGACTATGGCTATCTTAAATGTTCATCCATAAATGGTGTAAACAAAATACAAAACTCCTTATGAGTATTTAAAAAAAAATTATAAAAAGAAAATATTTTTGACTTTTTCTAAAAATTTTAAAAATAAAATATTTTTGGATTTTTCAAATTTTCAATATAAAAATAAAAATAAACAAGTAATGATACAAATGATACAATCTAGAGATTGCAATTATATGATATGACCATGAAAAATGTATCCTATTCTAGACGTGTTGACCACCCCTCGGTCAATTATTCAAATTCCTAAAGACTTACTAAGACTCTCGAATCTAAGGGCATCCAAAGGCTTCATGAAAATATCGGATAACTGGAGGTCGGTAGATACAAAACTCAAATATACGACCTTTTCTTTTACAAGCTCATGGATAAAGTTCTCACGTATCCTAATGTGTTTTGTGTGCAAATGCTGGAGTAGATTACGGGATATGAGTATCGCGCTTATATTATCACAGGAAATAGTTATGGTGTACTATAATATCCCATAATCCTCCAACATCTGCTTAATCCACTGAAGTTGCTAACAATAACTCCTAGCGGCTATGTACTCAGCCTTCATAGTGGACAAAATGATGGAGTTTTGCTTCTTGCTCAACCAAGAGACAAGATCATAACCAAAGAAGAAACACCCGCTAAAAGTGGTACTACATCCATCTGCATCCCCTACACAATCGACATCCGAATAGGCAAATAAGTAGTCATTGGTATCAAAGGAATACCAAATGCGACGTGAAAGAGTCCCAATCACATATTTGATAATATGTTTAAGAGTGAGTAAGTGTGATTCTTTCGGGGACACTTGATATCGCGCACATACTCTAACAGTAAAGGTGATGTCGAGACGATTGGTAATTAAGTAGAGAAGACTACCTATCACACTCTGATTCAATGTTTGCTCTATGTCCTAGTCTGAAATGTCCTTTCTAAGCTCTATTGACATACTCATCGGCGTACATGCATGCTTAGCGGAATCTAAACCAAATTTCTTCACAAGGTCTCTAACATACTTGGATTGGGATATGAACATCCCATCCTCTAGCTGACGAACCTGCAGACCAAGGAAGAAAGTGAACTCACCTACTATTCTCATATTAAACTCACTCTTCATCTCGTCCTCAAAGTGGTGAGCATGCTGGGAGCACGTGGATCCAAATACTATGTCGTCCACATAGTCCTGGGTAACCAAAATTGCACCATTATCTCTCTTGATGAACGACATCATATCTACTCCCCCTCTCTTGAATCCACAAGCTAAGAGATAGGAAGTATGCCTCTCGTACCAAGCACGAGGCGCTTACTTCAAACCATACAAGGCTTTCCTCAGATAGTAGACGTGATCAAGGTTCTTAGGGTCTTCAAACCATTTTTGTTATTCCACGTAAACCTCCTCCTATATAATTCCATTAAGAAAGGCACTCTTGACATCAATATGCCTTAACTTAAAGCGCATATCATGCGATGGTGAGTAGTAAGTGGACAGACTCAAGCCTTGCAACAGGAGAAAATGTCTCATCAAAGTCTACACCCTCTATCTGTGTGTATCCTTGAGCGACCAACCTAGACTTATTTTGGATAATAGTACCAGACTCATCCATCTTATTCTTGAAGATCCACTTGGTACCTATCACATTTATTTCACTAGGTTAGGGGACCAATTCCTAGACATCATTCTTTCTAAATTGAAGTAACTTATCCTTCATAGCACATATCCAACATTGATCTTTGAGTTCTTCCTTATAATTATTGGGCCCACTTTGGACGTGTAGCAAACATGGCTAATAATGTTCTCTACCTGAGCACGAGTCTTGACCTCTAGGGTGGGATCTCCTAGAATAGTAATAGTATCATGACTCGTGTGAACCCAAGAAGGAGTGTCCCCTAAATCAGGAATAGAATACACTCTGGGTGTAGGAGGCACAGTGGCATCATCAGTAGAAAGTGCGTCATCCTCATACGAAAGGTTAGAATCAACATACGTCGACGGTTCATCATCTTGCACGGTGACATTTATTGACTCCATAAACTTAGAGCTACTCAAGTTAAAAAACTGATATGCTCTACTAGTCGATGAATATCCTAATAGTATCCCCTCGTTGATATGGGAGTCAAACTTTCCTAATTACTCTCTATCTCGCAGGGTGTAATATTTACTCCCACATACACAAAAATATGAATGGTTGGGCTTCTTTATAGTCCATAATTTGTAGGGTGTCTTAAGTCTGTATGGATGAAGGTAAACCCTATTCACCGTATGGAATGCGGTAGACACTACCTCTACCCAAAGTCACCTAGCAACTCTACGACCTAGAAGAATAAATCTAGCCATTTCCGGAATCATACGATTATTCCTCTCAACAATCCCATTTTGCTGAGGAGTCTTCATGGACGAAAATTCATGTTAGATCTTGAGGCTATCACAGTAAAGAAAAACTTTAGCTTCCTTAAACTTTGTGTCGTTGTCGCTACGTATTCTATTGATAGTGACTCCATGTTGATTTTGCAGGACACAACACTTAGTCGTAAGAAATTCCACAACATCAAATTTCTGTCTTAAAAAACCTACAATCAAGTAACGAGAGAATCATCTACCATCACAAGGGTATACCTCTTACCAATCAAACTCTTAGTAAGAGTAGGACACATAAGGCCCATGTGTATTAACTCAAGCACTCGTGAAGTGGTAATGTAATTTAACTTCATATGGGGGCTACTAACTTGCTTTCCCAACTGATAGGGCCCACAAACTATGAAAGTCGGCTTTCCAAGTGATGGCAAGCCACGTACTAGGTTATTTTTAGCTAATTTATCCAAATCTCTAAAATTCGCATGACCTAGACATTGATGCCACAATTTTATAGGAGTGATCGTGGTGCTGTTATAAATAAATAAGGACTTGGGCATAATCCCATAGCAATTATCTTCTGTCCTCACCCCTTGCAATAGAAGTTTACCGGCTTGATCATCAACATTGCATTCATTTCGATCAAACTTTATAGTAAAGTACGCATCGCACAGATGGATGATGCTGAGAAGGTTTTCTTTCAAACCTTAATGTATAAAACATCCTCTACCTTAGGAAATCTTGGTATATCTATTGTACCTCGTCCTAATATGATAGATTTGCTCTCATATCCAAAGGTGACTTTACTTTCCTTGAGATCCTCTAGGTAGGTAAAATATCAGACATCACCTGCCCTGTGCCTGGAGCACCCACTATCAAAATACCACTGAGAAGTGTTATGTGATTTGAGAGAAACATGAACAACAAGGGCTTTTTCATCAAGTTTAGGCACCCAAGATGACGTAACTTTCTATTTTCCCTTGTCATTGTTGGATCTAGTTAGGACAGTAGAAGTTTCCGCTGATGGCAGAGAAATCCATTAGAAATCTTCCATTAGACTCCGAGAAGTGGCGACTTGAAGTTCAACATGCTGTCTAAGACTCAAAAAATTGCTAGTGGCACATGGTGCAGCAAATGTACGTCGTGTTCGATCCAAACTATAACAAAACTCCCTAAGGTGGACCTTTCTTTTGTAGTAGGTACAAAAGTACACAATCTTTGCCTTACCTTAGTTTGTATTTCTTGGTCTAGATATTCTTCGAGGTTTTTGATGATGGACATATGGATTCGTAGTAAACTTAGGAACCGGTTCATATGTCACATGGGATGTGGAAGCAATATCAAAACCAATTCCCTGCCTTTCTCCAAAACCTAAAGCATGGGTAAGCAACATCTTTCCTATTTTTCTATATTTGTCCTCAATCTTTACCTTGACCTCCTTGGTTATCTCAAGGTCATGAGAAAGCTGGGCTATAAAGTATTTAAGTTTCTTTTGAGTGTCCATGGGGGACTGGAGCTCAGTCGTAAGAATAGCCACTTTCTTGGTGAAGTCCTCATTCTTTTTCTCTAAACATCTCTCTCTCTCTCTCTCTCTCTCCAAACTGATTATCTCTTACTAACAAACTCTCTCTCTCTCACACCAAACTGACTCTCTCTCTCTCTGAAGATAGTGGTAATGGAGGAGTCTCTCTCTCATCTCCCCTAAATCATTCTCTAAGGAAGCTATCCTAAGTGATAATGCTTTGTTATGCTTTTTAGTTTTAAAAGAATTAGAATACAAATGAGCGTACGCGCATCATAAATCACTCTCGCTCTCACTTGCAACATCCTCCCACTAACTCACATCGCTTCCACTATCGAGGTGTCCCTATGAATTATCATCCTCGTTGTCTTGAGGTGCACAGTTAGTACTCACATGACTAGCCATGAATGAGGCGAAGTTACATTCATATGGTGACTCGTCTCCAGAATCCATTGACTCGACCTCACTATCGTCACTAAGGGAGGCATTAAGAGCATCTTTGCCTTGATGTCGCAGCCTAGTAAGACACTCAAATGCCTTATAACCTCTACCATCACACTCATAACATCTCTCCTCATATTTTTTAGGCACGTCCATTTTATCCTTTTCATTTTTATTTTCAAACATATTTTTCTCAAAATTCTTTTTATCATTGAAATTGGCATTTTTCTTTAATTTGAGAAATTTCTTGAAATTTTTTGCAAACAAAGCCAAATCGTCTAAGTTAAAATCAAACTCAGAATCAGACAACTCTTCCTCTATTCTTCTAGATGACTCACCTCTCTTTCTTACTGGCCCCTCACTTTTCCTAGCCCGGTCTTTAAGTGCTCCCCTTTATCTTTTGATTTTATAGTATTAGGAAACATGTCAATTTTATAAGTCTGGAAGTCACCTACCAATTCTTCTAATTTCAGACTACTCAAATTTCTTAACGAATTTAACACATAGTCTTTACGGATAAAACTCTTAGGTAGTGATCTCAAAATCTTTTAACTACTCTAGTATCAAGAATGTGTTCACCTAAATTGAAACTAGTGTTAAGAATATTCGATAAGCGTGTATAAAATTCATCAAAACACTCAGATTCAAGCATGGTGATTGTCTCAAATTGTGTACTAAAATTTTATAATTTTGATTATTTAACTACATTAGTGCCTTCATGGGTAATTTGAAGAACATCCCATGCTTCTTTAGACGTGGTACACATCATGATGCGTCAAAACACGTCGGGGGTGATGTTTTCGAAAATTGCACTAAGCCCACGTGAGTTATATGTGATCCATTTAAATTCATCCTCAGTCATTGCAGTCACAGATTTTAAAGTAGTTACATCATCTATAGTGACAGTGGGAGGCGTCCATTCCCTTTCACACATTATCCAAACACGTTTGTCATTACCCTTTTAGTGAGGTTTCATATGGGCTTTCCAATATGAGTAATTTGACCCGTCATAAATTGGCACTCGATTGTATAAGCTTTCCATTAAAATTGCACTTTTTCAACAAACAATTTTTAAACCAGAATTGATATCTAGAAAATTTTTGCGAAAAACATTACACGGTATAATTGTGTAATAGGCTTTGATACCTATTTGATAGTGTGCCAGTAATCAATAATTAACTTATTTAATTAAAATTCAATTTTTTTAATCATAAAAATCCTAACTCTTGCAAACAAATTGTGATAGATTAATTAAATCAAACCAAGCATGCAAAGTCAATCAAAATATGAGGAAAAATCCCCCATAGGGGCATAACCATTTTTTATTTCACTATAATTCATAACAACTTACAATTACAGAGACATAGAGTGACAGACGAATACCCGCACGCGTCGGTTCGCTGTCGTCGGCATTGTCAGCAAGAGATCCAACAAGAGCTCTAATTCAGCAATGGAGAACAACCTTCTGCTCCACAAGATTACTCCAGATGAGTAGAACAATTATATCTAGGATTTATAAGACTCACATATATGTTTGGGAATGATTTATGAATCAAAAGGGTCGAAAAACCATGAAAAACGAAGTCTGGAAATATGCAGCATTTCTACAGAATCATGAGTGACAAAAACTAGAAAATCTTGTAGAAAAAGAACTACTTTAAATATAGAAATCAAGGCGAATCCTCGCTTGAACGAAGTACAGGTGTCGCTCGAACGGAATTCCACGTCGCTTGAACAACTTCGCGCGAGATGGATATATTGCACGAACAACAAGCCTCTCTCGAATGACCTCAGCGATATTTTTTCCTTTCGCCTTTATACTTACAAAAAATTCTTCTTCCGAAGTAAAAATGTTCCAGAGCCTTAAAAATTTCCCAAATATTTATGTAAATATTAAACACTCCAAATAAATTATCTTACCATGATCGTGAGTGGAGTACTGGGAATGGTTGCAGAGCACATTGCATGTTGCATGATTTACGTATGAAGATGATGGATTGCGAGGATTCTGATCAAGGTCGTCATGGATGATCATGTTGAGGTGACGAATGTAACGGTATCAGGCATACTAACTGTGATCTAGGAAAAACAGAAAATTCCTAGATTCTAACCTAGAAAATTATAAAATTATGTTCTTACACAGCTAGGTAGGAGGCGTTAGGCGTGCACATTAGTTGAGAGGTGAAGAACTCAAGGGAGTGTACGTTGAACTCACATGTGCAATCAATAACTGTTTTTAAACTTATGATAAATAATTTCTAAATATTTTCAAATGGTTTTACTTGGGCTCTAACCATATGCAAAATATTTCCAAAACCTTTTAGGTGTCTAGACACATGGACACCAAGCATGATGATCTATACCAGGGTGCGTAGCTACAGAACTTGTGGATATGTACATGATTTTGATTTAGTCACTTCGGTTACTTCATTCCTAGAGTAGGTTGCAGTTGAGTTATTTCATTTAGGAATGTTTCCCCGTTAGTTGATTCTTTTATTCAGTTTATCAGACTTTGTATTTGTGGACTCCGTTTGATTCCATTATATGTTTAGATGGCTTTTGATTTGGGAATCGATGGTCTAATCGGTATTATTTTACTTAAATCATTTATCTCGTGTTTTGTTTAGATTGTTTTACTCCATGGTTGTTTTCGTTATTGTTATGTATTCTATCTGTTGTCATTGTTTAAATAAAACGATAAAATTTGGCACAAACATTTTTAATACTAGATGGTTAGTAAATTATAAGAATGTTTTTGATAATGATGTTAAGAATGAACCAAATGAGATTCCTCTTTTAATTTGATAAAGGATTAATCAATCGATATTTAATTAGGTGAGGGTGTCACATATGGTATTAGAGCATCAGGTTCTAGTGTCCTTAGGATCCGTGTGTCTTTCTCACATTTCAATTTAGCGTTCTTTGATATAGAGCCCTAGTGTAGGATTATTGTATTCCTTATTGCGTATGCATATTTAAGATCTTCTGTTGATTACTTTATATTTGATGGTGAACTTATACATATTTCAAATTTCATTTCAGGTGCCGCCTAAGAGAGGATGTCAAGCTAGACAAGCAGCGAGAAATAAGGTGAGAGAGGCTCAGCAGGAGTAAAAGGTACCTCGTCCACATACCATCGAGGTTGGTGACGACTACACAGGTGGATGAGATAGTCACCTAGGCAGTCAATGCAGCTATGACACCCATGGTCGTTCATTTCCCATAGGCCCAACCACAGCCACCAGTGGCACTAATTATGCAGACCCACTAAGGGGCCATTTGAGTGGTAGAGATCAAGGGAATCATTTTAGAAGGGTCACCCACTATAGTTTCAGGGTAATTCAGATATAGTAGTGTCTAGTTAGTGGAATAAGGACATGCTGCACCACCTACGTATGATGGAGTGCAACAACATTTAAAAACATTTCTTCACGACATTCAAGATAGTGTGATCATCTTTACAGTGGTGGGAGTCTATGAACACCGCAGAGGAGAGAGATGGGATCAGCATTAGGGAGTTCTGAATGCGTTTTGACCGCAAGTATTTTCCATCTGCTATTCAGATAGATATGCAACGACAATTTCTCAATGTGTCTCAAGGAGATAGGACCATAGAAGAATATGAGGAGGAGTTCACTTGGTTAGAAAATTTTGAGAAAGATAACGTAAATATTGAGGAGAAGAGGATGTGTAAGTTCATGGATGGACTTGCCTGGAAGCTCCGACAGCACTTGTTGGGTAGTCTAACATTATAGACATACACACAGGTGATCAATGTAGTGCTACTTCATTTCCAGGATTAACGCTTGCAAATGAACTATAGCAAAAGAGTGAGTGTGTCCAATGAAACTGGAAAGGTCGATGGGAAGAATATTGGGTTCAGGCAGGATCAATAGGTCCCTCAACAGCAACAATATTTCATTCCTTAGGGACATGAGGGCTAAGGGAATGGCGGGGGAGGTCAGCAAGGACATGATCAATGGGAGGGAGGATTTCCTGGGAAATGTTTCATTTGTGGATAGGCATGCCATAAGAAGAGATATTTCTCTAAGCGAGGCAGTGGAAACTACAAGATGAGGTACTGGACGTACTACCATTGCAGTAGGTCATGGGTGAGTTCTGGCACGAGGATTACATTCAGGAGCCCATCGACTAGGCAATGCATCTAGCACTTGGAGTTAAATTTTCTTTATTATCCAATGAGTATGAGGTAGATTTTCAATGAAAGGGTGGTGTCACAACATAAAAAATTTATCACTGGAATTCGGGAGTGAGTCGGCTTTAGTGGGTGAGTTGGCCGTAATAGCCTTATTGAGTATATATATATAATTAATTAAAATGGGAGTATCAGGGATTTGTGGTGTAGCCTATGAGAGAGAGGGTGTGTGAATCAAGAGGATGGTTGCATTACTTGTTAGTTTACTACTTTCGAGAAATATGAGAATAAAGTAGACTACTTTTCGAGTTTTGACTCGTTAGTGATGGTTTAAGCAATAGTAGACGGTCAGTGTGGGACTTTGTGTCCGCAGTTCAAGGGTATACTTTATTTTTTCTAGTTACTAGCTGAAAGAGGGTTTAGCCTATATATACGTGTATATATGTTATAATATTCTACATGATAGACTTTTAAGTATATATTTTTATGGTTATATTTTACCCCAGTGAGTAGGGACGATTACTGTGGTGATTCAGGGTAAATTGGTTGATTATCGAGTGGATATAAATAGCTCGTGAGTTGTTCTCAATAATAAACTAGTGATAGTAAGAGAGTTTCAGTATATGTTTTCTTTTGTAACATGGGACTGGACAAGCATACTTTTATATGAAGAGATGATAATTTTGGGGGTACGTGCTATGGACTAAGGGCCTAACGGATCTCGACGATCGACAATGTTAGGTAGTAGTGTATTAAGGGGGTTCCTTATTTGGATTTCACTTTGGGAGACATCCCACGCATGAAACTTAGAGCAACGTTGGAAGTAGGGAGATGTTTCATCATTAGGAATGAGTTAGTGCCTTAGTTATTGTTCGTTTATGCGGTTATATCTAAGGGATGATAGCGATGTTATAATTTGAGGCTAGTGGAGTCGGATAGTATTTGTGTAGTCATGAACGGGTATAAGGTGTATGGGTGTCTTAGGGAACTGAATTCTTTTATTGTTATCCATGATTTGGAGGGGTCAAAATATATGTAGTGATCTTAAAAGTACATGATTAAGGTAGTGTAGAAACCTTGAAGTGCGATTCTTACCCAAATTTCGAGGACGAAATTCTTTTGTAAGGGTGAAGTATGTAATACCTCGTATTTTTTAGGATTTGGATTTAATTAAATTCGTGATTTAGGATTTAATTAAATTGGTAATTTGGAGTTTATTTAATTCGAAGAATTTATTTTATTTAGGTATTTAGAATTTAAATTAATTCGATCTATTTAAAATTCACGCGTGTCGTATTTTTAGGAGTAATATAGAAAATTGTATAAAGTGACTCGGATGATTATTTAGAGGTCACGGTTGAATATGAAAGGGTCAAAATTGTCAAAATAGTATACCTCGGGGGTGTAGTTTGGGTCCCAGGGCAATTCTAAACTAAACGGGGACAGTATGGGGGCATTTTGATCACTTGGTATCCTAGGGTAAGGAGACATACAAAATTCCAAAGCCTTTATCAGTATATAGTTAGGAGAGGCTAGGGTTAGAAAGATAATAAACAAAAAGAGGCCATTGGAGAATAAGGAGAAGCCATTTTTGAAACTTAAGAGAGAGTTCTTGAAGGATTCAATCTTGTTCTTGCACCACCATCATCATTGGAGAGTGGGTTGAAGGGAAGGCAAATAAATCCATCCTCATCAAACAAAATCAAATCTATTAGACCATAGGCAAGTGTTTATCTTGCATTTTTTTGAAGAGTTATAATACCTATGTAGTGTAGGGTCTTATATTTGATGGTTTAAATTAAATCTTGAGGTTTTGATGGTTTAAATACATGTTTTGGGGTCGGATTTTCACGTAATGATATTATTTTATGTTGGTAACACGAAATCAAAGGATTATGGATGAATTGGAGGAATGAAATTTGGGTTCTTGATTAAAAGAGATGAAGAACATGATAAACTCAGGTTTTATGTATTTTTAGAGGATAATTGGTTCTTGGATTGAATTGGTGATGAATTAATGTTTAATTTTAATTGGAAATCATCCCTATACACCTATATAATGATTAGTTATGTTTTTTTTTAAATTTGATGAAGTTTCATGGAGATTTGAGGAAGATATTAGGGTGAGAAATTGTAAAAACGTAAGTAAGAAGGAGACCTGCTACTTTTTCGAATCGATTCGGCCATAGGAGAATCGATTCGGCTGCCCAGAAAATCAAAATTTTGCCTTCTTGTTTATATATCCCCGTGAATTGAATTACAGGGAACTTTGTGTGCACCCTGCCTAATTAAATACAATGTGATCAGTCCTTTATTAAATTAAAATAGAATATCCAGTTGGTCCTTTCTCAGACCGTTAATTACTAATCACCTAGATTAATTAATTAAGCTGGTGCAAATTTTATTCTTTTAAATTAGCATGCAACGACCTGAAACAGTTAATTAAATCACATTCACCATTCTAATTAACCAACATCATAAATAATGTCATAACTAAATCAAATAAGATATGACTGGAATAAACACACAAGTCTGAAACTCTAATAGAATAATCCATATCTCAAACTAAATCCATAAATGAAATAAATGAAGTACAATGTCTCCGGAAATAACTACTAATTGAAGATGGGCGACATGTCCGACTAAGATAAATGAAACGATTCATCTGATTGGAAAAAATGGAGGTATCTACCAAATTGGTCATGAAATCGTCCACAGCAACTACAACGATGTGGAATGAGAATGAACTCCTAAGTTGGGCCTCCCTTTGGTTGGGCACCTAAAATTGATTTTACAAAATAGATTAGGAAAAATGGGTTAGAGCCCGAGTACAAACAGTTTAAAAATATTTGAAAGTATTTAAAATACATAATGAGGAGTTTGATTAGGCATAAATTCTTTCAAATTTACCCCTTAATTTATAGGCTTTTATTACTTCTAACAACATGAAACGAGTTGGTTTATCTCATATAATTGCTAATGGCTTCGTCTAACAAGTATTCCGAGTTTCGTGTATTTCTTATTGATTTTATAGGTTTTTAATGCGTGAAAAAACAAAGAAGCAAGAGAAGAGAAAGAGGAGGAATCAAAAGGGTGAAAGCGTAATTTACATCAGGAATCCGATCAAGGACCCAAAATAAAAGACGAAGATCTCGAGTTTATGAACACGTAGGAAGAAACGACGTCCCAATCCGAGTTCTAGAATAGATGTTATGAAGACCAGAAGATGTGAGATAATTATGAGATTTTGAAGAGAAAATCAAAAGAAATTGAGAAGCAAATCCATACCAATCCGGTTTATATGAAAAACGGACCAATCCGGGTACAAAAAATCACTGAATAAGAATGCGTTTACCGGACCAATCCGGTCATCTAAAAAATGGATTGATCCGACCCCCAAAGATCTCTGCATAAATTCTGTCTACCGGACCAATCTAGGTGATTTGAAAAACTAGTCAACCCGGTTGTCACCCAGATCAATCCGATATA
The DNA here is from genome assembly GCA_949130495.1 of Sambucus nigra. Taxonomy (NCBI): domain Eukaryota; kingdom Viridiplantae; phylum Streptophyta; class Magnoliopsida; order Dipsacales; family Adoxaceae; genus Sambucus; species Sambucus nigra. The sequence goes on from OX422213.1 coordinate 57,485,631, forward strand.
TCCTGACCGGATCGATCCGGGGTTCCAGATTTGGGACTATCTTCTTCTTGATAGAGTTGTAATTTTCGTAGGGTATAAATTTAAAACACCTCCCAGACATTAAGGAGGCTTATAATACATTTATAAAAGCATTCTAATTAGTTTAGAGAAGAATACAACAAGAAACCCAAGTTTTATATAGCTTTGATTGCAGTTCTGCAATTCAAGTAAATTCATTTTAATTTTTGCTTTCATTATTACAGTAGTTAATTCATTAGTTAGTAATTTCGTTCTTCTTCATCTTAAGTTGTTGGTTAAAATGTTTTCTTTCCTTCAAAGTATGTTTTATTATAGTTTCAATATGTCTAGCTAAGTTTTCAAGGGTTGGGGTGCATGAACCCCACCCGATGTAATTCATGATAGTGGAAATAAAAGTTTGAATTAAAATCTTAGGTGAATCGTGTCGTATAACTGGTATAACCGTTGTAATCCTTTTGATCTCATTTTCCCTAGGTAACCGGGATGCTTAAGAATGCGACGCGAGTATTGGTTAATGCAATACTACTTTAATTCGTCCTTTGTTTACATACTGTGTGGGGTGCGATTCCTCATATATGTAATACTTAGGAGTATTAAAGACCGAGTTTTAATTCTTCCTTTGTTTACATACTGTGCGGGCTACGATCCCTCATATATGTAATACTTAAGAGTATTAAAGACCTGATTCATTCAAAGTTTTAATTCCGAATCTATTATCCTATGAAGTGAATTACTAGGGTGTGGGGGATTGTAACCCGACCTATAGTTCTCATTTCATAGTCACATATTTAGTCAAAATTGTCATCAGCTTTTCATTTAATTAGAATAATTGCATTTCAGTTAGTCATAATTTCATTAGTAATAATTTTCACTTTTGCATTTAGTTATAGTTATTTTGTCATCCAAATCACATTTTCCTTTTTTTTAGAGTCAAAGCTAGGATTTCTTAATCTTTCTAATGTCGTCCCAACTCCGTTCGTCCCTTTTCCCTGAGGATCGATACTCGACTTATTGGATTATTACTTGAGCGAAATGCTTGCACTTGAGACTAAATAACACGTACACTAGACACATTTGTGGTCACGTCAATTTTTTGGCACCGTAGCCGGGGATTTAGGTAGACTTCGGTTAGATCAAGTCAATATAAAACTTTGACCAAAAATAAAATTCCAAAAAAAAAACATAAAAAAATTTAAAAATAAAAACAAAAATTCATCTCTCAGAAAAGCCTTTAATGTGAAATCATGAACATACTCAGACTCCTCACAATACTCGAACCAGAATCCACGAAAACCCGATAGTTGAGTATAACTATGAAAGCCCCGACACACCTTGCGTAACACAATCTTGGGTTTCGATTCCTACTCCTGAGCACTCTGTCGGTAGTTACACCCTGAGTCAAGCTTAGAGTCACACATCTAGATACCGAGTGAGTACATAGAGTCATTTGAAGAGAGCGAGAGTGCAATGTCTGACGCAACAAATTTCGGTACTGGAGAGTGAGATCTCCCCTATCGTCCCGTGAAAGACTTACTCTTTCCTGAGCAGACTGTCACCCATGGTTGCATTTTACTTCCGTATAATGCCGATCAGTTCCACTTTCGCAATGGGATGATACAGATTCTCCCTACATTTCATGGCATGGATTTGGAGAAACCACACCTGCATATTCGTGAGTTCGAAGAGACGTGTGACACATTTAGTGATCAAGCTTGTACGCAAGATGTCATTCGCCTCAATTTTTTTCCTTTTTCCTTAAAGGATAAAGCCAATACCTGGCTGTGGTCTCTACCCCCAAAATTCGTCACTTCTGGGAGAGATATGCAGTCTAAGTTTATCTTAAAATTATATCCACAACATAAGACCAACTCTGCCAGAACTCAAATCCAAGATTTTCGACAACATGATAATGAGTCTTTTGATAGATGTTGGGAATGTTTCCAAGAGTTATGATCACCGCGTGAAAGGTATCTCTGTGTAAGAACACAATCGTTGTTTTCGTTTCACCGCGATAATACAAACAAACCTAAATTACGACTGCACTTGCGATATAAGTATAGCGGTAAGTCGGGTATCGAAAAATCCACAGAGACGAGTTGCTAGAATTTATAGGATTTAATGCTTCTCAATAAAAGGGAAAAAGGTGATCTACAAACTAAAAAGGAAAAGATACATAAAAGGGAAATGATTAATCTAGGCCATAGAAAATAAAGCTAGACTAACAAAGCGACTAAAAACTATAGGTTGCGTCGAATATCCCTCACCCTAGTTAATTACTATAAAATGGTTACATGGGTCGACGAGTTATTACAAATGCATCTCGTTTTGACAGTTAATTAAATCAAGGGTTGTCACGCCCCTAAATTCGTATAAAACCCTAATACGATTTTGGCGTCATCGAATACCTCGAAAATTATGTACGCAAGGTCATAGGTACGGGACATACATGATATGCCCCATCAAATATCCTAGGCATAATAACTAGCGCAACGCACCCGAAATAGACTCGTAAACAACATCCCCAAAGCAAAGCAACATGTCAACCTGGAATGAGTTCAATCCAGCATAACCTAGACTAAATTAGCTAGAAAGCATGATAAAAATGCGAAAAAGGAAAATGGTAGATAAACGCGATAAATCTACCTAGAAAGCAAGGAAAGAAAGCATGTGAATCTAATTAACAAAGCATGTAAATTACCTACAAAGCAAGAATTAATGTAATACAAACAATATTAATGGAGAGGGAAGAAGAAAGTACCAATTACAAACCCTAATGGGTGTCAAACCAAGAGAGGAAGAAGAAGAACTCTCAAATCCCCCAAAACCCTAACTTAAACTATCTAAAATCGATTATATATGTTTTTACAACAAAAAATCTTTATATAGTAAAAAGAACTACATTAGAAAAGAAAATAAAAGATAAAATATCTGCTGAAAACAGGGGATCGATCGATCGATCCCTTCTGACCGATCGATCGATGGTGAAAAATCAAGTCCACTGTCTCCCCATGATTGCCAAATAATGAAGGATCGATCAGTCGATCATTTTGATCGATCAATCGATGGCTACAGGTCTGCACAAGGTCCCCCTGCTTTCATGTGCTTAGTGTTCTCCTCCGCTAAAATCGTCGTAACTTCTTCGTTCCGAATCAAAATCGCGACCGTTCATGGCCACGCGAAGCTTGTGAGGAGGGATAAAACTTTCATGAAGGTGTTGGGCCAGTGCCTATGCTGTGAAAAGACTAAAATGCCCTTGAACGGGCGATCGCGTATGGAAATCGAGCGGAAAGCATCCGAACTTCATAATTAGCATCCAAATACCTATAAAAGCTCAATTAACCCCTGCAAAACATGTTATCATAGAAATCCGAGGTTGTCTAGTTAACGAGCATAAATATAGGGAATAAGATACCCGAGGGGGCTAAAATACGTAGGTTAGGAGGATGAAATATGAAATATTTGCATATTATCAAGTTAGTAAACGCATGCCCCCATTATGGTTATGAACATCACCTAGTGATATCTTTCTTCCATAATGGGTTGACAATAGCTTACAAACAACTTGTGCAAATAATGTGTGAACGACCCTTTTGGGATTTAAACTCATACGATGCCGAGGCCCATCTTTAGTATGTCATAGAGACTACATAAGCATGGGACATATCTGATCCTAACCAAGCCAGGATTAGACAACCATATATCAATCAGACTATATTCGGTGTATACCATTTGGATAACAATACCTTAATAGAGCGTCGATTCAATTAGTTTCAGAGAGATATGAAAGAGTGTTTTGATGGTCGATTGACAAATATCTCCTAATCCAACCGTGGTTCGAAAGAAAAACTGTGTGCTATTTGTGAGATGGGACACTATACAAAGGCATGTCCGATGATATCCGCCTACAACGCCATGCACACCGAGTAGGTGGATGATATAAGAGGATTCAAAGGGAATTTTAATGCCCCGCATGGGAACTCTTACAACTCGTCGTGGAAAAACCATCCTAGTTTTTACTACGAACAACCTCAAGTTATGATGATCCCACATTCACAGGTTGTCCCACATCCACTATCTCTTCAATACCAACAAGCACCACCACCTCTAGCTCCATATGTAGCTCCACCGCAGAGGAATCTCGAGGATAAAATGAACCAATTCATAAATTCTGAAGGTGAAAACAATGCTAGATATGAACGCATGTTTGTCAAAATAAATGCGAACATCTCCAAGATGCAATTCGCATTGAGCATCCAAGAGAAGGGAAAGGTTCCTTCCCAAGGCCAAAGACGCCCCGAGGTCAACTTAATGTTAGCTCCACCTCTACAAAATAGCATCAGCACTGCCAAGCTATAACCACTCTTCGTAGTGGGAGAGTTGTAGATTTATCACCTCCCCCACATGACATTTCAAAAGACAAAGAGAATTTACCCAGCATGAAAGAGGCCGAAGATATCTCCTTAAATGAGAGTGAGAAGGAAAACACTAGTGAGCCCGAGGTAGTTGTAAAACCACCCTCTGCTGTGCCATTTCCTCAAAGATTGGTTCCTGCCCAAAAAAAGACCATAAGTGATGAAGTGCCAGAAGTCCTTAAGAACGCAAAATTGAACTGACCTTTCCTAGATGCAATAAGGCAAATTTTAGCCTATGCAAAAGTCATGAAAGACTTATTGACAATCAAGATAAGGATGAAGGAAAAGAAAAACGTGAGCTCAGTCCTTCTTAATGATCTAACACCTAAATATAAAGATCCCGATGCACCCACTATTTCCTGAACCATTGGAGAGAACAAATTCGAAAAGGCCTTACTCAATTTGGGGGTAAGTGTCAATATCCTCCCCTATTCGATTTATAGGAAACTTGATATGGGTGATATTAAGCACATAAAGATCACTCTTCAGTTAGGGGATCGAACCGTGAAGATACTAAGGGTTATAGTTGATGACGTGATAGTCGAGGTAGACACTTTCTACTTCCCGGTGGATTTTGACAGTTGGGACATGCATCCCTACTTCGCCTCAAAAAATCATTTTCCCATCATACTTGGATTCCCATTCTTATCTAAGGCTAATGCAGTGATCAATACTAGAAATGGGAAGATGCAACTCACTTTTGGGAATATGACTTTAGAAACGAACATCTTCAACATAGCCCAACAAGTAGGGGAAGAAGACGATCTTCACGAGCTGAGCCTAATTGAGGAGATCATAGAAGAACACTTTGAGAAAACTTACTATGGAGATGACTTAGAAGCTTGCCTAACTTCTTTTTGTGAGAGTGAGGGAGCCTACACTGAGTTTGAGAGGGAGATAGAGGAGTTGAGCGACTTACTCAATGAGAGAGTGTCGGACAAGGATGCGAGAGTTGTTAATTGGGTTTATCGATTTGAAGAGTTACCACAAAGGGAAACATGCATGGTGCCCTCTAGTGACACATTCCCAACTCTCGAGTTGAAGAAACGACCCACTAATGTTAAATATGCTTTCCTAGGTGAAAGTGAGACATTTCCTGTTATTGTCTCCTTTAGCTTAGATGAAGAGCAGGAGGGTAAGCTATTGAAGATTTTGAGGAAGCACTAAGGTTATTTTGGTTGGTGTATAGATTATCTAAAGTGGATAAGCCCTCTAATTTTCACCCATAAGATTCATCTTGAGGAGGATGTTAATACATCGAGAAAAAGGCAAAGACGGATAAGAAACGTACCCTCAACACTGTGCCCAAAAATGCCATGGATAAGAAACGTACCCTCAACAATGGGTGTAGCATGTGGATCTATATCCTAGTGGATGTAATACATGCGTCCATGATATAACTACCCCGCTGAAGTGGGGCTATTGGAATGGATGGTGCTGCTGATAATAATGGTACGGGTGCTGTTCTGGAAGGGTGATGGGGACGATAGGTCTCTGAGGCTCCTGGCGGCCTCCCTGCTGCTGCTAAACCCCATCCTTATCATGGAAGTCTTGTGGCTTGTGCCCAATCCTTCCACAAATGAAACACATGACCATAAAATTACCTCTCCTCTGGACCTTCTAGCCTTGACACCGTTGTACATTATCGCCCCTACCCTAGCCCTTATAAAATCACTACTAGCTCGGGCGGCCCTACTAGCGCTGGTAGTCTGCCCATAACCACCCAATCCATGTCAATAATCCCCATAGTGGAACCTCTTAGCACCATCCCCTAGTGGGGACCCTACTCACCCTACCTCTGTTGACTCTGTGCCCGATGTGCCCCTCCATTGCTACTACCCCCATTCCTGTCCTGATGGCTGGACTCTCCTACTTGCTTGCTCCGCTTAACATGGAAGCAGTGGTCTTAACAGTGTAACAGAGAAGCATTCAATACCTCAGTGTAGGTCTTCAGAGATAGATTGCCCAATAGGTGCTGTTGGATCCCCTAAGTGAGGCCATATGTAAACAATTTCATCTTCTTATCCTCAGTAGGTACCTCTCCTGGAATGAAGTTAGTAAACCTCATGAATTCTTCCTCATACTTAGCAACGTTCTTCCCCTCCTCGGTGAAATATAGTACTTTCCACGTCACCTATATCTTGAGGGTGGATGGAACATATATGCGGCCAAACTGATCCCAAAACTCCTATATGGGCATACTGTCTCTCTCCTCCGCAGTGGTAATAGACTTCCACCACTGTAGTGCTGCCCCGACTAGCTTAAACGTAGATAGAATCTGCCTCTGAATGTCTATGAGCTCACACATCCTTAGACGCATCTGGATGTATTTCTTCCATTTGCTCACAACCATTACGTCTGAACTCCCATGGAACTCGAGAGGGTGTGACTTCTGGAAGGCATCGCTAACTTGCTCCTATGCAGAAGGTGATGCTTGCATCTGAACTGGTGCTACCACCTATGCATGGGGTGGGGCCTGCTGTGCAAGTGACCGCCTGAGCAACTATGGTGGCAACCTCAGCGGCATTCATAGAACCTTGGGTTGGAGCTAGCTGAGGTTATGGCTGCACCTTTGGGGTGGCTCATGTGGCATGTCGAGGAGTTATCTGAAAGGAGAAAGAATTTTCCATCAGTCCATAATTCAATATGTCTTAAAGATAGCTGAATAAGTAAATCCATACTAAAGAATACAACAATCCTAATAATGGGGTTATATATCAAAGAATGTTACACTAAAAACAATAGTAAGCCGCCCAGATCCTAAAGACACTAGAACCTTATACTCGGATACCATCTCTGATACCACACCTAATTAAATATCGGATGATTAGTCCTTTATTAAATTGTATCAGTATATCCAATTGGTCCATTCTCAGATCACGGTTGAAAACCATTAATTACTAATCACCTACATTAGTTAATTAACATGCAATGATCTGAAATAAGTAATTAAATCAGATTCACCATTCTAATTAACCAAAATCATAAATAACGACATAACTGAATCATATAAGATATGACTAGAATAAACACCGTATCCTAAAACTTTAATACAATAATCCATATCTCAAACTAAATCCACAACTGAAATAAATGAAGTAAAGTGTTTATGGAAACATCTACTAATAGAAGATGGGCGACATGCCCGACTGAGATAAATGAAAGGAGGCATCTGATCTGAAAGAAATGGATGCGTCAACCAAATCGGTCCTGCAATTGTCCACAGCAACTGCAACAATGTGAAATGAGAATGAACGCCTAAGCTGGTTCGCCTTGTGGTTGGGCACCTAAAATGGTTTTAGCAAAATAGATTTTGATAAATGGGTCAGAGACCGAATAAAATAGTTTAAAAATATTTGAAGTATTTAAAATGCATAAGCATCAGATATTATATACATGTTAGTTTCACGGCTGTCAGTTGACCTCCTCATCCCTAAATTAGTGTTCACGCCTAACGTATATTCCTACCCCATCCTAGTTATGCTACCCCGTATAACTAGTTCAAGTTAAATATTTTACCACACCTTCTAACTCTTTATGATCACCAGTATTTCCCGTACAACAACTATTGAAGCTCTATGTCTATTAGGCAATTGTGATTTTCTCATTTAGGGTTAAGTTCCCACATATGTAGATTAATTTCGATATCACTATCTTTCTCATCTACTAAGCACAAATAGTAGAATTAAATCACAAGTATATATATACATGTCACTCTAATTATATATATATATATATATATACATACATATATATATATATATATATATATATATTTATATATATATATATATATATGTATACTAATATTGCTCCTCTAGGTTGAGCTACGTTGCATGCATACTCTACTATCAAATCCCATTACATTAGGTACTAATAGAGAACTAATGGTCATGGATCGCTCGCAAATTAGAAATACAAATCACACGTCTTGGAGGCGAACATAGTCGTAAGCCTTTGGACTATGCACATACCTACACACCCAAATGACCAGGAACACACTCATTCACAGAAGTGGTGATCATCCCTAAGTTTTATGTGGTAGAAGTTAAAATACCCCAAGGGGACTCATCATGATAAGACTATCCCCTTTTCAAACCTACCAAGACAACAAGTAGGGTAGGTATGTCGTACACAAAATAAGCCACATTTGGGTATTCACAGAACCTATGTATATGCATTTAATTAAGGTAATCCGATATCCCATAATATAGTTTTTACACAATCCACATACTCTTGCATAGCCTACGTATTATTAGCGTACTATTAAACTTCTTATTCGCATAAGCCCAGGTGTTTCCCATCAATTGGAAGGCTACCAATTGCCCCTTAAGTCTATTGAGTAGCTATCTCCTTCATTCCCTACTATTCTAGGTCGTCATTCCCACCGAATTACCATGAAATGATATTATTCTCCGAATTAAGTTTTTCTTCCTCAATTAAACCTAATAAATTTTAGCCTTTAAGGTCTTCTCATGTGACTAAGTTCCAAACCCAATTTTGACCTACAAGTATCTTAAACTAACTCTCTTTATGTTTAAAAATTATCTCAAAGATTAATTCGATCATTTGACCGTAGGATCGTCCATCTCCTATTCAAATAGAGATGTGAATGGAGTTTTGAACTTACCACGAGTAGGTAAAGTAGAGACCGATCATGGGAGACAAGTTGACTTGCTTAGCAAAGTTCGTAAAAACTAAAGGGGATATTGAGAATAACATAAAGGGGGTCTATATGTGTATAATGGACTCGTGGGTAGAATACGAAATAGTGAATGGGAAATTCAGCTAGGATGAGTAGTGTAAATTCTGTCAAATTCATACTTTTTTAAGATTATAAACGCTTCCATGAAAAGGGAGCCAAAAATGTGGGAGAATCTATTCGAAGGGCAAGACTAGATTTAACGATAATAGTGAAACACTGCAGGATTGTATACCTATTAGGGAACCCATTTATATGATATAGGAATAGTTGAACTTCTATCGAATGTTGGTGGGTTCAATCAGGGATGGAAAGGCTATCAAGGAGTTTCATATGGATGTAAAGCCAATAAGACAACCAGGGGTAGCAATTGGGACATGACTACTGTGTTCGAGGCAGGGAAACCCCAACATGGACGGTGGGGCTAAATACAGGGGGATGGCAGAAAACGGTGTCATATGTGTAAAATGTAGGTCCACCTTCATTTAACTTGTCCATAGCGAGAAAGTGAGACTTGTTAGACTAGGAAGTATATAAGAACGATGCTAGTGGGGCATAATAATAGGAGGAGCGAGATGTTCAGCAGGGGAATCAGGATAAGTGATCTAGGCCCATAGATGTTCAAATTCAGAGTGTTAGGGTTCAGGAAGGACCAAAAGGGTCCTGAACAACTATAACATTTAGTTTTTGAGGGTCATTAACACCAAAGGAATAATAGGGAAGGCTAGCAGTGCCATAATCAGAGGCAGAGAGATTTTTAGGCTGAGGTTTCATGTGTGGAAGTGTAGGTCGTGAAGGAAGAAGTATTACCCCAAGGGAAGGTAGGGGACACTAGACGATGAGATCCTGGATCTACAATTATAGCAACATATTATGGGTTAGGTTCTACGTGAGAGTTGCTTTTGGGGACTCGAGGAAATAGGCAGGGCAGAAGGGAAATGGAGGTTATATTTTGTTTCATCCTTAAGAGTATGTGATTGATATGGTTTGAATGAATGTGTCACTATATATGATTATTAATGATACAATTCGAGTGCGAGTCAAGTTTAGTCGGTACGTTGGCCATAATAGCCTTATTATGTTTGTATAATTAATTATCGTGTGCACATGGGACTTTTTGTATTGCCTACGATAGAGCTAGTGTGTGCATTAAAAGGATAGTTGCATTACGTGATAGTTCACTGCCTTTGAGAGTTATGAGAATAGAGCAGATCACTAGTGAAGTCTTTTCTGGTTACTTATGGATCGAGCGATCGTAGATTCTTATAGTGAGATCTTGTATTCACTATTCCAGTGCATGATTTATTTTGCTAGCTGTCACCTGAAATAGGTTGTAGACTATATATACATGTATATATGTTAAATTTGTTTCATGCTAGACTTAATATAATTGTATGGTTATATTTAATCTCGATGAGTAGGGATGTTTATTGATGTGATTTAGGGTATTATGGGTTATGGTCGAGCAGATATATAGAGATAGTAATTGATTTAGTGTTGAACACCTAGTGAAAGTAAGAGCACTGAAATATATGTTGTCTTTTCTATCATGAGAGTGAATGAGTATACTTTTATGTCAAGAGATTGGGATTGTGGGATTACGTACTATCGACTGAGGGCCTAACGAATCTCGATGACTAAAAATGTTAGTTAGTAGTGTATTGGGGGGTTTCTTGTTTGGATTTAACTTTGTGAGATGTCCCACAAATGAAACTCAACCAAATGTTGAAAGTGGGGAGATGTGTGGCAATTAGGAATGAGTTTAGTACCGTAGTTATTATACATTTAGGCTATTATATCTCAAGGACAATAGCTATGTTATAAATTGAGGCTACTGGAGTCAGGTAACATTGGTACAGTTATGCACGGGCATAGGGTGTACGGGTGCCCTGGGTGGTTGAATTTGTAAGATTATCCGTAATTCGGAGAGATAGAAGTATGTGTAGTGATCTTCAGAGTATATGATTAAGGTAGTGTAGAAACCTCGGAGTAGTAGTCTTATCCGAATTTCGAGGATGAAATTCCTTTGTAGGGGGGGGGGGGAGTATGTAACACCCCATGTTTTTGGAGAACATGGAAATTAATTAAGTTGTTGATATAAGAATTTATTAATTTGGAGAAATTTTTGAATTCAATGGTTTGTATTTAATTAACTGAGTTTAATTTTAATTTCACGCGTGCCATATTTTGAGGTGGAAATAAGAGGATGTTATAAACTGACTCGGATGGTGATTCAGTGGTCACGGTTTGTTCTAAAAGGGTCTAAATAGTTAAAATAGTATACCCGAGAGCATTTCTTGGGGCTTGGGGCAATTTTAGATAAATCGGGCACCGTTTGAGGGCGTTTCGGTCATTCGGGAGTTTGTGATTTAGAGAACTTCAAAAATTATAAGTTTATATATGCCCATTAGAGAGAGGGGCTAGGTTTAACACAAAGCTAAAGGGATACATGCTATATGAGAGGAAGAGGAGGAGGGAACCAAGCTTTCTATACCTTTTTTCACCCCGAACACAACAAAATTGAGATCGGAGCGAGGGGAGAACAACGATAGCATCACACAAATGAATTTCAGACCTTCTATTGAGAGGAAAGTGTGTAAATTGCATTTTATTATAAGCATGTTATAATACATATGTAGAGTAGGGTTTGATTTTCATGTTTTGGGGATATTTAATGTGAATTTGGGTGGGTATAATCCATAAATTGAAGTAGGGATGCATGTAGATATATTCCCTTATGTTGGTAACATGAAATTAGAGAGTTTGGCATGATTAACATGAATAAAATCAGGGTTGTTGGTTATACAGATGAAGAACATGAGAAAACTAGGGTTTTGTGTTAACTGAGGAAGAAATCGATTCTTGGATTGAATCATTAATGTTTTTGTGAAAACATTTCGTTGGAAATCATCCCTATGCACTACAATAAGGTATAGTTATGTTGGTTTAAGGTTTACGTGAATACTTGGAAAAAGTGCAATAACGTACAATTAGCTGAATCGATTCGGCTAGGTGAATGACGAATCGATTTGAATTGGCTAGATTTTTGAAATTCCCCTTTAAGCCCTTAAAATGTGATTTATTAACTCGAAACCCTTTAAGCCATCCTTAAAATATTATGGCAGATAGATTGGATGAGAGTAGGCCCTAGTAGGTTGGAGATTTAGCCATACTTGTGAGAATTTGAGGCTAAGGTTAGATGGGCTTAATCGCTAATGTAATAGTTTGAGTGAATACGAATGGATTACAAAGAGGGTAAGGGAAATTATGAGGTGAACCATTAGGGTATTTAACAAATAGCTACTGTATTAACTTAAGAAGTAACCATGACTCCGTCGGGTAGGGAATAACGCTCGTGATTATGTAATAATGAATATATATTGTAAATTAATTGTATTGTGAGTATTCGAGAGATAAACACTACGTACGGATTATGTTTATAGGTTGAGGGTATTCCTACACGAATTATATTTGTAGGTTAAGTGTATACATTTAAAAATTATGTTTATAGGTTGAGGGTATGCCTATATGGTTTATGTTTATAGGTTGAGTGTATACTTTTAAGGATTATGTTTATAGGTGGAGTGTATACCTCTATAGACGATATTTATGGGTTGTATGTATGCCTACGTGCGACAGGTGGATTAGGTTATGTGTATACCTATTATGTTCTTTCATATGTGTGTGAACATACCTACACTGCTTTCTATCACTGAGGTTCCCGCACAGTGGGTGATCTAACCTTACCGATTCCAGGGTGGTTTGGATTTGCTCCCTAGAACATAGAACCTAGGGGGGCTCACTATGTGTCGGGTATTAGTGGGATCGACATGTCGGTTGGGTATGTTAGGTATATGCGTATCCTAAAGGCTTAGAACTATGTTCACCTCCATTGGTTGTTATTCGATTTGATTGATGGTTCAAGGAAATATTACGAACCAATAGTCCATAATTACGTATGAGAGGTACTTGGACAAATAGCATAGTATGGGAGGATGCATCGTTATGACCAGATAGGAAGATGCGATATTATTTACATATATATAGTGTGATATATACATATACTCGTGTGTAATACCCTCTAATTTTAATGATTTTAAAAATGGGATTTATTAGGATTAATTCTTGGTTAAATTAAAATTAATCCAAGTTTCAATATTAATCGGGAATAAAGTAATATGTGATTTTAAGTGAATATTACTTGGTGATTAAAAGTAATATATGATTATGACCTTACATATGATTATGATTTAATAAAATTACCATGAGTGATTAATACGACAATTACGGGAATTAAGTCAGGATGCGCTTGTGAGTCGTGTCAGGAATAAATTTAAATGAAATAAAAGTAAAATATTTTTATGTCATCCAAATGGTCGTTTTGACTATGCCAAAGTGTCCGGAAGGGATTAAATAGTTAAAAGAATTCTATTTGGGAGTTTGATTTGGATCTCGGGGCACTTTGGAACCGAATAGACACCCCAGAGGGGTAATTTGATCAACTGCCAAGGTATGTGAACAGTACCTACGAATTTTGGAGTCATCTTATTTAAGTGTAGAGTTTATCAAGTGAGTTTCATTCACAAAAAATCAAGAGATAAGTCTGTGATGAGAGGAAAGTCTTTTTTTAGAAAGGAAGAGACATCCCTAGGAAGCCAAGAGGCCAAAGGACATCCTACACCACCACCGCCACCAAAAGTTGGCCGAAAAGAGGGGAGGACCACCCATAGACTATCGTCCCCAAAGGTTCAAACCTACAATCTAAAGGCAAGTGACCTAATCATTGCAAATTAGCGTGTATAATGTCCATACTGGGATAGTTGTAGAATTATGAGAATTTGCATGATTTGGATATAAACCATGATGATTTTAATGGACTCCTTGATATGAGATACTTGTAGGACAAGCCTCCTTTTGATTATGTATTTTAATCCAAAAATTTGGAATTAATTGATACAGAAAACCTGTGTTTTTTTATGTTATTATTGGACAAATGATAAAATAAGCATTTTTTAGAAATCAAGATAAATAACATGTTTAATCCAAACTTCTTGATGATTCTACGTTGCTTAATGTTTGGAGATCAATTATATATATTGTTATATCATGTGGAACAAATTATAAGAAGTCTGGATCAAAAAATAGAGGATTTAAGGATGAAATATGATGAAACTCGTAGGCCAGATATGAACAAACAGTAGGGTGATACCTGTTTGGTCAATCTATCGACCCTTGAATGTTGATCGATCGATCCAAACCATTAATCGATCGATGATCCCAAAATATGTGATTTTGTGTCTTTTAAGGTTTGATTAAATTACCCACTTCCAAGGATGCTTAGTGTATTTAAATATAGCATAATGATTTAGGGAAGATTAGTAGGGTAGTAATTGAGTCCCGAAAAATATTTATGTGCTATTAATCCTCGAACATGAAGTTATGGATTAAAATATAATAGGAGATTATCAAGGGATAAACCCATTTGAGGATAATATGAATTTGTGAAAATTTGGGAATTATGATTACATGGACCAGTAGGGTGTGAATAATTACATACTAAATTTTATTTGAGGAATATTGAATGTCTTTGAGTGTTGGTAAATCTCGGGAAATATATGTTAGTAAGTAAAGTTATAATATATAAATACGTAGGATATTAGAACGAAAAATATACGATGGAGTTATCATATGTCTGTGTGAATACCTTAATGATATTATAAAGGTGGGGTGAATACCTATACTGTAATTTGTATTATGTATGACATACCTACTCTGCTTGCTATCAGGGTTGAGGTTTTGTGTTATGGTCGATCTTATCCTAATGAGCCCATTTAGGGGGATTTTATATTCGTACCATGAACATAGGACCTTGGACACGTTCTATCGGTGCGAATGATAGTTTCGACGATTGAATGGGAGCATAGGTATGCGCATGACCCATTTGGCTAAGAGTGTGCTCATATCTAAATATACATGCTATGTTATTTATGGTTCAGGAGATATGCTAAGCCCATAGTCCTTTTTACAGTGAAAATGCAACTAGACATGATAGCAGAGTATGCATGCACCACAACTGTGTCTGGTAGGTGCCGTAATAGTATATATAATAGTGTGATGAAAATATATACTATGATGTGATCTACTGTGTGAATTAGTAGATAAAAATAAATAATAAAATCTTAATTAAATTAAGTAAGTGAATACTTAATCCTTGAATGCCTAGTTCATCTTAAAGATAAATGAACATGCTTAATTAATATAAGTATTTTGTGGGAAATACAGGATAATGAGAAGAGATAGAATAATCAATTATGACCTTATTTAGGGGGATAGTAAGGTACGTTAGGCGTGCACACTAGATGAGGGGTGAGATTCTCAAGAGAGCCGATAACTAACATGTACATAATACCTGCTTAATTGCATTGTTAAGCACTTGCTATTTATAAAAATGTTTTAAAATTGGGATCTGACCCATTTAATTACATATTATGTTCTCTACTACATCTATACACCAGGTGCCAAGCATTAGGGACGCCCAACTTATAGGATGGATATTTTGACGAGTTTCTGGAGATGCAACTTTGGATTAGACACTTTTGTTCCATTGATTCCTATCTTTGTAGTATTTGACTCATTTAGGGAATGTCACCCAAGATTCTAGTAGTTCCATTTCTATTTTGGATATTGTATTGGTTTTATGTTGGTACTGTTATTATCATTTTGTTTTGGATGGTGATATTGATATATTTCAACTAGAGAGTTTATTCCAGTTACATTTCTTCTTCTTGTCTTTTAATTCAATTATGATTGGTTGTTACTTATTTTATTCCATATGGTGGAATGGATGTAATTAAATTAAAATTGGAAAGGTTTTTACCCTTAGCTTAATTAATTATTGGGTGAGATAATAAAAAATTGTTTCGACCATGATGCTAAGAATGGACCAACTAGATATTCTGATTTAATTAAATAAAGGACTCATCACTCGATATTTAATTAGGCGGGGTGTCAAGCGGTACATAGTAGTTTACTCGTGAGCACGAGGATATGATGCGCAAGATATAGTCGGGGTTGTTCTTATCAGGTATGTATATTTCCGAATTTCTGGACGAAATGCCTTTATAAGGGGGAAGTGTGTAATACCCCGTAATTTTAATGATTTTAATAATCAGATTTATCATGACTAATTGTGGGTTAAATTAAAATTAATTCAAATTTTAATATTACTTGGGAATAGAGTAATATGTGAATATTACTTAGTGATTAAGAGTAATATATGATTATGACTTTACATATGATTATGATTTAATAAAATTGTCGCTAGTTATTAATATGACAATTACGACAATTAAGTCGGGACGCGCGTGTGAGTCGCGTCGGGGCTAAATTTAAAGGAAAGAAAAGTAAAATATTTTATGTCATCCAAATAGTCAATTTTGACTACGCCAGAGTGTTTGGAAGGGTTTAAATAGTCCAAAAAAATCTATTTGGGTGTTTGAATTAGGTCTCAAGGCACTTTGGAACCGAATAGACACCCCGGAGGGATAATTTGTAAGGTATGTGAACAATACCTATGAATTTTGGAGTCATCTTATTTAAGTGTAGAGTTTATCAAGTGAGGGTCATTCACCAAAAATCAATAGACAAGTCTGTGAGGAGAGGATAGGCTTTGCTAAGAAAGGAAGATACACCCCTAGGAAGCCAAGAGGCTGAAAGACATCCTACACCACCACCGCCACCAGAAGTTGGCCGAAAAAAGGGGAGGACCACTAGTAGACTATCATCCTCAAAGGTTCAGACCTGCAATCTAAATGCAAGTGACTTATTCTTTGCAAATTAGCGTGTATAATGTCCATGTTAGGATAATTGTTGAATTATGAGAATTTTCATGATTTAGTGATAAACCATTATGATTTTAATGGACTCCTTGATATGAGATACATGTAAGACAAACCTCCTTTTGATTATGTATTTTAATCCACGAATTTGGAATCAATTGATAAAGAAAATCTGAGTTTTTATATGTTATTTTTGGAGAAATGATAAAATATGGATTTTCTATAAATCATGAGAAATAACATGATTAATCCAAACTTCTTGATGATTCTAGCTTGTTTGATGTTTGGAGATCAATTATATATAATTGTTATATCATGTGGAACAAATTATAAGAAGTTAGAATCATAAAATAGACGATTTAAAGATGAAGGATGATGAAACCCGTAGGCCAAATATGCAGAAACAGTATGCCAATACTTGTTTGGTCGATCGATCGACCCTTAAATGTCGATTGATTGAATAGGTTGATCGATTGATGATCCCAAAATATGTGATTTTGTTTATTTTAGGGTTTGATTAAATTCCCCAGTTCCAAGGTTGTTTAGTGTAATTAAATATAGCATAATGGGATTTAGGGAAGGTCAGTAGGGTAGTAATTAAGGCCCGAAAAATATTTATGTGTGCGATTAATCCTTCAAAATGAAATAATGGATTAAAAGTTAATTGGATATTATCGAGGAATAAAATCATTTGAGGATAATATGAATTTGTGAAAATTTGGTAATTAGGATTACATGGACGAGCAGGGTGTGAATAATTTGCTACCAAATTTTATTTCAAGAATATTGAATGTCTTTCGAGTGTTGGAAAATCTCGGCGAATATACGCTAATAAGTAAAGTCATAATCTATAAATACATAGGATATTTGAGAGGAAAATATACTACTTACGGAATTATATAGGTGGCATGAATACCTATACTGTAATTTGTATTATGTATGACATACCTATGCTACTAGCTATCGGGGTGGAGGTTTCGTGTTGTGGTCGATCTTATCCTGATGAGTCCATTTGGGGGTATTTTAGATTCCTACCTTGAGCATAGGAGCTTGGGCACTTTCTATCGGTGTGAATTATAATTTCATCTTTTGAATGGGAGCATAGGTATGTGAGTGACCCATTCGACTGGGGAGTATGCTCGCCTTCAAATATATGTGTTCTGTTATTTACGGTTCAGGAGAGACGCTGAGCCAATAGTCCATTTTACAGCGAGAAATGTAACTGGACATGATAGAGGAGTATGCATGCACCGTAATTGTGTCTGGTAGGTGCCATATTAGTATATATAATAGTGTGATGAATATATATATTGTGATGTGATCTATTGTGTGAATTAGTAGATAAAAATGAATAATAAAATCTAAATTGAATTAAGTAAGTGAATATTTAGTCCTTAAATGCCTAGTTCATCTTAAAGAGAAATGAACATTATTAATTAATATAAGTATTGCATGGGAAATACGGGATAATGAAAAGAGATGGAATAATAATTGAGGACCTTATTTAGGGGGATAATAAGGTACGTTAGGCGTGCACACTAGATGAGAGGTGAGTTTCTCAAGTGAGATCCGGGAACTAACATGTATGTAATTCTGGCTTAATTGCACTTTTTAAGCACTTTCTATTTTAAAAATCTTTTTTTATCGGGCTTTGACCCGTTTACTTGCATATTCTCTTTTATACTATATCTATTACACAAGGTGCCCAGCATTAGGGATGCCCGACTTAGAGGATGGATAATTTAACGTGTTTCTGGAGATGCTGCTTTGGATTAGACACTTCCATTCCATTGATTCCTATCTTTCTAGTATTTGACTCATTTAGGGCATGTCGCCCAAGATTCTAGTAGTTCCGTTTCTATTTTAGATATTTTTTTGGTTTTATGTTGGTACCGTTATTATCATTTTTTTTGGATGGTGATATTGAGATATTTCAACTGGAGAGTTTATTCCAGTTACATTTATTCTTGTTGACTTTTAATGTAATTGTCATGGGATGTTACTTATTTTATTCCTTATGGTAGAATGGGTGTAATTGCATTTAAATTGGAAAAGTTTTGACACTCAGCTTAATTGATTATTAGGTGAGGTAATAAGAAATTGTTTCAATGGTGATGCTAAGAATGGACCAGCTGGATATTCTGATTTAATTTAATAAATGACTGATCACCAAATATTTAATTAGGAGGGGTGTCACATCGTGAATGTGAAATCTTACTTATGTGTGATAGTAAGGGGACTAGATACTGTATATCTAATTAATGTGTAATTTTACTTATGTGTCATAGTAAGGGGGACTAGATAGTGTATATCTAAACAATATTTGATTTATGAATGTGAAAATAGTAGGAAATATAGATAGCGTATATCTTACATGGAGTCTATGTAGGGAAACTTAATAAAAAAGAAGATGAATGATAACATATGTGAAATGTTAATTTGGATTTAATAATAGCATAAGCTAGATGTTAATAATTAAGTAAATTGATAGCGTATTGTATGGGCGGTACGGGAGAGTTAAATGATAACCTAACGAAGAACTTAATGATAATTGAGGGTGTACTGTAATGTAGTGTATGTACGGTACGAGTGAGCTAGATTGGTTATTAATTAGTTAGATACTGGAGACCTAGTTAGTTGGGAAGAATTACTAGGTAGGCATAGTAGAAAATGTTAGGCGCACACTATAGATGATAGGTGAAGTGAGTGTTCGCAACCTAACATCAGTATCTAATAATTCTTCTTTTAAACTGCAATTTAAATGCTTGCTAAATATTTTCAAATGATTTTTACTTGGGCTCTGACCTGTACTTGCAAAATGTTTTCCAAAACATTTTAGGTGTCCAGCCACAACGATGCCAAGAAGGACGATCTATTCCAGGGATGCATAGCTGCAACACTTGTGGATGCTTGTGGGATTTGGACTTAGTCTCTTTAGTTACTTCATTCCTAGTGTAGGGTGCAGTTCAATATTTCTTTCGGGCATGTTTCCCTCAATTATTTAATTTATATCAGTCAGACTTTATATTCAGATTTTTTTTCATGTTGGACTTTTATATTGGATTTGGGAACCGATGGTTTTTTCGCTATTATTTTATTTTAGTTATTTACCTAGTGAATATTCGGATTATTTATTATTGCATGGAATGTTGATTATTGTAATTATTTTCACTCATTGTTGTTGTTTAAATAAAAAGATAAAATTTGCACCAACGTTTTTTGAATACTAGGTGGTTAGTAAATGGCTAAAAAAATTGTTTTCGATAGTGATGTTAAGAATGAAGCAAATGGGAATCATGTTTTAATTTAATAAAGGCCCGATCTCCTGGTATTTAATTAAGCGTGTGTGTGCTCGTGCCTGAAGGCACGCTGATAATTTTGAAAGCATACAGTCTTATATTGCTGCGATGGCAAGTGACCTCGCCAAATCTATGGTTGGTATCAGGTTCAAAACATGGGAGCAACCTCTTCATATATGGGGGTAAGCAATCCAACATCCGTTAATTCAAGATCCTGTAGTTAAGTGTATTACCCTTTGGCTGAAGGCACACAATTTTTTTTAAATATCAAGTCATGTATAATTGAAGTCTAACGTATTTATATAAAATAAATAACCATAAACAATTTAAAAATTTGGGACAAAGTTTCCTTTGTTAATAAAATTATCCGCTCTGTATAAGAAATAAAGAGTTACACCAACAAAACTAATAGGAGAATTTTTCGTTGGATGTCATATTCATAACTAATATTGTCATGTATTTTAGTCGTAGTTTTACCCGCGCTTTCATGTATCATCATTTTAAAATGGGGGTCAATTGTTAAATGCATTAAGTGGGTAATTTCACATTATATATGGTTCGTGTTTGTTTGAAATAAAAAATAACACAAAAAACTATAATAAGTTCTAAAGTAGATCCATAGAAAATTAGGATTTTTTTACACTACCATGTAAACATTTTAGATATTTTGGACAAAATTATAACAACCCTCACTTTTAGGAGGCTAATTTCATATTTGATGTACCGCATAAGGTAATGGTATAAAATGTTGGGACATGAGTAAATATTAATTGAATGAATCAAAAGTTAATATTTACTAGGTTGATGCATATTTACTGTATATGAAAGTAAATATCATCAGGTTGTATGTTTTATAGTATCATCTATTTTTAAAATGACATTGTGGTTTAAATGAAATTGGAACTGAAAATAATTTATAAAATTGCTGGATGCAATTTTAGAGGGTGTAGTTAGTCCCAGAATATCCGAGACAGTAAAAATAAGTGCCATATTCTATTTTTGGGTTTCGGGCATTTTTACCTGGTTTTAACTTAAACGCACATTGGGAGTCATTTTAATGTGGTATTAACCACTTAAGTTGAAGACTTTAGACTTAAGCCACGATTTTTAAGTCTTGCCCCTTATTTCATTTCATCATTTCTTGTCTTAAACATAGAGAGAAAAGGAGAGAAAGCGAGAGGAAGAGAAAAATGGAGAAAGAAGAGAGAATTGGAGATTGAAGATTGGGATTGCTTCTACCCAAAAGAAATTTGAGATTTCAACTCTAAGGCAAGTTTTATACTTGCTAATATGTGATTTAAGTTGAATAATTTGTGTGATATTTATGTATTTGCATTTGGGTATCAAAAATGGAAATTATGGTATTTAAACCAAGATTTTGGTTTTGATGATGATGTTGTGGATTTTAATGGTTACAAACCATGTAGGATAGATAGTCTTTAGGTAGATAAATGTTGTTGGTTGTTTAAAAATGGAAGGGATTTGAATTTGGGAGAAATTTAGGGTTCATAACCCTCAAAACAAAACTTGGAAAATTCGCAGGGGCGAATCGATTTGGCCTGGCCGAATCGATTCCCTAGAGGGGCAGTGTCCAAGTCTGAGTGGACCGAATCGATTCGGATGGTCCGAATCGATTCTTTTTCCGACTGGCCGAATCGATATGGAAACCCTGCACTTTTGAGTAATTTTCTTAGATTAGTTCCAATTCATTTTCTGTAAGTCTAGGGCCTAAGAACCTTCTTGAATGAAGTAAACTGTGGGGACTTTTTCGGGGATATGCGGGATGTTAGGGCATTATTTCTTCTAGTTGATTATGAAAATATTGTTACTAATACCGTTTACTAAAAATAAACTATTTAAGTAACTCCGAGCTGTTTTTTGAGGAAACACTTTTCTTAAAAACCAAAATTATTTGAACACAAGATGTGTTTAACAAAACAGTATGTACGAGATCTAATCAAGATTTGACTACCAGGTTTATAAAATAGTTTAAACAAACTTTAAACTCAGAACAAACAAGAATGAGATGAGGAGATGTAGAAAGATTAAGTTCACGATTTTTAACGTGGTTAAACCTCACCAATTGAGGAAACATCCACGACTCCCTCTACGGAGTAAAATGAAAAAAATCCACTAAAACAAATTTATGAGTTACAAACTATTTAACTAACATGCATACAACTCAGACCTATATAAGTTTAGGAATGTACCCTCTGGTGTCCTTATAACTTCTCTGCAGTTCTGATTGTAGATGTTGTTCTCCCAGTTTGTTAACTTCTGATTTGTTCCAGCACTTTACGTCGACTTTTGTTCACAAGATCTCATTACCAACACTTTTCGTGTTGTAGTGTGAAAGTGTTTGTGGAGGATCTCTCTAACACATTCATGGACACACTCACACTTATTAAGTACAAAAAATCCTAGCAAATTACATATAAGGCTATATGCAGTGATTTTTCTTTTTCTCTCTTCTCACCAACTTTGAACCCTTTTTGCCCTTTAAATCAATCCCATAATCCACGAATATCTTGCTTAGAAGACAGTCAAGATCTTAATCAATCTCAGAGTTTTGAAAAGGTTTTCGAGATTGAAAACCTCCAAGTGCGATTCCAAACTAGGTCAAAGGTTTAGTTTTAAAAGAACTAGAAACAGAAAACATGTATTGTTGATTTAGAGATAAAAACAATTTTCAGAAAAGAATCAACAATATATTTCTCAAGATGAGAAATATACTATGTAAATCTAAGTGTGATGTAACATGCAGAAAATAGATCAGAAATTTCTATGAAGAAGAAACTAAATCTAAGTAAATAGTTTAAGTTGGAAATAAGATCTAACGAACAAGAGGTTACATCAACAAAAATATCTCTCAAAGACTCAATAACACTCAGGGTAGTGTTTTGGATATGTAGGAATTTTTGTGGAGTGTTTGGTTTGAAAGAGGATTGACGAACATGGGTTAGGGTTAGGGTTTCTAACTCTCTTTCCTTCTTTCTGGTTTCCCTCTTCTCTTTCTCTTCTCTTTACTCTCTCTTTTTTATTCTCAGGAATGAATTGGGCAAAAGTCTTGGACGACTGAGAGGAGGATCCTTTTTATAGGACGAAGAGAAGGATCGAGAAGCACGTTAAAAAACAAGTGTCAGGATTGAGTCAAGCTGGATTGACTTAAATCAAAGGGCTCACTGAACGCGGTGGTTAAAAAGCATCTGATTGGTTCAAAAGGGATACACGGGGATTACCAAAGAAATCATGTAGGATGTTGATAAGGTTTGATCCAACGGTTGTAAGCATACGCGATTGTATACTCAGTGAAGAAACATAAATCCCACCAATCAGCAAGCAACATGTGTTAACCAATAAGACAATATAAAACGCGCGTCATAAATTAATTAAAACCAAACCCTGAAGTCTCTGCCGCTTTTGGTTTCTACACAAACCAACTTTAAGCCAATAAACCCATTAATCAATAATTAGAGATTGAACCCACAAACTTCTAAAATCAAGTTTTAATTAATAAAACCTTTATTAAAAATGTTTATAAAATCCCAAAAAAATATTTAAAAAACAAATTAAGGGATTTAAACATACTCAACATATGTACACACATAAATATGCAATATGACATGTATATGATGCATTCTACTCTGTGTGGGTGTCGGTAATTATATCTAGATCACAACAAGATATATGAATGAAATAGCAAACCAATCTCTGAGGTTCTTTGGTTTCTAGGATGGACATAATTTTGTCACAATTTTCAAACTAGATGAACACTTATACAATATAGACTCAAGTGAGTCAAGAGTATAAGGGCTTTAATCTCCCCCTTTGGAAATATGAGACAAAATCTCCTTTGAGTTAACTAGGACTCATAGGGCGATAAAAAGATAAGAAAAACCTATTCCTATAAAGATTCTATCTACCCAAATCCTAAAAAACAAAAGTACATAACTCAACTATTTACAATTGAATACCCTATGACATTAGTTGAGAATGACTGTACAACAAAAACATGCAATGAATCACTAAGATCAAGCTGTTTAGCATACGCAAGGAATTAATAGACTCAAATTTCTCCCCCATTTTGTCTCAAATGGACAAAGGGAAAAACTTGGATAAACAACAAAGTTATTACTCAGCACAAACCATACCAATAGATTTACGCAAGGAAATGAATCTATTATAATCGAGAGGTTTGGTAAACATATCTGTGAGTTACAAATCAGTAGGAAGATAAATGATTTCTAATTCCTTAGTTTCAACCAATTCGCATATAAAAAGATGTCTTATTTTTATGTGATTTGTTCGCGAGTGTTGAACATGGTTTTTAGAAATATTAATCGCACTTTGATTATCACAATAGAGATGCAATTGGTTTTCTTGAATTCCATAATCACTTAGCATTTGTTTAAGCCACAGTAATTGAGCACAACAGCTGCCAGCGGCTATGTATTCAGATTCAGCTGTTGAGAGTGATGTGCAGTTTTGTTTCTTACTACTCCATCCTACCAAGTTATTACCTATATAATAATATGGTCCTGATGTGCTTTTACTATCATCAGTGCACCCAGCCCAGTCAGCATCAGTGTACCCAATCATAGTGCTTGGTGTGCAATTAGTGTACCAAAGTCCTAGATTCAGAGTGCCTTTTACATATTTAATGATACGTTTAGCAGCATTCAAATGGCTCTCTTTAAGGTTATTTTGATAACGAGCACATACACACACATCATACATAATATCAGGATGCGAGGCAGTAAGATATAGTAAGGTTCTTATCATACTACGATATAGAGTATGATCTACGGATTTTCCATTTTCATCTTTAGAAAGTTTTAACGTAGTACTCATGGTCGTTCTAGCATCTTTAGCACTCCCGAGGCCAAATTTCTTTACTATCTCTAAAGCATACCTAGATTGCGATACAAATAATCCTTCTGAATTTTGTTTGACTTGAAGGCCTAAGAAGAATTGTAACTCCCCCATAAGGGACATTTGAAATTCCTTATGCATAGTTTCAGACAAGAATTTTACTTCTGAGGGAGAAGTTGATCCAAAGATAATATCGTCAACATAAACTTGAGCAATAATGATGTGTTTGTCAAAATGTTTGACAAATAGAGTTTGATTATTTCCACCTCTTTTGAAACCTTTATGTAAGAGGAAACTGGAAAGACGCTCATACCAAGCTCTAGGTGCTAGTTTAAGGCCATACAAAGCCTTTTTAAGACGAAATACATGATTTGGATATTGAGGGTCAATGAACCCTTTAGGTTGTTCTACATAGGTCTCTTCAGTCAATATTCCATTAAGGAATGCAGATTTGACGTCCATTTGATAAAGCGTAAAATGCATGTGACAATCTATAGCAAAGAGCAGACGAACAGATTCTAAACGAGTAACAGGAGCAAAAGTCTCATTAAAATCTATTCCTTCAACTTGAGAGTATCCTTGAGCAACTAATCCAGCTTTATTTCTAATTATTATCCCATTTTTAAAAATCCAACGTGTGCCAATAACCTTTTTGTGATCACGACGAGGAACAAGATACCAAACATCATGAATGACAAATCGAAGAAGTTCTTCCTGCATAGCAAAAATCCAGTGAGAGTCATTCAATGCCTCATTTACATTCTTTTGTTCCACAAGGGAAACAAAACATGCATAATGTGCATAATTTCTTAGTTGGGATCTTGTACGCACTGGCTCACTAGGGTTACCAACTACGTTATTTATGGGATGATCTTTAGAAACCCAGTTAGGTACTTCAAATATCTCAATTGGTAATGAATTATCTATTTTAGAAGAGTCATTTTCTAAAATGTTTGTAGATTCTTCCTCAATAGTTGATTCACCAGTCTTATTCTCTACAGTAGTGTCACTTACAATTACATTTATGGATTCCATCAAGGTTTTAGTGCGAAGGTTATATACTCGATAGGCTCTACTGTTAGGCGAGTATCCTAGAAATATAGCTTTATCTCCCCTACTCTCAAATTTGGACAAGTGTTCCCTATCTTTGCATACATAACAAGTACTGCCAAAAGTTCTAAGGTACTTAAGATAAGGCTTTTTATTGTACCAAAGTTCGTAAGGAGTTTGTTTGGAATTCTTTCTAAGATAGACCCTATTTATGATGTGACATGCAGTACGAATAGATTCTACCCAAAAGTATTTAGGTAAATTCTTGGCATGTAACATAACTCATGCCATCTCTTGAAGAGTACGATTCTTTCTCTTGGCAATTCCATTTTGTTGAGGAGTCTTAGGAGCACTAAACTCATGTTTGTAACCATTATAGTCACAATATTCTATAATACCGGTGTCTTTGAATTCACCACCTCTATCACTACGGATTCTACTTACTTGCATGTCCTTTTCATTTTTAATCCGAAGAAGAATTTTTAGGATGGTCTGAAAAGTGTCGGACTTTTGTTTTAAAAAGGCTACCCAAGTAAATCTGGTGAAGTCATCAACCATAACTAAAATATAACTGTGTCCACAGAGACTAACAGTTTGGGAGGGACCCATTAGGTCCATATGGATGAGCTCCAAAGGATTAGAGGTAAGAATATCATTAACTTTCTTATGAGGTTCCTTAACAATTTTACCTTCCTGACAAGGACCACAGACAATATTAGGAATGGGTTTAATTTTAGGAACTCCTCTAACTATTTCTTGAGAGGTCAGTCTACTAAGATTATCGTAATTTATATGACCCATTCTATTATGCCATATCTCGTTGTCATCAATTCTGGCAACATTATAGATTTCAGAATTGTTCATGATAGTATAGGAATGGTTAGGGGTTCTGAATCCTGTAATTATGCATTCACCTTTATCATTTTAAATTTTGCAATTGTTCTTTGAAAAGGTAACAGTATGATCTGAGTCACAAAATTGCGAAATGCTAAGTAGATTTGCCTTAAGACCTTTAACTAAAAGCACATTTTCAAGAACAGGAAGTCCATCTTCTTGGAGAGTTCCTTTGCCTATGATTTGAGATGAAACTCCATCACCAAAAATGACTTTACCACCAGCAAAGTTGGTTTTGTTTAAAAGTTTAGTTTCATCCCCAGTCATGTGCTTAGAACATCCAGAGTCTAAATACCAACCAGATGATGTGTGTTGAGATTTTAAAGCAGTAACAACTATGTTACACTTCATCTAAGGTAATAGATCATCTTTTCTAACCCAAATTGCTCTAGTTTTCATTTTGCGCTTATTAGCTCTCAATTGATAAAATTTGCGAGCATTGGATTTTTGCTAAAAAATGTTTTGCGCATGATTTTGAATTTTATGAAATACTTGAGCATTTAGTTTAGGAAAGTTCTTAGGAGTCCTTCTAGGAAATGTTATTTTAGGTTTGGTCTTTCTCTTTCTATAATTACAGTTTTTATCTGGTTGTCTATGAAGTATATAATTGTTGCGGATCCTCCTAGAATAGTTAAAGTTCTGATAGATATGAGGATTATAGACAGGTTTAACTAGTCTCCTAGCATAGGAACCATCAAAAGAATGACCGTATATGTCGCAGTAGGAGCAGTAGAGATTTCTCAAAATTGGGTCTCCTTAGGATAGTCTCTAAACAAAGGTTTTGAGGAATTTTGAGGTTGAACTCTATTCCTAGGTAGTACAGGTTTGAATGTAGATTCACTCTTTCTAATAAAGGGGAAAACGTATTTAGCCTTAGGTGAACTTTCACATTTAGAGCAACTTGATTCCCCAATGTTAAAATTTTGATGTTTTGAATCAAACTCAGTTTTAAGAGAATGAAAGTTTAGGCATGTTTCAATCGGCCTTTTGCCTCCTGACACAACTTGATAGGTTCAAAAGATTTTGTTTGTGTCTTCAAATTGGGGAAAAAACCTATTCCAGTTCGATCATCAGAATTGGTTTTTGATTCAACAACAAATTCATCAAAACAGTTTGAATTATTTTCAAATTTTGTAATTTTTTTGAAAACAGTTGCGGTCTTTTCTTTAGTTTGTTCCTATTCTAACAATGTCCCTTTGTACTTTTTCTCCAGAATTTCATTTGTTTCAGTCAAATTTCTGAGTTTTTCATCAAACATTTTAATTTCACTTTCATGAGTTAAACATTGGGTAGTATACTCTTCAGCATTCAATTTGACCATCAGGCTTAGATCTTCCAGTTTTTTTGGTGAGATCTTTCACAATTTTTTCTAGTCTAGTGATTTTCTTGAGAGTTTTAGAATAAAGTGTGTGAATGTCTAAGAGGTCTTCATTATCCGAGTCACTAAGTGTAATGTGTGAAGTGACCCTTAAGGATTCATTCTTTGAACTCACACACCCATTGACATCATCATTATCGTTTTCCCTTTGACTCACAGACCCAGAAGAAGAGATAGCAATATTCTCAGTAATCAAAGCATCTAAACCAGTAACAGCAATATTAGGAACATCAGAAATAGAGTTACTAGATTCTTCTTCACTAACAAGCATAGTCATATCATCATTATAGATAATCTTGGCAAAGAAAGACATGCAAGGGTAAAAAACATCAGTTGACTTAGGTTCCTCATTTTCAGAGTGACTTGAATCATCCCATGTTTTGCAAATGTTGGCTCTAGTGTGTTTGTTTTGAGTGTTCAAGTTAACTCTATAGTCTTGTGCAATGTGTCCCAGTTTACCACATCTATAACATTCAGTCTTCTTAAGGTCTCTATTAGGTCTAATGTGAGAGTCCTTGTGATTTTTTTCATTTCTTTTCTTATGAGGTCTGTGATTAGAGGGAGTTGGATAATTTGACTTGCCTTGTTTATTTGCCATTTTGTTTCTAAACTTGATGATTTTCTTAAACTGTTTTGACATTAAGGCAATCTGATTGTCCAAACTCTCTATATCGCATTCCTCATCAGAGTCATCACTGGAAGTATTAAACTCAGGCTTAATCAATTTAGAAGAAAAGCTTAGATTGGAACTAATCTGTTTTCTATGGGACTGGGTCAGTTGTTTCTTAAATTCCAGTTCCATTTCCACAGTTCTTAATTTACTACTGAGTAGTTCAGGAGTGAGATTAATATCACACACTTCCTCAATATCATATCTTTTGTTATCAAATTTCTGTGGTAATGATCTTAGAATTTTAAATACAATTTCTTGTCTATCATAAGTTATCCCATTAGCATGGAGTTTGGTCACAATATCAGTCAGGTTCATATAGAAGTCATCAAATGACTTAGTCTCAGACATAATTAGGGAATTATACTATTGAATGAGCATTTGAGTTTTAGCAGCCTTAACTCTAGTGTCACCTTCATGAGCAGTAACTAAAGTGTCTCAAGCTTCCTTAGAAGTGGTACAGGATGAGATTGCTTTGAACTCATGTTCATTTATAGACATAAATATGGAATTCTTTCCTTAGTTATTATTTCGAGAAACTTGTTTCTCTTCTTGAGTGAACTCACTTAATGCTTTCTTATCCCTCTCATTACTTCCTTCAGTGGCTGGTTTTGTAGGAAAAGTGTAACCATTTTCAAGAATGTCCCAGACATCATCTCCCAGATTTCCTTGAATGAAAGTAATCATTCTTACTTTCCAGTAAGAAAAATTGGTTCCATCAAAGATAGGAGGTCTGGTCAACTTTCCAAATCTTTCATTTTTCTCGTCCATATTTGATTTTCAGAAAAAAAATTCAGAAACACACGATCTCTTTAAAAGCAGTTTACCAAGCTCTGATACCAATTGAAAATATTTTTACTAAAGTCGTTTATTAAAAATAAACTATTTAAGTAACTCCGAGCTATTTTTTGAGGAAACTCTTTTCTTAAAAACCAAAATTATTTGAACACAAGATGTGTTTAACAAAATAGTATGTACGAGATCTAATCAAGATTTGACTACCAGGTTTATAAAACAGTTTAAACAAACTTTAAACTCAGCACAAACAAGAATGAGATGAGGAGATGTAGAAAGATTAAGTTCACGATTTTTAACGTGGTAAAACCTCACCAATTGAGGAAACATCCACGACTCCCTCTACGGAGTAAAATGAAAAAAATCCACTAAAACAAATTTATGAGTTACAAACTATTTAACTAACATGCATACAACTCAGACCTATATAAGTTTAGGAATGTAACCTCTGGTGTCCTTATAACTTCTCTGAAGTTCTGATTGTAGATGTTGTTCTCCCAGTTTGTTAACTTCTTATTTGTTCCAGCACTTTACGTCGATTTTTATTCACAAGATCTTATTACCAACACTTTTTGTGTTGTAGTGTGAAAGTGTTTGTGGAGGAGCTCTCTAACACATGCATGCATACACTCACACTTATTAAGTACAAACAATATTAGCAAATTACATATAAGGCTATATGCAGTGATTTTTCTTTTTCAATCTTCTCACAAACATTGAACCCTTTTTGACCTTTAAATCAATCCCAGAATCCACGGATATCTTGCTTAGAAGACAGTCAAGATCTTAATCAATCTTAGATTTTTGAAAACATTTTCGAGATTGAAAACCTCCAAGTGTGATTCCAAACTAGGTTAAAGGTTTATTTTAAGAGAACTAGAAACAGAAAACATTTATTGTTGATTTAGAGATAAAAACAATTTTCAGAAAAGAATCAACAATATATTTCTTAAGATGAGAAATAAACTATGTAAATCTAAGTGTGATTTAACATGCAGAACATAAATCAGAAATTTCTATGAAGAAGAAACTAGATCTAAGTAAACAGTTTAAGTTGGAAACAAGATCTAACGAACAAGAGGTTACAGCAACACAAATATCTCTCAAAAACTCAAGAACACTCAGGGTAGTGTTTTGGATATGTAGGAGTTTTTGTGGAGTGTTTGGTTTGAAAGAGGATTGAGGAACAGGGGTTAGGGTTAGGGTTTCTAACTCTCTCTCTCTTTCTTTCTGGTTTCCCTCTTCTCTCTCTCTTCTTTCTACTCTCTCTTTTTTATTCTTAGGAATGAATTGGCCAAAAGTCTTGGATGACTGAGAGGAGGATCCTTTTTATAGGACAAAGAGAAGGATCGAGAAGCACGTTCAAAAACAAGGGTCAGGATTGAGTCAAGCTGGATTGACTTAAATCCAAGGGCTCACAGAACGCGGTGGTTAAAAAACATCTGATTGGTTCAAAAGGGATACACAGGGATTACCAAAGAAAACATGCAGGACGTTGATAAGGTTTGATCCAACGGTTGTAAGCATACACGATTGTATACTCAGTGAAGAAACACAAATCCCACCAATCAGCAAGCAACATGTGTTAACCAATAACACGATATAAAACACGCGTCATAAATTAATTACAACCAAACCCTGAAGTCTCTGCCGCTTTTAATTTCTACCTAAACCAACTTTGAGCCAATAAACCCATTAATCAATAATTAGCGATTGAACCCACAAACTTCTAAAATCAAGTTTTAATTAATGAAACCTTTATTAAAAAATGTTTATAAAATCCCAAAAAAATACTTAAAAAACAAATTAAGGGATTTAAACATACTCAACACATGTACACACATAAATATGCAATAACACATGTATATGATGCATTCTACTACGTGTGGGTGTTGGTAATTAGATCTAGATCACAACAAGATATATGAATGAAATAGCAAACCAATCTCTGAGGTTCTTTGGTTTCTAGGATGGA
Organism: Sambucus nigra; assembly: GCA_949130495.1. NCBI lineage: Eukaryota > Viridiplantae > Streptophyta > Magnoliopsida > Dipsacales > Adoxaceae > Sambucus > Sambucus nigra. The sequence continues at coordinate 57,517,534 of OX422213.1, forward strand.
CATAATTTTGTCAAAATTTCCAAACTAGATGAGCACTTATACAATATAGACTCAAGTGAGTCAAGAGTATAAGGGCCTCAGATTATTATTAAACTAGGAGTCGTAGTGTTATGTTCGGGAGAATTTAGAGGCTCCGTTGAGCTATGTTAATCTTGGTGGTTTATAATAACACCATGAAAGTGTGTTAGGAGAATGAATTGAAAGTTTATTCATTCCTTTGAGGTTTCAAAATAAAACCCTAAAATGTTTGGAGATAATTAAGAGTTTATTTACTCCTTTGAGGTTGTAGTAAAGATATAAGTTATCGTGTGGCTCCAGATTTAAATGAGTTAAATTATCTGCAAAATGTAAATGATACTGGTTTCAGATAAAATGAAACATACATATGGCAATGGTAATGATGATGGTAAATGATAATTTACTTAATCATGAATATGGTAAATGATAATTTACTTGATTTTTTTAAAATGGTAAATAAAATGGTTTATACACACCCTCTCTAAATGACATCATAAGGGAAGTTCGCACGTGAGGTGAAGCCCCCTGGGTAATGAATGCAGGGTGGATATAGTCTAAGGCAATGTGAGCATTTGTGTTGTATATTTTTTGCGATGGGTAGGTAATTCCGGGTGTAGTTATGACTACCCCTCTGGCACAGGGCCGCTTCCCGACGTTTTGCGTTATAGGTGCCCAGGTTGTCTTAATGATAGGCCCTGGAAGATGATGGTCATTTAGGGGCGTGCACAGTGGGGAAACCCGGACGGACGGTCTTAGAATCGTCATATGTATATAAATATAACTATTCATAATCAAGTGGGACTTAATGGATTATATATGCCATAAAGTGCATAATGAAGTGCCACAAAGAGCACATTGAAATGCCACAAAGAGCATTTGAAAATGACTATTTTCCGGATAAGGAAAGGACTTTTACAAAATGTAAAAGTGAGATAAAAATGCCATAAAGAGCATAAGATTGTGATTATATATATATATATTTCCTATTAAGGAAAAGATATATGAGATAATTGGTGCATATGATGAAAGTTTTAAATTAATGTTATTCATTTTATTTTCTTGGTTAAGCTTATGTTTTAAATCGTGTAGGTAGATTCTTATGTCTCTTTCATCATGATTTATCATTCATAACTGTCATACTTTTTATTCATCTGGTGATCATATAGAACTGGGCCCTGACCCGTTTATATTTCTTATTTTGCATGCATCTTGTATCCGCTCAGGTACTCCACCTCAAGGATGCCTGATCTGAGTTCCTATCCCGGTGTCTTTGGCGAGCCGTGATGCTTTGCGTGTATTACGGGACATTTTGAAATAGACACCGTCATTTATGCACTCTAATCAGAATCGGGTTCTTTTTACTCGGGCGAGAGGCCCAAGCTTTTGTAATTGATTAATGTAATGTATTATGTAAATTATTGAACTTGTTCAATATTGTTGTATGAGACTGTTGACCGACAGCATATTCGATCCTTTATTGTTTATTCGAGGTGTATGCAATACTATATATTCTTGGGTTTCCACTTTCTTTTTAAGTTGGGTTGTTTAAATTCTTTTCTTTAACTTTAAAACTAAAAAAAATATTTTGGAAACCCATTTTTCTGAAATAAGGAATGGTTATCCCGTATACTTCTTATTTTGTTGTGATGCTGAGAATGATTCCATCCATGATTCCGTTATTTTAGAGTATCGGGATGGCCACCCCCTATTTTAGATGGCAGGTTGTCATAGATCGTATCAGAGCATCCGGTTCTAGAGTCCTTAGTAATCTGTGTGAACGCTTTACATCTTCAGCGTTGCTTTTGATTTGACATAGAGCCTTAGGATTAAGATCGTTGATTTCTCTTGTGAGATTTTGTTCTTCTGCCATGAGGTAGAACCTATAGAATCTTTTGCGCATTCGGGTGAGATTAGTAGGTCGATTGAAGAAGGGTTCCCAGGAAGGTTGCGGTGAAGATGTCATTAGATGGAATTATTTGGAACTGTAAGTTGTGGTCGGGGATGAGGACCGCTTTGGAGGTCTCTCCCTTTTTGTAGCAATTTCTTGTCTTACTACTACGACTACTAATTACGGTGGATGTAGTTTTCCCAAGTACCGCTAGAAGTAGAAAGTGGTACTAAGCTTGGGATTCCAAGCGACGTTATATTGAAGTTGAATAGATCCCATGATAAGGGCCATGACCGGGCGGAAAAAGTGTGTTCGTGTGAGGACACAATCGTTGTGTGTTTCGCCGCGGCGATACAAAAACCTAATATACTACTACACTTGCGAGGCAAGTAAAGCGGTAAGTCGGGTATCGTAAGAAATCCACAGGGAGTGATTTAATTTTAGATTTTAATTGTTTAATTACTTCTAGAATAAAAGTGTAAAATAAATAAATGAAAAGGTGATGGTTGGGAATTGTGACAAAAGAAAAAGAATAAGTTACGCTACGCAAAAGTAAAGCGAGGATCGGGATCGCATACACACATTCACGGGCTAAACAACTACTAATTAGAATTTCGATTCGAAAACATTTAATCGATCATTTTCAATTAAGCATAAACATCAGGCAATAAGGAATTTAAGCCAAAGTTGCGAGATTAAACATTTAATCAAAAATGGTCACACGCGGATTAAATTCGGATTATCGCTATAAACACTAAAGTTGTGTGACAAATAAAGTTAAACGCATAATAATCCATCTTTAATACACGCGGTTTCAATTAAATGCAATTTCACACGAAAACCTAACTTTCGAGGTTCTAAACCCATTATGGCGGAACACAATCCCGAACCTATTTATCTACGAACAAATCATGGAAATAAACTAATTTACACTAATATTACACTATAAAAGAAGTAAATAACAATAAATAAATTTATCTAGGCAAGAAAGTAAAGAAAGCAAGTAAATGAAAGCATGGAAATTAAGGAAAACAACTAAATTAATGTAACTAAAACTAATGTACAACTTACAAAACAAAGAGTACAAGAGAGGAGTAGGGAACATCTCCCAAGTTTGCAAACCCTAAAATCTAAGACAAAATGAAGATATCAAGATCCTCTCTTCAAAATGAAGAGATAAGGGTTAAATACAAAATATCCCATGGTAAAATTGTAAATAAAAAGGAAAATTGTCAAATATCAGCAGGGCCGAATCGATTTGGCCTGGAGCTGAATCGATTTGGCCCCCCGATATTTGGCTACTGGTCCAAGCCGAATCGATTTGGAAATTTCTGAATCGATTTGGCTAGGGGGCCGAATCGATTTGGCCTAGAGCCGAATCGATTTGGCTTCCTGGTTTTGGTTTCTTTGGAATCCTCTTCCACTAAAAGTCTCGTAACTTCTTCGTTCGGACTCGAAATCGTGCACCGTTTGCGGCCACGCGAAGCTTTTTCAGAGGGCTACAACTTCCATGAAGACATTGGGATAATTTCCCAAATTGTGAATTGACTAAAATGCCCTTATGCGTGCGGATTTGTACGAAGCTTCACCGGAATGCATCCAACTTCATACTTAGCACCTGTAATCCCTACAAAATCCCAAATATACCTCAAATAGCATGTTATAATATAAAATGGAGGTTGTATGATTATCGACCATAAATATAGGAATTAAGGTACCCGACGCATACGTTAACGGGTGAAATACACAATATTTGCGTCGTATCTGGCCACCTGTTGAAGTAGGATGGAGGAAAATCCTTCACTCGTAGAGGTAGTGTTGGAATGGTGGGAACGTAGTAACCTTATTTAAGGGTGCTGGAAGTTTTGCCCATGGAGAAACCCGATAGATACTTCCTATCGTAAGTTTCTCTGGGATAATTGGAAGGAGGAGAAGGTAGATCCTCAAATGCTCACGCGAGGCTCGGTTAGAGGCCGACATGTGAATAAAGAGTTGTGCGATTAGGGAGATCATACACTAAAGAAAGGTAGGTATAAGGGGGAGACTTTCAATGGAATGATAGGCTCCAGAATAAGTGTTGTTAACACTTTTGAAGGAACACTATTTGTGAAACCCCATTGGTGGACATCCGCCTAGGGAGGGTTCATGATCCTGTTTGAGAAAATTATTGATCGTTTGATCAAATCGTAGCTTTTTCGGACATTGCGGGCGACGATATTGTGACACCTCGCCTAATTAAATACCGGGCGATCACTCCTTTATTAAATTAAAATCAAGGTGAACAGTTGGTTCATTCTTAGCATCACTGTCGTAAAAATACTTTTCCAAATTAAACACCCTAAATAATTAAGCTAAGTGTCAAAACCATTTAAAACCTTATTCTCATTTTATTAGATTCGGTTATAAAACTTTAAACCATTAACATCTAAAGAGTCACACAATAAGTAGAAGGATAAAATGAACATTCAAGAATTTACCCAACAATGATAAATCCCAATATTTAAAATACTAAGGAAAACTTCCTGACATTTACAATCCCGAAATAAAGATACAGAAATATAAAAGAATTACAATCTCTGGCAATACCAACTAAATAATGGAAAAGGACGACACATGCCCCTGCTGGATAAAGTTGAACTATGAGTAGAGTCAACAATGAGGTCATCTAAACAATGGCCTACAACTCCCACAAAAGCTACAGTGTGTTCCATCCAAAGAATCCTAAGTAAGATACCCCTGTGGCTGGGCACCTGTAATACATATATATATAGACACAAGAGAGAAGAAGTAACAGCAAACGGGTCACAGCCCGAATGGAGAACCGTTTTAAAAATAGTTTAGCAAGTATTTAAAATGCAACCGGCTAATGAAACAGTCATATTAGTAAGCGACACTCTCTTGAGAATTCTCACCTCTCATCTAGTGCGCACATCTATCGTACTAATGAGCCCCATCTATCTCTCTAATTTATTCCCCATAAGTTTTAACACATGGAATTAAGGTTATGATATTCACTTTAGCAAAGTCTAACTCTCCAAGATTTCTTACGTTATTTAGAATAATTTCGTATTATTGTAACGTTTCCGAATACTTATAATGAAGATGATTAAATTTCATACTTTCCTTAACTACTATTTTACTCAGTAGAAAGTTCTCATATAGTTACACGTATATATATTAATTACTCGTATAATATATATATACAAACAGCACCCCACATAAAATCTATGGTGCTAGATTTCCATATCTAAGTATATATATACCAATCACTCATAAATTATATATATACTAACGGCACCCCACATAAAATCTATGGTGCTAGCATACTCTGCTATCAAGTCCCCGTATCACACAAACTAAGGGAAATACTAGTTCGGAATCACTCTCGAACTGTATTAACACAAACACAAACAACATTGAGGCGAAGCATATATTCCAAGTCTCTAAGAGGTCAGTACATACCCTCACGCCTCTTAGGATCGTCTGAACTATCGATTCGATAGCCTGTACCAAGGATGTCTATCTTCTAGGGTACGAGTCAATATCCCCCATAAAGGTCACATCGAGATAAGACTGTCCCAGCGCGGTAACCTCAGGGATAGCAAGTAGCGCGGGTACGATTTTTACACAGAAATAATATATATGCACAATCACACCGTCATATATAAATATGTATTCACATCCAAATTATTAAATTAGGTACTCTCACGGCCCAAAATTATCATTATCCGTTATTACACGTTTTACTCAATTATATCTTATAACGGCCTCATTCTTCTTTATTCTCGTAATTAAGTCATTTTTAACTCACTTCTCGTCTCTCGAAGTATTTCCTTTATCTAAGTGCAATTTCAGTAGGCCCTCTCTTGCCTTCTAATCCAACTTAATAGATGTTTCGATTATTTAATCACCACACGTACGATTTCTTAAGTCTGAAAGTCTCCCCGTTTATCCTTTATTTTCGTTCGTATTAAAGCTCCACTTTATGGGATTTTCTCTTGACCCTACTGGTCCTCTTTATGTTCCATTATATTCTAGCAACCCAAATCAAGGTTTACTATGCATAAAATCGGATTAAGCTAACACGAGAAAAAATGAAGTTTTCCCAGGAGAGTTGATCGATCGATAAAAGGGGTCGATCGATCGAATCTTCGATCGATCGATGCTTTGGGCTCGATCGATCGATCAAGCAGTTATGCAGATTCTGCAGCCAACCCAGTTACGTGATTCTTACCCCAAACTCCTCCAAATCATCATGTTACAGTCCCAAACTCCCAATCAATTATACTATAAGTGTTGTATACCCATTTAAACAATTTCCTACGTAACACATGCGAATTTTCCTCAAGAATCATGGGTTAAAAAAGGTAAACTCTACATAATTCTTATGAACCCTAATCTTTACTTTAACTTAATCTCTTTCATTCTTTTTCCAGATTTTCTATCTCTAATATCAAGGAATTTCGTGGCTCATCCTCTATATGTGAAATGGGTTTCCAGAATTATGATCTCTAACATTATAACATGCAATTTGTGTCTCCAATTTATGCTTTTTCTTTAAGAATACTAATCTAATTAACCTAAGACTAATATAAAAGGATGAATTAACTTGATAAAAGCAAGATAGATACTTGCGTGGAAAATTTCAGTTCTGATTTGCGAACGATTTTGGTGTGGTTGTGTTCCCCGTCGCGCGATCTACGCGTTGGTGGTGACGGCGGTGAAATCGGAGGTGTTCTTGGCCTATAACTCCTTGGAGAGCTTCTCCCCTTCCTCTCCAATGGCCGTCATTAGGATTTCATTGTGTTAACCCTAAAATATGACACTTTCCATCTGATATAACCCTATAAAATTCGTAGGTTTAATTACCCATAATTGCGAAATGTCCAAAACGCCCTCCCGGGGTACTAATTAGGCCTAAAAACGCCCCGAGACCCAAACTAAACCCCCAGGCACACTTTTATGACTATCTCGACCCTTCCGGGCGCGTTGGTACACTCAAAATGATCATACGAATGACTTATAAAATATTCACTTTTATTAATCAACATTTAGTCCCGACACGACACAGGCGCGTCCCGACTTAAATTTCCATAATTGTCATTTTATTCACACGTGACAATATTATAAAAATGAATCTCATATATTACTATACTCATCCAGTAATATTCAACAAATATCAAATTTCCAATAATTACTAACTCTCGTCACGCTAGTAAATATTTAAAACAACATTCCGGATTAAAATTAAATTAATATATCTCAATTAAATTTAATTAATCCCATAATTTAAAATCTATAAAAATACGGGGTATTACATACTTCCCCCCTAATAACGGAATTTCGTCCCGAAATTCGGAGAATAAGGCCTATCAGGTAGCACAATTCTGGATATCCTTTTCCGTACACAAACTAACTACACATTACGGCTCAATCACTATAGCCCTTTTTTTCACAGCAACATTGCTTTACATTCTCATTGGAGACACTTCACATTGTGCTCCCAACCGACAACATTTGCATAGGTCACGCCTATACGTTATAAATTTCATTATATCACTATCATTTGGAGGCCGCATCTCACTACATGACAAATACTCGGATTTATTCATATACAAAACTCCCATTCTGAAAAAATTATACGAACATTTGATCACTCTTGCTCGCCTAAAACAGTCGTGGAATTCTACCACATTTATCGGATGTTCTCTCGACCGATCCAAAATTTTTGATTATCTACTCTCCTCTAAACATACGGAAGGAGAATAGTCGAGGTTCTTCCATATCAAAACCTTAATAAGTACCTCGTACGCGTCAAACAGGTACGAGTGCTTCTACAGAGCATTCTTGGAATCATCGTACCAAGATTCCAAAATCTCCTTCACGTGGCTCCACTAATCTTTAATCACCATGCGCTTATTCCCTGGCTAAGGGTGATACATCCTACTCAAAACGAAACCTTATCTCCGCTGGTTTCTGAAATCCCATATCAAAGGAGGGATTCACCAATCTCATCCTGATTCAGAAATTTATACTGCGCCGGACCATGCTCTGGCGGGACCTTCCTTTCAAAGGAAGTCTGGGTCATACTAGTTAATATTGTAAACTAGCCCAAAGGAATATCAATCACTTCCTTCTCAGCGGCTTAATTCACATGTTCGGGATGAACCCTTGATCTTGTTTTGACGATGGCAACCCATCCAAGAACTGTACCGACTTTACCGACCTCTTCCAAATTCAGGAATTGTCGATAAACACAAAATTCTTTGGTTGATTCTCCTCTTTCAACCAAACCTTACCTATGGGCGGTGCATGTAGAGACTACTCACTATGTCCTTCTAAACATCGATTTTTCCTTGAAATGTCTCACATTAAGTTAAAAGTAATACTCCCCTTCCTTCCTTGTAGTATGCCGAATGTTCCACCCGTGCTCTTCTCTCCACGAAGCGTACTTCTGGTTCTCTTATACTATACGAACATCATCACCCTTTATATGTGTGAGTCGCTCTCACACTTTCCTACTAACAACTCCGCTCCGAGTGTTCTTCATAATCATTTAATTTTGCTCCATTCAAGGAATACTCTTCTTAAATGACTTCCCACAGTCTTCCAATTCAAATTTGGGTGTTCTATTCTAATTACACACCTATGTATGGGTTATCTCCCCTCATGTGACGTTTAAGACACTATATCACTTCGACTTCGTTCTGTTAGCCCCACAAACACATTTTCCACACGTCCATTGCCACGCCCCTTCATCTCGAACGAGTTTTAACATTAGTTAACGAAGATGTCTACACCCTATAAACCGGGCATACTAGCGTAAGCATCACATATGCTCCATACTAATAAAGAAATTCTTTATTTTCTCTGGTGCTTGCAGCGTGATTACAACATTCTAATCACCCTAAAAATCAAAATTTTAAATCTTCCTTATCATCGTTCCACCCCTCAACTCGTGGGGTAACTTTCAATGCTTTCTTACCACACAACCGGCTCCAATGGCTTTAAATCAAAATTCAACTTCCAACTTACATACATATTTACTTGATCCTATTTCGACCAGGGTACCGAACTCATGGAATAGTGACCAAACGTCTCCCTATTTCCAACCTTACACTAAGTTTCATGCGTGGGATGTCTCACAAAGAGAAATCCAAACAAGGAACCCTCCCGATACACTACTGCCTAGTATTGTCGGTTATCGAGATCCGTTAGGTCCTCCTTCTATAGTATATACCCCTTTATTCCGTCCCTTGACAGAAAAGTTACAATTTCTCCCGTAATTATGCTTAACAAAGAACGTTTCACTAATTGCACTATTGTTCAGTATAGGTTGGTGGTAATAGCATTCCATAAGCCTCGAATACATAAAATCGTAATTCTCAAAATTCCTTTCCCTAATAATAGGGGTATAAATATTAACTCCTACATCTCTAAAGATAAATATAACAATGCACTCTTCCCATCACTAAGTCCGGAGTGCTAAACATAATACTGAGTCGAATCTTTTCGCCCAACGGTAAATCCAGATACATATGGAATTATACTGGAAAAGTCTATACATGCTTTGGCATCGAATATCTCGAGCCCACTATCTCCTCCGAAGTCTCTAGGATAGATAATATAAGTGCGTGTCCAACCTTCTCACAGGTAAAAACCTCGCCAAAACAAACATAAAACATGTTGCGCTAATGCAACCACTCCGATAGTCTTGCAATAAATGCCCAATATCATACTAACCATTTCTATAATGTTTTAACAAAGATAATATCATACTCGTGTATCACATCACTACAACGAGTAACCTCAATAAAATACGTAACACTGTTAATATACCCATTCATCCTCCGCGGATAGAACTAAAGAAAAAATCCCGCTACACTAGGGAAAAATATTCACTTTTTAATAACATTTAAAATGATATGCATTAAACTCGTCTCACATGCTAATCTAGCAAGTAACAAAATATAGTGACTCGCTAGTGTCACATAAACACGCCTCATCCTCTGAGGATACAACTTACACTTCTACCTTGTCAATCGTCTTGACTGCGCAAATGGTTTTCGGACGTAACACGTCTACTCAAACCAAACAAAATTACTTTAATCGTTGCATTTTAATAGGCACCGTATTCTTGTTCTTTTTCTCACTTTGGAACATATTATCGTGAGCGATCTCACTCTGCACAAAATACCTCAGTACATAATCCACTTATCACCTGTCCTACTAACCAGGTTAGGATTGTCCTTCTCTCGGACTTTAGTAGACTCGATTCCCGTTAGCCATCCCGATTGTTCCTTTATCTTTTTAGGCCATAAAGATCATGTTACTATATATAATAATACTTACTGAATTTACCATCACTTGGTAAGAATTCCATTATCCGAATCATTGAAATGGGTCCCCTGATGTGTATCCACATCCCTTTGTGGTGCTATACCACCACCGTTGCATTCAGTCTTATTCTCGACTAAATTCTTCGATTCCTTTAAACTTCCCACACAAGGAGCATTATCATCTTTATTGACAAAATACAACATTGTCAACCTCTAAATCAGCCGTCCATCAGAATTTCCTCCTCGAGTATTATAAATTTTTATTATGAGTTGGTCTCCCACTTGGAGTCGTTTCCTTCACTCGTGTCTCCATCTTCCGATGTAAAATTTGCTAACGATTAGGATTCCTATCCACAATCGGACTTATATCATGCCCTCCTGCGATGAGTTCAGAACCACGTTCGCTTCTCACCCTGAACAATTGAGGAAGGAACATACGGTCAACACTGTACCTAAAGTTCTCCTATAGGCATACCATTCCATTTCTATAATTTCCCACTGACAGTCTCTACACGTTTTTGTAATACGTTGGGTAAGTTTACCCTCGCACCTCATTTGACTATAACAGCATTTCAAAATCATTGTTTCAAAATCATTGTTGCACCTTAGTCGCCTTTCAAGTCTTGTCTTCTCGCGACATAATGGAGGTGACCTTGACTACGGTCATCATCCTCGGATATATTTTATAATCTCAACTGAGCCCTACCTCCTGATGTACGCTTAACGGTCCTCTTCTGACATCCGTCATCGCTCGGCATACGTACATGTCCGAACGAAATTAGAATTCAGTAATGTATACACATTATAACTGGAGAACGTAATCTCGTCAAAGGAATCGACAATCCTAAACATAGGGCTCTATAACAAACAAAGCAACGCTAAAAGCATAATAATCCATACAGATCCTGAGGACAGTAGAACCTGATGCTCTGATACCACCTGTGACACCCCGCCTAATTAAATACCGGGCGATCATTCCTTTTTTAAATTAAAATCAAGGTGAACAGTTGGTTCATTCTTAGCATCACTGTCGTAAAAATACTTTTCCAAATTAAACACCCTAAATAATTAAGCTAAGTGTCAAAACCATTTAAAACCTTATTCTCATTTTATTAGATCCGGTTATAAAACATTAAACCATTAACATCTAAAGAGTCACACAATAAGTAGAAGGATAAAATGAACATTCAAGAATTTACCCAACAATGATAAATCCCAATATTTAAAATACTAAGGAAAACTTCCTGACATTTACAATCCCGAAATAAAGATACTGAAATATAAAAGAATTACAATCTCTGACAATACCAACTAAATAATGGAAAAGGGCGACACATGCCCCTGCTGGATAAACTTGAACTATTAGTAGAGTCAACAATGAGGTCGTCTAAGCAATGGCCTGCAACTCCCACAAAAGCTACAGCGCATTCCATCCAAAGAATCCTGAGTAAGAGACCCCTGTGGCTGGGAACCTGTAATACATATATATATAGACACAAGAGAGAAGAAGTAACAGCAAATGGATTAGAGCCCGAATGGAGAACCGTTTTAAAAATAGTTTAGCAAGTATTTAAAATGCTACCGGCTAATGCAACAGTCATATTAGTAAGCGACACTCTCTTGAGAATTCTCACCTCTCATCTAATGCGCACATCTCTCATACTAATGAGCCCCATCTATCTCTCTAATTTATTCCCCATAAGTTTTAACACGTGGAATTAAGGTTATGATATTCACTTTAGCAAAGTCTAACTCTCCAAGATTTCTTACGTTACTTAGAATAATTTCGTATTATTGTAACGTTTCCGAATACTTATAATGAAGCTGATTAAATTTCATACTTTCCTTAACTACTATTTTACTCAGTAGAAAGTTCTCATATAGTTACACGGATATATATTAATTACTCGTATAATATATATATACAAACAGCACCGCACATAAAATCTATGGTGCTAGATTTTCATATCTAACTATATATATACCAATCACTCATAAATTATATATATACTAACGGAACCCCACATAAAATCTATGGTGCTAGCATACTCTGCTATCAAGTCCCCGTATCACATAAACTAAGGGAAATACTAGTTCGGAATCACTCTCGAACTGTATTAACACAAACACAAACAACATTGAGGCGAAGCATAGATTCCAAGTCTCTAAGAGGTCAGTACATACCCTTACGCCTCTTAGGACCGTCTGAACTATCGATTCGATAGCCTGTACCAAGGATGTCTATCTTCTAGGGTACGAGTCAATATCCCCCATAAAGGTCACATCGAGATAAGACTGTCCCAGCGCGGTAACCTCAGGGATAGCAAGTAGCGCGGGTACGATTTTTATGCAGAAATAATATATATGCACAATCACACCGTCATATATAAATATGTATTCACATCCAAATTATTAAATTAGGTACTCTCACGGCCCAAAATTATCATTATCCGTTATTACACGTTTTACTCAATTATATCGTATAACGGCCTCATTCTTCTTTATTCTCGTAATTAAGTCATTTTTAACTCACTTCTCGTCTCTTGAAGTATTTCCTTTATCTAAGTGCAATTTCAGTAGGCCCTCTCTTGCCTTCTAATCCAACTTAATAGATGTTCCGATTATTTAATCACCACACGTACGATTTCTTAAGTCTGAAAGTCTCCCCGTTTATCCTTTATTTCCCTTCGTATTAAAGCTCCACTTTATGGGATTTTCTCTTGACCCTACTGGTCCTCTTTATGTTCCATTATATTCTAGCAACCCAAATCAAGGTTTACTATGCATAAAATCGGATTAAGCTAACACGAGCAAAAATGCAGTTTTCCCAGGAGAGTCGATCGATCGATAAAAGCACTCTTCTATATAATAAAAATATTTAAAAATATTGAACGGTCCGATCAAGATGAAATTTTTTAGACAGCTTCCTCTCATCTTCAGCTAATTCTATGTAAAAACTCATCTAATTCCAACGGTCCGATCGTTCGGAATAAAATTTTTAGTGTCTGTATCTTATTAGAGTTCTATTAGAATAAAATTTTTCGGCTACTTGATAAAGTATGGCGCGGTATGGTGAGGCCTGGTGACTCCGGTTAATGTGTTGTTGAGAAATTTATTGATAAAATGCTATTGAGATTTGTATTATTTGATTTGAGTATTCGTAGTTGTATTGTTGTGCTTTGTTCATCGCTAACATCTTTGTTGAGCATATTCCTGTCGTATTGTGTACTTCCCTATCTTTTTCTTAGTTGGCAGGTGAGCAGGGATTTGAGTGCTATGGACCAATTGGGATGATTTTAGCGAGGATTACTTGGGAAGAATTTTTAATACAAGAGATGAGAAGACTTGTATTTATTTTGATGTATTGAGCATTGGATATTCATTTTAGTATCGAGATAGATAGTTGTTTTAATTCGAGGGACTTGGTATTTATTTGAAGAGATTTGAGATTTGTAGTTCTCTTTTATTGTTGTGGGATTTTTAGATGCTCTATACCTTGTTATTTCTGGATTTGATTAGTTTTATCGATAGTGGCGCTCCGCTCGCTCTCCCCGAACGGGCGGGGTGTTACAGATATGTGGAGGAGTACGCCCTGCTTTTTATGGTGAAATGATAAAACTATAGGAGGTGCCTATTACAATAGTGGTGGTCCGAGACTAGATATTTATGTCGATGGTTTGGTAAAGTTTCCACGAAGAAATGGGAGCTGTGTGGAAATGGAGTGTATATCTTACCACCCTAAAGGGAACGAAGGAATGGAGAAAATGGGAATTTCACGTACAAGAATTTGAATCATTTTCAACGGTATGGCGCCGTGAGTGGCCTTGTGTAGCCGGGTGCGTAATTTGCATACTCGTTGGATGGAGCCAGCGAATAATTGGTTCCTTGGACTTGTAGCGGTCCTGGAACAATTCCTTAATGATTGGGCTTTTGAGCCATATGCTTTGAAGAGCTATGGCTATGCGAGGAGAAGTTGAGTAGTGCCGAGGTTAAGCCATTTAGCGTTGGTGTGAGTACCCATGAGGTGTGATGTAACATGATTCAAGATGTAAAACTATTTACGCTGAGTAGTGTGGTTATCATCTTCCGCCGTAGGAAGTTAGAGTTGAGAGTTGTGAGGAACACCTTGTGCTATGATAGAGCGTAAAGAATGTAGACCGAGATTGATAGTGACGACCCTAGTCCAAGTCCATTTTGGGATGCCACAATATTGAGGGGTTGTGGAGGGTGATAGAATGATAGTTTAAAATAGTATACCCTTTATGCGTATAGGGTATGCCCGAAATTTTGAGGGCAGAATTCCCTTATTAGGGGGGGGGGGGGGGGGAGTATGTAACAACCCTCGCTTTTAGGAGGCTAATTTCATATTTGATGTACCGCATAAGGTAATGGTATAAAATGTTAGGACATGAGTAAATATTAATTGAATGAATTAAAAGTTAATATTTACTAGGTTGATGTATATTTATTGTATATGGTTTAAATGAAATTGGAACTAAAAATAATTTATAAAATTGCCGGATGCAATTTTAGAGGGTGTAGTTAGTCCCAGAATGTCCGAGACAGTCAAAATAAGTGTCATATTCTATTTTTGGGTTTCGGGCACTTTTACCTGGTTTTAACTTAAACGCGTATTGGGAGTCATTTTAATGTGGTATTAACCACTTAAGTTGAAGACTTTAGACTTAAGCCACAATTTTTAAGTCTTGACCCTTATTTCATTTCTTCATTTCTTGTCTTAAACATAGAGAGAAAATGAGAGAAAGAGAGAGGAAGAGAAAAATGGAGAAAGAAGAGAGAATTGGAGATTGAAAATTGGAATTGCTTCTACCCAAAAGAAATTTGAGATTTCAACTCTAAGGCAATTTTTATACTTGCTAATATGTGATTTAAGTTCAATAATTTGTGTGATATTTATGTATTTGCATTTGGGTATCAAAAATGGAAATTATGGTATTTAAACCTAGATTTTGGTTTTCATGATGATATTGTGGATTTTAATGGTTACAAACCATGTAGGACAGTCTTTGGGTAGATAAATGTTTTTGGTTGTTTAAAAATGGAAGGGATTTGAGTTTGGGAGAAGTTTAGGGTTCATAACCCTCAAAACAAAACTTGGAAAATTTGCAGGAGCTAATCGATTCGGCCAGGCCGAATCGATTCGCTAGAGGGGCAGTGTCCAGGTCTGAGTGGACCGAATCGATTTGGAAGTTATGCATAAGTCAGGTTTTCCCGAACGAATCGATTCGGATGGTCCGAATCGATTCGCTTTCCAATCGAATCGATTCCGCCAGGCCGAATCGATTCGAAAACGCTGCACTTTTGCATATTTTTCTTATATTAGTTCCAATTTATTTTCTTTAAGTCTAGGGCCTAGGAACCTTCTTGAATGAAGTAAACTAAGTGTCCTAGAGTTTTAATTGAGTTAATTAATTACTCTACACTAGGAATGGGTTATGTGGGGACTTTTTCGGGGGCATTATTTCTTCTAGTTGATTATTATTAAAGTAGGACTCGTAGTGTTATGTTCGGGAGAATTCAGAGGCTCCATTGAGCTATGTTAATCTTGATGGTTTATAATAACACCATGAAAGTTGTAACACCCCGCCCTCCCGGGAAGAGCGAATGGAGCGCTACTCATCGATAAAACTAAATCAATTCCATAATATAACAAGGTATAGAGAATCTAAATCCCATAATAGAAAAGAACCCACTAATCCCAAATCTCTTCAAATAAATACAACAATTCTCTCGAATTAAAACAACTATCTATCTCGATACTAAAATGAATCTCCAATGCTCTATACATCGAAATAATACAATCTTCTCATCTTGTATTAACAATCTTCCCAAAAGAATCCTCACTAAAAATCAAGCTCCATAGCGCCCCAAAATCCGCACTAACCCGCCACTAAAAGAAAAGATGGGGAAGTACACAATACGACAGGAAAGATGCTCAACATATATGTTACGATGAATAAAACGTCACAATACGAATACGAATATTCAAATCAAATGAAAATCTCAATAGCATTTTATCAATAAATTTCTCAACAACACATTAACCGGGTCACCAGGGCCCTCATCCCATCCGCATATGCTTTATCAAGTCATAGCCCTTGGAAGCAGGAATTTTGGTGGGTGCCCAACGTCCGTGCCATATTAAAATCTCATGACAACGTGCTAAACAACAACATGAATAATACCACATGAATCAAAATAATTCCAATAATTATTTTTCCAGATTTCAATGAATTTAACAATTCAAAATATGAGTTCAATTAACAAGAATTCGACGGAATAAACACTCGCGAGATTTAGGAGCATATTGTGTAAAACCCCATACCTTAAACCACCAAAAAGAACCAACATGAATCATCACATAATTTCATCCTCAAAATCTAAACACACCATCACGTTCCTCTTGCAAAAATAATCAAATCTCGTTCTAGCCCAAACTCGAGATAACACCAAATAAGCCTTCTAATCTAAGGTTGAAATCTTGAATAAGTTTGGAGCTATGATTTGTATATAAAAGGGAGTAATTTTGGAGAGGTCTTCTGGTTGAAAAGTTTGAGAAAAAGTGATTTAAAAAGCCAAGCCACGAATTTGTTGATATATAAAGGATTAAGAGTTTGATTAAGAAAAGAGTTCTAATCACATACAAACACTAAAACATTTATTTCGGACGATCAGACCGTTGGAATTGGACAAAATTTTACAGAGAATTAGACGAAGACGAGAGAAAGCAACATCCAAAATTTCAGCTGAATCAGATCATTCAATATTTTTTAATATTTTTTTTTGCTAGAGAGTTTTATGTTTTGAGGACTCTTAGAGAGTTTTATAGTTTGAGGACTCTTCTATATAATAAAAATTCAATTAAAACTCCATTTTAATTCCAATTCCGAAACCGTTTGAAATTCTAACCTTTAAAAATAATAACCAACTTATTTGAGCAATAAAAATAATTTATCTCAAAATTAATTTTCCCTCTTTATTTTGAAAATACCCCAAAAATTACGCGGGTTGTTACACTTCCCCACTAACAATGGAATTTCGCCCTAGAAATTCGCCGAATGCCTTACTCTAAAAAATCAGGCCAACAATCTCCAAAAATAATCTCGTCACCAAAAAATAATTTCCTCGCATCTAATCTATATTCATAAAACGAAACGATGATCTAAAGTTTCTATCTCCAAAAATACGTGCCACAAAAACGCAACAGACCGAAAACCCAAGACCCGAGGGTTGTCGTATACCTAAGCTCTGATACCATTCTGTAACACCCCGCCCACCCGGGGAGAGCGAATGGAGCGCTACTCATTGATAAAACTAAATCAATTCCACAATATAACAAGGTATAGAGCATCTAAATCCCATAATAAAAAAGAACCCACTAATCTCAAATCTCTTCAAATAAATACAACAATTCTCTCGAATTAAAACAACTATCTATCCCGATACTAAAATGAATCTCCAATTCTCTATACATAAAAAAAATACAATCTTCTCATCTTGTATTAATAATCTTCCCAAAAGAATCCTCAGTAAAAATCATTCTCCATAGCGCCCCAAAATCCGCACTAACCTGCCACTGAAAGAAAAGATGGGGAAGTACACAATACGGCAGGAAAGATGCTCAACAAATATGTTACGACCCCGACCCAAAATAGTATTAGGGAACGAGTGTCTTGACATGCCACCAAGGCAACAAATATTCCGATTTAATTGTTTCCTTGAATAAATGCAACGGATGTATTATCACATGGTTATGAATCGTAAAATACTGAAAGTAAAGGAATTACGTCATCAGAGCTTTCTAAAGGAAACTTCATATATATTAAAAGTAATAACGAGTTACAACTTAAGAGAAAATTTAAACCTTATTACAAGAGAGACACACATGCTCTAAATAAACGTTTCACAAAAAGACGTCTAAAAGCTAAATCTTCAAAATAGTCCATTTTCGTTCCGTCCGTGAGCCTAAATGTTTCCTGAAAAATGTTTATTTATACAACATCAGCTAAAAGACGAATGAGGTTCAATCTCCAGACATTCCAGGGTTTTCAGAAAATAGATACCTACTCAAGTCAAAAGAGAAGGCATATACATATATGGAGAGGAACTTGCAGTAAATAGATATAATTTTGAAATGATATTATATATATCACAATTGGATAGCTCAGAATAAGAAGAATGCAACAATTCAAATGTGATATCTTTTTCTTTCAATCATATCATTTTAATGGCCAAGTACACTCTAATACCGTATTCTTCTATCGTATTATACCCCGGTGGTTGAGGGTCAATCGAACTAGTTCGTCACAACGCCTTATTTAGGGCACACCAGCGATAACCCAACTGGGAAGGTCAGTCAGTAAAGAGGTCCCTTAGGCCGAATCATATTTTCAATATTCAATATCCTTTTCAATAATCATTTTAATCAGTATGTTTATATGGACAAATATAAACATATCACAAATGAATCAATCATCGGTATTACATGAATTTTGAGAATAGAAGCTGTTCACAAAATATATATAGTTTGCATAATATCATATAATCAAAACGCACAAGGAATGTCAGAGTACTCACCCAAAATGGAGGTCAAATTTACTGGTATTGAGTCTTCGATCACACGTTAATCTGATAAAGATTTAAGTACACGTTCTAAGGTACAGTTTATACTATACTTTAATAATAACTTCCTCTTTTAAAGGATTACTGAATCTCTATTTGTTAACTTTTAAAACTCATTGATCGTAATTGAAGAATTCAATTCATAGTCTTTCCTCATCAGTCGGTTCCCAGTAGAGATGGAGGGTCACAGGGGCACCACATAAATACCATCTCATCTAGACAGAACATTTCCGGATTCATTCCCAGTAGAGATGGAGGGTCACAGGGGCACCACTTAAATACCATCTCATCAGGATAGAACTTCACCGGGCCTGACTTTGGAATTACTTAAATCGGATTCCATAATAACGAGCAATTTCTTTAAAAAGAATTATTTTTAAAAGCGTATAATTTCAAACGAGTTTATAAAATTAACTTGGATTTGTTCTAAATTATAAGTTTTGATTAGTGAATTCTTTATTGTATTTTACCAGCATAACTACTAATTAAAGCTGTAAAACAATAAATTAAAACTATAAAGATGCATTATAACATTAAGATTACCTTAAGATGAATATCCCCAAGAACTTCTTCTTAAACTTTCTCACACTTTCTCTCACTATTTCTTTCTATAATTCTCAAGGAATTGGTGTGAGTTTCAAATGATCCCCCAAAGGCCCTATTTATAGTTTTCCAAAGATATCTCGGGGTTGACACATGTCCATGCTGACCAAGCTTTTAAAATGGGAGTCAGCGTTGACGTGTCGCGTAACGGAGGCGTCTTGTAGTCTTATTTCACCGGACTGCAACACATGTTTTAGCTTCTCCTCTAACGACGACACGTGTTTTGGCTTCTCCTCTAACGACGACACGTGTACGGTGGAGGTGTCAAAACCGAGCACGAGGTGTCGAGGATAGGTATTAAGGGTATAAGGGTCATTTCGGACCTGAAGGGCATTTTGGTAATTTCACACCATATATTTTTAAATATTTCTTTTAGGTCCCTGAAAATATTATATTTACAAAAAGGCCCCTTTTTATTTTTCATTTTAGTCCCTGAAACTTTCTTTATTAAAACCAAGTCCCTAAAGTTTCATAAAATTACATTTTCTACCCCAAAACTTATCACTTAGCTTAGGATGTGCCATAAAATCTCAATCTGACCCATTTTACCATTGATTCTTCAAATTTAAAAATGGGATTTGTCATATTAAGAACTCAGAATATCATATATGTAATAATATATCATTATTAGATAGTAAGTATGACGAAATTGACATAAGACAATTATATATTGGCATAAGAAAATAGGGTCATTACAAAATATGTTACGATGAATAAAACGTCACAATACGAATACGAATATTCAAATCAAATGAAAATCTCAATAGCATTTTATCAATAAATTTCTCAACAACACATTAACCGTGTCACCAGGCCTCACCCCATCCGCATATGCTTTATCAAGTCATAGCCCTTGGAAGCAGGAATTGTGGTGGGTGCTCAACGTCCGTGCCATATTAAAATCTCATGACAACGTGATCAACAACAACATGAATAATACCACATGAATCAAAATAATTCCAATAATTATTTTTCCAGATTTCAATGAATTTAACAATTCAAAATATGAGTTCAATTAACAAGAATTCGACGGAATAAACACTCGCGAGATTTAGGAGCATATTGTGTAAAACCCCATACCTTGAACCAACACAAAGAACCAACATGAATCATCACATAATTTCAGCCTCAAAATCTAAACACACCATCACATTCCTCTCGCAAAAATAATCAAATCTCGTTCTAGCCCAAACTCGAGATAACACCAAATAAGCCTTCTAATCTAAGGTTGAAATCTTGAATAAGTTTGGAGCTATGATTTGTATATAAAAGGGAGTAATTTTGGAGAGGTCTTCTGGTTGAAAAGTTTGATAAAAAGTGATTTGAAAATCCAAGCCACGAATTTGTTGATATATAAAGGATTAAGAGTTTGATTATGAAAAGGGTTCTAATCACATACAAACACTAAAACATTTATTCCGGACGATCGGACCGTTGGAATTGGATGAAATTTTACAGAGAATTAGACGAAGATGAGAGAAAGCAACATCCAATATTTCAGCTCAATCAGACCGTTCAATATTTTTTAATATTTTTTTTTGCTAGAGAGTTTTATGTTTTGAGGACTCTTAGAGAGTTTTATAATTTGAGGACTCTTCTATATAATAAAAATTCAATTAAAACTCCATTTTAATTCTAATTCCGAAACCGTTTGAAATTCTCACCTTTAAAAATAATAACCAACATATTTGAGCAATAAAATAATTTTATCTCAAAATTAATTTTTCCTCTTTATTTTGAAAATACCCCAAAAATTACGCGGGTTGTTACAAAAGTGTGTTAGGAGAATGAATTGAAAGTTTATTCATTCCTTTGAGGTATGATAGTATTGAGGTTTCAAAATAACACCCTAAAATTTTTGGAGATAATTAAGAGTTTATTTACTCCTTTGAGGTTGTAGTAACAATATAAGTTATCGTGTGGCTCCGAATTTAAATGAGTTAAATTATTTGCAAAATGTAAATGATACTGGTTTCGGATAAAATGAAACATACATATGGAAATGGTAATGATGATGGTAAATGATAATTTACTTAATCATGAATAAGGTAAATGATAATTTACTTGATTTTTTGAAAATGGTAAATAAAATGGTTTATACACACCCTCTCTAATTGACATCATAAAGGAAGTTCGCACGTGAGGTGAAGCCCCCTGGCTAATGAATGCAGGGTGGATATAGTCTTAGGCCATGTGAGCGTTTGTGTTGTATATTTTCTGCGATGGGTAGGTAATTCCGGTTGTGGTTATGACTACCCCGCAAACACATGGCCGCTTCCCGACGTTTTGCATTATAGGTGCCCAGGTTGTCTTAATGATAGGCCCTGGAAGATGACGGTCATTTAGGAGCATGCACAGTGGGGAAACCTGGATGGGCGGTCTTAGAATTGTTATATGTATATAATTATAACTGTTCATAATCAAGTGGGACTTGATGGATTATATATGCCATAAAGTGCATAATGAAGTGCCACAAAGAGCATTTGAAAATGACTATTTTCCGGATAAGGAAAGGATTTTTACAAAATGTAAAAGTGAGATAAAAATGCCATAAAGAGCATAAGATTGTGATTATATATATATATTTCCTGTTAAGGAAAAGATATATGGGATAATTGGTGGATATGATCAAAGTTTTAAATTAATGTTATTCATTTTATTTTCCTACTTAAGCTTATGTTTTAAATTGTGTAGTTAGATTCTTATGTCTCTTTCATCATGATTTATCATTCATAACTGTCATACTTTTTATTCATCTGGTGATCATATAGAACTGGGCCCTGACCCGTTTATATTTCTTATTTTGCATGCATTTTGTATCCGCTCAGGTACTCCGCCTCAAGGATGCCTGATCTGAGTTCCTATCCCGTTGTCTTTGGCGAGCCGTGATGCTTTGCGGGTATTACAGGACATTTTGAAATAGACACCGTCATTTATGCACTCTAGTCAGGATCGGGTTCTTTTTACTCGGGCGAGAGGCCCAAGCTTTTGTAATTGATTAATGTAATGTATTATGTAAATTATTGAACTTGTTCAATATTGTTGTATGAGACTGTTGATCGACAGCATATTCGGTCCTTTATTGTTTGTTCGAGGTGTATGTAATACTATATATTCTTGGGTTTCCACTTTCTTTTTAAGTTGGGTTGTTTAAATTCTTTTCTTTAACTTTAAAATTAAAAAAAAAATTTGCAACCCATTTTTCTTAAATAAGGAGTGGTTATCCCATATACTTCTTATTTTGTTACGATGTTGAGAATGATTCCATCCATGATTCCATTATTTTGGAGTATCGGGTTGGCCACCCCTTATTTTGGATGGCGGGTTGTCACAAAAATATACTTTTATTATAGGACTACCCCGTATTTAAAAAATAAAAATTACTCCCAACAATAGTGATAATTCATCTTGGACCTCGTATAAACATCATAATTTATGTAAAAATAATAATCCAACACAACAAAGTGTAAGCAATAGAATTAAACAGATCACTTTTTTATTGATAATAATCACTGGAAATTAGTAAAAGGTAATCATGGGAAGATTAACCATAGATCCATATATCAGTAAGATTATTTACAATTTGCCTAGCTATCTCAGTAACCTCCATTAGCACTCTCTACAGTTCCACATAACAATCTTTCGTCTTTGGTCTTCTGAGCTTCTGTTTCCTGGTTCTCCTATTCGCTTCTTCGCTAATCTTCTCAATGTACCCTTAAATGGGTGACGAGGCACGAATTGATTTGTTGGGAATGGAGCTAGAGTCAACGAAGATGCTGCATTCAAATGATCTGGCAGTTCTTGGATTGAAGAAATATCTAACATTAAATCAGCATATGAGAAACTGCAAACATTAAACACTAAAACATCACATGAAAAACCAAAAACATTAAATATTAATCAACATATGAAAATGATATAACCCCCATATAATATTTGTAATATCAATTAGATCTTCATGGAATCTGAATTTGAATTTGATTAAACTGAAATGGAATTCGAATTTGAATTCGAATTTGTTGTAGTAAAATTACTACAAAAATAATAACTAAAGAGCAAAGGTTGGTGGCATACCCTACGTGTTAAAAACTTTGATTAAACTGAATTCACCATTAAATGTCTGACTTGCAAACATTCTAGGAAAAAAAAGAGAGACAATATAAGTTCCACCAAAGACAGAAATCTAAAATTGAATCATACGACCATACAAATATGGAGAAGGTTTCATACCCCTAAGACTTTTGAAACTCAAAGAGATCCTGTCGGGATGATAATCACCCACCTAGATCACCTTTCAAACATTATTTTCAAAACATTGAAACCAAAGGAAAAAACATATAAGAGAATACCTTCGGAACATCTCAAAATATCTCACTCTTGTATGTCTGGAAAAAAATAGAGTGTCAATCAAACCAATAAGAATGTCTTAGATATCTTATAGATAAGCAAACCTTATGAGTTGAAATATACTTCTGCAACCATGATGGAACTTATGAAACCTTGTTGAAAGGTTGTAATGTATAACTATGGTAAAATGATAGCCAATTGAAAGCGATCTTGTGCTAGTTCTATAGATTTCATCTAGATCAGGTATTTCGTCCTTGCAGAGCACCACAAAATCCTCTACAAACATTGAATCCGTATAGCATACAACTGAATTAAGAGTGAGGTTAATATTAAGAATCTTTTTCTCTTTAAAAATTCCTAAAATATTATACCGGGGAACCACCCTCTTCCCCAATCTATACGCTAAAAACATGGGGTGAGAGGCCATGTATTAGGGCTCATACCCGACTTTCGTTATGAAAAAACTCAACCCCTTATAAATTTTATCTTCTGATAGACGCAAAAAAGACAAAATAAGAAAACATAACAGAGCCGGAGAGAATAAAAAAAGTGTGAACTTCACTCGAATATCTTTTTATCTGATGTACCAAAACTTTAGTGTGAGAATAGAATATTACAAATTTGATCTCCACTACGTTTATAATCATATACAAAAGATAAAAGTTGAAACAACGCAAAATTTTTATTGTCTGAGTAGAAACTATAATCAGATGATAAAAGGACCAGACTTTACTCCCATTATAAATGAAATGGTGACAAAGAGATACACTCCTCAATTTTGTACAGGAGCTAATTTTTCGTCAACTTAGCGCATGTCCCAATGTGTTCATCTGGTCAACACATCCATACAACTCGTAACCATAATTGATAACATGATTACATAGTTTTATAAGTAACTAATGAAGTCGAATCAGACATACCTCTTCCATTATAAAAATAGTTCACCAGAATTGTTTAGATTCACTCCTCAAGAAGTTACCAGTCGAAATGAAATAAAATGTTGATATTGAACTTCAAATTCATATATCCATGTTGTCAATCTCTCACAAAAATCAAAGCCTTAAATATGACTATAGGTTAATGAGTAAATTCAGCAGATGAGTTTAACTACTTTTAACAGATGAGTTTAAATTTTCCTGTAGCATCCCGAGAATAAAAAGGAGTAAAGATGAACCTTGGAATCAGAGTTTTTCAACGTGGAATTGGAGTTTTATCACCTGAAGCCAAAGTTCCACTACAAACCAGGTAATTCATACGAAATATAAGGATTTTTATGGAGTGATGGATGGATTTGCAAATAATGAAGTAGAAGATAAAGATATTAACTCGTCATAAGCTTCAACTAAAAGAATTGAAAAAAAAACGATAAACACGGGGAAGATATTAGGTTCAAGCTATGACAGAAAAGGGAATTAGCCTCTATATATTCACCAAATAACTCCACGGAGGCGTTGCACATGGGCCTGGTCATTGACATCTATGTTTAGACATAATAAGACCTATGCATCAAATACCAATGAAAATCCTATTTGCTTCCAAATAGGACCTCCAACCTTCTTTGTTGCCCATACCTCTTCTCACATAGGTTGACAGAGCAACCCCATTTATACCCTTTGGGGCATGAACTCTTTAAAACTTGCAGAAAAATGCCACTAAGATCAAAACGTGCTAATAAATAAAAATTTAAACATTAAACATGAAATAGCCTTATTTTGAACCCAAATGAAACCCATCTATGAAATAGCCTTATTTTTTAAAAAGATAGTAATAAAATACTCGTGCCCACACATCCACATATACTTTTTTTCAATGTTTTTAGTATAATATAAACCAATTTCATGCTACTTGACCTATTTTACAATTCAACCAAGTCACTATAAAAAAGGAAAATAAAAAAATAAACGGGATGAGATTTAATAATCGATAGAGATGGAAATATTAAGCATATTCTTGGAAGTAATAAAGAGACATATAAAGCCGCAACACTAATAGTGTAACTACAACAAAAGTCCTAGTGAGCATTCATGTAGAAAAAGTATAAATCAACGCACATAATGTTAGAAAAATTATAAATCAAGAAACTATATACAACACATAATATAAAACTCCACCAATTGAATCTCGCAAAGCAAAAGAAAGAAAAAACAATTTGTATTTATCACCATCTAGTGAAAATGTAGATAATGAATCTCCAAAGATAAGGAATTTTTAATAGCAAATATTATTTTTTCTTGGTTTACCACTTATGAAACTGAAGCCCACCACCACCTCTGTATATATTCTTATATAAGTGTTATTCCCTTCTAATAGCTCTTAAACCCAATCTGCGATGACTGCTTCACTTTTTCTGCACAAATTTTAATATATCGTCTTAGCTTAAAATGAATAATGACGTTATCAGTGAAATTAGAAATTGTCACAGAACGGTTCTACATCTTGGGATTGAACATATTAAAAAAATTATGGTACCCCCTTTTATTATTAGAAACCATACTTTCCTCAGAAAGCAAAAAAATGGAGTTAAATATTAGCTCCCATTCATAGAATATAAACAAAATAATCCTTATGCGCATAAACAATATGATCAAATTTGAAAAGTACTTTAACATACAATAATTAAGTAAATGAAAATATAAAATATAAATAAAGAGTATATTATTCATAAAGTATAACACATGACCGTCTGTTTTATACATTGAATCCAAAAAAAGGATCCACCGACCTTTCTTAATTTTACACACTGAATTGAAAAAAACTCCCATCCAAGCATGTGCATAACAACCATTATGATTCATACACAAATAAACAATGCTGATCATATCAAAATGAAACACCAACCCAACTTTTCTCCTCAGCACACCAAAGAAACCAGGGGCGAGAGAGAATGAAGAAAACTCCATCGAAGAAGAAATCGGACCCCATCCGAAAGTCTTTAAACCTAAAAAAATTAGCAGAAAAAACTCACCTATCATGTATTCTCATTCAAAAGAAGTTTGTAATAACCAACGTCCTTGTAAAAATAATGATCCTCATTTTTAGGAATTGGAAAATTCTTGATCTTGTTGAGGACAGCTCACGCCTAGGTCAAAGTGGTGGAAATGAAGATTTGTAGTATGTTATGCGATTACCAATTTTTGGAACTCTTGAGAAACTTTAGAACTGTTAAAGAACCATATACGTAGGCTTCGAAGGAATAAATATAGATATATTGCGTATTAATGTGGCATCTCAGACCAAACATATAACAATCCGACAAAGCTTGACCGTCTCCCTAAACTTTAGTGCTTGTCACCGTCTGCCTAAACCTTCCATCTCACAAGTGTTTGAACTTCACAAAAAATAGCAGACAGACATGTATAAGCACAAAAAGTAGCACACAAACTGATAATCTCCAAGCCTAGATGCACACAAACGAAATTTTATGGGGACTGTATACCTATCCCAAGTTCCTCCACCATATCTCTTGATTCCTCCCCTAGAGATTGAATCCAACAATGAAATTTGATGTTGTACAGACTTAATGATAGATGGACGCAAGATAGATGATGGTAGTTGGGGAACAATCCGACCTTCAATGAGGACGACTGCAAGGATAAAATCTATCATAGTTGATTTAGTGGATTAGTCTATATCAGTGAAGATCATTTGAATGGCAATGAGTGAAAATGATAAGGAGAAATATGTGACCAAGAAGAAACCTAGCATGGACCCCGAGTGTTAGTAACAATAATATGAGAAATAATAATATGACACAGCTGCATCAGATATGAGAAATACAATTAAATCAAAAGCAAACCTTGTCGTCACATTTACTCTCGTGCATATTGGAATTAGAATCCATCATAGATGAAGAGAGTTAAAGTTTGACGAATGTGATCAATAGCACTTCTTATTAGGATCCACATCTTCATTCCACGGATAGTCATGCTTCTTTAACTTTTTTACCTTTGCTGGCACAGTTAAATCTTTGCTCCTTAATTTTCATTTGTAGTGCAAGTGGTCTCTGCAAGCTTTGGATAAAATAACCCTTAATCAGAACATGCTCCATTTAATTTATAAAAATAGATGGGGAGAATCTTATATGAAAAGGACCACAAACAAATAATAAATGGACTTGAAATAAGAAGACATTATAGTTACGTTGGTGAGGTTAAATATTATAGCTTAATTTAAACGCATACAAAACAGTTGCAAGATATTAATTGAAGATTATCTGCAATTCATATACACAGTTATCCTTAGGTGAATTGAACACCAATGATTGGAGATTAATATCAAAATATAAGATATTAGTTGGAGAAAATATTGTAGGTGTTGCTTGTAACTCAACTGATCAACATTAAAATTTAAATCTCAGGAATTCCTCTGGTGGAGTTTCTGTTGAACCATCTTATGAATGTTCAAATAATTCAATGGAGCTCTCATAAAATTTGAGACATGAATGTGTTAGTTCTGAAAAACTTTCCTTAGGAAATGAAGTGCACATGGAGGGAATAAGCCTAATGGATGAAAATAAGAAGCTGCAGGATGTGACTGGGATATATTGATTTCTAATGATTCTGATCTGTTGGATATGAACTTACCTAATAATAAAGAACCCTAAAATCATCCCATTGAGAAACCACTGAATCCTGAAATGAGATTATTTACCAATAAATTACTAAACTAGGATAAAAAGAAGAAAAATATCCCTAATTTGAAACAAATCAACAAATCAGCGAAGATAAAAAAATTCCCCCAAGAAACACTTATTTAAAAAAAAATAAAGATCCAAAATTTAAAAGAAAAGAAAACTGATATGCAATTTTTTTGTAAATCATCAAATCATCTCTTTTTTCTGTAATTTTTTTGTTAATGATATATACTACATATAATCAATGTTTCTTTAACAATAACTTACAAAGGAAAAGGGGACAAATCTAAAATATAAAAATAAAGAATACCTTAGAGAGGCATGATGGGAGTTGTATTGGGGCTTCTCATTTGAAAAAAAAAAGGATTATGTGTATCTGCAAAAATTTTATGAATAATCTGCAAAAGTGATGTCGTAAATGCTACTTTGGAATAATGATGCTATATATAATCAATGTTTCTTTAGAAGAATGATGTCGTAAATGAACAATTTTATGAAGAATCTGCAAAAAAAAATAAAATAAACCATAAGTGAGATATATGAGAGAAGAGTGAGGGATAGAAATTTTTAAGATGTATATAAGAGATTATGTGTATCTCTCACCCTTTTGTGTCTCCAATATTAGAAATATATAAGAGATAGATATTGTGTGTATCCCGTGGCTTTATGATGCCATTTTGAGATGATAAAGTTGTAATACCCCGTATTTCTGAATATTTTATTTAATTAAATTGGATAATAAAATGAGAAAATACATCTTAATTTAAATTACGTAAGAGGAGTAATTTAATGGGATTTATTAAAAATTGTAATTTTGGAATATTAATCGAGAGATAGTTACCGATTTATATTGCCTCATTATATTTACTTAGTGCGAGTGGTAAATAGTTACTTAACGCGTGTAGACCGTGTTGGGGTGAGAACGAGTAATATTTTTAAGTGACTCAAATGATAATATAGAGGTCACGGATGAGTTCGGAAGGGTCAAATTAGTCAAAATCGTATACCCGGGGGTACTAGTTGAGTCCCAGGTAATTTTGGACTAAACCGAGACCATTCGGGGGCGTTTTAGTCGTTTAACGTGAGAGGGTATGGAGACCTACGAAATTGAGGGCTTTATATCAGCTGTATGATAGAAGGGTTAGGGTTAGAAAACCCATGAAAACACACCATAGCCATTACAGATAAGAGAGAAACCATTCTCAAGGCAAAAGGAAGAATTGGGAAGGATTCAAAGGAGATTTTCACTATCAACTTGTTGGGGAAGAAGGATTGAAGGACGAAGATCACCAATCATCAACAACAACCACGAAATCAGACCCTACTGATCATAAGGCAAGTTTTTTATGGAAAAAATTATAAAGTTATAATACCCATGTGTAGGGTTTTTGAATAGTTTTGTTTAAATCATTATCTTGATTGGAGAAAGATGATAGTTATACATGTTGGGATAGGAATCACATGTAGAATGATTTACCTTATGTACAGGATTAAGATTCGAATTAAACTTGATGATTTTTCGGATTAAAATCTGGATTTTGAATGATAATTTGGGAAGAACACCATAACTAGGGTTTCAAGGAATTTTGGGTTTAATTCACTATTTCTTTAAAGGAATTGGAGTTTGTGATGTATTTGTCACGTTAGAAATTGTCCTAGTATACGTGAAAACATATTAGGATCATTGGGTCGAAGTTTGGTGGACTATAATGGAGTTTGAAGATTTGTTAATGGAGGAAAAGATTAACGAAGAAGACGAACTGCGTCTGTCCCTGTTGGATCGATCGATCGATCTTAAACTATCGATCGATTGACTATGTCGATCGATCGAACCCAGCCGTCGATCAATCGACGCAAGCTGTTTCCCAAAATTTTTATGTTTAATTCTTCGTTGAGTTCGGGAATGAATGAGTATCCTAGGATTTACATTATACTTATATGGGAGTGAGAATAACACCAATAGGTATATTGTTGAGGTCCGATAAGGCCATTGGGTGTAGGGCTTGGATTACGGACCGAGGAGAATAATCCGATTTAGTAGAGTATCGGGGACTTCGAAAATTGAGTTACGGGGCAAAGTAAATTCAATTTAAGTAATAGACCAGTAGGGTAAGCAATGACTACTGAAATTATATGTAAGGGGTAACTAGGAACCTTAGAGTTATGTGAATACTCAAATAAATGCGTTTAATGAGATAAATTGTAAAGCGAATATTGTACGACAAATATATGAGATTAAAATATTATGTACGTATATAATTAATAGGTCGGGCGTGTACCTACTGAATTATGTGATCTTTTAGGTCAAGAGGTTGATACCTAAATTAATTATGTTAGGTTCGATGAGACATTCCGAACTAACATAAAGTTATTATATGTTTGGGGTCGATGAGAAATGTCGAACCAAACCTTGAACTGGTGTCGCGATGGAAGAGTCCCGAACCAGAATATGTGTATATATTTATATTTTGATACCTAAATTAATTATGTTAGGGTCGATGAGACATTCCGAACTAACATAAAGTTATTATATGTTTGGGGTCGATGAGAAATGCCGAACATAACCTTGAACTGGTGTTGCGATGGAAGTGTCCCGAACCAGAATATGTGTATATATATATATTTTGAAAATAGTTGGGGTCTATGGATAATTCCGAACCAACTCTCACTTGGGGTCGATGAATCATTCCGAACCACGAGATCTTTATTTGTGTATATAAATAATTGGGGTCGATGTATCATTCTGAACCAATTCTTACCTTGGGGTCGATGAATCATTCCGAACCAAGAGTCCTTTACGTGTATAAAAAGGGCAAAATAGCAATGACTGATGCTTAGTATATATATTGTGTCTGAAATATATACTTGATGATATTCTACTTCTGTGTATTAGTAGATTGATATATATTATGTATATAAAGATACATACTGAACTGGTAAGTTAAGTAATGAAACTTAATTACGAAATGCACCTTGAGATAGAGAAAATCTATTTAGTAATTCAAGTAGTGAAACTTAATTACACAAGTGGGAAGTCAACAATTGTGAGAATTGTAGTAATTTTAGTAGTGAAACTAAATGAGAAGTATTGAAAAATAACATAGATGAAATGTTACCTGAGAATTAATTAACATACGCGAGATGTTCGTGAAACAGTTGTACCATATGGGCGGTAATGGAACTTAAGTATAGATAAATTCAGATGATTACTTAGTCCTAGATAGCTTGGAAGATATGGATAGGTAGGTTAAGTGTAGAACGTTAGGTGTGCACAAGAGATGAGGGGTGAGTAAACTCAAGAGAGTGTACGAGAACCTAACATGTGTAATCAATAACCGCATTTTATATTGTAATAAATGCTTGCTAAATATTTTCAAAATGTTTTGAGTACTAACTCTTGCTATAAAATATTTTCAAAACCTTTTAGGTGTCCAGCCACAGGGACGCCATGTATGATGATTTCATTCCAGAGACTCGGAGCTGTAGCATAGTGGATGCTTACAGGATTTTGACTAGACGATATCTCTCATTCAGATCTAGTACAGGATCTCACACTATTCTATGTATGGACTTGTGGTCCGGTATCAGTCTCAGATGTTTAGTTTCAGATTAGTGGTTTGTTCTTGTTCTGTGGTTGTTTGGTATTTTAAGCCAATGGTTTATTCGATATTACTCTTATTCTTTTGTACCTTTACTTTGTTGATTGGGTTATGGTACATGATTATTTTTACTTGGTTCCGCATGTTTGATTTATCTGTTTTAAGAAAGATAAAATTTGGCACCGGTCTAATTTTACTTAGGGGATTAGTAATTAAAAAGTTTTTGACAGTGATGCTAAGAATGAACCATTTGAGAAACCTGTTTTAATTTAATAAAGGCCTAATCACCTGATGTTTAATTAGGTGGGGTGTCAAAGATGGTATCAAAGCATCAGGTTCTAGTGTCCATAGGATCTGTACGGCTTACTATGCTTTCAGCGTATCATTTGATTGATATAGAGCCCTATCTTACGATTATTGTACTCCTCTACGTACGTAGTTTACGTTCTCCTGCTATTTAGTAGATGTAGTGTTATATATACGAGTTTGATTGGGCACGGTATGTCGAATATGGTGGTAGGACCAGCATTGGAGTTAGAAGGACTGCAGGAGGGAGGATCTCGGCATAATGCATGGGGTGTTCGAAGATGGTAATCATAGGAGAGATGACCGCTGTCGAGGTCACTCCTAGCGTGTAATGGAAGTAAATGCTACAAGGGTTGTTGAGGCATAGCAGGCATTTTCCAAGTGTCACGATGGCAAGAGGGAGGCTAGTCTAGACCGCCCAATGCAGTGATAGTGGGAGTAGGTCTGAAGAAATTTTGATGAGAACGAGCCGTAAAAATGTGATAAAACGGCGTCTGTGCATGTTAACCAATGGAAGTAGTATGTCCAGAGGTTTTGGCATTTAGGATGGAGTAGAAATACTCAGAAGTGAAAATTTGAGTAAATTTTTTAGGCAACGTGGCGGGGATACCAGTCACCACATCTGGACCGAGGGTCCATATACAAATAGAGGAACCTTACATATAGTTTAACCGCAAAGTTCTCCAATGATGATTCAGAAGCGGAGGGAATGGTAATATCTAAACCCCTCACGTGAAAGCCTGGTAGAGGCCAATCGTGAGAGAGAAATTTATCCATTAAAGTGAACTTGTACCGAGGTGATAGGTATAAGGGAAAAAGAGCCCTTGAGAGAATGGACTCTTGAGTTGTAATTCGCAATTTTTGATAAAACTCTTCTTGAACGACTTATGTATATGAAGACAGTAGGGTACTTCTTACAAGGTTGAGGTAAATGCTCCTAGGGGGCGAAGTTAGGAGAGTTTAAAGATTTAGTCAAAGAGTAAGACTGAATGTAATGGGGCTGGTGCAAGCCATAAGTGGAAACCCACTAGAGGATTTAATGATTAGATTCTAAGTCGGGACTGTTAAGCCCCATAGTGTGTTCCTCTTGGTCAGCAAAAATAAGGGAACCAGGATAATAGTGCTCAGAATCGAGGCTACCAAGTCCGAGAGGAGGGATACCCCAAACCGGTCAGTGTGGCCTGGAGTAAGGGGATTTTTATAAAGATGTCTAGTGTGGGTTGTAGGGCCACGCATTTTATTTTAGCTTGAAGTTATTTGAGGAAATAATAACTCTGATAAGTTTTGCATTCCAGAGAGGAAAAGCGTGTTATGTCCGAAAACCATCTGAACCACCAGAGCTGTGGACAATGAAGTATATGGATCTTAGCCTCGAGTGAATGGGGTATATGACGATGCCTCACCTGAAAAAAGGGTCGAGTTGTCATTATTCATCAATAGGTGAGGGACTTCAGGGATTATGAACGTCTCATCGTAATTGATTCCGGTGTGTAGGAACCTAAATGATGTGAGTCAATGTATGTCGTATGACTGCTGAGCGGAGAGATCGAGCTCGCTGTTGTAATGAGTGCTAAGGACTTAGTGATAGTTTAAGCGCAGTGCCACTTGACCCCTTTAAAAATATTGGGGTATGGTTGCACATATTGTCGAGGAATGAAATTTGAGTATCTTGAGTATGTGTTGTTCCGACAATGCTCAGTAAGAATACATGGGGAGAAGTCCCTTGTGTAAGTTCGATTGCGAAGGGGAATACGACTGAATTTCTATGCACGACAGGAGAGGAGACATTGTTAGATGCTAGGGCATCAGTGGAGCCGGTAGTGTTGTGGAGAAACACTGAAGGGCTTACCTCACCATGAAGGGATAAGTGGGACTTTGTGGGCAAGGATTTGATTTTTGGTCAATAGGGTGTGGAGAATACCCACAAGATTGTAGTCACGTCGTGTAGACTAGGCTGGAGTTGAAGAAAAACATGTTATGGGTGCGACATTTGCAATGTTTTTTGCGAATGTGCACGGAGAAAAGGGTGTATGGGCGCCCTAGTCAATTGGATTCCTTAGACATCCGAGACAGAGGGATGCGGAAAAAATAAAATAAAATAAAATAAATAATTTTTTTTGTACGACGGTGGGGAAATTAGGAAACAAGTCGTATCGATGAAATGGGTTGAACGTCATGGGAGATAGACGATGATCCAAGATTATATGTGCTGAGAGATCCAGCACACCCTATGGGATGAAAGTCGGTGGGAAACCGTTTAAAAGTTATCTCTTGAATTG
The DNA here is from genome assembly GCA_949130495.1 of Sambucus nigra. NCBI lineage: Eukaryota > Viridiplantae > Streptophyta > Magnoliopsida > Dipsacales > Adoxaceae > Sambucus > Sambucus nigra. Next base: position 57,552,189 of record OX422213.1, read on the forward strand.
GGAGACCTAACTGATGTGAAGAAGTGATACAAGGTGTTACTCAACTGAATGTTGAGAGTGACTTACGCATTACTAAAATGTTGATAAGTGGGAAGCAATGTTGAGGAGAGACATAATGAGATTGTCTCCAGACACACCTCTAGTTAATAAAGCGAGATAGACTCGAAATGAGCAACCGGAATGTGGTAGTGAACCTACATTTCCAATGATGGAATGAGGAGACAAACTTATAAATTATTGATGGGTTGTGAACATCATAATTAAACCAACATTTCGTTGGGGTAGCGAAATGGGGTGACCGGGATGGATTAGTATGTAGTTGAAAAGGGAGAGTGCACGGTGCCGCTCTACATGATTGTAAATCAGGAGAAAATCCTAAAATTCCACCCTGTGAGAGATGGTCAGGGAGGAATAGAGACTAAGTATTATTTTGAGTATGTTGTGTTGCCTACGACTCAATGTTAGTGAGAAAGGAGGATGATACGCCCCTATGATAGTGGAATTTTGGAGAAGCCCACTAATCAATTCATAGGTTGAATGTATACCTATATGAGCATATTTATAGGTAGTGTGAGTGCCAATATGATATGTACATAAAGTTTAGGTTCTTGGATACCTATTATGAACATATGTGTACTTTGAGTGGTGGTTTGAGGACATGTGTACTTTGAGTTGTGGTTCGAGGAGACATTTCGATCTTTTAGTCCTTAACGCGTGATATGAGTACATTCTATTGGAGTATGACATTTTAGGGTATATGAAATGTGTAATATATGGATCACAAACTGTCTATTCATGTGCGATGAGATACACGTACATACATTGGTGCTCGAGATGTGATTCTGAGACAATATAATTAATCACCATTGGTGATCGAGGAGGGATTCCGAGCCAATAACCCCAAAAGTGTTACAGAAGGGGGGTAATTTTAAAATAAGTGTTTATAGTATATGTTATGTGTAAGATATATACCTAATGATTTTTCTACTTATGTGCAATAGTAAGTCTGCTTAATCTCTGTATTGGGGTCGATGATGTTCCGGACCTATACATGAGGGATCGATTTGGGGTCGATGATTTTTCGAACCAAATCGATGATAAATATTGGTATCGACGAAAGGTCTAAACCGACATGTGCATTACATTTACCTTGGGGTCAAGGGATTCCCGGACCAATGTAAATGATAGGATTATTGGGGCCGATGATTTTTGCCGGACCAATTTTCCTTAAAGTATATATTGTGTGTGAAATATATACCTTATAATATTCTACTTATGAGTGATAGTAGACACTTAGATGTTATATAGAGATATACATCAAATGGGTAAATTAAGTAGGGAGAAACTTAATTTCAAGAATTAAAGTTGGATTGGGAAAATCTATGGAGAAATTAAGTAGTGAGACTTAATTATGATATATGCGGCATGGGTAACATGCGATAAGAATTTATAACGAAGCAAGGCATATATTTGGGGCAACCGTTAGGATGTTATGATTTGGTATTGGGTATTAGAGGATGAATTATATTTAAGTTCCTTAGCCTTAATACCAGCCTTATCCTAATATCGAGGATGAAATTCCTTTGCAAGGGGGGAAGTATGTAATACCCCGTATTTCTGAATATTTTATTTAATTAAATTGGAGAATTAAATGAGAAAATACATCTTAATTTAAATTACGTAAGAGGAGTAATTTAATGGGATTTATTAAAAATTGTAATTTTGGAATATTAATCGAGAGATAGTTACCGATTTATATTGCCTCATTATATTTACTTAGTGCGAGTGGTAAATAGTTACTTAACGCGTGTAGACCGTGTTGGGGTGAGAACGAGTAATATTTTTAAGTGACTCAAATGATAATTTAGAGTTCACAGATGAGTCCGGAAGGGTCAAATTAGTCAAAATAGTATACCCGGGGGTACTAGTTGAGTCCCGGGTTAATTTTGGACTAAACCGAGACCATTCAGGGGCGTTTTGGTCTTTTAACATGAGAGGGTATGGAGACCTACGAAATTGAGAGATTTATATCAGCCGTATAATAGAAGGGTTAGGGTTATAAAACCCATGAAAACACACCATAGCCATTAGAGATAAGAGAGAAACCATTCTCAAGGCAAAAGGAAGAATTGGGAAGGATTCAAAAGAGATTTTCACTATCAACTTGTTGGGGAAGAAGGATTGAAGGATGAAGATCACCAATCATCAACAACAACCACAAAATCAGACCCTACTGATCATAAGGCAAGTTTTCTATTGCAAAAATTATAAAGTTATAATACCCATGTGTAGGGTTTTTGAATAGTTTTGTTTAAATCATTATCTTGATTGGAGAAAGATGATAGTTATACATGTTGGGATAGGAATCGCATGTAGAATGATTTACCTTATGTAGGAGGGTACTTTAGATTATATATGTAGGTGTAAACCTTATTGAGTATGGTAATGACAAGTTAATTAGCCAAAGCTTTGGGTTAATGACGGGACACATAAACATGAACCCAATGAAGATAGACTAAGCTTAAACTCACAAAGTCTCTCGTGTATAACTCAGGGAATAATAATGAACTTTAGAACTGGTTTAGCTAGAGGGAGAGAGAAGTAAGCATCCTAGATACACCTTAGCAGGCAGGTAAAACCACACCAAATACCCTCAGGAATCTCTGTCGAATATTGAAAGCTTCACAATCAATGACAATAAATGACAGTGGTGTGTGAGTAAACTCTCTGGTTTGCAATAACTCTCTCTGGTGTGTATTCTCTTTCGTAATAACTTCTGAAATCTTGAAAAATTCTCTCCTCCTCAAAGGTGGTTGGGGTCCTTAAATAGAACCCACACTACCCCCGAGGCAACTCAGTCATTAAAACTATGAAAGACATCCCTCATACTTTATGTCACACCATTAAATGCTTGATGCGCTAGTTGTCTCCACGTCATAAACATTAAATGCCAAGACATGCCTTTTGCCTAACCACTGTGTGTCAGGGGGCTGTTGTCGCAGAGGTGTCTCACCAACTGCCTGACAGCCCCAAATACCACGGTGGCTTACTCAAGTGCAGACCTGACATTGTTTTGCTGGCTAGTGACATCACCTACAGTAGATGTGACATTAAGTAGAGGGCTACTTGGTTCATAACTCAATGCCCGATTAAACTCCAAGCTGCTCCGCTTGAGGTTCCACGGTCAAGGTCCTTCGGTGTTTTACCAGGTGTATCTAAGATGGTCAGGACAAGCCCCAACGGTGCCTTACTTCTCAATCCTCCAAACTAGGTCCCTCTAAAGTTCCCATGGTGAGGTCATTCGGTAGAGCATGAAAGCTCTCCCAGGCCCAGCCAAGCCTGGTCTCTCACAAGTACCGTTTGACCTCATACAAACTCTTTTGTTATTATCGTTACGTCATTACAACCATTAAAGCTTATGGTAAATGTAACCAAAGATACAATATAACTAACACAACAAGATGAAGTATGAGTTGCCACGCTTGAATTCGCCCCCGATTCTTTCGCCTGTAGGCTCGCCCTTCCGAGAACCTAGTGTTTCGGAAAATTCTATTCATGATGATCAAGGTTCTACGACTGGTGTTGTAGCCGAGAGTGAGTTTGGGTGCGAACTGCCTCTTCCTGACCTGGCTCCTCACGCGTTCTGCCTAATGGTGCTTTGGCAGTCTCCTCAAATGCCTGTCAACCATCGCTTGGTGATTGAACAACTGGTGAATCGCCACCCTGAGAACTTCACACCAGATTGCCTGCGCTCCAATATTCACGTGATGTGTCACAGACTTCAAGGCATGGCGATCGTTGTTGCAGAAATTGCCAGTACCCCTACTACAAGTGTTACCAGATCCCTTCTTAACCAATTTATGGGTTTTCTGAAGGAGTTGGGGCGTGATGGTTTCCGTTTTGACTGGCTTATAACGTATCTGAAGACTTTGAAGAACCAGCAACTGATCGGCCAGAGGGAAGTGTTACGAAAGCACTAGGAGGACCAGCAAGTTGAGGAAGCTAGGTTGGTCGCATTGGCACCCCTTTTGGAAGCAGTGGATCAAGAGGTAAAGGATGCCGAAGAAGTTTTGTGCTTGGTCAAACTGAAGCGCGAGAGACTCCTGATCGAACGTACACAAGTGCAAACGAGGCTGGAGGTTTCTATTAACGCCCAACAGTCTTTCACAGCAGCTTCTTCGGGCCTTCCTGGAGATTTTTTCTCTTCCTCAGATTTATCGTTTCTTTTAGACTACTTACTTCTTGTATACAGATCCTTTACTGCTCTTATCTATGTAATTCTTGGGCGATAGTTCCCAACACAAATTTTGTAATGCTCTATTGTTTATGAATGAAGAATATATACTTTTCAATCCCTTCGCGTGTTGTGACTGTTGTTGTATTCTATAGAGTTTAGTATTTCTGCAATTCCTCCATTATGCTCAAAAATGTCACCCAAAACTTATATATTTATAACAATAGCTAGTCATAACATCAGTTCAAACTTGGTTATTTACACATGATAAACCTTCAGCCACTTATTGTTAATCTTAAATGGCTTGTCTTCCTCTAACTTCGAAATTAAACAATAACCTGATTCATGGGATTCTTTCACAACGAAAGGTCCCTCCCAATTAGCTTTGAACTTTGGTAGAGGAAGTCCCCTGATGTTCTTCACTGCAGCTTTCAATACGAGGTCTCCCTCCACGAACTTCCTTGGTCTCACCAAGTTGTCATATGCCCTGGAGAGTTGTTTCGTATATATTTGAAAGTGTTGCATCGAGTTATCTCTGTGTTCATCCAACGCTTCCAGCTGTGCATGTCTACTATGAGGGAGCATGCTACTTCTCAAGGCATAACGAGCAGAGGGAACTTCCAATTCTACTGGAAGGACTCAGCCCCATAAACAAGAGAGAACGGCGTGTATCCTGTGGGTTTTCACTTGGTTGTTCGATAGGCCCACAAGACAGCTGGTATCTTGTCATCCCACGCCCCTGGAAAGTCTTCCATCATTTTGGCCAAAATATTAACCAAGGTTTTGTTAGTTGCTTCAGCCTGACCATTTCCCTTTGGGTATGCCACCGTTGAAGTGTGATGAACAATGGAGTACTTGTCCGTGAGCATTGTTACTTAAGAATTGATGAAGGGGGTCCCATTATCCGAGAGAATAACTTTTTTGATCCCAAAATGGCAAATGATGTATTTTCTGATGAAGTTGCTCACCACCCCAGTCGTTCCCCGTCTGAGTGGTATTGCCTCGGCCCATTTTGTGAAACATTCTGTTGCTACTAGTATCCATATCTTGCCTCTCGAAGAGGGGTGTATTGCCCCCACTAGGTCGAACTCCCAAGAATGAAATGGATAGGGGGTTGATAGAGAGTGCAAGTCTATCGATGGGGCATGGATCATATTCCCATAAAGTTGGCAAGCCTTGCATTTTCGAACAAACTCCGTAGAGTCTTTCTCCATTGTTGGCCAATAATACCCCAATGTCATCAACTGATCATACAGCTTGGCTCCTCCTATATGTGCTAGATCGTGCGCTTGTTTGAGGACCTCCACTGCTTCTTCCCTCGTGACACATCGCAAGGGCCTATTAAAGTATCCCTTTCGATAAAGCTGCCCCTCCTGGACGTAGAACCTTGGAGTCCTTCGCCCCAGACCCATTGCATCTATTTTCTCCATTGGGACAACCCCCTCCTGAATGAAGTCGATGTAGGGCTGCCTCCAGTCCGTTTGAGCTTCAATAAAATGGCACTCAGCTGCTTCGAAGAATAGCTGACACTTATTGCATTTCCGTTGTAGATCTGCCGCATCTTGCTTCATTCTAGGCTAGAAATACCCATCCCTTTGAATTCTCCTATATAGAGGTATCTCAGTCGTTTCGCAGTGTTCCTTATGCGTTTCCCTCAATATTTTCTCGGCCTCATCTGGGCTGACGCATCTTGACAGCCATCCTCATGTATTTCTAAAATAGAGATTCCCCTGGCATGTAAAATATTGGGCCAACTCTCTTAGCCCCACCGCCCCCTCACCAGACTCCAGTTGCTTCTTAATATCTCTTCTCCAGCCCACTTCTTCCTCCATTGGTAGTATTGACTGTACTACCGAAGGAGCTGTTCTTCGTTGGATCACAACTGTAGTCTCATTGGTTTTCATTATCATCTTCTGGGCAATAGTGGCATAGGCGTCTAGATGGCGGTTCATCGTTCTGGGATGTCTCCTGATCTTGGTCCGATGGAACTGGTTGAGGATCCTTTGAATGATTGTTCTATAGGGCGCCAGGCTCATGTGTTTCAACGCATATTCTCCGTTTACCTGCTGAATTACTAAGTTCGAGTCACCCTTAATGCAGAGTTAACGAATTCCCCTCCGAAGAGCCTCTAGAAGCCCTAGTACCAACGCCTCCCAGCATAGTTGAAGCCACCAGAGTTTGCAAGAACTCGTGAAACTTGCTCATGAGGAGGGCAATATGAGCGGGTCCTAACCCCGTGATCACGGGAGGTTGGGCCACCCCTGGTATGCCTATCGTTGCTGGCTCTAGAGGTATCTCTACTTGAGGAGCCCCATCTCCTAGGGCCTCTTACTCTCTCGCAACCTGTTCTTCATTATGCTGAATGTCATCGAAATTGAGTCTCCGAGTAGCATTATCTTGCGCCATACTCCTTATCTAGAAGGATGCCTCCCCAACAAAGTCGCCAAATGTAGGAGGGTACTTTAGATTATATATGGAGGCATAACCCCTATTGAGTATGGTAATGACAAGTTAATTGGCCAAAGTTTTGGGTTAATGACAGGACACATAAACGTGAACCCAATGAAGATAGACTCAGCTTAAACTCACAAAGTCTCTCGTGTATAACTCAGGGAATAATAATGAACTTTAGAAGTGGTTTAGCTAGAGGGAGAGAGAAGTAAGCATCCTAGATACACCTTAGCAGGCAGGTAAAACCACACCAAATACCCTCAGGAATCTCTGTCGAATATTGAAAGCTTCACAATTAATGACAATAAATGACAGTGGTGAGTGAGTAAACTCTCTGGTGTGCAATAACTCTCTCTGGTGTGTATTCTTTTTCATAATAACTTCTGAACTCTCAAAAAAGTCTCTCCTCCTCAAAGGTGGTTGGGGTCCTTAAATAGCCCCCCACACTACCCCCGAGGCAACTCAGTCATTAAAACTATGAAAGACATCCCTCATACTTTATGTCACAGCATTAAATGCCTGATGCGCTAGTTGTCTCCACGTCATAAACATTAAATGCCAAGACATGCCTTTTACCTAACCACTGTGTGTCAGGGGGCTATTCTCGAAGAGGCGGCTCACCAACTGCCTGACATCCCCAAATACCACGGTGGCTTACTCAAGTGCAGACCAGACATTGTTTAGCTGGCTAGTGACATCACCTACAGTAGATGTGACATTAAGTAGAGGGCTACTTGGTTCATAACTCAACGCACGATTGAACTCCAAGCTGCTCCACTTGAGGTTCCACGGTCAAGGTCCTTCGGTGTTTTACCAGGTGTATCTAAGATGGTCAGGACAAGCCCCAACGGTGCCTTACTTCTCAATCCTCCAAACTAGGTCCCTCTAAAGTTCCCATGGTGAGGTCATTCGATAGAGCATGAAAGCTCTCCCAGGCCCTGCCAAGCCTGGTCTCTCGCAAGCCCCGTTTGACCTCATACAAACTCTTTTGTTATTATCGTTACGTCATTACAACCGTTAAAGCTTACGGTAAATGTAACCAAAGATATAATATGACTAACACAACAAGCTGAAGTATGAGTTGCCACGCTTGAGTTGCCAAGCTAAGTTGCCACGCTTAAGCTGCCATGCTAAGATGCCTCGCTAGGCTGCCTCTATTGTGTTAATCCTCAAACACTATTGCTAATTAGGGAATTATCCCTAATCTCAGGATTACCTTCAAGCCCCCTCTACACCTTACGTACAGGATTAAGATTAAGATTAGACTTAATGATTTTTCGGATTAAAATATGGATTTTGAATGATAATATGGGAAGAACACCATATGACACCCCAACTAATTAAATACCGGGTAGCTACTCCTTTATTAAATTAATACAAAATGCCAAGTTGGTTCAGTTAATAGCACTGTCGAAAACATTTTAATGATTACTAACCACTTAGTATTTCAAAGTAAGATGTCAAATTTTAAATGAAGTCTGATTAACATACAATAAAAGAATTATGAAAGAATATCATAACCATACACCATAAAGTCTCAATAAAGTAACCAATAATTAATAATAAGTCCGGAGGAAAAACTCTTCACAACAATCCCACAATTGAAAAAAATAAAATAGTGTATCCTGAATTAATTACATGCCAACAATCTCAATAACTGAAATATGAAATGTCTCTAATAAAAATCGGCGACATGCCCTACAAATTATGAAACTGAATACAGTCAAGACAAAAGAAGCGTCTACTAGCAAGGCCCTGTAACTTCCACAAACAGCTACAGCTCGTCACCTGAATGGAAATCCTATGCATGGTGTCCTTGTGGCTGGGCACCTAAAAGGTTTTTACAAAAATAGATTTGAAAGCAAACGGGTCAAAGCCCGAAAGTGGAGAGTATTTTAAAAATAGCAACTGATTTAACAACATTAAAACAATAAATGTAAAATACATGTTAGGACGTGCTCTCACATGATATACTCACCTCTCGTCTAATCGTGCACTCCTAACGTACACTACCCATCTAAGTGGTATTTATATCTAACTAAATCGACATAAGTTCTAACCCATTTACTCGATTCACAATATGAGTTCCCAATGTTATCACTTGAATAGATAGCTTTACTTAAACTCGGATTCTCAATTATTAACATTACCAATTACTGGAGGTTATCCCCTTATTTATCTTCTCAAGGAGTTACTATAAATTATTCTCATAATTAAACATGACAAGTCTATTCATTTAACCGTATATCATTCACACCATAAATGTACAATACAAGCACCCCGAGACTAAGCTGCGGTGCACACATATTCTGCTATCCATCCCGGTACATCACGTACATAAGGATCACGCATTTCGAATCTCTCAAGAATCGTTCTCAGATAGCAACAATCACAAACAATGGAGGTGAACACAGTCCCATCACATGGGTCACGCACATACCTAAGCTCCCATGATCAGCAGACTTATTAACTTCCCAATAAGTCCTTCTCTGACCTATGTCCTCGAGGTACCAATCTATATCCCCCCGTATGCACACAAAGATTAGACGGTCCTAAACGAACGCAAACCTCCCGTGATAGCAAGCATGGTAGGTATGTCATACACATAAAATCATATACACATATACTAAGAATACACACATCTTAGTAATTACCATAAATTATTAGTGGTATACTTCTCATTCTCATACCAACTTATAATGTTACACAATTCTCATATACCCGGTTAATACAAATATTTAAGTCGTGAATAATCCTCACATCGTATATAGTCACTAGCATCCCAATCCACAAATATTATTTGGTTCACTCCTCATTATATCCCAATTCTCCCAATTATACCAAATAGTTTACAAGGGAAGGTTATCTGTACAATTAAATATGGGTACAGGACACTAGAAATTGAATCAGGCCAAAAAGGCCAATCTGTCAACTCGTTAGAAGTCTCGTTCGAACGAGGTCGTTCGAACGAGAGTTCGTTTGAACGAAGTTGGCATCTAACGAGATCTCGTTCGAACGAAAGGCATCGAACAAACATCCCACTCGTTAGAAGTCAAACTGTCAACTCGTTAGAAGCTCGTTCGAACGAGCTCGTTCGAACGACCTGGACATGCCTTCTAACGAGGTGACAGTTTCGAGCCCAGAATTCTCCTGTCTCGTTTTTCCCAATTTTCTTGACCTCTAATCTAGTCTAAACATCATTCCAACAGTATTTCAAGGTTTCTAATCATTCCTAAACATACTTAAATCGTATTTAAACATATATGTGGGGTCAAATCATCCTAAACCACATCAAATCATCAAATCTCCCCAATTTTCCCCAAATCTCATGAACATGAACCCTAGAAATTTAAAGTCATCAATAACCATAATTAAATCCGTTTTTGTAATAAATAAAATGTATTTCCATCAGTGTAATCGTCCAAACACAATTCTACATACAGTCTCTTTATCAAAACATGAATTTCTAATTCCAATTTTATGGGTTTTTGCAATTCTCCCAAAACAATGTAATAATATAAATTTCTACGCATGGAAGAAGCATTCGTTGTAAATAACATAATTAAACCACTTGGCTTGGATTATTCTCTGAATTTGGTGTTGAATTGATGAAGGTTGCTCTCTCCTTTTCTCCCAAGGTTGAAGGTTGAAGATGGGGGTTAAGGTTCTCTCTTTGGGAACTTCTCCTAACTTCTCACGAAACCCCCGTAGCCTTCTAATCAGTTAATTGCTGGTAATGGGTTAGTGGGTTATAAAATTCCCTATTTTAAACTCCCAAAATTCGTTGGTCATAAATCCTCAAATTCCAAAATTACCAAACTACCCTTTTAAGTTGCCGGTATGGCCTAAAAATGCCCCGGGACCCCAATTAAACCCCCGGCTAGTGTTTTCTGACTATTTCGACCCTTCCGGACAAGTTGGCACACTCAAAATGACCATACAGTTGATAAAAATAAAATTCACTTTTTAATTAAATAATGTTCCTGGCGCGACTGTCACACGCGTCCCAACAAAATTTCCAAATTGCCGTATTTCTATCTCGCGACAATTTTAATATTCTCAATATTCATATATTTCCATATATATACATTATAATCAAATACCAACTCACATCTCGTTAGTATTTTATCCGGATTAATTCTCAATTAATTCACATTTAATTTAATTAATCCCATAAATAAATATCGATAAAAATGTGGGGTATTACATACTTCCCCCCTAATAACAGAATTTCGTCCCAAAATTCGGAACTAAAAAGTACCTGGTAAAAACAACTCTGGATAACGTTCGCGCATCTCATCTTTGCGCTCCCATGTGGACTCCACGACATTATGATCCCGCCACTGAACACGTACTAACGAAACTATCTTTGACCACAGTTTCCTCTCACTTCGGTCCAAAATAGCAATCGGCCTCTCCTCATAGGAGCTATCAGGCTGGAAATCGATGTCCTACAAAGCAATGTGAGAATGAGCCAAATCGTCTCTAAGATATTTCCTTAGCGAGGAAATATGAAACACATCATGAATCCTGTGTAAATGCTCCGGTAACCCAAGTCTATACGTAACAGACCCAATCCGCTGGATGATAGGAAATGGTCCCACGTATCTCGGTGCCAACTTCCCCTTCTTCCCAAATCGCATAATCACCTTCATAGGAGATACTCTGAGTAAAACCTGGTCCCCCACTTGGAACTCCCTGAAGAACCTCTTCGCATCATCATAGCTCTTCTGCCGATCTTGAGCTACCCGAATGCGACTTCGTATCAATTTTATCCTTGTCCAAGTATCCTGAATCACTTCCGGCCCAAGTAGTTTATTATCCCCCACCTCCAACCAACATGCTGGGGAACGACAAAGTCTACCGTACAACTCCTCAAATGGATCCATGCCAATGGTGAACTCGTAGGAGTTGTTGTAAGCAAACTCCACCAGTGGAAGATACTGCTCCCATCCACCCCCAAAATCAATGATGCACATACGCAACATGTCCTCCAACATCTTATTTATATGTTCGGTTTGCCCTTCGGTCTGCGGGTGATACGACGTACTTAACCGCAATTCCGTTCCCATGGCCTCCTGAAAAATCTCCCAAAACCGTGAAATAAAGATCTTGTCTCTTTCAGACACAATATTTAGGGGCACACCGTGAAGTCTCACTATTTCTGTAATAAAAAGTTGGGCATATTGTCCCGTAGTGTAGTCTGTCCTTACAGGTAGAAAATGAGCAACTTTGGTCAACCTGTCCACAATTACCCAAATGGAGTTATGACCCCTCTGTGACGTAGGTAACCCCATGATAAATTCCATGGAGATGCTCTCCCACATCCACATCGGGACCTCTAATGGCTGTAGAAGTCCTGCCGATCTCTGATGGTCCATTTTTACCAGCTGACAAGTGGTGCATTTAGAAACAAATATGGCAATATCTCTCTTCATCCCGCTCCACCAATACTGACGTCTCATGTCTTGGTACATTTTGTCCCCACCAGGATGTACCATGAACCATGAGTCGTGCGACTCTACCATCACTTCGTGTCACAATTCCTCCCCTTTCGGAACTACCAGTCTCCCATTGAAGCGTAATCCCCCGTCTGAGCTAACGGTATAGGACTTGGCTCCCTCTGCTAGTAATCGAACTATCTGTTCCTGACAAAACGAGTCATTTGCCTGTGCCTGTACCACCTTCGTGACAATCTGCGATGTAATAGTCATCACAGACATGAACGATCGGGCCACTTCATCCTGGTGTCCCAACTCCTTCCACTTTGCCTTCCACACCCCTGCCATCTCATCTACTGGTCTATGGCTCAACGCGTCTGCTACCACGTTAGCCTTCCCCGGGTGATATTGGATATCAAACTGATAGTCCTTCACAAACTGAAGCCACCTCCGTTGCCACATATTCAACTCCTTCTGCGCGAATAGGTACTGTAGGGACTTGTGGTCCGTGAATAATCGAAACTTCTCCCCTAAGAGATAATGTCTCCAAATCCTAAGGGCAAACACCATTGCTGCTAACTCCAAGTCATGAGTAGGGTAATTCTTCTCGTGAGGCTTAAGATTACGGGAAGCATAAGCTATGGCCTGACTCTCCTGCTGCAATACACCTCCAAGTTGTTGTAAGGACGCATCGGTGTAAACTAGATACTCAACTCCCGGTCTCGACAATGCTAACACAGGTGCTGAAGTCAACTTGTCTTTCAACTCATCAAATGCCAACTGACAGGCATCACTCCAAATGAACGGCACAACCTTACGAGTCAGATGTGTCAAAGTAACCGCCATCTTTGAGAATCCCCGAATAAACCTCCTGTAGTATCCTACTAGGCCCAAGAGACTATGGATCTCAGTCGATGTCGTGGGCTGTCCCCACTCCCTCACCTCGGATACCTTCCCCGGATTAACAGATATTCCCCGGTCAGAAATAATATGTCCCAAAAATTGAACCTCCTTCAGCCAAAACCCACACTTCTCAGACTTTGCATACAGTTCGTTCTGACGTAGCGTCTGCAAAACCTGCCTCAAAAGCTCGGCGTGCTCCTCCTTTGTCTGGGAGTAAACCAAAATGTCATCAATGAAAACAATGACGAACTGGTCTAGGAACTCCCTGAACACCCTATTCATCAAGTCCATAAACACGACTGGAGCGTTGGTCAAGCCAAAAGGCATAACCCGAAACTCGTAGGAACCATATCTCGTTAAGAAAGCAGTCTTCGAGACGTCCTCTTCCATAATACGCAACTGATGGTATCCTGATCGCAAATCAATCTTTGAGAAGAAAGAAGCTCCTCTCAACTGGTCGAATAAGTCATCGATTCGGGGCAACAAATACTTATTCCGTATCGTGACTTTATTCAACTCCCGGTAATCTACACACAACCTCAACGATCCATCCCTCTTCTTCACGAACAACACAGGGGCACCCCACGACGAAGTACTCCTCCGTATAAACCCCTGACCCAACAACTGCTCAATCTGATCCCAGAACTCTTTCATCTCAGCTGGAGCCATACGGTAAGGTGCGTGGGCAATAGGTCGAGTTCCCGACGTCAAATCGATCACAAAATCTATCTCTCAACTCGAAGGTAATCCAGGTATATCCTGAAATACATCAGCAAACTCTCGAACAACCGAAATCGAATCAAGTGGTGTCACCACTTCCTTAGAGGTCTCCTCCTCTATATAGTACAAATGAGTGGACGATCCTCCTTCAGGACGAGGCATCGCCACCAAAAACATCTCCTGCCTGGGAATGGCAAAGATAATGCTCCTACTAAAACAGTCGATCATGGCTCGGTACGCAACTAGCCAATCCATACCAATAATGGCATCATACTCGGTCATCTCTAACACTAACATATCCACGGGTAAAGTAAACCTCCCGATCTCTATACTCACACCTCTACATACAAGGGAAATCACAGAACCTCTACTCAATGGCGAATCTACTCAAGTAACCGTACTCTCGGTGGTGTCTAACAACCCAATGGTGCATGCAAATCTCATAGCAATGAAACAATGTGTAGCTCCTGTGTCAAATAAAATACGTCCCAAAGTTCCCTAAATAGAGAACATAACCTCAATGGCTGGTGGATCCTGTGGGGCTGCGGCCTGCTGGAGCTGATACACTCTCCCACACTGAAGCTGTCCCTGCTGAACTGGGACTGCTGGAATGGGTGGTAATGCTGCCATCTGTGGTGGTGCTGGGAGGGCGGCGGGAAACATAGGCCTCTGCGGCTCCTGTCGAGCACCATGCTTCTCCTGGTGCGGGGCCCTACCCCTATCAGGACAATCCTGGCATTTATGGCTAGTCTTGCCACAAACGTAACACTTCCCCGAGAAGTTCCCCCCTCTCTGTCCCTGCTGCCCTCGGCCCTGGTGGCCGTTACCATTCCTCCTCTGGCCCTGCTGGCCCTGCTGAAACTGTTGTTGACCATTCTTCCCTTGCTGGCCCCAATGGCCGTTCGGACCCTGATGGCCCTACCGGAAACCTCCGTGTCCGTTTATGAAATTCCCCGATCTGAACCTCTTATGATCCCCCTGCTGGGAAACCTGGTCACCCTGTCTCTGCCCCTTAGTAGATTGTGCCCCACTGGTACCATTTCCTCCAGTCCTGCCCTAATGGTTGGACTCTCCTGATCTCTTGCTCTCAGCCATGTGAAAAGCGGTGATCCTGGTAGTGTAACAGTGCAGCGTTAACCACGTCAGAATAAGTGGCCAACGAGAGGTTCCCCAATAAATGCTGACGGATCCTCCATGTCAATCCATCTGTAAACTTCTGGATCTTCTTCTCCTCTGTCTGTATTTGATCCAGAACAATATTCCGTAGATTTGTGAATTCGGCCTCATACTCGGCCACAGTCCTTCCCTCCTGTCTGAGATTCGTTAGCTTCCTCCTCATTTCCATGTGAACAGCTGATGAAAAATACTTTTCGTCGCACCGCACCCATAACTCCTGTATTGTGAGAGTATCTCTCTTCTCCATGGTGGTAATAGACTCCCACCACTGCAGTGCAGATCCCACTAGCTTGAAAGTAGCTAGTACCTGCTTCTGAACGTCGGTGCACTCATACATCCTCAAGTTCCTCTGAATGTCTTTCCTCGATTGACTTAAAACCACAACATCGGAGCTACCTGCGAACTCCGGTGGGTGTGCTTTCGGAAAAGCATTACGTACGCATTCCCAAGCAGACGAGAATGCATGTGCCTGAACTGGCATGACTACTGGTGCCTGGGGTGGTGCCTGCTGTACAACTGCTAGAGCGGCATTTACCGCTTGGGCTACAATGGCTGTAACCTCAGTGGCATTCATGGTGCCCTGTATTGGTGCGGGCTGGGGCTCTGGCTGTGCATCCCTAGGAACCCGTGGTGCACGTCGTGGAGGCATCTGAAATAAGAGTAAGGTCTATAAGTTCCCAGTTATAAACCCAAAATAGCTGAAGAGCGAATCATACATAAAAGAATACAACAGTCCTCAAATATAGGGCTCTACATCAAAGAAAGCTCAGCGGAAACATAATAAGCCATACAGATCCTAAAGGACACTAGAACCTGATGCTCTGATACCACCTGTGACACCCCGACTAATTAAATACTGGGTAGCTACTCCTTTATTAAATTAATACAAAATGCCAAGTTGGTTCAGTTAATAGCATCACTGTCGAAAATGTTTTAATGATTACTAACCACCTAGTATTTAAAAGTAAGATGTCAAATTTTAAATTAAGTCTGATTAACATACAATAAAAGAATTATGAAAGAATATCATAACCATACACCATAAAGTCTCAATAAAGTAACCAACAATTAATAATAAGTCCGGAGGAAAAACTCCTCACAACAATCCCACAACTAAAATAAATAAAACAGTATATCCTGAATTAATTACATGCCAACAATCTGAATAACTGAAATATGAAATGTCTCTAATAGAAATGGGCGACATGCCCTACAAATGATGAAACTGAATAGAGTCAAGACAAAAGAAAAGTCTACTAGCAAGGCCATGTAACTTCCACAAACAGCTACAGATCGTCACCTGAATGGAAATCCTATGCATGGTGTCCTTGTGGCTGGGCACCTAAAAGGTTTTTACAAAAATAGATTTGAAAGCAAACGGGTCAGAGCCCGAAAGTGGAGAGTATGTTAAAAATAGCAAGTTCTTTATAAACATTAAAACAATAAATGCAAAATACATGTTAGGACGTGCTCTCACATGAAATACTCACCTCTCGTCTAATCGTGCACTCCTAACGTACATTACCCATCTAAGTGGTATTTATATCTAACTAAACAGACTTAAGTTCTAACCCATCTACTCGATTCACAATATGAGTTCCCAATGTTATCACTTAAATAGATAGCTTTACTTAAACTCGGATTCTCAATTATTAACATTACCATTTACTAGAGGTTATCCCTTTATTTATCTTCTCAAGGAGTTACTATAAATTATTCTCATAATTAAACATGACAAGTCTGTTCATTTAACCGTATATCATTCACATAATAAATATACAATACAAGCACCCCGAGACTAAGCTGTGGTTCACACATACTCTGCTATCCATCCCGGTACATCACGTACAAAAGGATCACGCATTCCGAATCTCTCAGGAATCGTTCTTAGATAACAACAATCACAAACAATGGAGGCGGACATAGTCACATCACATGGGTCACGCACATACCTACGCTCCCACGATCAGCAGACTTATTAACTTCCCAATAAGTCCTTCTATGACCTATGTCCTCGAGGTACCAATCTATAACCCCCCGTAGGCACACAAAGATTAGATGGTCCTAAACGAACGCAAACCTCCCGTGATAGCAAGCATTGTAGGTATGTCATACACATATACTAAGCATACACACATCTTAGTAATTACCATTAATTATTAGTGGTATACTTCTCATTCTCATACCAACTTATAATGTTACACAATTCTCATATACCCGGTTAATACAAATATTTAAGTCGTCAATAATCCTCACATCGTATATAGTCACTAGCGTCCTAATCCACAAATATCATTTGGTTCACTCCTCATTATATCCCAATTCTCCCAATTATACCAAATAGTTAACAAGGGAAGGTTATCTGTACAATTAAATATGGGTACGGGACACTAGAAATTGAATCAGGCCAAAAAGGCCAATCTGTCAACTCGTTAGAAGTCTCGTTCGAACGAGGTCGTTCGAACGAGAGTTCGTTCGAACGAAGTGGGCATCTAATGAGATCTCATTCGAATGAAAGGCATCGAATGAACATTCCACTTGTTAGAAGTCAAACTGTCAACTCGTTAGAAGCTCGTTCGAACGAGTTCGTTCGAACTACCTCGGCAGGCCTTCTAACGAGGTGACAGTTTCGAGCCCAGAATTCTCCTATCTCGTTTTTCCCAATTTTCTTCACCTCTAATCTCATCTAAACATCATTCCAACAGTAGTTCAAGGTTTCTAATCATTCCTAAGCATACTTAAATCGTATTTAAACATATATGTGGGGTCAAATCATCCTAAACCACATCAAATCATCAAATCTCCCCAATTTTCCCCAAATCTCATGAACATGAACCCTAGAAATTTAAAGTCATCAATAACCATAATTAAATCCGTTTTTGTAATAAATAAAATGTATTTCCATCAGTGTAATCGTCCAAACACAATTCTACATACAGTCTCTTTATCAAAACATGAATTTCTAATTCCAATTTTATGGGTTTTTGCAATTCTCCCAAAACAATGTAATTATATAAATTTCTACGCATGGAAGAATCATTCGTTGTAAATAACATAATTAAAACACTTGCCTTGGATTATTCTCTGAATTTGGTGTTGAATTGATGAAGGTTGCTCTCTCCTTTTCTCCCAAGGTTGAAGGTTGAAGATGGGGGTTAAGGTTCTCTCTTTGGGAACTTTTCCTAACTTCTCATGAAAACCCCGTAGCCCTCTAATCAGTTAATTGCTGGTAATGGGTTAGTGGGTTATAAATTCCCTATTTTAAACTCCCAAAATTCGTTGGTCATAAATCCACAAATTCCAAAATTACCCAACTACCCTTTTAAGTTGCCGGTATGGCCTAAAAATGCCTCGGGACCCAAACTAAACCCCCGTCTAGTGTTTTCTGACTATTTAGACCCTTCCAGACACGTTGGTGCGCTCAAAATGACCATACAGTTGATAAAAATAAAATTCACTTTTTAATTAAATAATGTTCCTAGCGCGACGGTCACACGCGTCCCAACAAAATTTCCAAATTGTCGTATTTCTATCTCGCAAAAATTTTAATATTCTCAATATTCATATATTTCCATATATACACATTATAATCAAATACCAACTCACATCTCGTTAGTATTTTATCCAGATCAATTCTCAATTAATTCACATTTAATTTAATTAATCCCATAAATAAATATCGATAAAAATATGGGGTATTACATACCATAACTAGGGTTTCAAGGAAATTTGGGTTTAATTCATTATTTATTTAAAGGAATTGGAGTTTGTGATGTATTTGTCATGTTAGAAATTGTCCTAGTATACGTGAAAACATATTAGGATCATTGGGTAGAAGTTTGGTGGACTATAATGGAGTTTGAAGATTTGTTAATGGAGAAAAAGATTAACGAAGAAGACGAACTGCGTCTGTCCCTGTTCGATCGATTGATCGATCTCGAACTATCGATCGATCGACTATGTCGATCGATCGAACCCATCCGTCGATCGATCGACACAAGCTGTTTCTCGAAATTTTTGTGTTTAATTCTTCGTTGAGTTCGGGAATGAATGAGTATCCTAGGATTTACATTATACTTATATGGGAGTGATAATAAGACCAATAGGTATATTTTTGAGGTCCGATAAGGACATTGGGTGTTGGGTTTGGACTACGGACCGAGGAGAATAATCCGATTTAGTAGAGTATCGGGGACTTCGGAATTGAGTTACGGGGCGAAGTAAATTCAATTTAAGTAATAGACTAGTAGGGTAAGCAATGACTACTGTAATTATATGTAAGGGGTAACTAGGACCCTTAGAGTTATGTAAATACTCAAATAAATGCGATTAATGAGATAAGTCGTAAAGCGAATATTGTACGGCAAATATATGAGATTAAAATATTACGTACGTATATAATTAATAGGTCGGGCGTGTACCTACTGAATTATGTGATCTTTTAGGTCAAGAGGTTGATACCTAAATTAATTATGTTAGGGTCGATGAGACATTCCGAACTAACATAAAGTTATTATATGTTTGGGGTCGATGAGAAATGCCGAACCAAACCTTGAACTGGTGTCGCGATGGAAGAGTCCCGAACCAAAATATGTGTATATATTTATATTTTGATACCTAAATTAATTATGTTAGGGTCGATGAGACATTCCGAACTAACATAAAGTTATTATATGTTTGGGGTCGATGAGAAATGCCCAGCCAAACCTTGAATTGGTGTCGCGATGGAAGAGTCCCTAACCAGAATATGTGTATATATATATATTTTGAAAGTAGTTGGGGTCGATGGATAATTCCGAACCAACTCTCACTTGGCGTCGATGAATCATTCCGAACCAAGAGATATTTATTTTTGTATATAAATAATTGGGGTCGATGTATCATTCCGAACCAATTCTTACCTTGGGGTCGATGAATCATTCCGAACCAAGAGTCTTTTACGTGTATAAAAAGGTCAAAATAGTAATGACTGATGCTTAGTATATATATTGTGTGTGAAATATATACTTGATGATATTATACTTCTGTGTATTAGTAGATTGATATATATTATGTATATAAAGATACATACTGAACTGGTAAGTTAAGTAGTGAAACTTAATTATGAAATGCACCTTGAGATAGAGAAAATCTATTTAGTATTCCAAGTAGTGAAACTTAATTACACAAGTGGGAAGTCAACAATTGTGAGAATTGTAGTAATTTTAGTAGTGAAACTAAATGAGAAGTATTGAAAAATAACATAGATGAAATGTTACCTGAGAATTAATTAACATACGTGAGATGTTAGTGAAACGGTTGTTCCGTATGGGAGGTAATGGAACTTAATTATAGATATTTTCAGATGATTACTTAGTCCTAGATAGCTTGGAAGATATGGCTAGGTAGGCTCAGTGCAGAACGTTAGGTGTGCACAAGAGATGAGGGGTGAGTAAACTCAAGAGAGTTGACGAGAACCTAATATGTGTAATCAATAACCACATTTTATATTGTAATAAACGCTTGCTAAATATTTTCAAAATGTTTTTAAGTACTAACTCTTGCTATAAAATATTTTCAAAACCTTTTAGGTGTCCAGCCACAGGGATGCCATGTATGATGATTTCATTCCAAAGACTCGGAGCTGTTGCACAGTGGATGCTTACAGGATTTTGACTAGATGATATCTCTCATTCAGATCTAGTACAGGACCTCAAACTATTCTATGTATGGACTTGTGGTCCGGTATCAGTCTCAGATGTTTAGTTTCAGATTAGTGGTTTGTTCTTGTTCTATGGTTGTTTGGTATTTTTAGTCGATGGTTTATTCGGTATTACTCTTATTCTTTTGTACCTTTACTTTGTTGATTGGGTTATGGTACATGATTATTTTTACTTTGTTCCGCATGATTGATTTATCTGTTTTAAGAAAGATAAAATTTGGCACCGGTCTAATTTTACTTAGGGGATTAGTAATTAAAAAGTTTTCGACAGTGGCCTGATCACCTGATGTTTAATTAGGCGGGGTGTCACAAAAGTTTTAAATATTGGAGACTCGAAAGTGAATCAAAAGTGTAATCATCAGTGTACATATTTCTGGTGGATTCATTGCTTCTG
Organism: Sambucus nigra; assembly: GCA_949130495.1. Taxonomy (NCBI): domain Eukaryota; kingdom Viridiplantae; phylum Streptophyta; class Magnoliopsida; order Dipsacales; family Adoxaceae; genus Sambucus; species Sambucus nigra. The sequence continues at coordinate 57,573,209 of OX422213.1, forward strand.
GAGGAAGATCAATTCCAAGTTTGAAGTCCATGAATCAAAAGTGTAATCGTATTCATCAAAGTCCATGGATTTTGTTCTCAAATCATAATGTAAGAAGGATGAGTGAGATATTGGGTGAAATACTACCTTTGAATACTACCTTCTATGATGGTCGTCGTGCGGCATAAGTAGCGGTCGATAGGTGTGTTGAGATATGGTTAATGTGAGAGAAAGAGAGAGAGTGGGTCGAATGAAAGGGAGAGAATGGGTCGATTGAAAGAGCCGTGTGAGGGGTGGATTTTGGGGAAATTTGGGAGGAGAGAGGGGGTAATGAGAGTAAGAGTACCACTTTACCCTTTTTTGAATTTAGAAGAAGAGTGGGATATAAATTTGAGGGTAGGAAAAGAGGGGGAATCTAAATAATTGAGGGGAAAAATAGGTAATGCAAAAGAACTCATAAAGATGACATCATTCTTCTATTTTATGACATACAAAAGTTTCCTACTTTATTTTATATATATATATATATATATATATATATGTATATATAAATAATAAGTTATAATGGTGTTTTCACTATTCATAAGATGGGAAGACACTTCACGGTTCAGATCGAAGACAACGAGGCAACGATCCAATGGTTGGAATTAAAATACCCCTCTTACCATATTTGTCCCTTACATATTTGAGTTCCCCCTCTTTTTTAAACCTTCATTTTCTTTGCTTCCCTACCCAAAATTCTAATACGCGAACAAAATTGGAAATTAACCCTTGGTGCCAAATACGAATTACATAAGCCCACGTTCTCTCCCCCCGTCCCTCATTTCACAAGCATAACATCTTTATCTCTCATTGTATCAATTTCTCCCATTACTTCATCTGCACCCAAACAAAATCTACTCCGCCTGCCTCAACCCCAACTGCCACACCTCTTTCCTCGCTGCACCGAACCTCTCTCCTTGCCACCACTCCTCTCTCCGTGTCGCCTCTTCTCTCAGGGCATGTTTTGAATGGTTTTTATTTTAGGGGTTTATGGTTTCGATTTTAGGTTTAATCGATTTTAGATTTATCATTTTAAGGGTTTATGTTTGTGATTATACGATTTTTGCCTTTTTTATTTTAGGGTTTTGTAATTGATTCAAGGGTGTTTTAATTTAGGGTTTTTTAATGATTTAAGTTATATATATATACACTCTCTCAGTATTTCACTTTTTTTTTTGTTTTGCAGGTACTTATTTGATCTATTTTCATTTCTGATGTTCAAAACATAGCGGGCATTTTATATATATAGGTATTTCACCCGCGCATTGAGCTTCAACATTGAATTGAATGTAATATTTTGCAGGTATACTCTTTGTTATATCTTGATTCTCTTTCTCACCACCTACCACATTGTTTTTTGTATTTATTAAACCTTTTTAGTTTTGTTCTATTCAATATTTTTTGAAATTGTTCGAGTTACACTTGGGTTTCTAAATTTTGTAATAGCATTAGTATTCAATTTATATTTTTTAGTAGCATTTGTATTCAATTTGAAACATATAGTTTTGTCAGAAGTTTTTCAAGTATAGAAATCATGTGTGTGCGCCTAATTTTCTTTGCTTTTCTTTCATTCTATAGGTATTTCGGGGATGCAAGAGGTTCTCCCAGTGTAGTTTATTTATTTTGGGGATCTTATTTATTTTAGGTAAATTCGGTATTCAATTTTAGTTCGCAAAGGAAATTGATGTAATTTATATCAATGTTTCGTGTGTAAGAGAAATTTTTATGTGAATGTTAATTATTCTCTTTTATGTTTTGATTATATTCAATAATGTCTTACTCATTAGTTTCTACCCATGTTATGCTACTGAAGAAGGGATAAGTTAGATGTATTACTTATTTTTGGAACTGTAAATCTAAATTGAAACTTTTGGATTTGGATTTTGGCATTCAAGATCCCAGTTACTCTTTCCAGTGTTCTATTCAACTTTGTGTTCACCTTTTTATGTTTATTTGGTTTAAGGAGCTTTTATTCTTTTATATTTATCTACCTCTCTGTGATGTATTGATTATTGGTAAGCCTATTTTGATTGTAATCTCATGTTAATGTTTTATTTGAGGATTGTGTTAAGACAGACTATATACGTGCTTTGATGGAGCATGGATGTTGTAGTTTTTCTCTCACAACTATGATATTGCGACACATTATGAAATGAAGAATGAAGAAAGCCTTAAATTGTTGCTAAAGTTTTTTATTTTAATTTTTTTTAGACATGGTTCCATGATATTATGATCAAATGTTGTAAATTGATGTGTATGGGACTACAGTGTAAAAGGTCATGTTCATCACTATATGGACTATTTAAGATGGTGGTAGTTCTTCGATTTATTTTATTAAATGGTTATTTTTTCATTGAAGTTTAAAATGACCCCCTCTAAACATAGTTGTATTTTGTGCTAGGAACACCAACAGCATTACCTATATTGGAATCCTCTCCATTGGTCTTCAGATATATGGCCAACAGATGAAGTTAATTGATTGTTTTTTAACTTTTAGTTTAATTTGTTACGCGTGTGTATTTTTTTATAAGATCAGTGTGCTCTTATATCCATAACTATTTATTTCTACATTTAGATTTTGTGTTGATGTTTATTCGATAATAAATCCATATAAGTTGTGTTTTATATATGATGGCTCGAAATGCTTTAGTTAAATAATGCCAGGAGAGTACAAAGGCAACTCATAATTGTAACTGCAAGTACATTTTCTTTTCTTTTCATTTTAATGTTTTGTTGTCTACGTGTTTGATAAAATGCCTATTGTGTATTTTACCCATATAGTCGGACCTGACATTTTTCTGTCTCCCTCCCATGCTCTTTAATGAGATCTGCAAACAAACCATATAACAACCACTAATGCATTCGCTGTATTGGAGTAATATTTTTTGTATGGTTTGCTGAAAACAGACAATATCTTAGAATAAGTGGGTTAAGGAGTTATTTTTGTATCATAGACCTATACAAAAATGGACACTAATTCCTACATAGACAATCGTTTTGTTTCAATCTTTTTTTTTGCATTTTAGTATGTGTGAGAGAGACGACCTATGTGGGAATGCGAATGATCAGTGTCTGTTTTCCCATTCGGATCCATACTTTCTTGCAAGTTTGGTGTTCAAAATTATAAATGGTTCCTCATTAATATACATCTATGCCCACATAAAATTTCTTTCAATTTTAATCTATTTTCCCCCCTATAGAGGTAGTTTGAATCCAGATGCTAGGTCCCCTCAAAATTATAGATGGTTGAGTTGGTGGTACTGGAAATTCGTAATAGAATCTAATTCAATTCTTAATGAAGATCTGACCCGATTATTGGTTTTGAATGCAACAATTGCCTAGACCGCGGTCCATAATGATCTTACTACAGTAATGTATCATTTCCTTAGCAGTGTTCATATCATGTATCTGCGCTGCAGCTCATGTTTTAAAAGTTCTACAAAGATGATCTTACTACAGGAATGTATCATTGCCTTTCTTGGTGCCTATAAACATGGTGTTGTCTTTTCTTGGTTCCTTTCTTGGTGTTAAAGTAAAGACAAAAAATTTATTTGATTTAAGGCTGTTTGTATAGAGCACAAACAACTACATAGTGTAGTACAATTGATACGACTTGAGTGCTAACTCAAGAAGATTGAATTATTAGGCCTGGAAACCAAAGAGGAAATGAGCTTTGTCAGGTAAACGATTATTTGAATAGCTTAGTGAGGTACACAAAAAAAAATCCCGCTTGAAATCGTTGATGTCTATGTCTATTAAGATATAATTTGATTCCAATTTAGTAAGATATGCTTAGTTGTTTCACTGAAAAAAATATATAAGAGTACTTGAATGCAGTCATCTCACCAAAGGCACATGCCATCATAGTCATCAAACTTGGGCAAAGATGTAGATCCTAATAGGATGTGTGATTGATCACGTTCATCAAACTCCAACTCTCTTCATCTATGCCGGATTCTAATCCCAATATTCATGAGTAAACGTGATGAAAAGTTTGATTTTATTCTCTTATAGTGTTTATGATTTTGATTTAATTATATTGCTCACATCTGATGCATCTGTGTCAACCCTAAATAATGACCTTGAAGAGGCAATGCCTTGGATGGTAAGTTCTTAGTCTGTACTTTAATTAACGTGCTTGCCTATGTCTCCTTTCCTTATGTTCTTCTACTCCATGTGATATTTTACCCTATATGTTCTTCATTGGGTTAGGTGGGACTTAATCTGTCTACCTAAACAAGAAGGTGGTCTAGGACTTAGAAATATCTACTCAGTGGTTGAAGTAGCAAAAGTCAAATTGGCATGTATTTTTAAAGAAGCTAGAAGACTTTGGGCTCAGCTTATGAAGAGAAAATATTCAAATCTAGGAATTCAAATGGTTCTATGACTTTCAGGAGAATTCAATCATTTTGGGAGATGGTAGATTCCAAATGAGTCTTGATTGGCAATGAATTAGTGTTGAAACCTTCTACAAATGAATCATTCAGCTTTGCCTCTGCCTATTAGCAAGTCAGACCTCACAAACTTTCTTCGTTGGATTTTAAATTCATTTGGCATATGAAAATCCCCCCTAATATTTCTCTATTTATGTGGAAAGACCTTGCAGAAAGAGTTACAGTAGATGAGCTTATTTAAACTGTTGGAGTTAGAATGGTAGATGTCACTGTTGTAAGTCTGCAATACTAACAATAAATCATCTTCTTATTTCTGGGCCAGTAGCATCAAAAATCTGGGAGGTGTTTAAAAGAATAATGGGAATCAGGTATTTACCTAACTAAGTTCATGGAGTCTTAATACACTGGTGGTTGTAGGCAGGTAGAGTAAAGATATCTAAGTGACTTTATCAGGATATCCCAATGAGTATAATATGGGAGTTTTGGCTGAATAGGAATAAATCAAAATTTGATGGTAAGATAATGTATTCAAATATCATTGTGAAAAAAGTGATATATTGAATTTCAGATCTTACTAATCTAATCAAATTCAAAGAGGGTGAAGAAGAGTTAAGAAGTTCTACATCGGTTCAATATCACAGAGGCTCAAATGCCATATTTGATTAAGATGCATGTTCAATGGGAGAGGCCATCTCTAGGGAGAATGAATCTTAATATCGCAGCTTATCAAAGTAATCAGTTTCACATGGGATCAGGGGCTATTTTAAGGAATGATCAAGGCATCCTTATATGGCTTCGCCATATATTATTCTTATCAAAATAATTTGTTCTATCTACCTATTTTTAGCAACTCAGTAGTTGTTAAAATGTGTGCTGGTAGTGTTGCCAAGATTTTACCCAGTAGTTGTTAATGTTTTATGTGTATTTTTCTTTTCTAAATAAGACCTTGCTAAGCCTGTTTAGGTACACTAGATTAGGTATATCATATGTTCTGTTTGGGTACATTATATTTAGGTACATACATTACATATCAGGTAAATTATATTTAGGTACATATATTAGGTATATCATATGTTCTATTTGGGTGCATTGTATTCTTGTTATATTCATAGTAGTTTTGTCATATTTTTTATCGTTATACAATTGTCTAATAAGGAACACTACTCAGTACCTATAAATTCTCGAGTTGCAACACAAGTTTGCATATGTTTTCATAATATGTTGTTAATGTTTTAAGCCCATTGGAAGGGACATGTATGCAAGAATTTGGGTATTTGGGTCAATACAACTGACATTTGTGCTCTGTTTAGTTATTCATTTTTTTCACGTTTTCATCAAATGGACAACCTCTCGACTCCACTCTTATATGTTTTTAGTTTATTTTTCCTATGCTTTTTATTTGTTCATTAGTTTTATTTCACACATAATATTATTTTCTTCCTATTTGCTACCTAATTGGAATTGCATGTTGGTATGCATTTTTGCACCGAAGGAAGAATACTGTTAAGGGAAAAAAGTAATTTGATGTTTAACCATGAATCATATACATTTAATATGAAGGCTAAGGTTTTTAGGTGTAGTAGATTCAACTAAGTCATTGTTATGCGTACATTTGTGTATCTATAGATGCATTCGGGGATCGCAAAAAATTTATTGCTTATATCTCCATTAAGTTTAAAGCTACATTATTAGTGTCAAATCTATGCCACAATTAAGTTTGAAGCAAAAACTCAAGGCGCTGATATAAAGTTATTTTGTATGTGTATTAATGATGTAGGTTTTGGAGGTGATGCTTAATCAACAACTGATGATATAAGACCTTAAACTTGGTTAGATGGGGATGCGACAACATGGTAAGCACACTTTGTTTTTTTCTCTTCTCTTTCATTCGATATTTTTAACTTTTGCTACCGATTATTATTAATTTCACTTTCGGATCATTGTGCATAGCATTGGAAATACATCATGGGCGATTTTTTTTCCTAGCGTGTAAACTTCTTTTTGTAAACAATATGATCCCAAGTTTGTGATTTTGCTATATATTCTGAATGTTTTATATTTATTACATGTTCAATACTCTTTTAAACATATCATTATGGTTTTATTTAATTAATACCTTTTTATAATCCGTTAACGGTTGGTTTGAAATTCTAAGCAGCTAATCATGGTTTCAAAAGTTGTTGCTACAGGATGAACAAGTTATTGCTGCTATAGGATGGACAAGTTGCTGCTGCTACGTTCGTCTCTATGGACAATCAGTTTCTACTATAGGATGGACAAGCTCGCAATATTGTGGTGGTAAGAAATGGTATGAAATCAGCATTGTTTGTGTGACTTGAAGCACACATATAACCGATGATGAATTCAGGTGAAAAGTTAAATTGGATTAGTAAATCTACATTGGTTTAGCAGGTTAGATTTTTTCTTTGATCAGATCATTGTTTGATTTTGTTTAGATATTAGGTGTGTAACCTAAATTTTAGTCTTCCATGTTGATTTTTATTTTATTTTGAACGAGTCGCATAATTTTATCTTTATTTAAAATGAATAGATTTCATTTACTATTTTCCATTGATCCTCTCTATATTTGCAATGAAAACATGATTATTGAATCTCTGTTGGTTTGCTACCTATTGTATTTATTTTCTTAGATTGTTTAATTTACGCCCCATCTATTCGTATTTACTCAGTTGTAAGGTCTCTAAATCTAATTTGTTTTTGGTTGTGCCAATATGATTATGGTGTTAAGTTGTTCTCTATCTGCTTTGGATTGATAAGTTGATTTTCTATAATCATATATACCATTCAGTAGTGTATATCACCAACATGGTATTTGATCATATACCGTTTAGTGGTTTATATCTCGTGAATTAGTTTGTGCATGCAATCCTTCTTCATCATTCTTTTGGGTTATCAATGGGAAACTATTATCTCATTTTTAACATTGTTATTCTTTTCCGTGTTTGTTATACCACATCTGAACAGGTTAATATATCTCATTTTTAACACCATTTCGTGTACTCTAATTATTGGTGTTTTCAAGTAACTTATCGAGTGGTTTTAAACTTTATGTTGAGTTTTGGCATTCCAGTGATTATTGATATATTGTTCATATAACTTTTGGAATATAGAGTTTCTTGAATCATAACTTGATATTTTTATTCTAGCTCTTTAAGTTACGAAAATAAGAGATTATTGATTGTTTAAATGAATGAAGTTACTTATCACGTGGTTTTAAAGTTTATGTCGAGTTTTGATCCTTTTTTTGTTAGTGAGGCTTACGCCTCAATACACCTTGATGCTTACGCCTTACCTCGCTGAAGCCAAAACACATAGACTTGAAATATCTTTGATAATTGATTCCTATAATAGTGTAAATCACCAGTCCATTTTCATAGACTTAAAGGATCTATAAAACAATTTAATGTCTATTAAGCCCCAAGTTCTTTCAGTTTGATTCTTTTTTTATAAGAATTTAATCTTTTTAAGTGCTTAATATTGACTTTTGGTTCAAATTAAGGGCTAAAGTACTCAATAATTAAATGAGAATGTGTGGAAGGATGAGGAAAATCATTAGTCTGGAAGAAGGGTTAAATATGTTGGAAGTGGTATTGTAAAGGCCAAGATGAAGTTTTGTTAGATGAACTTAGACTTTTTAAATATTTTTGAATATATCGTTATCCCTTAAGCAGGGTGGATAGTCCAATAAACAAAGGTGACTATGTCCATTTAAAAAAAAAAATGATATTTTTCCCTGATTCTATGTAATTGAGTATATTTGGATTATGTTGCTTATCCGAGGTCCAAAGCAGACTATTTGCTTTGCTGGAATAATTTTTTACTCTTAAACAGGGTGGATAGTCATGTAAACAAATGAAACTTTGCCCAATTTTTTTAAAAATTGTTCACACATTTGTATTGCAAATAAAATTTTATGACTTAAATTTAAACGAGTCAATACTTTAGAAATCTACACTTATAATAAAAAAACATTTATTATTTATTTTAGAAACGACTTTATATTTTTCAAAATTATATGCGTGCCTTTGGACATTTATTTTACAAATGACTTTCAAAATTTTGGCCGCTTCGCGATTGTATACTTTGGAAATTTTCAGCGTCCCTTTAGGCACGGGCATACCTGTGACAACCTATGATCCAAAATAAGGGGTGGCCAGCCCGATACTCCAATATAGAGGAATCATGGATGGAATCATTTTCAACATCACAACAATAAAATAAGTATACGGGAAAACCACCCAATAATTTAGAAAACGGGATGCCAAAAATTTAGTTTTATTACAAGTTAAGAAAATAATTTAAACAACCCAATCTGAAGAGAAAGTGGAATTCCAAAAGAACTTATATTACATCCATAACAAATATATAATAAGAGGATCGAATATGCTGTCGGTCAATAGTTACATATAACGTATTACAACAGTTTAATAATTTATGTAATACATTCATTCAACAGTTACAAAAGTTTGGGCCACACACCCGAGTGAAAGACCCGATCATATCAAGACTACAAAAATGAAGTCGTCTAACAACACATCCTGTAATATCCACAAAATCTTACAGCTCCTCAAAAGCATTGGAGTAGGAATATCAAAACGGGCGCCCTTGCGGCGGAGCACTCAAGCGGATACAAATTCATGCACAACAAGGAAAATGAACGGGTCAGGGCCCGATTTTATGTGATTATAATATGAATAAGAAGCATGACAATTATGAACAGTTAATCATAAATAATGAAGATGAGAGTCCAACAACATAATCTCAAAGTATAATAAGACAATTTAAGGGATTATACTTTTATTTAATTATGCAAGAGGATATAATTAGACAACATTAATTAAAGTCCCCAACATTTTACCAATTCTTTTCATCTTTCCGTTTCTTATCAGGAATATAATTGTTGTCATATGCACTTATGGAATTTCTCATATTTCAAGTCAGACTTGATTTAGAATGGTTATATTCTTATACATATAACGATTATAAGACCGCCCCTTCGAGTTTACCCACTGGGTGCGCCCCTAAATGACTATCTTCTTTCAGGGCGTATCAAACAAGACAACCTGGGCCCTGACGCACGTCGGGAAGTGGCCATATGCAAGTGAGTGAGTCATAACCACTCCCAAAATTACCTCACTAATGCAGAATAAAACATATAACAATCCCGCATATGGCCGAGGACTATAGTCTCCCTGCGTTCATTAGTCAGGAGACATCACCTCATGTGTGAGCTTCCCTTATGATAGCATTTAGAGAGGTGTGTTTAAGTAAATTAGCATTTACCATATTAATCTCATTTTCACTTTCATTCTTACATATGTGTGTTTCATTTAATTTGAAACCATAATAATTGTATATTCTCATTTGTATTCATCGTACTATGTCCCGAATTATTCTACAAAAGGGTCACAATATTTTTACAAGTCACAAGGTTTTATATGCCTCAATTGAGCCCCTAAAGTCTCCAAATATGGCTTACAACTCCTAAACTCCTAATAATGTACTAAAGGGAAGAAAATCCCTAACCTCAATTTGTACACCTCCGAAATAAGCCTCGTTTAACCCATTCCTAATGTAGTGTAATGACTCAAATTAACTAAAACTCTAGGACTCTAAGTTTACTTCATATAAGAAGGTTCCTAAGTCCTAAACCTAAAGGAAATGGTTGGAATTAAGCTAAGAAAAATCACCCAAAAGTGCAGGGTTTTCGAATCGATTCGGCCTGGCCAAATTGATTCGGTCATAAAAGCGAATCGATTCGGACCATCCGAATCGATTCGGTCAGGAAATATGGGTTTCTCCATAATTGTCGAATTGATTCGGATAGTCCGAATCGATTCGGCCCATTCGGACCTGTAAACTACCCCATGGGCGAATCGATTCAGACAAGCCGAATCGATTCGGCCCTGCGAATTTCCCAAGTTTGGCTATGGAGTCTTGGACTCTTAAATTTCCCCACTCCAATCTACCCAAATCAAGATCATTTATTGCAACCAACGAATTATTAATGCATCTAACAACACTGATTTTCATCAATAAACATCCAAATCAATCTCCAAGGGTTCAAAACCCATAAATCCATAAAAACCCTAACTTTGTTAAACCATAACTAATACCCAACTATCAATACAAATTATTCATCTTAAACCATATATTAGCAAGTAGAAAACTTGCCTTGGTGTAGGAATCTCAGATTTTCTTGTAGTAGCAACAATCTCCATGCTTGAATCTCTCTATTTTCTTCTTTCTCTCTAAAGTTCTCTTCCTCTCTCTCTTTCTCTCTAGGTTAACAAATGCACTTAAGAGAAATAAATGAAAATGCAAGACTTAAAAATAGTGGCTCAAGTCTAAATTCCAACATAAATGATTAATATCGTGATAAAATGACTCGCAACTACACATTTAAGCTATAACGAGTCAAAAGTTCCCAATACATAAAAATACAATATGTCACTTATTTCGACTATCTCGCACATTTCGGGACTAACTATGCCCTCCAAATTATCATTTGGAAATTTTATAACTCATTTCAAGTTTCGGTTTCATTTTAAACCATAAATGTCATTTAAATCTTTTGACACAATAAAACACAATATGGTGATATTTATCTACACATAAGGTAAATATGAAACATTTTAGTAAATATTAACTTTTATCTTCATTACATTAATACTTACTCCATATTCCAGTATTTTATATAATTACATCACACAGTAAGCAAATATAAAATAGGTTCTCAAAAGCGAGGGTTGTTACGTACTCCCCCCCTTATGAGGAAATTTTTCCCCCAAAATTCAGGCGTACCTTGTATAAAGAGATGCAAATACTTTTCCTGCATATCATCTTCGCGTTCCCATGTTGATTCCTTTGCGTTGTGATGACTCCATTGGACTCGCACCAAGGGCACCACTCGAGACCTCAACCTACATTCCCTATGCTCTAAAATAGCAACCGGTTGTTCTTCATATGAGATGTCGGGTTGCAAGTCAATATCCTCAAAAGGGATATGCCAAAGGGCACCTTCACACCTCTTATACTTCTTCAAAGAGGAGATATGCAACAAATCATGAATTTTTTATAAAGGTTCCGGTAAGTTAAGTTGATACGCCACTAGACCAACCTTAGCAATAATGGGAAAAGGCCCAACAAAATGCGGTGCAAGCTTTCCTTTCTTCCCAAAAAGCTTTATACCTTTCATTGGTGACACTCGCACCAAGACTTGGTCCCCAATATTCAACTCCATGTGGCTTCTATTTGCATCGGTATAACTCTTTTGGCGGTCTTGAGCTATCTGAATGCGATTCCGAATGAGTTCAATCTTGGAATAAGTATCCTGGATCATTTCAGGTCCAAGGAATTTATTATCCCCCACTTTCGACCAGCACGTGGGTGATCTACAAGGCCGGCCATAAAGTGCTTCATAGGGCACCATTCCAATAGTAAATTGGTATGAGTTGTTATAAGAAAACTCGACAAAAGGGAGATATTGTTCCCAACCACCCTTGAAATCAAGCATACACATACGGAGCATATCCTCTAACATTTGGTGGACTCTTTCAGTCTGGCCATCTGTTTGAGGATGATAAGAAGTGCTTAACTTCAATTCGGTCCCCATAGACTCTTGGAAACTTCGCCAAAAGTGGGAAACAAAAATCTTGTCTCGATCAGAAACTATATTTAAGGGCACCCCATGGAGTCTGACAACTTCCGTGATGAATAATTGGGCATAACGAGCAGTGTCATAATCGGTACGCATGGGTAGGAAGTGTGCCGACTTAGTCAAGAGGTCGACAATCAGCCAAATAGAATCACAACCACTATGTGACCTTGGAAAGCCCGTAATAAAGTCCATCGATATGCTCTCCCACTTCCACACTGAAATCTCCAACGGTTGCAACAAACCTGCCGGTCGCTGATGATCTATCTTGACCAATTGACAAGTAGTGCATTGGGATACGAACTCAAAAATATCCTGCTTCATGCCTGGCCACCAATACTGATAGCCCATGTCTTAATACATCTTGTCCCCACTAGGATGCACCGAAAATTTAGACCCGTGAGATTCTTTCATCCCCGATCATCTCAAATCCCCCTCCTATGGGACAATGAGTCTCCCGTGAAAACGTAATCCGCCCTCTGAACTTATCGAGTAAGATTCTGCTCCCTCGAACAGTAATCGGTGTATATGGTCCTTACAACCTTTATCCCTTCCTTGGGCTTCTACACCCATTTCCACAATTGTAGGCGTAATGGTCATCACCGACATGAACGATCTAGCCACCACATCCTCCTGACTGAGCTCTTTCCATTTAGCTTTCCATACATTAGCTAACTCTCCTTCAAGATTTCTACTCAAAGCATCCGCTACTATATTTGCCTTACCCGGATGATAGTGGATGTCAAATTGATAGTCTTTCACAAACTCCAACCATCGACGTTGTCGTATATTTAAATCTTTCTGTGAAAATAAATATTGCAGCGATTTATGGTCCGTGAAAAGACTAAATTTCTCCCCTAGGAGATAATGCCACAAAATCTTCAAGGCAAAAACAACCGCGGCAAATTCCAAGTCATGCACCGAATAATTACTTTCATGGGGCTTTAGCTTGCGGGAAGCATAAGCAATAGCCCATCGTTCTTGTTGAAGTAAACCTCTTGATCCTTGTAGAGATGCATCGGTGAAGACTAAATATTCCAACTCTGGCTTTGGAAATGCAAGGACTGAATCCTAAGTCAACCTATCTTTGAGCTCGTCAAAAGTAGACTGAAAAGAGTTATCCCAAACAAACCTCACCCCTTTTAGGGTTAAATTTGTCAAAGGGCTAGTGATTTTAGAGAAACCCTTGATAAACTGACGGTAATAACCCTCCAAACCCAGAAAACTACGAATCTCGATAGGTTTCGTGGGATGACCCCACTCCCTCACTGCAACCACCTTGCTCGGATCCATCGATATACCCTGGGATGTCACAATATGACCCAGAAACTGTACCTCCTGCAACCAAAAGCTGCACTTCTCGAATTTAGCATACAGTTGGTGATCCCTCAACATTTGTAGGACCAACCTCAAATAAATAGCATGATCAGATTCCATTCCAGAATAAACTAGGATGTCATCGATGAATACAATAACAAACTGGTCCAGGAAGTCCCAAAATACCCTATTTAGACATCCATAAATACGGCAGGTGCATTTGTTTTTCCAAAGGGCATAACAAAAAATTCATAGGATCTATACCTCGTCAGAAAAGCGGTCTTAGATACATCCTTCTCCCGTATCCTCAATTGGTGATACCCCATCCTCAAATCGATTTTAGAGAAGTATGACACTCCCCTAAGTTGATCATATAAGTCATCGATACAAGGCAAATGGTATTTGCTCTGGATGGTGACTTTATTCAACTCTCTATAGTCAACACATAATCGGAGAGAACAGTCCCTTTTCTTCACAAACAACACCTGAGCACCCCACGGTGATGTACTATGCCTAATGAATCCCTGCTCCAACAACTGTTGGATTCGATCTCTTAACTCCCTCATTTCCCCAGGATCTATGCGATATGGAGCTCTCGCAATCGATATCGTTCCCGGCGCTAAATCGATCACAAACTCAATCTCCCGACTCGGAGGCAAACTCGGTATTTCCCGAAAGACATCTTCAAAATCTCTAGCAACTGGAATAGAATCCAAGGGAACAACTACATCCCAAGAAGTCTACTCTGCAATATAATACAAATAAGTGCTAGTACCTCCTTCTAAACGAGGCATAACTACCGTAAAAATTTCTTGTCCCGAAACGGTAATGACTATACTCTTCCCGTAACAATTAACTATCACATGATACTTCACTAGAAAATCCGTACCCAATATCACATCATACCCAACCATATCTAGGAAGAGAAAATCGGCCTCAAAGAACAAATTACCAAGAGTAATTCCTATTTGTTTACAAACAAAGAAAATGAGTGAACCATCACCCATAGAGGACTCAACACTAGTGAAGGTACTCTCTGCAGATTTTATCAACTCTGTAGACTGAGCAAAACTTTTAGAAATAAACGAGTGTGTAGCACCCGTATTAAACAAAACGCGACCCATGTGCCCCTGAATTAGGAAGTTACCCTCAATAGCTGGAGGGGCCGACGGAACCAGAGGAAGCATAGCATCCTGGATTTAATAAACTCTCCCATATTGTAGCTGACCCTGCTGTGGAGGGGTAACTAGATTAGGTACCTGCGGTGGTAGCTAAACCTATGGCTACTGAGGAACCCTAGGAAGCTGACCCCCAATCAACTGAGGACACTCCTTCTTGTAATGACTCTCCTCTCCGCATTAGAAACACCGTCCCTCCATATTCTTCGTATTTCGGCCCCGATTATTTCTAAACTGGTTAACACCTTGGCCTGAATGGCCCCTACCCCCTTGACCACCCCGACCTGTTTATTGTTGTGGAGCACACTAACCATGCCAATTATTATTGCCACACAAATTGAACCCACCAAAATGTTGCCTTTTTGACAAGTCCCATTATCGGGGATCCCTTTCTTTCTGCTTATTACCCAAAAATTGGGTCGAAGGAAATTCTCCTCCTCCAGTCCCACTACCTCCAATTTTTCCCGCTTGCCCCACTACGATAGCTTTCTTGCCACTATGCATGTACAACCGATGTTCTTGGTAATGGAGAAATGCCTCATTCATTACCTCACCAAAAGTTTGCAAGGCTGGATTACCCAGTAAATGTTGCCGGATCCTCCAGTTCAAAAATCCCATGAACTTAGAAACCTTCCTCTCTTTCGAAGTCACCTCATCAGGTACAAAACATTCTAACCGGGTGAATTCCTCTTCATATTCCGCCACAGACCTCTCACCTTGCACCACATCTTGAAGCTTCCTTCTCATCTCCCTTTGAACTGCAGGAGGGAAGTACTTATGGTCAAATAAAACCCAAAAATCAGTGATAGTCATGGTATCTCTCTGTTCAGGTGTAGTCATCAACTCCCACCAATGCAACGCAGATTGGACGAGCTTGAAATTAGCAAGGAATTATTTCTTCTCCTCACTACACTCCACCATTCGAAGATGGAGTTGCATATCCTTCTTCCATTTATTAGCTCTACTAACATCAGAACCTCCATCAAATTTCGGGGGATGGCCCTTTGAAAAGGACTCTCTTACTCTCTCCCACGGAGAAGGTCCCGTAAGAGCTTGTGCATCCTGTGCTCCTTGTTGAGCTTGTGGAATTTGTTGCACCACGGTAGCCATAGCAACATTGACCGCTTGAGACACAATATTTGCTACATTAGCAGCATTTATATTTCCCTGTGGAGGCGATGGAGGACCAACATCCTCTTCTACATCTCTATTGCGTCTCGCTTGGCGATCTCTCTTAGGCGGCATCTGAGATGAAGAAATAATAGAGTTAGAATACTATTCAAAACAATCTATCTTGCATATGCACTTATGTAATTTAATTAAAGTCTCCATCATTTTACCAATTCATTTCATTTTTCCATTCCTTATCAGGAATATAATTACTGTCGTATGCACTTATGTAATTTCACATATTTCATGTCCCACTTCATTCAGAATGGTTATACAATTATACATATAACGATTGTAAGACCGCCCCTCCGAGTTTCCCCACTGGGCGCGCCCCTAAATGACTATCATCTTCAAGGGCCTATCAAACAAGACAACTTGGGAACCTAACGCATGTCAGGAAGTGGCCATATGCCTGTGAGTGAGTCATAACCACACCCGAAGTTACCTCACTAGCACAAAATAAATCATATAACAATCCCGCATATGGCCGAGGACTATAGTCTCCCTGCGTTCATTAGTCAGGAGACATCACCTCATGTGTGATCTTCCCTTATGATAGCATTTAGAGAGGTGTGTTTAAGTAAATTAGCATTTACCATATTAATCTCATTTTCACTTTTATTCTTACATATGTGTGTTTCATTTTATTTGAAACCATAATAATTGTATATTCTCATTTGTATTCATCGTACTATGTCCCGAATTATTCTACAAAAGGGTCACAATATTTCTACAAGTCACAAGGTTTTATATGCCTCAATTGAGCAACTAAAGTCTCCAAATATGGCTTACAACTCCTAAACTCCTAATAATGTACTAAAGGGAAGAAATGCCATAACCTTAATTTTTACACCTCCGAAATAAGCCCCGTTTAACCCATTCCTAATGTAGGGTAATGACTCAACTCAACTAAAACTCTAGGACTCTAAGTTTACTTCATACAAGAAGGTTCCTATGTCCTAAACCAGGTTCCAAAGTATTAAACCTAAAGGAAAGGGTTGGAATTAAGCTAAGAAAAATCACCCAAAAGTGCAGGGTTTCCGAATCAATTCGTCCTGGACAAATCGATTCGGTCAGAAAAGCAAATCGATTCAGACCATTCGAATCGATCCGGTCAGGAAATATGCATTTCTGTAAAATTGCTGAATTGATTCGGACAGGCCGAATCGATTCGACCCATTCAGACCTGTAAACTACCCTTTGGGCGAATCGATTCGGACAGGCCAAATCGATTCGGCCCTGCGAATTTGCCTAGTTTGACTATGGAGTCTTGGACTCCTAAATTCCCCTAACTCCAGTCTACCCAAATCAAGGTCATTTATTGCAACCAACTAATTATTAATGCATCTAATAACACTGATTTACATCAATAAACATCCAAATCAATCTCCAAGGGTTCAAAACCCATATATCCATAAAAACCCTAACTTTGTTAAACCACAACTAATACACAACTATCAATACAAATTATTCATCTTAAACCATATATTAGCAAGTATAAAACTCGCCTTGGTGTAGGAATCTCAGATTTTCTTGTAGTATCAACAATCTCCAAGCTTGAATCTCTCTCTTTTCTTCTTTGTGTCCAAAGTTCTCTTCCTCTCTCTCTTTCTCTCTAGGTTAACAAATGCACTTAAGAAAAATAAATGAAAATGAAGACTTAAAAACCATGGCTTAAGTCTAAATTCCAACTTAAATGATTAATACCGTGATGAAATGACTCGCAACTACACATTTAAGCTATAACTAGTCAAAAGTGCCCGACACATAAAAATACAATATGGCACTTATTTCGACTATCTCGCACATTTCGGGACTAACTACGCCCTCCAAATTATCATTTGGAAATTTTATAACTCATTTCAAGTGCCGATGTTATTTTATACCATAAATGTCATTTAAATCTTATGACACAATAAAACACAATGTGGTGATATTTACCTACACATTAGGTAAATATGCAACATTTTAGTAAATATTAACTTTTATCTTCATTAAATTAATACCTACTCCATGTTCCAACATTTTATATAACTACATCACACAATAAGTAAATATAAAATAGGTTCTCGAAAGCGAGGGTTGTTACAATACCCTAGTATATATATACTCATGTATGATTAATGTTACTTATGCCTGATAGTAAGAAGACTAGAAATTGTATATATCTAAACAATGCTTAATCTACTAATGTGTAAATAGTAGGAAAGATAGATAGCGTATATCTAAAATTAAAATTAAAGTAGTGAAACTTAATGAAAAAAGTTTGAAAGATAACATATATGAAATGTTAAAATGGATTTAATAGTAACACTAGGGAGATGTTAATTATAAATTAGATTGACAGTATGGGTGGTACGGGGGAGATAAACCTATTAGTGGTTAGTTAGCTTTTTATGTGACCTAGTGAGGCTGGGAAGCATACCTAGGTAATAGGCGTTAGGCGTTCACATTTGTTGAGAGATGATGAACTTAAGGGAGTGTACGTTGAACTGACATGTGTAATCAATAATTGTTTTTAAACTTGTGATAAATACTTGGTAAATATTTTCAAACGTTTTTACTTGGGCTCTGACCTGTATGAAAAATATATTCAAAATATTTTAGGTGTCCGACCATATGGACGCCAAGCTTTATGATTTGTTCTAGGGATGCATATCTGCAACACTTGTGGATGCTTGTAGGATTTGGATTTAGTCACTTTGGTTACTTCATTCCTAGAGTAGGATGCGATTTAGTTTTTTCATTTAGTCATGTCACCCCTTCAGCTGTTTATTAACCAACTTTGTATTTCTGGACTCAGTTTGATTACATTATATGTTTAGTTGGATTTTGATTTGGGAACCGACGGTTTAATTGGTATTATTTTATTTCAGTCATTTATGTGGTGTTTAGTTCAAATTATTTTACTACATGGATGGTTTGGTCATTGTGATCTATTCCGTTTGTTGTCATTGTTTAATTAAAAAAAACAAAATTTGACGTCGACTTTTTGAATACCAGGTGGTTAGTAATTTCTAAGAATGTTTTCGACAGTGACACTAAGAATCAACCAAATGGGATTTCCTCTTTTAATTTGATGGGCATTTAATTAGGTGACGTGTCATATTTAACTTTGTACCATACTCTCTCATGATATATTACTCGCCTCTCATCTAAAATGCACAGATAATGTATCCAATTTAATTACCTAGTTATGCTACCTGCCTAACTAGTTCCTAAGTGTCTTTAAATTACATTCACAATCCCATCCTGAGTAATTTATTTAGTTAGCTTTTACATTCTCTAATCATTTTAATTCTCAATAATAATATATTGAACCATTTCCAATAACTTTCGCTAGTTATTAATTTTCATATTTTAATTCAATATGCTCGTATATAGTTTCTGCATACATATATACACATTCATTATCACATCATGCACACATATATATATCACTCACTATATATGTCCAACTGCCAACTACAATAACAATAATAAATTACGTGGATGCGGGTGTCTACTGCTATCCTCATCCAAGGAATACTCACATCATCCTGGCTACCGCATTAGGATCTCACACCAAACTATGATAGAAAACAACAAACGATGTTGGAGGCGGTCATAAGTTCCCCGAGTAGTGAGAAATAACCATACCCATAAGTACCTCACTACATACTCGACCTTAACAGGCACATGCGTGGCGATTATGACTTGTGAATAATACTAACCCTGCATTCGTTAGCCAGGGAAGATCACTCACTCGCCCAACCTCCGATGATAGCCGATAATAATTTATTTAATAATAATTTATATTCAATAATATAAATATATATATATATATATATATATATATATATATATATATATATATATTCAATAATAATTTATTTAATTATGCATATCAAAAATGGTACAAAAATGCATTATCACCCAATGTACAATTTTTTCTCAATTAATTAAGTATGCACTAAATTAATTAATTAATTTATTTATTTTTCAATATAAATTCTCGACATGTGTCTAAATCACTCAACTCGTATCCCAATTCATGTGTTTTCCATCACAATTATTCATATTCAACTATTTTTCTCAATTATTTTTATTTCACACCTCAACTAAAAGTCCATTTTTAACTCAAGGGTCACATAACAATATAATGGAATTTCTCGAAATATAAAACATCAACTTGGAGTTTTCTCATACCCTTAATTATTTAATTTGTCCCTCATTAATTAAAATATCCCCAAATCTGCAAGTTCCATAATTTCAAACTGGTTTGATCTCAAGGTGAACCGGTTTTACTTTTCAAAAATCCGAACCGGTTCGGTGTAAAGGAGAATCGGTTCTCTTTTCTAGTTAGCAAACCTCATCCATGTTTTCTTCCTCAATTCAGTTCCAATGATTCTCAACAAAATATCTTACACTAAACAATTCGTAAAGAGTATAAGTGACATTCCTAATATGATTCTAACATCTAGTAATCACATTAATTCAAAAGATTAATCAGCAATTCATGGGATTCAAAACTAGAGTTGAGAATTTCATCATTCTAATAATTATATCATAAATTCATTTCCATATCCCATTATCCATATCATTCTCAAATTTCAAAATTTTCACTCCACCTTAATTATTTAAAAATTATTATTTATATCATTTCCCAAATATAAATAATTTCCCATAATATGAATAATTTCTCAAAATTCTATAGTTTATATATATATATATATATATATATATATATATATATATATATATATATATATATGTGTGTGTGTGTGTGTGTGTGTGTATGTGTGTGTGTGTGTGAAATCATCTCTAAAAATATCATTTCCCACTATGATATGACTAAAATTTTATATACAAATTAAATAGCAATTTTATTACTTGCCTTATTACTCGTAAAGTCCGATTTGATGAAAATGTCGTTTAATCCTTATAGAATTCCCCTCCACTTCTTCAATCCTAGAGTGTTCTTGCAAAATTCTTCAATTACTCCCTTAGACTCTTGAATTTTATTCCCAATTCTTTTCGCTATCTTCTTAACGCTTTGAATAACTCTACTCAACCTTTGGATTTGTGAAATAACTCTTCCCTAAACCCCAAACCTTTCATTTTATAAGTGTAATCCCATTTTGACTATTCACATGTCATTAAGGAGTCCAAAAATCACTTAAATTATTCCTGATTAATCTAAAAAGCTCTCGAGACCCAAATACAATCCCCGGTTACTCAATTTAGACTATTTTGACCCATTTTGGATCAACCGTGCACTCGAAATCATCGCCCGAGTCACTTAACGATATTTTCTCATCTCGCCCTATTTTAATTTAGTCAAACATGTCCCAGTTGTGATATAATTAAATTCCGTCACGTTTACTCACTTATGACTTAATTCAATGTTATTTCCTGTAGCACACTACTAAACACATAATCACATAAATTGAAATTTATTCCACTCTTAATTAAAAAAAAATTTAGTTTTCCATTTTTTCTTAAATTAAATTATGTGTCACTCACATAATTTAAACATCGAATAATATATATATAAACTATGGGGTATTACATACTTCCCCCTTGAAAAGGAACCTCGTCCTCGAAATTTTGATAAGCATGGTACTAAAACCTTCGGATCCTTACACACATGGCAACTGAACATACATATAATCAACTTGTGATAATATTTTGACATCACCACTATTCACCCACTAGTAGTATAATCCCATTTAAAGGCCTACTTGCTACGACCCATTATTAATGAAAAGTCTATTCCAATTATTTCAAACTGCTATACTCTATCCTTCGTAAGGTCTCACCTATACATTTATGTGCAAAACTATCGTAAATCCGCAAACAATGCTCCAATAAGACGAGCCTATGTTCCATTCCCTCTATCATCTTAATATTGGAAAAGGCCCCACTTCCCTAGCTGCTAACTTAAACAAATCACATAACTCCCTTCTTGGGAGACACCCACGATAATTTCTGACCACTCACATCAGTATTTAACTCTTCAATTTGCGATGACACAACTCTTAAGACATTCTGGAACTACACAAAAATAACTATGATTTTCTAAATCCCTATCGGCCGACTCTAAATAACGTCTGACCCACAAAAATTACTATTTCCCACCCTTAACGAGCCACAAGGGAGAAGACAAAGCCTCCCGCCTCAAGTATCAAAAGGCATCTTTCTAATAATTGCTGGTACGAGTCATTACACATAGCTCTACCAATGGTAATTTTTTCTCCCAATTACTGTAAAGTCTAGAATATGTATCTCTCTCATACTTTAACATCCTACTCACTTTTCCCGTTTACTCCTCAGTGTATGGATCATATGTCTATTTACAAATGAACTTCTCCCCCATCGCCTTATGATACTCCCAATCGGAGGTGGGACTTAAGGATCTCATCTCAAGGGCATCTTGTGCCGATTCATTTCTTCTGTTAAGTGAAATATTGGGTACATTACTCGACAATGTAACTCACCTAATGTAGAAAGAATTATTTTTCCTCGATCAACCAATCCCACAAACCCAAATGGGATCTTTACCTATTTATGATATTGGTATTCTTATAATTAACTTCATTAGTCTACCTATCCATTCAATAGATGGAATCACCTATTATGGAAAAATTTTGGTTGATCACCTCGGGCCCATATGTTCCCATCTACGAGGGGTGAACTTGGAGACAACTTCATTATGTCTCACTCCCTAACAATCGATAAGCTCAACATCCCACATCACATGGTACATCTCACTCTCGTTTATAGGGAATTCTAAAAATCATGACTCATTCATCCGCACATCTCGGGTCGTGTTCACATGGTAAAAATCAAATCCTATTTATGCGCAAAGCACCCCTAACATTCGACTGAGTAAGACTCTACTCGACTCTCCTTATTGTGGGATATTCCATTGTGTAGAGAGATCCCTCGCTTGTGTCTCCACAGTCTTTCAACCCATCTCAGGGTGATAGCTCACCTTATTCAATACATATATCTGGACTCTCTCATTCCTCAATCTGAAGTTTAATCCCTTATGCACTTCCAATTCTTCTTATACTTCCCCCACATGCATATGGTTCAACCCATTTACTCCTTGTCCTTGTCTCGAACATACGGAAAATCAAACTCACTAGGGTGCCCATACACCATATATCTCACGCATATCTGCATAAACATCATAGACCGAACATTTTTATCAAAAGTTCAACCCCTCATGCTCGACGTGTCTATATCGTAAGGGTATTCATGATCAACCCACTAATTACAATTTATTTATCCTTAAGATTTTCCCACCCATCTAGTGGGGGTGTAAAAATTTACCAATGTTTCTTAGACAGTACTACCTAGATCTAGTGGCATTATATCATATAATAGTTTTTAACTCAAACTATTTTCTACCCACGTATAATGATCATCATTTAAACTCGATATTATGCCATCCAATACATCTCCAAAATTTTGACATTTAATAAAGTTCCCACACGGAATATCCTGTGATTAAAATCAAACCAAGAAATTTCCCCAATTTCCCCATCATTTGGCAATAGTTGGTGACATTAATGGGACATACAAAATCCTAACCCTAGACGTATAAGTCTAATACTCAGCTCCCACATCACTAAGTTCCTAGTTCTATCTCAATAACGAGATAAATATCCCCGTGATACCGTAAACTTCATATCCTCGATGTCTCATCTGAATAGTCCTTATGCACTGAAATAGAATATAATAAGACAACAATATTATCCAAAGTATCCATTTCAATATAATATATATGCCACTTGATATTCTGTTAGGTGAAATATCTCAAAAAACAACAAATCCTTCCCAAAAACATCAAACACGATAGCCTGACTATAACAATCCACCATCACTAACCATTACTAACGAGTCCATAACAAGGACAACATCATACCCGCACAACATCTCTTTGAAATGAACAAATCTCCAAAATATATCCTCTTAGTGTTCAAACATACTCCCCTCTATTTGGAACCAAAGAGAGTCCTGCTACCCAACGGTAAATATAGACACTCAATAGTGATCCCAATGATACATCTAATATGTCTCTCTCACACGCAATTCTAGTGCTAATCCAAATACTGTGACACACTCGTATCACATCGACCCTATCCCATCGGCCCATGGATAAAATTTATACTTTCAATTGACAATGTCTTTGGCTATTTGAATTATTCCTAGACGTAGTGCTCACATATGAAGTGTCCCAAACTACTATAATTTTTACACCTATTGGGTACTGCTCCTATCCTTATCTCTCTACGGACAAGCTTAACGCATGTGGTTTTGTTATCTACATGTAAAACACCTACCTACGTAATCCCCCTATCTTTGTCCCTACTAGCCATGTCAGGGTTGTGTTCTCTCTATCACCGGTAGTGTCAGCCCTGATGCTACCCCGTGGTTCCTTTAGCTCTGTCAAACTAGTCGAACACATTACTGGTTTGAATGGCATTGTCTGAATCCACCGTCACTCGGTCGGAATTGCCTTGATTTAAATCTTTTAAACGGGTATCTTTAAAAGGTAATTCTCTTATGTTGCCTTATAACACAAATACACCTAATCTCGGTCTGTTGTCTAGGCTTTTCCATGCTCTTGGCTCCATTCACATGAAAGTGTCAATATTGACATTATAAAAATACGACAATAATTGCAACATCATTAATCCTTCAATCCATATTCCCATAAATATTGGCATATCCTACCCAGGAGTCCATCATCAAACTTAAGGACCCTATTATCCTCTGTATCCACCTTGTCAGGTATGAATTTTGACAAACAAGCAAATTCTTACCCATACTCGGACATTGTCTTGCCACTCCTAAAACAATTACAAAATCTCGTTAACATCTTTATTTGAACATTAGATGAAAGGACTTTTGATCAAACCTCACCAAAATTCCTTAATACTTTATAATATATCTCTTCTCAAATGTGGTGAATAAAACTTCTCTTATAAGCTTAAAAAACACCCGAAATGTATCCCTGAACGTCACTGTACTCCACTATATGCAAATGCATTTAGATGTTCTCCTTCAATTCTCTAGAAAATATACGTCCACACTTTACTCAATATTTTGCAAATGGACCTTATAAAAACACTTTAGACTCCCTTTCCCATACCGACTGCACTTGGTGAGTACGAACTTGGCGCCACCATCTACTATGGCAGTGTTTGGGGGGAAACGGTTATGCTCTAGCGATTCTCACAGCATTAACTACCTGAGCAATTATAGTAGTGACTTCTACTCTGGTCACATGGGATATAAAAATCTTTGTCTCTGATTGAGACTCTCTTCTTGTAGTCCTCCTAACGACCCTCATTAGTCGTCCTAAATTGTTCAGTATACGAAGCGCTAACTAAACTCATATAATATTCACTTACATTATACATAATAGAAGGAGAACATACATAGAAGTATGAATCAACAGTCCTAAACTTAGGATTGTACATCATATAATGCTACAGTAGAAAAATAATAAGTCCGCAAAGATCCTAAGAACTCTAGAACCGGATGCTCTAATACCATATATGACACCCTGATTATTAAAATAATGGGTGGCCATCCCAAGACTAAAATAAAATAGGAATTCCATTTGCTCATTCCTAGCACCACCGTTGACTTCAATTAATTACTAACCACATGTTATTAAATTAAGCACGTGTCAATTTCAATCTTATCTAATGTGAAACAATAATATAATAATCAACCACAATTATCTACACAACTTACAATGAATTCCACAACCACAAATAAATTAAAACTATTAATTTATTACATCCCAAACTATTCTGATTAAATCATCAGAATAAATCTCCATAAAATAATATTGAGAATGAACTAAACATAGATGGAATAAACCGACTGTCTTAGGAAACATGCCTAAATAGGAAAAGAGTCATGAACTAGAATATAAAAATAAAAGTGACCAAACAAAACTCTGCAACATCCACAGCTGCCACAACTTTGGGCGTGATCACGCCTGGTGTCCTTGTGGCTGGACACCTAAAAGGTTTTGAAAATATATTTTGACACAGGTCAGAGCCCGAAACCATTTGAAAATATTTTTCAAGTAATTAAAATGAATAAATAAATG
Organism: Sambucus nigra; assembly: GCA_949130495.1. Classification (NCBI taxonomy): domain Eukaryota; kingdom Viridiplantae; phylum Streptophyta; class Magnoliopsida; order Dipsacales; family Adoxaceae; genus Sambucus; species Sambucus nigra. The sequence continues at coordinate 57,599,087 of OX422213.1, forward strand.
TATATAAATTTACTCATTATTGATGTAAAAAACTAGATTTGATGTAATTAATTAATGATCGTTAAATATGAAATAAGAAATAAGACAGAGAATTCATAAAGTGGTTCAGCCTTATGAAAATGGCCTATGTCCACTGTTTTGTATTGCTGGATGGTTTCGCTTAATCTTGATCACAATTTCCATTAATCAATTACCCCTTATGGAGGGCATTACAATGTATTTATGGCCCTGGGGCTGTCAGTATGAATAGATAATATGTCGTTATTTAATAGATATATACATGTGTACAATAAGAATGTTCATTAAATCATATGTTCACTGAATGTGCAATTACTGCTTGATATTCCTTTCTAGATGGTCTGAACGTTGAGTAGCTAGGTACGCTAAGTAGATCGGGGTGATGAGTAGCTCGGTGTTGCGAGTTATTTGGTGAGTATAAGCGTTTGCCACGTAAGATGACATATGTCTTCATATAATTGGTCCACGTCGACTGACTAATTTTCGTATCAACAGAAGCCCCCAATGTTTCACAATTGAGGTTTAATATGAGAATGTGGAACATTATGGCCAAAAGTTGCTCGAACATGGATTAGATTACACACCTCCAACACTTAGGACATATTCTCTTCAGTCTTATCGTTTGCGCGCGAAATGGAAAACTTGTAAATATTTTGAATCTGCGACAGACGCTTGGGTGTTTACGTCTTTTTCATCATTTTAATCGCTGGAAAAGCAATCGTCTTTTCTAGTAATGATTTGTTTTCCTACTTCCCAGTGCAAAGCATTTAAAAGCGATAGATACAGATCATCATCTACTTTTTACCTCCAGATTTCTAAACTCTTTTTCTTCTCATTTTGTCCTTGTACTGTCATTATTTATGTCATCCGCCTTACCAGATTTCTCAATCCCTCTGTAAGAACTTTTTCTTTCTTCTTTCTTTGATCTAGAATAACCCAAGAGGGAATTGCAAAATCATCTCGGAACTTATCCAACGATTCAATAAGATAAACCAACCTCCTGGCCCTTCTGATTTATTTTCTATGGCCGAGGGACATTGGTTTCCCTCCCTTTTTGTAGCAGAGTGTGGCTTTTCTGTTTCTCCTAGTTTTGCCAATATTTCGATATTGTTCCTACAAGAGTAGCCCCAAATACATGGAGGGTAGTTAATAGCGTACATAGGTTAAACCAGATTCATGGGACTCATATAAGGATCCATGAGATTATGTTATGTTATAAATGGGTTACCAGTGATACCACATTTTATTTAAAAAATTTGTTTTCCAATAGAGCTTTAGGGATCAATCTTTCCGATGCTAATAGTGACTATTTTTATCAAGGAGTTGTGATGAAAAATTGGCAACACCCCCCAATGAAAGTAAATGATGTTTACCAAGGTCCTAGATGTCTACTATATGGAAATGGGATAGGTTGTTTTTAATTTTTTGATTTAGCTCTATTTATGTTTGATGAAATGTGCCACTGATATTTATTTTATTTTATGCAGTTGATAACAAAAGAAATACCCCAAAAGAAAGTGACATTATTATAAAAGATTTGAAACTCATCGGGGTTTGCATCAATCAGTTGTTGGGGAGCACGTTAGAGATGCTTCTTATTTGTTAAGATACAAAAATACTAGTTCCTCTTTTATTGCTCATCCTTTCTCCCCTCCTGTGATAATTAACCTTGATCAAATTCCATCATCTAGAGCCGACGTAGAAGAATCTTCTTCTGATTTGGGTACCTCTATCACTGATTTGATGCTCTTAGCGTTGATGGGACAAAGAAGAGAAAAGGAGATGTCCCAGCTGAAAGGACGAAGAAAATGGATATGGATCCATCTAAAGGAACAATTTTAACTATTAAGGAGGTCGGCAAGAAGCCACCTGTTGTCCCAAAAGAGGCAGCACCTTTGATTAAAGGTGTTGATATTACACAAGAAGATGCAACACCTTTGATTGAAGGTGCTCCTTTAAGGAGATTCAGGAGGGGTCTTGCAGAAAGACCTATAGAAACTGCTGATCAACCTTCTGAAGTTGAGGATCAATCTTTAAGAGCTAACACTTTAGCTCTCATTGCTCCGAGATTGGCCAAAGGTTTGATAAAATCTTGGAGCATTCTCGAATATCGAGCTGCTAAGGGTCCCCTTTCTCAGGTTAAGATCAGTGACTTATCCACCCAACATATTGCGTCAGTAAGTATCATAATCCTTACTATTTTATCTCCATGTACCGTTTTCATATTCAGATCCGAGTTCCTTTTCTTTTGCAATTTATGACGTGTTTTAATAGTATCCTAGAGAAAGATGAGGCTATTAAGGCTTCAACTTCCTCCAGTGGGGTGGAAGAAGCTTTTATTGGGTTATCGCAGTCTTTGATGGACTCTCGGCAGAAGTATGAGGAAGATAAAGTTTCTTAGGAGAGGAAACTTCTATCTGCAGTAACAACTCGCCAACAAGATGATATAGCTCAAGACCAAGATGTAATTACCTCCAAAGATTTGGAGGAAAAATTAAAGGTCACAATTTCTAGAAAGGACGAAGCTGATGGAAAGCTTGAGGAGGACTAACGGCGTAAGAAGGATTTGGAGGATAAGGGGAAGCTTGCCGAGGGATGTGCTTCTTCTGAGAAGGCGAAGAGAAAAGCTGTTCTGAAAAATTCCTTTAGCTCTGGTTGGGACAAAGGACGGAATAAAGCCTTAACTGCTATTACTTTATCGATGGAGTATGCAAGTTTGAAGTACTTCAGAGATGGAGTGGTTGCAGCATTGAAAGAGTTGAGTGTTGAAGATGATTCTAAATTATTTCAGAAACACATTCATGGCCCTCCTCCTACTATTAACGAGGAAGAAGAAGATGAAGCTGCATCTGATGAGTCTTCTATGATGATAGTAGAGCAAGTACCTGTTGTCACCATTCCCCAGCTTTTTGAGAATGTTCCACAAGCAACAACTTCTATCGAACAACGCCACCTACTTTTTGAGCAACTAACTCCTTCATCAAAACCAGTTGAAGATGCTATAGGGGATAAAAAGACGGTGTAAAGTTGTTTGGCTCTTTTGCTATGTTTTTTTTCTCTTTCTGGTTGTAGCTTTGGATGTACTGTCTTCTCTTATGATCAATAAAAATGGTCTTCGTTATCTAGTCTGAGATTCTCCTTTAATTGCTCTGTCTATATCGTTTTTGATGCATGTTTATTTTCCTTGCTAGTTTGTTTCTAGGATGGAACTTTTATCAGCTCATGCTACAGAGTTGATGAAAAAATGTAATGATTATTTCAAAGCTGGCCATACAGATTTGACTGAGGCCCAAATAATTGAGATCCTTCGACCTGATGCTTTTGAGCAAATAATTGATGCGAACCAATACTTGAAGTGTTTACTTGATCGTGTTGTATCCAATAATATGGCCTATTACAAAATGATTCAAGACCTCCAATTTCAACACAAAAAAACACTACATTCCTGCATGAAGGTTATGAGAAAAAGTACCAACAATTGAGTGTTGATCGGGGCTATGATAAATATATCTCTATCAATGAAAAGAGGGAAAGTTTGTTGAAACATGAGATCGAGGAACATAGGAATATTGCCAAGCTGTTGGAGGAAGAGAATATTGCCTTGTAAGAATAAGTGAAACAACCCAAATCTGCTGCCTCATCTTCTTCGGGAGCGTTAGTCCCAGTTAATGATGAAGGTTTTTATTTTCTAGAGACTGAAAATGCTGCCTTGAAAGAAAAATTAGTGGCTTTGAAGAGAGACGGACCTACATCATCCCCTCGAGGCAGAGCAAGGCCTTCTACTCGTGGTTTAACAAGAGATGGTCGAATTAATATTGATGAGACGAGGACCCAAATAGATTTATAAAATCAAGACGTCAAATTAATGACAAAAAATTAAGCCTTGGTTGAGATGTCCACAAAAATCCAAAGTCTCTCCGAGCAACTTTCCAGGAAAAGTTCTGCCTTGGAGAGTAAAGAGAATTTTATGAAGAAGCTCCATCAAAATGTTGAGAGACTGGCATATCAATTTCATAAACAACATAAAGAATTTTGGAATGCGGGATATAATAAAGATCTATGCCATCTCAACGCTCGATTGAGACAATCAAACAATGAGGGGTATAAGTAAGGATGGTTGAATGCTCTTGGTGTGATACGTCTTCAGAAAGGAAATTCCTTGTGGGATTGGTATGAAACTGGGTTTCTTGACCTACCAGTACCTCCTTTAAAATTAGATGTTAGTTGGATTCCAGCTCATTCCATACCTCAATGTTCGATCTCCAAGTACCTTGGTGATTACAATCTTCATGAAAATTATGAAATATCCCGACCTCCTCACCTGCTTAAGCGACCAAGTTTGAGAAACACTAGTATGCTACTGGATATGAATTTTATTAATTCTCCTTATGCTTTAGATTATCCTCCCACTGGGATGGAACCTGTACCCAAATCAGAAGGAAAAAAGGCAATATAATAGGATATTTATATTGAATGAAGAAAACTTCATCTTTTGTAATTTGTTGTTCTGTATTTAATGAAGAAACATTTCATCTTTGTGCATTCCATTTTTCCTTGGAAATAGTTTTTAAGATGTCTTTCTTATAACATATTGATGAATGCATATATATCTATAGAGGGACAATTTGTCCAATTTGTTTTATTGCCTAGACAATGGAGCTTGCCCCACTTGCTAGCTAGTTGTATTGACTTGTCACCTATAAGTGCCTAAGCAATGGAACGAGTTTCATACCATGGTCCTCCTTAGTTGTAACAATCTTAACAGGATTTTCTTATTTCCTAGATAGTGGATGCCCCGTGGGGTCACCCATCTTCTTATCTAGTTTGGGATGCCCCTTGAGGTCACCCGAGAATAAAAAAGGCTTTGCCTTGTATGAGTTTTATGCCAACATTGTTGGTTAAATTTATTGATGTTAACCAATCGTGGTTGGTAGTTGTTGATATTCTGACCAATCGTAGTTGGTGGTTGCTGATATTCCGACCAACCATAGTCGGTGGTTTAGTGTGTAGCATGAGTACTCCGAAAAAAAATAAAACAAACATAATATGGAGAAAATATCATCTTTATTCGTACTGAAAAGACTGAAATACGTATGAATCTATATTACTAATAATATTTGTGCAGATGCTCTGTATTCCATGCTGTTTTGAATTCTTCTCCCTCCAAGGTTGCGATTGTGTAGGTCCCAGGTCGAACAACTGTAGTTACTCGATAGGGCCCATGCCAGTTGGCCTCTAACTTATTATGCTTTTGAATCACCTTCTTGAGAACATAGTGTCCCTCCTTAAGATCACATTGCGTGTCTCTTTTGTTGTGAAACATGGCAGTTTATTGCTGGTAATTCGTGTTCTTGATCGTCGCATCTTCTTTTACTTCTTCGAGCACATCTAAGTCTAAATGTCTCATCAAATCACTTACAGGAGAGTTAAAATTAAGCACCCTATGTGTCGGTAGTCCCAGTTCAACTGGTATAACTGCTTCACTGCCAAAAGCTAGCATATAAGGAGATTCTCCAGTTGTTATTCAGGGTGTTGTGCGATAAGCCCATAACATGAAATGTAGCTTATTAATCCAATTGCCTTTTGCATCATCCAGCTAATTCTTCGACCCGCTCAGCAGAGTTCTGTTTATCACTTTAGTTTGCTGATTGCTCTCAGAATGGCCTGGTGCAGAATGAATCTTTTAGTTGTTGGACTCGTGATAATATGCAGCGAACTCCTCATTATCGAATTGAGTACCATGGTCAGTAAAGAAAGCATGCGGCATACCATACCTGGAAATAATATTATTCTAAATAAACTGGTAAACCCTCTCATACGACATGTCAATGAGAGGTTCAAGCTCAACCCACTTGGTGAAATAATCAACAACGACTACTAAATACTTGATTCTCCCTTTGGTGGTCGGCAAACGCCCGACTAAGTCTATAGCCCACATGGAAAACAACCAAGCGGAAGTGTTGGGTGTTAATAATGTCTATGGAGTTCTTCGAATGGAAGAGAAACTTTGGAACTTATCGCATCTCTTCGCATAAGCTGTACAGCCAACTCTCATCGTTGGCTAATAGTATCCCTGCATCGTTATCCTCTGCAGGAGAGTCTGACCTGCTATGTGAGCTCCACAAGAGCCTTCATGAATTTTTTCTATCAAATCTTTAACTTCCGAAGGATGCACACATCTCTATAGACCTACTATGATACCCCTTATGTACAGAACTCCATTGTTCAGTACATACCGAGCAACTTTAAACTTCAGCCTCTTGGCTGCAAATTTGTGAGCTAGTAAACTCCTTCTTCGATATATTCACTAATGGGTCCATCCAGGATGGTCACATATCCAGGGTGATGAATCTCACTATTAAATCTTCATCTATGCTTTGGTCTGTCAGAATCTCAATAGGAATCCTTCTTCGCAGCTCGGTGCGAGTGGCAGAGGCTAACAGAGCTAGTGTGTCAGCTCTCGCATTTTTTAATCTTAGTATTCTAATCAATTGGACTGTTGTAAAGGTGCATAAAATCTCCATAACTTTGTCATAATACCTTGACATCAAGTCTCCTTTCACTGCATACAACCAGAGAATCTGATTCACAATTAGTTATGAATCACTAAATACAATAACTTGATTTGCATTGAGTGTTTTGGCTAAACTGAGGCCCATAATCATATCTTCATATTAAGCTTCATTAAAATGGAAGCGTAACGCATAATCCACATCCACTCCATCTGCCTTGTGAAAAATTATATCGGCTCCGCTACCTGTGGCACACAAAGAACCATCAACATACAAATTACATATGGGGATACCATTATCAAATTCTTGGTCTGACAAAATTCCCTGATGGAATATTTGATACTTGCTTTTATCATCTCCTAACACTGGGTTGTTATCTGATGGTTCTTGCTGTTTGGCGCTTGTCCCCTTCATTACCTATGTGGATAAGAGTTGATCGAGGGGAGTCTCCGCTGATTCCCTAACATATATAAGTTGGTCTGCATTAGTTCCTTATTAGTAGGAAGTATCTGGGCAGGTGAATTCCCTAGTGAAATCTGCTACCGCTTGCCCTTTTAGTGAGGTCCTTGGCTCATAAACAATATCATACTCTCCCAGCTCAGCTACCCAATACTTCAGTCTTCCAATTTTTTTTGGCTTGTGCAAGGCCTGTCTGAGCGGCATATAAGTATACACCACTATTGTATGGGCCTAGAAAAAATGTTTCATCTTCCTACTTGCCTCTATCAATTCTAAGGCTAGCTTCTCCAATCTGGGATATCTTACTTTTTCTCCTCAAAAAGCTTTGGTCATATAATACACAGGTTTTTTCACTCCATCTTCAACTCTTATCAACGCTGAACTGATAGTACTCTCAGAGACAACCAGATATAAGTATAATATTTCTCCGATCACCAGTATGGAAAGTAGAGGTGGCATCCCCAAGTATTTTTTCAAGGCTAAAAATGTCTACTATCACTCCTCATTCCACTCAAAAGTCTTTCTAAGCACCTTAAAGAATGGGAGACATTTATCCATTGCCCCATAAGGCTTTGCACTTCATTCTTAGTAGTTGGAGATTTTAGTTCTAACAAAGCCTTGATTTTATCAGGATTTTTTTTAATGCCTCGCTAATTCACAATATACCCGAGGAACATGCCTTCTCATACTCCAAAAACACAATTAGTGGGGTTCAGCTTCATCTGATATTTCTCCAACTGAGAAAAAGTTTGGCTAAGATCATCTATGTGGTCTGCGGCTTTCTTACTCTTCGTCAGCACATCATGTACATAAACCTCCATGTTGTTGCCTATTTATTCTGCAAACACCTTATTCATGAATCGTTGGTACGTTGCACTATCATTTTTTAGACCAAATGGCATAACATTATAAGAGTATGTACCCCTTGGGGTAATAAAAGAAGTTATCTCCCTGTCTTCTAGTTTCATCTTAATATGGTTGTGGCCGGAATAAGTGTCCATGAAGCTCAACAATTCATGCCCTGAAGTAGTATCCACCAACTGATCAATTCGGGGCAAGGGAAAATGATCTTTTGAGCAGGATTTGTTGAGTTCTCTGAAATCTATGCACATCCTCCATTTATTATTCTTCTTGTTTACCATCGCCACATTAGCTATCCAATCAGGATATTTGATGTCCTCAATAAAAAAGGTCTTTTGTAGTTTCGGGACTTCCTCCTGGATAGCTTGGTTCTTCTCTGGGCTAAATACCCTTCTTCGCTATTTCACCGGCTTGATCTCTTTATTAACATTTAACTCGTGGCACAAGAATGTTGGATCTATTACTGGCATATCTTCATGACTCCCTCCAAAAGCTTGCTTTATATGCCTTAAAAATGCCACTAACTCCTGCTTTATTGACGGGTCCAGTGAGGAGCCAATTTGAGTTGTTCGTTCTCGACGTTCATCATCCACAATGATGTTCTCCATGGTCTCCATGACCTAACCCTTCACAATCTCAGATTTGTCTCTAGAGTTCAAGATCTCTATCTTTGCATATTCGGACTTCTCCACTTGGTACGTGGTGGTGTTCTTCTTGGCTTACCCCAACTCCTCCTGTTCGACGGATGAATAATAGCATTCCCGAGCTACTTTTTAGTCACCCTTCACAACTCCTACTCCAAAATTGGTCAGAAACTTCATACATTGATGTACCGTGGATGGCACTGCCTTGATCTTTTTTAGGCTTACCCTCCCCATGATTATGTTGTAGGCTGATTAGACTTTTTTGTCCATTACAAAAAAGCGTACTTTTTTTATTCTGCAAGAAGTCCAGGTACCAATAAGCATATCCAACTTTATCGTGCCAAGTGGAAAGACTTTATCGCCAGTGAAGCCAATAAGGGGCCTGTGATATGGCTCCAATTGGGCTAACTTCAAATTCAGCTATCAAAGCAAGGGTAGAACATGATATCTACAGAGCTACCATTATCTACCAGTACTCATGAGATCACCACACCCTTCATCCTCTTCTTGACAACTAAGGGATCCTCATGAGGATATAAGTCACCTTCCAAATCATTTTTGGAAAAATTGATGACCAGTTTATCCTTGTTCACCTTCCTCGGGCGACCATCCTTAGCTAGATTTATGCGTTGTATATAAGAACAAGCTTGGGCCTTATTGAGGTAAGCTTTCCTTTCAGCAGTGTGATCCCCACCTCCTGCATCTCCACCTGTAATCACATTACATTCAAATGATCCAAAATAGATTAAAAATACCTTGTGTTCGGGCTGCCTTGGACTTTTGGGAAGGTCGGGGTCATCTTGTGGATCGTGTTCATGGTCCCTTTTCTTTTCATCTTTTGCTCAGCGAGGAGATTTGGACCATTGCCTTCTTTTTTTGTTAGCCTTTTCATCATTCTGAAGATCCACAAAACTGATCAATTTTCCTCGATGAATAAGTGCTTCGATCTCATTCTAGATATTTATGCAAGGCCTGGTCGTATGGCTATGATCTCTATGGAACTCGCAATATTTGGACTTATCCCTCTTGTAAGGGATTTTCCTCATTTTCTCTGCCCAATTTAATTCCTCGTTGTTATTGATCTCCTCCAGAATGTGATTGATATCCACCTTTAAGGGAGTATAATTCCCATACTTCTTCAACTTCTCTAGCATTTCCTTACCTTTCGGCTGCTTGCTACCCCCATTGTGCTTCGGATCTTTCTTCTCAGTTTTAACTGCATCTTTTGTCTCTGCTTTTGTGTCAGTATTCTTCTTCGTATCCATGGCCTCTATGGCATTCAGGATCTTAGCTGCCTTTGCCATTAGTATCGCCATGGTCTTGGGGGGATATTTAGCCAGTGTATAATACAACTTATTGGGTAACAAACCACTCATTAGAGTTATAATGGTTGTCTTCTCCTCGTAGTCGATTACGTCAAATTTCTCGTTATTAAAATGAGTGATGTAATACTTGGTATTCTCCCCTGCTTTCTGCCTTACACTCAGTAGGTGTGCCACTCTCTTAACTAGCTTCGCCCCAAAACATAAATTCACTATGAAGAGATCTTCCAGCTGATGGAATGTCGCAATCTGCCCCTGAGGAAGGTTATTGTACCATATTTAGGCTGACCTAGTTATAGTTCCCGAGAATGCTCTGTACCTCATCTCATAAGGAACAGCATAGATATCAGTAGCAGCTTGGTACTACTTTATGCGAAGGATGGGGTCAGTTTTTCCATCATACTTAGGCATTACTACAGGAGCTTTAAATTTGGATGGTGTGAAAAAATCCAGAATTGCATGTACAAAGGGTGATCCCTTGATGAAAGTTAATTGGAGAGGGTTCCTGGCCTTAGCCATTTTCCCTAACCGGTCTTCCAATGTTTGAATGGAGTCTTTCCATGCGTTGTTTCCATCCTCAGACCTATTTTTTTTAGCAACGAATCGTATTGAATTCTCCTTATGGGGGCCTTCATTATGAGTTGCTGGTCGTGACATGCAGAACCTTCCCTTAAATCATTTGTTTAATGGGAATTTCTTAACGCAATCCTAGGAGGGTTTCTAATCCTCCTATGGCCCAAATAGTCAAAGGGAGAGGCTCGGCTCAAACTCTCCAGAGCGCTTGTTCGTTCTGGGGATAAAGTAACATTGCATTGAGAATCTATAGCACTTATAGAAGAGGTTCGGCCGGACTGATATGAGGGGTCATTAGTCCTCTCAGTGTGATGAGAGTTAGTGCGTCTAGATTGAGAAACATCTAGGAACAACATACGTTTCGTTCTTGAAGATGGTAGATGGGTGGGTCTTTGGATGCTTTGTTGACCTTACTGGGCTGGCGCGCCATTACGAATAGCTTGAATGAGTTAATGCATGGTCTTTTACATATCTGTTTGCCCCTGGGCTAAATTGGCTACCATGCCAGTGAGATCTTGAAGAGTTGGTGGAGCAGATGGATTGGGGGGAACTCGGTCATTGTTCCTGTTATTGGATTCTGGGATCTCAACCATTCGTGATGAATGTTTTAGTGAAAACACTATATATAGTCGTTCCCATAGACGACACCAATCTGTTGATGTAAAAAACTAGATTTTATCTAATTAATTAATGACAGATAAATATGAAATAAGAAATAAGATAGATAATTTTTAAAGTGGTTCAGCCTTATGAAAATGGCCTACGTCCACTATTTTGTATTGCTGGATGGTTTCCCTTAATATTGATCACAATTTCCAATGATCAATTACCCTGTTATGGAGGGCATTACAACATATTTATAGCCTTGGTGTTGTCAGTATGGATAGAAGATAAGCCTTTATTTAATAGACATATACATTTGTACAATAAGAATATTCATTAAATATGGTGTTCATTTAATGTACAATTATCTCTTGATCTTCCTGGATAGATGCTCTGGACGTTGAGCAGCTCGGCACGCTAAGTAGATCAAGGTGAGGAGTAGCTCGGTGTTGTGAGTTGTTCTGTGAGTATAAGCATTTATCATGTAAGATGACATGTGTTTTCATATAATTGGTCCACGTTAGCTGACTAATTTTCGTATCAACAATCATATTTAAGTTGGTACCTCACTCTCTCATGACACATTACTCACCTCTCATCTAAAGTGCACACCTAAATTATGCATTTTAATTACCTAGTTATTCTACCCGCCAAACTAGTTTCCACGTGTCCTTAGATTCCGTAAGATTAACCATCCCGCGTAACTTATTTAGTTAGCTTGCACATTCGCAAATCGTTCGAATTCTCAATTATAATTTATTGAACCATTTGCAATAACTTGCGTTAGTTATTAATTTTCACATTTTAATTTAGTATGACCTTATATATTTTCTTCATACATATATACGTATTCAATATAACATCACGCGTACATATATATCACTCACTATATATGTATAACCGCCATCCGTAATAACAATAATAACTTCTCGGCTGTGTAATAACATATATATCACTCACTCCAATGCTATCATCATATAGGGAATACTCACCTCATCTTGGCTAACACATTGGGATCTCACACCAAACTGCGATAGAAAAGAACAAATGACGTTGGATCCCTCTCGTCTATCCTTCCAGATTCCAATGAGATTTGGACGAGGGACCCTTAAGCCCCCTCTCAAATTCAAAAGACATTTGGGCGAGGGACCCCTCTAGCCCCTCCTCCCAATTCCAAAGATAGTTTGGGCGAGGGACCCCTCCCCCACATACTTTTGATTCACAAGATGATATAGTTTGGATGAGGGTATCCCTTTTCCGATATCCAGTTGAAATGATACCTTGAAGAAGGAGTCCACAATTGAGGGACCCCTCTGCTAAGACTAACTAAAAATGAAAAATCTAGTGAGGAAGTCCAAGCTGAAGGACTCCTCTAGCAAAAGTTCAAACAATACATTGAAAGGGTCCAAGTAGTGACCCAAGGGAAAACAATAGGCCAAGATGAGGGGGTTTACAATGAACAACCCCTCATCATGCAAAATTTATTCTTTTATAAGAACAAAAGTACTAGTACTTACTTTCTTATACATGTAGCTTATTTGAGGAGGCATGACTCAAATAGGCCAGTTGGGATCTCTTGGGAGTTTTGACTTAGTGGTTGACGAACAAGGTTTGTTGAGAAATATCAACCACTTAGGACTTTAGGATAGAGAGAATACTAGTAGAAAGACCCTAGGAGTCACTCATGTCCTTACATAACATACACTTACTAACAACTGAGGTGAGTATCCAAAGGGTTGCTCACAAGAAATGAACCTTTTTTACAAAATGATTTTAGAGAGGGTGGTCCTTGAGGCCACCCTCTAGTTTACAAAGTTTGTACAAGAAGTTACCATTTCCAAAGATAATTAGAAAATCGGATATTTTCTCTCTATTAGGAGACATATATGACTTTTGAATTTTTTTCACACCAGGTGTCGTTTGTCAGAAGCGATAGACGGTTGCAGACCTAGTAGGGATAAAAGGTACATTGGAGACCTTCTCCCTCTAAGCTTTCCCTCTTGTTTTTAGCGCCCTAAAAGGACCAAACTAGCCCTAGTGTTCACCTCTAAATAGGACCATTGGTGAGGTCAAATCAGACATCAGAAACTCAAGTCGTACAGTTACTATATCAAAATCATACCAAACCACCTAGTATTCTCTCATTGCTCTCTCTTTAAGTGCTAAGTAATTGTTTCTACATTCCCACCTTGACAACCAACATTCTCAGCAGAACCTTTTGAGAAAAGTTATTATTATTATTATTATTCTGAAGTTCAACTTCTTGCACGAGGTGGTTCTAGCTTTGATTCCATTTTTACCAAAAGGGGAAGGTCTTACTAGGTGCTTCTCTAGAAATTTCTAAAGAACATGGAGTGAGAGTTCTTTGAAGTGGGTCACGCCTCACCCATTTAAATAACTTATCGGACCCGAGTCACACTACCCTCCTACAGAGTATTCTAGGGATTTTTACATTTTTAGTATATAGGGTTTTTTTCACAATTGAGAAGACTTTGTGTATGACTATAAGAATTAGTACTTTTTAGAGTATTTGTGTATGATTTGCTGATATATTTGTTGTAGCATTCGTAGGTATTTTTATATTTTAAGTATATATATTGTGAATAATTTAGTATGTGAAAAGTCAAAACCACTGTGTCAAATTCAAAAATTGGTCATAGTTTTGGATCGGGCACAAGATCTCGAGTTCCGATTAGGGTTCTTGACAAAATTAAAGGTGACCTTTTTGAAATTCACGGTCCAAACTCGTGACCATAGTATATAGTCATGGTCTCTTTTTTAACCATAATACTAGGGGTTTTGTCATGGTTGGTCATGGTTCGAAATCGTGACTGTATTTTCTTAATCAGGGTCTTGAATCATGATCACCAGCCGTAACAACCTATTGTGAAATGAGTTTGATCACTATCATGAACCGCGACTCCTTATCGTTCCCACATCCCCCGTAGTCACGGTTCTTGACCATGACCATATTCAACCCATTAAATTCGTGTCATGAAGTTGGTCACGATTTTGGACCGTGTCCAATACTGAATTTCTTTTAAAAATTATTTTTTATCTGTCTGATTCGAAAGAATCCATGTACATGTTTTCAAACTTGTATACAATTACACTATAGAACTAACTAATAAATCATTCCAATTGCAATAATAAAAAAATTGTTAAGCCATCAAATTAATTTCTTTGATCCAACACAAATAAATATTATAGCCATCAATTTGTTCCAACCCTAAAGCATATTTGAAATGTTCAAAGTGTTCAAATTTTTCCTTCTCCAACTAAACATAATGGTAAGAAATGACTAAATCGCAAATTGACTTTGGGACGCCTAACATAGCCAAAAAGTGGGATCAAAGTCTACGTAGTTTGTAAGATGAAAAACGTTGGTGTCTAACCCATAAACCGAATCTATGGTGTCTCTTTTGATTTATGAAAATAGATGTGAAATGTGTTGAGAGTGTAGAAAATTGTGAGAACACTCTAAATTGGGAATTATGGTATAAGACCCCATTTGGGGGGTTGTGATATGTAAAAATATAAGTGAATGTATACATGATAATAAAAGGAGTGGGATTATAAAAATTAAAAATGGCATAAGAACACTAAAATATGCAAAATAATATTTATGGGACTAGTAAAATGTGGGTGCCTATTATGTCGATCAAGCCCATAAAAGTAGACGACCGAATCCAAGAGAGCTAATCAGGTTTCTGATCCAAATTATGGGCCTTAGTTAAGCAGTTACATTTGATGATATGACCGAGTCTACCCTTAAAAATCTCGAAGAGATATTCAAGGGATACATGATCAACGTGTTAGTTACCTACACTATCAATTAATTGAATATATATTATACCCCTGGCCCAGGGCATAGGGGCATATAGAAAAATAATCTCGAGAGTTACTTAATAAAAATAGTAGACCTCTCTGTGGATGCAGGCAAGTCGTCGAACCACGTATATTATTCTGTTTTGATTGTGATTGTTTGTTGTTATTGATCTCTTGGTGATTGTTTTCTTTCATTATTATTTGTATTGTGATTTTTGTAACCATAATTGGCACCGTCTATGGTAATCGATTGTTATTCCTATCAAAAACTTCATCAATAAGAGCCAGCAATGTCCCATCACAACAATAACGTCCCTCCAGTAGGTGACATTCAGCAGCAGCCTAACCCTCCAAGGGTAAGGTGTAATAACCCAGGTTTTTGAGCGACTATTTTATATTATTTTGCCCAATGCGCTAATCTTATAAAATAGGGGAAGTTGGAGTAAATATTATTTCCCGTGAGATTAATGGATAATATTTACTATATTTTGTCTATTTACCGTTATGAGAAGGTAAATAGCATTATCTTGTGATATATTGTGTCGTTATATGTAAAGCGACTGTTATGACCTATAAATAAAGTTGGGTAAAATTAATAAATTAAAATGAAATTGGAACACAAAAATAATTCACGTTATTCTGAATGCCAAGATAGGAGGTGAGGTTGTTTTTAGAACAATCGAGAAAATCAAAATAAGTGCCCAGTTGTATTTTTTAGATTCGGGCATTTTTAATGGGGTAATGACTCAATTAAGTGGTTACGAGTCAATTGAGTGGTGTATTAACAATTAAAAGAGGGAGGATTATGTTTTAGAACCCGTATAAGTTCCCTCACCCCTCTTATTTTCTCATTTTCATGTTAGAAGCCAAAAGAGAGAGAGGGAGAGAGAAGAGAGAGTTGGGAGAAATGGAAAAAAATAGAGAAAACAGAAGATTTGGGTTGGAATCCGTTGCAACCGGAGGATGATCAGAGACTACAACCTCGAGGCAAGTTTCTTACTTGCTAGATGTTGATTTAATGTGATAAATTGCATGCATGGTTAGGTTTTTGGGAGGTTTTATCCATAAATGGGTATTTGTTGATTTTGATAATTAAACCCTTAATCTTGTGTTTTAATTTGATTTGAGGAGAAATAATTAGTTACTTGATGTGTAGAAATAATTTTGTAGTAATATTTGTTGTTGTGGTTGGGTGAAATAACGGATAAAAGCTTGAAGGTTTCGCTAATGGCCGAAATAGCTTCTCGGAGAAGAAGCTGTCCACCAGGATCGATCGATCGAGCATGCGGGATCGATCGATCGAAGCCTTCGATTGATCGACGGCCAAGAGACGATCGATTGACCCCTTCTGAAAAGGTGGGATTTTTTTTCTATTTCTGTTTTAGGCCTTCCCTTTTAGGTTCGAGGTTTAGGAACCTTCCTTTGGGAAGTAATGGGGAGTCCTAGAGGGTTGTGTTGGGTATACTAATGTCCTAGGCTAAGATTGGATAATTAGGCTTACCCCGAGGGCTAGTTTGTATTGGTTAATGTTCGAATAATATAGCAAGTTAACCTAAAGTTAAATTGGAGATAAAATGTAAATGTTGGGACTTTTGGGAGATACTCCTTGAAGAAGGCTCATTTTAATGGTTTATGAAATTGTTTGAACTTTTGGAGGCTAGTTTGAGGATAGTGGAACTTTGGGTCTTAGGTCATAAATAAAATATGACTTAATAAGAATGAAATGCATATTCTAAAACATGGTACTTAATGGATAAGTAAATGATTTTTTTTGAGAATGTAAAAGTGAATGTTTTCAAAAGGAAGAAGAAATAATATTCATAAATGTTAAAATATGGATACACACCTCTCTAAATCACTATCATATGGGAAGTTGCGCGCGTGTGGTGAAGCCCCCTAGCTAATGAATGCAGGGTGGATACAGTCCCTAGGCCATATGTGTGTTTATTGTACTGCGCTGGTTAGGTGATTCTGGGTGTGGTCATGACTATAGCGCAGGCATGTGGCCGCTTCCCGACATTTGTTAGGTTCCCAGGTTGTCTTTTTTGATAGGCCCTGGAAGATGATAGCCATTTAGGTGCGCGTCCAGTGGGGAAAACCGGAGGGACGGTCTTAGTTTTATTAAAGCATTTTATGACAATAAAATGGCTTTAAATACATTTCCTGGATGGAAGAAGGGAAATGGGTTAAGTGATTTGGCTTCAGATGCATTTCCCGGATGGAAGAAGGGAAATGGAAGCATATGGTATGCAAAAGTATTTTTATGATAATAAAAATGACTTTTGATTACACATCCTGGATGAAAGAAGGGAAGTGGGATTTTATGAAAAGGATAAAGCATTGTTATGTTGATAAAACTTGCTTTAAATTATATATTTTTCCCGGATGGAAGAAAGGAAATAAAATTGGTAAAGAAAGGTTTGAAATGAATTAAATTGGTAATCATTTGATAAAATGATTCACCATATTCATATAAATATTCCTAAAGAAAAAGTAGGAATTGTGCACGTAGAGTTATGAAATTGATTTGGTAAACATTTGATAAAATGTTTTACCATTTATATATATTCCTTAAGAAGAAATAGGAATTTTGTTTCTAGATGATGAATGGGTTTATTTTATGTCTCATGCATTGCTGTAAATGTGACCTCTCATGCACATGCATACATATACATATACATATTAATTTCGTGCTGAGGGTCTAATGGATCTCCAGATAAACCTTGCCTAAGTAGTAGTGTATCGGGGGGGGGGGGGGGTTCTTTGTTTAGATTTCGCTTAGCGAGACACCCCACGCACGAATAGGGCATAGTGTTGAGATTTGGGAAATGTTAGCCCTTACTACTTGGGTTAACTAGAGAATTTCATGTATATTGCGCTAGGTTGCTTTTAGATTGAGAGGTAAGAAATTATATTATTGTTAACTGCAAGAGAATTACGCAGTTAACTGTCATGCATTTTAGTCACATGGTAATCATATCAAACCGGGCCCTGACCCGTATATATTTCTTTGTTGTGCATGCAACTCTTTCTCCGTTCAGGTTCTCTTCCACGAGGAAACCCGTATTGACATTCCATTCCAGTGGTCATGGAGCTATGGCATATCGCGGATGTTTAAGGTAATTTGTAGTAGACGCCTCTTTCCATTGTACTCAAGTTATGTTCAGTTTATTTATTCCGGCGTGTTGCCCAATGCATTGCACTCAATTATTATACTGTAATAATTATTGTGTAATATTCGGTGTAACTAATTGTATTGGTCTGTTCACCGACAGCTTATTCGGTGATTATTTATTACATTGTTATCCCTTATTCATTGATTTTTGATATCCACCGTTCTTGCAAATGGGATTGTCTAAATGTTTTCTTTTATTTTCAAAACTTTAAATTTGACAGTCCGTTTTCTAAAATGATTGGTGGTTATCTCGTATTATTATTTTAATCGACATTGATGCTGAGGATGGACCACCTATTATTCCTGTAATTATTAGAGTATTGGGCTGGTCACCTGTTATTTTAGTAGGCGGGTTGTCACAGATGGTATCAGAGCATTAGGTTCTAGAGTCCTTAGGAATCTGTGCGGACGTATTTCGCTTTCAGCGTTACTTATGATTTGATATAGAGCCCTAAGATTAAGATCGTTGATTTCTCCTGTGAGTTTTCGTTCTCCTGCTATGCTGTGAGAACCCCGAAGATATTTTACACGTTCGTGTGAGACTCATAAGTCGTGTGATTTCTCTTGTGAGTTTTCGTTCTCCTGCTAGATGTTGATTTAATATGATAAATTGCATGTGTGGTTAGGTTTTTGGGAGGTTTAATCCATAAATTGGTATTTGTTGATTTTGATAATTAAACCCTTAATCTTGTGTTTTAATTTTATTTGAGGAGAAATAATTAGTTACTTGATGTGTAGTAATATTTGTTGTTTTGGTTGGGTGAAATAACGGATAAAAGCTTGGAGGTTTTGTTAATGGCCGAAACAGCTTCTCGGAGAAGAAGTTGGCCGCCAGGATCGATCGATCGAGCCTTAGGGATCGATCGATCGATCGACCCCTTCTGAAAAGGTGGGATTTTTTTCTAGTTTTGTTTTAGGCCTTCTCTTTTAGGTTCGAGGTTTAGGAACCTTCTTTTGGGAAGTAATTGGGAGTCCTAGAGGGTTGTGTTGGGTAGACTAATGTCGTAGGCTAAGATTGTATAATTAGGCTTACCCTGAGGGCTAGTTTGTATAGGTTAATGTCCGAATAAAATAGGAAGTTAATCTAAAGTTAAATTGGAGATAAAATGTAAATTTTGAGACTTTTGGGAGATACTCCTTGAGGGAGGCTCATTTTAATGGTTTATGAAATTGTTTGAACTTTTGGAGACTAGTTTGAGGATAGTGGCACTTTGGGTCTTAGGTCATAAATAAAATATGACTTAATAAGAATGAAATGCATATTCTAAAACATGGTACTTAATGGATAAGTAAATGATTTTTTTTGAAAATGTAAAAGTGAATGTTTTCAAACGGAAGAATAAATGATATTCATAAATGTTAAAATATGGATACACACCTCTCTAAATCGCTATCATATGGGAAGTTGTGCGCGTGTGGTGAAGCCCCCTGGCTAATGAATGCAGGGTGGATATAATCCCTAGGCCATATGGGTGTTTATTGTACTGCGCTGGTTAGGGGATTCTGGGTGTTGTCATGACTATACCGCATGCATATGGCCACTTCCCGATGTGTGTTAGGTTCCCATCTTGTCTTGTTTGATAGGCCCTGGAAGATGATAGCCATTTAGGGGCACCTCCAGTGGGGAAACCCGGAGGGACGGTCTTAGATTTGTTAAAGAATTTTTTTATAATAAAATGGCTTTAAATACCATACTTGGATGGAAGAAGGGAAATGGGTTAAATGATTTGGCTTCAGATGCATTTCCCGGATGAAAGAAGGGAAATGGAAGCATATGGTATGCAAAAGTATTTTTATGATAATAAAAATGACTTTTGATTACACTTCCTGGATGAAAGAAGGGAAGTGGGATTTTATGAAAAGTATTAACCACTTTTATGTTAATAAAACTTGCTTTAAATTATATATTTTTCCTGGATGGAAGAAAGGAAGTAAAATTGGTAAAGAAAGGTTTGAAATGCATTAAATTGGTAATCATTTGATAAAATGATTCACCATATTCATATAAATATTCCTAAAGAAAAAGTAGGAATTGTGCTTGTAGAGTTATGAAATTGATTTGGTAAACATTTGACAAAATGTTTTACCATTTATATATATTCCTTAAGAAGAAATAGGAATTTTATTTCTAGATGATGAATGGGTTTAGTTTATGTCTCTTGAGTAGTTGTAGATGTGACCTCCCATGCACATGCATACATATACATATACATATTAATTTCGTGATGAGGGTCTAATGGATCTCCACGATCAACCTTTCCCAAGTAGTAGTGTATCGGGGGGGGGGGGGGGGGTTCCTTGTTTGGATTTGCTTTGCGAGATACCCCACGCACGAATAGGGCATAGTGTTGAGACTTGGGAAAAATTAGCCCTTAGTACTTGGGTTAACTAGATAATTTCATGTATATTGCGCTAGGTTGCTTTTAGATTGAGAGGTAAGAAATTATATTATTGTTAACTGCAAGAGAATTACGCACTTAACTGTCATTCATTTTAGTCACATGGTAATCATATCAAATCGGGCCCTGACCCGCATATATTTCTTTGTTATGCATTCAACGCTTTGTCCGTTCAGGTGCTCTTTCCTGAGGACTCTCGTATTGACATTCCATTCCAGTGGTCATGGAGCTATGGCATATCGCGGATGTTGTAGGTCAGTTGTAGTAGACGCCTCTTTCCATTGTACTCTAGTTATGTTCAATTTATTTATTCGGGCATGTTTCCCAATGCATTGCACTCAATTACTATATTATAATAATTATTGTGCAATTAATGGTGTAACTAATTGTATTGGTCTGTTCACCGACAGCTTATTCGGTAATTATTTATTACACTGTTATCCCTTATCCATTGATTTTGTATATCTACCGTTCTTGCAAATGTGATTGTCTAAATGTTTTCTTTTATTTTCAAAACATTAAATTTGATAGTCCATTTTCTAAAATAATTGGTAGTTATCTCGTAATATTATTTTAATCGACAGTGATGCTGAGGAGGGACCATCTATGATTCCTGTAATTATTAGAGTATTGGGCTGGACACCTATTATTTTAGTAGGCGGGTTGTCACATAAGGTCTGAGATTTGTCATTCAAACCCAAGACTTTGCCAGGAGAGGCAAGTCTCTGAAGAAAGTGAGGGGACACCCAGGTCCATGCAGACTTCTAGATTGATAAACTCCTATGAAGCTAGACTCCAAGAGCAGGAGGAGGCTACTCGCCAATAGTAAGATGAAAATTCTCTCCTCAAGAGGAAAATGGAAAGGATGGAGAGAGAACTCCATCGAAGAACAAGGTGATGCCACAACCGGACTCCTAACCCTCAACTGAGCAAGTCTCATAATCGAGGAAGGATCATGAGGCATGGGTCTGAAAGAACTGAGAAGTACTGGTCAGATGATGACCATTCCTAACGACTATAACCAACTCACCGTTATAGGAGTCATGGTCGGCAGAATGATGACATATGAAGTTTGGTTCGAAGGGAGATAAATTAGGACCTAGCTCATCGCGATGCCAAATATATGAGAGAAATAGATAGGAGAGCTCGCAAAACCCAAATGAAGTCCCCTTATTAAATGGTAATTGAACAAGAGGCCCCGAAAAAGTTGGCGACTCCCAGGTTCAAGATTTACGATGGGAAGACTGACCCCATTGACCATGTCATGCAATATCGGCAAGCTATGAGTCTATGTAGTCAGAATGATGAGCTCATGTGTCAAATCTTCCCTTAGAGATTCCACGATGTGGACCATAAGTTGCTTGAGAAGATACCTCATAGGTCGATCCGAAATTTCAAATCTTTGACCGAGCAATTTATAACTCATTTCATAACAAGCAGCTTCCACCCGAAGAGGATGGATGGATTTCTTACTGTGAAGAAGAAGCTGTAAGAGAACCTCAAAGAGTATGTGAAGAGGTATTGGGAAGTGTTTAATGAAATCGAGGATTTCTTGGAGCAGGTCGCCACGACATTCTTCACAATCGCTTACAGAGATTTTGCCTCATGCGCTAGTCCTTAACTAAGAAGGAGGCTACATACATCGACGACATGATGGATCATATTAAGAAGTACTCCAAAGTTGAGGATGTGACCCATCTTAATGCAGGGGATAATGGTCACGTGAAGGATAGTAAAGGAGTGAAGAAAAATGAACCTCAAAAGAAAGGGAACAAGAACGGGGACAAAAATGGATCCAATAATGGAAATAAAAATGACTCCTTGAAGGCATTTCAGGATGTGAATATAGTCTTCAAGGAACCAATATACAAGATTATTGCTAAGATCAGAGATGACCCATTTATTATGTAGCCGAAGAAGATGGGAGGAGACCCATCCAAGCATAATAACGCACTAAGGTGCTCCTTTCATAAGGCGGGCAGCCACAAAACTGATAATTGAAAAGCCCTAAAAATATCATCTCAAGGAGTTAGCCCAAGTTGGTCATGTTAATGAGGTAATGGAAAAGAAGGTAGAGAAGGTAGCAGCGAATAGAGACCAAAGCCTCAATAACTTCCTAGAGGAGCATATCTGCCATGAGTTCATGGTGATACATGGGGCGTTAGACCTCAAGAAAATTCAAGGAAATACAACTTGGATGGAAGTGAAGAAAACTATTGTAGTCATGCAGCCCTTTTAGATTGACCCAGCCAAAACTCAGTTTGAGAAGCGTCGACGATCGGAGGATGTCGATTATAATAAGAACATGTGTTCACTGATGGTGACTTGATTGGGGTGAGAACCCCTAATCATGATGCGTTGGGCATCACACTTAGGATTGCCAAATAGGACGTCGACAGATTACTTATCGACCAAGGTACCTAGTCCGAAGTTATGTACCTAGAGTTGTTCATAAAGTTGAAACTAAGCGTAGCCGATGTTAAGGATGCCACTTTTCCATTGGTAAGATTTGCTAAAAAGATTACAGTCCCTTTGGGGTAGATTGTCCTTCCAGTCAAGGCAGGAAACATTTCAAAAATGATCGAGTTTCAAGTAGTTGACATTGAATCTCCGTACCATGCCATCCTCGGCAAGGGGCTCAATGCAATGAAGGTCGTACCCTCAACGTACCATGAAAAGATGAAGTGTATAACATATCAGAGAGTGGTCGAGATATATGAAGACCAAGCTATGGCTAGAAAATGTTTCATCATGGCCATTATGGTTGACCGACGACTTGATAGTTTTGATACGGGTGAGGGAAACTTGTTGTATTGTCCCACGAAAGAACTCCTCTTTCTCGAGCGAACTGTCACCCCTGATTGCATTTTACTCCCGTATAATGTTGATCAGTTCCACTTCCGTAATGGGATATTACAAATTTTTCCAACATTTCATGGAATGGATTCGTAGAAACCATTTCTACATATCAGAGAGTTCGAAGATGCGGGCAAAACCTTTAGTGATTAATCTTGCACGCAAGATGTCGTTTGCGTAAATCTTTTTCCTTTTTTCTTCAAAGATAAATCAAAGACTTTGCTTTGGTCTCTAGCCCCGAACTCGATCACATCATGGCAGGAAATGCAATCCAAGTTTCTTTCAAAGTTATTTCCACCACATAAAACCAAACCTGTCAAGGATCAAATTCAAGCCATTCTACAAAGAGATAATGAGCCACTTGATATGTTTTGTGAACGATTCCAAGAGTTGGTTAACACTTTCCCCCATCATGGATTTAAGAAACATCACCTTATCTCCTTCTTCCATCACGGGCTTACAATAGCATCTAGACAACTTGTTCAAACAATGTGTGAAAGACCATTTTGGGAATTAGTTGTGAGTGATGTTGAGGCTCATCTTAAGTATGTCCCCGAGACTACTCAAGCATAGGGCACATCTGATCCTAATGCCCAAAATCGACCTCGACAAGTGTCCAATACTCTTATTGTATCCGGTCAATATCAATTTAATCATGATATTATGGTTAACCGACGACTTGATCAATCTGAGAAGAGTATGAGGGACCTACTTGAGGTATGACCGAGAGAAGATACTAGAGACACTTGTACTTTGAAAGAAAGTATGCGCTATTTGTGAGGCAAGTCATTGAATAAAGGAATGTCCGGTGGTACCCACCTATAAAGATATGCATACATAGAAACTAGAATCTATAGGAGGGTTTAAGGGTATTTTAACGCCCCTCATGGGAACTCGTATAACCCTTCATGGAGAAACCATACTTATTTTAGCTACGGGAAACAACAAGCTGCATTGAATCCACATTCACATGTTGCCCTACCTCCACCCCCTCCTCAATTTCAGCAAGCACACATTCAAGATCCACCTCCACACCCATACATTACCCCACCACGGAGGACACTTCATTATAACTTAACCTAGTTTATCCCGTCTCAAAATGCAACCAATTCCATGTTTGAGCGTATGTTCAACGAAATGCACATGATCATATCTAGGTTATAATCTTCATTGTGTGTCCAACATAAGGGAAAATTTATGTCTCAAGGCCAAATACCTACTTAAGGTCAAGATAATGTTACCTCTACATCTTTCTATCAACAAGAGCAATGCCAAGCTATCACCACTTTACGTAGAGGACGGGTTGTTGATTTATCACCTCCCCCACACGAGAAGCCAAAAGACAAGGAAGTTTCGCCAGACACAAAAGAGGCTGAAGATGCCCCCTTTAATGAGAGTGATAAGGAATATATTAGCGAACCCAAAATTGTTATGAAACCGCCAACCGCTGCTCCATTCCCTCAATGGTTGGCGCCACCTCAAAAGGGAGCCTCCCGTGAAAATGTGTTAGATGTTCTTAAGCAAGTGGAGCTGAATTTGTAATTCCTTGATGTCATCCAACAAATTACTACCTATGCCAAGGCCATTAAAGATATTTTAACCGTGAAAATATGGCTAAAGGTGAAGAAGAATGTCTTCCTAGCGCAAAATGTGAGCTCCGTTCTACTTAACGACCTTCCAACCAAGTTTAAAGATCCGGGTGCGCCCGCGATCTCAAGTATTATTGGAGAATGTCGAATTGAAATAGCCTTATTGAACTTAGGTGAGAGTGTTAATATACATCCCTAATCCATTTATAGGCAACTTGAGTTGGGTCACATTAAGTCCACATGAACCACTCTCTAATTAGCAGATCGTATAGTGAAGGTACCTCGAGGGATTGTTGAGGACGTGATAGTGCAAGTGGACACTATCTACTTCTCGGTAGACTTTGTCATTTGGGACACGGAGCCTTCCATACATTCTAGCGACCATGTTCCCATCATTTTAGGCTTCCCATTCTTAGTTACGGCTAATACCGTAATCAATACATGAAATGGGCAAATACAACTCACTTTTGGGACCATGACCCTCGAGACAATCATATTTAATGTTGATAACCAAATGGGTGTTGAAGATGAAATCCATTTGGTCGATCTCATAGAGGAGGTAATAGAAGAGAATATCGAGAGAACCATGGGTGGGGCTGCATTATAAGCATTCCTAGTGAGAGGTGACAAAAGTGAGATCCCGTACACCGAGTATGAGCGAGAGCTTGAGGACTTGAAAGACATATTAGATGAGGGAGCGTCATTATATGAGTTTATAGATGTTCATTGGGTTTATTGATTCGAGGTATTACCCCCGAGGGAGTAATTCTTGACACCTTTTGAAGAGAAATTTCCTACCCTTGAGTTGAAGAAACTACCCTCTAAGGTGAAATATGATTTTCTAGGAGAGAATGAGGCATTTCCTATTTTTGTCTCCTCTAGCATAGATAAAGATCAAGAGGGTAAGTTGATGGAAATTTTGAGGAAGCATAGAGGTGATTTTGGTTGGGCTAGACAGGATTTGAAGGGTATAAGTCCCCTCATATGTACCCACGAAATCCACCTCGAGGAGGACGTGAAGTTCTCGAGGGAAATGCAAAGGTGACTAAACCCAACCATGAAAGAAGTCATTATAGCAGGAATTATAAAGTTATTAGATGCCGTGATTATTTACCCCATATCGGATAGCAAATGGGTGAGCCCAATTCATGTCGTCCCGAAGAAGTGAGGAATGACGGTGGTCGAAAATGCTAAGGGTGAATTAATTTCCCAACACACCACCACCGGGTGGCGTGCTTGCATTGATTACCAAAAACTCAATACCGGGATGAATAAAGTTCACTCCCCTTACCTTTTATTGAACGAATGCTTGAACGCATATCGGGCTACCCTTATTATTTCTTCCTTGATGATTATTCTGGATATAACCAAATTGAGGTAGGTATACTTGATCAAGAGAAGACGACTTTTACATGTCCATTTGGTACGTTAGCTTACAAATGTATGCCTTTTGGATTGAGTAATGCTCCCGCCACTTTTCAAAGGTGCATGCTAAGTCTCTTTAGAGACATGGTAAAAAGAGTTCTTGAGGTTTTCAGGGATGACTTCAGCATTTTTGGCCGCACTTTTGGCCAATGTTTAGCGAATCTTGAAAAATTTTTATCCTGATGTGGGAGAAGAACTTATTCCTCAATTAGGAAAAATGCCATTTCATGGTTACCGAGGGAATATTTCTTGGCCTATAGTCTCATATAAAGGCATAGAAGTTGACCGAGA
This sequence comes from Sambucus nigra, assembly GCA_949130495.1. NCBI lineage: Eukaryota > Viridiplantae > Streptophyta > Magnoliopsida > Dipsacales > Adoxaceae > Sambucus > Sambucus nigra. The sequence continues at coordinate 57,625,642 of OX422213.1, forward strand.
CAAAAAAAAGGTGTCATAGCCGAGCTTCTCCCACCTAAATCACTAAATGGTGTGCGCTCCTTCTTGAGCTATGCACGTTTTTATAGGTGGTTTATCAAGGACTCTAGCTCCATCGCTAGACCCTTGAGTAACCTCCTTATGAAGGAAACCCCCTTTGAGTGGAATGATTCATGCCAAGAGGCTTTTGATAAATTGAAAAGCATGTTGATTTTCACTCCTACAATGCAAGCTCTGGATTGTTCTCTTCCATTCGAGCTTATGTGTGATGCTAGTGATTATGAGAATGGTGCTGTTTGGGGGAAAAGAAAGACAAAAAAGCTAATGTCATCTATTATGCTAGCCGAACGTTAACATGGATAAAACTTAACTACTCCATGACAGAGAAAGAGTTGCTAGTTATCGTCTTTGCTTCGCACAAATTTCGCTCATACCTTGTTGGGTCGACAATCACTTTCCTTATCGACCACATGGACCTTAAATATCTCATCACTAAGAAGGATGCTAAGTCGCGCCTAATAAGCTGGATCATACTCCTACAAGAGTTTAATCTCTCTATAAAAGAGAAAAAGGGGTAGAAAATGTCATTTACGACCATTTGTCTCGGCACTCTTCCGACGTGCCTAGTGATCTGATACCCATAGACGAGTATTTATGGATGAGAAGCTCTTTTCTATTTCTTCTCTACCTTGGTTTGTGAATATCGTTAACTATCTTGTCATGGGAGTCATTCCTCTCAGATGGACACCGCAAGAGAAAAAGAAATTAATCACTTGGTCCCGCATGTTTTTCTATGATAACACATTCCTATTTAAATATTATTCGAACCAGCTTATCCGAAGATGTGTACTGGATGAAGAAATTCAAGATGTGATCCATTTTTCTCATACGGATGGTTGTGGAGGCCACTTCTCCAAGAATAAGATGGCCGCTAAAATTCTGTAAAGTGGCCTCTCTTGGCCCATAATATTCTGAGATGTGAACGCCTATTATAAATATTACGATAGATGCCAAAGGATAGGAGCTATTATCCTCCACGACATGATGCCTCTAACTCCTATCCTCGTCATTGTGTATTTTTATTGTTGGGGTATTGACTTCATGGGACCATTACCTCTCTCCTTCGGCTTGTTATACATCTTCATCGTGGTAGACAACGTCTCCAAATAGGTGAAGGAAATAGCTACCCGCACGAATGACAACAAGATGGTGATTAAGTTCCTACAAGAACACTTACTTTCTCACTTCGGTGCTTCGAAGGCGATCATAAGTGAAAATGGCACACATTTTTGCAAGAAGCCATTTCAAAGGTTGATGAGAAAGTATAGGGTTATCCACAATATTGGAACGACTTATCACCCTCAAAAAAGTGGGAAAGCCGAGCTAGCAAATCGTGAGATCAAAACCATCCTTGAGAAGACCGTCAATCCTACCCGAAAAGATGGGTCACTAAGATTAAACAATGTGCTATGGGCTTACCGTACTGCCTACAAGAACCCCTTCAAGATGTCCCCATTTTTTTTTTGTCTATGTCAATCCTTGCCATCTCCCCATGGAGCTAGAGAACAAAGTGTATTGGTCCATCAAGAGGTTGAATTACAATCTTGATAATGCCGGAAAAACTCCCAAGATTCAATTGAATGAGTTGGAAGAGATGAACAGTGATGCAAATGAGAATTCTAAAATTTCAATCGAACGAATGAAATTCGCGCATGATAAGATAATTTGACAAAAAGAGTTTCATCCGGGACAAAAAGTGATTCTCTATAACTCTCGATTACACTTATTTCCTGGAAAGATGTGTTCAAGGTGGACGGTCCCATTTGTTGTTCGAGAAGTATTCCCCCATGGTGCTATGTAGTTAGAAGATTCAAAAGGGGAACTACTTTAAAAGGGAATGGACAACGCCTAAAACCATTCTTTGAGTCATGCGTCAAAGAAGAAAACATCATTTAGTTATCGGACCCCATCTATGGTGACTGAATGAGAAGTACAAGAAGGTCTTCGTACCCCTAACGCATACGGGGTGATTCTTGTGTATGGTAAACGTGAGTCAGTTAGGTTAGTTGGAGTTGGTAGGCATAGGGCACACAGGGTAGGTGTGGGAAAATAAATGTTGAGAATAAGACTAGGGTTTAGGATCACACATTGAGAGAAGTTAGGTCAGTTACTTATCGGTATAATGGTGAGATCATCTAGAGATGTTGAGAGATAAGAGAATTTAGCCATAGGGGATTCTGTATAATTTTGGGAACTGGAATGGTCCCTCTAGACACCGGACCAGTTCATTTTTAGGAAAAATTAAATAAAAAGGGACTGGTCCGGTCCAGTCCAAGACACACGAACAACTCCGTCTTCTAGTTTTCCTTCGATCATTCCCAAGGTGTAGCCCCCATCTCCCAATCCATTTCCTTCCCTCCTAATACGTTTTCCCTCCACCATTTCCCTCCCAAATTCACCCCTCTTTCCCTCTAAAACCCTTCCCTCCAAAACCAATCTTTCCCTCCACCATACCCACCTATAAATACACCACCATCCCTCCTCCTTTCCACCACCACTCCTCCTTACTCCCATACTCTCTCATCCAAATATATAGTGTCCAACCGCTGCTGCTACACATGGCCCACCAAGCCCGCACTCAAAAATACAAATCAGAAGCATTTTAACCAACCGCTTTTATCTCACCGTTCGATCAAAGTCAGTATGGGAAGACCAAATCCCATCCCTTGATTTTGAATTATCTTCCCGATCCTTCTCAGCCCCGTATATAACGAGCCTTACCCTCAGCCTTTGAGACACTCTTACCACTTCGTTTAATTCGAGTGAGAAGATAGAGAAGAGAGAAGAGAGAGAAAAACCAGAGAGAGAGAGTTAGAAACCCTAATTCGTCTATACAGAGTTTCAAACCCTAATTCAGTTTTCAAAAACCATTTACACTAAACACCAACCCTAAATGTTTGAGAGTTATTCTTGTGTTGGTTTGGAAGTTGTTTCGTGGTTTAACCTCTTGGTTTTAAGAGATTGTGTCCAACTTAAACATTAGGTTGGATCTGTATTTCTTTTTCATAGAAATCATAGATCTGGTCATTTTATGTTATATTACACTTAGATCTGCATTCTTAGTTTCTCATCATGAGAAATAATTTCTTGATTATTTTCTGTAAATGTTTTTGTCTTCAAAATCAACAAAATCATTTTATGTTTCTATCTCTTTTGAAGTAAGACCTTTGACCTAGTTGGCATCACACTTGGCGATTTTGAATTTCAAAATAATTTGCAAAACCCCGAAATTGATTAAGATCTTGAATCGTCTTCCAAGGAAGATAGCCGTGGATTTCGGGATCATTTTTAAGGTCAAACAAGGTTTTAGTTTCCTAAGAAGAGAGAAATTGAAAAGCACAACACAGAGATCTGATTTGTAATTTACTAGGACTGTTTGTATAAATAAGCGTGAGTGTGTGGATGCATGTGTTGGAGCACCATCACAAACACTTAGACACTACAACACTGAAAATGTTGGTTCTAAGATCTTGAAACAAGAGTCGACGTAAAGACTGGAACAAAGTGGAAGTTAGCAAACTGGGAGAACCACATCAACAATCAGAATTGCAGAGAAGTTATAAGGAAACCAGTGGGTATATTCCTAAAGTTGTATAGGACACATTTGTGTTCATGTGTGTTATATAGATTGTAAATAATATATTTTTTTTTCGTTTATTTTTTGGTTTGTGACTTAGAAGTCACCGTGGATGTTTCCCCAGTTGGGTGAGGTTTTACCAAATTAAAAATCTCTTTTTATTAATATTTCTATATCTCCTCATCTCAGTCTTAATAGTGTGCTGATTTAAACTCTCTTAGTTTTGTTTTTCAAAACTTGTTAACAAATCTTGAACTGATCTCATGCATTCTTTTAAAAATAACACATCTTATGATTTACCTGATTTGATTTAAAGAAAAGAGTTTCCTCAAAAAACAGTTCGAAGTTACTTAATTAGTTTAATCTTGTATTAAACGGCTTTAGTAATAGTTTTTCAACTGGTATCAGAGCTTTGGAAATATTCTTAAAAGATCTTGTGTTTCTGAAATTATTTTCTTGAAATCAAAACAATGGAGAAAAATGAACGATTTGGCAACTTGACCAAACCCCACCCTTTGATGGAAACAACTTTCCTTACTGGAAGGTCAGAATGGTTGCTTTCATACAAGGAACCTTAGGAGATGATTTCTGGGATATTGTTGAAAATGGATATACTTATCCTATAAAATCATCCACTGGAGGAAGTAATGAGAGGATTAAGAAAGCATTAAGTGAATTCACACAAGAAGAGAAGAAAACTTCTCGAAACAATAACAAAGGAAAGAATGGCATCTTTATCTCATCTTGTGACACTTCTAAGGAAGCTTGGGATACACTGATCACTGCACATAAAGGTGACACTAGAGTTAAGGCTGCAAAAACTCAAATGCTTGTACAATAGTATAACTCTCTAATTATATCAGACTCTGAATCCTTTGATGACTTTTACAAGAAACTGACTGACATTGTGACCAAATTGTATGCTAATGGGATAACATATAACATACGTGAAATTGTATCTTAAATTCTAAGATCATTACCATAGAAATTTGATAACAAAAGATATGATATTGAGGAAATGAGTGACCAAAATCTCACTCATGAATTACTTAGTAGTAAACTAAGAACTGTGGAGATGGAATTAAAATTTAAGAAGTAATTGACCCAGTCCCATAGGAAACAGACTAGTTCCAATTTGAGTTTTTCTTCTAAGCTGATGAAACCTGAGTTTACTATCCCCAATGATGACTCTGATGAGGAATTTGATATAGATAGTTTGGATAATCAAATTGCCTTGATGTCAAAATAGTTTAACAAAATTGTCAAATTTAGAAATAAAATGGAAAACAGAAAAGGCAAGCTAAATTATCCAACTCAGTCTAACTACAAACCTCGTGAGAATGGTCAAGACAAACATCCCAATTTCATGATACCTAATAAGGACTTCAAGAACATTGAATGTTTTAGATGTGGAAAACTAGGACATATAGCATAAGACCATAGAGTGAAAATGAACACTACCAATAAACATACTAGGGCTAACATTTGCAAAACATGGGATGATTCAACTGATTCTGAAAATGTGGAACCTGAATCATCTGATGTTTTTTATCCTTGAATGTATTTTTTTTCTAACATAATCTATAATGATGATATGCCTATGTATGAGAATAATGATAGTAACTCTACTTATGTTGTTATGAATCATGCTTCTACTGGTTTAGATGCTTTAATTTATGAGAATATTTCTAGTTCTACCACGGGGTGTGTGAGTCAAAGGCAAAGCGATAATGACAATGTCAATGGGGTGCGTTAGTTTAAGAAATGAATCCTTTGGGGTCACTTCACACACTACACTTAGTGATTCAAACACTGAAGATCTCCTTGACATTCACACACTTTATGCAAAAACTCTCAAGACAAGCACTAAACTAGAGAAGATCGTGAAAGACCTCACTAAGAAACTAGAAGACCTAAGTCTGATGGTTAAACTTAACGCTGAAGAGTATACTCATGAAACTGAGTCAAAAATTTTTATCAAAAATTCAAGAATTTGATTAAAGAAAATGAAACTCTAGAGAAAAAATATAAAGGTACATTATTAGAATTGGAACAATCTAAAGAGAAGACAACAACAGTTTTCAAAAAAATTGCAAAATTTGAAAATAATTCAAACTATTTTGAGGGTTTTGTTGCTGATTCGAAAGCCAATTCTGATGATCGACCTGGAATAGGGTTTCACCCAAATTTGAAAACACAAACTAAAGACTTTGAACCAATCAATTTTGTGTCATGAGGCAAAAGACCTATAGAAACTTGCCCAAATTTTCATTCTCTGAAAAATGACTTTGAAGAAAAACAATCAGAGTTTGATATTAGCGAATCAAGTTGCTCTAAGTGTGAAAGTCCACCAAAGACTAAATATGTCTGACCCCCGATTAGGAATAGTGATTTTTCCTTTCAAAATGTACTCCCTATGAATAAGGTTCAACCCCAAAATTCCATGAAGCCTATGTTTAAAGGCTTTACTAAGGAGATATCATCTTTAAGCAATTTATATTACTCATGTTGTGACTTATACGACCATTCAATTAAAGGTTGCTACTCTAGACGTTTTGTGAACCCTGTCTATAATACGCATGTGTACCAAAACTTTAACTATTCTAGGAGAAGTCGTAACAATTATGTTCTACCTAGACAACCACACAAAAACTCTAACTATACAAAAAGAAAGACCAAACCTAAAATATCATTTCCAAGAAGGATTCCTATACACTTTTCTAAACCAAATGCTCATAATTTTCATAAAATTCAACCTCATGCGCACAACATTTTTCAACAGAAATCTAATGCTCGCAAATTTTATCAAATGAGAGCAAATAAGCACAAAATGAAAACAAGAGCTATTTGGGTTAGAAAATATGATCTATTACCCCAGATGAAGTGTAACATTGTGATTACTTCTTTAAAAGCTGAACACACTCCCTCTGGTTGGTATTTAGACTCTGAATGTTCAAAGCACACGACTAGGGATGATACCAAACTTTTAAACAAAACCAGCTTTACTGGAGGAAAATTTATTTTTGGTGATGGGGTATCATATTAAATCATTGGTAAAGGAACACTCTAGGAAGAAGGATTACCTTTACTTGAAAATGTTCTTCTAGTAAAGGGTCTTAAGGCTAATCTTCTTAGTATCTCGCAATTTAGTGATTGAAATCATATTGTCACCTTTTTAAAGAATAATTGCAAAATTTTAAATGAAAAATGTGAGTGCATAATTACAAGATTCAGGACTCCTGACAATTGTTATACTGTCCAGAACAGTACTAAGGTCTGTAACATTTTTAGAATGGATGACAATAAGATATGGCATAATCGAATGGGTCACATAAATTACAAAAATCTTTGTAGATTATCTTCATAAGAAATAGTTAAAGGTATTCCTAAGATCAAACCTATATCTAATATTTTATGTGGATCGTGTCAGGAAGGAAAAATTGTTAAGGCACCTCATAAGAAAGTCGAAGATATCCTTACCTCCAAACCCTTGGAGCTCATCCAAATGGACCTAATGGGTCCCTCTCGAATTGTTAGTCTCTGTGGACACAGTTACATTCTTGTTATGGTTGATGACTCCACCATATTTACTTGAGTAGCTTTCTTAAAACAAAATTCTGACACTTTCCAATCTTTTTGAAGATTTTTCTTCAAATTTAAAATGAGAAAGACACTCAAGTAAATATAATTCATAGTGATAGAGGTGGAGAATTCTTAAATACTAGTGTGATAGAGTATTGTGACTATAATTGTTACAAACATGAATTTAGTGCTCCTAAGACTCCTCAACAAAATGGTATTGCTGAGAGAAAGAATCGTACCCTTCAAGAGATAGCACGTGTTATGATTCATACCAAGACTTTACCTAAGTATTTTTGGGTAGAATCTATTTGTACTGCTTGTCTCATTAAAAATAGGGTCTATCTTAGAAATAATTCTAAACAAACTCCTTAAGAACTATGGTATGGGAAGAATCCCAATCTTAAGTACCTTTAAACCTTTAGTAGTACGTGTTATGTCTCCCAAGACAGAGAACACTTATCCAAATTTGAGACTCGTGGAGATAAAGCCATCTTTCTAGGACATTCTCCTAATAGTAGAGCATATCGTGTCTACAATCTTCGCAGTAAGACCTTAATGGAATCCATAAATGTTATTGTAAGTGACACTACTGTTGAGAGTAAGACTAGTGAACCAACTATTGTGGAAGAGTCTCCAAATATTTTAGAAAATGACTCTCCAGAAATAGATGATTCTTTACTAGTTGAGACACCTCCTAATTGGGTTTCTAAAGTCCATCCCATAGATAATGTAGTTGGTAACCCAAGTGAGCCTGTGCGTACAAGATCTCAATTGAGAAACTATGCTCATTATGCATGTTGTGTTTCCCTTTTGGAACCAAAGAATGTAAATGATGCATTGAATGATCCTCATTGGATTTCTACAATGCATGAAGAGCTTCTTTAATTTTTCAGTCATGATGTTTGGTATCTTGTACCTGGGCCTAATCACAAAATGATTATTGGCACATGTTGTATATTTAAAAATAAATCTGATGAAAGTGGGATAATCATTAGAAACAAAGCCAGGTTAGTTCCTCAAGGATACGCTCAAATTGAAGGAATATATTTTAACGAGACTTTTGCTCCTGTTACTCGATTAGAATATGTTCATCTTCTCTTTGCCATTGCTTGCTATTTACATTTCACGCTTTACGAAATGGATGTCAAATATGTCTTCCTTAATGTAATATTGAATGAGGAGACCTCAGTAGAATAACCAAAAGGGACCATTGACCCTAAATATCCAAATCATATCTTTCGTCTTAAAAAGGCTTTGTATGGCCTAAAACAAGCGCAAGAGCCTGGTATGGGCGCCTTTCCAATTTTCTCTTAGATAAAGGTTTCAAGGGAGGTGGAAATGATCAAACCCTTTTTGTCAAACATTATGACAAACATATTATTATAACTCAAGTTTATGTTGACGATATCATTTTTGGATCAACTTCCCCCTCAGAAGTTAAATCTTTTTCTGTAATTATGCATAAAGAATTTCAAATGTCTCTTATGGGGGAGTTATAATTTTTCTTGGGTCTTCAAGTCAAACAGAATTAAGAAGGATTGTTTGTGTAGCAATCGAAATATGCTTTGGAGATTGTTAAAAAATTTGGACTTGAGAGTGCAAAAGATTCTAACACTCCCACGAGTACTATGGTCAAACTATCTATGGATGAGAATGGTAAATCCGTAGATCCTACTCTCTATCGTAGTATGATAGGAAAATTACTATACCTTACTGCCTCGCATCCTGATATTATGTACGTTGTTTGCGTTTGTGCTCGTTATCAAAACAATCCTAAAGAGAGCCATTTAGTTTGTGATAAAAAAATCATAAAATACATAAAAGGCACTCTATATTTAGCACTTTGGTACACCAATGATACACATATCACTATAATAGGTTACACTGATGCCGATTGGTCTGGGTGTACTAATGATAGTAAGAGCACATAAGGAGCATGTTACTGTATAGGTAATAATCTGGTAGGTTGGAGTAGTAAGAAACAAAACTGCACCTCTTTATCAACAGCTGAAACTGAATACATAGTCGCTTGAAGTTGTTGTGCCCAATCACTTTGGCTTAAGCAAATGCTAAGTGATTTTGGTATTCAAGAAGAACAATTAAATCTATATTTTGATAATCAAAGCGTGGTCAATATCTCTAAAAATCATGTTCAACACTCGCGAACTAAACACATAAAAATTAGACATCACTTTATACGTAAATTAGTTGAGACTATGGAATTAGAAATCAATTATCTTCCTACTGATTTGAAACTCGCAGATATGTTTACCAAACCTTTGGATTATAATAGATTTATTACTTTGCGTAAATCGATAGGTATGGTTTATGCTGAATAAACTTTTTGTCTTGTATAGTTTTTTCCCTTTGTCCATTAGAGACAAAATGGGGGAGAAATTTACGTTTTATGAGTTCATTTTTTTTGTAGACATTTCTAAAATTCTTGATCTTAGTATTCTTTGCAGGAATTTGTACCATTGACGTAATAGGGTATTGATTTGTAATTAGTCGAGTTATGTAATTTTCTTTTCTTGGAAATGGGTAGATAGATTTTTTGTAGAGGAATAGGTTTTTCCTTATTTCTTTGTTCCCCTACGAGTCCTAAATGACTCAAAGGAGATTTTGTCTCATATTTACAAAGGGGGAGTTGAAGCACCTTATACTCTTGACTCACTTGAGTCTACATTGAATAAGTGCTCATCTAGTTTGGAAATAGTGACAAAATTGAGTCCATTCCCTAGAATCCAAAAACACTTCAGACTCTACTCTTCATTCCTCCTGTTTAAAATTAGTTGAAGGTATATTCACAAACACTCACACACATTAGGATTGCACACTTTGGTCATATATTGCATAAATTTGTTTATATGTGTGTTGTGTGTGTTAATTTCCGATAAAACTTTTTCTATTATTTTTTTGGGAATTTTTAATGTTTTTTAAAAATGATTTTTTCATAATTAAAATTGGATTAAAAAGTTTTTGGGGTCAATCTGTAATTTATGGTTTAATCGTTTTATGACTGAAAGATGAGATGGGTAGGATCCGAAAGCACATGAGACTAAAAGAGAAGTTGTGTAATTAATTTTAGACGCGCGTGTGAAAGCCAATTGTTGTCTTACACTTGTCATGCTGATATCGGTTCATTTTGTGTTTATTTAAAGTCACAAAACCGTTGTTCAATCTCAGCCCTTGGATTGATTTAATCAACGTTCTGCATGCGTCCAAATCCAATCCCTCTGAAACCCTTATCATCCACTCAGAAAATGTTTCACTAACCTCTTTTATCTCACCGTTGGATCAAAGTCAATATGGGAAGACCAAATCCTAACCCTTGATTTTGAACAATCTTCTCGATCCTTCTCAGCCCCCTATATAAGGAGTCTTACCCTCAACCTTTGAGAGACTTTTACCACTTCGTTTAATTCGAGTGTGAAGGGAGAGACGAGAGAAAAGACAGAAAAATAGAGAGAAAGAGTTATAAACCCTAATTCGTCTATACACAGTTTCAAACCCTAATTCAGTTTTCAAAAACCATTTACACCAAACACATACCCTGAGTGTTTGAGAGTTATTCTTGTGTTGGTTTGAAAGATGTTTCGTGGTTTAACCTCTTGGTTTTAAGATCTTGTTTCCAACTTAAACATTAGGTCTGTAATTATTTCTCATTGAAATCATACATCTGGTCATTTTATGTTATATTACACTTAGATCTGCATTCTTAGTTTCTCGTCTTGAGAAATATTTTGTTGATTATTTTTTGTAAATTTTTTCATCTTCAAAATAACCTAAATCATTTTCTGTTTCTAGGTCTTTTGAAACAAGACCATTGACTTAGTTGGAATCACACTTGATGGTTTTCAATATCAAAATTATTTGCAAAACCCTGAAATTGATTAAGATCTTGAATCATCTTCCAAGCAAGATAAATGTGGATTCCGGGATCATTTTAAAGGTCAAATGAGGTTTTAGTTTCCTGAGAAGAGAGAAATTGAAAATCACAGCATATAGATCTGATTTGTAATTTTCTAGGACAAGTTGTATAAATAAGCGTGAGGGTGTGCATGCATGTGTTAGTGCACCATCACAAACACTTACACACTACAAGACTGAAAATGTTGGTTATAAGATCTTGAAACAAGAGTTGACATAAGGACTGGAACAAAGTGGAAGTTAGCAAACTGGGAGAGCCACATCAATAATCAGAACTGCAGAGAAGTTAGAAGGAAACTAGTGGGTATATTTCTAAACTTTTTTAGGATTGATTTGTGTGCATGTGTGTTATATAGTTTGTAACTGATATATTTTGTTTTAGTGGACTTTTTGGGTTGTGACTTAGAAGTCACCGTGGATGTTTCCTCCGTTGGGTTAGGTTTTACCACATTAAAAATCTCTTGTTATTAATCTTTCTACATCTCCTCATCTCAGTCTTAATAGTGTGCTGATTTAAACTGTCTTAGTTTTGTTTTTCAAAACTTGTTGACAAATATTGAACTGATCTCGTGCATTCTTTTAAAAAAAATACATCTTGTGATTTACCTGATTTGACTAAAAGAAAAGAGTTTCCTCAAAAAATTGTTTGGAGTAACTTAAATATTTTAATCCTGTATTAAACGGCTTTAGTAATTGTTTTTCAGATTTTAGGTCAATTACCTAAATCTAGAGGATGACGATGATCGATTCAGAGGGTTGACGTCAATTATGCATGCCTAAAGTTTGGAATACTAATTTTGCAAGTCGATATTGATTCTAAGGATGTAAGGTTGGGATGACCGATTCTGCGGGCTGAGGATCTAAAGTTAGGGTGACCAATTATGCTAGTCGTGGTCCATTATGAGGACCTTAAGGTTGCAATGACCAATTTTGCAGGCCGAGATCAATTCTGAGGAACTTGATTAATGATTACAAATTCTTTGGGTCGATGTCAATGCTGAGGACTAAAAGTTTTGACGATCGATTCTTATAGGCACAGTCAATTCTGAGGGCCTAGAGTTTCCACAAATAATTATATTAGTCGAGGTTAATTCTTTGAACCTAGAGGAAAAGGATGATCGATTCAGCGGGTTGAGGAAAATTCTAAGGACCTAAGAAGTTAGGATGACCAATTTTGTTGGTTGAGATCAATTCTGATGACTTTTAGTTGGCATGACCAATTCTAGGGACCGAGGTCAATTATAAGGACCTTCAGTCGGAGCAACCGATTTTATAGGCCGTGGTTAATTCTGAGGACCTTAAATTGGGTGAACGATTTTATGGGCTGAGGTAAATTATAAGGACCTTGCGTTGAGATGACTGATTGTTGAGGTCAATTCCGAGGACCAAAATTTAAGATGATCCATTATTTGAGTCGAGTATAATTTTGGGGAACTAAAGTTAGGATGACCGATTCTGTGAGCCGAGGTTAATTTCGAGGACTTAAGGAGTTGGGATGACCAATTCTACAAGTTAAGGTAATTATGAGAACCTCGAGTAGTGATGACTTATTCTGTGGGTCAAGGTCAATTTTAATGGCCTAAGGTTATAGTTTAGAGGGGGATAGCTTCGTTGGGGAAGGTGTGAAGGATTTTGATACATTCACCTTTGGTTCCACTAGGGAAGGGTTGACTCGAAATTTCGTTGAGGGAATGTGTAAGTTTATGGTTCCTGATGGGGAATTTCAGTAGACTTGGATGCAGTCTCATCGTTGGTTCCATTAAGGAATATTTTCATAAAAGGTAATTGTTCTGGGTATTTTGAGAGTTATAAGGGGTTTGGTGTTCCAAAATCATTTTCTTGGGAGAAAATATTGTTCAATATTTATAAGGTTTTTGGGAATTATTTGAGCATTTTTAATTTTTTTTGGCATTTTCCGGACAAAATTTGGAGGGACTATCGACAGGCAGGTCTAGGGGGTGAAAATCGGAACAGGGCATTCACTCATGGGCTTCTTGGAGAAGAGGAAAAGGCAGTAATCGATTAAAATGGGCAACGGTTTGCCGATCGACAACTAGATAACTTTCAATATAGGGTGCTACCCCTCTTCATTTTTCACACCTTCAAGTGATTAAATCTCTTGATTTCTATCTCTAAGATTCATATGTAAGTGTTTTATTCTTCAAGACTCCAAATGGATGGTACTTCAAGTGATGTTTACAACAGCGAGTGGTTAGCAATCGCTGATTTGGTCGGCCAAGAGTGGCTATCTATGGTGCCCCTTACACTGGACAATGAGAATTCTTTTGACTCATTCAAGGTAGTTATTGATGGATGAATTTTTTTGCACGAGCTTGTGCATTATCGATCGACAAGGGTGAAAAATTCTAGTGTCTATGTAAGTATGGTGGATTTTTCTTTTCCAATTAATTTTTCTCTTTTATTCTTCTTGTGCTAATGAAGGGTTTTCTTCTGGTTTCTTGCAGAATGACATAGCTCCTTCGAGCATTCGATCTCAGGGGATGACTTTCTTGAAGGAGGTTTGGAATAAGCTCCCAAGTGGTGTACACTAGATGGTATCATATGTCGAGATATGCTTATTGGTGGATGCATTAGATGATACATTACATTCCATTACGGTGTTGTTTTCTCTTGGGGATAGATGGTGGGACATTACTCACACATTCCATTTGAGATTCGGGGAGATGACTCCTACTCCCATTGATATCCAGACGATGGTGGTGCTATATTGTGAGGGGTTCCATATTATGGTGGACCACACTTTAAAACTTATGTCGGATGCAATGCAGCCGGCTCTGGAAGGCGTGTGTACAATCATGTCGGGGGATTTTATCAAAAAAAAAATCTTTGATGGAGACACTATTGAGGACAATGGTTAATGTGACGGATGGGTAGTAGGTGAGGCAGACAACCCATTTTTAATTTTCCTTTTTTTTGGGGGTTATTGGCAGTGACGAGTAATGACGTTGTCTAACTTTGGTTTTTGCTATATCTGTGGACTATTTTTGATGCACACATGTCCAAAAGAAAGTGCTAGCAACAAGCTTTTATAAGGGCCACACATTTTTTGGAGGTAATTTTAGGTTTATTTCCTTCTTCATTATCTTCATTCAGTCTTTTTATATTTTCTTTGTTGATTGTTGTCCTTACAGACGTGTTTGTACGAGGTGATTGGGCACAACACGCGTTTTCTATCCATGAAGGACGATGATTGTGGGACTTCTGTCAGATGCTCTAGTGGAAAAAGTTCGATCGGCGATCGAACCAGTCTTTTTCCCTAAAGGACGTGTGGAATGACCACATGAGTGATCATGTTAATTTTTTCCTTTTTTGAGTTGTTCTTGGCATCTTTATTTATTGAGTAGATATTGATTCTTGTGGATGCTGAATATTATGCAACACAAGTAAATATGAAAGAGACAATCACCAAGTAGGAAAAAGGAATGTAAAATGACAATCACATAACAAAGGATGTACGTGGGTCAGCAAAGAAGTGCCTACATCCATGGTGGTGCAGTGGGTTTTATTTCTATATACTCCTGGGAGTGATTACAGAGAATAAAAATTGTCCTTTTGCCCCGGACTTAGGGTTTAATATATACAAGTACATTTAGGTGATTTGGGGTGATGGGTTCCCCCACGTCTTCCATTTCTCCTATAACTTCCCCTCAGGGGAACGTGGGAAGAGACCAGATCAAAATAAGAGGTGGGGGGCCTGGACTTTGGGCCACCATAACTGGGCTACTCGTCCAGGCCCATGGTCTTAATTCTGGGTACCCATAATTGCCCCTAAGTTTTTTGGGCCATGTTCATGGGCTCAATAAATTTAAATGATTAGCCATAATGGCTTTTTTGGAATTCTTCGAAAGCTATGAAGTTGATTTTGGCGGAACCCGCTTCGTTTCTTGTGCACTATGATTAGCAGAATTTGAAGGTTTATTGGAATTGCCACTTTTCTACCGTCGCTTCAGTCTTTCCAGCGTTCTTCTATTTTCTATGAGCTCTAGCGCTTCGTACCTTCTTATCTCAATCTCCATTCTCACTACTTCTTAGTTGTTTGGGCTCGTTCTTCTTCATCGCTTGAATCGATTTTCTATTTTGTAAGTTTCCTGTGCCCTTTCTTTGTACTTTCTCTTTGGGTTTGTAGTTTTTCTAAGGTTTTTCCAATGGCGAGATTGGAAATAGGTCAATCTCTGAATTTAGGAAGTTTTACAACATCCCTGAGTGGGTAGATATTGAGTTCTGTGCCTCCCCTCCTACAAATGTTAGAGATATAGATGATGCCCACTAGATCCACGTCTCGTTGCTTTCTCAAGGGGAACTCACTTTTCCTCCTACGGATTTATTTTTGCATTTTTTTGGCTATTTTAATATTGGTCTTGCGCAATGCTTGCCCAATGTGTGGAAAATAGTAAATGGCGTACATAGGATAAATAAATTGTATGGTACTAGGTTAGGGCTCGCCGAGGTCTATTTTGGCTACTCCTTTTCTCTAACTAGCTCTCGTGTCCTTTACCTCAAAGCTAGGAGCCCTGACAGGGTATTGGTAGTAATTCTACCTGATTCCCATAAGGACTACTGGCAAGAAGGTTTCCTTATTAGAAATTGGCAGTTTTCTCCCCAATTTGAATGGTCGAGATCTGAGAGGTTCTCTGTTCCCTTTTATGGGGAGGAATCCATAGGTAGACATTATACTGTTGTTTCGACTCTTGTTGATTTGTGATATTTCTAACTCCTCTTTGCTTTTTCTTCCACAGCGAGGTCAAAGAACTTGGAGCCTGCGCTCAACGAGGTTCGTATCTCGGAATTTTTTAAGGCTTGGAATATCAGGGAGCCTTTAGGTGACGGCGAGCATCCTAGATTTGCTGCCTTTCTGCTCGAGTACAAGAACATTGGCTCCAGCTTCATAGCAAGGCCTGTGGATAGTATCCCTGAGTTTTATTTATTTGAAGAGACTGTTGTGGGTCCTATCCAATTGGACGAGGAAGATAGCAGCTCTGGGATTGACATTGTAGGAACTGTAGGTGATTTACGGGGAGAGAGCTCTAGCAGTAGCAGTTCCTCTGATCGTAGGGAGGTTTCTGAAGCTCAAGGCTCATCGAGAACTTCTAGTAGTTCGAGCGAGGAGAAGGTTACTCCAAGGAAGAACTTGATCAGGGATGATGATGATGAAGACCGTATGCTTCTCGTACAAAGGTCAAAGAAGCAAAAATCTAGCTCAAGGGATGTGGCTACTGGTTCCCGGTCCTCTGCTCAGGAGCATGAGAGGAAGAGGAAGGAAGAGGATTAGGTAAGAGAGAGAGAGGAAAAAGGAAGAAGAGAGGAAGAAGATGGAAGAGAAAAGGAGGATACAGGAGAGGAATAAGAAGGAGAGTGAGAAGGAGGAGGAGTGAAGAAGCGAGGACGAAGGCTGAGCAGGCCTTAGTCCCGGTGTTCGCGCTGCCCGAGGGGGCCTCTATGGAAATTTCTCCCCAGTTGGCCCCATATCTGCTTGAGAGAGCTTTCCTCCTAGCTAATCACCAAAGGGAGATAGGGTCGGAGCAGTTGTCCCTTCAGGCTAGTCAAAGGTTTTCTCTTGTAAGGTTTTTCCCTTTTCTCCTATGTTGTTCTGAATTCCCTCCTTTTCCTCTTCTAATGCCTTATTTTTTTTGCAGTTTGTTACTAACTTCGCCGTGCTGTATCGTTCACGCGATGAGCTGGTGAAGAGAAATAGAGAGCTGGAGCAAGAGAACTCCTCCCTGAAGATGAAGGGTAAAGAGCTCGAGGCTAATTTTAGAGCCGTTGATGCTGCTCGAATTTCATTCGACTTGGCTCTTGCCACTACCAATAAGGAGAAGGATGCAACAGTCAAGGATCTGAAGGAGCTGAGGTAGGCCTATGACCTAGTTTTCTCGATCAAACTTGATGTTGTGGAGGATAACAAGGTGCTCTCCAAAGAGCTGAAGAAGAAGGAGTCTGAGGCAGTTACTGCCATATAGGATTCATACAATTCCGGTTGGGCTGCAGCATATGAGGATGCTGAAGTTCAGATAGGCTATATTAGTCATCTAAACTTCAAGAAAGGCTCAAACAAGGCCCTTTTGGTTCCTGGTGTAGACATCGATTATCCTTTGTTTGACGAGTATGACCCAGGTCCGAAGCCAATCGTGGATGAAGTTCCTTCCCCAGCTGTTGAAGGCGCTGATCCTGTTCCTCAAATGACCCCTGCTGGCGCTTCTCGGGTTGTGGGGACAGAGATTACCCCTACTGAGGGCGGTGCTCCTATTGATGTTGACAAGGGGAAGAGGTCATCGACCTCTGGGCCACCTGAAGTTATCAACTAGTTATCCACTAGGATTGATCTGTACTTTTGGTTTTTTCTGTCAGTAAATTTTTTCTTTATTGTTCAATGTAACTCCAATCCTTTATTAATGAAAAAGCCTCATTTTCTGCTCGCACTGATTTGTCTATTTCTCTCTCTTATCTTTCTCTCGCTTGTAGTTAGTGAATGTGGATGATTACATTCCTGCTACTTCCCAATTGGGCAGGACCCTTGGTCCCAATGCGAGTCCCAAAGTTCGTCAGGCCTTCGTTAAGATTTGAAAATCCCTTAGATCTAGGAATCAGAAGTATAAGGAGCAATCTGAACTTGTGGCCAAGCTGAAGGACAGGCTCCAGGAGATGGAGGAAATTAGTTCTTCAGTACAAGAGGAGGTCAATTCGCTGAAAACAAAACTACTAGAGGCCTCCGAGATCAACCAAGTTGGTGAGGTTCTCCAGCAGGAGAATGAGGACATGAGGAGAGAAGTCTTATGACTTAGGGAGCATGCGCCGAGCACTGTTTCAGCGGTATTACAAGGTTCCTCATCATCACGAACTAGAGCTGGTCAGAATGTTACTCCTCCTGTGTCGCGGGGTTCCACTTGCCCACCCATTTCGCCAGCTGGTAGGAGCACCAGGAGCAGAAATAGGGAAGCGGAAGAACTTCGAGATAGGGAAATGGAAGAAATCCGTGGTGATGTCCAATAAGCCTTGTGTGATTGCTTCCGGGATTCAAAGGGATGTCACTCAGTTGCGGCACTTATTCAAGAAAGGTCCTCGGCAAGCGTGGGCTAACAGCTATGACCAGGGTGGGTCAGATGCTCCAACAAGGTTATTTGAGTTCGAGGAGATTTCTTTTATTAATGGATGGCTAAGTGCCTTGAAGGAGCTCCAAGTCCCGAGGAACTTGATGCTCTGGTATCGCCATGAGATGTCTCCTCATACCCTGATGCCTAACCCCTTTCGGAGGGATAATCGATGGATCCCCATCGACGCTATCCCTCGGCAGTTATTGGAGTCGGATGTAAATGAGGTTGTGGAAGAGTTAGCACCTGCTCCTGATGACGGACGAAGAGCTCGAGTGGCTGACTATCTTGCTCGGAGGCCTCCCCTCATTGAGATTTTGCTAGTTGTTATTTTTTTATTTTTTTGGTAATGTAAATGCTTTGGGCAAGCTCGCCGACTAAACATGTATCACCATTGTTGTAAATATGATGAATTAATGAAAAGTTTGTGTTTTCGGAAACTTTGTCAACTAAACGTGTGCATCATATTCTTCATATTCTTCTTGCTTTATAATCTTCTAATTTTTTTTTTGTCATACACGTGTCCTCCCAGTCCAGTATAATATCGAGATACTATTGTGCATCACTTTACCTTTTAGGTTGTGTCGTCACACTCCCTTAGGCCTAAGTAGGGCAATTGGCGAGGACACACCTGAGGTTGGATGGTCCATCCGATCAGGATTTTACTCAATCAAAGGAGTTTTGATGACCAGTATAAAACTTGGTCGTATTGCCTAAGGATCCCCTGTACGACTTCATATATTGCCAGGGGCAATGCTAAGAGGATATTCGTGTTTCATGACGATGACCTGAGGAGGAGTATTCCCCTGCTATAGTATAGTTATCAATGTGCCTGTGACTTGGAAAAGATGTGCGATAAATGCAGCTATTACTAATCAGAGTGTAACCAATTAAATAATTTTCATTAATAATAAGGGAAATGCACTTGTATAAAAGAATACAATAGAAAGATCTAAAAATAGAATCTCTTGAGATTATCTGCATTACATGCTCGTGGTATTTCTCTGCCTTCCATCGTTTCCAAGTGATAGGTGCCCTGCAGGTCATCTCTAGTTACCTTAAAGGGTCCTTCCCAATTAGGACCTAGCTTGCCATCTGATGGTTTCACTGCGCTACCAAGGACTTTCCTTAAAATATAGTCCCCAATTCAGAATGCCCTCGGGTTAACCCTTTTGTTGTAATGCCTCGCGAGCTATTGCTGGTAGCTCACCAGTTTCACTAGGGCTAGTTCCCGACGCTCGTCGTCTAGGTCGAGCTCAGCAAGTATTGTTACATCATTATGGCCTTGGTCGACAACGTTGGACCTCATTGTCGGCAAACCTTCTTCGAGTGGGATGACTGCCTCCATGCCATATGTTAGCGAAAATGGGGTTTCTCTTGTTGCTCGCCGAGGAGTGGTCCGATATGCCCATATGATGTGAGGTAGTTCATTTACCCATGCGCCTTTGGATCACTCCAATCGCTTCTTCAATCCATCGATAATGGTTTTGTTGGAGGCCTCAGCATGGCCATTGCTCTAAGGGTAGGCCACCGAATTGTACTGGTGTCTGATACGGTGTTCGTCACAGAAGTTCTGAAAGGAGCCACTTTTGAACTGTGTTCCATTGTCGGTGATGATTGTTCTGGGGATTCCAAAATGGGTGATTAGATTCCTCCATATGAACCTTATCATATCAGCATCTCGGATGTTCGCCCGGGGTTCTGCCTCGATCCATTTGGTGAAGTAGTCAGTCGCAACCAACTGATATTTGCAATTGCCGGCAGCGGTAGGTAATGGTGCCACGATGTCCATTCCCTATTGGGCGAATGGCCATGGGATGGATAGGGACTTTAGATCACTGGCGGGTCGGTGGATCATAGGAGCGTGGAGTTGGAATTATAGGCATTTACGGACATACACTGCAGAGTCTTTTTGCATATATGGCCACCAATAGCCCTTCTTTATTGCTCGAAAGGCTAGAGACCTTCCTCCGGTGTGGCTTCCACAAATTCCTTCGTGAAGCTTGCATAGCACTTGCTCGACATCCCCTGGGTGGATGCATCGAAGGTAGGGACTGGAGAAGGATTTCTTATACAAGTTGCCTTAGGGGGATAAGTGAAAGCAAGCAGCTTTGACTCTTATCTGGTGGGCAATCTTCTTGTCATCCGGGAGCGTGCCATTTTTTAAATATTCTCTTAAGGGGTCCATCCAGCTAGGGGCTGATCCCACCTGGAGTACCTGTTCCATGCTTGGTGGATTGCTGTCGATGCTCGGACAAGTGAGGAAATCGATGGGGATGAATCTTTTTAGGTCGGAGTCAACTGCCGAACTAAGGGCTGCTAAGGCATCAACATGACTATTTTCCCCCTTGGAAAACTACTGGACGTTGATCTCTTTAAATCTTGACATCAATTTTTTCACTAAGGCCAGGTAGGCTGCCATTCTTTCATTCTTTGCATTGTAATCTCCAGTTATCTGATTGGATACCAGTTAGGAATCGCCGAACACCTGTAAATGTTTTACTCCCAAAGTATGCGCCTTTTGGAGGCCGGCTATTAGGACTTTGTATTCTGCTTCATTGTTGGAGGCTGAAAATCCATGCTTGATTCCTTGTTCAAGGATTGTGTTCTCTGGAGTAATGAGGACAATGCCCACCCCTGCCCCCTTTGACTAGGAGGCTCCATCAACAAATAGTTTCCAGGTTTCCTTTTTTACTGGGTTCTCCTTTTGCCTTGTTATTTGAGGTTGGTCGGAGGGTTCTTCGTCCATGAATTCAACTATGAAATCAGCAAGAATCTGACCCTTGATAGCTGTCCTTGGTTGAAATTGGATGTCAAATCGATCGAGCTCGAGTGACCACTTAGACAGTCTGCTCGATAAATCCGCTTTCCTTAGGACTGCCTTAAGGGGATGAGATGTAAGGAAGATGATAGTATGAACTTCGAAATAATGCTTTAGCTTCCTCGAGGCTATTACTAGCGCAAAGGCGAGCTTCTCCAATGGTCGGTACCTTTGCTCGGCGTCCAGTAAGGTCTTTCTGTGATGGATTCATGCAACCTCGGATATTAGCGCAGAGCTGACAGTGTGATTGGACACGGAGAGGTATAGCTACAAAGAATCTGTCTGCTGTGGTATGACGATCAGTGGTGGAGAGCTTAAGTAAGACTTCAGCTCGACCAATGCTTGCGAGCAATCTGGGCTCCACTATATCGTTTTGCTCCCCTTTAGAAGCTGGAAAAAAGGTTTGCACTTCTCGGAGGATTTAGAGATGAAGCGATTTAAGGCAACGAGCATACCAGTGAGCTTCTGTACCTCCCAGATTGTGCGAGGGGGTTGTACCCTATTGATTGCATTGATCTGGTCTAGATTATCCTCTATGCCTCTCTTACTGACCATGTACCCAATAAATTTTGCTGACTGGACACCGAAAGAACACTTGATTGCATTAAGTTTCATTCGGTACTTCCTGAGAATTTCGAAGGTGTTTGACAGGTCTGAGAGGTGATTCTATTTCTTCTTGCTTTTAACGAGCATGTCATCGATGTAGACCTCCATGGTGTCTCCCATCTGATCCTTGAACGTCTTGGTAACCAGCCGCTGATATGTTGCCCCTGCAATCTTGAGCCCAAAGGGCATAACTGTGTAGCAGTATAACCCAACTGTAGTGATGAACGATGTTTTGTCCTGGTCTGGGGCATCTAAGGGGATTTGGTGATACCCTGAGTATGCCTCCAGGAAACTCATTCGCTCGTGAGCTTTCTTGGTCTATCTTTGGGAGGGGGAAACTATCTTTAGGGCATGCTTTGTTGAGGTCAGTGAAGTCTATGCAAACTCTCTACTTCCCATTGCTCTTCAGAACTACTACTGGATTGGATAGACACTTGGGGAATTGTACTTCCCGTATGGATCCTGCATCCAGCAGTTTTTCAACTTCTTTTTCGACCGCTTTAGCCTTCTCGGGTTCAGTTCGCCGTGCCTTCTGCGTGATTGGCTTTAATGTGGGGTTGATGTGCAGCTGATGACAGACCATACTGGGATCGATTCTAGGCAGCTCGTATGGTTCCCATGCGAAAACATCTATGTTGTGCCTCAGCAAAGTTGTCAACTCCTTCTATTCTTGGTCGGTGAGAGATGCTCCAATCAAGAAGACTCTGTTCTTGTCACCTTCCCTAGCCGTCACTTCTACCAGGTCTTCGACGAACCGTTCGAAGGGGAGGAGTCTGGTCTCCTCTACTCCAGGTCTTATGTACTTTAATTTCTATTTAGAAGGTGTTAGACCCTCGTCAACCTTCTCGCTAGGCTGCTCGGCCCTCTTTTTTGGCTTCGGTTTGATGGCTGCTATGAAGTACCTTCTCGCCATTGCCTGATCACCGTGGATCTCCATTACTCCTCGCTCAGTTACATATTTGAGTTTCTGATGGTAGGTCGAGGAGACTGCCTTCGTCGCATGGAGCCATCCCCTTCCGAGGATAGCCTGGTATGGTGAGTCGATATCAACTACCAAAAACTCGATCATCTTGGAGATGTTTTCAACCCGCACCGGTAGTTCAATCTTCCCCATGGGCATAGTTATTTTTCTAGTTAAGCCAACTAAAGGGACAGTAGCTTCCTTTAGGTCGGCAACGCTCAACTTTAATTTTCTAAATAGGTCGAGATACATTACTTCGGATGAGATTCCCTGATCGACGAGCAATTTGTCGACGTCAAAGTTAGCTATCCTGAGCGTAATGATCAGAGCATCATGATGTGGGGTCCTCACTCCCATAAGATCTTCATCTAAGAAGACAATATGCTCGTTATAGTCGACGTCATCTGCTCGTCGACATTTTCCTGACTGTGACTTTGCTGGATCAATCTGAAAGACCTGCATTACAGCTGTGAGTTTTTTCATTTCCATTCGAGCTGAGTTCCCTTGTATCTGCTTGGCATCAGATGCCCCGTGGATTACTGCAAACTCATATCCAGCGTCATCTTCCAACACGTTGTCAGGTCTCGCCCTCTGTTGGCAGCCGCTTTCTCTACCCTCTTCTCCACAAACTCGTTCAAATGCCCAGACTGGGCCAACTCCTCGAGGTGGGACTTAAAAGCTTTGCAATACTCGGTCTTATGTCCTCCCTCTTTGTGAAAAGCGCATCTTAACTCATTGTTCCTCTTCGAGGGATCTCCTCCCATCTTCCTGGGCCACTTGATAAATGGCTCATCTTTGATCTTCGCGAGAATTTTGTAAATTGGTTCTTTGAAGATGGTGTTGACCGCCTGGAATGCTTTCGACGCATCATGGTTCCCTCCGTTCTTAGAGCCATTTTTGCCCTCGTTCTTTCCTCCTTTCTTCTGGTTCTCAGTTTTCTCACTTCCCTTGGTAGTGAGTTTAGCTCGACCATTTTCTCCTGTGCTGAGGCGGGTGACGTCCTCCACCTTAGATTACTTCTCGATGCGAGCCATTAGGTCATCAATAGTCATAGCTTCCTTCTTTGTCAGGGACTAGTATAGAAGGGAGGAGTTGGGTAGCCCGATTTTGAAAGAGGCCACTTCCACTTGTTCTGAGCAATCTTCGATCTCGTTGAATAACTCCCAGTACCTCTTCGCGTAGTCTCGGAGTGTCTCTTAAGGCGTTTTCTTTATTATCAGTAAAGCATCCATCCTTTTGGGATGGGTGCTCTAGTGATGAACCGGGTCGTAAAGAGCTTGGTCAGGGATTTAAAACTTTTGATGGACCGGTGGGGGAGTCTTTCGAACCATTTATGCGCCACATCATGCAGTCTAGAGGGAAAAAAATTACACATCAGTGCATCCCGGTGATTCCAGAGGGTCATAGCCTGTCGATATTGCCTGACGTGATTGATGGGATCAGTCTTACCGTCATAAATCTTAAACCTTGGAATGGAAAATTTCTTGGGGGCTTATTCTTCTTCAATTTCCCTCGTGAAGGGTGACTTCATCTGGGTTTTGAGAGCTCGCCTCGCGAGTTCTCTGGTTGATCTGGTACCGTAGTGGGCGGGATGTTGGTCTATTTCCCTGTGGACCAGATTTCGTAGATTCTCGTCGCTGCGAGCAGGGCTCTGGTAACGGCGAGATCTTCGCAGCTTCTCGTGGAGGTCATCGTCTGATTCGTTTCCCTCGACCTTTTGAGATCCTCGCCTAGGGCTCCTTCCTCGGCTGCGAGACTTGCTTGCCTGAGGACTAAGAGTGCGGTATGGATGTCTCCTGTTATCAGGACAAAGTTCCCTATTCAATCTTTCTAGTCTTCTTTTTAGGAGAGCATTCTCAGCCTCGTACCTACGAGAAGACTCCCTCTGCTCGTGGAGCCTTGTCTCGTATGCATCAATCAATTTGGATATCTGTGTGGACCTCGTTAGTCCTTGGCCTTCTTTTGAGGTTGGCCTTTCCAAGCGAGCCCTCTGATCTGAACGTTGAACTTCAGACCTGATCCTACGAGGAGCAGGTGATTCTTGAATATCCCGTGCCTGGGGGGCATTGCTGCTATGACCAGACATTTTAAACTCCTTTCTTGGTGCGGGGTCTTCTCAGGGAAAGATGAATGATTCCCACAGATGGAGCCAATTGTGGATGTTGATTATTATGCAACACGAGTAAATATAAAAGATACAATCACCAAGTAGGAAAAAGGAATGTAAAATGACAATCACACAACAAAGGATGTACGTGGTTCATCAAAGAAGTGCCTACGTCCACGGTGGTGCAGTGGGTTTTATTTCTATATACTCCGGGGAGTGAATACAGAGAATACAACTTGTCCTTTTGCCCCGGACTTAGGGTTTAATATATACATGTACATTTAGGTGAGTGGGGGTGATGGGTTCCCCCACATCTTCCATCTCTCCTATAACATCCCCTCAAGGGAACGTGGGAAGTGACCGGATCAAAATAAGAGGTGGGGGGCCTGGACTTTGGGCCGCCAGAACTGGGCTACTCGTCCAGGCCCATGGTCTTAATTATGGGTACCCACAATTCTTTACTGGGGATTTAGGTGACCTTCTATACCTCGGAGTTGTCTTTGTCGGACATGGGGGTTACTAGCATGCATGCACAGATGCGACGACTGATAGTGCACGAGTTTGAGTACATCTAGTACCTGGGGGAGAGAGTGGTGAGGCGGATAGTGGAGGAGTTAGTGACAGTCCCATCGTTAAATCCCCTACGTATATGGGCTATTGATGTAGATGTCTGATGATACCTGGGCGACAGCGATGATATACGATCCCTGCACATACTACACGGATACGGCGTGGAGTTATGTATATCTAGACTTTGTGACCTGTTTATTTACGCCGTCGTGTATCTACGATTTGGATAATATGAATCCACTCGCCACTCCTAAAGGTAGGGGTACTAGTGTACTGGTGTGATCGACCCATGGTACGAGAGGTAGCGTGGCATCAACGGTAGAGGATCTTAGGCCTGAGGTGTACTTTTCTCTTTCTTCTTTTCTTATTTTGTTCTTCCTTACTCTTTTTTTACTGCATCGTATTTTGTTGTTTTCTACATTCTTTGGAGTTTGTGCGGTTATTGACCGACTAGTTTTGGGACATCAAGGATTGGATGGTCTCCATGCCTGCTTATGAGTAGAAATCAGACACTCGCTGCATGGTGCCACCGGTTATTACTGAGGAGATCTTCGATTCTGGGAGCGAAGGTTCCAATACTCGTCGTAAAGGGAAACATGAGCGCTGAGAGGGCTGAAGGTTTGAGTAGAAGGTGACGGTTAGGGTGAAGTACCATTGTATTTTCTTTTTTTCTTTTTTCTTTTGTACATGCAAAAATGTAATCATGTGAAGCAACAACATATATGAAAAATACACATTTTTCTTTTGGTAGTTTTCTTTATTTAATGACCTATCTAATATGTATATTTTACTTGCTACTGAGATTGTTTTATTCTGCGAAGACAACGATGGAAATGATTTCCAGGAAAATGATTATTAAAAGAGGAGTAATAAAAATGAATGATGTGGGGGTAACTTTTCAATGTAAGTATTTTTGGAAATTGATTTTAGGCAAAACAGGTAAAATGGAATTTTTATAAAATGGTAGGGTTGTCGATCTGCATACTCCTTGACCTTCCTATTGGAACAGGGATCAAGTTAAATCATTCCTAGGCTTTTATTTCATTTTCCTTCACTCCCGTGGTACTTGGTAGGGCAGAGAATTAAATGGAATTCTATATGGTTTGTTTTTGGTAAGGGTTTTTTCGTATAAAAGGAATGTTAGGGGGTGTTTTCTTTTCACCACCAACCATATTTATTCTCGTATCTTCTTTGTCATTGTCAAAATGGCTCTTCCCATCTATAAATAATTATCTTCTTACCTCTAAGGCTTAGAGGCCATGGGCTTTTACATTGTTGATTACGACACTTTCATCTTGAGTCGGGTTAAGACTGGACTTTTTCGGAGGCTGTAATACAATTTTAGTACCCCCAAGGATCATGTCTTCCTATTTAACCTGGATGTGACCTATACTACCTATGATGAATTTTTAGCAATGTTCGGGATTAGCCTCACTTTTGCGGCGTCTATTCTTGATCTTTCCCATTCTCCTCGAGAATCTTTTGAAAATTTTCTCCTTATTTCCCCTTCGGAAGCTTGACCATTGGTTCATGGAGGGACTATTTATCTTCATGTGGTTATGCACTCGGTGTGTCAGAGGGGCTTTGATGATGCTGGATTTACCAGAGCTGTTGATTTGGTCTTGACTATGAAGCTATTATTGGTGATAGGAGACTTGATGACGAATGATCTCTAGGTGTCCACAATTACCATTGTAGTCCTACGACGATGGTGTTGGCAGAGACCTTCAATCGTATCGATGCTTGAAAGAGGGTCATTTCGATTTTCTGAGGGGGAGCCTTGTGATGCTTTTTGTGTGGCTTGAAAATAGGTTTCATCTGGAGGCCCTTCTTGAGTATCCTCTGTTGGGTGGCCTAATTGCTTCGTCCGACCTTTCTTCAGTTTTGTCCCTTCAATAAAGTACTTGGTAAACTGGTTTGTGGAGCATGGGACCCATTGTCTTCATTGGTGAGTGTCGTGGTGGGGAGACTTGCTACCTATTTTGTATCTAGGATAGTGTCAATACATGCGGTTGGTTGGCCTCCAATAGACTTCCTCTTATTTTCCTTTGCGGTTTTCGTGCCAAGAGAGGTGGGAATATATAGTGCCTCCTCCCATAACAAACTTCTTTCCAGTGGAGGACCTCACTGTATATTTACATATTATACTAGGACCTTTGTGTCAACACCATCGACCGTGTACCCATCTATCACAATCTATAGGTAGGGCTTGGTATGCTTCTGCGGATTATCTAAAGTGGTTATAGAAGAGGATAATTAGAAAGATCGCGGAAGCGGAGATTGGTAGAAGGTGGCTTGTGGATTTTAACACCATGGAGATGGAGGTTGTAGTTTTGGCCAAACTTTTCAGGGCGTATTGATACATGGAACGTATAAGGAGTGTTAAAGGGAGTGTGAGACTTGGGGACCTTCAGGGATAGGAAATGATGATGAGGTAGGGTCGTTTGACAGTTGAGTGTAACATCTACGTAGATGGGGGTATATCTGTAAAGTTGGGGAAATTTTGTGTTTTGGGTAATTTGTGTTGGTATACACCATGTTTTAGTGTTTTTCTATGAAGGCGGTTTTTCGGACTGAGATTGGGTACATTGTTGCAAAAATTAGGGTTGATTTCGTTATTGATAAAAGGTGGTCTGCTTGACTGATATTTTGTGTAACAATAATATTCCTCAATTTTGAAATAATAATGATTTTCAAATATTTTGTTCAGGCTCTTGATGAGTTTTACATTTGAATTATCTATACCAATCCCTAAGGCATGCACAGTCCTTTTGTTCTCGTAAATGATAAGATGCATCATTGTTCTCGGTGGTTCAAAAAGAATAAAATTTTGTGAAAAAGAAATGACCACACCCCATGAGTATTGTATGGGTTGCCTATGTACCTCTGAGGGTTTTAAAAATTTGTGAGCTTCATTTTGAAAAGAATTATTTTGAGAAGACAATCTCCTATGTAGTTCTAGGTAGGCGGAAATGAAGATTTTTTTTAGAATATAAGGGGGATGAGAAGAATCATAGTGTTTCGAGAATTCCGATTAAGGGTAGAATTTCTTACGGCGGTCCAGGTTGAGCAGATGTGTATTCTGTTATCCATCGAGGTCTCTGAGGATAGCTTCACCCCCTAACATAATTTTCTCAATGACGTAAGGTACGCTCTCATTCATTTTAAATTTACCTCTAGGGTCCCAAACAAATTCTATGATATATTTGAGAGCAAGGTCTCCTTCTTGGACACCGCAGTCCTTGACTTTCTTGTTGAATGATCACGTTATCTCGTGATGGAACTCTTGTATGTGGAATAGAGCCTTAAGTTTCTTCTCATCAAAGAGTGAGTTCTTTATACCATCTTTGATTCTAATTATCTTCGCTCACTTTTTTCTCGAGCATGACTCGTAGGAAAGGTACTTCTAGCTCAACAGGGAGAAAGACTTCCATATCGTACGCTAGGGAATATGGGGTAACCCCACTAGGTGTTATAATAGAGGTGAGGTATCCCTAAAGCACCATTTGTATGAGGTTGGTAAGGAGAAGACTTGTGTCTCTGAATCCCATACTCATCGACTAGTTTTCTGACCTTGACACCGAAGTGGAGCCCATTATATGATATTAACACATGGGAACCTCGTATCGGAAAAGATGTTCATTCTGACTTTCTTGGTATCCAACACCCCGTATGACTTGTGTTTGACCCATTTGGTTATGTAATTAATGGAGACCAGTTTGAACTCATGGTTGTTTGAATATTTGTGAGTGACCTTTCCTATGATGTTAATGCCCTAGGTAGAGAAAGGATAGGGAAATGTTATGTTGTATCATTCTCGATGAGGTAAGTGTTGGAGACTAGAAAACTGTTAGCATATGAGTCATCTTTGAACACTGGCATCGCACTCTTGAACCATGGTAGTCCAATTGTACCCTCGATGGATGATCTTCTTGGTAAGTTTGTCACCATTCATGTGGGTCTTGCATTCCTCGCTATTTATTTTCTTCATTATTCGTTCAATATCATGCCCAGCTATGCAATGCAAATGCGTTTCGTCCAAGTTCGTCTTCAAGAGTGCGTTATCTCATATGATTTATTTGGAAACTAGTTCGCAAACGGCTATACGGTATTTCTTATATGTGTCTTGGGTATACCTACCACGTTTGAGAAGTGCACCAAATACCATAGTACCATAATCCGACCATTTTAGGATCTTCTTCGGTAACGATCTCAATGTGGTAGTAGTGGGTGGGCATAGCTTGTTTCTGAACAAGAAAATAGGTATTTATTGTTCCCTCGAGCATATCAACCATGGAGTCCGGGTTGTAAGGGTTCCATCTAGTCTATTCTTTGAGCAAAAAAGGTAAATAAAGGTGTCATTTTTTAACTTGGAGGCGAGTTCTTCTAGGTGGCCATAGAAGCGTAAGAGCTTATCGCCTTTAATTTTTCATTCTCATGATTTGGGTGATGATGAGGGAAAAGTCCCCATAAATGTCTAGGTGCTTGATACCTTTCTTGTGGGTGATCTTGAGGCTAAGAGTGCTTGACTCGTATTCAATCATGTTATTGTTGTAAGGGAAGTCCAGTTGATGGCAATGGGTATGTGGGAGTCATCGGTGGGCCATCAAGAGTATCCCAATGCCGTATAATTTCATGTTGTTATATCTATCAACAAACATCTACCATTTGAGATCCTCTTGAGAGGTGCAGATAATGTATTCATCTGGGAATTCAGACACCCAAACATTATTTCTTTCCAAAGGATAACCAGCAAGATAGTCGGAGATGGCCCTCCCCTTCATGGCCTTTTATATGATGTAGGCGATGTCAAACCCAAATAAAAAAAATCAACCAGAGGGCCATTCATCTTGATAGATATGGTGTCTCTAGAAGGTAATTAATGGGATCCATTGGCAAAATTAGTCTAATAGGAAAGGCAAACATGCAGTTCCATAACTTTTAAATGAGACAGACTAAGGAGACATATGCTTTCGCCAAAGCAGTGTAATTTACATTGTACGAATAGTTTTTGACTAGCGTAGTATATGAATCTTTATTTGTGGGATTCTTTAATATATTGGGCTAGTAAGGTCCCTGATATAGTATCAGTGATAGTTAAGTAGAGGGGGTGACCTGGTTGTGGAGGCATGAGTACCGAAGGCTGAGTGAGGTATCGTTTAATCCAATTGAACGCTTCTTGGTAGGTCTTATTCCAGACTTTTGTTGAATCCTTTTGCAAAAGTTTGAAAATGGGGTCGCTGATGAAGGTCAGTTGGATGATGAACCTTGTAATGTATTGCAATCTACCCAGGAACTGAGAATTCCTTCTCCTCCGAGGTGGTGGCATCTCAAGTATGGCTTCAAATTTGACGATCTTCGCTTAAATTCCATTCTCATTGACCATGAACCCTAGAAGTTTTTCTTTTGTGATGCTAAAAACACACTTGTGTGGATTTAATCGCATTTAGTACTTATGTAGTCCCTTGAAGAAATTTTAGAGGGAGGGAATGTGACCTTCCCGAGTCTTAAACTTGATGATCATGTTATCCATAAACCTTTAATTTATTTGTGAGTAAGGTCATGCAAGATAGCTTTTGAATCCCTTCAGTTGGTAGCGCCAGCGTTGTTGAGCATGAATGGATGATGGTGTATCAGAAGGTTCCCCAGGGGGTGATGAAGGCAATTTTCTCCTAGTGGCCAGGGTGCATCATGATTTTGTTATAACCACAAAATTTGTCCACAAATAACTTGAGGGAATGACTGTTTGTGTTTTCTATGATAATGTCATTATTTGGAAATAGGTAATCATTTTTTGGGGTTTATTTATTAAAATCTTGATAGTTAACACACATGAGGACATTTCCTCCTGACTTCGGCAAGAGGACAATGTTAGCATGCCATGTAGGGTATTTTAGTACGCGAATAAAGACCACATTCAGTTGTTTGGCTACCTCTTCATTGACTTTGAGAAACCACTCGATTCGGAGTTTCCTCAAATTCTGTGTAACTGGTGGGCATTCTAAGAATATAAGGATCGCGTGCTGATCTATCTCTGGGTCAATTCCAGGTATGTCCTCATATGACCATGCGAAGATGTCTACTAATTCTTTCAGCTACCCTTCAAATTGTGTACACTCATGCTCGTTAAGGGTGGTCCCTATCCTAATCTCGTACAAGTGGCTACTAGGGTACAGAATAATAACAACAATCTCATAATCATTAATTTGAACATTTTTTTTTCATATTGGGATCAGTTATGAGTTGTTCTTTCACAAACTCATCATGATCAAAAAATTTATTATAATCAACACAATTAATATATGGCACATCAAGATTCTAACAATCCTCATTCATTTCATTTTTAGGGAAGGCAGTGTTGAGAACCTCTTCAAAAGAGGCCTCGGTTATAAAAACATGCGTACATATTTCTTTGATAAGATAGACAGTAGGGTTTGGTTGGGCTTGATCATGAAGGACTGGGATAGCATGCCATTTTGGGAGAGGGATCACAATGGACATGACCTTGACGGATGGTCCAATGGCGTAGCATCTTGGTGGATCATGTAGAGATTTAGCCCCAGTGTTTGTCGGTCAAAGGATTCTTCATAGTCACTTCCCTCAGAGTCCACAGTGATTTCCATGGTTTTCTCAATCAAAGGCTTTACTTCCTATTTCGAGTTTTTATCCCAAATGTGGTTGTCTTAAAGAAGATCTCCATCCTCGATTTTATATCCTTGTCAATATAGCCATACCACGATTTTGAGAGTCCACATAAGTAGAAGTCGCACCCTACTTGATAATTTTTTTATTCATAGAGTCCCTCAAAATAGTCTTTTCATTATCTAGGCATATATTAAGTCGCGATCGATGGAGCATTGTTAGTGAAGGTTGATGGCCCAAGCCACATGGAGGAAACGCTTCTTAAAGAACTATGGATGGGTTTAAGGATTCCTTGTTGACATCATCTTAGCCCCATTCCAGGCATGAAGTGCATATTCTTAAACATCTTAATCACATTGACATTACCGTGAGGGTTGTGGTTTAGGAAGACTTGGTCTTTCATGTTGCCCCCGACTGGGATAGGGTGTCGATCAATTCTGAAACTAAAAAGGAGAATGTCGTTGGTCCCATGCTGGATCTTTAATACTCAATTGTTGGTACGAGTATTGTGCATATTGTCATTATCCCCAAAATGGTGATGACCTAACCTTTGGAAAAGAACATTAGTTTTTGATGAAGAGAAGAGGAACCCCTCTAATGCTATGGATCCATGAATGGCTCAGGAGTAGATCAAATCATGTATCTGTGTTGATGACTTGGAATTCTATTAGATGATTTATAAGGATAGCCCCTAATGTAAGATTTATAGAACTCATTACTTCTTGATGAGTGTTATTATAGGCGTACACAGCGATAGATGTAGGGGTGAGATCATTGTCTTTCAAACCTAAGAATTTGTAGTTTTTGAGGGGACAAACATTGAGGGAAGATCCCTTATCGAAAAGGGATAGTGGGATTGTCTTTCTCCAAACTTCGACGGAGGTGTTGAGAGCATAGGTGTGATCAGGGCCAATTTTTAGGATTTTTTCTTTAGAGAAAGAGAGTAGTTTGGTAGAGGTTAAGGATCCAACCATATTCATGACATCTTCAGGAGTAGTTGGGAGAAATGATGGGTTTAGTGGAGATCTTTATCAAGGCATTTCGATGCAGTTAAGAGGACATGAAGAGTCCCAACAAGGTTATGTTGTCTTGGGTTTTCTTAACCTAATCGAGGACTTTGTTTTCCTCAACGATCATCTCTAGAACTAGGAGCTCTTTGGAAACTCCTTTTCTTTTATCTAATCTGATTCCATGGGAATTGAATCTTTGTAGTATCACCCTAATTTGGTCATGTGATTTATCGAGGTGCCGAAGAATAAGAACCCCGTGGATTCATCTATTTCAGATTGAATGGAAAGTTTGTTAATTTCTCCCAATTAATCCTCAAAGGGAACCATTCAACACAAAAATGGCAACCAGAGTGACCTCTTCATGATTTGATTCATCTTCTAAACTGTCAAAGTCATCCCCCCATTAATAGGCAACTATGTCTTCCTAGCAAGACTATTCAATGCATTTAATAACCTCAGCGACTTCATCAGATAAGTCTTCCCACTTAGCGGGGAAGTGTAGGAGTGAAGGGATCATCCATACCTAAGGTTTCAAATTAGTCTAGAAGATAATCTATACATCATCTTTTAAACTAAGTTCTTCAAGTGGAACCACCCATTCTTCTAATTCTCAAGCCCATTATTGGGCATCTATAAACAGGTCACCAAATTTTAGGTAGTCGATGGACATCTCAATATGCAATTTCATCCCAAGCCCTTGGAGTTGGTCTATCATAATAGGTAGTTCCATTACTCCTCCCTCTAATCGAGTGCGGACGACAATGTAGGACCTTGTAAGGAGAAACAAAGCTTGATTAGAGAGACATACAGGGTGCAAGAGAAAGGACTGGAAAACCTTGAGAGGCTTAAGTAAGACCATGATGATGATGGGTTCTTTGAGAGAGACAATATGGGTAGAAGAGTCAAACTCAGAGCTACATTCCAGGAATATGACATTTGTTCTAGTTTTATGTGTTGGAAGAGAGTTGTTAGTGGTGTTGGGCTTGGGATTAGATGTTGAGGCAATAATACCTTGGTCTATCAGGCATTATATCACATTTCGAATATGGAAATATTGGTCGGTGGTATGACCTCCGGATTGGTGAAAGTCAAATTGGGCATTAAGCTTGATTTTTTTATGAATTGGATTTTGTATTGGTCGAGGTTTTAATGGTTTGATGAGATTTTTGGTTTGGTGACATTTTTTGGTGACTGCGAAGTTACATGCTGGGATATGTTGTTGATGGTTAAGCTATAGGACCAATTAGGACACCTTCTTCAGTGTGAGTTGTCTAGTCAGCTTCTTCGGTTCAAGTTCTACTTTGGTGACACCTTATTTGATTTCCATGCTAACCTCTTGAATGGATAGAAAATGCGGGTAGTACAGTGTACCCATGTATGCTCAAATAAGGAGAAATAAATTCTGCTTCACAATGATCACTTGTTCCTCTTAAGAGGCCCTATTGGTAAATTTGGCAGCCTTATCTCTCCACCTTCCAATAAAG
Organism: Sambucus nigra; assembly: GCA_949130495.1. Classification (NCBI taxonomy): domain Eukaryota; kingdom Viridiplantae; phylum Streptophyta; class Magnoliopsida; order Dipsacales; family Adoxaceae; genus Sambucus; species Sambucus nigra. Next base: position 57,660,095 of record OX422213.1, read on the forward strand.
TTATTGGATGATTCCCCAGGGTTCTATTTGAGCAGTTCTAGGCCTCAATGTGTGAACTCTAACTCTTCGTTGCACTTGTACAAAGGCCTAAATTCTCGGGCCACATCTTCCCAGCTACGAATCCTGGATTCTTTGAGTAACAAGAACCATCTAAGAGCTCTTCCTTTCATTATCCACTGAAATGTTTAGGTCATTATTGTAATACCCCGTATTTTTGTGATATTTATTTTATGGGATTAATTAAATTAAATGCGTATTAATTGGAAATTAATCCGGGTTAAAATACTAGCGAGATGCGAGTTGGTATTTGATTATATGTGCATATATGATTATATATGAATATTGAATTATGAAATTTTTCGTGAGATTGAAATACGGCAATTTGGAAATTTTGTTGAGACGCGTGTGACAGTCGCGTCATGGTATATAATTATGATAATTAATAAGTGAATTTTATTTCTATTATCCGTATGGTCGTTTTGAGTGCGCCAACGCGTCCGGAAGGGTCGAAATAGTCAGAAAACACTAGCCGGGGGTTTGGTTTGGGTCCCGGAGCATTTTTAGGCCATACCGGCAACGTATAAGGGTAGTTTGGTAATTTTGAATTTTGAGAAATTAAAAGCTACGAAAATTGGGAATTAATATCTGATTAGGCATTAACCCACTAAGCCCACTAACACCCAAATAGGCTACGGAGGTTATTGAAAGAGTTCCTAAACCAAAAAGCCCTAGCCACCATTGTTACTTGGAGAAGAAAGCTTGTAGAGGGTGAGATAGAAGGATTCTGCAGAGAGAGAGGGTATACTTCATCAAATTCGTCATCAAATCCAGAGTTACCATTAAGGCAAGTGATTTACTTTCGTTCTTATACAGAATGTTTCTTCCATGTGTAGGAATTGAGAAAAATCTGATTTGTTCTTGGGAGTCAATGAAAACCCATTAAATTTAGAAATAGAAATTACATTCTTGATGAGGAAATTGCATGTAGATTGGTAGTTGATGATTATTCTAATGATATTACAATTAGTGTGAAACCAAAAACGGATCTTATTAGACTTCTAGATGAATTATAAATTCTAGGGTTCATGTGTTTGAAATTGGGGAAAAATATGTAGAGATTTGTTATTTGGATGATGGTTATAATGATTAAATCCCCACAAAAAACATTAGTAGGTGACCTATGTATGTTTAGAGACGATTAGGAACCTTGATATATTGTTGGACTAATGTTTAGAGAAGATTAGAAGTGAAGAAAGGAGGAAAAAATGAAATAAGGAATTCTGGGCTTGAAACTGGCCACTCGTTAGAAGACCTGCCCAGGTCGTTCGGACGAGCTTCTAACGAGTTGACCATTGACTTCTAACGAGGGTGAAGTTCATTCGATAAGGTCGTTCGAATGAGATCTCGTTAGAAAGTCCACTTCGTTCGAACGAGATCTCGTTAGAAGACTCAAGTTCGTTCGAACGAAGTCTCGTTCGAACAACCTCGTTCGAACGAGACTTCGAACGAGTTGACAGTTTAGGATTTTTAGCCTGTTTTAATCTCGAGTGCCCCGTAACCTTGTGTATAGGTAGAGATAGCCTTTCCTTGATGAGTAATTGATATATTTGGGATGTTTGGGATATTATGAGGAGTCAAACCTAGAAGTGTAGTTTGAACCTAAGGGAAAATGTGAAGTAGGATGTGAGTGTCTATTACGATGTGAGCTATTGACGGCTTAATTAATTATATTAACCAGGAACATATAAATGGTGTAGTATTATATGTCAGTACGTGAAGACATATGTACCAATATATTATGGTGATTACTAAGACGTGTGCATACTTAGTATATATGTATTGATTTTATGTGTATGACATACCTACCATACTTTCTATCACGGGAGGTTTGCGTTATCTTAGGGCCCTCTAATCCTTATGTTGCCCGGATTTAGACTGGTTACCTCATTGAACATAGGTCAGAGAAGGACTTATTGGGATGTTAATAAGTCTTCTGATCATGGGAGCGCAGGTATGTGCGTGACCCACGTGATGTGACTGTGTTCGCCTCCATTATTTGTGATGTTGTTATCTGTGAACTATTCCTGAGAGATTCGGAATATGTGATCCTTATGTACATGATGTACCGGGATGGATAGCAGAGTATGTGTGCACCACATCTTAGTTCTCGGGGTGCTTGTATTGTATATTTATGATGGGAATAATATACACTTAATTAATGGGAACTTTCATGTTAATATTGTGAATAAAATTACGTTATTGTTTTGAGAAAACATAACGAGTTAACCAATAGTGAAATGTATTACATATTGAGAATCTGAATTTAAGTGAAGCCACCTACTTAGTTGATAACGCTAGAACGTAATATGGGAATCGAGTAGTAAGAGGTAGAACTTTATACGTTTTGGTTAGATATGTGTCATTTAGATGGGTAATGTGCGTTAGGAGTGCACATGTAGTCGAGAGGTGAGAATTTCATTTGAGTGCACGTCCTAACATGTATTTTGCATTTAATGTTTTAATGTTATTAAAACACTTGCTGTTTTCAAAATGTTTTCCACTTTCGGGCTCTGACCCATTTGCTTCCAAATCTATTTTTTTTTTTGTAAAAACCATTTTAGGTGCCCAGCCACAAGGACACCATGCATATGATTCTCATTCAGGTGACGAGGTGTAGCAGTTTGTGGAAGTTACAGGACTTTTCTTGTAGACGCTTCATCGATTTTGACTCGATATTTATCAGCTATCAGTTGTAGGGTATGTCGCCCATTTCTTTTAGAGATTTTGCATTTATTTCAGTTATTCAGACTTTTGGCATGTAATTATTTTGGATTCAGACTTGTAGCATTATTTCCATTTGTTGGAATTATTGTGAGGAGTTTTCCTCTGGATTTTTAGTATTATTGTTGGTTATTTCATTACTTCGTATGGTGAATGTATTATGTTGACTCTTCCATTATTCTTTTATTGCATGTTAATCAGACTTAACTTAAAATTTGGCACTTACTTTTTAAATACTAGGTGGTTAGTAATTTTTAAAATGTTTTCACTACACCAAATCCTGCGAATGGTCACGCCGAGTTGGTCACGGCCCAAGTCCGCGACCCGTTGGCCGCGGACTTGGGCCGTGACCAAGGCTGTTTTGGGCATGACCATATTTATTATCACACTAGACCATGGATGCTTTGAAAGTGGTCACGGCCCAAGTCCCTGACCACTGTGGGTCACGGACTTGAGCCGTGACCAGGCCGTGACCATCTTGGCGCCAAATTCGCGCCAAAATTCCCTCCAAACTGGTCGCGGATGGGGTCACGGCCCAAGTCCGTGACCAAAGGCATGACGAAGTAAATAACACACACATTTAGGGTCACGGCTGAAGGCCCTGACCATTTCTGGGTATGGGTCACGGCTTTAGGCCGTGACCATCCTTCATTCGAGCAGTGGTGGTGATGGTTTGCAGGTTGCGCAATGGGGGTCACGGGTCACGGCTGAGGGCCGTGACCATTTCCTTGTATGGGTCACGGCTTTAGACCGTGACCATCCCTCATTCGAGCAGTGGTGGTGATGGTTTGCAGGTTGCGCACTGGGGGTCACGGCTCTGGGCCGTGACTAGGTTCAATCGAGCAGCAGTTGAGTTTCATTTAAGGGTCACGCATGGTGGGTCACGGTGGTTGGCCGTGACCAGGTTCAGTCCTTAAAAAAAATAATCGCGCCTCCCTCATTTCATTTCTGTCGATCGAGGTCAGTGTCTAAAGCCCTAGGCGATTTGTGCGATTTCCATCCTTGAGATTTCGGCTCAGAAAGGTATTGTGTGTTTATTTGTGCGATTTCCATCCCTCATTTCGATTCTCGTGCATTTCGATTCTCATTGTGTTAGTATATGTGTGTATATGTGTGTGTATGTATAGATTTATGTGTGTGTATGTATAGATTTGTATATATGTGTGTGTATGTATAGATTTATGTTTATATGTGTGTGTGTATGTATAGATTTGTATATATGTGTGTGTATGTATAGATTTATGTTTATATGTATGTGTGTATGTGTGTTTATGTGTGTAACTACAAACAAATTGTATTTTATTTCAATAAACCCTAGACATTTTATATCAATAAACCCTAGACATTGTATTGGGATTTTTTTTTTTTGACAAAATATTATTCAAAATATAACCCTAGACATTATATTTTTTTTGACAAAATATTATTAAATGGATTCTTAATAAGTAAAAAAAAAAATTACATCTACCTCGTGGGATTTTATAGGGGGTTATATGCGTGCCATCATACTATATTGGGGGTTATATGCATGTCGTGTTGGATACTATGTTGAATTTATTGAATTGATACTAGTGTCGATAAATGTATATGTTATAAAATTTGTTGGATACTACTTTTCTCAGGAAAAATGAGGCACGGTGATAAATACTGTCAACAAGAGTGGGACAGGTTGCAATTAGACCGCACACATAACTCTTTTATTAGCGTGCGTCATATAGAGGGTACTCCTATTTATAGGTACGGAAATAAAAAGATCGAACAATTTAACTACCTTATAAATCATGGATTTGATATCCAGCAAGATTACTTGTTCGATCGTATTCTATTTTCTCTACCAGAAAACTGGGATGACGTTATACAAAATATATTTCACACACATAATCCCGACATAGCCCTGACCTTGGTTACGTTGTTGGAGAAGGCGGAAAAAAAAATCCACCCGTTATGGATACAACTGCGTACAGAGAGCATTGACATAGACTGTGATGTCTCGCGCCACATGCACGTAAAATTGAATCTTGCCAACAAGTTGAGAAATAGGGGATTCCGAGTTCATGTCACTGACATCTACACATCAATCATAGATACCCTTCCTTCTAGTTGGCCACGTGCAAAAATTTATAGGTTCTTAAAAACTAATACCGAATGGATGGAGATCAGACACATTGAACTTATTCTAAAGTCTTACTTTGAAAAGGTATCTATCTATCTATTTATATATCTAAAACTAATTAAGCTTGATTAATTAGTTATAATTTCATATTACTATAATTATTTAGTCACTCATATTTTTTAATTTTTGTAGATAATGTCGAGAGGAAACAACCCTAGGGTACCAAGTGCCGATGTGACACCACAACGAGGTTCACCATCTTCTGCAGAACCCGAATTCTCAACACCAATGGCTGAGCAATTCACAACTCCACCAATGGTTCACTCCTCACCAAGTCCAACCCCAAGTGCTCCTACACCCCAATCCGGCACTCCCGTTGCTTTAACGCCCCAATCCAACACTCATGATGCCTCCCGCTCAAATGAAAAGAAGCCTATTGGATTCTCCCTTCTCGGGAATAACCCGATGGGTGATAGGAGTGACGTGCTGAACTTTAAAGCCCGGTGTTTGTCGCTGGGAAAAATGAACGTGGGAGTCGGTGGACCAGATAATTGGAACCTTGTTGATCAATCTGTCAAAGATGACATATATAACCAACTTTGCAAGCATTTCTCATTTCCTAACCGTTCCAAGAATAAGGTTCTATCTCGGGTTGCTGAAGGATTGAGGACATACAGGAGAAACCTTCGGAAGAAACATTTCCCGAAAGAGGCAGCGAGCTCCGATATTTTGGCTTTGAAAGAGAAAGTGCCTCCCAATGTTGAAATGCCGGTGGATCAGTGGAATAAGTTTTTGGAGAATGAGGCGAAGGAAAACAAGTTGGTCCAGAGGGAGCAAAACAAAAAAAATAGGGCACAAAAAACTGATATCCATAGGCTGGGATCCAAATCATATGAGGATTTGAAGAATGAATGGGAGAGTAGGACAAAAGATGGTCCGGATGCCGGTAAAAACCCAAATCGATCCAACTTATTCCTTCATGCTCGACGGGACAAAGATAATAAATTCCCCCTGCAGTTGGCTAAGACACTGGAATCAATAGAGGCCATCAGCAGTCAATCAGATTCGTGCCCTACTGATGACTTTGACCTTGAAAATGATGCCCTGACTAAGACCTTTGGAAAGGACAAAAGGGGGAGGACGAGAGGCGTTGGCTCACATATGCCAAAAACAAAACTTCAACACATTGCACCTCTTGTGGACGAGCTATCTTCGGTCAAGAATTATATCTCATCCCAAAAGGAGCACCAACAGAAGACCGATGGGGATGTCCATGACCTTAAAAATTCCCTGGGAATATTGAACAATCAAATTGGGAAACTTGTGAATCTTATTGAAAGTTATAGGCCCCCAATGCCTCCTCAAGATTTCACACATCCTTCCCCTCCAACATTCCCCTCTCAAATGCCTCATCCTCCAATCACGGGGCTCGGATCATCGTCAACAGCTCACGGTGACTATGGCGAAGAGTACTATATCAAGGACATGAGCAATTCGAGGTTTGTTGGCGTGTGCATACTCATCTCCAGGGAAAGGGGGACTCTAGTACATCGCCGACCTTTGGAGAAGGGTGAGGCTAAAATAATGGTCGATGAAATATACAACGGCTGCGGAGATGTACCTGTGTACGTTAACAGCGGGGATGGGATGGAATTGAGGAATTATGCAAAATCTTTTATTACTTGGCCACTTTATCTATTGGCCAAGGTTTAATAATATTTTCTTTCGTTTCAGTTGTAATAATTTTTTTTTGTTTTAGTTGTAAGAATATTGGTTTTGCTTCAGTTGTAAGAATATTGGTTTTGTTTCAGTTGTAAGAATATTGGTTTTGTTTCGTATGGAATGAAATTTTTTTTGTTTCAGTCGTAAGAATATTCTTTCTGTTTCAGTTGTAATAATATTTTTTAACCTATTACCACAGGACTGAAATTTGAAGATTATTACATGGATTTCCCACAATACAAAGAGTGGATGGGAGAGACTAACCGGATATCAATTAATCATGTAAAGGGCGTTTATGAATTTGTTAAATATGCTTCCAAAAATCTTAAAAGTGAGAAGATTCCGTGTCCATGCACTCATTGTATTAACAGAAAATATAAGTCATTGGAAGTTGTTGAGTTGCATTTACTAAAGTGGGGAATCTGTCAAGACTATATAATATGGACATACCATGGTGAAAAAGTTGTACCTTATGTTCCAGAAGAATTACCGGGAGCCGACCGTGTAACGGAACCTCAAGGAGTAGAAGTGGTACATGATTCACCAACACATCGTCCATTGACCGACTTAATTGATGATGCTTACGGACTCCACAACCAACAAAACCACCAACCTATGGATACAAATAATGTGCATTATGACCAAGTAAATGAACAAATTGATGCTGAACTACTAGGAGATCGGGAATACATACGGTTGAAAGCAGATGCGGCTAGACCGTTGTATAAAGATTGCGATGAAGATCACTCGGTATTATATGCAATGATTGGTTTGCATAATTTGAAGAGTCAATTTGGTTTGTCTGGAAACAGCATAACCGGAATTCTTAAGTGGGTTAAAGAAATTCTCCCAAAAGAGAACATGTTACCAGACAATTATCCTACCATGAAGAAGAGTTTGAAGGGTTTAGGTTTGAAATACAAATCTATTCATGCTTGCAAGTATGATTGCATATTGTACCGGAATGAGCACGAAGAGAAGGATGAATGTCCTGTATGCAGTGAGCCTAGATATATGGTTTGTGAGAATGGAAATGACAAACATGCAAAAAATCGCAAGTGCTCGCAAGTCCCACAAAAGGTTTTGAAGTATTTTCCACTTGGGCCACGGTTAAAACGTTTTTTTACTGTACCGTGGATAGCGGAGGCCATGACATGGCATGCTCGATGCGAGGTGGGTGGGAATTTGATGCGTCATCCGGTTGATTCACTCATCTGGCAAATTTCAAATGCACAACACCATGAATTTGCAAAGGAACCGCGCAACGTTCGTCTTGCAATCTCAACCGATGGGTTTAACCCTTTCGGTAATTTAAGTACTAGTCAGAGTTATTGGCCAGTTCTTATGGCGCCTTTAAGTCTTCCTCCGACGTTATGCATGAGAAAGGAGTTCACATTGTTATCTATGTTGATACCCGGGCCTAAGGCTCCCAGTGATGATATTGATATATTCTTAGCACCATTAATCGAAGAACTTAAAGAGTTGTGGGATAAAGGCGTGACGGCGTTCGATTCTCTTAAGGGTGAAGAGTTCACACTTAAAGCAATGGTGATGTGGGCGATCCACGATCTTCCTGCTTATAGGACCTTCTCCGGTTGTAATGTTCATGGTTATTATGGATGTCCCATATGTGGGGAGGAAACTGAAGCCTGTTGGTTAAAACATAGTGGTAAGTTGAGTTACACGGGTCATCGTAGATTTCTGCCGACCAGTCACCCTTTTAGGAACGACAAGTCTAACTTTTTGCCTGTCGGTCACGAGCGAAGAACGACACCTAGTCGACTTTCTGGTCAGCAAATTGAGGAGAAGGCGGTGGCTGCGACTGCGGGGAATAGGTATGTAGGCAAACACCCCCAGTTTGTAAACCTGAAGCGTAAAGCTAGGGAGGATCCGAACGACCCTAGTAAAGCGAAGCCATGGTCCAGGCGATCAATATTTTTTGATTTGCCGTATTGGAAAGATCATCGTGTAAGGCATATAATTGATGTGATGCACACAGAGAAGAATGTTGCAGAACATTTGATAGGAACATGTCTGGGTGGATCTCATTCCAAAGATGGAGAGCGTGCCCGCCGAGATCTACAGGATATGAAAATAAAGAGGAGACTGTGGTTAAAAAATGATCCAACGACAGGAAGAATTTCTATCCCCCCCACTACTTTCACTTTGACTACTAGTGAGAAGAAGATCCTCTTAGACACGTTGTTCAACTTGAAGACTCCAACCGGTTATTCTGGTAATTTACGTAGGGTAGTAAACTACCAAGCAAATGACTTGAAACAGTGCAAGTCTCACGACTGGCACGTAATCATCCAATTAATCCCGTTGTTATTTCGGCATTGCTTCTCTGAACACAAAGATCTCCGTCGGGAAATTATGCAAATCAGTTTGTGTTTTACCCTACTTTGTGCAAAAGTGGTAAACAGAAGACACATTAAAGCTGCGAAATCAACTTTAGCCGAGGCAGTTTGTGTGTTAGAGAAATATTTTCCTCCGTCATTCTTCGATATCAGTATCCACCTGCTTGTGCATTTATGCGATGAAGCTTTATTATGTGGTCCCGTGAGGTATCGTTGGATGTATCCTTTTGAGCGCTTGATGAAAACCTTCAAAGATTATGTAAAGAATACACGGTATATTGGAGGGTCAATTGCTGAAGAATACGTAACGGTGGAATCATCGCTATACGCTAGGGAACATATGCCAGAACAAGAGGTGAGGAGGTTTAATCCTCGTGGAGAACGAGTGATAGAGGAACCTGACGAGTTTGAGGACGAATTATCGTTTGGGAACCCTAAAGAGGTGAAACTCACAAACCTACAATACGAGCAAGCAACTCGTCATGTCTTCGAATCGCAAGATGAAGTCCAAGACTGGAGAGAGTGAGTATCTACTGAATTCTTCTTCTTTGATTATATGTATTTTTTATTTTATGATCTAAACTCTATAATTTTTTGGTAGGAAGTACGAGAACGAAATTATCCAAAATCAAAGGAGAAATTGGACGACAACTGACTTTAGGGCATGGGTGTCAAAAGATGTACTTTTCACATCTTATGTGTGCGGTTATTTATTCATGTGTGGTAAAAACATGCCCTAATACAAATTCATTAATAAATGCAGCTTCTAAAAAGAGGTGATGTCTCTTCCAGACTTGCACGCCTAGCAAAAGGTCCTAGTTTTCGTGCAAAAGAGTTTAAGAAATTCCGCACCAACGGTTTTGATTTCATTTCATATCCATATGAGGAAAAGCTTTTGACGCAAAACAGTGGAATATCAATTTCTGCCTTGACCACCTGTATCGCTAGCAAAAGTGATAAAAATCCAAAGAATACGGTGCTAACCTATTATGGGATAATTCAACAAATCCTAGAACTTGATTACTTGGATTTCACAGAAACCGTATTCTATTGTGATTGGGTAAAGGTGGAGGATACAACGAATGCTTGCAAAGTTGATCCCGACTCCAAACTTATTATGGTAGATTTATCAAAGCTGAAGACTAAAGACCGCATAGTCGACGAGCCTTTTATTTGTGCCTTTCAGAATGTAAAGAAGGTATTCTACTCGAAGTGCATAAACGATGGCAATTGGTCTATTGTTGTGCATGCACCAAAGGGTATGACTACTGAAGTAGACGCATTAAAGGCTCCAAAAGAGTTCCAGTCAGCTCTTGATGACAACCCTAATTTGAAGGATCTTTTAGTTGATTTAGAGGAAGATTGAGTATCAAAATATTATTTTATCCTCATCAATCTTATTTGTATCCTATTATGATATTGACATTGTATTAGCACTGTACATTAATTTATGAATTTCATCTACTTTTAAGTGTAATGTCCCGCTATTTTTTTGTTCTACCATTTTTTTAATTGAACATAACTGTTTGCAAAAAATTCATTATTTTTTCACTGTCATAGGATACATTGATGTTGGGGTCGAACTACTATCAAACATAATCTGAAATTGCATCGCTGCTGGCATAGAGAAGGTTCTGATTGGCGTTGGGTGTAACAAAATATCCAGGTAATGGATAGACCTATGATGAACTTTATTTTAAGGTTAAATATGCATTGATTCAATTTTTTAATTATTTTGGGTTTGGATAACTTTTGAACACGTAAAACAGCCTTAAAATAGCCATCGAACGGTGAAAACGTAAAATACCCATAAAACGGTCCTGCAAGAGTCACGAACATCTCGCACGGGACCAATGTAAGTCGTAGGAACCGACCGTGTAGTCACGGCGCTCCCGGCTTGTGTGTGTGCGTGTGTGCATGTTTGTGTGTGTGCGCGTGTGAGTGGGAAAGGGGGGAGGGGATGGGCAGGGGGCGCGTGTGTGCATGTTTGTGTGTGTGCGCGTGTGTGAGTGGGAAGGGGGGAGGGGACGGGCAGGGGGCGCGCGCGTGTGTGTGTGCGTGTGTGTGTGTGTGTGTGTGTTTGTGTGTGTGTGTGTGTGTGTGTGTGAGTGGGGAAGGGGGGAGGGGACACGGCATGTATGCATATATGCATATGCATATATGTAGTGAGAGTGTGCGTGCGTGCGTGCGTGTGTTTGTGTGCGCGTGTGAGTGTGTGCATATTGGTGATCAAATCCAAAATAATTTGAAGCACTTCCTCCTTTTTCAACAGTCCACACAAGCTCCAGATTTTTTAAGCCACTTTGCATCGAAACGAGATGTGTTTGATAGATTCCATCTCCTGGCCCTACGGGAGGAGATTTTTCCGCTGGGAATTGTGGGGACTCACACGTCCACCCAGATGTTCACGCACTCACCATTCCCAATACGCCATCTTAGACCTGATTAAAGAAGATCATTGCCTTCCATAAGACTTCTCCACACCTTAGATGGTCTGTGGCCCGTTTTTGCTTCTAAGAACAAACAATTAGGGAAGTAAATATTTTTGAGGATTTTAGAACACAAGGAATTAAGGTTTTTCATAATTCTCCAGCACATGTTTGCAAGCAAACCTCGGTTAAAACTTTTGAAATCTCTAAATCCCATCCCCCCCTCCACCTTGGGAAAAACTACCGTATCCCAACTAATCCAGTATATACCATTTTTATCCTGGTAGCCCCTTTACCAAAATTTTCTGACATGGGATGTGAGGCTATTACATAATTTTTTTCGGGAGTAAAATGCAGGGCATGGCAAAGGTGGGGATTGCGTGCGTGCGTGCGTGCGTGTGTTTGTGTGCGCGTGTGAGTGTGTGCGTGCGTGTGCTTGTGTGGACTGTTGAAAAAGGAGGAAGTGCATATATATGCAGCCATATATATGCTGCATATATATGCATATATATGCTGCATATATATGCATATATATGCAGCACTGCATATATATGCATATATATACAGCACTGCATATATATGCATATATATGCAGCATATATATGCATATATATGCCAACTGCTGCATATATATGCTGCCCACCCCAGCCCACCTGCTGCCGTAACCGCCCCCCTATGCAAACACCCTGACCTGACCGCTTTCGCACCCACCCTCCCTCCATCGCCTGAAACTTGCGCCCACCTTACCCCTGCCGACGCACCTCCCGAGCCCAAAAAAATAACCCCCCAGCCTGCATCTGACCCAGGACAGCCTCCCGAAATCCCCCCAACCACTTCCGACCCCTTCGCAGCTCCCCGGCCTTCTTCAAATGGCAGCCCCTACCTTCATGTCCCCGGAAAATACCCATATTCCGGCAGATCTTCCCCAGACCCTAACCAGCTCGTTCACACCTCTCATCCACAAACTCCCGTCCCTCAACCTAGCCCAATTCAGCCCCTACACTACACAGCCCCCAATCCCGCTAATTCTTTTTAGGGGTCCACCTCATTTCACCCACCCGACCCCCAAAATGATCCACATCCTTTTACGGGTTTCATACCTACTTCAAACCCCCACCCGACCTCCTATTTCCATCCTTCCACCCCATTTCACCCACCCTTATCATTTACCCGCACCACTTTTACCCCAAATCCTCGAACCGATGTACATCCCCAACCCCTCGTTACAGCCATAAACCTCGCAACCCTAAACCACCTCGAAATAGCCCCCAAACGGCCCCGTGGGTGGCACCAACACCTCCCACGGGACCAACGTAACTCGTAGGAACCGACCCCGCATCCGCGGGTCTCCCGGTTTAAGAATACGACGGTAATTTGCGTATTTCCACACTTAGGCTTAAAAACATGGCGTTAGAGGGTGAGAACTCGAAACAGCCCCCGAACGGCCCCGTGGGTGGCACCAACACCTCCCACGGGACCAACGTAACTCGTAGGAACTGACCCCGCAGCCGCGGGCGTCCCGGTTTGAGAGTACAACGGTAATTTGCTTATTTCTACACTTAGGCTTAACATGGCGTTAGAGGGTGAAAACTCGAAACAACCCCCGAATGGCCCCGTGGGTGGCACTAACACCTCCCACGGGATCAACGTAACTCGTGGGAACGGACCCTGCAGCCGCGGGTGTCCCGGTTTGAGAGTACGACGGTAATTTGCTTATTTCCACACTTAGGCTTAAAAACATGGCGTTAGAGGGTGAGAACTCGAAACAGCCCCCGAACGGCCCCGTGGGTGGCACCAACACCTCCCACGGGACCAACGTAACTCGTGGGAACGGACCCCGCAGCCGCGGGTCTCCCAGTTTGAGAGTACGACGGTAATTTGCTTATTTCCACACTTAGGCTTAAAAACATGGCGTTAGAGGGTGAGAACTCGAAACAGCCTCCGAACGGCCCCGTGGGTGGCACCAACACCTCCCACGGGACCAACGTAACTCGTCGGAACTGACCCCGCAGCCGCGGGTGTCCTGGTTTGAGAGTACGATGATAATTTGCTTATTTCCACACTTAGGCTTAAAAACATGGCGTTAGAGGGTGAAAACTCGAAACAGCCCCCGAACGGCCCCGTGGGTGGCACCAACACCTCCCACGGGACCAACGTAACTCGTAGGAACTGACCCCGCAGCCGCGGGTGTCCCGGTTTGAGAGTACGATGATAATTTGCTTATTTCCACACTTAGGCTTAAAAACATGGCGTTAGAGGGTGAGAACTCGAAACAGCCCCCGAACGGCCCCGTGGGTGGCACCAACACCTCCCACGGGACCAACGTAACTCGTGGGAACGGACCCCGCAGCCGCGGGTGTCCCGGTTTGAGAGTACGACGGTAATTTGCTTATTTCCACACTTAGGCTTAAAAACATGGCGTTAGAGGGTGAGAACTCGAAACAGCCTCCGAACGGCCCCGTGGGTGGCACCAACACCTCCCACGGGACCAACGTAACTCGTCGGAACTGACCCCGCAGCCGCGGGTGTCCTGGTTTGAGAGTACGATGATAATTTGCTTATTTCCACACTTAGGCTTAAAAACATGGCGTTAGAGGGTGAGAACTCGAAACAGCCTCCGAACGGCCCCGTGGGTGGCACCAACACCTCCCACGGGACCAACGTAACTCGTAGGAACTGACCCCGCAGCCGCGGGTGTCCCGGTTTGATAGTACGATGATAATTTGCTTATTTCCACACTTAGGCTTAAAAACATGGCGTTAGAGGGTGAGAACTCGAAACAGCCCCCGAACGGCCCCGTGGGTGGCACCAACACCTCCCACGGGACCAACGTAACTCGTGGGAACGGACCCCGCAGCCGCGGGTGTCCCGGTTTGAGAGTACGACGACAATTTGCTTATTTCCACACTTAGGCTTAAAAACATGGCGTTAGAGGGTGAGAACTCGAAACAGCCCCCGAACAGCCCCGTGGGTGGCACTAACACCTCCGACGGGACCAACGTAACTCGTGGGAACGGACGCCGCAGCCGCGGGTGTCCCGGTTTGAGAGTACGACGGTAATTTGCTTATTTCCACACTTAGGCTTAAAAACATGGCGTTAGAGGGTGAGAACTCGAAACAGCCTCCGAACGGCCCCGTGGGTGGCACCAACACCTCCCACGGGACCAACGTAACTCGTAGGAACTGACCCCGCAGCCGCGGGTGTCCCGGTTTGAGAGTACGATGATAATTTGCTTATTTCCACACTTAGGCTTAAAAACATGGCGTTAGAGGGTGAGAACTCGAAACAGCCCCCGAACGGCCCCGTGGGTGGCACCAACACCTCCCACGGGACCAACGTAACTCGTGGGAACGGACCCCGCAGCCGCGGGTGTCCCGGTTTGAGAGTACGACGGTAATTTGCTTATTTCCACACTTAGGCTTAAAAACATGGCGTTAGAGGGTGAGAACTCGAAACAGCCTCCGAACGGCCCCGTGGGTGGCACCAACACCTCCCACGGGACCAACGTAACTCGTCGGAACTGACCCCGCAGCCGCGGGTGTCCTGGTTTGAGAGTACGATGATAATTTGCTTATTTCCACACTTAGGCTTAAAAACATGGCGTTAGAGGGTGAGAACTCGAAACAGCCTCCGAACGGCCCCGTGGGTGGCACCAACACCTCCCACGGGACCAACGTAACTCGTAGGAACTGACCCCGCAGCCGCGGGTGTCCCGGTTTGATAGTACGATGATAATTTGCTTATTTCCACACTTAGGCTTAAAAACATGGCGTTAGAGGGTGAGAACTCGAAACAGCCCCCGAACGGCCCCGTGGGTGGCACCAACACCTCCCACGGGACCAACGTAACTCGTGGGAACGGACCCCGCAGCCGCGGGTGTCCCGGTTTGAGAGTACGACGGCAATTTGCTTATTTCCACACTTAGGCTTAAAAACATGGCGTTAGAGGGTGAGAACTCGAAACAGCCCCCGAACAGCCCCGTGGGTGGCACTAACACCTCCGACGGGACCAACGTAACTCGTGGGAACGGACGCCGCAGCCGCGGGTGTCCCGGTTTGAGAGTACGACGGTAATTTGCTTATTTCCACACTTAGGCTTAAAAACATGGCGTTAGAGGGTGAGAACTCGAAACAGCCCCCGAACGGCCCCGTGGGTGGCACCAACACCTCCCACGGGACCAACGTAACTCGTAGGAACTGACCCCGCAGCCGCGGGTGTCCCGGTTTGAGAGTACCATGATAATTTGCTTATTTCCACACTTAGGCTTAAAAACATGGCGTTAGAGGGTGAGAACTCGAAACAGCCCCCGAACGGCCCCGTGGGTGGCACCAACACCTCCCACGGGACCAACGTAACTCGTAGGAACTGACCCCGCAGCCGCGGGTGTCCCGGTTTGAGAGTACGACGGTAATTTGCTTATTTCTACACTTAGGCTTATCATGGCGTTAGAGGGTGAAAACTCGAAACAGCCCCCGAACGGCCCCGTGGGTGGCACTAACACCTCCCACGGGACCAACGTAACTCGTGGGAACGGACCCCGCAGCCGCGGGTCTCCCGGTTTGAGAGTATGACGGTAATTTGCTTATTTCCACACTTAGGCTTAAAAACATGGCGTTAGAGGGTGAGAACTCGAAACAGCCCCCGAACGGCCCCGTGGGTGGCACCAACACCTCCCACGGGACCAACGTAACTCGTGGGAACGGACCCCAGAGCCGCGGGTCTCCCGGTTTGAGAGTACGACGGTAATTTGCTTATTACCACACTTAGGCTTAAAAACATGGCGTTAGAGGGTGAGAACTCGAAACAGCCTCCGAACGGCCCCGTGGGTGGCACCAACACCTCCCACGGGACCAACGTAACTCGTCGGAATTGACCCCGCAGCCGCGGGTGTCCCGGTTTGAGAGTACGATGAT
Organism: Sambucus nigra; assembly: GCA_949130495.1. NCBI lineage: Eukaryota > Viridiplantae > Streptophyta > Magnoliopsida > Dipsacales > Adoxaceae > Sambucus > Sambucus nigra. The sequence continues at coordinate 57,676,414 of OX422213.1, forward strand.
AATTTGCTTATTTCCACACTTAGGCTTAAAAACATGGCGTTAGAGGGTGATAACTCGAAACAGCCCCCGAACGGCCCCGTGGGTGGCACCAACACCTCCCACGGGACGAACGTAACTCGTGGGAATTGACCCCGCAGCCGCGGGTGTCCCGGTTTGAGAGTACGACGGTAATTTGCTTATTTCTACACTCAAGCTTAACATGGCGTTAGAGGGTGAGAACTCGAAACAGCCCCCGAACGGCCCCGTGGGTGGCACCAACACCTCCCACGGGACCAACGTAACTCGTAGGAACTGACCCCGCAGCCGCGGGCGTCCCGGTTTGAGAGTACAACGGTAATTTGCTTATTTCTACACTTAGGCTTAACATGGCGTTAGAGGGTGAAAACTCGAAACAACCCCCGAATGGCCCCGTGGGTGGCACTAACACCTCCCACGGGACCAACGTAACTCGTGGGAACGGACCCCGCAGCCGCGGGTGTCCCGGTTTGAGAGTACGACGGTAATTTGCTTATTTCCACACTTAGGCTTAAAAACATGGCGTTAGAGGGTGAGAACTTGAAACAGCCCCCGAACGGCCCCGTGGGTGGCACCAACACCTCCCACGGGACCAACGTAACTCGTGGGAACGGACCCCGCAGCCGCGGGTCTCCCGGTTTGAGAGTACGACGGTAATTTGCTTATTTCCACACTTAGGCTTAAAAACATGGCGTTAGAGGGTGAGAACTCGAAACAGCCTCCGAACGGCCCCGTGGGTGGCACCAACACCTCCCACGGGACCAACGTAACTCGTCGGAACTGACCCCGCAGCCGCGGGTGTCCTGGTTTGAGAGTACGATGATAATTTGCTTATTTCCACACTTAGGCTTAAAAACATGGCGTTAGAGGGTGAAAACTCGAAACAGCCCCCGAACGGCCCCGTGGGTGGCACCAACACCTCCCACGGGACCAACGTAACTCGTAGGAACTGACCCCGCAGCCGCGGGTGTCCCGGTTTGAGAGTACGATGATAATTTGCTTATTTCCACACTTAGGCTTAAAAACATGGCGTTAGAGGGTGAGAACTCGAAACAGCCTCCGAACGGCCCCGTGGGTGGCACCAACACCTCCCACGGGACCAACGTAACTCGTAGGAACTGACCCCGCAGCCGCGGGTGTCCCGGTTTGATAGTACGATGATAATTTGCTTATTTCCACACTTAGGCTTAAAAACATGGCGTTAGAGGGTGAGAACTCGAAACAGCCCCCGAACGGCCCCGTGGGTGGCACCAACACCTCCCACGGGACCAACGTAACTCGTGGGAACGGACCCCGCAGCCGCGGGTGTCCCGGTTTGAGAGTACGACGGCAATTTGCTTATTTCCACACTTAGGCTTAAAAACATGGCGTTAGAGGGTGAGAACTCGAAACAGCCCCCGAACAGCCCCGTGGGTGGCACTAACACCTCCGACGGGACCAACGTAACTCGTGGGAACGGACGCCGCAGCCGCGGGTGTCCCGGTTTGAGAGTACGACGGTAATTTGCTTATTTCCACACTTAGGCTTAAAAACATGGCGTTAGAGGGTGAGAACTCGAAACAGCCCCCGAACGGCCCCGTGGGTGGCACCAACACCTCCCACGGGACCAACGTAACTCGTAGGAACTGACCCCGCAGCCGCGGGTGTCCCGGTTTGAGAGTACGATGATAATTTGCTTATTTCCACACTTAGGCTTAAAAACATGGCGTTAGAGGGTGAGAACGCGAAACAGCCCCCGAACGGCCCCGTGGGTGGCACCAACACCTCCCACGGGACCAACGTAACTCGTGGGAACGGACCCCGCAGCCGCGGGTGTCCCGGTTTGAGAGTACGACGGTAATTTGCTTATTTCCACACTTAGGCTTAAAAACATGGCGTTAGAGGGTGAGAACTCGAAACAGCCCCCGAACGGCCCCGTGGGTGGCACCAACACCTCCCACGGGACCAACGTAACTCGTAGGAACTGACCCCGCAGCCGCGGGTGTCCCGGTTTGAGAGTACGACGGTAATTTGCTTATTTCTACACTTAGGCTTAACATGGCGTTAGAGGGTGAAAACTCGAAACAACCCCCGAACGGCCCCGTGGGTGGCACTAACACCTCCCACGGGACCAACGTAACTCGTGGGAACGGACCCCGCAGCCGCGGGTCTCCCGGTTTGAGAGTATGACGGTAATTTGCTTATTTCCACACTTAGGCTTAAAAACATGGCGTTAGAGGGTGAGAACTCGAAACAGCCCCCGAACGGCCCCGTGGGTGGCACCAACACCTCCCACGGGACCAACGTAACTCGTGGGAACGGACCCCAGAGCCGCGGGTCTCCCGGTTTGAGAGTACGACGGTAATTTGCTTATTACCACACTTAGGCTTAAAAACATGGCGTTAGAGGGTGAGAACTCGAAACAGCCCCCGAACAGCCCCGTGGGTGGCACTAACACCTCCGACGGGACCAACGTAACTCGTGGGAATGGACGCCGCAGCCGCGGGTGTCCCGGTTTGAGAGTACGACGGTAATTTGCTTATTTCCACACTTAGGCTTAAAAACATGGCGTTAGAGGGTGAGAACTCGAAACAGCCCCCGAACGGCCCCGTGGGTGGCACCAACACCTCCCACGGGACCAACGTAACTCGTAGGAACTGACCCCGCAGCCGCGGGTGTCCCGGTTTGAGAGTACGATGATAATTTGCTTATTTCCACACTTAGGCTTAAAAACATGGCGTTAGAGGGTGAGAACGCGAAACAGCCCCCGAACGGCCCCGTGGGTGGCACCAACACCTCCCACGGGACCAACGTAACTCGTGGGAACGGACCCCGCAGCCGCGGGTGTCCCGGTTTGAGAGTACGACGGTAATTTGCTTATTTCCACACTTAGGCTTAAAAACATGGCGTTAGAGGGTGAGAACTCGAAACAGCCCCCGAACGGCCCCGTGGGTGGCACCAACACCTCCCACGGGACCAACATAACTCGTAGGAACTGACCCCGCAGCCGCGGGTGTCCCGGTTTGAGAGTACGACGGTAATTTGCTTATTTCTACACTTAGGCTTAACATGGCGTTAGAGGGTGAAAACTCGAAACAGCCCCCGAACGGCCCCGTGGGTGGCACTAACACCTCCCACGGGACCAACGTAACTCGTGGGAACGGACCCCGCAGCCGCGGGTCTCCCGGTTTGAGAGTATGACGGTAATTTGCTTATTTCCACACTTAGGCTTAAAAACATGGCGTTAGAGGGTGAGAACTCGAAACAGCCCCCGAACGGCCCCGTGGGTGGCACCAACACCTCCCACGGGACCAACGTAACTCGTGGGAACGGACCCCAGAGCCGCGGGTCTCCCGGTTTGAGAGTACGACGGTAATTTGCTTATTACCACACTTAGGCTTAAAAACATGGCGGTAGAGGGTGAGAACTCGAAACAGCCTCCGAACGGCCCCGTGGGTGGCACCAACACCTCCCACGGGACCAACGTAACTCGTCGGAATTGACCCCGCAGCCGCGGGTGTCCCGGTTTGAGAGTACGATGATAATTTGCTTATTTCCACACTTAGGCTTAAAAACATGGCGTTAGAGGGTGATAACTCGAAACAGCCCCCGAACGGCCCCGTGGGTGGCACCAACACCTCCCACGGGACCAACGTAACTCATGGGAATTGACCCCGCAGCCGCGGGTGTCCCGGTTTGAGAGTACGACGGTAATTTGCTTATTTCTACTCTCAGGCTTAACATGGCGTTAGAGGGTGAGAACTCGAAACAGCCCCCGAACGGCCCCGTGGGTGGCACCAACACCTCCCACGGGACCAACGTAACTCGTAGGAACTGACCCCGCAGCCGCGGGCGTCCCGGTTTGAGAGTACAACGGTAATTTGCTTATTTCTACACTTAGGCTTAACATGGCGTTAGAGGGTGAAAACTCGAAACAACCCCCGAATGGCCCCGTGGGTGGCACTAACACCTCCCACGGGACCAACGTAACTCGTGGGAACGGACCCCGCAGCCGCGGGTGTCCCGGTTTGAGAGTACGACGGTAATTTGCTTATTTCCACACTTAGGCTTAAAAACATGGCGTTAGAGGGTGAGAACTCGAAACAGCCCCCGAACGGCCCTGTGGGTGGCACCAACACCTCCCACGGGACCAACGTAACTCGTGGGAATGGACCCCGCAGCCGCGGGTCTCCCGGTTTGAGAGTACGACGGTAATTTGTTTATTTCCACACTTAGGCTTAAAAACATGGCGTTAGAGGGTGAGAACTCGAAACAGCCTCCGAACGGCCCCGTGGGTGGCACCAACACCTCCCACGGGACCAACGTAACTCGTCGGAACTGACCCCGCAGCCGCGGGTGTCCTGGTTTGAGAGTACGATGATAATTTGCTTATTTCCACACTTAGGCTTAAAAACATGGCGTTAGAGGGTGAAAACTCGAAACAGCCCCCGAACGGCCCCGTGGGTGGCACCAACACCTCCCACGGGACCAACGTAACTCGTAGGAACTGACCCCGCAGCCGCGGGTGTCCCGGTTTGAGAGTACGATGATAATTTGCTTATTTCCACACTTAGGCTTAAAAACATGGCGTTAGAGGGTGAGAACTCGAAACAGCCTCCGAACGGCCCCGTGGGTGGCACCAACACCTCCCACGGGACCAACGTAACTCGTAGGAACTGACCCCGCAGCCGCGGGTGTCCCGATTTGATAGTACGATGATAATTTGCTTATTTCCACACTTAGGCTTAAAAACATGGCGTTAGAGGGTGAGAACTCGAAACAGCCCCCGAACGGCCCCGTGGGTGGCACCAACACCTCCCACGGGACCAACGTAACTCGTGGGAACGGACCCCGCAGCCGCGGGTGTCCCGGTTTGAGAGTACGACGGAAATTTGCTTATTTCCACACTTAGGCTTAAAAACATGGCGTTAGAGGGTGAGAACTCGAAACAGCCCCCGAACAGCCCCGTGGGTGGCACTAACACCTCCGACGGGACCAACGTAACTCGTGGGAACGGACGCCGCAGCCGCGGGTGTCCCGGTTTGAGAGTACGACGGTAATTTGCTTATTTCCACACTTAGGCTTAACAACATGGCGTTAGAGGGTGAGAACTCGAAACAGCCCCCGAACGGCCCCGTGGGTGGCACCAACACCTCCCACGGGACCAACGTAACTCGTAGGAACTGACCCCGCAGCCGCGGGTGTCCCGGTTTGAGAGTACGATGATAATTTGCTTATTTCCACACTTAGGCTTAAAAACATGGCGTTAGAGGGTGAGAATGCGAAACAGCCCCCGAACGGCCCCGTGGGTGGCACCAACACCTCCCACGGGACCAACGTAACTCGTGGGAACGGACCCCGCAGCCGCGGGTGTCCCGGTTTGAGAGTACGACGGTAATTTGCTTATTTCCACACTTAGGCTTAAAAACATGGCGTTAGAGGGTGAGAACTCGAAACAGCCCCCGAACGGCCCCGTGGGTGGCACCAACACCTCCCACGGGACCAACGTAACTCGTAGGAACTGACCCCGCATCCGCGGGTGTCCCGGTTTGAGAGTACGACGGTAATTTGCTTATTTCTACACTTAGGCTTAACATGGCGTTAGAGGGTGAAAACTCGAAACAGCCCCCGAACGGCCCCGTGGGTGGCACTAACACCTCCCACGGGACCAACGTAACTCGTGGGAACAGACCCCGCAGCCGCGGGTCTCCCGATTTGAGAGTATGACGGTAATTTGCTTATTTCCACACTTAGGCTTAAAAACATGGCGTTAGAGGGTGAGAACTCGAAACAGCCCCCGAACGGCCCCGTGGGTGGCACCAACACCTCCCACGGGACCAACGTAACTCGTGGGAACGGACCCCAGAGCCGCGGGTCTCCCGGTTTGAGAGTACGACGGTAATTTGCTTATTACCACACTTAGGCTTAAAAACATGGCGTTAGAGGGTGAGAACTCGAAACAGCCTCCGAACGGCCCCGTGGGTGGCACCAACACCTCCCACGGGACCAACGTAACTCGTCGGAATTGACCCCGCAGCCGCGGGTGTCCCGGTTTGAGAGTACGATGATAATTTGCTTATTTCCACACTTAGGCTTAAAAACATGGCGTTAGAGGGTGATAACTCGAAACAGCCCCCGAACGGCCCCGTGGGTGGCACCAACACCTCCCACGGGACCAACGTAACTCGTGGGAATTGACCCCGCAGCCGCGGGTGTCCCGGTTTGAGAGTACGACGGTAATTTGCTTATTTCTACACTCAGGCTTAACATGGCGTTAGAGGGTGAAAACTCGAAACTGCCCCCGAACGGCCCCGTGGGTGGCACCAACACCTCCTACGGGACCAACGTAACTCGTGGGAACGGACCCCGCAGCCGCGGGTCTCCCGGTTTGAGAGTACGACGGTAATTTGCTTATTTCCACACTTAGGCTTAAAAACATGGCGTTAGAGGGTGAGAACTCGAAACAGCCTCCGAACGGCCCCGTGGGTGGCACCAAAACCTCCCACGGGACCAACGTAACTCGTGGGAACTGACCCCGCAGCCGCGGGTGTCCCGGTTTGAGAGTACGATGATAATTTGCTTATTTCCACACTTAGGCTTAAAAACATGGCGTTAGAGGGTGAGAACTCGAAACAGCCCCCGAACGGCCCCGTGGGTGGCACCAACACCTCCCACGGGACCAACGTAACTCGTAGGAACTGACCCCGCATCCGCGGGTGTCCCGGTTTGAGAGTACGACGGTAATTTGCTTATTTCTACACTTAGGCTTAACATGGCGTTAGAGGGTGAAAACTCGAAACAGCCCCCGAACGGCCCGTGGGTGGCACTAACACCTCCCACGGGACCAACGTAACTCGTGGGAACAGACCCCGCAGCCGCGGGTCTCCCGATTTGAGAGTATGACGGTAATTTGCTTATTTCCACACTTAGGCTTAAAAACATGGCGTTAGAGGGTGAGAACTCGAAACAGCCCCCGAACGGCCCCGTGGGTGGCACCAACACCTCCCACGGGACCAACGTAACTCGTGGGAACGGACCCCAGAGCCGCGGGTCTCCCGGTTTGAGAGTACGATGGTAATTTGCTTATTACCACACTTAGGCTTAAAAACATGGCGTTAGAGGGTGAGAACTCGAAACAGCCTCCGAACGGCCCCGTGGGTGGCACCAACACCTCCCACGGGACCAACGTAACTCGTCGGAATTGACCCCGCAGCCGCGGGTGTCCGGTTTGAGAGTACGATGATAATTTGCTTATTTCCACACTTAGGCTTAAAAACATGGCGTTAGAGGGTGATAACTCGAAACAGCCCCCGAACGGCCCCGTGGGTGGCACCAACACCTCCCACGGGACCAACGTAACTCGTGGGAATTGACCCCGCAGCCGCGGGTGTCCCGGTTTGAGAGTACGACGGTAATTTGCTTATTTCTACACTCAGGCTTAACATGGCGTTAGAGGGTGAAAACTCGAAACTGCCCCCGAACGGCCCCGTGGGTGGCACCAACACCTCCTACGGGACCAACGTAACTCGTTGGAACGGACCCCGCAGCCGCGGGTCTCCCGGTTTGAGAGTACGACGGTAATTTGCTTATTTCCACACTTAGGCTTAAAAACATGGCGTTAGAGGGTGAGAACTCGAAACAGCCTCCGAACGGCCCCGTGGGTGGCACCAACACCTCCCACGGGACCAACGTAACTCGTGGGAACTGACCCCGCAGCCGCGGGTGTCCGGTTTGAGAGTACGATGATAATTTGCTTATTTCCAGACTTAGGCTTAAAAACATGGCGTTAGAGGGTGAGAACTCGAAACAGCCCCCGAACGGCCCCGTGGGTGGCACCAACACCTCCCACGGGACCAACGTAACTCGTAGGAACTGACCCCTTAGCCGCGGGTGTCCCGGTTTGAGAGTACGACGGTAATTTGCTTATTTCCACACTTAGGCTTAACATGGCGTTAGAGGGTGAATACTCGAAACAGCCCCCCAACGGCCCCGTGGGTGGCACTAACACCTCCCACGGGACCAACGTAACTCGTTGCGGGTCTCCCGGTTTGAGAGTACGACGGTAATTTGCTTATTTCCACACTCAGGCTTAAAACATGGCGTTAGAGGGTGAGAACTCGAAACAGCCTCCGAACGGCCCCGTGGGTGGCACCAACACCTCCCACGGGACCAACGTAACTCGTGGGAACTGACCCCGCAGCCGCGGGTGTCCCGGTTTGAAAGTACGACGGTAATTTGCTTATTTCTACACTCAGGCTAAACATGGCGTTAGAGTGTGAAAACTCGAAACAGCCCCTGAACGGCCCCGTGGCCGCGGGTGTCCCGGTTTGAGAGTACGATGATAATTTGCTTATTTCCACACTTAGGCTTAAAAACATGGCGTTAGAGGGTGATAACTCGAAACAGCCCCCGAACGGCCCCGTGGGTGGCACCAACACCTCCCACGGGACCAACGTAACTCGTGGGAATTGACCCCGCAGCCGCGGGTGTCCCGGTTTGAGAGTACGACGGTAATTTGCTTATTTCTACACTCAGGCTTAACATGGCGTTAGAGGGTGAAAACTCGAAACTGCCCCCGAACGGCCCCGTGGGTGGCACAACACCTCCTACGGGACCAACGTAACTCGTGGGAACGGACCCCGCAGCCGCGGGTCTCCCGGTTTGAGAGTACGACGACGACGGTAATTTGCTTATTTCCACACTTAGGCTTAAAAACATGGCGTTAGAGGGTGAGAACTCGAAACAGCCTCCGAACGGCCCCGTGGGTGGCACCAAAACCTCCCACGGGACCAACGTAACTCGTGGGAACTGACCCCGCAGCCGCGGGTGTCCCGGTTTGAGAGTACGATGATAATTTGCTTATTTCCACACTTAGGCTTAAAAACATGGCGTTAGAGGGTGAGAACTCGAAACAGCCCCCGAACGGCCCCGTGGGTGGCACCAACACCTCCCACGGGACCAACGTAACTCGTAGGAACTGACCCCGCATCCGCGGGTGTCCCGGTTTGAGAGTACGACGGTAATTTGCTTATTTCTACACTTAGGCTTAACATGGCGTTAGAGGGTGAAAACTCGAAACAGCCCCCGAACGGCCCCGTGGGTGGCACTAACACCTCCCACGGGACCAACGTAACTCGTGGGAACAGACCCCGCAGCCGCGGGTCTCCCGATTTGAGAGTATGACGGTAATTTGCTTATTTCCACACTTAGGCTTAAAAACATGGCGTTAGAGGGTGAGAACTCGAAACAGCCCCCGAACGGCCCCGTGGGTGGCACCAACACCTCCCACGGGACCAACGTAACTCGTGGGAACGGACCCCAGAGCCGCGGGTCTCCCGGTTTGAGAGTACGATGGTAATTTGCTTATTACCACACTTAGGCTTAAAAACATGGCGTTAGAGGGTGAGAACTCGAAACAGCCTCCGAACGGCCCCGTGGGTGGCACCAACACCTCCCACGGGACCAACGTAACTCGTCGGAATTGACCCCGCAGCCGCGGGTGTCCCGGTTTGAGAGTACGATGATAATTTGCTTATTTCCACACTTAGGCTTAAAAACATGGCGTTAGAGGGTGATAACTCGAAACAGCCCCCGAACGGCCCCGTGGGTGGCACCAACACCTCCCACGGGACCAACGTAACTCGTGGGAATTGACCCCGCAGCCGCGGGTGTCCCGGTTTGAGAGTACGACGGTAATTTGCTTATTTCTACACTCAGGCTTAACATGGCGTTAGAGGGTGAAAACTCGAAACTGCCCCCGAACGGCCCCGTGGGTGGCACCAACACCTCCTACGGGACCAACGTAACTCGTTGGAACGGACCCCGCAGCCGCGGGTCTCCCGGTTTGAGAGTACGACGGTAATTTGCTTATTTCCACACTTAGGCTTAAAAACATGGCGTTAGAGGGTGAGAACTCGAAACAGCCTCCGAACGGCCCCGTGGGTGGCACCAACACCTCCCACGGGACCAACGTAACTCGTGGGAACTGACCCCGCAGCCGCGGGTGTCCCGGTTTGAGAGTACGATGATAATTTGCTTATTTCCAGACTTAGGCTTAAAAACATGGCGTTAGAGGGTGAGAACTCGAAACAGCCCCCGAACGGCCCCGTGGGTGGCACCAACACCTCCCACGGGACCAACGTAACTCGTAGGAACTGACCCCTTAGCCGCGGGTGTCCCGGTTTGAGAGTACGACGGTAATTTGCTTATTTCCACACTTAGGCTTAACATGGCGTTAGAGGGTGAATACTCGAAACAGCCCCCCAACGGCCCCGTGGGTGGCACTAACACCTCCCACGGGACCAACGTAACTCGTTGCGGGTCTCCCGGTTTGAGAGTACGACGGTAATTTGCTTATTTCCACACTCAGGCTTAAAAACATGGCGTTAGAGGGTGAGAACTCGAAACAGCCTCCGAACGGCCCCGTGGGTGGCACCAACACCTCCCACGGGACCAACGTAACTCGTGGGAACTGACCCCGCAGCCGCGGGTGTCCCGGTTTGAAAGTACGACGGTAATTTGCTTATTTCTACACTCAGGCTAAACATGGCGTTAGAGTGTGAAAACTCGAAACAGCCCCTGAACGGCCCCGTGGCCGCGGGTGTCCCGGTTTGAGAGTACGATGATAATTTGCTTATTTCCACACTTAGGCTTAAAAACATGGCGTTAGAGGGTGAGAACTTGAAACAGCCCCCGAACGGCCCCGTGGGTGGCACCAACACCTCCCACGGGACCAACGTAACTCGTGGGAATTGACCCCGCAGGCGCGGGTGTCCCGGTTTGAGAGTACGACGGTAATTTGCTTATTTCCACACTTAGGCTTAAAAACATGGCGTTAGAGGGTGAGAACTCGAAACAGCCCCCGAACGGCCCCGTGGGTGGCACCAACACCTCCCACGGGACCAACGTAACTCGTAGGAACTGACCTCGCAGCCGCGGGTGTCCCGGTTTGAGAGTACGATGATAATTTGCTTATTTCCACACTTGGGCTTAAAAACATGGCGTTAGAGGGTGAGAACGCGAAACAGCCCCCGAACGGCCCCGTGGGTGGCACCAACACCTCCCACGGGACCAACGTAACTCGTGGGAACGGACCCCGCAGCCGCGGGTGTCCCGGTTTGAGAGTACGACGGTAATTTGCTTATTTCCGCACTTAGGCTTAAAAACATGGCGTTAGAGGGTGAGAACTCGAAACAGCCCCCGAACGGCCCCGTGGGTGGCACCAACACCTCCCACGGGACCAATGTAACTCGTAGGAACTGACCCCGCAGCCGCGGGTGTCCCGGTTTGAGAGTACGATGATAATTTGCTTATTTCCACACTTAGGCTTAAAAACATGGCGTTAGAGGGTGAGAACTCGAAACAGCCCCCGAACGGCCCCGTGGGTGGCACCAACACCTCCCACGGGACCAACGTAACTCGTGGGAAATGACCCCGCAGCCGCGGGTGTCCCGGTTTGAGAGTACGACGGTAATTTGCTTATTTCTACACTTAGGCTTAACATGGCGTTAGAGGGTGAGAACTCGAAACAGCCCCCGAACGGCCCCGTGGGTGGCACCAACACCTCCCACGGGACCAACGTAACTCGTGGGAACGGACCCCGCAGCCGCGGGAGTCCCGGTTTGAGAGTACGATGGTAATTTGCTTATTTCCACACTTAGGCTTAAAAACATGGCGTTAGAGGGTGAGAACTCGAAACAGCCCCCGAACGGCCCCGTGGGTGGCACCAACACCTCCCACGGGACCAACGTAACTCGTAGGAACTGACCCCGCATCCGCGGGTGTCCCGGTTTGAGAGTACGATGATAATTTGCTTATTTCCACACTTAGGCTTAAAAATATGGCGTTAGAGGGTGAGAACTCGAAACAGCCCCCGAACGGCCCCGTGGATGGCACCAACACCTCCCACGGGACCAACGTAACTCGTAGGAACTGACCCCGCAGCCGCGGGTGTCCCGGTTTGAGAGTACGACGGTAATTTGCTTATTTCTACACTTAGGCTTAACATGGCGTTAGAGGGTGAAAACTCGAAACAGCCCCCGAACGGCCCCGTGGGTGGCACTAACACCTCCCACGGGACCAACGTAACTCGTGGGAACGGACCCCGCAGCCGCGGGTGTCCCGGTTTGAGAGTACGACGGTAATTTGCTTATTTCCACACTTAGGCTTAAAAACATGACGTTAGAGGGTGAGAACTCGAAACAGCCCCCGAACGGCCCCGTGGGTGGCACCAACACCTCCCACGGGACCAACGTAACTCGTGGGAATGGACCCCGCAGCCGCGGGTCTCCCGGTTTGAGAGTACGACGGTAATTTGCTTATTTTCACACTTAGGTTTAAAAACATGGCGTTAGAGGGTGAGAACTCGAAACAGCCTCCGAACGGCCCCGTGGGTGGCACCAACACCTCCCACGGGACCAACGTAACTCGTCGGAACTGACCCCGCAGCCGCGGGTGTCCCGGTTTGAGAGTACGATGATAATTTGCTTATTTCCACACTTAGGCTTAAAAACATGGCGTTAGAGGGTGATAACTCGAAACAGCCCCCGAACGGCACCGTGGGTGGCACCAACACCTCCCACGGGACCAACGTAACTCGTGGGAACTGACCCCGCAGCCGCGGGTGTCCCGGTTTGAGAGTACGACGGTAATTTGCTTATTTCTACACTCAGGCTTAACATGGCGTTAGAGGGTGAAAACTCGAAACAGCCCCCGAACGGCCCCGTGGGTGGCACCAACACCTCCCACGGTACCAACGTAACTCGTGGGAACGGACCCCGCAGCCGCGGGTCTCCCGGTTTGAGAGTACGACGGTAATTTGCTTATATCCACACTTAGGCTTAAAAACATGGCGTTAGAGGGTGAGAACTCGAAACAGCCTCCGAACGGCCCCGTGGGTGGCACCAACACCTCCCACGGGACCAACGTAACTCGTGGGAACTGACCCCGCAGCCGCGGGTGTCCCGGTTTGAGAGTACGATGATAATTTGCTTATTTCCACACTTAGGCTTAAAAACATGGCGTTAGAGGGTGAGAACGCGAAACAGCCCCCGAACGGCCCCGTGGGTGGCACCAACACCTCCCACGGGACCAACGTAACTCGTGGGAACTGACCCCGCAGCCGCGGGTGTCCCGGTTTGAGAGTACGACGGTAATTTGCTTATTTCCACACTTAGGCTTAAAAACATGGCGTTAGAGGGTGAGAACTCGAAACAGCCCCCGAACGGCCCCGTGGGTGGCACCAACACCTCCCACGGGTCCAACGTAACTCGTAGGAACTGACCCCGCAGCCGCGGGTGTCCCGGTTTGAGAGTACGACGGTAATTTGCTTATTTCCACACTTAGGCTTAACATGGCGTTAGAGGGTGAATACTCGAAACAGCCCCCCAACGGCCCCGTGGGTGGCACTAACACCTCCCACGGGACCAACGTAACTCGTTGCGGGTCTCCCGGTTTGAGAGTACGACGGTAATTTGCTTATTTCCACACTCAGGCTTAAAAACATGGCGTTAGAGGGTGAGAACTCGAAACAGCCCCCGAACGGCCCCGTGGGTGGCACTAACACCTCCCACGGGACCAACGTAACTCGTGGGAACGGACGCCGCAGCCGCGGGTGTCCCGGTTTGAGTGTACGACGGTAATTTGCTTATTTCCACACTTAGGCTTAAAAACATGGCGTTAGAGGGTGAGAACTCGAAACAGCCCCCGAACGGCCCCGTGGGTGGCACCAACACCTCCCACGGGACCAACGTAACTCGTAGGAACTGACCCCGCAGCCGCGGGTGTCCCGGTTTGAGAGTACGATGATAATTTGCTTATTTCCACACTTAGGCTTAAAAACATGGCGTTAGAGGGTGAGAACTCGAAACAGCCCCCGAACGGCCCCGTGGGTGGCACCAACACCTCCCACGGGACCAACGTAACTCGTGGGAACGGACCCCGCAGCCGCGGGTGTCCCGGTTTGAGAGTACGACGGCAATTTGCTTATTTCCACACTTAGGCTTAAAAACATGGCGTTAGAGGGTGAGAACTCGAAACAGCCTCCGAACGGCACCGTGGGTGGCACTAACACCTCCCACGGGACCAACGTAACTCGTGGGAACTGACCCCGCAGCCGCGGGTGTCCCCGTTTGAGAGTACGACGGTAATTTGCTTATTTCCACACTTAGGCTTAAAAACATGGCGTTAGAGGGTGAGAACTCGAAACAGCCCCCGAACGGCCCCGTGGGTGGCACCAACACCTCCCACGGGACCAACGTAACTCGTAGGAACTGACCCCGCAGCCGCGGGTGTCCCGGTTTGAGAGTACGATGATAATTTGCTTATTTCCACACTAAGGCTTAAAAACATGGCGTTAGAGGGTGAGAACTCGAAACAGCCTCCGAACGGCCCCGTGGGTGGCACTAACACCTCCCACGGGACCAACGTAACTCGTGGGAACTGACCCCGCAGCCGCGGGTGTCCCCGTTTGAGAGTACGACGGTAATTTGCTTATTTCCACACTTAGGCTTAAAAACATGGCGTTAGAGGGTGAGAACTCGAAACAGCCCCCGAACGGCCCCGTGGGTGGCACCAACACCTCCCACGGGACCAACGTAACTCGTAGGAACTGACCCCGCAGCCGCGGGTGTCCCGATTTGAGAGTACGATGATAATTTGCTTATTTCCACACTTAGTCTTAAAAACATGGCGTTAGAGGGTGAGAACTCGAAACAGCCCCCGAACGGCCCCGTGGGTGGCACCAACACCTCCCACGGGACCAACGTAACTCGTGGGAACGGACCCCACAGCCGCGGGTGTCCCGGTTTGAGAGTACGACGGTAATTTGCTTATTTCCACACTTAGGCTTAAAAACATGGCGTTAGAGGGTGAGAACTCGAAACAGCCCCCGAACGGCCCCGTGGGTGGCACTAACACCTCCCACGGGACCAACGTAACTCGTGGGAACTGACCCCGCAGCCGCGGGTGTCCCCGTTTGAGAGTACGACGGTAATTTGCTTATTTCCACACTTAGGCTTAAAAACATGGCGTTAGAGGGTGAGAACTCGAAACAGCCCCCGAACGGCCCCGTGGGTGGCACCAACACCTCCCACGGGACCAACGTAACTCGTAGGAACTGACCCCGCAGCCGCGGGTGTCCCGATTTGAGAGTACGATGATAATTTGCTTATTTCCACACTTAGTCTTAAAAACATGGCGTTAGAGGGTGAGAACTCGAAACAGCCCCCGAACGGCCCCGTGGGTGTCACCAACACCTCCCACGGGACCAACGTAACTCGTGGGAATGGACCCCACAGCCGCGGGTGTCCCGGTTTGAGAGTACGACGGTAATTTTCTTATTTCCACACTTAGGCTTAAAAACATGGCGTTAGAGGGTGAGAACTCGAAACAGCCCCCGAACGGCCCCGTGGGTGGCACCAACACCTCCCACGGGACCAACGTAACTCGTAGGAACTGACCCCGCAGCCGCGGGTGTCCCGGTTTGAGAGTACGATGATAATTTGCTTATTTCCACACTTAGGCTTAAAAACATGGCGTTAGAGGGTGAGAACTCGAAACAGCCCCCGAACGGCCCCGTGGGTGGCACCAACACCTCCCACGGGACCAACGTAACTCGTGGGAACTGACCCCGCAGCCGCGGGTGTCCCGGTTTGAGAGTACGACGGTAATTTGCTTATTTCTACACTTAGGCTTAACGTGGCGTTAGAGGGTGAAAACTCGAAACAGCCCCCGAACGGCCCCGTGGGTGGCACTAACACCTCCCACGGGACCAACGTAACTCGTGGGAACGGACGCCGCAGCCGCGGGTGTCCCGGTTTGAGTGTACGACGGTAATTTGCTTATTTCCACACTTAGGCTTAAAAACATGGCGTTAGAGGGTGAGAACTCGAAACAGCCCCCGAACGGCCCCGTGGGTGGCACCAACACCTCCCACGGGACCAACGTAACTCGTAGGAACTGACCCCGCAGCCGTGGGTGTCCCGGTTTGAGAGTACGACGGTAATTTGCTTATTTCTACACTTAGGCTTAACATGGCGTTAGAGGGTGAAAACTCGAAACAGCCCCCGAACGGCCCCGTGGGTGGCACCAACACCTCCCACGGGACCAACGTAACTCGTAGGAACTGACCCCGCAGCCGCGGGTGTCCCGATTTGAGAGTATGATGATAATTTGCTTATTTCCACACTTAGTCTTAAAAACATGGCGTTATAGGGTGAGAACTCGAAACAGCCCCCGAACGGCCCCGTGGGTGGCACCAACACCTCCCACGGGACCAACGTAACTCGTGGGAACGGACCCCACAGCCGCGGGTGTCCCGGTTTGAGAGTACGACGGTAATTTGCTTATTTCCACACTTAGGCTTAAAAACATGGCGTTAGAGGGTGAGAACTCGAAACAGCCCCCGAACGGCCCCGTGGGTGGCACCAACACCTCCCACGGGACCAACGTAACTCGTAGGAACTGACCCCGCAGCCGCGGGTGTCCCGGTTTGAGAGTACGATGATAATTTGCTTATTTCCACACTTAGGCTTAAAAACATGGCGTTAGAGGGTGAGAACTCGAAACAGCCCCCGAACGGCCCCGTGGGTGGCACCAACACCTCCCACGGGACCAACGTAACTCGTGGGAACTGACCCCGCAGCCGCGGGTGTCCCGGTTTGAGAGTACGACGGTAATTTGCTTATTTCTACACTTAGGCTTAACGTGGCGTTAGAGGGTGAAAACTCGAAACAGCCCCCGAACGGCCCCGTGGGTGGCACTAACACCTCCCACGGGACCAACGTAACTCGTGGGAACGGACGCCGCAGCCGCGGGTGTCCCGGTTTGAGTGTACGACGGTAATTTGCTTATTTCCACACTTAGGCTTAAAAACATGGCGTTAGAGGGTGAGAACTCGAAACAGCCCCCGAACGGCCCCGTGGGTGGCACCAACACCTCCCACGGGACCAACGTAACTCGTAGGAACTGACCCCGCAGCCGTGGGTGTCCCAGTTTGAGAGTACGACGGTAATTTGCTTATTTCTACACTTAGGCTTAACATGGCGTTAGAGGGTGAAAACTCGAAACAGCCCCCGAACGGCCCCGTGGGTGGCACTAACACCTCCCACGGGACCAACGTAACTCGTGGGAACGGACCCCGCAGCCGCGGGTGTCCCGGTTTGAGAGTTCGACGGTAATTTGCTTATTTCCACACTTAGGCTTAAAAACATGACGTTAGAGGGTGAGAACTCGAAACAGCCCCCGAACGGCCCCGTGGGTGGCACCAACACCTCCCACGGGACCAACGTAACTCGTGGGAATGGACCCCGCAGCCGCGGGTCTCCCGGTTTGAGAGTACGACGGTAATTTGCTTATTTTCACACTTAGGTTTAAAAACATGGCGTTAGAGGGTGAGAACTCGAAACAGCCTCCGAACGGCCCCGTGGGTGGCACCAACACCTCCCACGGGACCAACGTAACTCGTCGGAACTGACCCCGCAGCCGCGGGTGTCCCGGTTTGAGAGTACGATGATAATTTGCTTATTTCCACACTTAGGCTTAAAAACATGGCGTTAGAGGGTGATAACTCGAAACAGCCCCCGAACGGCACCGTGGGTGGCACCAACACCTCCCACGGGACCAACGTAACTCGTGGGAACTGACCCCGCAGCCGCGGGTGTCCCGGTTTGAGAGTACGACAGTAATTTGCTTATTTCTACACTCAGGCTTAACATGGCGTTAGAGGGTGAAAACTCGAAACAGCCCCCGAACGGCCCCGTGGGTGGCACCAACACCTCCCACGGGACCAACGTAACTCGTGGGAACGGACCCCGCAGCCGCGGGTCTCCCGGTTTGAGAGTACGACGGTAATTTGCTTATATCCACACTTAGGCTTAAAAACATGGCGTTAGAGGGTGAGAACTCGAAACAGCCTCCGAACGGCCCCGTGGGTGGCACCAACACCTCCCACGGGACCAACGTAACTCGTGGGAACTGACCCCGCAGCCGCGGGTGTCCCGGTTTGAGAGTACGATGATAATTTGCTTATTTCCACACTTAGGCTTAAAAACATGGCGTTAGAGGGTGAGAACGCGAAACAGCCCCCGAACGGCCCCGTGGGTGGCACCAACACCTCCCACGGGACCAACGTAACTCGTAGGAACTGACCCCGCATCCGCGGGTGTCCCGGTTTGAGAGTACGACGGTAATTTGCTTATTTCTACACTTAGGCTTAACATGGCGTTAGAGGGTGAAAACTCGAAACAGCCCCCGAACGGCCCCGTGGGTGGCACTAACACCTCCCACGGGACCAACGTAACTCGTGGGAACAGACCCCGCAGCCGCGGGTCTCCCGATTTGAGAGTATGACGGTAATTTGCTTATTTCCACACTTAGGCTTAAAAACATGGCGTTAGAGGGTGAGAACTCGAAACAGCCCCCGAACGGCCCCGTGGGTGGCACCAACACCTCCCACGGGACCAACGTAACTCGTGGGAACGGACCCCAGAGCCGCGGGTCTCCCGGTTTGAGAGTACGACGGTAATTTGCTTATTACCACACTTAGGCTTAAAAACATGGCGTTAGAGGGTGAGAACTCGAAACAGCCTCCGAACGGCCCCGTGGGTGGCACCAACACCTCCCACGGGACCAACGTAACTCGTCGGAATTGACCCCGCAGCCGCGGGTGTCCCGGTTTGAGAGTACGATGATAATTTGCTTATTTCCACACTTAGGCTTAAAAACATGGCGTTAGAGGGTGATAACTCGAAACAGCCCCCGAACGGCCCCGTGGGTTGCACCAACACCTCCCACGGGACCAACGTAACTCGTGGGAATTGACCCCGCAGCCGCGGGTGTCCCGGTTTGAGAGTACGACGGTAATTTGCTTATTTCTACACTCAGGCTTAACATGGCGTTAGAGGGTGAAAACTCGAAACTGCCCCCGAACGGCCCCGTGGGTGGCACCAACACCTCCTACGGGACCAACGTAACTCGTGGGAACGGACCCCGCAGCCGCGGGTCTCCCGGTTTGAGAGTACGACGGTAATTTGCTTATTTCCACACTTAGGCTTAAAAACATGGCGTTAGAGGGTGAGAACTCGAAACAGCCTCCGAACGGCCCCGTGGGTGGCACCAAAACCTCCCACGGGACCAACGTAACTCGTGGGAACTGACCCCGCAGCCGCGGGTGTCCCGGTTTGAGAGTACGATGATAATTTGCTTATTTCCACACTTAGGCTTAAAAACATGGCGTTAGAGGGTGAGAACTCGAAACAGCCCCCGAACGGCCCCGTGGGTGGCACCAACACCTCCCACGGGACCAACGTAACTCGTAGGAACTGACCCCGCATCCGCGGGTGTCCCGGTTTGAGAGTACGACGGTAATTTGCTTATTTCTACACTTAGGCTTAACATGGCGTTAGAGGGTGAAAACTCGAAACAGCCCCCGAACGGCCCCGTGGGTGGCACTAACACCTCCCACGGGACCAACGTAACTCGTGGGAACAGACCCCGCAGCCGCGGGTCTCCCGATTTGAGAGTATGACGGTAATTTGCTTATTTCCACACTTAGGCTTAAAAACATGGCGTTAGAGGGTGAGAACTCGAAACAGCCCCCGAACGGCCCCGTGGGTGGCACCAACACCTCCCACGGGACCAACGTAACTCGTGGGAACGGACCCCAGAGCCGCGGGTCTCCCGGTTTGAGAGTACGATGGTAATTTGCTTATTACCACACTTAGGCTTAAAAACATGGCGTTAGAGGGTGAGAACTCGAAACAGCCTCCGAACGGCCCCGTGGGTGGCACCAACACCTCCCACGGGACCAACGTAACTCGTCGGAATTGACCCCGCAGCCGCGGGTGTCCCGGTTTGAGAGTACGATGATAATTTGCTTATTTCCACACTTAGGCTTAAAAACATGGCGTTAGAGGGTGATAACTCGAAACAGCCCCCGAACGGCCCCGTGGGTGGCACCAACACCTCCCACGGGACCAACGTAACTCGTGGGAATTGACCCCGCAGCCGCGGGTGTCCCGGTTTGAGAGTACGACGGTAATTTGCTTATTTCTACACTCAGGCTTAACATGGCGTTAGAGGGTGAAAACTCGAAACTGCCCCCGAACGGCCCCGTGGGTGGCACCAACACCTCCTACGGGACCAACGTAACTCGTGGGAACGGACCCCGCAGCCGCGGGTCTCCCGGTTTGAGAGTACGACGGTAATTTGCTTATTTCCACACTTAGGCTTAAAAACATGGCGTTAGAGGGTGAGAACTCGAAACAGCCTCCGAACGGCCCCGTGGGTGGCACCAACACCTCCCACGGGACCAACGTAACTCGTGGGAACTGACCCCGCAGCCGCGGGTGTCCCGGTTTGAGAGTACGATGATAATTTGCTTATTTCCAGACTTAGGCTTAAAAACATGGCGTTAGAGGGTGAGAACTCGAAACAGCCCCCGAACGGCCCCGTGGGTGGCACCAACACCTCCCACGGGACCAACGTAACTCGTAGGAACTGACCCCTTAGCCGCGGGTGTCCCGGTTTGAGAGTACGACGGTAATTTGCTTATTTCCACACTTAGGCTTAACATGGCGTTAGAGGGTGAATACTCGAAACAGCCCCCCAACGGCCCCGTGGGTGGCACTAACACCTCCCACGGGACCAACGTAACTCGTTGCGGGTCTCCCGGTTTGAGAGTACGACGGTAATTTGCTTATTTCCACACTCAGGCTTAAAAACATGGCGTTAGAGGGTGAGAACTCGAAACAGCCTCCGAACGGCCCCGTGGGTGGCACCAACACCTCCCACGGGACCAACGTAACTCGTGGGAACTGACCCCGCAGCCGCGGGTGTCCCGGTTTGAAAGTACGACGGTAATTTGCTTATTTCTACACACAGGCTAAACATGGCGTTAGAGTGTGAAAACTCGAAACAGCCCCTGAACGGCCCCGTGGCCGCGGGTGTCCCGGTTTGAGAGTACGATGATAATTTGCTTATTTCCACACTTAGGCTTAAAAACATGGCGTTAGAGGGTGAGAACTTGAAACAGCCCCCGAACGGCCCCGTGGGTGGCACCAACACCTCCCACGGGACCAACGTAACTCGTGGGAATTGACCCCGCAGGCGCGGGTGTCCCGGTTTGAGAGTACGACGGTAATTTGCTTATTTCCACACTTAGGCTTAAAAACATGGCGTTAGAGGGTGAGAACTCGAAACAGCCCCCGAACGGCCCCGTGGGTGGCACCAACACCTCCCACGGGACCAACGTAACTCGTAGGAACTGACCTCGCAGCCGCGGGTGTCCCGGTTTGAGAGTACGATGATAATTTGCTTATTTCCACACTTGGGCTTAAAAACATGGCGTTAGAGGGTGAGAACGCGAAACAGCCCCCGAACGGCCCCGTGGGTGGCACCAACACCTCCCACGGGACCAACGTAACTCGTGGGAACGGACCCCGCAGCCGCGGGTGTCCCGGTTTGAGAGTACGACGGTAATTTGCTTATTTCCGCACTTAGGCTTAAAAACATGGCGTTAGAGGGTGAGAACTCGAAACAGCCCCCGAACGGCCCCGTGGGTGGCACCAACACCTCCCACGGGACCAACGTAACTCGTAGGAACTGACCCCGCAGCCGCGGGTGTCCCGGTTTGAGAGTACGATGATAATTTGCTTATTTCCACACTTAGGCTTAAAAACATGGCGTTAGAGGGGGAGAACTCGAAACAGCCCCCGAACGGCCCCGTGGGTGGCACCAACACCTCCCACGGGACCAACGTAACTCGTGGGAAATGACCCCGCAGCCGCGGGTGTCCCGGTTTGAGAGTACGACGGTAATTTGCTTATTTCTACACTTAGGCTTAACATGGCGTTAGAGGGTGAGAACTCGAAACAGCCCCCGAACGGCCCCGTGGGTGGCACCAACACCTCCCACGGGACCAACGTAACTCGTGGGAACGGACCCCGCAGCCGCGGGAGTCCCGGTTTGAGAGTACGATGGTAATTTGCTTATTTCCACACTTAGGCTTAAAAACATGGCGTTAGAGGGTGAGAACTCGAAACAGCCCCCGAACGGCCCCGTGGGTGGCACCAACACCTCCCACGGGACCAACGTAACTCGTAGGAACTGACCCCGCATCCGCGGGTGTCCCGGTTTGAGAGTACGATGATAATTTGCTTATTTCCACACTTAGGCTTAAAAATATGGCGTTAGAGGGTGAGAACTCGAAACAGCCCCCGAACGGCCCCGTGGATGGCACCAACACCTCCCACGGGACCAACGTAACTCGTAGGAACTGACCCCGCAGCCGCGGGTGTCCCGGTTTGAGAGTACGACGGTAATTTGCTTATTTCTACACTTAGGCTTAACATGGCGTTAGAGGGTGAAAACTCGAAACAGCCCCCGAACGGCCCCGTGGGTGGCACTAACACCTCCCACGGGACCAACGTAACTCGTGGGAACGGACCCCGCAGCCGCGGGTGTCCCGGTTTGAGAGTACGACGGTAATTTGCTTATTTCCACACTTAGGCTTAAAAACATGACGTTAGAGGGTGAGAACTCGAAACAGCCCCCGAACGGCCCCGTGGGTGGCACCAACACCTCCCACGGGACCAACGTAACTCGTGGGAATGGACCCCGCAGCCGCGGGTCTCCCGGTTTGAGAGTACGACGGTAATTTGCTTATTTTCACACTTAGGTTTAAAAACATGGCGTTAGAGGGTGAGAACTCGAAACAGCCTCCGAACGGCCCCGTGGGTGGCACCAACACCTCCCACGGGACCAACGTAACTCGTCGGAACTGACCCCGCAGCCGCGGGTGTCCCGGTTTGAGAGTACGATGATAATTTGCTTATTTCCACACTTAGGCTTAAAAACATGGCGTTAGAGGGTGATAACTCGAAACAGCCCCCGAACGGCACCGTGGGTGGCACCAACACCTCCCACGGGACCAACGTAACTCGTGGGAACTGACCCCGCAGCCGCGGGTGTCCCGGTTTGAGAGTACGACGGTAATTTGCTTATTTCTACACTCAGGCTTAACATGGCGTTAGAGGGTGAAAACTCGAAACAGCCCCCGAACGGCCCCGTGGGTGGCACCAACACCTCCCACGGGACCAACGTAACTCGTGGGAACGGACCCCGCAGCCGCGGGTCTCCCGGTTTGAGAGTACGACGGTAATTTGCTTATATCCACACTTAGGCTTAAAAACATGGCGTTAGAGGGTGAGAACTCGAAACAGCCTCCGAACGGCCCCGTGGGTGGCACCAACACCTCCCACGGGACCAACGTAACTCGTGGGAACTGACCCCGCAGCCGCGGGTGTCCCGGTTTGAGAGTACGATGATAATTTGCTTATTTCCACACTTAGGCTTAAAAACATGGCGTTAGAGGGTGAGAACGCGAAACAGCCCCCGAACGGCCCCGTGGGTGGCACCAACACCTCCCACGGGACCAACGTAACTCGTGGGAACTGACCCCGCAGCCGCGGGTGTCCCGGTTTGAGAGTACGACGGTAATTTGCTTATTTCCACACTTAGGCTTAAAAACATGGCGTTAGAGGGTGAGAACTCGAAACAGCCCCCGAACGGCCCCGTGGGTGGCACCAACACCTCCCACGGGTCCAGCGTAACTCGTAGGAACTGACCCCGCAGCCGCGGGTGTCCCGGTTTGAGAGTACGACGGTAATTTGCTTATTTCCACACTTAGGCTTAACATGGCGTTAGAGGGTGAATACTCGAAACAGCCCCCCAACGGCCCCGTGGGTGGCACTAACACCTCCCCCGGGACCAACGTAACTCGTTGCGGGTCTCCCGGTTTGAGAGTACGACGGTAATTTGCTTATTTCCACACTCAGGCTTCAAAACATGGCGTTAGAGGGTGAGAACTCGAAACAGCCCCCGAACGGCCCCGTGGGTGGCACTAACACCTCCCACGGGACCAACGTAACTCGTGGGAACGGACGCCGCAGCCGCGGGTGTCCCGGTTTGAGTGTACGACGGTAATTTGCTTATTTCCACACTTAGGCTTAAAAACATGGCGTTAGAGGGTGAGAACTCGAAACAGCCCCCGAACGGCCCCGTGGGTGGCACCAACACCTCCCACGGGACCAACGTAACTCGTAGGAACTGACCCCGCAGCCGCGGGTGTCCCGGTTTGAGAGTACGATGATAATTTGCTTATTTCCACACTTAGGCTTAAAAACATGGCGTTAGAGGGTGAGAACTCGAAACAGCCCCCGAACGGCCCCGTGGGTGGCACCAACACCTCCCACGGGACCAACGTAACTCGTGGGAACGGACCCCGCAGCCGCGGGTGTCCCGGTTTGAGAGTACGACGGCAATTTGCTTATTTCCACACTTAGGCTTAAAAACATGGCGTTAGAGGGTGAGAACTCGAAACAGCCTCCGAACGGCACCGTGGGTGGCACTAACACCTCCCACGGGACCAACGTAACTCGTGGGAACTGACCCCGCAGCCGCGGGTGTCCCCGTTTGAGAGTACGACGGTAATTTGCTTATTTCCACACTTAGGCTTAAAAACATGGCGTTAGAGGGTGAGAACTCGAAACAGCCCCCGAACGGCCCCGTGGGTGGCACCAACACCTCCCACGGGACCAACGTAACTCGTAGGAACTGACCCCGCAGCCGCGGGTGTCCCGGTTTGAGAGTACGATGATAATTTGCTTATTTCCACACTAAGGCTTAAAAACATGGCGTTAGAGGGTGAGAACTCGAAACAGCCTCCGAACGGCCCCGTGGGTGGCACTAACACCTCCCACGGGACCAACGTAACTCGTGGGAACTGACCCCGCAGCCGCGGGTGTCCCCGTTTGAGAGTACGACGGTAATTTGCTTATTTCCACACTTAGGCTTAAAAACATGGCGTTAGAGGGTGAGAACTCGAAACAGCCCCCGAACGGCCCCGTGGGTGGCACCAACACCTCCCACGGGACCAACGTAACTCGTAGGAACTGACCCCGCAGCCGCGGGTGTCCCGATTTGAGAGTACGATGATAATTTGCTTATTTCCACACTTAGTCTTAAAAACATGGCGTTAGAGGGTGAGAACTCGAAACAGCCCCCGAACGGCCCCGTGGGTGGCACCAACACCTCCCACGGGACCAACGTAACTCGTGGGAACGGACCCCACAGCCGCGGGTGTCCCGGTTTGAGAGTACGACGGTAATTTGCTTATTTCCACACTTAGGCTTAAAAAGATGGCGTTAGAGGGTGAGAACTCGAAACAGCCCCCGAACGGCCCCGTGGGTGGCACTAACACCTCCCACGGGACCAACGTAACTCGTGGGAACTGACCCCGCAGCCGCGGGTGTCCCCGTTTGAGAGTACGACGGTAATTTGCTTATTTCCACACTTAGGCTTAAAAACATGGCGTTAGAGGGTGAGAACTCGAAACAGCCACCGAACGGCCCCGTGGGTGGCACCAACACCTCCCACGGGACCAACGTAACTCGTAGGAACTGACCCCGCAGCCGCGGGTGTCCCGATTTGAGAGTACGATGATAATTTGCTTATTTCCACACTTAGTCTTAAAAACATGGCGTTAGAGGGTGAGAACTCGAAACAGCCCCCGAACGGCCCCGTGGGTGGCACCAACACCTCCCACGGGACCAACGTAACTCGTGGGAACGGACCCCACAGCCGCGGGTGTCCCGGTTTGAGAGTACGACGGTAATTTTCTTATTTCCACACTTAGGCTTAAAAACATGGCGTTAGAGGGTGAGAACTCGAAACAGCCCCCGAACGGCCCCGTGGGTGGCACCAACACCTCCCACGGGACCAACGTAACTCGTAGGAACTGACCCCGCAGCCGCGGGTGTCCCGGTTTGAGAGTACGATGATAATTTGCTTATTTCCACACTTAGGCTTAAAAACATGGCGTTAGAGGGTGAGAACTCGAAACAGCCCCCGAACGGCCCCGTGGGTGGCACCAACACCTCCCACGGGACCAACGTAACTCGTGGGAACTGACCCCGCAGCCGCGGGTGTCCCGGTTTGAGAGTACGACGGTAATTTGCTTATTTCTACACTTAGGCTTAACGTGGCGTTAGAGGGTGAAAACTCGAAACAGCCCCCGAACGGCCCCGTGGGTGGCACTAACACCTCCCACGGGACCAACGTAACTCGTGGGAACGGACGCCGCAGCCGCGGGTGTCCCGGTTTGAGTGTACGACGGTAATTTGCTTATTTCCACACTTAGGCTTAAAAACATGGCGTTAGAGGGTGAGAACTCGAAACAGCCCCCGAACGGCCCCGTGGGTGGCACCAACACCTCCCACGGGACCAACGTAACTCGTAGGAACTGACCCCGCAGCCGTGGGTGTCCCGGTTTGAGAGTACGACGGTAATTTGCTTATTTCTACACTTAGGCTTAACATGGCGTTAGAGGTTGAAAACTCGAAACAGCCCCCGAACGGCCCCGTGGGTGGCACCAACACCTCCCACGGGACCAACGTAACTCGTAGGAACTGACCCCGCAGCCGCGGGTGTCCCGATTTGAGAGTACGATGATAATTTGCTTATTTCCACACTTAGTCTTAAAAACATGGCGTTATAGGGTGAGAACTCGAAACAGCCCCCGAACGGCCCCGTGGGTGGCACCAACACCTCCCACGGGACCAACGTAACTCGTGGGAACGGACCCCACAGCCGCGGGTGTCCCGGTTTGAGAGTACGACGGTAATTTGCTTATTTCCACACTTAGGCTTAAAAACATGGCGTTAGAGGGTGAGAACTCGAAACAGCCCCCGAACGGCCCCGTGGGTGGCACCAACACCTCCCACGGGACCAACGTAACTCGTAGGAACTGACCCCGCAGCCGCGGGTGTCCCGGTTTGAGAGTACGATGATAATTTGCTTATTTCCACACTTAGGCTTAAAAACATGGCGTTAGAGGGTGAGAACTCGAAACAGCCCCCGAACGGCCCCGTGGGTGGCACCAACACCTCCCACGGGACCAACGTAACTCGTGGGAACTGACCCCGCAGCCGCGGGTGTCCCGGTTTGAGAGTACGACGGTAATTTGCTTATTTCTACACTTAGGCTTAACGTGGCGTTAGAGGGTGAAAACTCGAAACAGCCCCCGAACGGCCCCGTGGGTGGCACTAACACCTCCCACGGGACCAACGTAACTCGTGGGAACGGACGCCGCAGCCGCGGGTGTCCCGGTTTGAGTGTACGACGGTAATTTGCTTATTTCCACACTTAGGCTTAAAAACATGGCGTTAGAGGGTGAGAACTCGAAACAGCCCCCGAACGGCCCCGTGGGTGGCACCAACACCTCCCACGGGACCAACGTAACTCGTAGGAACTGACCCCGCAGCCGTGGGTGTCCCGGTTTGAGAGTACGACGGTAATTTGCTTATTTCTACACTTAGGCTTAACATGGCGTTAGAGGGTGAAAACTCGAAACAGCCCCCGAACGGCCCCGTGGGTGGCACTAACACCTCCCACGGGACCAACGTAACTCGTGGGAACGGACCCCGCAGCCGCGGGTGTCCCGGTTTGAGAGTTCGACGGTAATTTGCTTATTTCCACACTTAGGCTTAAAAACATGACGTTAGAGGGTGAGAACTCGAAACAGCCCCCGAACGGCCCCGTGGGTGGCACCAACACCTCCCACGGGACCAACGTAACTCGTGGGAATGGACCCCGCAGCCGCGGGTCTCCCGGTTTGAGAGTACGACGGTAATTTGCTTATTTTCACACTTAGGTTTAAAAACATGGCGTTAGAGGGTGAGAACTCGAAACAGCCTCCGAACGGCCCCGTGGGTGGCACCAACACCTCCCACGGGACCAACGTAACTCGTCGGAACTGACCCCGCAGCCGCGGGTGTCCCGGTTTGAGAGTACGATGATAATTTGCTTATTTCCACACTTAGGCTTAAAAACATGGCGTTAGAGGGTGATAACTCGAAACAGCCCCCGAACGGCACCGTGGGTGGCACCAACACCTCCCACGGGACCAACGTAACTCGTGGGAACTGACCCCGCAGCCGCGGGTGTCCCGGTTTGAGAGTACGACAGTAATTTGCTTATTTCTACACTCAGGCTTAACATGGCGTTAGAGGGTGAAAACTCGAAACAGCCCCCGAACGGCCCCGTGGGTGGCACCAACACCTCCCACGGGACCAACGTAACTCGTGGGAACGGACCCCGCAGCCGCGGGTCTCCCGGTTTGAGAGTACGACGGTAATTTGCTTATATCCACACTTAGGCTTAAAAACATGGCGTTAGAGGGTGAGAACTCGAAACAGCCTCCGAACGGCCCCGTGGGTGGCACCAACACCTCCCACGGGACCAACGTAACTCGTGGGAACTGACCCCGCAGCCGCGGGTGTCCCGGTTTGAGAGTACGATGATAATTTGCTTATTTCCACACTTAGGCTTAAAAACATGGCGTTAGAGGGTGAGAACGCGAAACAGCCCCCGAACGGCCCCGTGGGTGGCACCAACACCTCCCACGGGACCAACGTAACTCGTGGGAACGGACCCCGCAGCCGCGGGTGTCCCGGTTTGAGAGTACGACGGTAATTTGCTTATTTCCACACTTAGGCTTAAAAACATGGCGTTAGAGGGTGAGAACTCGAAACAGCCCCCGAACGGCCCCGTGGGTGGCACCAACACCTCCCACGGGTCCAACGTAACTCGTAGGAACTGACCCCGCAGCCGCGGGTGTCCCGGTTTGAGAGTACGACGGTAATTTGCTTATTTCCACACTTAGGCTTAACATGGCGTTAGAGGGTGAATACTCGAAACAGCCCCCCAACGGCCCCGTGGGTGGCACTAACACCTCCCACGGGACCAACGTAACTCGTTGCGGGTCTCCCGGTTTGAGAGTACGACGGTAATTTGCTTATTTCCACACTCAGGCTTAAAAACATGGCGTTAGAGGGTGAGAACTCGAAACAGCCCCCGAACGGCCCCGTGGGTGGCACTAACACCTCCCACGGGACCAACGTAACTCGTGGGAACGGACGCCGCAGCCGCGGGTGTCCCGGTTTGAGTGTACGACGGTAATTTGCTTATTTCCACACTTAGGCTTAAAAACATGGCGTTAGAGGGTGAGAACTCGAAACAGCCCCCGAACGGCCCCGTGGGTGGCACCAACACCTCCCACGGGACCAACGTAACTCGTAGGAACTGACCCCGCAGCCGCGGGTGTCCCGGTTTGAGAGTACGATGATAATTTGCTTATTTCCACACTTAGGCTTAAAAACATGGCGTTAGAGGGTGAGAACTCGAAACAGCCCCCGAACGGCCCCGTGGGTGGCACCAACACCTCCCACGGGACCAACGTAACTCGTGGGAACGGACCCCGCAGCCGCGGGTGTCCCGGTTTGAGAGTACGACGGCAATTTGCTTATTTCCACACTTAGGCTTAAAAACATGGCGTTAGAGGGTGAGAACTCGAAACAGCCTCCGAACGGCACCGTGGGTGGCACTAACACCTCCCACGGGACCAACGTAACTCGTGGGAACTGACCCCGCAGCCGCGGGTGTCCCCGTTTGAGAGTACGACGGTAATTTGCTTATTTCCACACTTAGGCTTAAAAACATGGCGTTAGAGGGTGAGAACTCGAAACAGCCCCCGAACGGCCCCGTGGGTGGCACCAACACCTCCCACGGGACCAATGTAACTCGTAGGAACTGACCCCGCAGCCGCGGGTGTCCCGGTTTGAGAGTACGATGATAATTTGCTTATTTCCACACTAAGGCTTAAAAACATGGCGTTAGAGGGTGAGAACTCGAAACAGCCTCCGAACGGCCCCGTGGGTGGCACTAACACCTCCCACGGGACCAACGTAACTCGTGGGAACTGACCCCGCAGCCGCGGGTGTCCCCGTTTGAGAGTACGACGGTAATTTGCTTATTTCCACACTTAGGCTTAAAAACATGGCGTTAGAGGGTGAGAACTCGAAACAGCCCCCGAACGGCCCCGTGGGTGGCACCAACACCTCCCACGGGACCAACGTAACTCGTAGGAACTGACCCCGCAGCCGCGGGTGTCCCGATTTGAGAGTACGATGATAATTTGCTTATTTCCACACTTAGTCTTAAAAACATGGCGTTAGAGGGTGAGAACTCGAAACAGCCCCCGAACGGCCCCGTGGGTGGCACCAACACCTCCCACGGGACCAACGTAACTCGTGGGAACGGACCCCACAGCCGCGGGTGTCCCGGTTTGAGAGTACGACGGTAATTTGCTTATTTCCACACTTAGGCTTAAAAACATGGCGTTAGAGGGTGAGAACTCGAAACAGCCCCCGAACGGCCCCGTGGGTGGCACCAACACCTCCCACGGGACCAACGTAACTCGTAGGAACTGACCCCACAGCCGCGGGTGTCCCGGTTTGAGAGTACGATGATAATTTGCTTATTTCCACACTTAGGCTTAAAAACATGGCGTTAGAGGGTGAGAACTCGAAACAGCCCCCGAACGGCCCCGTGGGTGGCACCAACACCTCCCACGGGACCAACGTAACTCGTGGGAACTGACCCCGCAGCCGCGGGTGTCCCGGTTTGAGAGTACGACGGTAATTTGCTTATTTCTACACTTAGGCTTAACGTGGCGTTAGAGGGTGAAAACTCGAAACAGCCCCCGAACGGCCCCGTGGGTGGCACGAACACCTCCCACGGGACCAACGTAACTCGTGGGAATGGACGCCGCAGCCGCGGGTGTCCCGGTTTGAGTGTACGACGGTAATTTGCTTATTTCCACACTTAGGCTTAAAAACATGGCGTTAGAGGGTGAGAACTCGAAACAGCCCCCGAACGGCCCCGTGGGTGGCACCAACACCTCCCACGGGACCAACGTAACTCGTAGGAACTGACCCCGCAGCCGCGGGTGTCCCGATTTGAGAGTACGACGGTAATTTGCTTATTTCTACACTTAGGCTTAACATGGCGTTAGAGGGTGAATACTCGAAACAGCCCCCGAACGGCCCCGTGGGTGGCACTAACACCTCCCACGGGACCAACGTAACTCGTGGGAACGGACGCCGCAGCCGCGGGTGTCCTGGTTTGAGAGTACGACGGTAATTTGCTTATTTCAACACTCAGGATTAAAAACATGGCGTTAGAGGGTGAGAACTCGAAACAGCCCCCGAACGGCCCCGTGGGTGGCACCAACACCTCCCACGGGACCAACGTAACTCGTAGGAACTGACCCCGCATCCGCGGGTGTCCCGGTTTGAGTGTACGACGGTAATTTGCTTATTTCCACACTTAGGCTTAAAAACATGGCGTTAGAGGGTGAGAACTCGAAACAACCCCCGAACGGCCCCGTGGGTGGCACCAACACCTCCCACGGGACCAACGTAACTCGTAGGAACTGACCCCGCAGCCGCGGGTCTCCCGGTTTGAGAGTACGGCAGTAATTTGCTTATTTCCACACTTAATTTTTATATTTCTACTTGGTTACTGATAATTTTAACTCATATATGCAATTTTTCAGCTTGATTAATTTTTTTGTAAAATTACTTGGTTACTGATACTTTTATTTTTTGTATCCTATCATTTGTAGGATTTTTGCGCGTGGATCAAATGAAGGAGGCAATGTTTTACAACATGATGATTATTTATATGTTGTAGACATTCAGGATAATGTTTTTTATGTGTTATAGCCGTGCAGGCTTTTATTGTTTAGTTTTATGGCCGTGCGGGCTTTTATAATTTGATTGTTGAATTTTATAGCCGTGCGGGCTTTATAATAAGCAGGTTTTTCATTTACAGGTTTTGGAATGTCAAGAAAATAGAGGAAACTCTGCCCAATTTTTTTTTGGTCTGTGAATTATTAAGACGTGTAATATTTTTATGTTTGTATATATATTTGTTTATTAACAACATTCTCAATTCGCAATTTGTGATTTTTTTTTTATTATTTTGCCTATAATAAATATTTGTAACACCTCGTAGCAACCGATGATGCACTCACAGGAACCCCAATTTTAGGATTGGGCAAAAAAAAATACATTTTTTTTAAATTACAGATAAATATGGGCATGGACTTTGTCCATGACCATTTTTACTTTTTTTTGTCGCGCTTAAAAATGGTCGCGGCCAAAGTCCGCGACCATTTTTTTTATTTTTTGTCACGGTAATGGGTCGCGGACTAGGGCCGCGACCAATTTTTTTTAAATTTTTTTTGTCACACACATGGGTCGCGGCCAAAGTCCGCGACCAATTTGTCACGGTCGTGGGTCATGGACAAGGACCGTGACCAATTTTTTTAATTTTTTTTTGTCACGCACATGGGTCGCGGACTTTGGTCGCGACCAATTTGTCACGGTTGTGGGTCATGGACAAGGGCCGCGACCAATTTTTTTAATTTTTTTTTGTCACGCACATGGGTCGCGGACTTTGGCCGCGACCAATTTGTCACGGTTATGGGTCACGGATTAGAGCCGCGACCCATCACGGCATGGGTCACGGCCTAAGTCCGCGACCATCTGCCGTGACCCCTCTCGGCCGTGACCATTTTTTGGTCACGGACTTGGGCCGCGACCCACGAAAATGGTCACGCCCGAAATGGTCACGGCCCAAGTCCGCGACCCACAGGTTTGGTCAGGGATTTTGGCCGTGACCAATCGCCAGTTTTGGTGTAGTGTTTTGACAGTGATGCTATTAACTGAACCAACTTGTCATTTTGAATTAATTTAATAAAGGAGTAGCTACCCGGTATTTAATTAGTCGGGGTGTCACAAGTGGTATCAGAGCATTAGGTTCTAGTGTCCTTTGGGATCTGAACGGCTTATTATGTTTCCGCTGAGCTTTCTTTGATGTAGAGCCCTATATTTTAGGACTGTTGTATTCTTTTGTGTATGCTACGTTCTTCTGCTATTTTAAGTTTATAACTGCGAACTTATAAACTTCATTCTTATTTCAGATGCCTCCACAAAGGGTTCCCAGGGATGCGACACCAGAACCACAGCCCGTACCAGCTCAGGGCACGATGAGTGCCGCCGAGGTTGCAGCCATTGTGGCCCAGGCGGTAAATGCCGCACTAGCAGTAGTTCAGCAGGCACCAGCTCAGGTACCAGTAGCCGCGCCAGTTCAGGCTCATGCATTCCCGTCTGCTTGGGAATGTGTACGTGATTCTTTTCAGAAAGCACACCCTCCGGAGTTTGCAGGTAGCTCCGATGTGGTAGTTTCGAGTCAGTGGAGGAAGGACATCCAACGACACCTGAGGATGTATGAGTGTACAGATGTACAGAAGTAGATACTAGCTACTTTTAAGCTAGTGGGGTCAGCACTACAGTGGTGGGAGTCTATTCCCACCGTAGAGGAGAGGGATACTCTCATTATTCAGGAATTTTGGGTGCGGTTTTACTGCAAGTACTTTCTGTCGGTTGTTCACACGAAAATGAGAAGAAAGTTGATGAGCCTCAAGCAAGAGGGTAAGACTGTGGCCGAATATGAGGCCGAATTTACTGATCTTCTGAATATTGTTCCGCATGAGATACCAACAGAGTAGAAGAAGATACAGAAATTCACGGACGGGTTGACATGGAGGATTCATCAGCACTTGTTAGGGAACCTCTCGTTAGCCACTTATTCTGATGTGGTTAACGCTGCATTGCTCCATTTCCATGATCATCGCTTTCACATGGATGAGGGAAAGCGATCGGGAGAGTCTAGCCATCAGGGCAGGACTGGAGGAAATGGTTCCAGTGGGGCACAATCTGTTCAGGGGCAGAGGCAGGGTGATCAGGGTACTCAACAAGGGGATCACAAGAGGTTCAGGTCAGGAAACTTCAGGCACGGACGGGGAGGTTTTCGGCAGGGCCATCAGGGTCCGAACGTCCATCAGAACCAGCAGGGTCAGAATGGTCAGCATCAGTTTCAGCTGGGCCAGTGGAGGAATGGTAACGCCAACCAGGGCCGGGGGCAGCAGGGATCGAGAGGGGGGAACTTCCCGGGGAAGTGTTTTGTTTGTGGCAAGACTGGCCATAAACGCCAGGACTATCCTGATAGGGACATGAGCCACATAGGCCACTTTTTCCACCAGCCCTCCCAGCTCCAGCCCAGGTGCCAGCTCTTCCAGCCATTCCAGCAGTTCTTGTACAGCAGGGACAGTTATAGTATGGACGTGTCTATAACGTCCACCAGGCAGCAGCTCCACAGGCACCACCCGCGATTGAGGGTATGTTTCGTATCCATGGTACTATGGGTCGGGTTTTGTTTGATACGGGGGCAACACATTGCTTTATAGCCACACATTTTGCGAAATCCTTAGGGTTGTTAGCCACAGCAGAGAGTACAGTGACGTGTGTAGACTCACCATTGGGGAGTGGGTCACTTATTTTCTTTATATGTCGAGGAGTAGGGGTAGAGATTGGTAGTCTGGTGTTACCTGCAGATATGTTGGTATTAGATATGCATGTTCACGACGTGATTATCGGTATGGATTGGCTCGCTGATTATATAGCCATGATTGATTGCTTCGGTGGGAGCATTGTTTTTGCCATTCCGGGGTAAGAGATGTTTGTAGTGGCAATGCCTCGCCCAGAGGGAGGCTCGACCGCTCATTTGTATTACATAGAGAAGGATACCTCTAAGGAGGTTGTGATTCCTTTAGATTCGATCCCAGTTGTCAGGGAGTATTCTGATGTGTTTCAGGAAATACCTGGCCTACCCCCCAGTCGAAAGATAGACTTTGTTATAGACTTATTCCCAGATACGAGACCTATAGCACGCGCACCGTACCGTATGGCTCCAGCTGAGATGAGGGAGTTACGGGATCAGATTGAACAGTTGTTGGGTCAGGGGTTTATTCGAAGGAGTACTTCACCGTGGGGTGCCCCTATGTTGTTCCTGAAGAAGAGAGATGGTTCACTGAGATTGTGTGTGGACTACCGAGAGTTGAATAAGGTCACGATACGGAATAAGTATCCGTTTCCTCGAATCGATGACTTATTCGACCAGTTGAGAGGAGCTTCTTTCTTCTCAAAGATTGATTTGAGATCGGGATACCATCAGTTGCGAATCAGGGAGAAGGATGTCTCGAAGACTGCGTTCTTATCGAGATATGGTTCTTACGAATTTCGGGTTATGCATTTTGGTTTGACCAACGCTCCAGCAGTGTTTATGGACTTGATGAATAGAGTGTTCAGAGATTTCCTAGATCAGTTTGTCATTGTCTTCATCGATGATATTCTGGTTTACTCCCAGACAGAGGAGGAGCGCACCGAGCATTTGAGGCAAGTTTTGCAGACACTTAGTCAGAACGAGTTGTATACAAAGTATGAGAAATGCTGGTTTTGACTGAAGGAGGTCCACTTTTTGGGACATATTATTTCCGACCGGGGAATATCTGTTGATCCGGGGAAGGTATCCGTGGTGAGGGAGTGGGGACAGCCCACGACACCAACGGAGATTCGTAGTTTCTTGGGTCTAGCAGGATACTACAGGAGGTTTATTCGGGGTTTCTCGAAGATAGAAGGTCCTTTAACACATGTGACTCGTAAGGGTGTGCCATTCATCTGGAGTGATGCCTGTCAGTTGGCATTCGATGAATTGAAGGATAAGTTGACCTCAGCACCTGTGTTAGTATTGTCGAGACCGGGAGTTGAGTATTTAGTTTATACCGATGCGTCCTTACAAGGACTTGGAGGTGTATTGCAGTAGGAGAGTCAGGCCATAGCTTATGCTTCCCGTAAGCTAAAGCCTCATGAGAAGAATTACCCCACTCCTGAATTGGAGTTGGCAGCAGTCGTATTTGCCCTTCGGATATGGAGACATTATCTTTTGGGGGAGAAGTTTCGACTATTCACAGACCATAAG
Source organism: Sambucus nigra (assembly GCA_949130495.1). NCBI lineage: Eukaryota > Viridiplantae > Streptophyta > Magnoliopsida > Dipsacales > Adoxaceae > Sambucus > Sambucus nigra. The sequence goes on from OX422213.1 coordinate 57,712,189, forward strand.
TCCCTAAAGTACCTATTCACGCAGAAAGAGTTGAATATGCGGCAGCGAAGGTGGCTTGAGTTTGTGAAGGACTATCAGTTTGATATCCAGTATCACCCGGGGAAGGCTAACGTGGTGGTAGAAGCGTTGAGCCGTAGGCCAGCAGATGAAGTGGCAGAGGTGTGGAAGGCCAAGTGGAAAGAATTGGGACACCAGGATGCAGTGGCCCGATCATTCATGTCGGTAATGACTGTTACACCGCAAATTGTCACGAGAGTGGTAAAGGCACAAGCAGATGACTCGTTCTGTCAGGAGAAGATAGTTCGATTGTTAGCAGAGGGACCCTAATCCTATACCGTTAGCTCAGACGGAGGATTACGCTTTAGTGGGAGATTAGTACTTCCGGAAGGGGAAGAATTACAGCACGAGGTGATGGTCGAGTCACACGGCTCACGGTTCGCGGTACATCCCGGTGGGGACAAAATGTACCAAGTCATGAGACGTCAGTATTGGTGGAGCGGGATGAAGAGAGATATTGTCGAGTTTGTCTCTAAATGCGCCACTTGTCAGCTAGTAAAAGTGGATCATCAGAGACCGGCAGGACTGCTACAGCCGTTGGAGGTCCCGATGTGGATGTGGGAGAGCATATCCATGGACTTTATCACGGGGTTCCCCACGTCACAGAGAGGTCATGACTCCATTTGGGTAATTGTGTACAGGTTGACCAAAGTCGCTCATTTTCTACCCGTAGGGACAGACTACACTGCGGGACAGTATGCCCGGCTCTTTATTTCAGAGATAGTGAGACTTTACGGTGTGCCCCTAAATATCATGTCTGACCGAGACAAGATATTTGTTTCACGGTTTTGGGAGAGTTTTCAGGAGGCCATGGGCACAGAATTGCGGTTGAGTACGGCGTATCACCCGCAGACCAATGGGCAAACCGAACGTACAAACCAGATGTTGGAGGACATACTACGTATGAGTATCATTGACTTTGGGGGTGTATGGGAGCAGTTTCTTCCACTGGTGGAGTTTACTTACAACAACTCCTACCAGTTCACCATTGGCATGGCTCCATTTGAGGCATTGTACGGTAGACCTTGTCTTTCCCCAGCATGTTGGTTGGAGGTGGGGGACAACAAACTACTTGGGCCGAAAGTGATTCAGGATACTTCAGCGAGGATAGAATTTATTCGGAGTCGCATTTGGGTAGCTCAGGATCGGCAGAAGAGCTATGCTGATGTGAAGAGGTTCTTCAGAGAGTTTCAAGTGGGGGACCAGGTTTTGCTCAGAGTATCTCCTATGAAGGGGATTATGCATTTCGGGAAGAAAGGGAAGTTGGCACCGAGATATGTGGGACCATTTCCTATTATTGAGCGGATTGGACCGGTTGCGTATAGGCTTGGATTACCGGAGCATTTACATCGGATTAATGATGTGTTTCATATTTCCTCGCTAAGGAAATATCTTAGAGACAATTTGGCTCATTCTCACATCGCTTTGGAGGACATCGATCTCCAGCCGGATAGCTCCTACGAGGAAGGGCCGATTGCGATTTTGGACAGAAGTGAGCGGAAACTGCGGTCAATGATAGTTCCGTTAGTGCGTGTTCAGTGGCGACATCATAATGTCGAGGAGTCCACATGGGAACGCGAGGATGAGATGCACGAACGTTATCCAAAGTTGTTCTTACCAGGTACTTTCTAGTTCCGATTTTCGGGATGAAATTCAGTTATTAGGGGGGAAGTATGTAATACCCCGTATTTTTGTGATATTTATTTTATGCGATTAATTAAATTAAATGCGTATTAATTGGAAATTAATCCGGGTTAAAACACTAGCGAGATGCGAGTTGGTATTTGATTATATGTGCATATATAAATATATATGAATATTGAATTAAGAAATTTGTCGTGAGATTGAAATACGGCAATTTGGAAATTTTGTTGAGACACGTGTGACAGTCGCGTCATGGTATATAATTATGATAATTAAAAAGTGAATTTTATTTCTATTATCCGTATGGTCATTTTGAGTGCGCCAACACGTCCGGAAGGGTCGAAATAGTCAGAAAACACTAGCCCGGGGTTTGGTTTGGGTCCCGGGGCATTTTTAGGCCATACCGGCAACGTATAAGGGTAGTTTGGTAATTTTGAATTTTGAGAAATTAAAAGCTACGAAAATTGGGAATTAATATCTGATTAGGCATTAACCCACTAAGCCCACTAACACCCAAATAGGCTACGGAGGTTATTGAAAGAGTTCCTAAACCAAAAAGCCCTAGCCACCATTGTTACTTGGAGAAGAAAGCTTATAGAGGGTCAGATAGAAGGATTCTGCAGAGAGAGAGGGTATACTTCATCAAATTCGTCATCAAATCTAGAGTTACCATTAAGGAAAGTGATTTAATTTCATTTCTATAGAGAATGTTTCTTCCATGTGTAGGAATTGAGAAAAATCTGATTAGTTCTTGGGAGTCAATGAAAACCCATTAAATTTAGAAATAGAAATTACATTCTTGATGAGGAAATTGCATGTAGATTGGTAGTTGATGATTATTCTAATGATATTACAATTAGTGTGAAACCAAAAACGGATCTTATTAGACTTCTAGATGAATTATAAATTCTAGGGTTCATGTGTTTGAAATTGGGGAAAAATATGTAGAGATTTGTTATTTGGATGATGGTTATAATGATTTAATCCCCATAAAAAACGTTAGTAGGTGACCTATGTATGTTTAGAGACGATTAATAACCTTGATATATTGTTGGACTAATGTTTAGAGAAGATTAGAAGTGAAGAAAAGAGGAAAAAACGAAATAAGTAATTCTGGGCTTGAAACTGGACACTCATTAGAAGACCTGCCCAGGTCGTTCGAACGAGCTCGTTCGAATGAGCTTCTAACGAGTTGACCATTGACTTCTAACGAGGGTGAAGTTCATTCGATAAGGTCGTTCGAACGAGATCTCGTTAGAAAGTCCACTTCGTTCGAATGAGATCTCGTTAGAAGACTCAGTTCGTTCGAACGAAGTCTCGTTCGAACAGCCTCGTTCGAACGAGACTTCGAACGAGTTGACAGTTTAGGCTTTTTAGCCTGTTTTAATCCCGAGTTCCCCGTAACCTTGTGTATAGGTAGAGATAGCCTTTCCTTGATGAGTAATTGATATATTTGGGATGTTTGGGATATTATGAGGAGTCAAACCTAGAAGTGTAGTTTGAACCTAAGGGAAAATGTGAAGTAGGACGTGAGTGTCTATTATGATGTGAGCTATTGACGGCTTAATTAATTATATTAACCGGGAACATATAAATGGTGTAGTATTATATGTCAGTATGTGAAGCGATATGTACCAATATATTATGGTGATTACTAAGACGTGTGCATATTTAGTCTATATGTATTGATTTTATGTGTATGACATACCTACCATATTTGCTATCACGGGAGGTTTGCGTTCGCTTAGGGCCCTCTAATCCTTGTGTTGCCCGGATTTAGACTGGTTACCTCTTTGAACATAGGTCAGAGAAGGACTTATTGGGATGTTAATAAGTCTGCTGATCGTGGGAGCGCAGGTATGTGCGTGACCCATGTGATGTGACTGTGTTCGCCTCCATTATTTGTGATGTTGTTATCTGTGAACTATTCCTGAGAGATTCAGAATATGTGATCCTTATGTACGTGATGTACCGGGATGGATAGCAGAGTATGTGTGCACCGCAGCTTAGTTCTCGGGGTGCTTGTATTGTATATTTATGATGGGAATAATATACACTTAATTAATGGGAACTTTCATGTTAATATTGTGAATAAAAGTACGGTATTGTTTTGAGAAAACATAACGGGTTAACCAATAGTGAAATGTATTACATATTGAGAATCTGAATTTAAGTGAAGCCCCCTACTTAGTTGATAACACTAGAACGTAATATGGGAATCGAGTAGTAAGAGGTTGAACTTTATACGTTTTGGTTAGATATGTGTCATTTAGATGGGTAATGTACGTTAGGAGTGCACATGTAGTCGAGAGGTGAGAATTTCATGTGAGTGCATGTCCTAACATGTATTTTGCATTTAATGTTTTAATGTTATTAAAACACTTGCTGTTTTCAAAATGTTTTCCACTTTCGGGCTCTGACCCATTTGCTTCCAAATCTATTTTTTTTATAAAAACCATTTTAGGTGCCCAGACACAAGGACACCATGCATAGGATTCTCATTCAGGTGACGAGATGTAGCTGTTTGTGGAAGTTATAGGACTTTGCTTGTAGACACTTCATCGATTTTGACTCGATATTTATCAGCTATCAGTTGTAGGGCATGTCGCCCATTTCTTTTAGAGATTTTGCATTTATTTTAGTTATTCAGACTTTTGGCATGTAATTATTCAGGATTCAGACTTGTAGTATTATTTCCATTTGTTGGAATTATTGTGAGGAGTTTTCCTCCGGATTTTTAGTATTATTGTTGGTTATTTCATTACTTCGTATGGTGAATGTATTATATTGACTCTTCCATTATTCTTTTATTGCATGTTAATCAGACTTAACTTAAAATTTGGCACTTACTTTTTAAATACTAGGTGCTAAGTAATTTTTAAAATGTTCTCGACAGTGATGCTATTAACTGAACCAACTTGGCATTTTGAATTAATTTAATAAAGGAGTAGCTACCTGGTATTTAATTAGTCGGGGTGTCACAATTATCTCTTCGGAGGTAGGAAGAAGGGTCATTGCTCAGTGATATCTTGGAAGGTGAATAATTGGGGGTCTGTTGCTCCCAAACTTCTCGATGTCTAGCATCTTGAATTTCTCTGGAAGTATGGCTTTGGGATAAGGGGACATATGGGTGTAGTCCATATATTTCATGAATATATTGACTTGGTCACACTTCTTTGACAATAGTATGAGGTCTTCGTTGACCTTGTTTAGGTCATTTTCTTTGGGATTCACAAGTAGTGGAGGATTAGCCCCTGATTGGGCAAGGTTTGGAATTGAGAGATGAGAAGGTAGAGACCTATTGGCTGGCGGGGTGCGAAAGACATACTAGTATTCATGTAGGACCCAAATACTCTTGGTGGAGGTTTACCCATAGCATGAGGGAAGAGGACCTCAGGTTCTTTGGGAATATGGGCTCAGTGTTACGGTATTTCTTCGATGTCTATTTGAAGGTTATTAGCCATGGCGCTGAGTTGGGATAGGATGGCAATCATATCTGGTTAAACATTTGGCACTTCTTCGGTGTTCTCCATGTAGGATTCATGGAGGTAGATCCAAAATTTGGTCAAAGTATAACAAGCAGAAGCAGATCTTCGGGGTGTTTTGACAAAAGATCAAAGCCAATAAATAGCTTCAAAAAAAGTCGGGTATTCAATTGACCTGAGAGGGGAAATGGTTCGAATTTATTTTGGAAAGAAAGAGGGAAATTTTTTTGGGTATTTTTGAAATAGGACAAAAATATTTTCTTAGTTTTGTCTTTCTGAAGTGGAGGAAAAATGGAGAGGAATTTCAGCGTGATTATTATTATCAAGTTTTCACTTGTATTAGGTTTGCCTAATGAAGAAAAAAATGACGGAGAGGACCCGAGCTTGGTAAAATGGGGTTTAAAAGTATAAGACAATTTGATTTATTTCCATGCTCACGAACTGGGTCCTATTTTAAATAAGCCAAAATAGCACGAAAATTTGGGCGGTATACTGACCTAAAATTTTGGTAGTGTTTTCGCATGGTAACTGACAAACTAATGATGAGAGCCCTATAGTTGACACCTATATGAGGTTTATTCACTAGTTGGGTTAGTGCAAGTGTTCCTCCTTTTGCATGACTTCCACGACATACCTCTTGCCTATAAGGGAAATCATTCATCGGTACGTGTGGAGAAGATATTTGATATACCTAATTGTACATGAATCACCTCATAATATATCTCGTGGAGACGATATGTCTAAGAGATAATTCGATATACTCGACTTATGTGAACGAGTTCCCAATTATATACCTCGTGTTGTGAGTTCAATCAAGTGGTACGATGCAGGGAATTCATTCATTATAAGTCAAAGGTACTAGGTTAGTGGAAGGTGAAATTCATACTGATTAGGTTAATCGCACTTCAGTGAAGTCGGCACCAATCAGAAAGTGAGACCCCACTACAGGAAAAAAATTAGTAAATATTGCCATGCTCTGGTGATGTAGTGTGAAAAATGCATGATTTATTAATTACTATATTATGGAGAGAATTTTTTTTTTGAATTATTATTAAGGGGAGTACTACATTAATGAGGGTGAATATACAAGTATAATGAAGAGTAATTCTAGCATGGAGCAAGAAGATAATACTAAGCATGGGGATATATACATGTGAGTGAGTGACACGTCAATATACATAAGTGAGGGTTTGTACTAGAGAGACTATACATGGATCAACTACAAGTGGCGTGTGAGATTTGTATGTGAGCATGGGTATATATACAAGTGAGAGAAGTGTGACTCCGTGCTAGTAAGGCTAAGCATGGATAATCCAAGTTGTGTGTGGAACATATGAGTAAAAGTGAAACCACGTACAAGTCTAAGTGTGTGAAGTGAAAAGGGAGAATATATACAAGTATTTGAAGCATATGAATGAAAAGTAATATAAACACGAGAAGGGGGCATGGTAGATATAAATATGACGTACGTATACAAAACGAAAGTATAGGAGTAAAGGTAACATGCAGGTGGGAGCATATGCACACATAGAAAAGTAGGAGATCAAAGAATAACACCCATGTGGAATTAGAGTCTAGTTCTCTTAAAATAATTCCCTAGCAAAATCAACACTGTGTCCAACCTGGGTTCTCGGATTTCCTATGGCACACGTGGGGTGCACCCTTTCTCGGTGCACTCGACCCTCAACATTGTGGGGGATAACGTAAAGAGATACAGTCATCAGCCTATTCTCCTTAAAACAAGCAAACGAATGTCTCCACCTCAAGAGAACGACATCAAAGCCAAATATTGATGCTTGCTAAACCAAGTAGTTCGAATATCCGGAGCCTAAGTTATGGAATGGAAAGGTGTTAGGCACCCATCCCGTCCTTTCTACCTGTCATGGGCAAATGTTAATCTTTTCCTATTAGACTCCGTCGTGTGTGTCTACGTGTGTATAATATATAGGTGGGGAATATAATCATTCAACTCGTGCCATGGAAAAGGGAGGAGTGAATTCATCCTTGGGAATGTTGCCGATAATAATAATTCAAAAGAGGATATGAGTGTTTGACGAATCACAAGTCGTTGTGGAAGAGAGACTTTGTGTATTAGACGAAAGACAAGCATGTAAAAATTTGAGAATCACAAAGCATATATATGAGATATGAAAGAAACATATAAGCATGCATAAGGGCGGATTCAAATCTTAGGATTGGCCCAAGATGCCTCAAAGTCCACGTATCTCAAAGATAGCATAGGGTGGGGTTCAATCCTTAAATCCAAACGGGGTGATTTCTCTTATGTATTTGTGTAGAAAAAATGTTCTTTTAAAAGTGAGAGTGTGAAATGGAAATCCCTCCTTTGAAATTTAAGAATAATCTCGTTTTTTCATCTTTTGTTTTTTTATAAAAATAGATTATGTGCAAATACTACTGATAACGAGTTGATATTAATGGATGTGATGTAATGAGACAAAATTATTAAAATGGAAATAGGATGATTAATGCTAAAATGGAAGAATTAGGGAAATGGATGAAGAATTGAACCTCTTTATGAGGGGTTGATGTTGATCGTGAGATGTTGATATGTTGGTCTTGAAATGGTATAAAATTGGTACAGAATGGTGGGGGAATTACCAAGTGAGGTAAGAAAGTGATGGAAGGGAATGTGGGGATATGGGTTTTTATGAAAAGGGAACAACTCTGAATTCGAGATAATGTTCTATGACTTGTTGAGAGGGGTGTTTAGGAGTGATATTTAAAGTGAGGTCATGGCCTTTATTTGTAAGGCACATGGGGGTGATGATCGGTAAGGGTCTAGTCCTACCTATCGGCATTGCATTGCAGGTACAATGTCGACTAGCAGGGTCCCCGGGGTGCCTATAGGCAGTCTGAAACAGGTTTTTTTTTTAAATAGCATAAATAGAAAAATGTAAGTACAAATTCTACATGGGGTGGACTGTTGGAAAGTGTATTCATATCCCTTTAATAATACATTGAGCTATTCCCGAGTCCAGGAGTTGACAAAGTCAAACGGGGCTCAAAAGTGATCGATTGTCTGTATATGGGAGGTTTATAGAGAAAAATAGATCATTCATCCAATCCGTAAGGCTGATTCACATGGCGGGTGGACCATTGAAAAGGGAATTTAGCACCCTTCGAGATTTCATTCAGTTTTGTTGAGTACGGAGAGTTGACCAAGGATAAAGAGGGCCTATAAACGTTCTATGACCTTACGGGGTGAAACGGGTCATTCTTTTGAACTGTAAAGATAATTTATGCACAAGATGAACCATTGGAAAGGGTATTCAGATCCCTTAAAATATTCATTGAGTTTCGTTCAAGATAGAGAGTTGACTGGACTCAAAATGGGACCCTGGAATGCCTAATGGCCTCCAGATGAGATTTTAGGGCATAATGTACCGTTCGTTTGGACCGTAAGTCCAATTAGTGCATGGGATGCCTTTTTGGAAAAGGGATTCAGAGCCCTTTGGAGATTCATTGGGATTTAGTTCAGGCGAGAAAGTTAATCGGTGTCAAACGGGGAATAAGAGCGTCGTATAGCCTCCAGATCAATACTCGGAGTAAAATGGACCATTCGTTTTGATCGTAAGTCCAATTCCCACACAGAACAGGCCGTTAGAAAAGATATTCAGAGCCCTTCAAAGATTCATTGAGATTTATCTCAAGCGAGAATGTTGACCCCAGTCAAACGGGTCTCGGGAGCACCCGGTAGGCTCTTGATCAGTACTCGAAATATAACTTATGGTTTACAGTGATCGAGTGAGTTCTAAAGACCTAAGGAGGTGCTTAGGGGTCCTAGGATGGAGTGTCTACCCCCATCATGAAGATTTGTATGAGAATCTTAGATACGCTTCCGCCTAATTGACCACGTCCATCTTTTAAAAAAATTATAAATATACCATTTGGATGAATGTCGGACACATCTACCATGCTTCAAAATCTTTTGAAAAGGTATACACGTATTTGTGTATACATGTATATATAGTCTTGAACATGATCGTCATACATTTTTGCCAATTATTTTATTTATATTTGGGAGATGTTGAATGGTAAACAACCAAATAATGACACTCCTCCTCCATCTCAATCCTCTCTTAATTCACCACTTGAATTCATGATTCCTGCGAGTTATGAATATTCTACTCAATCATAGGTTCATTGTACTAATCCATATACATTATCATTGCGTAATCAAACTTTAAAAATCCCTTTTAATTAAGCTCCCCCAACTACCATTACCGGGGAATCCTAATCACAAGGTAAGACTCACATTGGGTTATTGAATACCGCGAATGCCGCTAGTAACAAAAATGCCATACACATTTTCAAATCCTGTTGTTTAGATATCGAAATGATAAATGTGGGCGTTAGTGTGCGGACAACTAAAATAATGATGATCGTTCCTGTGAGTGAAATTAATCTTAATTAGTGAATTCCAGAAAGAAAATTAAGGAAATACCGTATAAATGCCAGACGACACACAAAGATACGTGGTTTGGAATATCACATACATCTATGGAGAGATCAGTGAGTTTTTACTATTTTCTCTCAAACTTATAAAATGACACCCCCCTTGGCCCTAGGGTGAGGGTTGTAGTTATAGTCTCGCAAAGTAAGGTAGTTAAGTTGCTTAAGGAAATCTCTTGGCTAGTTATTGTTCCATATGGTAACTCGTGATTATCTCGTTCGAGATTATAGGTAACCAATCTGAGATTATCAATAACTAAATGATAAACGTTTCATGTTTATCATAGGATAAACTCTTTAACTAATACCTTCATTGACGGACTGGGCTGAGTCAACATGGTGACTTATTGGGCCTCCTCGGACTGGCCAAAATGGGCTAAATTATTGTTTGGACCCCACAATTACCCCTAAAATTTTAGACAAAATTGGGCCATAGTTCGGCCAGAGATTTTTAAATTTGTTGGAAGCCCATCAAATTGATCCAAATCGTACATAAATTTACTGGTCGGGCATTTTCGTAAATAGCTGAAAAAAGTGAGCGTACGGTGGTCATTAATAGAAAAGTGAACCTCCAAAACCCACTTCGAGCTTTGTTCTATATGATTATTTTGCATAGAATTCAAATGTCACATGCTTCAATACTCTCATACAATCATTTTTCTCGTTCTTCCTTGCTAAAAAAGACACCAAAGCCTCATGTTTGTGTTCATTTGCCCTGTAAGTTCTTTTCTTCTCCTGCTTGTATTTTATTCTTCACAACTTTCTTCTTCTAATTTCTCTTTCTTTTCGTCTATTTCCGATGATAATAGAAAACACATTTCATGGGAAAAACATACAATATTTTGGAAAACCAACTATATCCCCTCATGGATCACAATCGAATGTGTTCCAATGTTTAACAACACTATAGTTGTTAATGGGAGCACTGGATTCACACCTTAGCTGTGGTTTAAGGGGGACCGACCTTTCCCCCAAACTCATTTTTTTAGAGTTATGCATATATTTTAGGGTAGTCCCAAATAAATGTGCCCCAATATGTGGCATATTTTAAAAGGGGTTCACATAATCTATGAGCTATATGGGACCAACCTTGGTAACTAGGAGATCAAGTACTATTACTCTTAGTCTCACACCATTGATGGTATCGCGTACCTAAAACTGAGAAAATCCAATAGGGGATTGATTATAAATATTCTTGATTCCAATAAAGGATACTTGGATCAGGGATTTATCACCAAAAATTGGTAAGTCCACCTTTCCTCGAGGGAGAAGAATATGATCGGGTCCTATGCCTGGCTTGGTTGGTGATATTGGTCTAAACCTACTCTTTACATAGTTCCCTTTCTTTGTTGTTAAATCATGAACTATTTTTGTTAATAGTATTGCTCTTTTTTATTTTCGAGCAACTTTTTCGAAGAAGAGAGAGCCCTCTTTGTCCCATATCAGTAGGGATGAATTGCTGAAGGCTTGGAGAGTTAAAAAATTACTTGATGGAGGTGACCATCCACGCTCAGCCTTATTTCTCCTTGAATACAATAACACTACTAGAAGCTTTGCTGCTCGCATAGTAGCATACATCCCAGGCCTCTACCCTCCTGAAGGGGATGATTTTATCTCTTCCTCTTTTGAATCACTTTGATGTCTCCTCCATCCTTGCTGATGAGGAAGATTTAATGGTGCCCAAAAAGAGACTGATGTTGATTGAAGTTGATATTGTGAAGGGTGTAAGAGGGTTTTTTAGATTAGATGCAGGTGTAACCCCTTTTGAGTACATCAATGATAAGTTAACTAGTCATGCTAATGATTAACCATAAGACACGCAAACAAAACTTAGATAAGATAAACTTAGTTTGAACTCACAAATCTCTCGTGTATAACTAAAAAGAAAATAATGGACTTAGAAGTAACTCATTTAGAGGTAGGGAGAAGTAATCACCCTAGATATGCCCTGGAAGGCAGCCAAACACCCCAACCACCCTCACAGACCTATTTCAAGCATTAAAGATTTGTAATAAATAACAATGGAGGGTGGGTAAACTCTCTGGTTTGTAAACAAATTCCATCTACAGAAATAACTTCTGAATTCTCTAACGAACCTCTCTTCCTCAGAGTTGGTTGGGGCCCTTAAATATCCCCCACACCACTCCTGAGATGACTCAGTTATTCATAAATGTGAAATACATCCCTCATACTTTATGTCACAAACATTAAATGCCTAATGTACTAGTTAGCTCCACGTCATAAACATTAAATGCCAAGACATGCCTTTTGACTAACCAGTGTGTGATAGGGGGCTATCGTCATAGAGGTGGCTCACTAACTGTTTGACAACCCCAAATACCCCGGTGGTTTACTCAATTACAGACTTGACATTTTTTATTTATCTAGTGACATAACATAAAGTAGATGTGATATTAAGTAGAGGTTTGTTTGTCTCACAACTCAACGCCCGATGGAACTCAAGGTTGCCCTGCCCAAGGTTCCACGGTAAAGGTCCTTTGGTGTTTTACCAGGCATATCTAGGATGGGCAGGACAAGCCCCAATGGTGCCTCACTTATCAATACTTCATACTAAGTCGCTCTGAAGCTCCCACGGCAAGGTCATTTGATAGAGCATGAAAGCTCTCCCAGGCCTTGCCAAGCTTGGTCTCTCGCGAGTATCATTTGAACTCACACTGAATGCCATTATAATCGTTACATCATTACAATCGTTATAGATCATAGCCAATAAAAAAAAGACAATATGACTAAGTAACACAACAAGCTAAAGTATGAGCTACCACGCCGAGTTGCCTCGCTTGAGCTGCCACGCTGAGCTACCTCGCTTCAGCTACATCGCTTTGGGCTGCATCGCTGCCTTATTGAGTTGCTTCGCTTTGGGTTACATAATTTCCTTAACCCTATTTAGTAGATCTTTTTAGGAGGCCCCAATGACCATAGATCGAACCTATCCAATTTTTACAGTGCGATGGTTGGCTGTTCACGGCCTAGCTGTACCTACCGTTTCTTTTTTGGGGTTAGTCAAGGGTTCCAAACCTTTCTCTGAACGCAGATCCAAAGCGAGGGAACGAGGTTTGTAGGAAGAGGAGTGGTCTAGGAAGGAAGGAAGTGGGATGTGAGAGAAAGTCTTACGATCCAACTATTTGTCCCTGGCTCTTTCTTATTTATTCTTACTACTATCACTTTCTAAACCGGGTCGTCCAAATCTATTTTTAATGGGAGGATTATCTTTAATCTCCGTATTACCTTCAAACCCCCCTACCTTTCTCTGTGTGAAAAAATTCTGGCATCTTTTCCTTTATTATAACCACTGTGGTTAAGGCTTTCAGGGAAAGGTAAAATTCTCCCCGATGTACCTGGGTCGAAGCACTACGACTTATTGGCGCTTTGGCGAAGGGACATCACAACTTTTCCCTATTACAGAGCTTCAACTGTTCTGGCTTGACTATTTAAAATTCTCCTGATAGACCTGCTGAATTTCCCAAATAGCCATTTTAACTCTAGGGAACTGAAATTCTCCCTTGTAAACTTCTTGCTAGGAAATTCTCCCTATTAGAAGGTACTACTTCATGTGGGCTCTGCTGCACCGTCATTTCATCATGTTCGAAAAAGTAGAAAAATTATCCCTGATGTAGCTGAGTCATATTTAAACAACGTTTGGACTTATGGCAAGGGGACATCGTAGCTTTCTTGAACCGTTGGGATAGCTTCCTCATTGGGAGTTATTGGATATGTCTGAAAAAATTTCTGGCGACAAAACTCAAACTTGACTATGAAGAAAACCCTTTCTACTCCCCATGCATCACTTCATTAATGTTGTGATACTGTCTTTTTAACTGTCAAGTCACTTGTCGAAGTGCCACGTGTCTATTTGAAATGATTATAGGCGGCTTTGCACGTGTGGTGGTGGAAAACTCAAAAGCCGAACCCAGAAATTTCAAATGACTATTATTCAAACACTTAACCATTTTTTCCCTTACTTTGCGTTCGTATTCTTCAACTCCTAGCATTCTTAGGGAGAAAAAACCCTTAGAGCGCCATTATTGTCAAGCTTTTACCTGGTTTCCTTCCCATCATCTCTTACACCACCACTTGTGGCTGTACTCCCCTATTTTCGTTCGTAAGCCGTCCTTTCCATGTTGTTTCTCTCATAGACACTTATTATGGTTTCTTCAAGTGTCTTTAAGGCTACCACCACCGCTGATCAGCCAAGCTCCACCTCTGCCACCTCTACTGCAGCTGCTACCCCTACCGCCATAACCTTGGATGATTCTTGTCAAGAGAAACTAAATTTTTACCATCGATCTCCCATCTTTGTCAATAGTGATGACTTCTATGATTTTTGTAAGACCTTCAATTTCAGTGCTAATTATGATTCTTTTCTTCTTTGAGATGAGGATAAGGATTCAGCCAAATGGGTCTTCCTCCCCTCAAAGGGAACTCTGCATTTTCGTCTTGAACGAGGTGACCTCCCTTTGTCCCATATTGATTTTGAGGGGCCTGGAGGCACCCCTATTAATTTATCTCCTTATAATGCGCATATATAGAGCCCCCACTCCATGACCCTCACCAATTTAGGGTTGCACCGACCTAAATCGTTTGGCAAGTTCACCTTGTAAAAAAAATAATGCTCTTTTTGTCCTGGTTTCTCTCTGGAACGTTACAACTCATACCTTTATAGCTGCATGGGGCGAGTTTACCGTGACACTAGAAGATGTTCGTGAACTTATAGGTCTTGAGCATATAAGGGATGTGCCTTATACCAATGAAGCTCTAGATGTCGAAGAGGCTGCTAGCCATTCAAAGTTAGATCATATATGACGAAGGTGCATAGGTGCTTCTAACAAAGCCACTTTCACTCCCCTCATAAACTACTTCTTTCGAGATCCTTCTAAAGGTGTTTCTTCTGAAGATGACCCAGGCTAAGGTACATCCCTGGAATTGGCAGCTTACATTCTTGTAGTCCTTTCTCATTTTTTTTTTGCTTGCGAAACCAAAGGATCATCCCAGAAGGATCTTATCAATAAATCGATTCGTTTGACCCGGGGTGTTAGGTTTCCCCTAACGGTAATGGCCTTGGGATCTCTTTGTATTTGTATTGATAGAACCCACTGGGACATGGAATGATCCTTTTTCCATTATAGCTTAGCTAATTTTGCGAATGCCATAATTTTCACAAGCTTCCTCTATGTTTGTTTCCTTACGGTAGTGGCCAAGACTAATCATCCTCGTTTTGGGGAAACCATTTTCGGCCTCCCTCATATGTTTTCCATAATAAACAGAGTCACAAGGAGTTAATTCCTATTATTGATCAACCTGGGAGTTTGTGATGAGGCCTTACGGAGAGGAGGTCTTCCTCTATATTTAGGATTTTTTCAAGCATGAAGCAAGGGTGGTCCAGCCAACTACTTTGAACCTCATTGTTGAACACCCCTCGCTAGTTATGGTCCTTTAATTCTCACCGAGGTACCTGCCTTCCTACATCGAGTGGGGATATACCAGTGAGCATTACAATCCCAATCGATGTAGTCGTTAATTCGGTTTTAATCAGGGGGCTCCTTGTCCAATTTTTGAGTTATCACACCCTAAGGTTTCTTTTAGTGAGGCATGTTCCTTGTTCTCCTCTACTCCTGTGTGGGGAGTAAGTTCTACAATGGCAGGGTGAGACATCATTGCAACCATCAATAGGCAAGGGCATGTGACTCCTATTTACAATGAAGTACTAGTCAAGAACACTGACCCAAATTCGTGATTTTATTCAGGGGTCTCCCATTTATCCCTCAGTTCTTTCATTTTCTGCCTTGGAGCTAGGGCTGAAAAGTAATTCTGTTCTTGGGATCGAGTTCCTTCTAAGAAAAATCCCCAAGTATCCTCCCACTGATATTCCTCCACATTTCTTTATGATTCCCGTTGCTACCCCAAAATCTAGAAAAAGACCCTAAAACCCAAATATCCTGCTCCTTTTGGAAGTATTTTTGGTGAAGGGGTTTCAACTGAAGCAGCCTCTGGCGAAGGACCTTACCAACCATTAGCCAAAAAAACTAGGAGGCCCAAATTTGGGACTTCTTCCAAGACTAAGTCCTAAACTCAATCTGAAACTCCTTTGGAAGCGTTCCCCATCGCCTCCGTTCCTCCTCCTATGGCTGCAAAAGTGAGTGAGGAGTTGAGAAAGAAAATTCAGGATGAGGTGGAGCGAATAAATGTTAAGCTTTGATGACACGCTCATGTTGTTCCTCCTGCTACTTCCTTCCCAACTATCTTAATTGATCCAACGGAACTAGGGTCAAATAGGAGGAAGATCTCAAGGTTTCCTCAAAGTGTTTCTGCTACGGGTGCGTGGAAAAAGACTCTAGGTACTAATTCCCAGAATAAATGAGCTCCTGATGTACATCCCGCCCTAGCTCCCTCTTCTGTTGCCTCCCCTCCTGCTTCACCAATGGTGATATACTCCCATTCTCCTTCTAGATCCGAGGTATGCATGTGTGTTGTTGTTATTACTCCTATTTTTCTAAAACGAACTGCATCTGTCTAACTCTTAACAATTTTGGTGCAGGAGGTTGAAGAAAAAAGGCCCAGCCCCCATGAGTCCTTTCTTGGGGGGAAGTTTCGATTCCTCTCAAATCGATGTAACTCCTCCCCATTCCCCCATGATCGGGCTTACTTACTCTCATCATTTGTCCTCATAACGTGCAAAGGATGAAACTACAGGGGGTGATTTCGTTGAGTCCGTGGAAATCTCTTCTCAACCAGAGTCCCCCAGCTTCTTCTGAATTTTCACCTCAGCTCGAGGTTCTCCTGCCCATCTTTCAAGCTACATAAAGTTCTCCCGATGTAACACATTCTCAATGACTATTAGGTTTGGCGTTTTTTCTCTCTTCCACCCCTTTTTCCTATTTACCATGCTGAACTTTAATCTATTGGGATGTCTTAGGTCAAAATGGAATCTTTATTGGCTAACATTCTTTATCCCGCTATGTCAACGAGACCCATAACTGCAGTTCTCCTCTTCAGTACCATAACCGAGGTAAGTAAAACTTAGAGATATATCTTCTTTATTCTGTATTTTTCCCATTTCTAACACTTATCTTCATCATTTGTTTTTGTTTTTTCTTAGTTTTCCTCAAATCTTTTCCCACCAGCTTTGTTTGGTGGTCTTCCTATCCCCTAGGCCAACGTTATTTTTCTTCCACCGTGGTGGTTATTATGCATCCACTATCGTTGGATCATCCCTTGGAGGTCAAACAGCTTCTGCAAGAAGACTACTCCCATGTTGGCATTCGTACCTTTTATTGGCGTAGTGGCTTCAGCACACATTGAAATTCCCACCATTGGGGGTTCTATGGGGGCTTCCAAGGAGACCACTTTTCCTTCCAGAGCTCCCCCCGTTATAGCTTACATGGCAGCTCCCGTTATGTCTCCATCTATTGCTGAGGTATTTCTCTATTTTCTCTTCCTTTCTCATTGTTTGTCCTTTACATGGAAATGTACAATCTAGAAGAATATCTTTTTCAAACATTCAAACTCCAAAGGTAATGGTGACTTAACAATTAAAACCACTTGTTAAGATTTGTTTTGTAACATCCACCGCTAATGGTGACACCTATAACAGTGACTTAACAATGACAACCACTTGTTAAGATTTTTTGTCAAAACTCCACCAATAACGGTGACTTAACAATCATAAACACTCGTTAAGATTTTTTCCGCAACATCCACCTCTAACGGTGACACCCATAACAGTGACTTAACAATGACAACCACTTGTTAAGATTTCCATCAAACTCCACCAATAATGGTGATTTAACAATGATAAACACTTGTTAATATTTTCGTTAAAACTCCACCAATAATGGTGACTTTACAATGATAAACACTTACTAAGATTTTTTTCGCAACATCCATATCTAACGGTGACCCCCGTAACGGTGACTTAACAATGACAACCACTTGTTAAGATTTTCGTTAAACTCCACCAATAGAGATGACTTAAGAATGGTAAACAATTGTTAAGATTTTTCTTATCCATTACCTCTTTTAACCGTTCTCAGGTTGCTAGTGAGTCTCTTCAAGTTGGAGAGATGTCTCCCCTAGTCCCTTTGCCTACGGCTTCGCCCCATCGGGAACCATCTATTTTAGTAGATTATAGTCCCAGCGACCATTATTCCATGATGGGTAATATGGCTAATAGTGAGACTAGTTATGAGCTTACTCTACTTTCCTTAACTCCCCATGAGTTCTGCCTCATGGTCCTTAAACGTTCTCCTCAGATGTCGGCCATCCACCATTTTGTTATTGAACATATTGCCATCCATCATTATGAGAATTTCATTGTTGACTATCTCCGTTCGAACATTCCAGTGATGAGCCTCAGACTTCAAGGAATGGGAATGGTTGTCATGGATTTGGTTAGCACCCCAACTTCCAATGTCACTAGACCCTGCTCAATCAATTTTTGGGTTATTTAAAAAACTTGGGTAGAGATGGCTTCCAATTCAAATGGATGATTGGACAATTGAAAAATCTAAAGAGTCAACAGTTGGAAGGCTAGAGGGAACTGTTGCTACAACATCGAGAGGGCCAACGAACAGAGGGAGCTAGACTGGACGAGATAGCATCCTGACTACCGCATGAAATGCGTGCTCATGTAAGGGCACAGTCATTGTTTTTGTTTCATCGCAATAATACAAACAAACCTAAATTACAACTACACTTGCAAGGCAAGCAAAGAAGTAAGTTGGGTATCGAAAATCCATAGGGACGATATGCTAGAATTTATAGAATTTAGTATTCCAAAAATAAAAGTGAAAAAGGTGATTACAAACTAAAAAGGAAAAGATGCATAAAAGGGAAATATTAATCTAGGCGAGTGTAAATTAAACTAGATTAACAAAGCGGTAAAACTATACGTTTCATCAAATATCCGTCACCCGAGTTAATTTGTATAAAATGGATACATGGGTCGACGAGTTATTTAGAATGAATATCATTTCGACAGTTAATTGAATCAAGGGTTGTCACGCCCCTAAATCCGCATAAAAGCCTAATAAGATTTTGGCGTCAACAAATATCCATAAAATTATGCACGAAAGCTCATAAGCACGGGACATACATGATATGCCCCGTCAAATCTCCTAGGTGCAATAACTAAGACAACGCACCCGAAATAGACTAGTAAACGCCATTACCAAAGCCAAGAAAAGCATTAACCAAACTGAGTTCCATTAAAGCACACCCAAATTTAAATTCGCTAGAAAGCATGATAAAAATGTGATAAATAAAGCGGTAAACAAACGCGATAAATCTACACTAGAAAGAAATTAAATCAAAGCATGAAAACTAATTATGAAAGCATGTAAATTACACTACAAAGCAAGAAATAATGAAATACAACTATATTAAATGGAGATGGAAGATGGTAGCACAAATTACAAGCCCAAATGGGTGTCCATCCATGAAGAAATGAAGAAATGAGCTCCCAAACCTCCAAAACCCTAACCTATCCTACCTAAAAAAAATTATTTCTGATATTTACACAAAATTTGGTATTTATACTAAGTGGAATTAAAATAGAAAAGAAAAGATAAAAGAAAATAAAAGACAAAATATCTCCTAGAAAATAGGGGATTGATCGATCGATCAAGCTGGTATCAGCACACTACATTGCTATTTTGGCCTGTTTGCATTTCCCCTCCACTGAAACTCTCGTAACTTCTTTGTTCTGAATCAGAATCACGCACCATTCATGGCCACGTAAAGCTTGCGAGGAGGACTACAACTTCCGTGTAGATGTTGGGCTAGGTGCCCAATTTATGAAATGACTAAATTGCCCTTGAACATGCGATCGCGTACAAAATCGAACGGAATGCGTCTGAACTTCACACTAAGCATCCAAATACCTATAAAAGCTCAATTAACCCCTACAAAACATGTTTATGTAGAATTCTGAGGTTGTCTGGTTAACGAGCATAAGTGCATAGGTTCGAGGGATAAAATACAAAATATCTGTGTCAAATCACACCCCATAACTTACACATTGCTATTCTCTAGAAATGAAATAGGATGCAACAAGAACTACAAGGAAACCAAAACCAGGATAAGTACAAAAGTATGGTATAAAAGAAAAAGGCCACTTTCGCAAGTGATTCGATTGCATTTAGCGTATGCAGTAATCCGTTAAACCCCTCGGTCACCCTAGTGGACGAGTGTCATCTCGTGAGGGTTTTCAAGGATGACACCCACAAACATCACATGATTTCCTCAAAATATGCCCAAACCAACATGCGGCAAGCCCAAAAATAGCGAAAAGGATTTCATATGAATTATTAGCAAAGTGAATCAATTCAAACAAAAGTCCAAAATCATTAACATTATAGAATGCACCTCATCGAATTGAAACCTTAAAATATGAGAGGCAGAGCGAGCACATGTAAAGTGTGAGTTGGCAAAAACATGTATAAACCGGATACTTAATTAACGCAAGCATATATTCAATCCTCACGGGCATTACAATCATCAAGAAAATTCACTCGAAACAGGGAGATAACACACGAAACATGCGGGCATGAAGAGGAAATATAAATGGAAACTAGGCCACAGACATGTCTAAAATGAAGAACGCTATATATAAACTGAAAAATTGTAATCTCAATGAAATATATTGCTCATTAAAGAGGCGAAATGTATTTTCACAGATTAAAAAAACTATTTGAACCTTTGAATTACATCAACTTAAGATCACATAGGACTTGTATAGGGTTGTATTGTAGGCTAGGCTAGGGTATGAAATGAAGGATGTGTATGTACGGATTCAAAATGTTCGGAATGAAACTCGGGATAATGAGAAAATGCGGGCAATATCAAAATTGGAAAATAAGTTCCAAAAAGGAATTACATATATCATCGGGGAGAGTAATAAAAGATTATTGAACTATATACACAATATATACAACTGTATCTTTCTTTTCTTTTCTTCTTTTTCTCATTTTTTTCTTTTCTCCTCTTTTTCTTTTTGCTTTCTCTTTTTCATCATTTTTTCACTTTTTCTTTTCTTTACTTTTCACACTCTCATATGCCCAAATTGCATCCACAACATAACAACAGCATTCAATCTCAAGTAACATTCCAAACAAAGGTGTGGAAAGTGTATGTATGGTTTAAAACTCAAATTCAGAGTTGGTAAGGGAATTGGGTTATGAAACGAAAGGCTATATTAAGGCTCAAAGGGGTTAACGAGGGTAAACATATAAGGTGAGGTCAAGGACAATATGGGTGATATAACAAAGAGGGCCTATGATCATTTCCAAAAGTTTACGCAAATCTCGAATCAAAACAATATATGAAAATCTTGATCAAGTAACACATTTCAACTATGAACTCAATTAATGAACAATTAAATGAAAGAATAGAGAGATTACCGACGAATTCAACGTTTTCAATGATAAAAGAATAGTGTATACACTCGCAAATGACGAAAGGTACAAAGGTTACTCGGTGTAAGTATATACAATGCAACAAAAGATTACCGAGTTATAAAAATCTTAAACCAAATCAATAAGGCAAGAAAGTGCATGTCCTCATGGGATTAAAGTTTAATTCATGAAGTTATTCACAATATCAATAAATGAGGACTAAAGTCTAATAACTTCTAAAATCGAGAACATGCATCATTGGGTTGTCTATTGGATCGGACAATTATTTAAATTTATCATGGAAAAAAAGGCAAAATGCCCAAAATACGAGAAAAAAGTAAGAAAATATTTTTGAATTTTTTTGAATTTTCTAAGAAAAGCATACTAAGTAACTAACATGTGAGCAAAAACATGGACTAAATAAAGAAATGGATAGAATATCCCAAACCCCCTAACTTAAAACTTGGCATTGTCCTCAGTGTGAATTAAGAACCAAGTTTAAGAGAGGAAAGGAGCGATATTATCCAAAATTGGAGCGATCTATGTAAGAACAAGTCCAAACAATCTACAAGTCCATTTAGTACCGAGCAGAGCGAAAACAAAAAAAAGGTTAACTAATTACACTAGACTAAAATAAAAAGGAAAGGAATGATAAAAAGAAAGAATAAAAAACTAACTAAATAAAACATACTATTTAGGCTTCACACTAACCATACACTAGAAGTCTAAATAACTGAGGGCCCACCGCAAAAACGATTTGACTTTGGAAGATAACCGAGCATGCCATCTGAAAAATATGGATTCTATTTTAACAACGGAAGGCATGTGTAAGGCGTAAGAAATGAACCATTACCAATTAAAATTTTTGGAGGGAGGATGGGGGATTTGGATTGAATGGGTGACAAAAACATGTGGGGACCGAGAAAAGCCAAATATCCTCCTAAGGATTTTGAAATTGGAATGGGAGGTGGTGCACATGAAGGTAAAGACGCGATCGGGGAAAGCGACTCGAGCAAGTACTCATCATCAGCGAAAAGGTTTAAAACGTTAAAGTTTGAAACCAAATCATCAGGTAATTGTGACGGTGTTATAATAGAGAATGAAAATGGGGATGAAAGAAATTCAAACTCATGAGATGAATCATCATCGCATGAAGATTGAGTTTCGAAGGAAATAATATCATTTTCAATGAAATCTTCTTCTTTAGGGGCCAAAGAAGAAATCATTTCATTGCAAACAGGTATTATGTCATTTCATTATCACTTTCAATATCTATTATGAAATGGAAAAAGTCTAGAATGGTTTGTTCCAAAGTAGGCAAAAGTACCTCATTTGGTTGAAAACATTCTTCGACAGTCTCGAAAGCAAAATCTTCGTCGAACTCAAATAATAAATCTAATTCATGTTCCCATAAATGATTTTCTTCTCGATAACGATTTACAATTTTCTCAATTCTCATACATACGCAAGCCCTCATCGAGTGTCATAGGTAGAGGTGCGGATCCATGAAAATGGAAACTTTGAAAATTACCATCGAACTTAAAGAAAAACTCATTATTATAGGAATTTTGAAAACTATTGCAATTCGTTTCAAAATTGCTATTATAAGGAGGTAAATGACCAAAATCATTATCATCATCATCATCAATATTCCAATAACCCAACTTTTGACTTTCGTTATACCAGCCCAAAGTCATATTTGAATTTGAAATTCTTTGGGATTCTAAGTATTCACCGAAAGTCATAGAATTACGGGCATTTAGAGAATTATAATAATGATTATCGAAAGAATTGGAATAAGACATGCTTACCCCAAAAATGGCTCGAAGTGGCGAATTCCACAAAGTAAGTCCACATGGGGAAAATCCAAGCATTTCTAAGTGCTCAAATGTGGAAGTCCTGCAAAAGGATTAACAAAATAATACAAATAGAAAGAAAATACTATGAAATACTAAATCAAATAAAGTCTAAAACAAACTCGTCCCCGATAACGGCACCATTTTGACTATCGCATGAAATTTGTGCTCGTGTAAGGGCGCAGTTGTTCTTTTCGTTTTACCGCGATAATAAAAACAAATCTAAATTAAAACTACAGTTGCGAGGCAAGCACAGCGATAAGTCGAGTATCGAAAATCCACAGGGACGAGATGCTAGAATTTATAGGAATTAGTATTCCAAAAATAAAAGTGAAAAAGGTGATTTCAAACTAAAAAGGAAAATATGCATAAAAGGGAAATATTAGTCTAGGAGAGTATAAATTAAACAAGATTACTAAAGCGGTAAAACTATAGGTTGCGTCGAATATCCCTCACTCGAGTTAATTTGTATAAAATGGATACATGGGTCGACGCGTTATTTAGAATGCGCCTCATTTCTACAGTTAATTGAATCAAGGGTTGTCAAGCCCCTAAATTCGCATAAAAGCCTAATAAGATTTTGGCGTCAACAAATATCCCAAAAATTACGCATGAAAGGTCATAAGCACGGGACATACATGATATGCCCCGTTAAATCTACTAGGAGCAATAACTAGGACAACACACCCGAAATAGACTCGTAAATGCCATCACCAAAGCCAAGAAATGCGTCAACCCGAGTGAGTTCTATTCAAACACAACCTAATTTAAATTAGCTAGAAAGCATGATAAAAACGCGATAAATCTACACTAGAAATCAATTAAAATACCTCATGTAAACTAATTATGAACGCATATAAATTACACTACAAAATAAGAAATAATGAAATACAACTATATTAAATGGAAATGGAAGATGGTAGCACAAATTACAAGCCCAAATGGGTGTCAATCGAAGAAGAAATGAAGAAATGAGCCCCCAAACCTCCAAAAACCTAACCTATCCTACCTGAAACGAATTATTTATGATATTTACAAAAACTTTTGTATTTATACTAAGTGGAATAAAAATAGAAAAGAAAAGAGAGAACAAAATAAAAGGCAAAATATATCCTAGAAACATGGGATCGATCGATTGACCCAAACGGTTGATTGATAGATGGTGAATAAATCAGCCCACTGTCTTGAAGGTTCGATCGATCGATCCTTTTGATCGATCGATAGATCAAGCAGGTATCAGCAAACTGCATTGCTGTTTTGGCCCGTTTGAATTTTCCGTCCGCTGAAATACCCCATAACTTCTTGGTTCTGAATCAGAATCGCGCATCGTTCGTGGCCACGCAAAGCTTTTCAGGGGGGATAAACCTTTCGTTTAGATGTTCGGGCAGGTGACGAATCTATGAAATGACTTAATTTCCCTTGAACGTGCGATTGCGTACAAAAATTGAGCAAAATGCGTTCGAACTTCACACTTAGCATCGAAATATCTATAAAATCTCAATTATCCCCTACAAGACATGTTAATGTACAAATCCGAGGTTGTCTCGTTAACGATCATAAATATAGGGAATAAGATACCCGAGGGGGCTAAAATGTGTAGGTTCGAGGGATGAAATACGCGATATTTGCGTCGTATCACCCCCCTAACTTACACGTTGCTAGTCCCTAGCAATGAAATAGGATGAAACAAGGACTACAAGCAAACCAAAAGCAGGATAAGTACAAAAGTATGGTATAAATGCAAAAGGTAACTTTCGCGGGCGATTCGATTGCATTTACCGTATGCAATAAGACGTTAAACCCCTAGGTCACCCTAGTGGACGAGTGTCATCTCGTGAAGGTTTTCAGGGATGCCACCCACAAACATCTCATGGTTTCCTCAAAATATGCCGAAACCAACATGCGAGAAGCCCAACAATAGCGAAAAGGATTTCATACGCATTATTAGCAAAGTGAATGAATTCAAACAAAAGTCCGAAATCATTAACATTATAGAATGCACCCATCGAATTGAAACTTAAAATATGGGAGGAGGAGCGAGCACATGCAAAGTGGGATTTGGCAAAAACATATATGAACCGGATACTAAATTAACGCAAGCATATATTCAATCCTCACGAGCATTACACTCACCAAGAAAATTCACTCAAAATAGGGAGGTAACACATGGAACATGCGGTCATAAAGAGTAAATGTAAATGGAAACTATTCCACACACATGTATCACATGAAGAACGTTATATATAAACTGAAAAACTGTAATCTCAATGAAAGATACCGCTCATTAAAGAAGTGAAATTTATTTTAACATATTATCAAAACTATTTAATCCTTTGAATTATATCAACTTAAGATCACATAGGACTTGTATAGGGTTGTAATGTAGTCTAGGCTAGGGTACGGAATAAAGGATGTGTATGTACGGATTCTAAGTGTTCGGAATGAAATTCGGGATAATGGGAAAATGCAGGCAATATCAAAATTGGAAAATAAGTTCCAAAAATTTATTACATTTATCATCGGGGAGAGTAATCAAAGATTATTGAACTATATACACAATATATACAACTTTCTCTTTCTTTTCTTTTCTTTTTTTTCTTTTGTTTACTTTTTCTTTTTGCTTTCTCTTTTTCATCACTTTTTCTTTTCTTTACTTTTCTCACTCTCATATGCCTAAATTTCAACCGCCACATAACAATAACATTCAATCCCAAGTAACATTCCAAACAAAGGTGTGGAAAGTGTATGTGTGGTTTCAAACTCCAAATAGGAGTTGGTATGGGAATTGGGTTATGAAACAAAAGGCTATATTAAGGCTCAAAGGGGTTAACGAGGGTAAACATATAAGGTGAGATCAAGGCGAATATGGGTGATATAACAAAGAGGGCCTATGATCATTTCCAAAAGTTTACGCAACTCTCGAATCAAAACAATATATGAAAATCATGATCAAGTAACACATTTCAGGTATGAACTCAATTAATGAACAATTAAATGAAAGAATAGAGAGATTACCGACGAATTCAACGTTTTCAATGATAAAAGAATAGTGTATACACTCGCAAACGACGAAAGGTACAAATGTTACTCGGTGTAAGTATATGCAATGCAACAAAAGATTACCGTGTTATAAAAATCTTAAACCAAATCAATAAGGCAAGAAAGTGCATGTGCTCATGGAATTAAAGTTTCATTCATGAAGTTATTCACAATATCAATAAATGAGGACTAAAGTCTAATGACTTCTAAAATCGAGAACATGCATCATTGGGTTGTCTATTGGATGGGGAAATTATTAAAATTTATCATCGGAAATAAAGGCAAAATGCCCAAAAAAGGAGAAAAAAGAAAGAAAATATTTTTGAAATTTTGAATTTTCTAAGAAAAGAATTCTAAGTAGGTAACATGTGGGCAAAAACATGGACTAAATAAAGAAATGGAAAGAAAATGCCACACCCCCTAACTTAAAACCTGAAATTGTCCTCAATGTGAATTACGAACCATGTTTAAGAGAGGAAAAGAGTGATATTACCCAAAATTGGAGCGATCCCCGTAAGATCAAGTCCAAAGAATCTACAAAACAAGTTACTACCGAGCATAGTGAAAACAAGAAAAAGGTTACCTAATTACACTGGACTAAAATAAAAAGGAAAGGAAAGATAAAAAGAAAGAATAAAAAGCTAACTATATACAAACTAATATTTAGGCTTCACACTAACTATACAATGAAGTCCAAATAACTGAGGGTCCACCACAAAAATGATTTGACTTTGGAGTATCACCAGTGTACCCTCACACTCAAGCATGCCTTCCAAAAAATATGGATCCCATTTTAACAACGGAAGGCATGTGTAGGGCGTAAGAAATGAACCATTGCCAATTAAAATTTTTGGAGGGACGATGTGGTATTTGGATTGAACGGGTGACAAAAACATGTGGGGATCGAGAAAAACCGAATATCCTCCTAAGGATTTTGAAAATGGAATGGGAGGTGGCGCACATGAAGGCAAAGATGCGATCGTGTAAGGCGACTCGAGCAAGTACTCATCATCGAAGAAAAGGGTTAAAACATTAAAGTTTGAAACCAAATCATCGGGTACTTGTGATGGTGTGACAATAGAGACTGAAAATGGGGAGGAAAGAAATTCAAACTCATGAGATGAATCATCATCGCATGAAGATTGAGTTTCGAAGGAAATAATATCATTTTCAATGAAATCTTCTTCTTTAGGGGCCAAAGAAGAAATCATTTCATTGCAAACAGGTATTATGTCATTTCATTATCACTTTCAATATCTATTATGCAATGGAAAAAGTCTAGAATGGTTTGTTCCAAAGTAGGCAAAAGTACCTCATTTGGTTGAAAACATTCTTCGACAGTCTCGAAAGCAAAATCTTCGTCGAACTCAGATAATAAATCCAATTCATGTTCCCATAAATGATTTTCTTCTCGATAACGATTTACAATTTTCTCAATTCTCATACATACGCAAGCCCTCATCGAGTGTCATAGGTAGAGGTGCGGATCCATGAAAATGGAAACTTTGAAAATTACCATCGAACTTATAGAAAAACTCATTATTATAGGAATTTTGAAAACTATTGCAATTCGTTTCAAAATTGCTATTATAAGGAGGTAAATGACCAAAATCATTATCATCATCATCATCAATATTCCAATAACCCAACTTTTGACTTTCGTTATACCAGTCCAAAGTCATATTTGAAGTTGAAATTCTTTGGGATTCTAAGTATTCACCGAAAGTCATAGAATTACGGGCATTTAGAGAATTATAATAATGCTTATCGAAAGAATTGGAATAAGACATGCTTACCCCAAAAATGGCTCGAAGTGGCGAATTCCACAAAGTAAGTCCACATGGGGAAAATCCAAGCGTTTCTAAGTGCTCAAATGTGGAAGTCCTGCAAAAGGATTAACAAAATAATACAAATAGAAAGAAAATACTATGAAATACTAAATCAAATAAAGTCTAAAACAAACTCGTCCCCGATAACGGCACCATTTTGACTATCGCATGAAATTTGTGCTTGTGTAAGGGCGCAGTCGTTCTTTTCGTTTTACCGCGATAATAAAAACAAACCTAAATTAAAACTACTGTTGCGAGGCAAGCACAGCGGTAAGTCGAGTATCGAAAATCCACAGGGACGAGATGCTAGAATTTATAGGAATTAGTATTCCAAAAATAAAAGTGAAAAAGATGATTTCAAACTAAAAAGGAAAATATGCATAAAAGGAAAATATTAGTCTAGGAGAGTATAAATTAAACAAGATTACCAAAGCGGTAAAACTATAGGTTGCGTCGAATATCCCTCACTCGAGTTAATTTGTATAAAATGGATACATGGGTCGCAGCGTTATTTAGAATGCGCCTCATTTCTACAGTTAATTGAATCAAGGGTTATCAAGCCCCTAAATTCGCATAAAAGCCTAATAAGATTTTGGCGTCAACAAATATCCCAAAAATTACGCATGAAAGGTCATAAGCACGGGACATACATGATATGCCCCGTTAAATCTACTAGGAGCAATAACTAGGACAACGCACCCGAAATAGACTCGTAAATGCCATCACCAAAGCCAAGAAATGCGTCAACCCGAGTGAGTTCTATTCAAACACAACCTAATTTAAATTAGCTAGAAAGCATGATAAAAACGCGATAAATCTACACTAGAAATCAATTAAAATACCTCATGTAAACTAATTATGAAAGCATATAAATTACACTACAAAACAAGAAATAATGAAATACAACTATATTAAATGGAAATGGAATATGGTAGCACAAATTACAAGCCCAAATGGGTGTCAATCGAAGAAGAAATGAAGAAATGACCCCCAAACCTCCAAAAACCTAACCTATCCTACCTGAAACGAATTCTTTATGATATTTACAAAAACTTTTGTATTTATACTAAGTGGAATAAAAATAGAAAAGAAAAGAGAGAACAAAATAAAAGGCTAAATATATCCTAGAAACAGGTGATCGATCGATTGACCCAAACGGTCGATCGATAGATGGTGAATAAATCAGCCCACTGTCTTGAAGGATCGATCGATCGATCCTTTTGATCGATCGATAGATCAAGCAGGTATCAGCAAATTGCATTGCTATTTTGGCCCGTTTGAATTTTTCGTCCGCTGAAATACCCCATAACTTCTTGGTTCTGAATCAGAATCGCGCATCGTTCGTGGCCACGCAAAGCTTTTCAGGGGGGCTAGACGAATCTATGAAATGACTTAATTTCCCTTGAACGTGCGATTGCGTACAAAAATCGAGCGAAATGCGTTCGAACTTCACACTTAGCATCGAAATACCTATAAAACCTCAATTATCCCCTACAAGACATGTTAATGTAAAAATCCGAGGTTGTCTCATTAACGATCATAAATATAGGGAATAAGATACCCGAGGGGGCTAAAATGTGTAGGTTCGAGGGATGAAATACGCGATATTTGGATCGTATCACCCCCCTAACTTACACGTTGCTAGTCCCTAGCAATGAAATAGGATGAAACAAGGACTACAAGCAAACCAAAAGCAGGATAAGTACAAAAGTATGGTATAAAAGCAAAAGGTAACTTTCATCGGCGATTCGATTGCATTTAGTGTACGCAATAAGACGTTAAACCCCTAGGTCACCATAGTGGACGAGTGTCATCTCGTGAAGGTTTTCAGGGACGCCACCCAAAAACATATCATGGTTTCCTCAAAATGTGCCGAAACCGACATGCGAGAAGCCCAACAATAGCGAAAAGGATTTCATACGCATTATTAGCAAAGTGAATGAATTCAAACAAAAGTCCGAAATCATTAACATTATAGAATGCACCCATCGAATTGAAACTTAAAATATGGGAGGAGGAGAGAGCACATGCAAAGTGGGATTTGGCAAAAACATATATGAACCGGATACTAAATTAACGCAAGCATATATTCAATCCTCACGAGCATTACACTCACCAAGAAAATTCACTCAAAATAGGGAGGTAACACATGGAACATGCGGGCATAAAGAGTAAATGGAAATGGAAATGGAAACTATTCTGCACACATGTATCACATGAAGAACGTTATATATAAACTGAAAAACTGTAATCTCAATGAAAGATACCGCTCATTAAAGAAGTGAAATTTATTTTAACATATTATCAAAACTATTTAATCCTTTGAATTACATCAACTTAAGATCACATAGGACTTGTATAGGGTTGTAATGTAGTCTAGGCTAGGGTACGGAATAAAGGATGTGTATGTACGGATTCTAAGTGTTCGGAATGAAATTCGGGATAATGGGAAAATGCAGGCAATATCAAAATTGGAAAATAAGTTCCAAAAATTTATTACATTTATCATCGGGGAGAGTAATCAAAGATTATTGAACTATATACACAATATATACAACTTTCTCTTTCTTTTCTTTTCTTTTTTTTCTTTTGTTTACTTTTTCTTTTTTCTTTCTCTTTTTCATCACTTTTTCTTTTCTTTACTTTTCTCACTCTTATATGCCTAAATTTCAACCGCCACATAACAATAACATTCAATACCAAGTAACATTCCAAACAAAGGTGTGGAAAGTGTATGTATGATTTCAAACTCCAATTCGGAGTTGGTATGGGAATTGGGTTATGAAACGAAAGGCTATATTAAGGCTCAAATGGGTTAACGAAGGTAAACATATAAGGTGAGATCAAGGCGAATATGGGTGATATAACAAAGAGGGCCTATGATCATTTCCAAAAGTTTACGCAATTCTCGAATCGAAACAATATATGAAAATCATGATCAAGTAACACATTTCAGGTATGAACTCAATTAATGAACAATTAAATGAAAGAATAGAGAGATTACCGACGAATTCAACGTTTTCAATGATAAAAGAATAGTGTATACACTCGCAAACGACGAAAGGTACAAAGGTTACTCGGTGTAAGTATATACAATGCAACAAAAGATTACCGTGTTATAAAAATCTTAAACCAAATCAATAAGGCAAGAAAGTGCATGTGCTCATGGAATTAAAGTTTCATTCATGAAGTTATTCAC
Organism: Sambucus nigra; assembly: GCA_949130495.1. NCBI lineage: Eukaryota > Viridiplantae > Streptophyta > Magnoliopsida > Dipsacales > Adoxaceae > Sambucus > Sambucus nigra. The sequence goes on from OX422213.1 coordinate 57,743,179, forward strand.
AATATCAATAAATGAGGACTAAAGTCTAATAACTTCTAAAATCGAGAACATGCATCATTGGGTTGTCTATTGGATGGGGAAATTATTAAAATTTATCATCGGAAATAAAGGCAAAATGCCCAAAAAAGGAGAAAAAAGAAAGAAAATATTTTTGAAATTTTGAATTTTCTAAGAAAAGAATTCTAAGTAGGTAACATGTGAGCAAAAACATGGACTAAATAAAGAAATGGAAAGAATATGCCACACCCCCTAACTTAAAACCTGAAATTGTCCTCAATGTGAATTACGAACCATGTTTAAGAGAGGAAAAGAGTGATATTACCCAAAATTGGAGTGATCCTCGTAAGAACAAGTCCAAAGAATCTACAAAATAAGTTACTACCGAGCATAGTGAAAACAAGAAAAAGGTTACCTAATTACACTGGACTAAAATAAAAAGGAAAGGAAAGATAAAAAGAAAGAATAAAAAGCTAACTATATACAAACTACTATTTAGGCTTCACACTAACTATACACTAGAAGTCCAAATAACTGAGGGTCCACCACAAAAATGGTTTGACTTTGGAGTATCACCGGTGTACCCTCACACTCAAGCATGCCTTCCAAAAAATATGGATCCCGTTTTAACAACGGAAGGCATGTGTAGGGTGTAAGAAATGAACCATTGCCAATTAAAATTTTTGGAGGGACGATGTGGTATTTGGATTGAACGGGTGACAAAAACATGTGGGGATCGAGAAAAACAGAATATCCTCCCAAGGATTTTGAAAATGGAATGGGAGGTGGCGCACATGAAGGCAAAGATGCGATCGTGTAAGGCGACTCGAGCAAGTACTCATCATCGAAGAAAAGGGTTAAAACATTAAAGTTTGAAACCAAATCATCGGGTACTTGTGATGGTGTGACAATAGAGACTGAAAATGGGGAGGAAAGAAATTCAAACTCATGAGATGAATCATCATCGCATGAAGATTGAGTTTCGAAGGAAATAATATCATTTTCAATGAAATCTTCTTCTTTGGGGGCCAAAGAAGAAATCATTTCATTGCAAATAGATATTACGTCATTTTCATTCTCACTTTCAATATCTATTATGCAATGGGAAAAGTCTAGAATTGTTTGTTCCAAAGTAGGCAAAAGTACCTCATTTGGTTCAAATCATTCTTCTACTTCAAATGTCTCGGAAGAAAAATCATCGTCGAACTCAAATAATAAATCCAATTCATGTTCCCACAAAACGATTTTCTTGACGATAATGATTTTTAATTTTCTCATTCTCATACATATGCAAGCCATCACCTAATGTCATAGGTCGAGGTGCAGATCCATGAAAATTGGAACTTTGAAAATTACCATCGAACTTAAACGAAAACTCATTATTATAGTAATTTTGAAAACAATTGCAATTCGTTTCAAAATTCCTATTATGAGGAGTTAAAGGCCCAAAACCATTATCATCATCATCATCAAAATTCCAATAACTCAAGTTTTGACTTTCGTTATACTCACCCAAAGTCATATTTGAATTTGAAACTCTTTGGGATTCTAAGTATTCACCAAAAGTCATAGAATTATGGGCATTTTGAGAATTATAACAATGATTACCAAAAAAATTGGAATAAGACATGCTTACCCCAAAAATGGCTCGAAGTGGCGAATCCACAAAATAAGTGCGCACGGGAAAAATTCAAGCATTTCTAAGTGCTCAAATGTGTATGTCCTACAAAAAAATTAGAAAATAATACAAATAGAAAAAAAAATACTACGAAATACCAAATCAAATAAAGTCTAAAACAAGCTTGTCACTGGCAATGGCGCCATTTTGGCTACAGCATGAAATGTGTGCTCGTGTAAGGGCACAATCATTGTTTTCGTTTCGTCGCGATAATACAAACAAACCTAAATTACAACTAACTTGCGAGGCAAGCACAACGGTAAGTCGGGTATAAAAAATCCATAGGGTCGAGATGCTAGAATTTATTTAGTGTTCCAAATATGAAAGTGAAAACGGTGATTACACATTAAAAAAGAAAAGATGCATAAAAGGGAAATATTAATGTAGGCGAGTGTAAATTAAAATAGATTAACGAAGAGGTAAAACTATAGGTTCCGTCGAATATCCCTCACTTGAGTTAATTTGTATAAAATTGATAAATGGGTTGACGAGTTATTTAGAATGCGTCTCGTTTCCACAGTTAATTGAATCAAGGGTGGTCACGCCTTTAAATTCGCATAAAAGACTAATAAGATTTTGGCGTCAACAAATATTCCGAAAATTGTGCATGAAAGGTCGTAAGCACGGGACATACATGATATTATCCGTTAAATCTCCTAGGCGCAATAACTAGGACAACGCACCCGAAATAGACTCACAAATGCCATCACCAAAGCCAAGCAATGCATCAACCCGAGTGAGTTCCATTCTAACACAACCTAATTTAAATTAACTAGAAAGCATGAAAAAAATGCGATAAATAAAGCGGTAAACAAACGCGATAAATCTACACTAGAAAGAAATTAAATCAAAGCATGTAAACTAATTATGAAAGAAAGTAAATTACACTACAAAGCAAGAAATAATGAAATACAACTATATTAAATGGAGATGGAAGATGGTAGAACAAATTACAAGCCCAAATGGGTGTCAATCCATGAAGAAATGAAGAAATGAGCCCCCAAACCTCCAAAACCCTAAGCTATCCTACCTAAAACGAATTCTTCCGGATATTTACACAAAATTTGGTATTTAGACTAAGTGGAATAAAAATAGAAAAGAAAAGATAAAAGAAAATAAAAGGCAAAATATCTCCTAGAAATAGGGCATCGATCGATCGACCCAAACCGTCGATCGATAGATGGTGAATAAATCAGCCCGCGGCCTCGAAGGATCGATCGATCAGGCAAATATCATCACACTCCATTGCTATTTTGGCCCGTTTGCATTTCTCGTCCATTGAAACTTCCGTAACTTCTTCATTCTGAATGGGAATCGCGAACTGTTTGTGGCCCCGTGAAGCTTTCAAGGAGGGCTAAAACTTCCATGGAGATGTTAGGACAAGTTCCCAAGCTATAAAATTACTAAATTACCCTTGAACGTGCAATCGCGTACGAAAATCGAGCGGAATACGTCCGAAATTCACCCTAAGTATCCAAATACCTATAAAAGATCAATTAATCCCTGCAAAACATGTTAATGAAGAAATCCGAGGTTGTCTCATTAACGAGCATAAATATAGGGAATAAGATACCCGAGGGGGCTAAAATGCATAGGTTCGTGGGATGAAATACGTAATATTTACATCGTATCACACCCCCTAACTTACACATTGCTAGTCCCTATCAATGAAATAGGATGCAACAAGAACTAAAAGCAAACCAAAATCAAGATAAGTACAAAAGTATGGTATAAAAGCAAAAGGCCACTTTCGCAGGCGATTTGATTGCATTTAGCATATGCACTAAGACGTTAAGCCCCTAGGTCACCCTAGTGGACGAGTGTCGTCTGGTGAGGGTTTTTAGGGATAACACCCACAAACATCACATGGTTTCCTCAAAATATGCCCAAACCAACATGCGAAAAGCCCAACAATAGGGAAAAGGATTTCATACGCTTTATTAGCAAAGTGAATGAATTCAAACAAAAGTCCAAAATCATTAACACTATAGAATGCACCTCATCGAATTCAAACCTTAAAATGTGGGAGGAGGAGCGAGCACATGCAAAGTGTGATTTGGCAAAAACTTATATAAACCGGATACTAAATTAACAAAAGAATATATTCAATCCTCACGGGAATTACACTCATCAAGAAAATTCACTCGAAATAGGGAGGTAACACACGGAACATGCGGGCATATAGAGTAAATATAAATGGAGACTAGGCCGCGCACATGTCTCAAATGAAGAACGCTATATATAAACCAAAAAACTGTAATATCAATGAAAGATACCACTCATTAAAGAGGCGAAATGTATTTTCATAGATTATTAAAACAATTTAAACCTTTGAATTACATCAATTTAAGATCAAATAGGACTTGTATAGGGTTGTAATGTAGGCTAGGATAGGGTGCGAAATGAAGGATATGTATATACGGATTCAAACTGTTCGCAATGAAACTCGAAATAATGGGAAAATGTTGGCAATATCAAAATTGGAAAATAAGTTCCAAAAAGGCATTACATATATCATCGGTGAGAGTAATCAAAGCTTATTGAACTATATACACAACATATACAACTTTTTCTTTCTTTTCTTTTCTACTTTTTCTTTTTTTTTTTTCTTTTTTTTTCTTTTTTTTTTCTTTCTCTTTTTCATTTTTTCTTTTCTTTACTTTTCTCACTCTCATTTGTCTAAATTGCAACCGCAACATAACAACAACACTCAATCCCAAGTAACATTCCAAACAATGGTGTGGAAAGTGTATGTATGGTTTAAAACTCCAATTTGGAGTTGGTATGGGAATTGGGTTATGAAACGAAAGGCTATATCAAGGCTCAAAGGGGTTAACGAGGGTAAACATATAAGGTGAGGTCAAGGCCAATATGGGTGATATAACAAAGAGGGACTATGATCATTTCCACAAGTTTTCGCAATTCTTGATTCAAAACAATATATGAAAATCATGATAAAGTAATACATTTCAAGTATGAACTCAATTAATGAACAATCAAATGAAAGAATAGAGAGATACCGACGAATTCAATGTTTTCAATGATAAAAGAATAGTGTATACACTCACAAATGACGAAAGGTACAAAAGTTACTAGGTTTAACTATATACAATGCAACAAAAGATTACCGAGTTATAAAAATCTTAAACCAAATCAATAAGGCAAGAAAGTGCATGTGCTCATGGGATTAAAGTTTAATTCATGAAGTTATTCACAATATCAATAAATGAGGACTAAAGTCTAATAACTTCTAAAATCGAGAACATGCATCATTGGGTTGTCTATTGGATCGGATAATTATTCAAATTTATCATCGAAAACAAAGGAAAAGTGGCCAAAATAGGAGAAAAAAGAAAGAAAATATTTTTGAAATTTTTTGAATTTTCTAAGAAAAGCATACAAAGTAACTAACATGTGAGCAAAAACGTGGACTAAATAAAGAAATGGATAGAATATCCCAGACCCCCTAACTTAAAACTTGGCATTGTCCTCAGTGTGAATTAAGAACCAAGTTTAAGAGAGGAAAGGAGCGATATTACCCAAAATTGGAGAGATCCATGTAAGAACAAGTCCAAAGAATCTACAAATCAATTTAGTACCGAGCAGAGCAAAAACAAAAAAAAAGGTTAACTAATTACACTAGACTAAAATAAAAAGGAAAGGAAAGATAAAAAGAAAGAATAAAAAACTAACTAAATACAACATACTATTTAGGCTTCACACTAACCATACACTAGAAGTCCAAATAACTGAGGGCCCACCGTAAAAATGATTTGACTTTGGAGGAGAACCAGTGTACCTTCACACTCAAGCATGCCATCTGAAAAATATGGATTCTGTTTTAAGAACGGAAGGCATGTGTAAGGCGTAAGAAATGAACCATCGCCAATTAAAAATTTTGGAGGGACGATGGGGGATTTGGATTGAACGGGTGAGAAAAACATATGGGGACTGAGAAAAGTCGAATATCCTCCCATGGATTTTGAAATTGGAATGGGAGATGGAGCAAACGAAGGCAAAGATGCGATCATGGAAGGCGACTCGAGCAAGTACTCATCATCATCGAAAAGGTTTAAAACATTAAAGTTTGAAACTGGATCACCGGTAACTTGTGACAGTGTGATAATAGAGAACGAAAATGGGGATGAAAGAAATTCAAACTCATGAGATGAATCATCATGACATGAAGATTGAGTTTCGAAGGAAATAATTTTATTTTCGATGGAATGTTCTTCTTTGGTGGCTAAAGAAGAAATCATTTCATTTTAAATAGATATTACATCATTTTCCTCCTCACGTTCAATATCTGTTATGAAATGGGAAAAGTCTAGAATGGTTTGTTCCAAAGTAGGCAAAAGTACCTCGTTTGGTTCAAAACATTCTTCGACTTCAAAAGTCTCGGAAGCAAAATCATCGTTGCACTCAAATTATAAATCCAATTCATTTTCCTACAAATGATTTTCTTCCCGATAACAATTTTCTATTTTCTCATTCTCATATATACACAAGCCCTCACCGAATGTCATAGGCCGAGATACGAATCCATGAAAATGGGAACTTTGAAAATTATCTTCGGACTTAAACGAAAACTCATTATTATAGGAATTTTGAAAACTATTGGAATTCGTTTAAAAATTATAATTATAAGGAGGTGAAGGCCCAAAATCATTATCATCATCATCAAAATTCCAATAACCCAGGTTTTAACTTTCGTTATACGCGCCCAAAGTCATATTTGAATTTGAAATTCTTTAGGATTCTAAGTATTCACCGAAAGTCGTAGAATTACGGGCATTTTGAGAATTATAACAACGATTACCGAAAGAATTGGAATAAGACATGCTTACCCCTAAAAATTGCTCAAAGTGTCGAATTCCATAAAGTAAGTGTGCGCAGGAAAAATTCAAGCGTTTTTAAGTGCTCAAATGTGGAAATCCTGCAAAAAGATTAGCAAATAATACAAATAGAAAGAAAATACTACAAAATACTAAATCAAATAAAGTCTAAAATAAACTCGTCCCTGGCAACGGCGCTATTTTGACTACCGCGTGAAATGTGTGCTCGTGTAAGGTCACAGTCGTTGTTTTCGTTTCACCCCCATAATACAAACAAACCGAAATTACAACTACACTTGCAAGGTAAGCACAACGGTAAGTCGGGTATCAAAAATCCATAGGGAGGAGATTCTAGAATTTATAAGATTTAGTATTCCAGAAATAAAAGGAAAAACGTGATTACAAACTGAAAAGGAAAAGATACATAAAAGAGAAATATTAATCTCGGTGAGTGTAAATGAAACCAGATTAATAAAGCGGTAAAACTATAGGTTGCGTCGAATATCCCTCACCTGAGTTAATTTTTGTAAAATGAATACATGGGTCGATGAGTTATTTTGAATGCGTCTCATTTCGATAGTTAATTGAATCAAGGGTTGTCACGGACCTAAATTTGCAAAAAAGCCTAATATGATTTTGGCGTCAACAAATATCCCAGAAATTGCGCACGAAAGGTCGTAAACACGGGACATACATGATATGCCCCGTCAAATCTCCTAGGCCCAATAACTAGGACAATGCACCCGAAATAGACTCATAAACGCCATCACCAAAGCCAAGCAACACGTCAACCCGAGTGAGTTCCATTCAAACACAGCCTAATTTAAATTGGCTAGAAAGCATGATAAAAACGTGATAAATAAGCGATAAACAAATGCGATAAATCTACACTAAAAAGAAATTAAATCAAAGCATGTAAACTAATTATGAAAGCATGAAAATTACACTACAAAGCAAGAAATAATCAAATACAACTATATTAAATGGATATGGAAGATGGCAGCACAAATTACAAGCCCAAATGGGTGTCAATCCAAGAAGAAATGAAAAAATGAGCTCCTAACCTATCCTACCTAAAATGAATTCTTTATGATATTTACACAAAATTTTGTATTTATACTAAGTGGAATAAAAATAGAAAAGAAAAGAGAAAAGAAAATAAAAGGTGAAATATCTCCTAGAAATAGGGGATCGATCGATCGACGGTGAATAACTCAGCCCACTGTCTCGAAGGATCGATCGATTGATACTTTTGATCGATCGATTGATCAAGAAAGTACCAACACACTACATTGCTGTTTTAGCCTGTTTGCATTTCCCATCCGTTGAAACTCCCATAACTTCTTCGTTCTGAATCAGAATCGCGCACCGTTTATGGCCACGTGAAGCTTGCGAGGAGGGATACAACTTCTGTGTAGATGTAGGGCGAGGTTCCCAATCTGTGAAATGACTAAATTGCCCTTGAACGTGCAATCACATACGAAAATCGAGCGAAATGCATCCGAACTTCACACTTAGCATCCAAATACCTATAAAAGCTTAATTAACCCCTACAAAACATGTTAATGTTGAAATCCGAGGTTGTATGGTTAACGCGCATAAATATAGGGAATAAGATACCCGAGGGGGCTAAAATGCGTAGGTTCGAGGAATGAAATACATAATATTTGCATCGTATCACATCCCTCCTAGAGTTTGTTGATAAGAAGATGGAGGACCCAAAATAAACTATTCATGTGAAAAAGATAGAATGGGAGGAGCTCCTTATCGAGCAGGAACAAGTTTGAGCTAGGCTAGATCTTTCTATTAATGCTAAACGGTCACGCATGACAGCTTGTTCGAGATTGCATGAAGACCTTTTTGCTGATCCTGACCTGTGGTTCCACTTGGGCCAGTGAAAATAATTTTTCCATCTGCGTACATTTTTTCATATGTAATTCTTGGGAAATAGGTCCCAATTTTGTAATTTCCCAATGTTTATGAATGAAAAGAAAAAGTGTTGTATATTTTTTCTATGCCCTTTCGTTGTGCTGCGACTGCTTTGCATAATTTACAAAACTCTACCATTTTTTCATCTTCATTCAGATTGCAATAAAAGACATCTTTTTTTTGGAACAACGGCTTGTGTATTCATAACAAAACCATTAGATACAACGTTGATCGCAAGTTAATTACTCGTACATGATAGGCCTTCAACCATTTATTATTAATTTTAAACGGTTTATCTTCTTTTATCTTAGAAATTAAGCAATAACCTAAATAATGAGCCTCATTTACAATGAAAGGTCCCTCCCAATTTGCTGCAAACTTACGATGAGGAAGCCCCCTGATGTGCTTTACTACTGCCTTTAAAACAAGGTCTCCCTCCATGAACTTTCTTTGTCTTACCAAGTTGTCATACGCTCTTGAAAGTTGCTTCGTGTACATTTGGAAGTGTTGCATCGCATTGTCTCTGTACTCGTTCAATGCTTCCAATTACACATGTCTGTTCTGAGGGAGCATACTACTTCGCAAGGAATATTGGGTTGAGGGAACTTATAACTCCACTGGAAGGATTGCTTCAGCCCCATAAATGAGGGAGAACGGGGTGTACCCCGTAGGCTTTCTCTTTATTGTGTGATAGGCCCATAACATTGTTGGGATATTTTCATCCCATGATCCAGGAAAATCCTCCATCATTTTTGCCAGAATGTTCACCAACTACTTGTTGGTTGCCTCAGTTTGTCCATTCCCCTCCGGGTATGCCACCGTTGAGGTATGATGAATGATATAGTATTTGTCCATCATCATTGTTACTTATGAGTTAACGAATGGAGTTCCGTTATCAGAGAGAATAACTTTTGGAATCTCAAAATGACAAATGATATACTCCCTGATAAAGTTGGCTATTACTCCCGCATTTGGTCTTCTCAGTGGTATTACTTTAGCCCACTTTCTAAAGCACTACGTTTCCACTGGTATCCAAATCTTCCCTCTTGAAGAAGGGTGTATTGACCCTACTAGGTAAAATGCCCAAGTGTGAAAAGGATACGAAGTTGCTGGGGAATGTAGATCCACCGATGGGGCATGGATTATATTTCCATGTAGTTGGAAAGCCTTATATTTTTTAACAAACTAAGCGGAGTCCTTCTACATCGTTGGTCAATAATACCCCAACATCATCAACTGATCATACAACTTTGTCCCTCCTACGTGAGCTGGGTCATGAACTTATTTTAGGATTTCAGCTGCCTCTTGCTTTGTGATGCAATGCATTGGCATATTAAATTACCCTCCTCGATACAGATGTCCACCTTGAACATAGAACCTTAGGGACCTTCTTTTGAGTCCTATCGTATCAATCTTTTCTGTTGGGACAACTCCATCTTTTATGAAATCAATATAGGGTTGCTTCCAATTTGGTTAAGCTTTAATAAAACGGCACTCAGTTGCCCCAAAGAAAAGTTGGCACTTATCACATTTTCATTGTAGCTCTGCTACATCTTTCTTCATCTTGGTCTAGAAGTATCCCTCTCTTTGAATTCTTCTATAAAGAGGGATTTTGGTTATTTTGCAGTGCTCTTCGTGTGTCTTCTTTAACCTTTATTCTACTTCTTCTAGACTGATGCATCTTGACAACCATCCTCATGCATTTTTATAGTAAAGGTTTCCCTGATTTGTAAAATATTGGGCCACCTCCCTTATCTCCATCTTTCCTTCTTTAGACTCAAGTTGCTTCTTAATCACTCCCCTCCAGTCAGAATCATCTTCCATCGGCAGGACTAACTGTACCATAGAGGGATTTGTTCTCCATTGGATCGCCACTGTAGTTGAATCTTCCTTCATAATCATCTTCTAGGAAATAGTGGCATAGACATCTGGATGGCGATTCATCATTCTGGGATACCTCCTGATCTTTGTCTGGTGGAACTAGTTGAGAAGCCTTTGAATGATTATTCTATATGGGGCCAAACCGGGGTGCTTCAGCATATATTTCCCATTCACTTGTTGGATCACCAAGTTCGAATCACCCTTGATGCAGAGTGAACGAATTCCCCTTTGAAGGGACTCCAGCAACCCTAGTACCAACGCTTCATACTCTGCTTCATTATTGAAGCAAGGGAAATCTAGCTTGTAGGAGAGACAAATTTCTTCAACTCTTTTCGAAAGAATAACCCCTGTTCCTCCTTTATTTTCTGCCAAAGATCCATCAAACTGCATCATCCATTCTTCCTCGCTCGCATCTAAGTGGTTGGCCTATTTATCATCCCCTGGAATTCTTTCTCTAGGTGGCTGAAATGTCCCAGAGGGGATGATTGCCAAGAAGTCTGTATATTCTTGGCTCTTTATTGCGTGAGGGACCACTCACTTCAAATCATACTCTAAGGGGATGAGGAACCACCTAGAAGTCCTACCAATCAATATAGTTCTTGCCAATAAAAACTTAATGGGATCACATCTTGTTACAATATGAATTGTAAAAGACAACATATAATGTCTAAGTTTTTGTGTTACAAAGCCTAAGGCTAAACAACATCTTTCCAAGATACTATACCTGACCTCTGGCACATGTATGATTCTACTCAAATAGTAGACTGGTCATTCTTTCCCATCCACTTATTGAGCCAGAAGAGCTCTAACAGACCTCGTGGTGGATGAGAGGTATAACTGCAACGGTATTCCTACTTTTGGTGGAATCATGGTTTGTGATGAAACGAGCAACTTCTTCAGCCTGGTAAGAGACTCCTGGTGAGCTACCTCCCATTTTAACTTCGTGTTCTTTCACAGTAGTTGCATCAATGGGTGTGTTATCTCAGCTAACCTCGGGACAAATCTCCTAAGGTATGAAACCTTACTGAGGAAACTCTTCAGTTCCTTCATCGTTCTTGGACTTGGCATTTCTAAGATGGCTTATTGCTTATCCTAATCCATCTGCACCCCTTACCGATCCACCACAAAACCCAATAATTTCCCATTAGTGACCTCGAAAATTCATTTCAGCAGATTCATCTTCAACTTATACTTCCTGTACCTGACTAATACCATTTTTAGATCATCTAGATGGGACTCCTCCTTCTTTAACTTGATGACCAAATAACCCACATAAAACTCCACAAACACGTGGAAGAAATCATGGAAAATGGCCATCATCATTCTTTGGTATGTTGCCCCTGCATTCTTTAATCCAAACGGCATTACTTTATATATGAAGTTGCCCAACGGAGTTCTGAATGATGTCTTCTCAGCATGTGTGGGATCCATTTTGATTTGGTTGTACCCTACATACCGATCCATGTAGCTATACATCTCACGACCAACCGTTGCATCTATCAAGCTATAAATGGAAGGTTGAGGGAACTCATCTTTGGGGAAAGCCCTATTTAAATCTCTGAAGTCCACATAGATTTGAATTTGATTCTTGTCTTTCTATCCTACTATAATGATTCTAGATAGACAAAGAGCGTGTTCTATTGGTTTGATGAACCCTATCGTCAACAGACATTGGACCTCCTCCTTAATTTTCAAGTTCAACTCAGGTTTGTATGTTCTCGTTACTTATTTGATTAGAATAGATGAAGGCATCACATTCAACTTGTGATAGCTTACTTCTTCATCCAGCCCTTCCATTTTTGAGTACTTCCACATAAAGACGTCCACAAATTCCCGAATCAACTCAACCACCTCGTTTCTCTCCACTAAGATCCTTTGAGATAAAAATGGGCATTGGGTCCTCTGTTTCCTTCACCAGGTTCAGCTTCATCAATTCCTATACATGTGGCTTCGGTTGATCAGCCATGTAATCTATTTCTTCACTCACATCTTCCATGAACTCCTGTATATTAGAGTTATCTATCACCATGCATTGCCCTTATTGATCCACTAAAAAACATTCATATATTTGTCCAGCCTCATCATCCATCTCTGCCATAGCTTTTTCGATTGACCGTTCATACCGCTATAACCGATATACCACCTTTCCTTCTTCAGTAACCATCTTCTTGCACTGTCTGCTAGCAGTTGCCACTGCCTTCCTCTTCTTCTCCCTAGAAGCCTCGATAACTCTTTCCCTTAAAAAATGACTCGACACACTTTATCGTTGGACCTCACTCTCCATTGGATCCATTCTGGGCCTCACCTTATCTTTTTGTTACTTCAATACCTTCTGGGGTTGAGGAACCATGTAATAGGCCTCTCCCGTTGCTCCTTTATTGCCCATCATCTCTCCCTCTTAATAATTCACAGGTCCCATTCGTTACCTGATTGAGGGAACCCATGCTCCCTACATTCCCCTAGTTAGGACTCTTATGTCCTCCTCCAACTCTATGTAGAATGATGTTTCCACTAGGTGGGCCTCTTCTTCGCCCTAATAGTGATCTCTATTCCCTTGATATTGGCCTTGGCACATTGATGATACCTCGAAGAAACTAGACCCTGGTTATGCACCCACACTCTTCCTATTAACAAGTGGTATGAAGTTTCACTTTCTATTACATGGAATTTAATATGAGAAATCAAATTTCCCATTACAATCCTCACGTTCACATATCCGATGGATTTGGAAGACTGGTTATCATAACCCGAGATCACTAATGGCATTGTCACCAACCTCTCTTCGGGAATATTGGTTACGTGGAAGGAGCTTATTCGCATCATGTTTATTGAGGCACCCCCATCCATGAGCGCCCTTGCAAAGTTGGTGATGTTAATATTGGTTGTTATATATAACGGTCTATTGTGAGGAAACCTCACAACCATGTCTATATCACTAAATGTGATTTCGGACCATTGGTCCCCTCCATTTCAGCAAGGAGACTGCATTCTTCCTCGCGATATCTAGAATCTCCTGAGTTATTTCGAATATGCTTTCTTTGGGCATCCCAACCCAGTCAAAGAACCAAGCAAACTTCGGGTTTCTTAAATAGTATAATACTCCAAAGCTGGACTAACCCCTTCACCTTCAACATTGTATGCCTCCTCGACATCCCTAGCACTTGCCTCATCATAGGCTAATACCACATTTGTCACCCCTGTTGTACAACCTTCTAATGCTTTCTCAAAACCTTTCTACTCCCTCGGCCATCTTCTTGCTCCTTCCTTTGCTTCCTCATTATAAGCCACCACCATATTGGCCCCGTGTGTTATAAGTGGGTTGTTGTTAACATTTTGTGGTGGGATTTGCAAAGTCCCAGCTTTCACATACGTGTCAATAATCTTTCTCAGCATGAAGCAACTTCCAGTTGGAAGTTGAATCTTCCGATAGATCTGGCAATACTTGGGATCTGCCCTTATTACCACATATGGTTCCTCGGTGGGCACGCCTTTAGCATACAATGTTCACCCTAACAATATTTCTTTATAGTAACTCACAGCTTCTTCGACCGTGCAAGGCAGTGGCGGTGGGTCTTCTTGGTCTCGTCCGAACTTCCTCTTGTTGTCCGTCTTCGCTTATTTTCCCTCGCTTTCTCTTTTAGCATATCCCACCTATGGGGGTTGGGATCTCCCTCCTAGTAGTTGTATCTATTATCTGAACATCATGCTCGCCACCACAGGGTTCGATCGTACCACCAGCAAGATTTTCCTTGCTTCCTTGAGGAACTCCAGAAAAGTCCCTTCGTGTGTCTCATTGATAAGATGGTAGATGTACTCAGGGAGTAGTCCTTCAACACAAATATGAAACAACTTGGATTCCTTGGATTCTTCCCTCACTTTAAGGGACCTTTCCCTGAAACTTTGAACGTATGCTACCACGTCTTCTCCTAGTTTTTGCTTATCTCTTCCTAGTTAGGTTAGCGTGAACTCATCTTCCACCAGACAGAACTTCTGGACAAATAGCATAGGCATCTCCTCCCATGTGGAGTCACTCTTAGGAGCCAAGTGGGAATACTAGGTGTAGGCTTTATCCGTCAAGGATTTTGAAAACAATATCAATCGAAGCTTTCTCTTATTGCAATGGTCCCCAAGTGTTCAACAAAACACTTGATGTGCTCCTTTGGATTTCCCCCTTTTCCAGTATACTTCTCAAAGATAGGAGGAATATAGTCCTTTGGATAAGGCTCATCGTTATATTCCTGGGGGTATGGAGTCTGAAAGTCATCATAAAGAGAAGCTACCTCACCGGCAGATTGTGAAAAAGCTTGAATGAATTTCAACATCTCTTTTTGCATATCCTTCCTAATCTCTTCCATAATGGACACCGTTGAGGGAACGGTTGGAGGAACCACGGGTGGAACGATTGTTGTTTTTGGAGTTACCATCGTTGGGATAGAAACGGGTGCCATGACTAATGTCCCCATCATTTGGATGGAAATGGGTGTTGTGATGGCTATCATAGTGCCCTGTGCTTGGTAGGACCATTTGGACTACCACTGGTGTTGCGAAAGAGATGGCATTGAACCCTCCCAATACTGTTGAGGCAACGGGATTCTGCAGGAACTCATAGAACATGCTCATAAAGAGTGACACTTATGATTGTGCTAATCCTGAACTTGTGGAGGTCTGCGTTATGCCTGGCATGCCCGTTGCCGTTTGGATTGGGGGTATCTCTACTCATAGGGGACCATCCCGAGGGACCCCCTCTCTAGTTTCTTCCAGGTCAATTGCCGCCTGTTAGTCATTCCGTTGAATGTCGTCAAAGTTTAGCCCGCAATTAATGTTTTCTTGTGCCATACTCTTTACCCTAAAGGTATACCTCGCCAATAGAGTCGCCAAATGTAAGAGGGTTGTTTAGATTATATGGGGGCATAACCCCTTTTGAGTACAGCAATCATAAGTTAAGTAGCCACGCTATTGATTAACCATAAGATATGCAAACATGACTTAGCGAAGATAAACTCAATTTGAACTCACAAATCTCTCGTGTATAACTCAAAAGACAATAATGGACTCAGAAGTAACTTATTTAGAGGGAGGGAGAAGTAAGAACCCTAGATACGCCCTGGCAGGCAGCCAAACACTCCAACCACCCTAAAAAACCTCTATCAAGTATTAAAGTTTCGTAATAAATGACAATGTGGGTGAGTAAAATCTCTAGTCTATAATAAAAATCCCTCTCTTGCAATAACTTCTGATCTCTGAAAAGAACCTCTCTTCCTTAAAGGTGATTGGGGCCCTTAAATAGCCCCCACACCACTCCCGAGATGACTCAGTCATTCATAAATCTGGAAGACATCCCACCTACTTTATGTCACAAACATTAAATGCCTGATGTACAAGCTAGTTCCATGTCATAAACATTGAATGCGAAGACATGCCTTTTGCCAAACCACTGTGTGTCAGGGGCTATCGTCACAGAGGTGGTTCACCAACTGTCTGACAGCCCCAAATACCACGGTGGTTTACTCAAGTGAAGACTTGACATTATCTATCTGTCTACTGACCTCACATAAAGTAGATGTAACATTAATTAGAGGTTTATTTGGTTCACAACTCAATGCTCGATGGAACTCAAGGCTTCCCTACCCAAGGTTCCATGGTTAAGGTCCTTTGGTGTTTTATCAGGTGTATCTAGGAGGGTTAGGACAAGCCCCAATAGTGCCTCACTTCTCAATCCTCCTAACCAAGTCCTTCTAAAGTTCCCACGGAGAGGTCGTTTGATAGAGCATGAAAGCTCTCCCTGGCCCTGCCAAGCGTGGTATCTCGCGAGTATCGTTCGACCTCACACTGAATTCCATTATAATTGTTACATCATTCCAGTCATTATATATCATAGCCAATATGAACAAAAGATATAATATGACTAAGTAACACAACAAGCTAAAGTATAAGCTGACATGCTGAGCTACCACACTGAGCAACCTCGTTTGAGCTGCCTTGCTGAGCTGCATCGTTTTGGGATACATCGCTTCCTTATTGAGATGCGTTGATTCCTTGACCCCAAACACTGTTGTTAATGGGGGTATTATCTCTAATATCCAGATTACCTTCAATCCCCCTATATTTTCCCCTTCGTGTAGATATTTGTTGTGGAAATAAGAAATGTCTCCACGAAAACTTCGCGATTTGATTACCCTTCTCTATGTGAATTTTTTTTGGCATCTTTTCCTTCATTATAACCACTGCGGTTAATGATTTAAACGAAAAGTAAAATTCTCCCAGATGTACCTGGGTCGAAGCATTGCGGCTTATTGGCTCTTTGACGAAGGGACATCACAACTTTTCCCTGTTACTGAGCTTTAATTGTTCTAGCTTGACTAATTGAAATTCTCCTGATAGACCTATTGACTTTCCGAAACATTCATTTTAACTGTTACACTTTTTGGATAACTATTTCGAATTTAAAAATTTGTGTTTATTTTATTCTTGTAGCCTATTATCAAGGAGAATCCGTCATTTGGTGGTAACCTGGATGACTTGCTTGTTCAGGATACAAGTACATGGGGTGGACGGACCTTTTTGTCTGTCAACAAATCTTTGAAAAATATGACTAAGGCCTACAAGAGCTAGTCAATCTTGGTGCCCAAGTTAGAGGAAGATCAGAAAGAATTGGGAGATGTGGAAACCATGATGCAAGATGAGATACAAGGTTTGAAGGACTAATTTGCTGAAGAGAATTATGTGGGAGAGCTCGATTCCCTAATCAAGTTTAAGAATGATGAGCTCAAAGATAATATTTTCGATGGCGGGGAAAACAGCCAAAGAGTCCACATCATGGTGATGGTACTCAGCCGAGATGTGAAAAATCTTCACTATTTATTTACGATGGGTCCTTGAGTTTCCTAGTCGGCAGGCTATGATGAGAGTTGGTAAGACTCTCCAATCAGGATGGTGGAGGCCAAAAGTGTGGCCTAAAGGCATTGTTGGGTAAATACCCTAAAGATTGTGAAAGGTCCCCAAGAATCTTAGCTTTGGTACCGGTACCAAGTTAACTCTATGGTATATAAATGCCTTTCTTTTGGTCGCGATGAGAAGTGAGTTCCATTAGATTCCATACCTCTTCATCTTGTTGAGAGTTACTTGAAGGCTCTTGATAGAGATGATGAGTACCAATCATATCCCAATGACAGTTGTAGGAGGCCGATAAAAAAAAATTTAGCTCGCCGACCACAAACAGTTGTAATGATTTTTTAGTATTTGTAATGGTTTTGGTATTTGGGTATTCTTTTTTGTAACTTGTAACTGGACATTATAGTATAGTTAACTTAAAACCAATTTCTTGCATTTTTCCATTCCTTTATGCCAAGCATGTATTATATTTGTCTTATCTTACATTTTAGGTCATGTCATCACACTACCGTAGTCCTAGAATAAACAATGGAAATAATGCAACTTGTGTAAGGGAAATCCACCCATTCAAGATTTTATTTAACCAAGCCAAGCTGGTTTACTACCTAGGGATTCGTTTTTGGATTTTTCTAGCCTAAGCAATTCATAAGGTCATTTGTGTTAATAATGACAAAGACCTGAAGACCTTAAGTTTAATTGTAATAAGCAAGGTTTCCATTGTAATTAAGCTAAAGTCTGATCGACGTTTGAGAGTTAATGTTAATCGTGATCCAGTTACTTTGGAACATTGTAAATCAATTGAATAGCTAATTTATTGAGAAAATAGCGAGGGCCTTTATTAATAACTTAAAAGTGAAGTGCAAGAAACATAAGTTTGGAAATGAAAATTTGCAAAAACTAAATATGCTGGAAGTAAAACTTCTTAAGGTTAGTCGTGCCCCATGGTTGGGGTATCTTCCTGCCCTCCATTGTTTCCATGTGATAAGGCCCCGTGGAAATCATCCCTGATCACTTTGAACAGACCTTCCTAGTTGGGCCCTAACAGGGGTCCGACGACCTTTTAGTGTTGTCGAGGACTTTCTTAAGGGAATAGTTTCTGACCTAAAATTTACTCAAATTTTCCCCTTTATTATATTATTTTCCAATTCTTTCTGGTAAGAAGCCAGGTTGATCATGTCTTGCTCCCTACATTCTTTTATTAGGTCAAATTTAGTGTAAAGGGATTCATTATTCAATCCTTGCTCGATGATGTTTGTCCTCAGGGTCAGCAGGTCATCTTTGAGTGAAATCATGGATTCCATTCTATAGGTAAGGGAAAAGGGTGTTTCCCTGGTAGTTATTATCAATGTGGTTTTATATGTGCCCATAGGACATGAGGGAGATCATCCTCTCAAGAACATAACTAAAGTTGTGGCCTCCGCTTTCTTTCTAGCCTCTTCTTTGAGACACCATTCATAGTCTTATTGGTGGCCTCCGCTTAGCCATTACTTAGGGGTATGCCACATAACTGAAATGGTGCTTGATTCCATGCTTGCCGTAGAAGATTTGGAAATGTAACACACTTAAATTGTGTGCCATTATCATTTATAACTGTCCTGGGTACCACAAAGTGAGTTATAATGTTACTCTATACGAGCGGATCATGTTCGTATCTCTAATGTTCGCCAGTGGTTCTGTGACAACCCGTATATGATTATGATAAATTATATTTAAATCATAATTATCCTATGTGATATGAATAATGTGTTATTAGTATATCTAATGTTAAGTGATTATGGTTAGTATAATTCTACTTTCATAAATCATGAATTGTCGAATTATTTACGAACACAAGATTTGGTTATTTTCGATAGAAATGTTCCTGTTAAGACTAGTTTTGACCCTTGTAAAATTACAATTGACTTGAGGTGAAAACTACATATTTTTAGATATGTGATTTAGGGTTGTAACACAACAAACGGTACATCAAACGGATGTTCGAGTAAGAAGTTAGGTCGAAATTACGAGAAGGGGCGAATCTATCAATTCCCTTAAGTGGTAAGTTGTCTTTTATTTAACCAAATGTTTTAATTTGATTGGATGGATTGGGAGGCAGCCTTGGCCGACTTAAAACTCTCCCTTAACCTTATTTCTTCAGCAAATAAGTCCCTAGGTTCAGTTTGAGGTGATATTAGCTTGAGGAAAGAGAGGTAGAAGTTAAGGAAGAAAAGGTTACAAGGAAAATCAAGGAAAACAATTCCAAGAAAATCCTTAAGGTGTTTCCAAGGTAATATTATGTGTTAATATTTTTTTAATCTTCTATTATACTTATTTGAAAGTATATAAATCGTGAATTATTGATCAAAATTCCATCCTCCCTTGTGATAATATGTATTGGTTCATATGTGAGATAAGTGGTGTTATAGGTCATATTGCTTTGTATTAAAACCCTTGGTATTCAAACTTGCATATCTCTTTGTGTGACTACTGGAATTCAGAAATTCCAATTGGATATGAAAATAGACTCATATATTCATATCATATACGAAAATTAGAATTTAACTCCTTATGGTTAGACCTCAGTGATGGTTTCAAGTTGGTATATAGTTGCTGTTTGTATATTTCATTTCAGTATGCCCTAAAATTGGTCGAGCTTTTGAGATAGCAAATGAAGTCCAAATATTATGAAACTTTAATTATATACTATTAAGTATGTCTACTTAAATTTAATCAAAAATCATGGAAATTTATGCTGTAGAAAAATTATGAAAATTCTTGGAAGTCAAAGGAACAATAGAGGAGTTTGTAGGACAGATTTCTTATATTGTAAAGAAATGGCCATAAGTTGCCCTAGGAAGCTTGAAAAATTACACCGTCACTTGGAACGGAAATTATATTCAGATGTATTTCCATATTTATAAGCTTGAACACCTGTATGTGTACTATTTATGAATATGGGATGGTTAAGTATGGAGGACAATGATATGACGCCATATTGGATACCCCATGAAAGAATGTTTGTATCTACTCCTTCCCAAGGGTATTTGGAGTACATGTTTCACGTGTATATATATTCAGAAGTATACTTTTATGTTTACTTTATTTTAGTTATAAATTCCTTACGAGATGGTTCTAGGGTTGAATGTTCATGACCTTATCAACATATATACCATCGTTTCGTCTTTACATATGTTTCATGGAATATGACTTGAGTAAAATCATATTGTGGTTGTGTACTTATTTAAAGTTACATAATTATATTAAGATAATACTTATGATTGAGTTTCAATACTGATTTAGTTGGATTAACAGGTGTAAGGTCAAATCAACCAAGTTCAGCTCCACCCGAGGGAAACGTGAATACATAGTTGACAACAGAAGGTGAGTGTACTTACTGAGTTGATTTTGGATATGACATATATATAGCATATGTTGAGATGATATGGATTATTTAAAAGTCATGAGATGTTGATATGTTATGGCTTATTTAAAAGCCAAGAGATGTTGAGATGTTTTGGCTTATTTAAAAGCCAAGAGATGTTGAGATGTTATGGCTTTATAAAAGTCAGGATATGTTGAGTTGCTATGCAATTCAGGAGATGTTAGGTTTTTAAAACCTATGGATATGATCATTGCCTATGGGTAGGAGATGTGGGGTTTATTAACTCCGGATATGTATATGGCCTAATTTGGCACAAAGATGTACATATTGTTATGTTGATATGTTAATATAGTACTTTTACTATAGATAGCTGTAGTACATTCACTGAGTTTTTAAACTCATGGTTTTATATGTTTACATATTCAGGTTTCCAGCTGCCACTGCCAGGTCTAGGAGGTTGAGTACATAGAAGTAGGGTTTTGTTAGTTTGTTTTATAAACTGCACTAGTTGTAATTAAGTTAAATGATATGTGAGTTATGTTGAAATTATGTCTCCTTAAAACGATTGGATTTTTTTAATATTCCGCATTTTAACCTTGAAGTCGTTTAAATATGTATTTCCTAAATAATAAATAAATGATAATTGTGGTTTGTAAACTATTTAATTAATTATATCCTAATGGGGTTAGGGTGTGACAACTTGGTATCAGAGCCTTAGGTTTTTATATTTTGGGGTTAGAGAGTCTAGATATGGCAGTGGCAGAAATAGCGTTGTGTGGGTAATTTATATTATTTTTTGAGAAATACTAACCATTATGTTAGAAATAAATGTTGCGTTCTTGTTTCGATAATTGTGGTTTATGACAGATAGTAATCTATGGAAGGAGCAAATGTTCATGAGAGGGTAGATGAGGAGTATTCAAATACAGTAAACCAGCAAAATCCAAATAATGTAGAGGGGGATCGTGAACAACTTACAGATATGCATAAGATGGCTCGTGCCATGACTTTAATGGCAGAACAACAAAACATGTTTATGATGCAAATAGCAGAACAACAAGCCAAGTACTTGGAGGAGTAGACTTTGGCAAGAAGAGAAAGGTAAATACAACGAGAGGAGAAGAATACTCTGTACGAGAAATTTATCAAATTGAACCCTCCAGCATTCTCAGGTTCTGTAGATCCTTTAGAAGTTGAGGCTTGGGTTAGAGACACATAAACTATCTTCGGGGTGATGAATGTACCTGGCGCGCAGAAGGTGATTTGGGCTACTTTCATGTTAAAGGGAGAAGCTAAATATTGGTCGGAGTCTTCCAAACATTTATTGCTTACTCCGGAGGGAGGTGAGGTAATTACTTGGGGTTCCTTTATTAAAGTCTTATATGAAAAGTATTTTCCTCGCATGTATCGAAAGCAAAAGGAGAGAGAATTTTTATCATTGACTCAGGGGAATATGTCGGTCAGGGAGTATGAAAATAAATTCACATATTTGTCTCAATTTTCATTTCATTTCTTACGTGATGAGGAGGATAAATGCACCAGATTTCAGGATGGGTTGAATTTGGTTATCAAGTCTAGACTCACTGCACTTGAGATGGTAGATTATTCTTCCTTACTTAACAAAGCTATGATGGTTGAAGGAGATGTTAACGATGCAATAAAGAATAGGGAACAAAGGGGAAAGAGGAGTAGATTTGATCCATTTCAGCAAAAGGAAGGCAATGTAGAATACTCGAAACAAGGGAGTCAAAGATTTCAGCGCGGTAGAGGGTCTGGAAATTTTGTTCAGAATAGGACACCAAGCAGTTTTAGGGGTGCAAGATCGATGGGCCAACAGAATAGGCAGTAGGAGAATGATAATGGGCAGTATAAGCCTGTTACATGCTATTTTTGCAAAGCTGAGGGCCATATCAGTCCAGATTGTCCAAAGTTAAAGGGGGTAGAGTGTTATCACAGTCATCAAATTGGTCATACCTAGAAGAACTGTCCTTTGCTACTTGGAGGGATTCAATCAGCTACTACTAGTCGAGGCTCATCACCAGGAGGCATAGGGAGAGGAGGAGGTAGAGGACAGGCTAGTGGATCCAGGGCTCCAGGAAGGATATTTGCTATAACTTTACAGGATGCTCAGGCTACTCCAGAGGTGGTGACAGGTACATTTTCTTTCATGAACAGACATGCTTACGTGCTTATTGATCCAGGTTATACTCATTCATTTGTAGCACTGTCATTTACCATGCATTTGGGTAGACCATGTTCTTATCTAGATTGTGGTTTATATATTTCTACACCTATGGGGGATGTGATGTTAGTTGAGCATGTGTATAAAAATTGTGTATTATATATGGGGGACAGGGAGTGGACCATTGATTTAATTCCCCTAGATATTCGAGATTTTGATATTATCTTGGGTATGGACTGGCTATCTTCCTACCATGCATCAGTTGACTGTTTTCGTAAGGAGGTTACATTTAATATGCCAGGGGAGGAAGAATTCAAATTTACTGGGGAAAGAAATGTGGTTCCGAACTGTCTTATTTCAGCCCTTCGGGCGAGGAAATTGTTAAATAAGGGTTGTCAAGGCTTTTTAGCATATATTGTTGATACAAACAGGGAATTGCAAAAATTAGAAGATATCCCAGTCGTCAAGGATTTTGCAGATGTGTTCCCAGATGAATTACCAGGATTGCCACCTAGCAGAGAGGTAGAGTTTGCTATCTATTTAGTGCCTGGTACAGCTCCAGTTTCTATTTCTCCATATAGAATGGCACCTGTGGAACTAAAGGAGTTAAAGGTTCAACTGCAAGATTTGCTAGATAGAGGTTTTATTCGACCCAGTGTATCACCATGGGACGCTCGAGTATTATTTGTGAAGAAGAAAGATGGCACCATGAGACTCTACATTGATTATCGACAGTTGAACAAGGTGAATATTCGAAATAAATATCCATTGCCTCGTATTGATGATTTGTTTGATCAATTACACGGTGCTAAAGTGTTTTCAAAAATTGATTTGAGATCGGGTTATCATCAATTAAGGGTGAGAGGTTGTGACATTTCTAAGACAACTTTTCGTTCTCGCTATGGTCATTATGAATTTTTGGTAA
Source organism: Sambucus nigra (assembly GCA_949130495.1). Taxonomy (NCBI): domain Eukaryota; kingdom Viridiplantae; phylum Streptophyta; class Magnoliopsida; order Dipsacales; family Adoxaceae; genus Sambucus; species Sambucus nigra. Next base: position 57,766,858 of record OX422213.1, read on the forward strand.
TGCCATTTGGGTTAACGAATGCTCCTGCGGTGTTTATCGATTTAATGAATCGAGTATTTCATCCTTTCATAGATTCGTTCGTGATTGTCTTTATCGATGATGTTTTGATATACTCACCTAGCCAAGAGGAACATGAGAAGCATCTAAGAGTTGTATTGCAAGTTTTGCGAGATAATCAATTATTTGCAGAGTTTAGCAAATGTGAGTTTTGGTTAAATCAGGTAGTATTTCTGGGGCATGTTGTTTCGGGAGATGGAATTTATGTTGACCTTAAAAAGGTAGAGGCAATTGTTCAATGGGAAAGACCGAGGAATGTAACAGAGATAAGGAGTTTCCTAGGATTGTCTGGATATTATAGAAGATTCATAAAGGGGTTTTCATCTATAGCCATGTCGTTGACTAAATTGACCCGAAAGGAAGTGAAATTTGTGTGGAGTGATGAATGCCAGCACAGCTTTGTAATGTTAAAAAATAGGCTAGTATCAGCTCTAGTTCTCACTGTTCCATCCAGTGGAGAAGGTTTTGTGATTTATACTGACGCTTCACATCAGGGCCTGGGTTGTGTTTTCATGCAACATGGAAAGGTAATTTCTTATGCATCTAGACAGTTGAAGACACATGAACGTAATTATCCTACACATGATTTAGAACTTGCGGCTATTGTTTTTGCCTTAAAATTATGGAGACATCATTTGTATGGAGAGACGTGTGAAATTTTCACTGACCATCAAAGTTTGAAGTATTTATTTACACAGAGAGACTTGAATTTGAGACAAAGACGTTGGATGGAGTTAATTAAAGATTACGATTGTACCATTCACCATCATCCCGGGAGGGCCAATGTTGTTGCAGATGCTCTGAGTCGAAAGTCATCGGGGAGGTTATCTTGTATTCAATGTGCACGGGTTGGCAATATTATGGAATTAAGACTAATGGGAGTTGAGTTGAACTTATCTAAAATGGGGGCGTTATTTGCACACGTTACAGTGAGACCTTTACTGGCAGAACGCATACGAAATTTGCAAGTCAGCGATCCATTCCTTGAAAAGAAGAAACGGGAAATCCTGGATGGTAAAGAGAGTGACTTTGAAATTAAGAAGGATGAATCATTGTGTTATAAAAATAGAATTTGTGTACCGAATGACCCATCCTTAAAGAAGGATATATTAGAAGAGGCACATAGTTCTATTTACTCTATGCATCCGGGAGGTACCAAAATGTACAGAGATTTGAAAGAGTATTACTGGTGGAACAATATGAAATGTGAGATTGCCGAATTTGTAGCTAAATGTTTAGTATGTCAACAAATGAAAGCGGAGCATCAAAAGCCGGTAGGATTATTGCAGTCATTGCCTATTCCGGAATGGAAGTGGGAGCATATAACGATGGATTTTGTTGTAGGATTGCCACGATCACCAAAGGGGCATGATTCTATTTGGGTGATTGTAGATCGATTGACAAAGTCAGCTCATTTTCTTCCAATTAAGACCACCTACACGGTTGACAAGTATGCACGTATGTACGTTGATGAGATTATCCGTTTACATGGGGCACCAGTGTCAATTGTATCAGATAGAGATCCAACATTCACTTCTAAGTTTTGGCCTCATTTACAGAATGCCATGGGCACAAGTTTGAAGTTCAGCACTGCATTTCATCCAAAAACCGATGGGCAATCTGAAAGGATGATTCAAATATTAGAAGACATGTTACGAGCTTGTGTATTTGACTTCAAAGGTAGTTGGGATGATCATTTGCCATTGATGAATTTGCGTATAATAATAGTTATCAGTCCACCATTGGTATGGCTCCTTATGAAGCTTTATATGGGAGGAGATGTAGAACACCATTATGTTGGGATGATGTGGGTGAAAGGAAAGTTTTGGGTCCTGAATTGATAGATATGACAACTGAGAAGATCAAAATGATTCGGGAACGGATAAAGATAGCGCAAAGCAGGTAGAAAGTTTATGCTGATAAGAGGAAATATCCATTGGAATTTCAGAAGGGGGATTTCGTATTCCTACGTATTTCACCATGGAAAGGCGTTATGAGATTTGGAAAGAAGAGGAAACTAAGTCCAAGATACATTGGACCATATGAAGTCTTAGAAAGAATTGGGACCCTGGCTTATGGATTGGCATTACCTCCAGAGTTATCTCATTTACATGATGTGTTCCATGTATCAATGCTTCGTAAGTATTTGGCAGATCCATCCCATCAACTGAAAACCCAACCTATTTAACTGAAAGAAGACTTGTCGTACATCGAGGAACCGGTGGAAATTCTTGATCGTAAGGAGCAAGTATAGAGGAATAAGGTTATCCCTTTAGTTAGAGTTATGTGGATGAGCCATGGAATTAAATAAGCAACTAGGGAAATGTAGGATAGCATGAAGAAACAATATCCCCATTTGTTTTGTAAGTGTCATTCGTATTAAATTTCGGAGACGAAATTTTCTAAGGGGGGGAGGTTGTGACAACCCGTATATGATTATGATAAATTATATTTAAATCATAATTATCCTATGTGTTATGAATAATGTGTTATTAGTATATCTAATGTTAAGTGATTATGGTTAGTATAATTCTACTTTCATAAATCATGAATTGTCGAATTATTTACGAACACGAGATTTGGTTATTTTCGATAGAAATGTTCCTGTTAAAACTAGTTTTGACCCTTGTAAAATTACAATTGACTTGAGGTTAAAACTACATATTTTTATATATGTGAGTTAGGGTTGTAACACAACAAACGGTACATCAAACGGATGTTCGAGTAAGAAGTTAGGTCAAAATTACGAGAAGGGGCGAATCTGTCAATTCCCTTAAGTGGTAAGTTGTTTTTTATTAAACCAAATGTTTTAATTTGATTGGATGGATTGGGATGCATCCTTGGCCGACTTAAAACTCTCCCTTAACCTTATTTATTCAGCAAATATGTCCCTAGGTTCAGTTTGAGGTGATATTACCTTGAGGAAAGAGAGGTAGAAGTTAAGGAAGAAAAGGTTACAAGGAAAATCAAGAAAAACAATTCCAAGAAAATCCTTAAGGTGTTTCCAAGGTAATATTATGTGTTAATATTGTTTTAATCTTCTATTATACTTATTTGAAAGTATATAAATCGTGAATTATTGATCAAAATTCCATCCTCCCTTGTGATAATATGTATTGGTTCATATGTGAGATAAGTGGTGTTATAGGTCATATTGCTTTGTATTAAAACCCTTGGTATTAAAACTTTCATATCTCTTTGTGTGACTATTGGAATTCAGAAATTCCAATTGGGTATGAAAATAGACTCATATATTCATATCATATCAGAAAATTAGAATTTAACTCCTTATGGTTAGACCTTAGTGATGGTTACAAGTTGGTATATAGTTACTGTTTGTATATTTCATTTCAGTATGTCCTAAAATTGGTCAAGCTTTTGAGATAGCAAATAAAGTCCAAATATTATGAAAATTTAATTATGTACTATTAAGTATGTATAATTAAAGTTTGTCGAAAATCATGGAAAGTTGTGCTGTAGAAAAATTATGAAAATTCTTGGAAGTCAAAGGAACAATAGAGGAGTTTGTAGGACAGATTTCTTATGTTGTAAAGAAATGGCCATAACTTGCCCTAGGAAGCTTGAAAAATTACACCGTCAGTTGGAACGGAAAGTATATTCAGATGTATTTCCATATTGATAAGCTTGAACACCTGTATGTGTACTATTTATGAATATGGGATGGTTAAGTATGGAGGACAATGATATGACGCCATATTGGATACCCCATGAAAGAATGTTTGTATCTACTCCTTCCCAAGGGTATTTGGAGTACATGTTTCACGTGTATATATATTCAGAAGTATACTTTTATGTTTACTTTAGTTTAGTTATAAATTCCTTACGAGGTGGTTCTAGGGTTGAATGTTCATGACCTTATCAACATATATACCATCGTTTCGTCTTTACATATGTTTCATGGAATATGACTTGAGTAAAATCATATTGTAGTTGTGTACTTATTTAAAGTTACATAATTATATTAAGATAATACTCATGATTGAGTTTCAATACTGATTTAGTTGGATTAACAGGTGTAAGGTCAAATCAACCAAGTTCAGCTCCACCCGAGGGAAACGTGAATACATAGTTGACAACACAAGGTGAGTGTACTTACTGAGTTTATTTTGGATATGACATATATATAGCATATGTTGAGATGATATGGCTTATTTAAAATTCATGAGATGTTGATATGTTATGGCTTATTTAAAATCCAAGAGATGTTGAGATGTTATGGCTTTATAAAAGTCAGGATATGTTGAGTTGCTATGCAATTCAGGAGATGTTAGGTTTTTAAAACCTATGGATATGATCATTGCCTACGGGCAGGAGATGTGGGGTTTATTAACTCCGGATATGTATATGGCCTAATTTGGCACAGAGATGTATATATTGTTATGTTGATATGTTAATATAGTACTTTTACTATAGATAGCTGTAGTACATTCACTGAGTTTTTAAACTCATGGTTTTATATGTTTACATTTTCAGGTTTCCAGCTGCCACTTCCAGGTCTAGGAGGTTGAGTACATAGAAGTAGGGTTTTGTTAGTTTGTTTTATAAACTGCACTAATTGTAATTAAGTTAAATGATATGTGAGTTATGTTGAAATTATGTCTCCTTAAAACGATTAGATTTTTTTAATATTCCGCATTTTAACCTTGAAGTCGTTTAAATATGTATTTCCTAAATAATAAATAAATGATAATTGTGGTTTGTAAACTATCTAATTAATTATATCCTAATGGGGTTAGGGTGTGACGGGTTCTTCCTCAATCCACTTAGTGAATTAATCTATGCCAAAAAAAAATTACTTGTGATTTCTATGCGCAGTGGGGAGTGGTTCAACAATATCCAATGCTTATTGTGCAAACGACCATGGACTGGTCAAAGGTCTTAGGTCGTTGGTCAATTGATGAAGCATGGGGGAGAAGTTTTTGGCACTTTTTACACTTTTGAGCGTAAATACTTATATCCTTCCATATATATGGCCACCAGTAGCCTTCATTGATTACTCAAAATTCCGGAGACCTACCTCCCATGTTGTTCCCATAGGTTCCATCATGAATCTCATAGAGAACTTAGTCGACATCTTTTGGATGTACGCATTGATGAAAGATGTCATGTAAAGATTTTTACCAGGTCCTAAATAGAAGCGAGCAACTTTCACCCTGACCTTATGGGTTACCTTTTGTATGTTGTCAGTGCATTGTTCTTCAAGTAGGCGATGAATAGATCCATCCATCTTTGACCCTTTTTTATGAAAATAATGTGCTAGGAAGACACAAATTTTCAATGATAGGCCTGGCAAGGAAATCCACTTCAATTGTTCCCCTGAGATCAAAATATACTACTGATTCTTAGATCAAAATTTACCCCCACATGTCGTAGTTCAGGTAAGTTAATTTTGATATGAGCTAGGAGTTGGTCCGTAATCTTTTCAAATGTGTGTAGTTGTTGATATGAATTCGTTTATCATTCTTTGAGTTGTCGTTAAAATTTGAAGACATGATTGGTTGATCTGCTTGCCTTTGTAAGGTTTTAGATGAATGCTTGTCTTGAGTTGAGAGACGTTCAATTGATATGGGAGCTGGACTCGAGAGTGTCGAGATGGCTACGTACCCTCATGGGATCAGGTTGAATGTAGTCCATTGTTCTGTTTTATTGCATAGTCCAATTCGTGAGGTCGACCACATGCATGTTAAGAATTCGTTTGCTGAGGCTTGCTCGAGCATGCATCAAGTTTTGGGCATCTCCCTATATTCTGATTTTGTATGGTCCTACTAGTAGGGCTGATTAGAAGACTATGCACCGAGCTTTGCTCGAGCATGCACCTAGTTGGGGTAAAACCCAGGATTAGGTTTTACACATTCTCCAATTAGAGAGGCCGACTATAAGCCTATGCACCGAGCCTTGATCGAGCATGTACCTAGTTGGGGTAAAATCCAACATTAGGTTTTATACATTGTCCAATTAGAGAGGCCGACCAGAAGCCTATGCATCGAGCCTTTCTCGGGCATGTACTTAGTTAGGGAAAAACCCAACATTAGGTTTTATACATGGTCCAATTAGAGAGGCCAACTAGTAGCCTATGCGTCGAGCCTTTCTCAGGCATGTATCTAGTTAGGGTATCACCTTGGGTTATGATTTTTATATTTGATATGTAACCAGTACGCTTATTGTACTTGGGCTTTTCCCGCAAGTCAATGTAATACCCATCATGTTTGCCTTTTTCCATTTTGTAATGCCTTGCATGTAAATATCCTCCATTATTACATTTTAGGTTGTGCCATCACACTTCCTTAGGCCGAAAACACGAAGGAAAAAATGCACCTAGTTTAAGGGCCATCCACCCGTTCAGGATTTTAATCGACCAACAAAGTTGGCGACCAACCCAAGTTGGATTTTTGCCTTGGGATCCCCCATAGGGCTTTTATTGTTGTCGGGGCAACTCGTGAGGCTATTTATGTTTAGAGATGACGAAGACCTGAGGACTTTCTTAATTTAACTAAAACAAGCAAGATAGCTGTTGTAATTAAATCAATCTTAATCTTGATTAGCATTTGAAAGACTAATGCCAATGTTAACCATGTTCGCTACCACCCTAAGTTCACTTTTTCTATTTTGATTTAAATGTTGCAGTGAATCTGTTCACGTGTCAACGTTGCCATGGAGCCCCCGGTCGGCCTATGAAGAGAAGACTGACTAAATATAACACTCGACCATCCATCGGTCCTTTCATTCAATTTAATGTCGATCATTTGAATAATTGAGATGATAAGTGTGCCCGGCCAATCCTTGAGGTTTTTTTGTGTTTGAACAATGTCGCGTCGATCATTCGTCGAGCTGTATGGACATAAGGATTATTTTTCCCAAGTTCCTATTGGTGCTTGATAAACGAGGCTAAACAGCCAATATATGTCCGATCATATGAACGGGATTGCGACAATATAACGCTGGATAACGAAGGACCTTTCACCCACTAGTCGAGGTTGAATTAAATAGGAATTACATTGCCCAACCATCCGTTGGGGCTGAATAAATGATCACATGATATAACTTGCGTCGACTTTCCATCAAATCAAAGAATAAACCAAGGAAACAGATATTAGTGTTGCCCAGCTTTCGGGGCATTAATAAGATTTTGAATAAATGATGCTTGGGCATCCATCAAGGAAAAATTTTAAAGGATCAAGTAGATATTGTGAATGATCCGTGATTGAGCATCTATCATAGCATTGGTAAGATAAATGATGCCTGAGAATTCGTCGAGGCACGATTTTAAGGGGACCGAGCAGATATTACTAATGATCCTGCAATGTTAGTGAAAAATAAATTTCTAAATAAATGATGCATGAATCCTCGCCGAGGCGAAAATTGTAGAGGATCTAGTAGATATTACGAGTGATCCATGCTCGAGCATCCGTCGAGACAAAAAGGACCAAGCAGATATTACGAACAATCCTTCATTTTTAGAGAAAAATAGATTTCCAAACAATTTATTAGGGTTGAATAACAATAATAAATGTCATGTCGATCATTAATCTACTATGATGACCACTTATCGGTACTGAGGATAAGAATTATCCTGACCAAACATCTGTTGGGGATAAAATGCGACATGCGTGGCAAATATATTCGGGACTAAATATATAGAAATATTCTGCCGATCATTTATCGAGATGAATCTTGAATATACCTGATCCTCCTTCAGGCTAAGAATCATAGAGTCAGATAATCAATGCTAAAATCAAAGAAATATCAATGCCCGAGCATCTGTCGGTTATAATAAATAATCTTGCCCAAATATTTGTAGGGTCTTAAAGTGTTGTAGCTTCTCGATCATCTGTCGGTAAAGTAATAAGATAAATGGTGATAGGCTAGTCCATTGAGGCAAAGTCACACAGTACTGAGTAGATATAGCGAGCGATTTGTGCTCAAACATCTATCGGAGCATTGATAAGGTTTCCAGGAACTTAAGATTGTGGTCGAGCATTCGTCAGGATTGAATCTTGTACAAATGGAAGTTAATAAGTTGCTCGGCCATGTATCGAGGCTAAATCAAATAGAAATTATCGTGAGATTGTTTTGTTCGATCGAAGAATATTTGATATGCACGAACTCGGAGATTTGCCGAGTAAAAAAAATCATAGCAACGTATGAATGATCTAATAATATTTATGAAAAAACAACCGTACCCAAGGATCCGCTGGGGCTGTGCTGAATACTTGTAAAAATATTACACTAACCATCTCTTCATATAACTGATAATATCCTTTTGACGAGATTAAATGATGTAGCTGGATGAAAATTTTATAAATTAAGTAATCGAATAAATTACATGAGTACCCTAGAAGTGTGCCCCACCATTTATGTGAACAAAATAATTGCAATAAAGTCGAATAACAAGTGTCGTCTTAAATAATTGTGAGATTTATTCTGTGATAATGAAAATCACGAGCATGATACATTAAATGATCATGTTATAATAAGACCCCTCTTATTTTTTTCGAGTTGCTTAAAACTCGGCCAAATATATTCCAGCTATAAGACATAGAAGTTGATTCAGAATTTTTGCAAAATTATTTGAACCTAAAACAAATACCGAATTATAAGATGGTTTCAAAAATATGTTTCCTGTAAGAAAAATAGGGAGGTGGGCCAATGTCCTCTAAAGTGAACACTTTTCTTTAATAAAATCAAATAGGTCTGAAAACCCAGCCCAACCCAGGCCCCAAATGTTGGAATATTTTATATATTCCAAATGATTTAATGTGGGCTCACATATGAAAATAGTAATTATATTTATGATTCAATTTTTAAATGGGCAAATAAAATGATCTAATTAGGTAAGATCTAAAGACATCAATAGTAAGTATGGAATATGAAATGTGTGGTTACCCAAAAGTTACCTATCGGTTACTCAAGAGTCGTGTTAGTCAAGAGTCACCTATTGGTTACTCAAGAGTCAACTAATTAGAATTTATGGGGTTCTAATTAGATGTCTATATAATAAGGGTTCTGGTACCCAAGGCTAATGCACTCAAACACTCTTCTCCTCATCCTCATCAATGAAAGAGAACTCATCGACAGAGGGATTAGTCTGTGGAAGACCTTCAACCCCAAGTCGCAATCACCATTATGGATTCAGTCTTAATCATCACTATGGATTCATGTACACAGTTTCTACAATTTCTTTATTAGGTAATCTCAATAATTTAATATGTTGATGAATTTTATTTATATTCCAACAAGTGGTATCAGAGCCTCTTCATATTAGATTATTGGTATTGGTAATGTGATTGTAATTTAGAAGTGGTTTTATTTGATTTATCATAAATATGATGTAGTTAGAACCCATATGGCTTTTAGGATTCTATGTAGAATTTATGTATGATTTTTGATAATTTTCATAATCGCGGTCCCAAGTTGATTAAGGATTGTTAATCCAAGGTGATTTTTTATTTTCCTCAAAAGGGTTTAATTCATAATGGATTGGATGGATTAATTCAGTTTTTTTCAAGATTAATATAAGAATTGTTGAAATCTTGATTTAGAATTTTTTAGGGATGTTTTCAATGATATATTTCATTTTTCGTATTCAGAATTTTACAAAATTTTGGTGATCACCTGGAAACGTCGAAATAAACAAAAATCATTGTAAATAATGGGCACCACCCTATCACCGCGATTTGATGTCATTTAGACACCTAAAAATGCGTTTTTGCCATTTTTGGTAATAATGTCAATGCTAATAACTCTCGATTAAAAATTTAATTTTGCGATTCCATGAATTGGAAACTAATCCTGTAGATATTGTTTATGTCACTGTAGTGATAACTCCAAATTCTCCATTTTTGGAAAAATAAATCAGTACCCAATTCAGTTTTTTTGGGAAAATTAATTCTAACTCAATATTTGTGGGAATTCTTTCCAAATCAGTATTTTTTTATGAGATTTATTTCCAAATGCAGTTTTTTTCTTTTCTTTTTTTTTTTTTTGGGGGGGGGGGGGGGGGGGGGACTAAGGAAAGTATAAAATTAGGTGGAACAAATACTTGCATATTTAATTAAAAATCATTTGGTTTAAGATTTTTAATAAAGTTTGCTTCCCATTCGGGGTATTTACAAAAATAATAATAACAAAAATGTATTATATCTGAAATAAATTAGTTAAAGTAATAGGTTGCCAAAGTAACCTCTATTGCATAGATTAATTCATTTTGAGATATGACAATGATGTTATTATATTTATTATTCCCGCGGGTAATAATTGGCCCAAAGGAAGATTATTATTTGGGTGAATAATAAATACACATGAAGAATTAAATATGTGATAATTTTATAGTTTTCATGCGGACAATTAATCGGCCCAAAGGAAGGTTAGTTGTTTGATCGAATTCTATAATATAAAATTAATCAGCCCAAAGGAGGGTTAATTGATCAGATTTATTATCAATATTTTTTTTTTGGACTGAGAGTACCACTTTCAAGTTAATATTTATGTCCAAAGACAAAATATTAATGTTGTGATTGGTCTCTCATTGATGGGCCTACCATTCCACCATTACAGTTATATATATAAAATTTATGTCCTGCATTTATAAGTTTATTTTATTATAATATGCCATGACATAAATTTTAATTTGGAGCTTTTGTAATTTATTTATTCTTTTTTATTAAGCTACTGCTTATTCTGCTAATATTATGACTAACATGACCTCAATTCATGTGCTTAACGGCACAAACTTTAAGAACTGGAAAGAGGGCATTCTGATAGTTCTCAGTTGCATAAATTTAGACTATGCGATAAGGAAGGAATAACCCGCTCCTCTGAGGTAAAGAGAACTTTGAGAAGTGGGATCATTCTAATCGCTTAAGTCTAATAATGCTAAAGCGCAGTGTTCTAAAAGATTACGGGGGGGGGGGGGGTATGTTCGATGAGGTAACTGTCAAAAGTTTCCTTTATGATATTGAATTACGTTTTGCAAAGAACGAAAAAGGATGAGACAAGTACGCTTTTAGCTAAACTTATCCAAATGATGTATAAAGGAAAAGGAAACATATGGGAGTACATTATGGAGATGTCTAACATCATTTCAAAATTTAAATTACTAAACTTAGAGATGTATGGTAACTTGCTCGTGCATCTGTTATTGAGACAAGTACTAAAGGATGAGACAAGTACGCTTTTAGCTAACCTTCATGCACACTACTGCAGTTGTAACATTAAAACCAAACCTAAAGTTCAACAAAAGAAATAAGTTCAGGATTTAATATTTGCTTGTTTTTTTCCCAGAAAAGTGGGAATGTGAAGAAGGATTGTTATAATTATGCTACATGGCGTGTAAAGAAAGGTACACTTATCATTTTGGTTTGTTCGGAAGTTAATTTGGCTTGTGTACCTAGCCATAGTGGGTAGATTCGGGTGCTACTACTCATATACGTATGTCTATGCGTGGTTGCATGTGGTGCCGATCGCCATATGATGCTGAAAGATTCATAAATCTGGGCGATGTCAAAATAGTTGGAATTAAAGCAATTGGGAACTTTTTATCATAAATTAAAATTGGTCATTTTATTAAATTAATAAAGACTTATGTAGTACCATTTTTCAGACTAAACCTGGTTTCTATTTTTGTTTTGGACAAATATAGTTGTTCTTGTTCAGTTGGAAATAGTAAAGCTACTCTATTTATAAATTCTACTTTGGTTGCGACCGGTTCTTTAATTGATAAATTATATTTATTAAATACCAATGCTTCATTTAATGAAACCTTGCAAACTTTAAGATTAACTTATGAGAATTTTGTTGCTTTATGGCACAAGCATTTAGGTCATATCTCCAAAAGGATAATAGAGAGACAAGTATTAGATGGAATACTTAAACCCCTTAATTTCACAGACTTTAAGCTTGTATTGAGTGTATAAAGGGGAAACAGACAAACATAAGGAAATTAAGTGCCAACAGGAGTTATGATGACTTTCAATTGATACATACTAGCATTTTTGGTCCATTCCCTATGGCTTCATGGAATGGCTAATAGTATTTTATCACTTTTACAGACAACTATTCTCATTATGGGTACTTACATATAATTCATGAGAAGTCGTAAGCTCTGGACGTGTTAAGTCCTTCTAAGTAGAAGTTATAAATCAATTAGGCAAGAAGATTAAAGCTATCAAATCTGATCGTGGTGGTGAATACTATGACAGATATGATGGATCAGGTGAACAACGTCCATAATCTTTTGTCAAATTCCTAAAGACGAAACAGAACATTTAAGGACATGATAAGAAGTATGATTATTAATTATTCTTGCCAGAATTACTCTAGGGAGAGGAACTTAAAACTGCAATATATATTCTAAATAGAGTACTTTGTATAACGGTAGCTAAAACCCCTTATGAACTATGGATAGGCTGAAAACATGTCATTAAGGATTTACACATTTGGGGGTGTCCAGCTGAGGCAAGGCCTTATAGGCCAACTGAAAAGAAACTAGAATCAAGAACTATTATCTGCTATTTTATTGAGTACACTGAACAGATGAAGGGTTTCAAGTTCTACAATCCCTCAACTAAGTCCTTTTTCGAGATGGAAAATGTGAGACTTCTTGAGGATGTTGAGTTTAAGGGGGAAGATACGGTTAAGAATAAGAATGTTGTCTTTGAAGAGTAACCAATTCCTCTCCTAAACATTGTTCAGCCTCCTAAAAGTGTTCAAGAAGACAACAATGAGGATTTCCCTACTCAAAATCTATGATTTGTTTCAAAAGAGCAAACTCAATAACCTCATGAGTAGAGGTAGATCATTTTTATTTAGAGCTATATCAGATGGATGTTAAGATGGCTTTTCTCAATGGTGATATTGAGGAAACCATGTATATGGTACTATCAGAAAACTTTGACTCAGATGATCCAAAGACTATGGTTTGCAAACTCAAGAAATCCATATATGGTCTCAAACAAGCTTCCCGACAATGGTATCACAAGTTTCATCAAGTCATTGTGTCATGTGATTTTCAGGTTAATAAAGTTGATGATTGTGTATATCGTATGTTCAGTGGGAGTAAAATTATCTTCCTTGTGCTCTATGTCGATGACATACCATTGGATAGCAGCAATGTAGCCTTATTGCACGAACCTAAGAGATTTCTAAGTAAACATTTTGAAATGAAAGATCTTGGGGATGCCACTTTTGCATTGGGAATTAAGATACGCCATGATCACTCTTGGGGTGTCCTTGGGTTATCACAAAAGAGTTATATCGAGAAGGTACTTGCTAGATTTGCCATGAAAGATTTTGCACAAGAAGATACTCCTGTTGCTAAGGGAGATAAGTTTAGTCTCTATCAATGCCCGAAGAATGAAACTGAAAGTAAAGAAATGAAAAAAGGTTCCTTATGCTTCAGCTGTAGGGAGTCTTTTGTAAGCTCAAGTATGTACACGTCCGAAATTTATGTACATTGGGTATGTTAGGCAGATATTCGAGTAACCCTAGAATGGATCACTAGAATGCAGCCAAATGGGTTATAAGGTATTTATAGAGAACAAAAGATTACATAATCATCTGAAGTCAGATAATTTGGAGATCATTGGGTATTCTAATGCAGATCTTGCGTGTTGCCAAGACACTAAGAGATCCACTCCTGACTATGTAGACATGTTGTTTGGATGTGCTATTTTTGATGGAGTGCTAAGTAGTCACTCATTGCACCTTCCACTATGGCAATAGATTTCATAGTTTGTTATGAGGAAACAAATCATGCGATATAGCTGCGAAATTTTTTCACTGGGCTGCATATTTTGGATAGCATCGAAAGACCACTATATATATATTGTGACAATAATTAAGCAGTTTTATATTCGAATAACAACATAAGCTTATTGAAGTCTAAGAGCATATACATTAAGTTTCTTGTTGTTAAGAAAAGAGTTCAGAGTAAGATAGTGTCTATTGAACATATAAGAACAAACTCTATGCTCCCGGATCCGCTTACTAAAGGCTTACCACCCAAGGTCTTTCATGAGCACACTGCTCATATAGGTGTTGTTCAGTTTGATGATATTCATATTTAGTGGGAGTTTGTATTTTGTTTAATATTCCTTCATTTGACACTGCTCAGATCCTTTATGTATGTTTCAGTTTTCTGGTGAATAAAGTTGATGGTATTTTCAGTTTGTTGTTTACTCTGAATGTATTGTCCTTTAATTGTGGTATAACATAAGGTTTAAAAGACGAAGGTTTGATCTCACTGCGGAATAAAGTTAGGACCAATTGGAAATAGGCATGCCTGAGATCAAATTGCATGTAATTTCTATCCACACATCCATACTTGATCTATGTCGTTGAATATTTTTGGTGTGGTGATCATTGATGGATCGAGTTACCACATAAATGTAACGAAGGTCACTTTGGTCTCATCCTAGTATAGGAGATGGACGAGATTGACTCGGGAGATGTCTTAAGAATATAAAGAAATTTGGTGTGCACATAAGGTTATGGAATATAATTACATTAGGAATTATTATGTAGCCCAAGTGGGAGATTGTTGAAATATTTTATATATTACAAATAATTTAATGTGGGCTCACATATTAAAATAATTATTATATTTATGCTTCAGTTTTTAAATGGGAAAATGAAGTGATCTAATTAGGTAATCTCAAAATACAACAACAGTAATCATGGAATATGAAATGTGTGGTACCTCAAAAGTTACCTATCGGTTACTTAAGAGCTGTGTTACTCAAGAGTCACCTATTGGTTACTCAAGAGTCAACTATTTAAAATTTATGGGGTTCCAATTAGATGTTTATATAATGAAGGGTTCTGGTCCCCAAGGCTAATGCACTCAAACACTCTTCTCCTAATCCCCATCAATGAGAGAGAACTCATAGAGAGAGGGATTAGTCTGTGGAAGACCTTCAACCCCAAGTCACAATCACCATTATGGATTTAGTCTTAATCATCACTATGGATTCAGGTACACAGTTTCTACAATTTCTTTATTAGGTAATCTCAATAATTTAATATGTTGATGAATTTTATTTATATTCAAACACCGAAGTTATTCATCATGGAATGGTCCGGCGGCGACCTGAATATTCTCCTAGGGACTAAGACAGGTTATCTAAGCTCCAATCCTTCACACGCTAATGGACAACCCACAACATGGTCCCATTGATTCTGCCGAGGTTTTTCGTTCGTCGCGCATGAGAGACGACCAATAGGGGCGTTTCTGGATACGTGTCGAGGATTATTGGAGGGACGATTAAAAAGAAATTTTGGGGCACTTGGATCTAATTGCCTCAGTTCGTAGGTCTGTTGACAAATGAAAGTAAGTTGGTGGTCAGCACGGCCGAAGATAAAACCGAAAGGAAATTTCCTTTAGTTCTAGACGTGAAAATATTGGACTTCATATCTCTTGGTTGCAGGTCGATAATCACTGGAGGTGAGTTGCAGAGCGACCATAACCACTGAGGTTGGTTGGCATCGACCATGTTTGGATGAGAACCCTATTGGTTTACTCGTGACATTATCCAGATTATGATGAATATTTTAGGGGGGATCCCTCTATTTCGTGATGAATGAATTTTCTGAGGTAGAAGACTCGACCATGGATGGTTCGATTTCAATAATTAAATTCAATGTTATTTCCATGGTTTGGTGATGATGTCCATCTCGCGCAAGTTTCTGGCAACTTTCCCTCGCCTGAGGTAGGCGTGGCTGTTTGCCCATTTGGAAGAGGATAGTTATCGAGATGTTGGCCAAAAAATGGGGTGTTAGCGGAGCCAGATATTGAAATCTTCAGTCATCAAAAAGTCTCGAAAGAGAGAGAGCATGTTCGGATTTTGAGTATGTTTGAATAACCGCATAAGAGTCCAAATATTTCTAGAGTCCTCTCACACCTTCAGTATTGAGATTCGTCAAAAACAAGTTGCGGTTATGCAAATTCCCAAATAAATATATGCCTAATATAAGGCTCATGAACATAAATGTTCGAAAGCCATACATCAATGTAACAGTATTATACTCATACATTGATTTACTGCTATGGCCGACTTAGGCTTAAACTCGATCGCCTCCCTCTCTCTCCCAATGATCCTTCCTCCACATGAACCCCCTCACCCTATACACACCCTGCCTCCCCCCCATCTGACTAGGCCTGCTCCTACTTTGCCCCAGTAACCCCTTGCAACCTGTTGTAACCCGCCACCTTTGTTTACATACAAAGAAAAATTAATTAGCAGCCCTTCCACCGAATCGGTCACCACCATGACTGGGATACCAGTCACCCAAACTCCATCTCATGCATCGCCCACCCAGTCACATGTTCTTTTCCCTTCTTTGGATATGGATCCAACTATCAATGAATACGAGTCCAATGACGAAGCTTTGCAAGAGTTCATCACTTGTCCCTCATCATCAAATTATTGGGTAATTTTTTATCCTTCCAAAGACTTGCGCTTCGCCTGTCACGCTTGTGGAAATTATAAAATGGAATTTTCATTACGGACTTGGGGAATAATTTTTTTCTAGTTAAATTCTCTTCTCAAAAATATTACACGTTCGTAATTTCGGGAGGTCCATGGTTTCTAGAGGATCATTATTTGTCCATGCAAAGATGGAAAAAGAATATTTTAAACACATGAGTTTATGGTTTCAAACTCACGAATTACAAGTGGAATACTATGATATGAATATTTTATATCGTATACTTGCGTCCTTGGGGAAACCACTCACGATTGACATTCATACTGAGTCAGTGGGACGGGCTAGGTATGCTCAAATCTATATGGAATTTAACATTGAAAAATTGCTTCCGCAGAAAATCAAGATTGGTCGTATCCTCCGATCTCTGGTATATTAATTAAAAGCTGATATTTTTTTCTCATGTGCCATTGTCAGCTACAATCTTCACAACTTTCCTCGCAAGAAATCTACCGCTACCCCTACTGCTGACCAACCTCATTTGGAGAAACAATGGTGTATTTTTACCCGGCGTCCTCGCCATCGTCAATCTCGTGCTTCGAGGACTGACACCATAAATAATTTGACTCATTATCCCCCTCGGTTCGACCCAAATACCCATGTACCTAAAAATGATCTGTCTTAGATGCATACAACCAAGCGATGTATTTGGAAACCAAAATATGATGTGTGGACAACTTTTCATCACCAAACTGATGAGTATAGTCTACCCCATGAGGAGAGACACCCATCCACCCCTCTAGATCACTTCCACTCAACAAGAACAGACCTATCTGACCGTATCGCGCAGCCCATGGTCTACTCCTCAATCACTACATCCCAAGAAATTAAAGTCTCCACAATGTCTAACCCACTGTTTCCTATTAAGGACACCTGCCCAACTATGTGTGAAGAACTCGATTATGCTGATTTGTCAGCTTCTCCTTAGGTTTATGTCTTACCCCCTATTGTAGTACCTACTTCTCCTCAGATAGCAATAGTCCCTCTTTCCTCTCATCCTTCCAACAATGTAGTCTCTGATCTAACTTCTGAACCAATAAACCACTCCCCAACATAAAACCACTCCGGAGTGCTTACTCACCGTGAGCAAGAAATACCCCACACCCCACACCATGACCCTTCCCCCTCAAATACAGAACCATCCCTACCACCAGGATTCGAATTTTTAGCCCCATGGTATCTCACCTTCCCTACTAAACAACTTCTGAGGTGCCCTAACCTACCAGGGTCAAACTCCACAATAAAATCAGCAGTTCCCACTTGAAAGGCATGGGCTTATTCTACTAAGGCTAGGAGACTCACTTCTCCATCCTCTCCTCAAGACACTAAAAGTCTCCAACCATGAGCTATTAAGTACCCGTGTACCTTTTGCTGTAGATCAGGTCAGGGGCTAGTTGATCACAGTCACAAAATTGATTTAAAATCTTCGCCATCACCTCATCGCAAACGAAGAGTATTTTACACCCAACCCCAACCGCATAAATCAATTTGTAAACAGCAATCGGGGGAGAACCTTAAGGCGAGCTCACAATTCTACTTTGGAATGCTAAAGGGGCTGGTAGGCCAAATTTTTGTATAGAACTCATGACATTTGTTCGCTCACATTAGCCCCATATATTGGTAATCTTTCACACTCGAATGGATGCTCAAAGATCAACGCAAGAGATTCGTCGGTTACATTAGCAAAATCATGTGGTATCTTTGGCTCTAGGTCAATCAGGTGGTATTTGGATTCTCTGGGTTGAAGGTATGATCATTTCTAGTGACATCATCATTTCTAATCTCTTCATTCATATGCTCATGCAACATGACCCTGTGGCAGCTCCTATACAGTTTACTTTAGTATATATGCCACCCCAACCTCCTGAACAAATACAAGTATGGAACTCCCTTCACCACATCCACACTTTTGTCCAACATCCTTGGCCTCTTTGGGGAGATTTTATTACTATTTTAGGCCAACATATAAAAAGGGGGTGTCCGTTTCAAGGTATGCGTGCACGTCATCTTAAAAATTTTATGCATTCATGCAATATCTAAGATCTAGGGTTTACTGGGCCTACTTTCACCTGGAAATTCAATAGTTTTCTCGGGCACCATGTTAGAGAGCGACTAGACTGGGGAGTTAGTAATGAGTGTTGGATGTCCTTGTAACCAACTACCCGAATTTCTCATCTTCCAAATGTTAGATTTGACCACTAAACTTTATTGTTAGATACCCACCCCTCCCTCTCCAAGCCCCCAGCGCAGTTTATTTACTGCCATAATTGGGCCTCCTATCTGTCTTTTACTAACCTCTTACACTATCACTAGAATCTTCCAATCCAAGGATCACATTCTTTTTCCTTTTCGTTTAAGGCGCAGTATTTTAGTGGGGTTGCCCGGCGGTGGATGCATTCTATTTTTTGGAATATGTCTCATTCAATATTTTCCTTAAAATGGGAAATTCATAACCTCAGAATGTCTATTAAAAATAATTCGGATCCCCTATTGGTCTCCCGAGAGCACCACTTACAGTCATAACTTATGCACTATATGATTTTAGAAACCTGGTACTGGCGAAATAAGAAAAAATATAATTGGATTATAGACGGGGGCCATAATACTAAATTTTCCCATCCTTCTGTCATGAAACACCGGCGTCATAATTCGAATCCTACTATTTTCAATCCGGACACTGGATGTCATACTAATATCCAGGATATTCATGATCAATTCCAACACTTCTACAAGACCCGTTTTACTACCACCCACCCCCTTGTCCACCGTCTGAAGATACTTTTTCCCAAGTTAAATATGCTGATGTTACTCGATTAATCGAACCTATCATAGATGCAAAAAGTTGGACAAACATGTGTACGATGGGGAAGAATAAGAGTTCGAGATTGGATGGGTTGACCTGCGAGTTTTTTGAAAACCATTGGGATATTTTGGGACCCTCTGTAATTAATTTAGTTAAATCTTTTTTGCCTCTAGTCGACTCCTTCGTGCCCTTAATAAAACCTTTCTCATCTTTATCCCAAAAATTCCACACCCTACTCAAGTTAAGCACTTTCTCCCCATCAGTTTATGTAATGTTATTTATAAACTTATCTCTACGATCCTAGTTTCTCGCATGGGACCCATCCTTCAGTATCTTGTGTCCCCATATCAAAACTCTTTTATTGCCCCTCATCATATTCAGGATAATATACTAATTGCCCATGATATTTTACATACCATGCGTAAATCTAAATCTACTAAAGGTAGTTATGCTATTAAAATTGATCTATCTAAAGCCTACGATCAAATGGAATGGCCTTTTATACAATGGGTTCTACAAAACCACGGGTTTCCATAGGTTTGGAATGGATACCTTATGGAATGTATAACTTCTACATCATTCAGCAGGCTCATTAATGGCCATATGGGGTCCATTTTTTCTCCAACTTGTGGACTCCATCAAGGGGATCCCCTCTCGCCTTACTTGTTTATCTTGGCATTAGACATCCTTCTATGACGTGTGGAGTCAAAATGTATTTTAAGACATATAACTCCTCTCTGACCCTCTCACAAGGGACCCCCTATTCATGGGCTTGCTTTTGCTGACGATTGTATATTTTTCCTCCAACCTACCCTAGCTTCAGTGGCTCAATTCCATCACATTTTAACTACTTTTGGTTGTTTTTCGGGTCAAACCATTAGCAAGGATAAATCTATAGTAACTTTCGTCCCTTCTACTCCGCGTGTGGTTAAACAAGCTAGTTTGGGTCAACTGGGAATTCATGGGGCTCATGGACATGATAAATATATTAGATTACCTCCTATTATAGGTTGGGTTAGGCTCCAAATGTTTTCTGAGCTTACGAAAACTCTTGACCGGCGATTACATGTGTGGTATAATAATTTCTCATCCTATGTTGGTCGAACCACTCTAATTAATGCAGTATGTACTTCCCTTCCATCTTATTACATGTCTGCATATCCGATTCCTCCTCATATTTTTGCTACGTTATCCAAGAAAATTAAATCCTTTTTCGAGAATGCTTCCAAATTTTCTCATAAAACAACCATCGTTCGTTGGGCTACTATTACCCTTCCTAAATAATATGGTGGTTTGGGCATAAAAAACTTACACTCGTTAAATAAAGCGTACATAATTAAACTACTTTGCAAACTTTTTACCGATCCACTCAACCTTTGGACTCAAACTATGAAACCCAAATATTTTCTTCACACCAATTTGTTAGCGTCTTATAGTAAGGCTATAGACTCGTGGTTTTGGAAAAAAGTTTCTTCTTTAATCTCTCCCTTCGCCACTGGTATCACATGGCGACTTGGGTTTGACTCTATTTGATTTGGAAATTATATTTGGCTCCGACACAATTTTTTCAATCATCTTTACCCGCATATTCCTCCTCACATTCTAGCTGCTCACCTACACATGTTCATCTCTAATGGCCAGTAGGACATACCGACTTTATCTTTGTGGTTGTCGTTGGATAATATTCACTGAATTTGTGCCCTGTATGTTCCCACTCAAGAATCACCGGATATTCCATATTGGTAGCCTAGTTCTACTGGTACTTTTACTCTTAAATCGGCCTATCATTGGCTTCATATTCACCTATATGCCCAGCACATTCCAGTACTTCCTTGGAAATATTTATGGAAAAGTAGCTTACCCCCTAAGCTCTAGTTTTTCATGTGGTTTCTCATTCATAGGGTTTTACTAACTGTTGAATTATTATTTCACTACCACAAATTAACGTCTCATATGTGCTCTCTTTGTGAGTTGGCTGACTATAATACATATATTTACTCATACTATCCTGCGTTGTTCCAACTCCATCACTCTATGCCTCTATTATACCTCAGTCCTACATTCATCTTTATTGCGCTATCCCACATATAATCTACGGATCGGGTTTCATTCAATCAACTTCAACCATTTTTCCTTATTTGGCTATTCTGGATCATGCTTAATGAGGCGATAATTCAACAAATACCCATAACTTTGTCATCTTTTAACTCCACCTTATTTCAACGCCTTAGTGGATATTTCCAGGCTCGTCAATTTATTCATCCCAGTATACCTCCTCCCTCTTTTGCTTTCCCTATTGCTGGGTCCAAACTTGCGCCTCCTTTTTTAAAATGTAATAGGGATGGAGCAAAATCGCATCTTACAGGTCATGCCGTAGGTGGTGGGATTATCGGCGATGCGCAAGGAAAGTTTGTAGGTGATTTTACTCACCATATAGGCTTTGCCTCATCAGTTCTAGATGAGATTCGAGCCATTAAAATTGGCTTGGATCTCACTTCTGCTCAGGGTATTACTTACATCAAAGTGGAAACCGATTGCCAAATTATTTTTAATATGATCCACAGGAACCAATTCCAGAATCCATAACATGTGAATTTGATCCAGGCCATATGTGACGGCTTCCAGAGATTTCAACATGTTACCTTATGTTAATGTTTCAAGGAATTGAATGCTTATGTCGATGTTCTTGTTGCCTACTAGGTTTCAAAGTTGTTTTTCTCTACACTGTATGTTCAGATTTTGTGGTTTTTACTTCCAGCTATTCTCCATGATATGTGTAACATTGTGGTTGTACGGTTTTTAGTTTCAAACATTACTTATAAGATTTCCTTAGTTTAATTTAACCTTCCTGCTTTTGTAAAAAAAATTGAAACGCTATTTATGCAGAACAAATAATTGTGTATAAAACATATAAATGTTAGTGCACTGATTAAAAGAACAAAACATATCTTTTGATTATGTGCGTGTAAACCATTGCATCACAACGTAAATCTCTATCCCATCCACGAGAATGAAAGATTTTATGTGTCGTTTTCCATAAACGGGGCCAATTGTGGGAACAAAAAAATTCACCCGTAGGGCATGCCAATTCACCACAGTGCATGTACAATAATAAATAAAAGAGAGACAAAGATTTACGTGGTTCGACCATGAATGGACTACGTCCACGAGAC
Organism: Sambucus nigra; assembly: GCA_949130495.1. Classification (NCBI taxonomy): domain Eukaryota; kingdom Viridiplantae; phylum Streptophyta; class Magnoliopsida; order Dipsacales; family Adoxaceae; genus Sambucus; species Sambucus nigra. The sequence continues at coordinate 57,789,391 of OX422213.1, forward strand.
TGCTGTTGGGTTCCATTATGATAATGAAAGAGTTTACATGAGAGTATTTCTTTAGCCTTCGAACCCCCTTTCAAAATGGGGGTTGTCCCCTTTATATAGAGTTACAGGTTACATTTGGATAAGTCCTATCTTCGTAGAGTTTATGTTACAATCAAATATTGCTCCATAGTCTTATACTTTATCAAGGACTCTTATCGTGCTTATCTTGTTGGAGTGTACGTTGATCGCTATCTTGGCTGAAGATCTTGCCATGTGTCTAGCTATTTACGTAGGTATATTTTTTCCCCCGTGGTATTCATATGTCAAGCCCTCCATTTTTGCCTCCTGAATGATCTCTTCCAATTTCGGATCTCTTAGATTAAATTGACTATGCCATGTCCGCCCTGCAAAACTCGTCATCACATTTGTCGATAGGGATCTCCTATCTTCTATCGTCTTACGATTCACCATTAAAAAGATATGAGAAAAATTCATATAGGCTCAATGTCCAAAGAGAGTATAGTCCTCGAGATCTAATACCATACTCCGATACCAACTATAGAAACCCATATATTTTTAATAATTAGGTGGATTGAGTCTATTTATTCAAAATCACATGTTGCTAAAAACAATCATATATCATCCTTAGCATGTAATGAAAAATAAAGATCGATAATAAACAAAAGTAAAGATCGATATAAGAAGTCCTCAAATAATGATATATGACGAATAAGAGCTAACTACGACAACTAATACATACCAATCCTCTCACATTCAATTTATATTTTACAATTGACTACAAGTACGAAGAATAAAGTATGTCGTGTTTAGCCTAACGTATCCAAACAATTTTTTAATTTGTTAACCATTACACTTATTCCTTATGCATAAGGTTACTAATCATATACTATACACAGTTTCTAACTCAATATTTCATTTACGTCTAAAACATTTAGAGTATTACTACAATTCCCATATTTACTGTAAGATTTCAATATATAATTAAATTCCCAATTACTACATCATGATTTTAAGGGAGATGTCCAAATACATGTAAAGGAATAGTCTATCGCACGATTTGATTTACAAATACATATCTAATAGGAATGTACAATTCTCTAACCCAATTCAATTTAACTAATTTAAACTAAACATGAAGTTTCAAGAATTGGGTTCATTCATTTATTTACAGAAATCATCATTTTCAATCCATCAACTAAACCAAAATATTTCTACACAATTATTATAACTTATAAAACCTTATTCATGTAGAAATCATTTTTTACATCATAAACGGAGAGAGTGGATTATATAGAAACCTAATTCCGTAAAAGAAAGATAAAAGAAATTCTTCCAAAACCCTTGTAATTGTTATTCAACACAACTTTAATCAATATCCCAATGATGTATAAAATAACTTCTTGAGAAATAATAGAATTTCCCTTTAAATTGTGCCCCAAAGTATTTTTTTTTTTTTTAATTGTGTAGTTGTTTTCCCAAAACCAAGTTTTGCATTGTAATATTTTTGGTTAGGATAAAAGGGAATAATTTGTGAATTAAAAATATGTATTTTGTGTGTGTTTGGCTGAGGTTTAAATGTTGGATTGTAGGTTTAAGAGGTAGTAGGGTTTTGTTTATGTTTTTATAAAAAAATTTCCTTCTTCTTTGTTTCCTCTTTTGTCCTTAAGCTCGACTTTCTCTCCAAGTATGCTTCAGTTACAACTATACCCATACACTTACGTCCAATTCCTTATTTTGTTTAATTGTTAGTTTAATAAAATTCTATATTATAATTAAACACCATTACTACTTTCTTTTCCCACATAAAGTCCATATTTTCGATAAATTTCGTTCCAACTTAAAAGTTCATTGTAAACCTTCATTTTTTCCCTAATTCATTGAGTATAAGACTCCATTCTTTTTTGTTTATAATATTCATTTATTTATTTTAAATATTTCATAAATACAAATTAATTAGTACATTTAATCAATTAAATACTTGTAAATTTATGGGTATTACAAACATATTATGAGATCAATAGAGAGCTAATTAATGTGTATATCACTCGTAAGTTTAGAATGCTTTTACAACCTATTGAGTATGGATATTTTATTAGCAAGAAAATCCTTGCATATGCTAAGCATGAGATGATTCCTCGATTTGGAGAGCTTTATGAACGTGTGATAGTATTATATATAAACATCTTTAGTTAACACAAATATTAAGTATTATTAATAAGAGACTTTATGTATAACCAAGATGAGTTGGGTTTGTACTTTTTTATTTGTCCCGATTTCATAGGATCGTACTTGTTTAATTATTTTATGTGCAATCACACTAGGGTAGTATGTGTACTTGTGGGGGATGTAGTAGGAGGGATTTTAATGGACCGTGTATGATGTTAACAACATGTGGTATTCCTGATGATGAGATGAGCTCCACTTAGGTCATATTTACTCCAATATTATAGATGACATACTCGTGCTTACTAAGGAGGAATAAAGGGGGGGAGTTTTAGTATGAAGCCTTGGTATGGAGGCCATGTGTTGTGATGATAATGTGTAATTATTATTCCTTGTTATGGCTTCGAGGTTATAGGGTTAGACACCGTATAAATATGCCTAGTACGCACGAGTGACCCCTGAAGCCAATAACGATAAACCATCGTACTTTTATTTGTGGGATCAATCATAGCCCATGATATTTAGTCTGGGTTATGCATACTCCTCATTATTTTGGAATATGTGATTAGTATTAGGGAACTTTGATATGGTAGTGTCGAACTATGATTGATACGATGATTCTATATTGCGGTAGATGAGATAATTGTATTGGCTTATGTTTTATACCAGAGATGTATAACTAATAACTTATGACTCGATAATACTATAATGGTTATACTAGAGACGTATAACCTAAAGTTCTGGCATGTGTACTGTAATGATTATACAAGAGATGCATAACCTAAAGTTATAGCATGTGACCAATTAAGAGAATTAGACTTGAGACGTTATTCTAAAATTATTACTAGAGAATATTATTGATGTTACTATTAATAAGTGAGCTACTTTTAGTATAACATATTTTAGTATGTTATATGATTCTTAAAAAAAGAGACAAACTTAAGAATGGTACAGTAAAGAATACTTAATTAATGGGTGTACATATATCATACACGACTCATGGGGTTTGGAGTAGAATCGCATGTTTCTTTTAGGTTGTTTGGGTTAGTTAACTTAAATATAATAAGAAATATTTCATACGGGAGGAAGATGAATTATAATTATTTTGTCTCAATTCAGTTAAATTTTTAACCCCTGTAGACATGTTGTAACATTCATTACTGGATTATTTTTACAAATTTTATATTGTTTTGTTGTCGTAGACTTGTGTTGATCATTGTAGGAGTATCTTTAGTGACATTTTATTCATCATTCATATGGTGTCGAAGTCGAGTCGTGAAGATCATATACTTCTTTTCTTTACTTATTCTTCAGTATAGACAATTGCATTTATTCCAGTTCATCTCAAGATAGATATTGTATGTTTTTTACTTACATTCAACGATGAGTATATGTAAACGAGTTTTTTACTCTAGATTTGGATTTATTTCTTAGATTTGGATTTATTTAGTTTCATTATGATAAGAATGTTAACGAAATTTTTTTAGTCCCATAATTTTCATATTAGCCATGATATAATTATTTATGGGTGTCACGGGTTCTGAGTGTGTGCACGATGTTTTTAAAGGCACATGACGGAGGGAGTTCCTGAGTAATAATTGACATTTCAAAGATTAGAATAGTTTGGGTTGAGTATCAGCCTAACACGATATATGACGAGAGACCTTAGGTGTATTAGGTCAAAGAACAAGTAAATTATGTATATAGTGTGAGGATGTTATGGGCGAGATATTCTTAGTCTTTCGAGTAGGGGTATAAATAATCGAAGTTTTGAGGGAATAAATTTCTTATTTAGGGGGAAGCATGTAATATCCTATATTTTCATTACAATTAATTAATTTTTAAGTTGATTATTTTAGATTTGACATGTGGTTGTTACTTATTATATTTGTTGAAAATTTTTATGTGACTCTTATATATGATCGTATTTGTTTTTCATGAATTAATAATATAATATATGGTAATATATTAATTAAATATTGGAAGTGACTTAGTATTATTGGTGATTACGGAATAGTCAGGGACTAGGTGTCAAGGGTTTCTTTGTTTGGATTATCCCTTTAGTATCCGGTTCCACAGATTGTGAATTAGTTTCTTATAAAATCGAGTCAAACTGAATTAATTAATAAGTATATTTTAATTATTTCGACTTGTATTGACTTTTAATTTAATTTAATGAGATAATAAATTTAGTTGAATTGACTATATTTAATGATGACCTTTGGGACATTGGGAATATCCATTTTTTACCTAAAATAAAGGAATTTAAGTCAATTGGGTTAGTACATGACTTGGAAAGTGTTTTGGACCAAATAGAATGTTAATTGTGTTCATTATGTTGGGTCTTAAGTTAAGCCCAAGCCCAATTTCATGGGAATCTTAGTTTTTGGGTTAAGTTAGTAATACTTAAAACACATTTGAAACATTATAGAAACCCTAGAAGGTCAGTGAGGGGAGACACACTCAAGTGGAAAGAGATTTGAGGATAGGATTTTAGGTTTGAATTCTTAAATCTGGCCTAAGGCACTTATATCGATTAAGAATTTAATTGATATTTTGTTATAGTAGTAGTAGTCACTGGAATATAGATTAAAACGTATATAATCTGATTTGTATTCATCTAAACTTAATTTTAAAAATTGGATTAAAGGCTAAATTAAGTTTAAAGCTCATGATAGTGATTTTAATTGATTTTCCTTTAAATTTGAAGAATATGGTCTTGTAATTTGTTTTTTGTTTCATGTTAATGAATCTATTAAAATCTCATTCTTTAATACAAAAATCAAATCAAAATCTGAGTTTTTTGGAATAGGATATCAGCCTAGGGTTATAAAATGTACAATTTGAATTTAATGCATGAATCGGTGTTTATATCACCTAAAACATGTATTTATAGGTTGGATGTTGATCTTATAGTGTTTAGAGATCATTAGAGGGTATTCTTGAGGTTTTAGGAACTTTGACTTGTTCATAAATGGCAGTCTAAAGTTTTTGGGTTTGTAATTTAAGGTTTGGGGTTGAACAAAAGCATAACATTTGGGAATCTGGTTTGCAAGTTCTGTGCACACGACTCAGTAGCTCGTGCGAACGGAATCCATGCATACCGATAGTATTTCGCCCGTGCACATGATTGTGGCAGAAGACATAGTTTTGGATATTGTCTGGCAATGACCATTGAGGTTTATGGGAAATCCTAGAGAGGAACATTATAAGACAGTTTAGAACTAATATATAGAGTTTAGTTTGATCGAGATAAGTAAAATTAGGGTATTAGTTATTACTAATCGGTTATATTAATATAAAACATAAAACTATTTTAGTAACCTTAGAGTAGATGGGATGTCATATGATTGTTAGAGGACCTTGAGTATAGGGTTGAGTATGGAGATAAATTATAAAAAAAGAAATAGCCAATGCTTGTGAATATCACCCCGTAGGTTTAGAATGATTTAATAACCCATTAAGTTGTATAATTTTGTTATCAAGATAATCCTTGTATAAGTTAGGCATGACATGATGCCTAGATTTGGAGAGCCTTGGGAATTCAGGCTAGTATTATATATAAATGATTTTAGTTAATGTGAATATTAACTAATAATAATAAGAGATTTATGTCTAACCCAAATAAGTTAGGTATGTACTTGGTTATTTGGCTCAATTTCAAAGGGTCATACTTGTTTACTTATTTTATGTGCAATCATATGAGGGTGTTGTGTGTACTAATGGTTTACAAACCAAGATGTCTTTTAATGGAGTGAGTATAACATCTACCATACTTGGTATTCCTGCTGATGAGATGGGATCCACCTTGTGAAAAACCTTACTAAGTTGTTTAACATAAGTTAAGACAGTTAAGTGAGTTTCGAATTACTTTTTGAGTAAACTCTTTTAGAAAAATCTCAACAAGAACATAATATGTGTTTATACCAAAAAATATGAACCAGTTATTTTAGTTTCTTGGAAATAGGTTTTAGAATAAACCTAAGTCTGTATAGAAACGGTATTAATGAAATAATAAAACACACACACAAGAGACGGTATTTTTTACGTGGTAAAACCCTAAAACTAAGGGAAACATCCACGGTGGCCTCTATGCCATAAAAGAAAAAATCCACCAAAATCAAACAACAGTTACAAGATTACAAGAACTAAACATGCATTCGAAATCCTAAGTCTAAGATAAGAAATATACCAATACGAATTCCCCTTTCAAAGGTAATTCTAATTTGCCTTTGACCTTCCTAGCAGCTTCTTTGCATTCCTCCTTGTTCTTTGGTTATAGTGGCTCAAATAACACAAAATCTCTCAAATGAACCACACAAACTAGATGTTCATGTGAGAGTGTTGTGATAGTGATGTGACTAAAACTACATGTAAATATGTAGCCCACACCTCTCAATATTTATACAAATATATCCTATCCAATTACACAAAATCTACATAACATGCAAAGATTTAAAGTCCCTTTGAAAATCAGATTTGAAAAAATATTTTCAGATCTGAAAATTAATCTTTCGAAAAATAAATCTATCATTTCAAAATTTATTTATGTACAAAATATTTTCACAAACTGTGAAACATAAAATTCTAAAACAAAATTTTCAAATCTGAGATTTTTACACGGTTGGAAGTATTTTTTTTTAAGTTTTTTAAATAGAGAGTGGATGTAACAAAATATAAAAATACAAATCAAGATCCAACAGAACAGATGTAAAAGAAACCTTAATATATCGTGTGATATATCTCTTAGTAAATCTCACGATTTCTAGAGAGAAATGCAAGATCTACAACGAGAATGGTTCCTAAAAGAGATAATGAATGAAGAGGATCGTCAAACTCACCAAAATACGAAACCCACAAAAACCTAAAGTTTTCTATATGTTAGATTTTTTGGTAAACATGAAACGATTAGGGATGTGTTTTATTTTTGGAGGAAACCCTAAGGATTACTATGCTTGAAGATTGGTTTTCTCTATTCTCTCTCTATTTTCTCTCTTTTCACTCTACCTTCTCTCTTCTCTCTTTTTTCCCTCAAAGGAGACGACTTCCAAAGTCTTCAAATGTTTGCACAAAGGCATCTATTTATATTGCTTATTGAAGGAACTGGAACTTCGAAGCAAATCGAGGGTTAAACTATTTTGACGATTCAACGTCAAAATCTAATGGCTGTCAACGCACCACATTTATTATTACTCTTATTGGCTCTAATGGTTATCATATCAATTAACTCTAAGACAAGCACATCATTTCTGGTAAATGATCTAACAACTATGAATAATGTTCGAGAATGTGAGTGTAAAGAAACACACTTCCTACCAGTAATGAGATAACACATGGAACAATACAAACAGGATGCAAAATGCGTGTTTTCATAGTTTTTAAAATCTCATTTTCTACCACAAAAGTCTGTGATGGTTTAATATTAAACCCTGACATATTTTTAAGGAATAATAATAATTCCATTTTGACCGCAACACTTTAAAAACAAGATTTTAATTATTTTAAAAATCATTTTAAATGATTTAAAATAGTTTTAAAATGTTATAAAAATTCCTAAAAATATGTAAACATTTGTGCACACACTTATATACCTATATGCATTATTGGTGTCCAATAGTGTGTTCAAGTATTTAAGAATACTTTCCTTTTTGGTAGGTATGACATTCTTGGACGGGATGAACTTTGTTGATGAATCTTGTATACCTTGGAGGGGATGCTCACAGAAAATCGAACATATTTTGCAACCATGTCTAAACTAGTTGGAACTCCTACATGATACAGACTCAAGTGAGTCAACCATATAGTATGTTCTCAAACTTCGCCTTTGGATATTGGAGACAAAATTCCCTTGAGCAACCTATACTAGTGGGAAAAATAAAAACTCGTAGATTTCCTCTATGAAAGGGCTATCTACCCATTCCCATCTAGAACCGAAAATAAGAGGAAAAAAATACATAACTCAACTATCATACAGACCATTACACTAAAGTTGTGAAATCTTCACAAAACAGAGTTTGCCTAAAATATAACACTTAAAATGGAAAATTAGTGGAGTCAATATAGATAATAATATGCAGTTACTCAAGTCCTTCTGCCCCAATTTTTTTCAAATATACAATGGGGTAAAAAAATGAAAGAGATTATTGATTCAAAATGATAAATCATTTTATCCACTTAAAATAGACAACGGGTCACCTTAAGGGTCTCCTACATAAAATAAAGATAAGAGGCGTATTTTATCATTTATTAAACGACCATGTCCTATATCCTCAAAGACCAATTATAAGCATGAAAGCAACCGGAGGATATAATAATAATTTATTGGGATATATTCAGAAATTATCATACCAATGGATTTTCGTAATGATTCAAATCGTAAATTATCCAAGTGTTTAATGAATAAATTAGCTAGTTGATGTTCAGTTGGTTAACAGTTTATCTCCAATTCTTTGGATTCAACTATTTCACTATAAAATGGTGTCGTATTTTGATATGTTTAGTACGGTAATGTTGAACAGGATTCTGAGAGATATTTATCTCACTTTAATTATGGCAATATAGAGTTTACTTTTCTTCATTAATGACATAATCACTAAGCAGTTTCTTAATTCACATTAATTGAGAACAACAACTTCCTGCTACTATATATTCAAATTTGGCTGTGAAAAGCGAAGTAATATTTTACTTTTTACTACTGCTTCCTACTAAGTTATTTCCTATATAATAACAAGCACCTGATGTGCTTTTGGTGCCGTCAAAACAACCAACCCAATTAGCGTTGGTGTAGCCTACAATTGTGCTAGTGGTATCTTTGGTGTATCATATACCTAGGTTTATTGTCCCTTTAACATATTTGATTATACGTTTAACACATAAAAAAGTGACTTTCCTTAGGTGAACTTTGGTAACGGGCACAAACACACACAACATACATGAAATCAGGTCGAAACGCTATCAAGTATAATAAGTTGCCTATTATGCTTCTATATAGGGTAGGATATATATGTTTCCTATGTTCATCTTTTGATAGTTTCATAGAAGTACTCATGGAAGTTATAACAACCTTGGCATTATCTAAATCAGTATCTCTATTATGTATTTAGATTGCGAAATGAATTACTCATCATTTTTTTGCTTGACTTGAAGTCCAAAGAAATATTGAATCTCCCCTATAAGCGACATTTGGAATTCCCCATGCATAATTTTAAAAAAATCTTGAACTTTAGACACATAAGTAGAACCAAATATTATGTCATCAACATAAACCTGAGCTATTAAGACATGTTTTTTAAAATGCTTAATAGCTAATGTCTTATTATTTCCACCACGTCGAAAACATTTATAGATAAGAAAAGTTTATAGGAATTTGTACCAAGCCCGAGGGGCTTGCTTTAAATTGTATAATGTCTTCTTCAATCTATAAACATGGTTTGGGTAATGAGGATCAATAAAACCTTTAGGTTTTTCAACATAGGTCTCCTCTGTCAAAATACCATTTAAAAGGGTGTATTTCACATCCATGTGACAAAGTGTTAATTGTGGGTGACAAGCTATGGCCAAGAGTAAGCGAACAGACTCAAGGAAAGTGATCAGGTAAAAGGTCTCCTCAAAATCTATTCCTTCAAATTGAGAGTAGCCCTAGGCAACTAATCTAGATTTATTTCTAACTATCATCCCAGATTCATCTGTTTTATTTTTGAAAATTTAGTGAGTGCTAATAACCCTTTTACTTTATGCCCTAGGCACAAGATACTACATGTCATGACTTTTAAATTGGATGAGCTCTTCTTGCATAGAACCTACCAAAAATGAGTCATTAAGTGCTTCATTGACAATTTTTGGTTCTACTAAGGAAACAATGCATGCAAAATGAGCAACATTACGTAATTGGGATCTTGTAAGAATTGGCGCTTCAGGGTTACCAATAACATTATCTATGGGATGATCTTTGGGAACCCAGTTAGGCACTTCAGTGGTATCAACTGGTAAAGGATCAACTATCTCTGGACAGTTACGATTAAAATTATTTTCAGGCTCATCCATTATAGTTAGTCCTTGATCTTTACTCTTAACATTAGTGTCACTCACTATCACATTTATTGATTCCATGATTACATCGGTATGCAAATTATAAATGCGATAATCCCTACTATTTCAGGAGTAACCCAAAAATATGTCTTTGTCACCACGGGTTTCCAATTTAGAATGATGTTCTTTATCTTTGCAAACGTGGCACGAACTCCCAAAAGTTCGAAACTATTTTAAGATGGGCTTTTTGCCTTACCAAAGTTCATAGGACATTTGTTTGGTATTTTCTCAAAGGTAAACTCTGTTAATGACATGACATGCTATTTGAAGGGCCTCAACCCAAAAGTATTTTGACAAGTTCTTAGCATGTAACTTTAACCTTGCCATTTCCTAAATTGTACACTTTTTACGCTCTGCAACACCATTCTACTGAGGTGTTTTAGGTTCACTGAACTCTTGTTGCTAAGGATTATAGTTACAATATTCTATTATGCCTGAGTCCTTAAATTCACCTCATCTATCGCTACAGATTCGATTTACTTGGGTATCTTTTTCATTCTCGATTCTTAATAGAATTTTCAAAAATTCTCGAACTGTATCAGATTTTTATTTTAAAAAAGCTACCCAAGTGAATCGAGTAAAATCATCCACAATAACCAAAATATTATTGTTACCACAGAGGCTCACAGTTCTAGAAGGACCCATTAGATCCATGTGGATTAGTTCTAGATGTTTTATTGTTAAAGTTTTTTTAACTTTCTTGTGAGATGATTTAACAATTATTCCTTCCTAACACCACCCACAAAAAACATTTGAAATCGGTTTTATTTTTGTCAAAACCTCGAACTATATCCTAGGAGCTTAAATTTCTAAGATTGTCATAATTATGTGACCCAAATAATTGTGCCAGATGGCATTATCATCAAGTCTAGCTAACCTACCAGCCTCATTACTCGGATTTACCATGATACAATTATCTGGGGTCCTATAACCAGTGATAATGCAATCATCATTCTCATTTAAAATTTCACAATTAGTTTTTGAGAATGTGACGGTATGGTTGGAGTCACAAAATTAGGATATTCTTAACAAATTATCTTTAAGACTTTTCACTAATAGGACATCTTTGAGAACAGAGAGTCCTTTTTCTTAGAGTGTTCCTTTGCCTATGATCTGAGTTGATACTCCGTCTCCAAAAAATGTTTCCTCCTAAGAAGTCAATTCTATCACATAATTTAGTATTGTCTCCGGTCATATGTTTGGAACATCTAGAGCCAAAGTATGAACCAGAAGTAGTGTGTTCATCTTTTATAGCACTTATAATAATGTTACACTTCAACTGGGTTATTAGATCATCCTTTTTAACCTATATAGCTCCATTTTTGAAAGGTTTCTGAACTTTTGGTTTAGAAATATATATAGAACTCTTTCTCTTAGATTTCTTCTTAGTGCGAGATATTTTCTTCCTCTTTCGATAGTTAGAGTTTGTAATGGGTTGTTTAGTAAGTATATAATTATTTCTACTCTATCTAGAATAGTTAAAGTTTCTATAGACTGGTGATTTATAGATGGGCTTATATAGTCATTTTTAAAAACATTCATTGAGACAGTGTCCATAAACATCACATTATGAACCGTATTGGTGGCTAGATGGTTATATCTGATTTTGAAAATCTTTAAAAAGAGGTTTATCCATTATTGGACATTGACCTTAGGTCTAACTGCAATAGTATTCCATTCACGTTCAAATCTCCTAACATGGGGCAAACCTATTTAGCCTTAGATTCAGCAGTTGGCTTTGGATATTTATTCATCATGATATTTGTCCCTTTTTTCTTATTATCAAAATCATTCTTTAAGGTTTGAAAATCATGACATATATCAATAGGTCTTTTTCCAGAAGTTACAAATATCAAATTTTGCAATGTTTTGGTTTATGCGTTAGATTTTTTATCAAAACCTATGCCCGTTTTGTTTTCAGAATTGGTTTTTCTAGAGGAAACACAATCTTCAAAGCAATTAGAATTGTTTTTAAACTTAGAATTTTTTTTAAAGATAATTGAAACCTTTCCTTTAGACTGTTCCAATTCTGTCAAAGTTGCCTTATATTTGTTTTTTCCAAAACTTCATTTGATTCAACAAGTTGTTTAATTTTTTCAATAAAAACCTTAGTTTTGGTTTCATTGGCCAAACACTAATTAGTATAGTCATTTGCATTTTGTTTAACCATTAGCTTGATGCTTCTATTTTCTCTATTAACTCCTTGACAGTCTTTTCTAGTCTACTGCTCTTACTAAGTATGTGAATGTCAAGTAGATCATCACTTCCAGACACATCAAGTGTAGTGTGTGAGTTGTTCCCTAGTGTTTCATTTGTCGCACTCAGACACCTGTTCAACATGTCATTAAAGCGATCACTTTGACTCACATACAACTTCAAAGAATTACTACTAGCAACATTACCAACATTATTTTCTATCAAAGAACAGATAAACCAGTAGTTGATACAACATTTTTAGGCATAATAGTTCTAGGCATAATCGCATCGAAATCAGCATTATTCTCAGGCATATCATCATTATAAACAATTTTAGGAAAGAAAGACATACAAGGATTAAAGGAATTGGACGACTAAAGATCATCTTTTTCAGAGGTACTTGAGTCATTGTCTTAAATATATTGGCCTTGGCATTGTTATTGTTAAGTTTGACTTTACACTTGTGGGCAAAATGACCTAGTTTACAACAACGACGACATTTAGCATTCTTCATATCATTCCATGGTCTATTATTGTCATCAATGTTGTGTTTGTCTCGATTTCTTTCATGAGTTCTGTTATCAAAAGAGTTTTGATATTTATCTTTAGGGGGTGTGATTAGTCTCAAATATTATATATTTTGCGCCCATTACTTATGCATGCACACACATTTGTGGCCATTATTTCATGTATTTAAGCTCTTGTACTGTATAACCTTTGCTTTTGATATATATATATATATATATATATATATATATATATATGTGTGTGTGTGTGTGTGTGTGTGTGTGTATGTGTGTGTTTTGGGAGGTTTATTTGAGCTTCTTTATGGATTGGAATGTTAATATGGTGCAAGTGTGCACTTTTTGGTGAGGTCTCACCGCTTTACACAACTTTGGGGGTAATTATGTCATTTATGCATTCAAGCTCTATGCCCAAACCCTTCATGGAAGTTGTAGATCTCTGAGTCAACTTCGCGTTGCTTTCAACATCATGTCAATCCGATTCCAGACGACCAAGTTATGGTTAATTTTCCCCGAGGCTCCTTGGTGTGTAACAAAAGAGGGAAGAGTCCAAGTTTCCAATACCCGGTCGACCGTCCCCATACCCGTGGTCGACTGCCATTTTAGTTTTTTCCTTCTTGTTGAGGCAGTGTGCTTTTGTTCCCATACCCGATCGACCAGTCCAAAATCGCGATCGACCGGTGCACCTAGATCTGCGAATCTACTCCTTCATTTGGTTTTGATTTCTTTTCTTGTTTTAGTTTTCTTTACCACTCTTGTTTGGTGGTTTTCTTCCACTATATATATATATATAATGGTTTGTTTTTTAGAGGATAGAGATCATTAAATCGTATAAGAAGAAAATAGAAGATTTTTCTCTCTCTCTTCTCTCACCTAGGGCTTGGGATATTTTCTTCTCATTTTCATCTTTTACTTCATTTATTGTAAGTTAAATTCCATCTTTGTTGCATTTTGTTGACTATTGTCACTATTGAGTAATTAATATAGTGGTTTTGTCTTGCATGCTCTCATTTACCATAGTTTTACTCCTTGTTATTAACTCAATGGTGTGTGTTCGTGCCGAGAGTGTTATGAGTAGATAATTTTCTTAGGTTAGGAGCATAAACCCACCTTGGATGCTTCCACTTCTTGATTTGTTCAATGTTTGAATACAACAAATAGGTGTATGGGTTGATATTGGACTTTCATAGGATTTTAGCCTCTCTTATCACGTAAGGGGTATTTTTAAGACTTAACTCCAACATCAACACATTTGTTCGATAATATATCAATACCTTCATCTTGTATTGTTGGGGTGACATCCTTCATCTCGAATTGTTGAGAATGATATTTTATTCCCATTTGATTGTGATTCAATTTCAAGAACTAGTTGGATTGTGATCATCCAAGATGGGGGAATGTTCCTCAACCTTTTGTTAAAGAATCTTTTCAAAATCCATTTTATAAATCCCGCTTGCTTGTATTAGTCTTTGGTTAAATATCCCAATAAGTGTGGTTTGTTTTGTTTGATCACAATACTAAATACATTAATCATATTATATTTTTTTTTTATCTTTGTTTATTGATTTTTGTCTAGAAGAATATCTTTGGTGCTTCATATAATTGCCTGTGTAAATCGACTACGGTCTTACCGAGTTTTTTTATTACTCTCGCGATTAGCGTGCACTTGCGCTATACAATATTCTGAGCGAGTCAAGTTCTTGGCGCCGTTGTCGGGAATTATTAGTAACGACTATATTGATTTAGTTATTTGTCGATAAACCCATTGCATTTAATTGTTTGAGCTAGTGTTGTAATGACCCCACTTTTATATGTTCATATATATTATTTCATATGTGATTTCAATAATGTTAATTTATTATTTTAGTCTAATCCCCCCTTTATAAATCATGAAATATGAAATTAGTTACAAACATAAATTATAAAGTTTTCGGTAGGAATGTTCATATTAGACACTAGTTTTGACCATATTAATATAACAATTGACTTAAAAACTAAAAAGTTGTAGATATGTGAATTAGGTTTGTAACACAACAAAGCGGTTTTTTAAACGGAGGTCCGAGCAAGAAGTTATACCGAAATTACGAAATAAGGGCAAATATGTCCATCCTTTAAGTCGTATTTTCTCTTATTACCACACTATGTGTTATATTTCGATTGGTTAAAAGGGGAGGTCAGTTTGGCCGACTTAAACACTTTGAAATAACCTCCTTTTTCATCAAAATTGATTAAATCAAAGTCTTATGGCATATCATAAGCTAAATGATAAGTTATGGGGTAGAAAATATAAATTTATGAAACTTTAGGGACTTGATTTTGAAATAATGAAAGTTTTAGGGACTCAAATGAAAATATAAAAAGGAACATTTTGTAAATAAAATATTTTCAGGGACCCCTAAAAAATAGTGAAATTGTATGGTGTAAAATTACTAAAATACCTTTCATGTGTAAAATGAGCCTCATAACCTTAATAACTTTACACCTCGTGCTTGGTTTTGACACCTCCAACGCTCATGTGTCTCCTTTAAACGAAAAGATAAAAAACATGTCACGCATTTAGAAAAAGTTAAAACACGTGTCGCGGTCTGGTGAATAAAGGCTGCAAGATAGCCCCGTTACGCGACACGCGACATGTTGACTTGCCAAAATGAATGCTTAGTCATCGGGGCACGTGTCATCACCCAGATAACTTTAGGAAACTATAAATAGAAGCCTTAGGATCAATCATACATGAAATCAATTCCAAATATCAAAAATAAATAGTGAGAGAAAGTGTGAGGAAGTTTAAGAAGAAGTTTCGTCTTAAGATTAACGAGCGAACCAAGACTCAGTATCTGTAACTTCCTATTTATGTTCTAGGTGAGTACTCTGTGACATTCCTTGCGTATTTTGATTGTATGATATTATGAAAACTATATCTATTTTTTGAAATGTTTTATCGTCAAAATATATCTAATACTGATGATTCCGTCGTTTGTTATATGTGTATATCTCTCGATATATACATAAGATTTGAATTTTTAAATTATTGATTCGACCTATGGAAACTCTTTTACTGTGTTGGCCTTGATTACCAGGTGGAAATATTTAGGTGGTACATTCGC
The DNA here is from genome assembly GCA_949130495.1 of Sambucus nigra. NCBI lineage: Eukaryota > Viridiplantae > Streptophyta > Magnoliopsida > Dipsacales > Adoxaceae > Sambucus > Sambucus nigra. The sequence goes on from OX422213.1 coordinate 57,805,466, forward strand.
ATTTGGTTTATCATTGGTGTGCCCTAAATAAGGCGTTGTTTCAAATATCATGATTTTTTGTCTGTGTTGTTGCCGAGTGGAAACATTTGGTAACACTATCTGTTTATCTGGGTATTAGAGCGTACATGGCCATCAAAATAAAATTGAATAATTGACATATTGCTCAAATTATTTTCTTTTTTCTTTTTTGAGCTGATTATTCTGAAAATATATACTGCCAGTTTACTTTATATATTTTACTGCAAATTCCTGTCCATATATGTTTATGCCTTCTGTTGGAAATTGAATAGGTATCAATTTTTTGAAAAATCGTGGAATGTCTGGAGATTAAATCTCACTCGTTTTTTTCCAATGTTGTATAAATAAACATTTTTTAAGAAATAAGTAGGTTCGTGGATGGAACGAAAAAGGACTGTCTTGAAGATTTAGCTTTTAGAGCTCTTTTTGTTATTATGTTTGTTTTATCATTTAGAGCATGTTTGGCTCGCTTGTAATAAGCTTTAAATTTTGTCTTAAGCTGTAATTCATCGTTACTTTTAATATAAATGAGTTTTTCTTTAGAAAGCTCTGATGACATAATTCCATTACTTTCAATATTTTACGATTCATAACCATGTGATCATATTTCCACTTCATTTATTTAAGGAAACAATTAAATCGGAATATTTGTTGCCTTAGTGGCATGTCAAGACACTCGTTCCCTAATACTAATTTTATGATGGGGCGTGACAAAGGCCGTATCAGAGCATAGGTTATGAACCCGTAGACTAATGAACATAGGTTTCGAAAGTTATAGACTTCATGTTTCCAATCCATAGGAGATAATATTAAATATCCGATTTATGTGATAACCCTCCCCATGTGTTCTGTTATTTATAACTGGTCTTTTAGTTTTCAATCTTGATATAGTATAGTAGATCTTATGTTTTGCCATGGCGGTAGAAAATGACTAAGCGAAGATCATCTATGGGATCTAATGATTCGAGTATTTAAGGATTGGAAGGTGCATACAAGGTGATCGAAAGTCTAGCAAAGATTGTGGAGCATCAGGTGAATAATGGAGTACCAAGGAATCCTGAACTAAGTAAATGTACTATTGAATAGTTCAAGAAGTTGATTCCTCCGTCTTTTAAAGGTACTCCTAACCCCACTGAAGCAGAAAGTTAGGTGATGCAAATGGAAAAGATACTCGATGTTCTTAAGTGTACTAATGAACAAAAAGTTTCATTTAGAACACTGATATTAGAAGGTGAAGCCGAACATTGGTGGAGAATAACTAAGAGAATATACAAGGAAAGGAATAATCCTATAGGTTGGAATGACTTCTTACAGATATTCTACGAGAAATACTTTCCTGAAACTATACAAGACCAAAAAGCAACCGACTTCATGAGTTTAGTATGACAGTTAGTTAATATGAGGCAAAGTTTACTGAGTTATCCCGTTTTGCACCTTATGTTTTGGTAACTGATGTTTTAAAAACCAAAAAGTTTGAACGTTGGTTAAGGTTAAGTATTCGTAATCGAATTTCCATCCTAAAGTTCACATTATATAGTGACGTCATGGTTACGGCTACGATAGCAGAAAGGGGTGGCGAGGAGTACACTCGAGTTAGAGATGGTAAGAGGAAGTTTATGGAACAAATAGGGAAGAGCCAAAATAATAGAAATAATTTTAGGAGAAGACCTAATGTTAGGGGAGATAGTGATAACAAACCGTTTAATATTAAGATATATCAGCGATGTGGGAAGATGCATGGAGGACGGACTTGTTACAAGGATACAAGAGCTTATTTTAGATGTGGACAGAAGGGACATCAGATAAAAGACTGTCCAACCCCAGTAAGGATTTCGATACATCCTTTAGGTGAAAAGAAGGACCAAGGAAGACAAGGTATAGTTTTTGCGCTTTCTGATACCCAATCTTCTAATGCAGTAGTGGCAGGTACACTTTCTATATGTGCACAACCTTTTCAAGTTTTAATAGATCCTAGTTCTACCCATTCATTTGTTTTTGTTCATTTTGTTAATTGGTTTCCTAATAATCCCGAATCCTTGAATCATAGCATGCACGTTTTTACTCCTTCGGGTGAGTTATTGATAGTAACCTTAGTATATAAGTCTTGCCCTATAGATATTAGTAGTCATAAACTATTCACTGATTTGATAGTTTTAGACATAAAAGACTTTGAGGTCATTTGGGGGATGGATTGGTTAGCATCATATCATGCTAAGGTAGTCTGTTTTGAGAAGAGAGTTACTTTCCAAATTCCTAACCAACCAAAATTCAGTTTTGAAGGAATTGGCATCCTATCTCCCATATGTATTATCTCTGCAATGCAAGCCTATTATTTTCTTTAAAAGGGATGTCAAGGATTTCTTGCAAGTGTTAATTATTTGCAAATGAAAGATCCTACTTTAGTAGAGATCCCTATAGATAACATTTTCCAGATGTTTTTTCGGATGATTTATCGAATCTTCCTCCTAGTAAAGAAATAGAGTTTATAATTGACCTTATTCCCGAAACTTTACCAATCTCAAAACTACCTTATCGTATGGCACCTTTAAAATTAAGGGAATTAAAAGTTCAATTACAATATCTGTTAGACATCGGTTTTATTAAACCAAGTGTATCCCCTTGGAGTGCTCCAGTGTTATTTGTTAAAAAAAAGGATGTAACGTTGAGGTTATGTATAGATTATCGTGAATTAAATAAGGTGACCATTAAGAATAAATACCCTTTACCTCATATGATTTGTTTGACCAATTGCGAGGTGCGCAATTATTTTTTAAGATTGAACTTTGGACGGGCTATCACCAATTGAGGATTAAGGAAGATGATATTTCAAAATCAGCTTTTCGTACTAGATATGGTCACTATGAATTTCTTGTGATGCCATTTGGACTAAATAACGCACCAACCGGTTTTATGGATATGATGAATATGGTGATTAAGAAGTATTCGGATCAGTGTGTGGTTGTTTTCATTGAGGACATCCTTATTTATTCCAAAAGTACTGAAGAAAACAAAAAGCATTTAGAGATGGTGTTACAAATCCTTAGGAAGGAGAAATTATATGAAAATTTAAAGAAGTGTGAGTTTTGGTTGCCTAGTATCTCTTTTCTAGGACATGTCATTTCTAAGGAGGGAGTGTTGGTTGACCCTTAAAAGATTAAAGCTAACCTGGATTGGCCTGGACCAACTAATGTGATGGTGATTCGTAGTTTTCTTGGATTAGCAGGTTATTATCGAAGATTTGTTGAAGGATTTTCTAGTATTGCCAAACCTCTATCTAGGTTAACCCAAAAGAAGGTGAAATATAAATGGTCTGAGGAAGTTGAGAATAGTTTTAAAGAACTTAAGAATCGATTAGTAACTTCCCCAATTTTGACTATTCCTTACGAGACAGGGGGATTTTTTATTTATAGTGATGCTTCTAAAAAAGGTTTGGGATATGTGCTAATGCAAAATGGAAAAGTAGTAGATTATGCATCGATACAGTTAAAACCACATGAGCAAAATTATCCAACCCATGACCTAGAATTAGCAGCAGTAATTTTTGCTCTTAAGATTTTGAGACATTATTTATATGGTGAGACTTGTGAGATTTATACTGACCATAAGAGTTTGAAATATATTTTTACCCAAAAAGAATTGAACATGAGACAAAGGAGCTGGTTAGTATTAATGAAGGATTACGATTTAAATATTCATTATCACCCAGGGAAAGAAAATATAGTAGCTAATGCTTTAAGTAGGAAGTCTATTTCAAACTTAGCATGTCTTATTACAAGCCAGGAAGCTATGTTGAAAGACTTAAGAAGTATGGAAATAGATGTACGTATTTATAGCAAAGGAGGAATAATTGCTAACTTACAAGTATAACCCATGTTGATGGAAAGGATCAAAATTGCACAAGTAAATGACCCACAACTGAAGAAGATCAGAGAAGAGGTTATTGAAGGGAAGAAAATTAAATTTGCTATACGGGATGATATATTGAGGTTTGGAAATAGAATTTGTGTTCAACATGATGCCCCACTAAATAGGAAAATTTTAGAGGAAACTCATTACTCGAGATTTACGTTTCATCCTGCAAACACCAAGATGTATAGAGATCTTCGAGAAGTGTTTTGGTGGAATAATATGAAAAGGGAGATAGCAGAATTTATATCTCAATGTTTAGTTCAAGTAAAAGCTAAAAATAAAAAACCATCGTGATTACTAAAACCCCTACCTATCCCTGAGTGGAAATGGGAACATATTACTATGGATTTTGTGACAATTTTACCGAGGAGTTCAAATGGTAATGATTCTATTTGGGTAATTATTGATAGGTTAACTAAATCTGCTCATTTTCTTACCAATAAGATTACCCATTCTTTAGAAAAGTTAGCCAAGTTGTACGTACGAAAATTATTAGGCTTCATGGAACCCCAGTTTCAACTATTTCTAATCGTGGCCTTAGATTTGTGTCTAGCTTTTGGAAAATCCAACAAGCAGCCATTGGAACATAATTGAATTTTGGTACTACTATTGATCCTCAAATAGATGGACAGTCTGAGAGAACCATTCAAACCTTGGAGGATATGCTTAGGGCTTGTGTGCTTGATCTGAAGGGGAATTGGGATGATCATTTACCGTTAGTAAAATTTGCATATAATAATAGTTATCAAGAAAGTATTCAAATGGCTCCATATGAGTTACTCAATGGAAGAAGGTATCGTTCCCCTGCATATTGGGTAGAAGTTAAATAAAGAAAATTATTAGGACCAGAATTGATCCAGATCACAATAGAGAAAGTGAAATTGATACATGACCGACTTCGAATTGCTCAAAGCCGTCAAAAGAGTTATTTTCAAAATCACCGATGAGTGTTGGAATTCCAAATATGAGATTATGTGTTCTTACGAGTATCACCAGGAAGGGAGTAAGCCGATTTGGGAAGAAAGGAAAATTAAGTCCAAGATACATAGGACCTTTTGAAATCCTTGAAAGAATAGGAGCTGTTCATATTGAATAGCCTTACCCCCTGAACTCTCTAGTGTGTATAATGTTTTCCGCATGTCAATGATGAAGAAATACGTCCCATATCCAACGCATATCTTAAGTCATGAACCTTTTCAAGTTAAAGAAGATTTGTCATACATTGAGCATCCGATAGAAATTTTGGACCATAAAGATGAAATATTATGAACCAAGGTAATTCCATTGGTCAAAGTGTTATGGAATAATCATTTCATTGAAGAATCAACATGGGAGCGGGAAGATGAAATAAAGGATAAATATCCATACTTGTTTGGAAAATGAAAGTAAAGTTTGGGAACCAAACTTTTGATAAGGAAGGTAGGATGTAATGACCCCACTTTTATATGTTCATATATAGTTTTAAATGTTCTATTATTTCATATGTGACATGAATAATGTTAATTTATTATTTTAGTCTAATCCACCCATTATAAATCATGAAATATCAAATTAGTTACAAACATAAGATTTTAAAGTTTTTGATAGAAATGTTCATATTACAGACTAGTTTTGACCATATTAATATAACAATTGACCTGAGATAAAAACTAAAAACTTGTAGATATATGAATTAGGTTTGTAACACAACAAACGGTGTGTTAAACGGAGGTCCAAGCAAGATGTTATACTGAAATTACGAAATAAAGGCAAATATGTTCATCCTTTAAGTCGTATTTTGTCTTATTACCACACCATGTGTTATATTTTGATTGGTTGAAAGGGTAGGCTGGTTTGGCCGACTTAAAAACTTTGAAATAACCTCCTTTTTCATCAAAATTGATTAAATCAAAGTCTTATGGCATATCCTAAGCTAAATGATAAGTTATGGGGTAAAAAATATAAATTTATGAAACTTTAGGGACTTGATTTTGAAATAATGAAAGTTTTAGGGACTCAAATGAAAATATAAAAAGGAACATTTTGTAAAAAAAATATTTTTATGGACCCCTAGAAAATAGTGAAATTGTATGGTTTAAAATTACTAAAATACCCTTCATGTGTAAAATGACCCTTATACCCTTAATAACATTACACCTCGTGTTTGGTTTTGACAGATCCACCGCACATGTGTCTCCTTTATACGAAAAGATAAAACACATGTCACGCATTTAGAAAAAGTTAAAACACGTGTCGCGGTCTGGTGAACTAAGGCTGCAAGATAGCCCCATTACGCGACACGCGACATGCTGACTTGCCAAAATGAATGCTTAGTCATCGGGGCACGTGTCATCACCCAGATAACTTTAGGAAATTATAAATAGAAGCCTTAGGATCAATCTTACATGAAATAAATTCCAAATATCAAAAATAAATAGTGAGAGAAAGTGTGAGGAAGTTTAAGAAGAAGTTTCGTCTTAAGATTAACGAGCGATCCAAGACTCTATATTTGTAGCTTCCTATTTCTGTTCTAGGTGAGTACTATGTGATGTTCCTTGCGTATTTTCATTATATGATATTATGAAAACTATATCTATTTTTTGAAATGTTTTATCCTCAAAATATATCTAATACCGATGATTCCGTCGTTTGTTATATGTGTATATCTCTCGATATATACATAAGATTTGAATTTTTAAATTATTGATTCGACCTATGGAAACTCTTTTACTGTGTTGGACTTGACTACCAGGTGGAAATACTTAGGTGGTACCTTCCCAGTTGGTTTATCGTTGGTGTGCCCTAAATAAGGCGTTGTTTCAAATATCATGATTTTCTGTCTGTGTTGTTGCCGAGTGGAATCATTTGGTAACACTATCTGTTTATCTGGGTATTAGAGCGTACATGGCCATCAAAATAAAATTGAATAATTGACATATTGCTCAAATTATTTTATTTTTTCCATTCTGAATTGATTATTCTGAAAATATATACTGCCAGTTTACTTTATATATTTTACTGCAAATTCATGTCCATATATGTTTATGCCTTCTATTGGAAATTGAATAGGTATCAATTTTCTGAAAAATCGTGGAATGTCTGGAGATTAAATCTCACTCGTTTTCTTTCTAATGTTGTATAAATAAACATTTTTTAAGAAATAAGTAGGTTCGTGGACGGAACGAAAAAGGACTGTGTTGAAGATTTAGCTTTTAGAGCTCTTTTTGTTATTATGTTTCTTTTATTATCTAGAGCATGTTTGGCTCACTTGCAATAATCTTTAAATTTTGTCATAAGTTGTAATTCATCGTCACTTTTAATATAAATGAGGTTTCCTTTAGAAAGCTCTTATGATTTAATTCCTTTACTTTTAGTATTTTACGATTCATAATCATGTGATCATATTTTGGTTGCATTTATTTAACGAAACACTTAAATCGGAATACTTATTGCCTTGGTGGCATGTCTTGACACTCGTTCCCTACTACTAATTTTGGGATGGGGTCATGACAAATGTTATTTTGAAGGATAGGTTTTCTATCCTAATGGGCAACAATTTGAATCAAGGGTTCGTCGGGGAATACCGACCACTATTTTCTTCTAAAGGCTCAAACAATCTGTTCAATAACTCTGCGGCATCATCTCAGCATCGTTACACCCTTAATACGGTGCCATCCCAGACAGATTTGTTATTCGCATCACAATTTCATAGTGCACCCCCCCTCGGTACCAGCATTTGACCCTCCTATGGAACATAACTATGCACCCTCGCGTGGTGTTGTTCCCGTGAATCAGTAATTTGGTGATTACCTCCGTTCGGAGACCGTCTCTCTACCTGGATGTATTATATTCCCTTTCAACCACAGAGCCTTTCATTTTCTAAATGGCATGATTAACCTATTCCTGTCCTTCCACGGAATGGAAAATGAAAACCCTTATCGGCACATTAGAGACTTTGAAAACGTGTGCAACACTCTCTGTGACCAAAACTGTACACCCGATCTTGTGCGGCTTAAGCTTTTTTCATTTTCCATTACAGATAAAGCAAAATATTGGTTTATCACACTTCCCCCCCAACTCTATTGAGAATTGGCAACAATTGCAAAACCTTTTCTTGAAAGAATTCTTCCCATACACAAAATAAACACACTCATGAAACAAATACAAAATTTTCAACAATACGATCATGTGACATTTGACAAGTGTTGGGAACGTTTTAAATCTTTGAAGCGGTCTTGCCCGCACCATAATTTTGATCAAATGCGATTAATCTCCATTTTTCGTGGGGGTCTAAACCCCTTGACCAAACAATTAATCGAAAGCACGTGTCAGGGTATTCTTGTAGAGTTGAGTAGTGCGGAAGTAGAATCCCATTTTGAGTTTGTCTCAAATACATCTCGGGGATGGGATACGTCGAACCCATATGAATGCACCATTCATGATAACACTACCCCTCGATGGCACACCACCGTTCAGTCTATCTTGCAGGAAAATCATAATTTCTGGACCAAATACGACCAGTTTTGTCATAGGATTGATGCATTGCAACTCACACAACAATAACTACCCATGTAAGTCATTCAAAAGGTTTCCGTTGTGGAGGAAGTCGTGTGCGTTATTTGTGACAACAGTGGCCACTCAATGGGAGAGTGTCCTTCACTCCCTAGCATTAACGGCCAGTTACAAAAGCAAGAGAACGTTATAGGGGCATATAGAAAGAAATAATCTAATGCTCCTTTCGATCCCAATAACCCTCCTTACAATCCAATCTGGAGGACAACACATCCTCTTATCAGTTGGAAGGACTATAATTCCCAAATTCCTCAACTCCAGGCTTTCGAGGCCCGTGTCCATCCCCATCGTCATAATTCCAACAATAACCTCCCCCATATCAATCACTACAACATCTGCCCACGGGACCTCCCACTTCTTATTTGCCTCCACAGAGTACTCCCAATGAGGAACAATTTGCAACTGGTCAAAAAAATTCTCAACTTGAATATTCCATCTCTCAAATGGAACATTCTATGCAAGAGATGCAAGTCTCTCTCGCTCAATTGGTCCAAAACTCTTAACGGGTTATGAGACCACTTTACTGGCGTAACCTCAACCCAACCCAAGGAATAAATGGTCAATGAGAGATCCAACTCTAATACGTCGTATACCGAGCATGCTAAGGGTATTAGCACCCTCAAGTGCGGTAAAACCACCGATAACCGTATCGTAAGACCCTCGCCGAAACAACGCATTACCAATAAATTCAAAGGAATGCCCACTGCTCCAAAGGATGTGCAATCGTAGACTCCCTCTAGTTGCGAAGGAAGCTAATTATCCCATACTGGCCCCATTTCCACAAAATCTAAAGCAAAAGTCTACAAAAGCCTCAGAATAGGTATTTATTGAGCCTTTCAAGCAAGTTAACATGAACATTCCCCTCCTCAAGTCCATAGAGCATGTGCCAAAGTATGCCAACTTTATCAAAGACTTGTGTACAGTTACAAGGAGACAAAATGTGCATACAAAGGCTTATATGGCCGTCTAAGAAAGTACCATTATAGCCAATGATCTAGCCTTGAAGTTCAAAGCCCCAGGTTGCCTCACCATTTTATGCATAATTGGGGAGACTAGAATCAATCGTGACCTCCTATATTTGGGGGCAAGTGTGAGATTTCTTCCTTATTCTGTGTCTATCGAGTTGAAGCTCGGTGAGATTAAATCGACTCCCGACACTTTACAACTAGCCGATGGTTTGACTAGGATACCGAGAGGAGTCATGGAGGACATGATTGTCCAAGTCGATTCTTTTTCTACTCGATAGACTTTGTCATCTTAGACACCCAACCCGTACCAAAAGGGATTTCTCAAATCCCAATAATTCTCGGGAGACCATTTCTCTCCACCGTTAATGCTAACATCAATTATAGGAATGGGGTGATGAAACTCTCATTTGGTAATATAACGGTAGAAGTCAACGTGTCCAATCTCCTTGAGAAAACCCAATTTTGCAATGAAAGTGAGGAAGAAGTTGAAACGACAGCTTGTATTGGCACTCTTGTCCAAAAATATTTTGACCTCTCTCATTTTCGAGATCAACTAGAGGCGTGTATTACTAACTCCTTGGATAGCGATTTTCTCATCAACGATAAGGGTTATGAAGATGCCCTTAATACAAATTGCTATTCACTGAATGGGGAGTTAATGGACATGTGCAATTCCCTGGAGTACTTTGAGGAGGTGAATGAAGATATTGAGGGTAATAGCATAGAGGGAGATGGTGAAAGAGAATACACACATGATGAAAGTGAGGGGGTTATCAAAGACTCGATGCAGATCTCCCACTTTGAGAAACTACCCCCACGTGACTCTTTTCCCTTTCCATCGAGTGTTTCAATTCCCAAACTTGAGCTCAAAACCTTGCCAAAGGAGCTCAAGTATGTTTTCCTAGGTGGTCAGAACACGTTTTCAGCGATTATAGCGGCGATCCTTGACAATTGTTAAGAGGTGGATTTACTTTAGGTGTTGAGGAAGAATAAGAGTGTTATAGGATGGTGCATTTCCGACTTGAAAGGGATCAATCCCTCCATTTTCACTCATAGCATTTACTTGGAGGAGGACGCCAATCCCACCCATCAAATAAAACTACGGTTGAATTCGGCCATGAGTAAGGTGGTGATGGTGGAGATGATCAAATTATTTGATGTGGGGATAATATACCCTATTTTTTTATAGTGAGTGGGTGAGCCGACCCAAGTTGTTTCAAAAACGTCGGGTGTCACAGTTATTGAGAATATGGAGGGTGACCTTTTACCCTCGCACATTTCATCTGGCTACTGTGTTTTCATCGATTATCAAAAGCTCAACGCGATTGCGAGGAAATATCACTTTCCCCTACCTTTCCTTGACCAAATTCTTGAAAGGTTAGTCGTACATAAGTATTATTTTCTTCTTGATGGATATTCGAGGTACAGTCAAATTGAAATAGCCCCCGGAGATCGAGAAAAGACCACGTTCACTTGTCCATACGGTGCATTTTCCTTTCGGAGAATGTCCTTTGGGCTTTGCAATGCACTGGCAACTTTCCAATGGTGCGTGATTATCATCTTTAGTGACATGGTCAAAGACATTATTGAAGTCTTCATGGATGACTTCATTGTCATTGGTAATACTTTTGGGGGATGCCTAGCCAATATAAAAAAGTTCTAGCTAGGTGTATCGAGAAAAACCTCATTCTCAATTGGGAGAAGTGTCACTTTATGGTGACACAGGGGATAGTTTTAGTCCATATCGTCTCTGGTGATGGTATTCAAGTTGACAAGGCTAAGATTTAAGTCATAGTAAACCTCCCCGCTCCTAAAAACCTCAAGGATGTGAGGTCGTTTCTTGGTCATGACAGATTTTATCGACGTTTTATTCAAGACTTTAGCTTGATTACGCGCCCCATGTGTGCCCTTGTTGCCAAGATGCTCCATTTCTGTGGAGTGATGCATGATAAAAATCGTTCGATAAGTTGAAAACCATGTTAACCACGCCCCCCATCATGCAATCGCCCGATTGGACCCTTCCATTTGAACTCATGGGTGATGCAAGTGACTATGTCGTAGGGGCGATATTTGGTCAAGGAAGGGATAAGAAACCTCGCATGATATCCTATGATAGTCGCACGATTGATAGCGCACAAATGAACTACTCCACTACAGAGAAGGAATTACTATCCATAGTGTTCGCGTTGGATAAATTATGAGCATACTTGTTAGGATTTCCCATAGTCTGCTTTACCGATCATGTCCCTCTTAATTACCTCATTTCCAAGAAGGATGCTAAGAGTATGATTATTCGTTGTGTGCTCATCCTTCAAGAGTTAGACCTCTCAATCAAATATTAAAATTATGTGGAAACGTTATCGCGGATCACCTTTCCTGACTTACATTTTATCTCGATCATATCAACCCTATCCTTATCCGAGAGTGTTTCCCAGACGAGCAACTCATGGTCATTTCGACATTGTTATGGTTTACTGATATTGAGAATCTCCTTCTTATCGAGGCCTATCCTTCGCACTTTTTGGCCAAGGACAAGGAAAGACTTTTGATTGTGGTCGAGTCATTCTTCATCGATGACCCATATATGTATAAACTCTGTCCGAACCAAATCATTTGCAAGTGTGTCCCAAACGATGAGATTTCAAATATCTTGTTATTTTGCCACACCATAGCATGTGGAGGAAATTTTTCTTCCCAAAAGACCATCCTCAAAGTGATACATTGCGGTTTCTATTGGCCTACAATATTCAAGGATGCACATGTTGTTTGTAAAACTTGTGCCCGTTGCCAATCAATTGGGAAAATTACCAAAAGCAACATGATGCATCTCACCCCTATCCTTGTATTCGATTTTTTTAATAATTGGGGAATAGACTTCATGGGTACTTTCCCTAAATCCAATAAATTTGAATACATCCTAGTCTTAGTCGACTATGTATCCAAATGGTTGGAAGTCATGCCTACTAGGAAGAACACTGTGAAAGTTGTGTTGAAGTTCCTAAAAGAAAACATCTTGGTTCGATTCGTCACACCTAAGGCATTCATTAACGACCAAGGCATCCATTTTTGCAACGATATATTCCGTAGCCTAATGTCACAATATGGTATCACCCATAAGGTCTCCACCACATATCACCCACAAACCAACGTCCAAGCAGAATTGTCCAATAGGGAGATAAAAGTTATCCTTGAGGAAATCATGGACCCTTTGACCAAGGATTGGTCGTATAAGCTAACCGACGCGCTTTGGGCGTATTGGATGGCATATAATATGCACCTTGGGATGTCCCCTTACCAATTGGTGTATGGGAAAGCATGTCATTTTCTGGTAGAGCTTGAGAATCGAGAATATTGGGCTATTAAAAAGCTCAATTTCGGCATTACCGAAGGTGGAGACCTTCGTAAGTTTCAACTCAAAGAACTTGATGAGTTGAGGAACTACCAATACGATAGCCCTCGTATTTTCAAGGACAAAACCAAAGCATTCCACGATAAAAGGATAGTGCGTAAGAACTTTGAGGTGGGTAACAAATTCCTACTCTACGATTCCCGCCTCCACCTTTTTCGTGGGAAATTATACTCCCCATGGAATGGATCGTTCATTGTACAAAAGTTATACGATCACGGTGCCGTTGACATTCTGAACCCGAGGACCGGAACCTTGTCTAAGGTAAACAGGAAGAGGCTTAAGACTTTCTTGGAGGAGTTCAGCCCTTAGCTTGCGGAAATCCCTCTTGAGGACCCCCCTGTGGGCCCATCATTGAGTGTTACACCGTAGGCATCAATTTTTTTTATTTCCTCGCTTCTTACTGAATTCGAGGCAATCATGCTTTTGAGAACTCGTCTATATACCTAGATTATCGTGACTAGGCTTCCCTTTTTGAGTTAAACCATTGTAGTTTGGATTAGAAGATCATTTGGAAAAGAAGGGGAGAAAGAGGAGTGGAAAATAGAGTCCCAGTCGATCGGTCCCATGCCCGCGATTGACCGATTGAGGTTCATAAAGCCTACTGCCTTTAACCCAAGGAAATTTTTTAATTCGCGATCGACTGGTCCCATACCTTCGGTTTACCGGTTATAATTTAAATTGCTTATTATCCCAGGCCCAAGGCAATTTTTTGAACCGTGGTCAATCGGTCCCATACTTGCGGTCGATCGGGTGTCTTTGTTATTTGTCTAGACCCGTTTCATTTCCTCTTTTCTCCCTTATTTCTCCCATCCTTTCATCTTCCCTCCCCAACCGAAATCCTCCATGAACAAACCATAGGTCCCTTTTTCTCCTATTTTCTCCTCTAATCCTCCCATCCAACTTCTAAGGTATGATTTCTAACTTTAATTTCTTATATTAGTGTCTGATTTAGGGATAGTTGTGTGATATCCATGATTCTAGGTTTGTTGTTTGGGGGGATATCCTTATATAATTTGTATTACCTTTGCATTTATCTTTTCTAACAAACACATGGTTCACACCCCTTCCATTGCTTTGTAATTGTTTGTTGTGTATTTATCCACATTGGGCACCACATATATTATTTTGCTCATTGCCAACTTTTTTTCCTGGTAGAACCCCATTCATGGCCAATCATTAGTATGTATCCTTGAGAATGCCATGAATGGGGGGTCTTTGTTGGTTCAAATATGTCATAAACCATTATTTTTCTACTTTGCATTCCAATTGTATGACCAAATTCCTCAATGAGTTTAATTTCTATCTTTGGAAATATCCTTGCATGATGTTCATACTTTTCCATTGTGATATTAGTTTCAACTGCATTGGTGTACTAATTTCTGTTATGTAGGTACTAATGGGTGAAATTCATATATACAATCATTATCGATGTGTGCCCCCGAAGGGTGTTGATGGCTTCTGGTGTGCTCAGGAAAAGCTATGGTATAAGACCAATTTTTCCATTCAAAGCGTCCATTAGCCTATAACCTTGCATGGAAAATGGAGGACCTCCCAGCTGAAGTGTTGTCAATCCTTAAACGATACAAATGGGATTCCTTCCTGGAAAATCAAATTACAGTTAATGAGGGCTTGGTCCGAATTTTCTACGCTTCGTTAATATAATGAAAGGGGGACAAAGACGTTTTTGAGTTTTTTGTTTGGGGAGTGAGAATTACTTTTCAACGAGAGGATTTATCCCGGTGCCTGGGCAATGTAGGGGACCCCACCCCTTTTGTGAGATTGTTAGACGAGTCCACCTCTGATTTGGACACACTCGTCGAGTATCTAGTGCTAGGCGAGGTATAGACAAATAAGAAGTTTTGATCAGTTTCAATGCAACATTTGTCGAGTCTCCTACACTACATCAACGTTCACTATCTGATGGTGACGAACAACCGTTATGAGGTGTGTCACAAGAACGTCATCTGCCTCTATGCCTTGTTGAAACAGACGAGAGACATAAACCTCCCTCACTACTTCATGGACCAGATGTATTTGGAGGCCAAGGAGAAGGTCTGTAACTTCTCCCTTGCCTTGCCTAGAATTATCACACAGGTTTTTCGTCAGGCCAGATGCCCCGAATATCCATCTGAAAAGATAGTGGAGCCCGAGGGCCTCCTAACCAAGGAAAATATTAGGAGGTTCTTGATGCATTACTGGGGTGATTCGAAAATTCATAATAGGAAGAGGATGGTTGATGAGGAGACGGAGATCTAGGGAACATAGTAGGGGTTGGGAAAGCATGCTGAGGTGCCATCCGCATTTATTGGCGCCCGCTTTGCAGCGTTCGAGGCATAGTAGGATCAAAGATGGGAGGATACCCAGCTATGATGGGATATTTTTAAGTCATGCCTCGACCAGTTTGGAGTTGAGCAGCATCAGGACTGGACGGAGTAGTGTCAGGAGTTTCATTTAATGCAGGCTATGATGAGATATTTGTATGTGCAACGGCAAGGCCTTGACTTGTCTCTTTCACCACATTTTTAGAGTTCGTGTGATCCATCTTTCCTTGGATCTTCTAGTGGTTCAGGCCTCTAGACTTCTTAGCAACTCTATAGGGTGGAGTTTAGTTTTGGATGATGGTGCAAATCATTTTTTTTGGGGGGGGGGGGGGGGTTATTTTATATTTTCCGCTTTTCCTTCTTATCATTTATTAGGTTGTTTTGTACTGAACTACGTGAAATTCGTTATGATGATTTTGTAGTTGTTGGTTATTTATTGGATTTTGATGTGTGTGGCCCTCCACTTTTATAAAATCAAATGTTCACCATCAATTTATCTAGTATTTGCATTTCAACCCCTCTACTTATTATGACTCACGACATCATTTTGGTACATATTTTTGTTTTTTTTTATGTTTGTATAGGGCGCGTTAACCACATCGGGGTTCGCTCCAAATTGAGGACAATGTGCATTTCAAGTTAGGGGGTGTGATTAGGCATTTCAATTTATTTTTTTTCATCGTTAGCCATATTTATATTTATTAATTAAATCTTATATAAAAAAATCAAAAATTCAAAAATTGTTTTCTTTTTTCTTTTCTCTTTCTTGTGTTTTTGCCTTTATTTCCTATGATAAATTCAATAATTGCCCTATCCAATTGCTAATTCAATGATGAATTTTCTATTTCTTTCATTTTATTAAACCTTAGTCCATAAATTTTTCAATATTAAGAATAAATGCTTGAATTGAACCTTGAAAACCCATCAGCACTTGAGCATTTTTTCTAAATGGTTGGGTAGGACAATTATAGCTTGGTATATCATTGTTTCTTTGTGTACACTAAAAACCTAGTGAGCTCCATTCTTTTCTTCATTTTCCTGTGCTTATACAATACTCTTTCTCTTTCTTGAAAAACATTTCTTTTTGGCAATCTCAATTTTGTTTCATTGATTGCATATTAATTGAATTATCATCGAAGCATAATTTTCAATGGTGTTGAGTCCCGAGAATCACATGAAACTTTAGGAAAGGATCATAGGCCCTCTTTATTGTTTAACCCATATGACCTTAACCCTACCGTTATACATGTCCCTGGTCAACCCCGTTGAGCCCTATTATGACCTTTCTTTCCATCCCAAATCCCCTAACCTACTCCACATTGGAGTTATAAACCTTTATGTTCACTTTACCTACCTCGGTTTGGTATTATTCTTAGGATTGAATGATGTTCGTGTTGTGTGGGTTTCAATCAAGCAACGAGTGGACGAAAAGAAAAGAAAAGAAAAAGAAAGAAGAAAATAAAAGAAAAAGAAAACAATAATAATAGAATAAATGGCTCCAAATTACATGGAAATAAAAGTCTTACTCTCATGAATATCTTGTTTTTGGAATTTCAAGTCAGTTCCTTTATTGCCCACAAATTCCATTATCCCGCATGTTATATTCGAGTCCCCTTTGCCCACCGTACATATTTCTTTCACTTCTAAACCCTAGCCTAGCCCAAATTCTATACCCAAAAGTCCTATTTGATCCTAGGGTAATGTGATTCAAACGTCGAACATTAGAGATAATATAGTTAAGGGCATTTCACATTGGTTAATATGCGATATCCTTTCATGATATTGTATTTTTAACTTTTATATTTCGTTCCTCGTCAATGACATGTGTGCGACCTTGTTTTCTTTTACAATTACTCTTTATGCCCGCGTGTCCTGAGTGTGTTACACCCCTTTTACGAGCGCTTCTATTTGTTGAGTGTAATATCCGGAAAGGATCAAGTGGAAGCATGCTTTAATTATTATCCGGGCTATAGGCATTTTTACCGAATCAAAGCTTTTTTCATGTGCACACACCCCACTCATATTTGAGGCTTCAATTCCATGTAGTTATTCTTTTAATGTTGATAGTTTCGGATTATTAGGAAAAATTCTCTTGTGCTTTGTTAATAATATGTTGAAATATCTAACTGTTGTTCAGTTTGGCATACTGGTTGTTTGGGCATACATGTTTTGACGAAATTTGATGTTTGTGGGTTTCATCCCAGAAAACCCTCACGAGACGGCACTCCTCCACTATGGTAACCTAGCGGTTTAACAGCTTGTTGCATTCGCTAAACGTAACTATGTACCCGCGAAAGTGGCACTTTTTCTGTGTACATTTTTTTTCCATACTTACCACAATTTTTGTTGGGTTTTGTTTTGTTTCATCACTAGGGACTAGGAATGTGTAAGTTAGGGGGTGTGATTAGTCACAAATATTGTATATTTTGCGCCTGTTACTTATGCATGCACGCACATTTGTGGCCGTTATTTCACGTATTTAAGCTCTTATATTGCATAACCTTTGGTTTTGATATATATATATATGTTTTGCGAGGTTTATTTGAGCTTTTGTAGGGATTGAAATATTAATACGGTGCAAGTGTACGCATTATGGGGAGGTCTCATCACTTTATGCAACTTCGAGGGTAATTATGTCATTTATGCATTCGAGCTCTGAACCCGAAATGTTCACGGAAGTTTTAGATCTCAGATCAACTTCACGTTTCTTCCAACGGCGGGTCAATCCGATTCCAGACGACCAAGTTATGGTCAAGTTTTCCCAAGCCTCCTTGGTGTGTAACAAAAGAGGGAAGAGTCCAAGTTTCCAATACCCGATCGACCGGCCCCATACCCACGGTCGACCGGCATTTCAATTTTTGCCTTCATGTTAAGGCAGTGTCCTTTGGTTCCCATGCCCGGTCGACTGGTCCAAAATCGCGGTCGATTGGTGCCCCAAAATTTGCGAATCTACTCCTTTATATGATTTTGGTTTCGTTTCTTGTTTTAGTTTTCTTTACCACCCTTGTTTGGTGGTTTTTTTCCACTATATTTGTTTTTTTAGAGGATAGATATCATTAAATTGTGTAAAAGAAAATAGAAGATTTGCTTTGTCTTTCTTCTCTCACCTAGGGCTTGGGGTATTTTCTTCTCATTTTCATCTTCTACTTCATTTATTGTAAGTCAAATTCCATCTTAGTTGCATTTTGTTGACTATTGTCACTATTAGGTAATTAATATAGTGGTTTTGTCTTTCATGTTCTCATTTACCATAGCTGTACTCCTCTTTATTAACTCAATGGTGTGTGTTTGCATAGATAGTGTTATGAGTAGCTAATTCCCTTAGGTTGGGATCATAAACCCACCTTGGATGGTTCCACTTCTTGATTTTTTCAATGTTTTAATACACTAAATGGGTGTACGGGTTGATAGTGGAGTTTCATATGATTTTAACCTCTCTTATCATATAAGGGTTGTTTTTAAGACATAACTCCAAAATCAATGCATTTGTTTGATAATATATTGATACCTTCATCCTGTATTGTTCGGCTAACATCCTTAATGCGGGATAGTTGAGAACGATATCTTATTCCCATTCGATTGTGATTCAATCGCAAGAACCAGTTAGGTTGTGATCATCCGAGATGAGGGAATGTTCCTCAACCATTGTTAAAGAATCTTTTCAAAATCCAATTTATAAATCTCGCTTTCTTCTATTAGTTTTTAGTTAAATCTCCTAGTAAGTGTGGTTCATTTTGTTCCGTCACAATACTCAATACATTAATCATCTTTTCTTTTATCTTTTATCATTGTTTATTGATTTTTGTCTAGAAGAATATCTTCGGTGCTCCATATAATTCCTTGTGCAAATCGACTCCGGTCTTACCAATTTTTTTATTACTCTTGTGATTAGTGTGCACTTGCTCTATACTATATTCGGAGCGAGTCACTTGTCTAGAAGCGACATTGTGTCTAAACTTAAAATTTTCTTGAATTGTTTATGCATTGGAGAAGTATGGTTATTCAAACTCTCTAAATCATTGCCCTCTTCAGAGTCAAAGTCAACAATAGGCTGGACTAGTTGAGGTGAGGGCATTTTAGACTGGAATACTACATTGGGACTTGTTTGTTTCTTATGATTGTTGCTACTAAGGAGTTTACGGGTCAAGTGTGGGTCATCTATTGTTGATGTAAAAAATTAGATCGTATATAATCATTCAATCACAGATAAATAAATGAGACAAAGACTTTTTAAAGTGGTTCAGCCTTATAAGAATGGCCTACGTCCACTGTTATGTTATTGCTGATTGTATGGGAATTCTCGATTACAAGTTATCTCAAGAAATTATGGTCCCCTTACAATGAGGATTGTACAATGTATTTATAGCCCTGGGGCTGTAATGTGAAAGGGTAATACATTAAATGATGTACATATGAAAGGGTGATACATGCAATGCTCCTTAAGCGTATGCGTCTGAATGATAAGCATTCAATGAACAGTCAAACTATTGGTTATCCCGCTATTAATGCTTTGTTCGAGGTGCAGCTCAGACCGCCTAATTTGCTCAGACCGCCTAAGATTCTCGTTGCTCAAGAGTTTCTCGGAGAGTTCTCGTTCCTCGGAGCGTATGAGTTCCTCGGGGAAACAGTGTTCCTTGTTGTAGTATGCTTCCTCAGAGCGTGTGAGTTCCTCAAAAGTGTTTGTTGTTTCCATGTACACTGCCACGTGTCTTCACTTTATTGATCCATGTCAGCAGACTAAATTTGGTATCAAAAAAATCCCCCAATGTTTCATATTTCGAAATTTGAGAAGTGTGGAACATTCTTTCTTGGAATATGATAGCTTTAAATAGTCCTCCTGATTTTTAGGAGTGTTTCCCTTGTATTTATTTCTCTTTCCAAATTCGTAGAATCAGGCTTTTTTGAATTTTCATAACCGCCTCGATCTCTGTGTACTTTTTGTCCTTTTAGCCGCCGATAGCGTAATCATTTCTTCTCGCTTCGATTATCGCGCCCTTTTTGTTCCTCTAGCCGCCGGTAGCGTAATTGTTTCTTTTTGTAATCATTACTTTACCATTTCCCAAGGTAGAGTATTTAAACGCTGCAAAAAATCCCATCATCTTCTACTTTTTCAAATTTGTATCTTCGACTTTTTCGTCGTCTCTTTCTCTCTTGCGTGTTCATCCTTTTCATCGTTCGTTGTCATCAGATCCACTCTTTTTCTGTAAGATTTTCTTCCTTCTTCTTCATTTCTTTTATTCATCATGGTTTACCCTGTTGAATCTCTAGATAAGTTTCTCTCTGATTTTTCTATTCCATCCTGGGTTGTTCTGGAAGAGCTTTTTGAGCCTTCTGATTACTTCCGTTTGGCTGAGGGACATTGGTTCCCCAGTCTCTTTGTTGCTCAATGTGGATTTTCTTTTCCACCCAATCCCTTATGTCTGGAATTTTGTCAATACTTTGACGTTGTTCCTGCAAGTATAGCCCCAAATACATGGAGAATAGTTAATGGGGTTCATCGGTTAAATCAAATCCATGGAACTCGCATAGGAATTCAAGAAATCATGTTTTGTTATAGATGGGCAGCTGGTGATAACACCTTTTATTTAAAAACTAGATTTTTGAATAGGGCCTTAGTAGTCAATCTCCCGGATGCTAATAGGGATTATTTTGAGCACGGGGTTGTCATAAAAAATTGGCAACATGCTCCTTTATCTGGAGATGAAGTTTATCAGGGTCCCAGATGCCCTCCCTATGGCAATGGGATAGGTTATTTTTATTTTATTTATTTTGAAATTATGCTTCCTCTATGTTTGACAAAATGTGCCACTAATATTTCAATGTTCATTTATTTGCAGTTGATAGCAAAAGAAAGTGTCCAAAAGAGGCAGACGTGAATATAAGGCAGTTGAAACTTATCTGGAGTTTGCATCAGAGTGTTACCGACGAGCACATTAGGTCAGCTTCGTATCTACTGCAGTATAAGAGCTACACCACTTCTTTCAGTGCTCGTCCGGTGATAAGTGACGCAGAGCCAGTACCAGCTTCCACCAGCTCCTCGCCTGAATCACACATTCCTTTAAGTGAAAGGATGAAGAAGAGAAGACCTCCCACCCTTTTTGAGAAAACTGCCTCTGGTGCTGGAGAGGAAAAAAGAAGTAAGGTTGACGTCCCAGGGGAGGGGACAAAGAAAACTGATGGATCTTCCTCGGTTGCCCCTGTTGTGAAGATTGTCGAGAAGCCCCCAGTGGCTCCGAGCAAGTCTGCTGCTCCAGGAGAGGTGATTGTAATATCACCGACCAAGAGTTACTCCTTGGTTGAATTTATTCCTGCTCCCCTGAGGAAGCTGAAAAAAAGCTCCTCGGTCAATTTGGCTCACACTATCTCTCAACCCCCGACCAGTGGAGCTGGTGTTCCATCTTCTGTTCCCCCGAGCTCTGCCATGAGCTCGGTGAAGACTTGGATCATTCCCGAGGTCCAAAGTATCGAAGAAACCCTTTCTCGGGATATGGTTACCTCTTTGGCAGCTCGCCACACTACTTCTGTAAGTCCTTTTACTTTAAACTTTTCATCTTTCCCTTATTATATCTGTCTATGACTTGCTTTCATTTTCTTTTCACAGTTGGTGAGCTGCTTCAATACAATTTTGAAGAAGGATGAAGCTATCAAAGCTTCCAGCTCCTCGTCCGGTGTAGAGGAAGCTTTAATGGGTTTGGGGAAGTCTCTGAAAGAGTCTCGCCAAAAATATGCTGATGATAAAGCAACTTGGGAGAAGAAGCTTGCCTCCACCGAGCATGAGAAGGCTTGAGTTATTGGAGTCTCTTAGGAGTTGGAGAAGAGAATAAAGGACTTGGAAGGGAAAAATAAAGAACTCGATGAGAAGCTCAGAAATGTTGGAGAGCTTGAGAATAAGCTCAAGGTTGCTGAAGAAGAACTGGGTCAGCTTCGGGAGGTAAATCGGAAGAAGGAGGAGGTTGAAAATAAATTGAAGATTGCTGAAAACCTTTTGTTTGAGGAGCGTTCCTCGGAGAAGTTGAAGAGAAAACTGGCTGTGAAGAAGTCTTTCAGCGCTGGCTGGGACAAGGGGTAAAACAAGGGGTTGGCTGCCATGATGTCACAAGTAGAATATGGCAGTCTCAAGTACTTCAGGGATGGATGGTTTGCTTCTCTACAGGAGATGAAAGTGGATGAAAATTCTGAACTCTTTCAGCAACACATCCCTGGTCCCCCTCCAACTCCTGAAGAAGAAGAAGAGGACGAAGCTGCCTCCGAAGAGTCTTCTATGGTGATGGGAGACCAGATTTCTCTTCCCCTGACTATCCGGCCTGCTGACGAGGAACTACCTGCAACTTCCTCCGAGCAACCTCCAGCACCTCCCCTATTACTATCTTCTCCATCCGAGCAACCTACTTCCTTGTCCCAGCCTCCCGAGAAAGTTTTAGGAGACAAGAAAAAGGTGTAGAGTTGTTCGGACTTCTATTTTATTTTTCTTTAACAAATGTAATCCTGAACATGTAATTCTGAATCTTTTACTTCTAACCTTTATGATATAATAAAACTTGAACTTGTGTTTATTCATATTGTTGTCTCTTCTTCATACTCTGTCTTGATTCTTATTGATTATTGCTTTTCTTCCTCTACTAATTTCTGGCCAGAATGGAATTATTATCTGCTCATGATACTGTGCTGCTGAGGCAATGCAATGATTATTGTAAGGTTGGTCACACAAATCTGAGTGCAGCACAAGTCGTCGACATCCTCGGCCAAGATGCTTCTGAACAAGCAGTTGAAGTATACCAATATCTTAAGTGTCTACTTGATCGAGTAGTGGCCAATAATGTGGCTTATTATGACATGATCGAGGATCTCCAAGGCCCCCTCAAAGATCTGCAGCAACAATACATAGAGTCCACTGCCCTCTTGCACGAGGGTTACAAGAAGAAGTACCAGCAGATCATTGCCAACAAGGGTTACAAGAAACTTTTTGCTGGCTACGATGTGAGGGACAGAACTTTGAAGGGTGAGGTTGAGGAATGCAGGCAAATAGCTGAATTGTTAGAGAAAGAGAACAACAATCTTCAAAGAGAGTTATCACAGTTGAAGTCTGCAGCTTCTACTTTAAATGCCTTAATCCCAGTGAATGATGAGGGATTATCATTCTTGGAGGTCTAGAATGCCAAATTGAGGGACGAATTGGAGACTTTGAAGAGAGATGGTTCCTCTACATCTTCCCGTGGTCGAGCAAGAACTGCTCGGGGACGAGCAAGAGCAGCTCGAATTCTGGTTGAGGAACAGAGGACTCAGTGGGCCTTAGAGAACCAGGCCTTCTAATTAATGGCAAAGAACCAGGCTTTGGCTGAAATGTCAAAGAAGATCAGGAACCTGGAAGAGCAGCTCTCAACGCAGAAATCAGTTTCGGATAATAAGGAGCTATTCATCAAAAATCTCCACGAGCAGCTGGAAAGACTAACATATCAATTCCACAAATAGCCCAGGGAGTTCTGGATGGATGGATACAACGAAGCTCTCTATTACTTGGACGATCGTATCCAGAATGCCAATAATGAGGGCTACAAGCAAGGCTGGTTGAATGCCTTAGGTGTGCGGCAACTCGAATAGGGTCATTACCTGTCGGACTACCACGATCCTGGGCTGCTCGACCTACCCGTGCCTCCATTCAAACTGGATATGAGTTGGATCCCTGCTCGGGCCATTCCTCGATGCTTAATTTCCAAGTATCTCGGCGACTACAATCTCCATTCAAGTGTTGAAGTATCTCATCCTGAGCACCTCTTAGATCGACCATCCGTGATGAATATCAGGATGTTAAAGGATATCAATTTCATAAATTCTCCCTTGGCTTTAAATGATCCGCCTTCTGGCGAGGAACCTGTGTCAAAAGCAGAGGGGAAAAGACCAGTAGAGTAGGAATTTTGATGTAATAGTTAGTATACATTTCAACATCAATGTAACTTTCATTTCATTATCAATGTAATTTGTTTTGGATTTAATGAAAGACTTTCATTTCTATTTGCTATTGTCTTATAACACTTTATATCTGTGCATGTGTATAAAAAGATAACAATATTGTGTAGTTTGTCTATCAACTTATTTTGTTTCTCGACCAACTTAAAAAGTTACGAGTATAAAAAATGTTGCTCGATCACTTTAAATTTTACTTGTCAACCAACTACAGTGAGTGGGTTTTTATCCCCTACCAGCCATAGTTGGTAGATTTTTCTCTTAAATGTTTCCGACCAACCAAGGTTGGTAAATTTTCCTTGTCGACCAACTACAGTTGATGGGTTTCTATCCCCATCCAGCTATAGTTAGTCTTTTTGAAATAATTTTACCTCCCGACCAACTCAAGTTGGCATTTTCGAGAATATATTTACTTCCTAACCGACATAAGTTGGCATTTTTCGGGATGCTTTTATTTCCTGAGAAATATATAGTTTTATTTCCTTTAGGAATAAAAATTTTACTTCTCGGAGGAATACAAGTAGCTTTACTTCCCGGAGTAATATTGGTAGCTTTACTTCCCAGAGGAATATTGGTAGCTTTACTTCCCGGAGGAATATAGGTAGCTTTACTTCCCGGAGGAATATTGGTTTCTCGACCAACCTTAGTTGGCATTTTCGAGAAAAAAAAATTAAGTAGCCTGAGCTTTGCCGAGTAGTGTGTAGCACTAGTATTCCCCAAAAAACTTTCAATAAAAAGAAAGAATTCGACAGAATATCTTCATTTTATTCATCACTGATAACACTTGTGCAGGTGCTCTGCGTTCCATGCATTCTTAAACTCCTCCCCTTCTAAAGTTGCTATTCGATAAGTTCCTGGTAGAACAACTTCTGTAACTCGGTATGGTCCATGCCAGTTTGCCTCCAGCTTATTGTGATTTTGAATTACTTTCTTCAGCACATAGTCTCCTTCTTTCAGGTCGCACTTCTTCACTCTCTTATTGTAGAACAAAGATGTTCGCTGCTGGTAAGCAGCATTTCTAATGGCTGCTTCTTCTCTAACTTCCTTGAGCATGTTTTAATCCAATCTTCTCATTAAGTCGCTGACAGGGGAGTTGAAATTCGGTACCCTGTGTGTTGGGAGGCCCAACTCGGCAGGTATAACAGCTTCACTTCCAAACGCCAGCATATATGGTGATTCTCCAGTTACTACTCGGGGAGTAGTTCGGTAAGCCCACAATACTGACTGTAACTTGTTGATCCAGTTTTCTTTTGCATCATCCAGTCTTTTCTTTAAGCCATTTAGCAGCGTTCTGTTTGTCACTTCAGTTTATCTATTGCTTTGAGGATGGCCTGGTAGTGAGTGGATCTTCAAAATATTTGATTCATGACAATAGGCAGCGAACTCCTCGTTATCAAATTATGTTCCATGGTCTGTGATGAAAGTATGAGGTAGACCATATCGACAAATGATGTTCTTCCAAATAAATTGGTACACCTTCTCGTACATCATATCGATGAGAAGCTCAGCTTCCACCCATTTAGTAAAATAATCCACTACGAAAATGAGGTATTTGAATATTCCTCTAGTCGTTGGCAGTGGTCCAACTAAATCTATTCCCCACATGGAAAATGGCCAAGGGTAAGTGATGGGTGTCAACAATGCTTGTGGAGTTCTTCCGACGGAGGAAAAGCGCTGGCACTTGTCACATTTGTTGGCATAGGCTACACAGTCATCCCTCATCGTCGGCCAGTAGTATCCCTGCGTCATCATCCTTGGCAAAAGCGTTTGACCTCCTACATGGGCTCCACGGGACCCTTCATGGATCTCTTCAATCAATTCTTTCACCTCGGAGGGATGTACACATCTTTGCAAACCAGCCATAATTCCTCATCTATATAAAACACCGTTAGTTAATACATACCAAGAAGCTTTAAACTTCAATTTCTTGGCTGCGAGCTTATCAATTGGTAATTCTCCCTCCTCAATATATGCCCTGATGGGATCCATCCAAGATGGTCCTAAATCAAGGGTGATAAAGTTCATTGCCAAATCTTTATCTATACTCCGAATAGCCAAAACTTCAATTGGGATTATTCTCCGTAGCTCGGTACGAGTAGCTGATGCTAAATGAGCTAAGGCATCTGCTCTTGCATTCTCCATTCTTGGTATTCTGACCAGCTGAATTGCAGCAAATTCTGATACAAACTCCATCACCTTTGCATGGTATTTGATCATTAATTCTCCTTTGGCTGCATTATTTTCCCAACATTTGATTTACAATTAATTGAGAACCACTAAAGACAATAATTTGCTGCGCCTCCATAATTTTTTCCAAATTAAGACCTGCAATCATGGCATCATACTCAGCTTCATTATTGGAAGCTTTGAATAGGAAACGTAGGGCGTACTCCATGTCGACTTCGTTCGGAGTGCTCAAAACTATCCCTGCCCCACTGCCTATTATGCAAGATGAGCCATCTATATATAGCCTCCATATAAGTAACTCGTCTTCAAACTTCTGATCTGGAAAAGTTCCTCGGCAAAATATTTGTTGCTTCCTTTCATCTTCCCCTGATATTTCTCGCTCTTTGTCGATCATCTTTTCTTGCCCTTTTATCAACCGGAGTTGGTCTGAGCTCGAATTTGATGATCCTATAACATCCACTTGCTCTTTTACCAACTGGAGTTCATCTGAGCTTGTGTTTGTTGATCCTGTAACATCCACAGGTTGATCAGCAAGCAACTTTTGCTCCTATGGGGTATCCGGATAGGTGAACTCTACTATAAAATCCGCTACAGCTTGCCCTTTAAGCGATGATCTGGGTTCATAGACTATATCGTATTCACCGAGCTCTATTGCCCAGTACATCAATCTCCCTGATTTTTCTGGTTTATGAAGGTCTTGTCTCAACGGCATATCATTATATACGACTATAGTATGAGCCTGAAAGTATGGCCTCATTCTTCTACTTGCCTCAATCAGCTCCAGTGCTAACTTTTCTAGCCTTGGATATCTGATCTCTGCTCCTCGAAAGGCCTTACTTGTGTAATAGATTGGTTTTTGTACTCCATTATCCACTCTTATCAACGCCAAGCTAACTGCATTCTCCGATACTGCTAGGTACAAGTACAATTTTGCTCCCAAGTATTTCAAAGCATTCTCACATTCATCATTACACTCAAAAATCTTTCGAAGTGTCTTGAAGAATGGGAGACATCGATCAGTTGCTCGTGATACAAATCTGTTGAGTCCTGCTACTCGTCCTGTAAGACTTTGCACCTCTTTCATCGTCGTCGGAGATCGCAGCCCTAATAGAGCTTTGATCTTTTCAGGATTTACTTCAATGCCTCGTTGGTTGACAATGTATCCGAGAAACATGCCTTCTCGTACTCCAAATATGCACTTCGTCGGGTTCAGCTTCATTTGATATTTATCTAGTTGATCAAAAGTCTGACTTAAGTCAACTAGATGATCAACAGCTTTTTTGCTCTTCGTCAGCATATCATCAACATAGACTTTCATATTGCAACTTATTTGTTCAGCAAAGACTTTATTCATCAGCCTCTGATATGTCGCACCTGCATTTTTCAAACCAAAAGGCATAGCATTATAACAATAAGTTCCCCTAGGGTTAATGAAAGAAGTACTCTCCCTGTCTTCAGCTTTCATTTTAATCTGATTGTAGCCATAATAATCATCCATGAAGCTCGGCATCTCGTGTCCCGAGGTAGCATCGACTAGTTGATCAATTCGGGTCAATGGAAAGTGATCCTTTCGACATGATTTGTTGAGGTCGGTGAAGTCTACACACATCCTCCATTTGTTGTTCTTCTTCTTTACCATTACCACATTCTCTAACCAGTATGGATATTTAACATCTTCAATGAAGCAAGCTTTCTAGAGCTTCTCGACTTCCTCATGTATAGCTTGATTCTTCTCGGGGCTGAACACTCTTCTTCTCTGCTTCACTGGCTTGATTTCCTTTTTCACATTGAGTTCGTGACATAAGAAATTTGGATCTATCCCTGGCAAATCTTCATGACTCCATGCAAAAGTTTGCTTTCTGCTTCTATGGAAAGTTATCAATTCCTGCTTTAGTGAGACTTCCAATGACGAACCTGAATGATGTTTTTAGTAGCTTCCACCACTTGACCCTTCACGAGTTGCGACTCATCTCTAGGATCCAATGTTTCAATTTCTGCCCCTTCTTCCACTTGATAAGTAGTAGACTTTTTCCTTGATTCCTCCAGTTCCTCTTGCTCAGCGGATGAATAATAGCATTCCCGAGCTACTTTCTGGTCACCTTTAACAACTCCTACTCCAAAATTTGTTGGAAATTTTAAGCACTGATGCACTGTAGATGGTACAGCCTCGAACTTCTTTAATCCTACTCTTCCCATGATGATATTGTATGATGATTGAACATTCTTATCCATTACGAAGAAACGCATTCTTTCTGTTCGACAAGCAGGCCACGTACCAATGAATATATCCAACTTGACCGTCCCAAGTGGGAATACTTTCTCACCAGCAAAGTCGAGGAGGGGTCTATAATAAGGCTCCAATTGAGATAGATTTAGATTTAAACTATCGAAGCACGAGTAGAACATGATGTCTGCCAAGCTACCATTGTCGACCAGTACACTTGAAATTATTACTTCCTTCATTGTCATCTTGATTACCAATGGGTCATCTTGAGGATATAGAACACTTGCAAGGTCATTCTTTGAGAACCCAATGACTAACTTCTTTTTGTTCACCTTTATCAGGAGATCCTCCTCAGCTAGATTTATTCATTGAATGTACGAGCAAGCTTGAGCCTCATAGAGGTAAGCTTTTCTTTCAGCAGTAAGGTCTCCTCCTCCTGCATCTACACCTGTTATAACATTACAGTCAAATGACCCAAAGCGTATTAAAAATACCTCTCGTTCTGGATGCCTTGGTCTCTTGGAAAGATCGGGGTCATCCTCGGGATCAACTTCATGGTTTCTCTTCTTGTTCTACTCTGCTCGACGAGAAGATCTAGACCTCTCTCTCGTTCGGTCGTTGTTTCTCCTTTCGTTTCCACGATCAACATACTTTGATAGCTTTCCTCATCTGATGAGTGTTTCAATCTCATTCTGAAGAGCTATGCAATTTTTGGTCATATGGCCATGATCTTTATGAAACTCGTACTTCGCCTTATTCCTCTTGTCAGGGTCTGCCTTCATTTTCTATGGCCAATTTAGTTCCTCGTTGTTCTTGATTTCCTCTAGAACATGGTTGATATCTTTCTTCAAAGGAGTATAATTATCATATTTCTTCATCACGTCCCATACCGACCTGTTTTTTGAATGTTTGTCATTACCATTGTTCTTATGCTCTTTCTTCTTAGCTTTATCGCCTTCCACCTTGGTTTCTTTGGCATACATATTCTTCTTCGTAGCCATAGCCTCGTCGGCATTCATAATCTTGGACGCTTTTCCCATCAGGTCTGAAATGGTTCTAGGTGGATCTTTGGCCAAAGTGTAGTAGAACTTATTGGGTAGTAGTCCACTCATCAAAGCAGTAATCGATGTCTTCTCCTCATAATCAATAACTTCAAGTTTCTCGTTATTAAAACGAGTTATGTAATCTTTGGTACTTTCACCAGGCTTTTGTCTAACACTTAACAAATTTGTTACTCGTTTAACTGGCTTTGCCCCAAAACAGAAATTCCCAATGAATAACTCGGCCAGTTGAAGAAAATTTGAAATCTTACCCCGAGGAAGATTATTATACCATATTTGAGCAGATCCGATAAGATTTCCCGAGAATGCCCTGCATCTCATCTCATCTGGGACAGCATAGATGTCGGCTGCAGCTTGGTATTATTCTATATGAAGGACAGGGTCAGTCTTTCCATCATATTTGGGGGTCACAACAGGTGCTTTGAATTTTGATAGTGTTGGAAAATCTACAATGGCCTGGACAAAAGGTGTTCCTCAAACAAACGTTCATTGTAGAGGGTTCTTAGCTTTAACCATTTCCCCCAATCTATCCTCCAGCCTTTGAATAGAGCCTTTCCATGCATCATATCCTTCCTCGAGCCTGTTGGTTCGAGCAGCTGATCGCGTTGAGGTGGCTTCCTGGGATTTATCTTGACGAGCAGCTGGTCACGACTGGGCAGATCCTTCCCTTATGTTTGATAGTTGTTGAAACTCCTCGATGGGGCTCTAGGAAGACTTTTGCTCCTCCTAGGACCTAATCGATCGAAAGGAGATACTCTGCTTAATATTTCTAGCGCACTGGCCCTTTCTAGGGAGAGAGTGATACATTCTTCAGTATCTGTGGCTCGCACTGATGAAGTTCGTCCAGGTTGATAAGAAAAATCTTCAGACTCCTCATTGCGATATGAATTGGTACGCCTAGTACATGAAGAAGATGCACGGGTATTTCTTTGAATACTTCATGGTCTTTAATGGGTTAGTGCACTGCCATGGAGGGTTTGTATGAGTTGACACATAGTTTCTTGCATGACGGTCTGGCCCTGAGCCAGATTTGTAATTACTCCAGCCAGATCTGGAATATTTGGCGGAGCAGATGGATTTGGAGGTGTTCCAGCGTTTCGATTGCTTGATTCTGGAATATCAACCCTTTATGATCGATTGTTTTTTATGGAAAAACTATATTACCAGTTGTTTCCCACAGACGGCGACAATCTGTTGATGTAAAAAATTAGATCGTATCTAATCATTCAATCACAGATAAATAAATGAGACAAAGAATTTTTAAAGTGGTTCAGCCTTATAAGAATGGACTACATCCACTGTTATGTTATTGCTAATTGTACGGGAATTCTCGATTACAAGTTATCTCAAGAAATTCCTCTCCCCATACAATGAGGATTGTACAATGTATTTATAGACCTGGGGCTGTAATGTGAAAGGGTAATACATTAAATGATGTACATATGAAAGGGTGATACATTCAATGCTCCTTAAGTGTATGCTTCTGAATGATAAGCATTTAATGAACAGTCAAACTGTTGGTTATCCCGCTATTAATGCTTTGTTCGAGGTGCAGCTCGGACCACCTAAGCTTCTCGGTGCTCAAGAGTTCCTCGGAGAGTTCTCGTTCCTAGGAGCGTATGAGTTCCTCGGGGAAATAGTGTTCCTCATTTTAGTATGGTTCCTCGGAGTGTGTGAGTTCCTCGGAAGTGTTTCTTGTTGCCATGTAGACTGCCACGTGTCTTCACTTTATTGATCCATGTCAGCAGACTAAATTTGGTATCAATATATATCTCATCAATTGCTTAACGTTTGTTATCAAACTTAGGGGGAAGGGATCTATGAATTTTAGAAACTATTTTCTTACTTATGTACATAATTCCATTGGCATGCAATTTTGTAATAACATTAGTCAACCTAATATATAATTCATCAAAGGTCTCAGTCTCAGCCATAAGGAG
The DNA here is from genome assembly GCA_949130495.1 of Sambucus nigra. NCBI lineage: Eukaryota > Viridiplantae > Streptophyta > Magnoliopsida > Dipsacales > Adoxaceae > Sambucus > Sambucus nigra. The sequence continues at coordinate 57,837,015 of OX422213.1, forward strand.
AGTGTTAAACTGTTGTATTAACATAAAAAAAAATTGTTGTCTTGACACGGTTATCACCTTCATGACCAGTGACTAACGTGTCCCAAGATTCCTTAGATGTAGAACATATGAATATGCATTTAAATTCATGTTCATTAATAGACATAAAGATGGCATTTTAACTTTATTATTTCTTAAGTAAGCATGCTTTTCCTCCTTACTAAACTCATTGAGGAGTGTTTTAATCCTTTAATTGCTCCCTTCGCAATAAGCCTAGTTGGATGCGTATTTCCATTTTCAATGGTATCCTAGAAATCATATCCCAATGTCCCTTGGATGAATGAAATCATCCTTACCCTCCCGTTAGTAAAATTCTTTCCATCAAAGGGGGGGGGGGGGTCTAGACAGATTTCCAAGTTGCTCAAATTTCTCGTCCATTGAGATTTTTTAAGATTGTTTCAAAGCACAGGGTCTAACAGTTTTGAAAAATGGATACTCAACTATGACACCAATTGAAAAACCTTACTAAGTTGTGTAACACAAGTTAAAACAGTTAAGTATGTACCAAATTACTTTTTAAGGAAACGTTTTTTAAAAAATTCTAACAAGAACACAAGATGTGTTAATAACAAAAAATATGAACTAGTTATTTCAGTTTCTTGGATATATGTTTTAGAATAAACCTAAGTCTGTATAGCAGCGGTATTAATGAAGAAATAAAAAAACATAGGAGATGCTATTTTATACGTGGTGAAACTCCAAAACTAGGGAAAACATCCACGGTGACCTTTACTCCACAAAAGAAAAATTCCACTAAAAGCAAACAACAATTACAAGATTACAAGCACTCCTAAGTCTAAGATAAGAAATATACCTACACAAGTTCCCCTCTCAAATGTAAATCTGATCTGACTTTGACCTTCCTAGTAGCCTTTTTCCCTTCCTCCTTGGTCTTTGTTTGCATTGGCTTAAACAACCCAAAATCTCTCAAATGAACCACAGAGATTAGGTGTTCATGTGAGAGTATTGTGATAGTGATGTGACTACAACTACACGAAAAAATGCATCTCACACCTCCCAAGATTTACACAAATAAGTCATATCAATTTACACAGAATCTATATAACATGAAAAGATTTCAATTCCCTTTGAAAATTAGACATCAAAAATATTTTCATATCTGAAAATAAATCTTTACGAAAAAAATATCTATCATTTCGAAATTTATTTATGTATGAAAAATTTTCACAAACCGTGAAACTTAAACTTTTGAAAAAGTTTCCAGATCTGATATTTTTACACAGTTGGAAGTCTCTTTTTCACAGTAGTTGAAATAGAGAGTAGATCTAACAAAATATAAACATACAAATCAAGATCCAACAAAACAGATGTTAAAAAACCCTACTATATCGTGTAATATATCTCTTAGTAAATCTCACGGTTTCTAGAGAGAAATGCAAGATCTATAACAAGAATGGTTCCTAAGAGAGATAATGGGTGAAGAGTTTCTTCAAACTCTAAAAAATTCCAAACCCTTAAAAACCTAAAGTTTTCTAACTCTCAAGATGTTAGGTTTTCTGGTATAGATGAAACGATTAGGGATGTGTTTTGTTTTTGGCGAAAAACCTAAGGATTTATATACTTTAAGATTGGTTTTCTCTCTCTATTTTCTATCTTCTTTCTCTACCTTCTCTATTCTGTATTTTTTCTCTCAGATGAGACGATTGCCCAAGTCTTCAAACGTTTACACAAAGTCATTTCTTTATATTTCTCATAGAAGGATCTAGAACTTTGAAGAAAATCAAGGGTTGAGATCATTTTGATGATTCAATATCCAAATCTAATGGTTTTCAATGCACCACATTTATTCTTCCTCTTAGTGTCTCTAAAGGTTATCACATGGATTAACTCTGAGACATGCAGAACATTGATTGTAAATGATCTAACGACTGTAAAGAGTGTTTCAGAATGAGAGTGTAAGGAAACACACTTCTAACCAGTAATGACATAACACGTCGAACAATATAAAAGGATGCAAAATGCGTGTTTTCTTAGTATTTAAAATCTTATTTTCTACGACAAAAGTCTTTGTCGGATTAATCTTCTACCCTGGCATATTTTTAAGGAATAACAAAAATTCAATTTTGACCCCAATACTTTGAAAACAAGATTTTAATTATTTTAAATGATTTAAAAATTGTTTAGAATAGTTTTAAAATGTAAACATTTGTGCACAAACTTTATATACCTATATGCATTATTTGTGTCCTAGAGTATGTTCAGGTAAGTAAGAATAATTTCTTTTTATGTAGGTATGAAGTTCTTGGACTGGATGAAGTTTTTTGATGAAGCATGTATACCTTGGAGGGGATGTTCAAAGAAAATCTAACCTATTGAGTCACCATTTCCAAACAAGTTGGAACTCCTATATGATATAGACTCAAGTGAGACAACCATATATTATGTTCACACCTAGGTCCTTTTAACTCAGATCATATGGCAGACGTACCCTTGTTTACTAAGGTAGAATAAAAAAAAGAGTTCTAGCAAAATAGTCTTTGTATTGAGGCTCTAGATTATGACGGTAATGCATAGTGATTATTCATTGATGTGGATTTGAGATCACTAGGTTCAGATGACCTATAACTATACCTTGTATGCACGAATGATCCCCGAAGGCAATAAGGATAGGCCTCCGTACTTTCATTTGTGAACTCAAGTATAGATCATGAGATTTAGTGTGGGTTGTGCATACTCATCGTTATTCTAGAATATGTGATTTCTATTTTGGGTTATTGAGATGGTAGTATCGAACAATGAGTTATACGATGATATCATATTACGCTACTTGAGATAGTAGTATTGGTTTATGTTTTATACTAGAGAGGTATAACTAATAATTGATGATTCAAGAATATTGTAATTATTATACTAGAGACGTATTATGTGAACTTATGGCATGTGACTAATTGGGAATATTAAACTTGCGACATTCTTTTGGAATCATAACTAAAGACAATTATTGATGTTACTATTAATAAATGATTTGTTTTTAATATAAAATATATTTAGGATCATTTACTATTTGAGGTACGTTTGTTTATAATATTTTGTCCTTGGGGTATGTTAGCTTTCGTATTAGTTCGTTGGATCCAAAACTAACGAAAATCGTTAGTTGACTCAATTGACCGTTACCTGGCATCTTTAACAATTATTTCTCACATGGTAAATGACATCTTTGCCCTTGAAATTAAAGCATAAAATCTTTAATATTAATAAAAACTAAAACTGATTTGAAACTGATTTTAATATAAATTGATTATAAAAGTTGTTTAATATCAATATAAACTGATTTTAAACAAAACAAATTTTTTTCCACACAAAAAAAATAAATTTAACAATAAAAATTATAAAAAAAATGATTAAAGTTAAAAAATTATTTTCAGCAAAAAAATGCTTTTCACTCAATAAAATTATTTTTAGAAAAAAATATATTTCGCTTGATAAAAATAAAATTGTTTTCGGCCAACAATTTTTTTCCCAACATAAAAATAATTTCCAATAAAAAAAATACAAAGAAAAAAATTTCGGTTAAAAAATATATATTTCCCTCAAAAAAACATTTCCCACCAATTAAAATATGAAAATAAAAATAATTTCAGTTTAAAAATTGATTTCAATTTTATTTTCAAAAAATAAAACGTTTTCCACAGAAAAATGATTTTCAATATAATAAAATAAATCCACTGAAAAAATGATTTCCAACTAAAAAAAATATATGCAGCAAAAAGGTAAAAAAAACAAAACTGATTTGAGTTAAAAAAAATGTTAAATATTTAAAATATATATAAGTTAGTTTTTCTATATTTTTTACATATATGGAAAATGTTTATATATATATATATATATATATATTTCCACCCAAAAATTGTTTTCCATAAATAAAATAAATAAATTTGAGCATAAAAATAGTAAATAAAATGGATTAAAGTAAAAAAAAAAAAAACTTGTATCTAAAAAAATGTTTTTCAATTAATAAAATTATTTTTAGAAAAAAAAAATTCGATCCAACAAAATGGTGTAAAAGAAAAAAAACTCCGGCAAACAAACTTCCGGCCATCAAACCTCCGACTAAACAAAAAGAAAACCTCTGGCCAAAACATATATTTCCAAAATGTATTTTAAAACTCCGACCAAAAAAATAAATTTCAAACCAAAAAATTCCAGCAGCCAAAGTCCAAACTATGGTTAAACCCAAACTCTAGCCAAACCCAAGCTCCAAGAATACAGACGTGAAAAACCCAAACTCCGACCATCTAACCCACCTTCGAATAAAATGATTTTTTCAAAAAAAAAAGGAAAACAAACCTTCGAATTCTAGGGAATAAGCTCCGTCCAATAAAAACCCAAACAAACCTCCCGGGAACAGAATCTTCGGCCATGAAATACGTCTGCCGAATAAAATGAGTTTTAAGAGAGAGAGAGAGAGAGTGAGAAAGGATTTGAAGGGATGGCTGTAAGACGAGAGGGAGTACGAGGGGATTTGAGGGTTACATGTAAGGGTATTTTTGGTATTTACATGTTAGGGTATTTTGGGTAGCTATGGAAAAAGGTACATCTGTTAGACGGAAATTAGCCTAAACCATTAAAATAACACCCAACGAACTAATACGAAAAAAAAAGTACTCCAAGGACAAAATATTATAAACAAATGTACACCAAATAGTAAATGACACATATATTTAAATAAATTATATAATTCTTAAACCAAGAGTCAACCTTAATAAAGGGAAAGTAGAGAATACTTAATTAAGAGATACACATATACCTAATGGGACTCATGGGTTTTGGGAGTAAAATTGAATGTTAGTTTTGGTATCTTTAGGCTATGTAACTTAAATAACTTAAAAGCTAGTTAATACAGGAGGAAGATTCATTATTATTATTATTATGGCCTAACTTTAGTGAAATTCTTACCCCTTGTAGACCTGCTGTAACATTTGTTATTGTATTGTTTTTACAAGTCATCGGATGTTGTGCTGCTATAGACTTAGGCTGATCGTTGAAGGAGTACCCCTAGTGACATTCTATTCATCATTCCTTTAATGTAGAAGTCATCTAATTTGGCTCATCTACTTCTTGTATTTACCCATGTTTCAGTACATGGAGTTGTATTTATTTCTATTTATCCCGAGTTAGATATTGTAGTACTTGTCTTTAGTGATAACTATTATGCATATGAGATTTTTATACAAGAGTTGGATTTTTTTATTATGTCAATGATTTGTATTATTGACCGGATAATAAAATAAAATGAGATAACACAAGTGTAAACTCAGGTAACACACTCAAACTATAAGGAGTCCTTTAATGAGAGGGATCTACACTCACCTCCAATCGGAAACCACCAAAAGGATACAAGCAAAATAAGAAGAATCCACTTCTTGGACAAAATTGTATTTTATAATTTCAAATCAAGTTTCATTTTCTTCATAAATCCTTAACCATTATTTATATTCTTGGAACAATGCTTGAATAATGGGTAAGTAATATATTCTAAATAGAATAAGGAATAAATAAGAAGTTGGAAAACTCAAAGACTAGACCTTTGGACTAAAAACTAATATGCCAGGGAATTTGGTGTAACTTAAAATGCATATCATTCTTTGTGTACATTAAATCATAAGGTTAAAAATATACAAAATGAATGATCTTGTATGTCTTCTTTCCAATGAGCTTTGAATTATACCATTTATATTTAAGAGGAGTTAGTTATAGCTATTTTACCAAACGTTGTCTGTTTTGACAATAATTCCGAAAATGGACTTTTTAGTTTTTCTAAACGCGATTTTATGAATCATGAAAATTCTCATGACTTTTAAAAATATTATAAGCTTCTCCTGAATCATTCTCCCCAAGTTTAAAAATATTATTCCTCTAACCGAACTCAACTTTATCATCATAGTATGGTGATATCTTTGATCATTAAAAGTTACTGAAAGACCATACTCTCCTTGAAGTTCAATCTGATAAGCATTATCTCCATACCTATCAAGGACTTTAAATGGACCCTCAACCTTGGGATTAAGCTTTCCAAGTTTACCATGAGGCAACCTTTCTTTTCACAAATGAATCCATACGAAATCACCATTTTTGAATGTATATGGCTTACAATGCTTACGGGGTTGATTTCGATTCTTCTCATTCTATTTGAATATCTTCTCACACACATTTTCATGCAATTTTTTGATATACTTGGCTTGTTCTTTTGGATCACCACTGAATTGGTGAGGTGTTGGAAGTTGAGCAAAATTTAGTGGAGTTTTTGGATATCTCCCATACACAACTTCAAATGGATAAGCACTCGTAGTTTGGCGCGAAGATCTATTGTAAGTAAATTAGGCTTGTTCTAGGATAATATCCCAGTTTCGAACATCACTTCCCACCTAACTACTTAATAAATTTCCAAAGATTCGATTCACAGCTTCAATTTGTTCATTAGTTTATGGACGATGAGATGAACTAAATTGGAAATTAGTCCTAATATTTTTCCACAAGATGCGGAAGTAATGGTCTTTAGAATGCCATGTATCATGAAAATTTCATGAAAATAAAGATCAATAACATGGGATGCATTCAAGGAATTGTTATAAGGAAATGATGTACCATTTTAGATAAACGATCAACAACCACCACAATTGAATCTAGGTTCCTTAGAGTTCAAGGAAAGTAAACAACTAAGTCTAAACTCACATCTTTCGAAGTAGCTACTAGAATAGGTAGGGTATACAAGTCCATATTTTAGGAATGTCTGTTTGCAATGTGACAAGTTCTATATCTTTCCACATGTCTAGAAAGATCATGCTCTATCTTTGGAAAATAAAAATTCTCCTTAACAAAAACAAGTGTTTTGTCTCGCCTAAAGATTTAACCAAGTCCACCACCATGAGATTCAATTAAAATAACTTCTCTTAATGATCATTAAGGAATAAACAACTAATTATTTTTGAAAATATAGCCATCATGTAAAAAAAAGTAATAAGGCTTACTGGAATACTTCTCCAAAATCTGAAGGATCTTGTATGTCTGACACCGCGCTTAATTAAATACCAATCGATGAGTCATTTATTAAATTAAAACATTATTTCCATTTGGTTCATTCTTGACATCACTATCGAAAACCATATTAGTTAGTATCCACCTAATTAATTAATTGAACTGGTGCCAAATTTTATCTTTCATTAAACAAATAAATACACATGTGGAAATAAATAATAAACCCATACACAACATCACTGAGTTTCAAAACAATGCTGAATAAAACTAAAAGACTGGCCGAATAAACCATCCGCAATAAAATTAAGTCCAACATAATAATCCAATGAATAAATCAATAATCCAAAACTATATCTGAAAGTAAATAGACAACATGCACTAAATAGAACTGTAATTGAAATGAGATCCTTAAACTAGGAATGAAGAAATGATGATCCTAATCCAACACCTGCATTCATCCACATATTCTGCAGTTGCATATCCCTGGAATAGAATCTCAAGTCTGGCGTTCCTGTGGCCGGACACCTAAAAGTTTTTTAAAAATATTTGCAGCAAAGGCTAGAACCCAAAACATTTTGAAAATATTTAGCAAGTGATTAAGTTTGAAATAATTACAATGCATGAATGCTTTTCATATTTAAGATAGTGTCACACTCACATGAGATACTACTCACCCCTCAACCATTGTGCACACCAACGACTTTTCCTTATAACCCTCCTAACTACACTACCCCATCTAACTAGCCTTGTTATAACCGCTGCCTTAAACCTTACCTTAGTCGGAGTAAATTTTACTAATGATTTATAAGTTATTTCTCATGTTAACTTAATTTATAATCCTTAAATAACTATATAACACTTTCATTGATTGTATAAATAATACCATTGCACTCTAGGTAATTCACCCGTATATAATTATCGACTCTATTATTTACATATACACGTACTAATCATTCACACACACATTGTATATATTTCCATATATCGGATGCTTTCTCTAAATTGCTATCACCCTAGGTATTCTCAACCCACCCGGATACCCTGAGATGGTTAGCTCTCCGAATCCGAAAAAAATAAAAATAAACGTGGCGGAGGCGGAGGCGGTCATATTTCCCCGGTTGTGAGATTGGATCATACCCAAAATGTCTCACCAAAAAAATATCACAATATAATATAATTGAGGATATGACCTGGGTATTATACTCTCCCTGCTCCTCAAGCCAGGGGATTCACCAACATTGTGAAACCTCCTATGATAGCACTAGAGGGGTATGTATTTATACAAATATCAACACCGATATTTAATTACCACACAATGATATATATATATATATATTCATATATATATATATATATATATATATATATATGTGTGTGTGTGTGTGTATATATATATCTGTGTGTGTGTGTGTGTAAGGACACAAATTTCAAATTGAGTCCTTTGTAGTTTTGGCTCAATTCGGGACAAAATATTTGCGTTATAGGATAGTGTTCTTGTGTATCCTTCAAGCATATGATAAGTTTGAGTTGAAGAGACCTACTTATCAAGAGAACATCATTGCCAAGTTTCAGTGCCACGTTTCACATCATCAACATCATATTTCAAGTCTCCAAAGGTATGAATGCTTTTTTATATTTGTAGGAGACTATGAATAATTTATAATGGGTATAATTTTATTTTAAAATGAATTTTTTTTTTCAAAAGGTTATTTTAGAACTTTTAATAAAATGTTTTTGGGCATAAATTGAAAAATGAACATTCTGGGATTTCGTTCGAAGTTATCGTTCGAACGAGTTCGTCATTGGAACGAAATTCTCGTTCGAATGAGTTTACCAACGAATTTTCCCAATTGTCCTCTGGAACATCGTTAGATGATGAAAATTTTGTTAAAACGAGATTTATGGTCGGGAACATTTTCGGCAGTTTGACACCATTTTTCCACCACTTTGTCCCACTCTCTTTGGACAGTTTTTAAACTAACTTCGGGACATACTTTTTCTAAGACTTTTGTAACATCTTTGAAAGATTTTAAAGAGAAAAATTTTCAAAACAAAAGTCCCTGTTTTCATGTGTCATAGTTAACTACAAAACTCTCTCATTCACATGTGTTTACACTCATAAAATTGTTTTTTTTATCCAAGTATCTCTACACATTTCTATCGCTTGGAGCTTGTTGTTTGGCACCATCGGTTATCTCTACCAACAAAAGGAGAAGTTTGGGTTTACTTATATATCCCACAAAGAAGAAGACTTGTTTTCTCTACGGCGTTCTCACATGGTGAAAGGCACCATGTGTGGTTAACAGTTGTTCCCAAAATCTTCATTGATGAATTCCAAGGTTCCGGTGGAGTCCGGAATTATTGGCTAAGCAGAGGTTGATACAACAAGATGCGTCAGGTAATTGAAGGGAGTCGGGTCGAGTTGTGTAAGTCATCTGTCTTTTATTTGTAAAATTTCGTATTTAGTGGACTTAAGGCTAGGGGTAGTCCGATTTTTTCCCGTTGTGCATTTTTCTCGTACATCATGGCGTAGTGTGTTGTGAATTTATTTTGTCTTGCAAAATCACCAAGAACGCATGATTATGACTAAAAGATAAAATATGTTTTAATTCATTAAACTTGTTTAATTTTGTTCTAAATTAGTTTGGGTATAATTTAATTAATTTAATTCAAGTCATTAACCTTAATTTGGTAAAATTTTGGTTTGGCCTAATTTGAAAAAATTAAATATTTATTGTTAGGAAAATTTCTAGGACTTGTATTAAATTGATTTTTGGTATTAAAGTAAAAGTTCACAAATTTCATTTTTACTATAATTTTAATTTTGAGAAAATTAAAAAAAATTTACTTTAGTTTTTATTTGTGTAGAAATTAATTTTTAGTTTATGTAGTTGTTTAGCTGAACCATCTGTATTCCGTACATGTTAGGAAATTAATCATATTTAATTGAAAGAATATTTTTTTAAATTGGGGTGCTATCATTTTTTTCAAAGTGGTATCAGAGCCAGAGCGCTAAATTATTGCATTAAGGTCCTTTTTAATATTTTTGATTAAAAATGGAATTTTCTCCATTTTCAAAATTTCCTATTTTCGATGGTTCTAATTATGCATATTGGAAAGCACGTATGCGTTCTACACTTAGGTCTACCGATGAGAGGGTTTGGTTGTCAGTAGTTAACGGGTGGTCCCCACCCACATGTATAGTAAAAAACGAGCGTGTTCCCAAACCCGCAGATTGATGGAGTGAGAATGAATTTAAACTTACTAACTTTAATTCCTGAGGTTTAAATTCCTTGTTTAGCGCAGTCACACCGGATGAATTTTGACATATCATGACGTGTGAAACCGCTAAGGAAGCTTGGGATATATTATAACTCACTCATGAGGGAACTTGCATCGTTAAGGATTCTAAACTCCAAAACCTCACCACTCAATTTGAAGCCATCAAAATGAATGAAAAAATAAACTTTTGATGAATTTTATGCTAGACTTTCCGATATAGTAAATTCATCATTTAATTTGGGAGAGAAAATACCCGATAACCGAGTAGTAAAGAATATTTTAAGGTCTCTACCCCATAGATTTATTTCTAAGGTGACCGTGTTAAATTCTTTATCCACCTTACATTCTATTAAATCTTAGGAACTAGTAGGTGCTTTGCAAACCTTTGAACTAGATATGTTCCCCTCCAAAACCGAAAAGAAAATTGATAAGGGCATTGCTTTCAAAGACCGTAATGAGGGAAAACAAGTTGTGGATGACGAGAGTGAACGTGACTCAGAAGATATGGCTATGTTTGCTAGGAAATTTCATAAATTTCTTAAATTTAACAAAGATAAATTTAAAAATGATTTTAAGAAATTTCAAAATTCTAAGCATGACAAAGCCAAAAAGATACCTAAAACTTTTAATGAAAATTTAAATTGGGATGAGTCTAATAGGTGTTACGGTTATGAGGGTCATGTCCATAGGGTTTTTGAATGCCCCAATAAACTAAGGAAAGAGTCTAAACAACCAATTTCATATAATGCTACCCTTAGTGAGAGTGATAAGGAAGAGAGACCCGCTTCCCCCATTGAGCGCAACTCTATCATGTTCATGGCAAGTCATGTGAGCACCGATAATGAATCTTCCCATGAAGATATACAAATTCATGACACTTCCAATGCCTTTGTTTGTGAAGCTAAAAAAGATGATGGTAGTGAGAGTGGAGAAGGGAGAGAGATTGAAAGTTATGAAGAAGTTCATGAGAGTGAACTTCAATTTGCATTTAGAGAAGTATATGAAGAATCTATTAAATTAAAAAAAGAAAATTTGAAGTTAGAAGCTAGTTCAAGGGAGCGTGTCGAGGTCCTTGATGATAGTTTGTTGGTTGAAGGACTTAGGACACGTGAGAGAGATCTTCGAGAGAAGCTTGAGTATGTAGAAGGCAAGAGAGATAGCCTTAATGGCTTAATGGAATTCTTGAAAAAGGAGCTTGTCGCATTTGAAGAGCGGAATATTTTATTAGAGTCTCACATTTCAGATTTATAAAATAAATTAAAGGACTCCAGTAAAGACAAATTTGATATGGAGTGTCGCTCGGAGAAATTAGATAAAATATTAGGAATGCTCCAAATTAAAAATGACATGTGTGGTTTAGGCTTCGATACATGTAACGAGTCAACTCCTAAAGCCAAAACCAAAGTTTTAAGAGAATCACCTAGGAAAGCCTTTATAGATCAATCCTTAGGTTCCACCTTTCGACGTGTTTTTACCTGTTCACACAGCGGTCGAAAAGGTCATCTTAAGAAATTTTGTATTGATCTTAAAATATTTTCTAGAAAATCCAACCATAAGTAAACCGAGGTAGCCAAGATTCCTACACCCCGAGATTTTCATTCATCATTAGTTTGGGTTAGGAGATCCGACTTGGTAGCTTTACAAGATAGGATTTTTTATTCTCATTTACTTTCACATGATACCTCCTTTGCTAAATCTAAAGGTTGAATGTGTTAGTTGTTTGCATACTTTAGCTTTTGTTCTTCATGCTTACTTAGTCATTTTCTAGTCATTACTTTAGTTCATATCTCATGCTAGAAATTATTACTTGTTCATCTTTTATATTATATTTCTTTCAGTTTGCACTAAATGAAAAATACAAAAATATTTTTGTTTGTCATTTGTGTTTTATTTTATGAGTTATTTAGGCTTAATAAAAATTACAAATGTTTTATGTTTGTCTTTTGAGTAAATATTTTTATTTGTTTGGTTAAAAATTTCAAAAACTCAAAAAGATTTTTTGTTTGGCACACTTTATGTGGCATATACTTGCGTTCGAATCCTTTCCTTTTGGCCTCCATATGGCTAGAACTTTTGGTTAGATTATCAATCCTTCAAATGTTCTTTGTCATGTATGCATGGAGTAGTCCGATTTTGCGTTGCTCAATGGATTCTATATTTATATGCCTCTTCTCACACAAGCATGATCTCATTTGAAATTTAAATGTCACATGTTTATTTGAGCTTTATGAGGTTTTCTCCTATCAATCTAGTCATCTAAATATTTTAACCTAGGAGGAATTGTGCATGTTAAATCCGTTGCACGTGAGATTTGTGTGATATAAAAAAATGATATATGAATGTGCACGGGGAAGGGCTCCGAAAGGAAATTTATCCTTTTCGAGTAACCATCATTTACAATGGACCTAAAAGAAATACGTTGTCCAAAGGCCGAAACGAAAAATGGCATTAAAAGAAAAATATTTGCCAAGGCCTATTTTGTTTAATAGATATAGTCATTCCATAACTATATTCATATTTTGACAGAGTTTGGATGGTATATCAACAGTTTTGCATAATGTCCGTTTATCCTAGTTGCCCTTTCATTATCATGACTCTATTGGTTTGTCGAATCACCAAAATTCTAGGCTTGTATGCTTTATGTATGTTTGTTTATTGAGTTCAATCTATATTGTCACATGAGACCATATCTAAATGTGATAAAGTTTTGCAATCAAATGAGAACTCCGTGAACATGTTTTAAGTGATTGGGTCAAAATTTAATTGTTACTAGTTCGCACCCCCACACTTCCGTTTTTCACATGTATTTGGACCCATTTTAGCCATACGAGTGTGAAAGCTTAATGTATTTTTTATCATGTGTGGTGTTTATACCTATGTATATATATGTGTGCGTTAGTGATATTCAGTATGTCTCTATATATATAGTAATTTTTTTTGGTTTTTTCCATTTTAGCTAACCCACCTATGCTTTAATTCATAATTGGTATCTATCTTGTTCCGTATATTGTTTGATATCACATGCTTAGTATCTTATTTGTCAAATTGGTATCATATGTTTTCGCATCATAGCTGGTATCCATTAATATTTTATGAATTAGTTTGGTTATTGTTGCCTATATACTTTCGTGTTCTCATCACCTTTTGCATCATCTTGTTTATTAGTTATTTTATCCTTTGTCTATTCCTGAACAAAAAGGGGGAGAATGATAGGGGGTGAAATGATATCTAATTCTATTGTAATCATATATTAGTTTGAAAGGGGAGAATTAATTTAGGGCGAGTATTTATTTTACATGCATTTAATATTCTTGATATTCCCTATGCATTTGATAGTTTTCTTAAGTGTTCAGGAATTATTCTAGCGGCAATCTTTATCGGCAAAGATCATTATCCTTGGGTCATGCGTCAAGTTGTATTTTTTTATCTTTTGGGTGGAAAGTTTTTTAGTCTAGTAGACCTTGACGTCCCTTTAGGATTTTGTTTTGGTTTTTGTTTCGAAATAGCCAAAGGGGGAGATTTGTAAGGACACAAATTTCCAATTGAGTTCTTTGTAGTTTTGGCTCAATTCAGGACAAAAATATTTGCATCATAGGATCGTGTTCTTGTGTATCCTTCAAGCCTATGACAAGTTTAAGTTGAAGACGTTGCGTCCTACTTATCAAGAGAACATCATGGCCAAGTTTCAGTGCCACGTTTCACGTCATCAACATTATATTTCAAGTCTCCAAAGGTATGAATGATTTTACATATTTGTAGGAGACTTGGAATAATTTATAATAGGTGTAATTTTATTTTAAAATGAATTTTATCTTCAGAAGGTTATTTTATAACTTTTAATAAAAACTTTTTGGGCATAAATTGAATATTGAACATTCTCGAATTTCGTTCGAAATTGTCGTTCGAATGAAATTCTCGTTCGAACGAGTTTACCAACGAGTTTTCCCAATTGTCCTATGGAACATCGTTAGATGGTCGTTCGAACGAGACTTTATTATGACAAAAATTTCATTCGAACAAGATTTCTGGGCGGGAATAGTTTCGACAGTTTTACACCATTTTTCCACCACTTTGTCCCACTCTCTTTTGACAGTTTTTAAACCAACTTCGGGACATACTTTCTCTAAGACTTTTGTAACATCTTTGAGATCTTTTAGAGAGAAAAATTTTCAAAACAAAAGTCCCTGTTTTCATGTGTCAAAGTTAACTACAAATCTCTCTCATACACATGTGTTTACACCCATAAAATTGTTTTGTTTATCCAAGCATCTCTACACATATATCTATTGCTTGGAGCATGTTGTTTGGCACCATCAATTATCTCTACCAACAAAAGGAGGAGTTTGGGTTCACTTCTATATCCCACAAATAAGGAAACTTATTTTCATTGCAGTGTTCTCTAATGGTGAAAGGCACCATGTGTGGTTGACGGTTGTTCCCAAAAGCTTTATTGGTGGATTCTAAGGTTCTGATGGAGTCCGGGATTGTCGGCTAAGTAGAGGTTGATATAATAAGACGTGTCAAAGGCTTGAAGGGAGTCGAGTTGTGTAAGTCATCTGTCTTGTATTTGTAAAAATCCGTACTTAGTGGACTTAAGACTTGGGGTCATTCGAGGTTTTTTTCGTTGCGGGTTTTCCTCGTACATCGCGGCGTAGTGTGTTGTGAATTCATTTTGATCTTGCAAAATCACCTAGAATGAATGCTCAGGACTAAAAGATAAAATATGGTTTAATTCACTACTCTTGTTTAATTTGGTACTAAATTAGTTTAGGTATAATTTAATATATTTAATTCAAGTTATTAACCTTAATTTGGTAAAATTTGGTTTGTCCTAATTTGCAAAAATTAAATATTTATTCTTTGGCAAATTTCTAGGACTTGTATTAAATTGATTTTTGGGCTTAAAGTAAAAATTCACAAATTTTAATTTTAGTATAATTTTAATTTTGAGAAAATTAAAATTTGTTTTACTTTAGTTTTAATTTGTGTAGAAATTAATTTTTAGTTTATGTAGTTGTTTAGTTGAACCATCTATATTCTGCACGTGTTAGAAAATTAATCATATTTAATTGAAAGAAGAATTTTTTAAATTTGTGTCCTATAATTTTTTTCAATATACTATCACACTTCCTGTAGATATATAATAAATCAAACCCAACTAACCCATGCCTAACTCCTGTAGCACTAGCCCAAATATATCCGAGTCTATATTCTAACTCTCAATTTAATTAATTTTCACATTAATTAATGTATTAAAGTAATGTCTCTCAACTACAACCCCCAAACACATTCCCTCGACTCGTAATATAGTACTTGTGAATTTATTTCCCAAAATTTCTTCGTTTTGTGTCACACACTTTCCACCTTCCTAATCCCAACTATAATCATTTATAATTTGATAGGTGATAAGCCCATGTTTAATTTTAATCAATTAAATAAGTCCAAAATAAATCCCAATTAAAAATCTCACCTATATACACAAACAGGACGAACTTCCAAAAATTACGGCTCATCAATCTATCGATCAAACCCATCGATCGATCGATTAAGAAGATATATAGGTTCTTCCCCGAATTCTATTTTCCAACATTTTTGTGCAACCAATCTTTTTATTTCTGATCCAATCTTCACCCAATTCCAACCAACACTTAATTCATGTAGTAATATGTTCTACTCATTTTAGAAACCTTTAATCCACAATTAATTTACATAACATCCAATGTTTCCCGATTTGGGTTAATTCCGGGTTTCATTCAACCGATTATAAATTCGACATTATAATCTGAAATTATCCATCAACAATTACAAGGTTTCTCATAGGGTTTGGGTTTCTATCTCCTAGAATCATATATCATCATGAATTTCACTTTTAATCTTCTCCAAGTGTCCCATTTAACGAAAACCCTATTTCGTACGAATACCCACCCAAACCGGATATTCAATTGGAACCACCATAATATGAATTGATTATCACAGATTTACAATAAAATAAAAATAACCATTTTCCTCTTTTGATTCGTAGTGGCCGATCCTTTGAAGTAGATAATGATTTGACGAAGAACACGCGCGAACCCTCCTGAATTTGGCTCCCAAATCCCCCTATTTCCTTCCCTCAAGTTGATAGGTTTAGAATAGTGTTATCATTTGTTCATCCCCTTAAGACTTAGGTTAAATATCATTAATCCCGTTTTTAGGCTAATGCGTCAAGCCCAAATGACCTGGACACCCCCGCGTGGGCCCGGTTATCCCTAAAAACATCCCGAGACCCATTTACTATCCTCGGGTACTCTTTTTCGACTATCTCGATCTATCAGGACTCAACCTTGCACTCAGAATTGTCATCTGAATTACTTTACTTAAATTCCCCATCTCGACCTCAAAATAGCTCATGCCCGACTCCCGGTTGAAATAAAATTGTATCACCTCACTATGTCTCGTTATGACGTAAATAAATTATTACTATTTAGTTAGTAATTTATATTCCATAAATATTAACAATTACTCTTCCGATTACTATTTAAATAAATTTTTAATAATTAATTCAATTAAATTACAACACACAAGTAATTTAAATTACTCAAATTAATTAAACATATAATGCTTAAAAATACGTGGTGTTACATACTTCCCCCTAACAAGGGAATTTTGTCCCCAAAATTAGGTCATACTTGCGTTAAATAACTATGGATACTGCTCTCACATGTCATCTTTCCATCCCATGTCGACTCATCCACATTGTGATGTTCCCACTAAACTCCGACCAGTGGTACAACCTTAGAGCATAGCTTACCCTCACTACGATCGAGAATAGCTATGGGTCTTTCCTCATACGAGATGTCTGGCTGAAAATCAATCTCCTCGAGTGGAACATGCCAAAAATCTCTCCCGCTCCTCTGATATTTGTTTAGGGAAGCCACGTGGAACATGTCATCTATCCGTTGAATATGCTCTAGTAAACCCAGTATATATTCCACTGGCCCCACTCTCTTAATAATAGGGAAGGGTCCCTCGTATCTCGATGCTAGATTCCCTTTGTTGTTGAACCTCGTGACTCTCTTCATGGGAGATACCTAAACCAACACCTGGTCCCCAACCTCTAACTCAACATGCCTTTGGTCTGCATTTTCATATCTCTTATGCCTATCCTGTGCTATACAAATACGTCCCTAAATCATACCGATCTTGGCAGTAGTGTCATGTATCATCTTTGTCCCCAATAGCTTGTTGTCCCCCACCTCTAACCAGCAGGCGAACGAATGACAAGGCCTCCCATAAAGTACGTCAAACGATGCCATGTCGATAGTGAAATGGTAAGATTTATTGTACGCAAACTCTACCAACATAAGATATCGCTCCCATTCTCCTCCGAAGTCTAGAATGGACATCCTAAACATATCCTTTAGCATCTCATTAAGCCTCTCAGTCTGTCCATCTGTCTGTGGATGATATGTGGTACTCAAATGCAAGTTTGTTCCCATGGCCGCCTGAAATATTTGGGAGAAGTGAGACACAAAGATTTTATCTCTATCAGACAAAATGTTAATCGGTGCCCCGTGCAACTTAACTATATCCTCAATAAATAGATGCACATACTGCATCGTCTCAAAATCGGTATGGACAGGTAAGAAATGATCCACCATGGTCAACTAATCCACTATCACCCAAATGGAGTCGTGTCCCCTCAATGACGTCCTCGGTCCCATAATAAATTCCATCGAAATGCTCTTCCATTTCCACATCGGAATATCAAGCGGTTGTAGCATCCCCAAAGTCCTCTAGTGATCTACCTTAACTAACTGACATGTAACACACTTGGAGACAAACTCTTCTATGTCTCGCTTCATCCATTACCACTAATATTGTCTCCTTATGTCCTGGTATACCTTATCCCCATCCAGATGTACCGTAAATTTTGAACTGTGGGACTCGGTCATAACACTATGCCTCAAATCCTCATCCCAGGAACCATTAATCTCCCATTAAAATGTAGGCCTCCCTCTGATAATAACTGACATAACATGTCTGAACAGTACTGATCCTCTACATTTTCTTTCACTACCTGCATGATAATCTCGAGAGTGATAGATGAGACTGACAAGTCAGCCCTGGCAATCTCATCGTCATGTCGAAGCTCATTCCACTTCGTCTTCCATACCTCGGCCAACTACCTAGTGGGTCTCCAGCTCATCACAGCTACCACCACGTTAGCCTTACCAGGATGGTAGTGTATATAAAACTAGTAGTCCTTCACCAATTATAGCCACTACCTCTGACTCATATTCATATCCTTATGTGTGAAGAGATGCTGAAGTGACTTCTGATCCATGAATAAAGTAAACTTCTCCCCTAACAGATAATGTCTCCATATCGCCAGAGAAAATACATCCGCTGCTAACTCCTGGTCATGGGTGGGATAATTCTTTTCATGGGGCTTAAGATTTTGAGACGCATAAGTTATGGCCCTCTCCTCCTGCTGTAATATAACCCCAAGCCCTGCAAGGATGCATACTTCTAGACTCGATACTCCACCCAATCCTAGGTAATGCAAGTATTGGACCTGATGTCAACTAGTCCTTCAGCTCACAAGTGGTCACTTCACACAAACGGTACCCCTTGCGAGTCAAGTTCGTCAACGGACCAATAATCTTAAAAAATCCCTTAATGAAGAGGAGTTGATACCCGACCAACCCCAAAAAGATTTAAATCTCTCTCAGTGTCATGGGTTATCCCCACTCCCTCATCGTCGATACCGTACTCAGATCAACTGCAATACCCCTATTAGATACGACGTGGCCAAGAGACTGCACCTCCCGTAGCCAAAATCCACACTTCCCAAATTTACCATACAACTTATGGTCCTGAACTGTCTGAAAGACCCTATGCAGATGCTCGGCATGCTCCTCCTTCGTATGAGAGTAAACTAAAATTTTGTCTGTAAACATGATCATGATATCATCCAAAAACACCCTAAATACCCTATTAATGAGATCCATGAACATATAGCCGAAATAGCATCACCCTAAACTCGTATGAACTATATCAGGACAAGAAAGAAGTCTTAGGAACATCCTCCTCCCAAATCATTCACTAATGATATCCTAATATCAAATTAATTTTTGAGAAGTAAGCATCCCCTCTCAACTGATTAAGCAAGTCATCGATCATCGGCAATGGATACTTATTTCGTACTGTTACCTTATTCAGCTCCTGTAATCAACACACAAGCAAATCGAACCATCCCTCTTCTTCATAAACAACACCGGTGCACCCTATAGCGATGTACTCCACCAAATGAAACCATACCCAAAAAGCTGTTGAATCTGCTCCCATAACTCCCGCGTCTCTGAAGGGTCCATGACATACGGTGTCCGGGCAATTGACCTCATACTCGGTGCTAGGTCGATAATAAACTGAATCTATCAATTGGGTGGTAACCCCAGTATGTCTTGTGAAGACATGATAGGACCCCCAATTTTAAATTTTCTTTTAAATGAAATATTAATTTCCTTAAGATGCGGAATAGGATGGTTCAAACACAACACAACACAACATACAAATTTTAATTTATTACAAATTAAAATTAAACAAAACTAAAAGTGACATCGAAATAATAAACTAACAAATATTCACTTAAAACAAATTAACTCATTTCAAGTCCTAAAATTTGCTTACACAAATTAATTCATTTTTACAAATTAGGCCAAACCAAATTTTACCAATTTAAATTATCTTGCCTTGAATTAAATTAATCCAAACATCACCCAAACAATATTAGCCCCAAATAAAACAACAGTGTGCATTAAACAATATTTTATCTTTTAATCCTAAGCATGCATTCTAAGTGATTTACAAGATAAAATAAATTCACAACACACTACGCCGTGATGTACGAGGAAAACCCAAATGGGAAAAACCTCTGACGGA
Organism: Sambucus nigra; assembly: GCA_949130495.1. NCBI lineage: Eukaryota > Viridiplantae > Streptophyta > Magnoliopsida > Dipsacales > Adoxaceae > Sambucus > Sambucus nigra. The sequence goes on from OX422213.1 coordinate 57,857,256, forward strand.
CCTAGCCTTAAGTCCACTAAGTACGAAATTTTATAAATTTAAGATAGATGACTTACACGACTCGACACGACTACCTTCAAGTCCCTGACGCATCTTCTTATACCAACCTTTGCTTAGCCAAAAATCCCGAACTCCACCGGAACCTTGGAATCCACCAATGAAGCTTTTTGGGAACCCGTTAACCACACACGATGCCTTTCACCGCATGAGAACACCGCAACAAAAAAATAACTTCTTCTTTTATGGGAAATAAAAGCAAACCCAAACTTCTCCTTCTTGTGGTAGAGATGAACCAATGGTTCCAAACAAAACTCCAAGTGGCAAATATATGTAAATGCAGAACTTGGAATGTTAAACAAACTAATTGGGTGTATATCTTTTGTGTTTTGAAAGAGTTTAAGCCATTTAAATTAAACATACAAAGGGGAATTTTCTAAACATGAATTTCTCTCTCAAAAGCTCTCTAGAATATGTGAAAAGTCTTAGAAAAAATCTGGTACCGAAGTGGTTAAAATATGTCAAAAGGTAGTGGGACAAAATAGTGGGAAAATGCAAAAAAAACTGCCAAAAATTATTCCCGCTTGAAATCTCGTTCGAACGACTCATCTAACGAAAAGTCAGTGTAGAGAAGGGAAACTCGTTGGCAAAACTCGTTCGAATGACAATCTCGTTCGAACGATATTTTCAAACAAAAAAACAAAACATGGATTTTTCATTGTAAGCTCATGAAATTTTATATAAAATAAAATTAAACCCATTACAAATTTATTCCAAGTGTCTACATACATACATATATATATATATATATATATATATATATATACTAGGATATACTCGTGCCTGAAGGCACGCATATGATTTTGAAAAGTATAGAATCATGTATACTCTAAATAATAAATTATTTTTATATTATAAATATAATTTTTCAAAATATTGAATCCTGTAAAGTTAAGTACAATTGAATCTTATATTATTAATTCAAAAGGTTGTTTTACAACACATAAGTATAAATAAGTTAAACTATGTTTGTAGGACTATACACCCCGTTGAAGAAAAGAAGAAAGTCCAACAATACTAATAGTTTGTCTTGGATCTCATAATGTATTTTATGTATTATATAACATAAATAATTAACAAAAAAAAGGCAACATCTCCTTTTTTTATAGGGTAATTTACACTGTTTATGAAATAAAAAAAAGTCCACAACAACAATGCAAATAGTCGATCTTAGACCTTGCATAAACATTATAGTCGTTATTTTTTACAACACCAATGTGTGTACTTTTTAGAAAATTTGGGAAGGCGTAGATTGCTGCTCCTAAACACACATTGAATTTTTTTCTAGCCTTCGTTATCGTCCAAATCCTCAAGATACTCAGGTATAAGGAAAAGAGACGGGGTTATAAAAGAATGATTATGGTGGAATTCCATCATCACATTCTGCAACTGTGACAACACATGCAGTAGCTATTGGCCTTCAAGAAGGGACAGGAGGAACAACATTTGCCATTACGACTGTCTTGGCTTGTGTTGTGCGTATATAATGCTTCCGGGGTCAGACTTCATGTTGCTCAGACTTTCAGGGTCAGACTTATAATCTCTTGAAACTCTAGATTTCGAAGTAGATCTACGGAGCTTTGATTTCTTTACCAATTAAGATTTTTAATGCGAGAACTATTCGAGTCCCATTATCATTATCTCGTACCTTCTTTGAATCTATATATCAAAAGATGAAGTGGCAATTTCGGAGCCCTATGCAGGTGTTGAACCAACCCACCTAATCTCACTCAAGCTGCTGCACCAACCTGCACCAACCCACCTAATCTCACTCAAGCTGCTGCACCAACCCACAACCCTTCCAAGTTCCAGCAACACAACCCAAACACACGCACCTCACACTAAATACCAACGCACACACATCACCCACCCCGCTAACAACTCCCAAGTCAATACCACCCAACACTTATCCCCATAATAGAAACACGCTTGAAATTGTACAGTAGTAGAACTACAAACAGCAGTAGGGACACAATACAGGAAATCAATGAATTATAGGAAAGAAAAGAATCAGAGCAGCTCTTTAGCTATCCTCATTGGTTTGTCCTTGAGAAATACCACATCACTATTTTCCACAGTCAACACATGATGATCTCCCTCTTCCCCGTCACTCTCCGTTGATGTAGATGATGCTGAATTTGATCCATCATGAGAATATTCTACATGATCAGGTATGACTGCTGTAACTTGTATATGATTTGAGAATATTCTGCATGATCAGGTATGACCCATCAATAATTCTATACCAAAAAATCAACATAAAGAGCAACACATTGATATTGATCTTTTTTCAACGTATTCGTAAATGTATCCTAAAATCAAAATAACAAATGATTAATAAAAGAGACAAATTAATTAAAGAGAGAAATCATACATAACGCTTAATGAATTGTATATGATTTGAATCCAAAACTCCCCATTTGTCCATGATTTCCCTTAACATGGAATATAAATTAATCACTGCCTTTATAAAACGAAAATGAAGTATGGTTGTATATAAACATCCACATTTGGAAAATGGGGCAACGGTTTTCAGATCCATCGAGGAGATATATATGAAATTTTACAAAACTATCACCCGAATGGTAAAATACAGCGCTTACATTTTAGTATAAACTTTTAGTGAAAAGATCGGTGTAAATAATTAAACAACAATTCAAATTAATTAAAGTTGTTGTATGTTAATACATCACAGATAATGAAAGAAAATCATGTCCTATAGATGTATCTGACACTAAATCAGATAATGAAAGCAGATGTATCTTAGCCACAACCTACAGATTTGGTAACAAATCAAGAGTTTTTTAAACTCACTTTCTACCCCAAAATATTCTACTGATACTCTAACACAAATCTTCCCATTACATGCTACTCTAAACCCATTACATGTCCACTCACTTCCTCATACCCATCCATTCACAACCTTGGACCTATTTAGCAGCTACACAATGTTTCCTCTACTGACCCATCTAATACACTGTCTCCGTACCTGCTCCAAATCGTACCTCGCGCCCCTAACATCCTCTCCATAGTGCACCTATATCTGACCCTTCTACAACCCCTAATAGTCCTATACCTTTATGTGCCTCTAACCCATAACATTCTTCTAACAACCTTGATCAGTTTTGGGATGGAATAAATATTGACCTAGTATAGGTTCTCCCCTCCAACAAACTTCGAACCTCTTCATAAATCCAATTTTAACTTCCACGAAGTTGTCTGCTCCACTTAAACTACCTGTCGCAAACCTTCATCAACCAACCGTAAAACAAAATTATCATAGTATGAATTTCAGAAAAATTATAATGAAAATTTTCGAAAACCAAACTCAAAAACAAAAATCCAAATAGATGAAATAAAGCGTATAGAAAAATGACTACATTTGGTATTACAATACTTTCATTAGAAGATCAACTAAGATTTGGATAGTCTCTGATGGATGAAACGTGGCATTTAACGCGAGCAGCCTCTTCTGCTTCGTAGAGATATCGTATCCTCATCTATTTATCTTCTTTTTGTATAGCCAAAATGCGATAATAATCCTCTGCGGTGAACTAATTGAAGTCATCTGGCTCCTCACTTCTGTTAATATCAATCGATATTGGATATGAGAATGGTGTTTCAAATACACGAATCTCTCGTCCGAATGATTCCATTGGATGAATTGTGGTATGTTTCCTTCATTTAACCAAATGAGTCCATAGGTGACGGAAAGTTTCACACAGAAAGCTATGTACTGCGATTCAACACCACTCTCGAAATTGCATGGAGACGCAAAATTGTATTTCCCACCTCGACTCTTCGAGGTAGATGTTACAACTCGATACCTGAAGTGGAGGAAACAATAAAACCTTTCCAGAAAATCTACATTCCTAGACCTGCTCTGCGTTCCTAGATCTGTTGTGTGTCCTACATGTAGACCTTAAAGCAGTAGCTTTAATTAGACCTGCTCTGCGTTCCTAGTAACCTCACAGCACCATTAACATCTCTTCATACAGCAAGCAACCCAAAAAATAAATAAGGCTTCACAATAAAAAAAAAACATGTTATTGTAAAACTTTACTGATATAAACAATAAAAAAACATGTTATTGCAAAAAAAACATGATTCATAAATATAAACAATAGATTCACAAATAAATAAGACTTCACAATGAAAAAAATGAATAATGTTATATCACACCCACATGTTATTGTAAAACTTTACTGTTATTAGTTACCAACATTTCTTGTTATAACAAAACTACTCACAAACAAAGCCCCAGGTCATGAAACTAAACAAAAATGTTACTGTTGTGTCGTTGTAGCAGCCGTTGCACCTCCAAGTGCCTGTTGTAAGGCCATCATTTTAGAAACTCAACATTAATACAATAACAACAATAATGGCAAAAGTACATGCATTTGAAAATTCGATGTAGCCTGCCTAATACAACCGGATCTTGCCTTTTTTATCTCAACCCCCTAAAATTTAGTCATTTTTGAGTTTTCTTCATTACATATAGAAGATAAAAAGTTTAAAATACATCATTAAGTAAGTAGTTACGACGGTCTATAGGGCAAAAATAAAATTTATTTGGAGCTTGTTCACCCTTACATTCAAGCATAACTGACATTGGTCCTTGTAAATTATCAAAAAATGTCTTAAAGAAATATTTTTGACATATTGGGGGTCAAAAGTGTATAAAGAAAAAATGTACACCACGTATAATGGTCAAACCTCAAATAACACAATTATTAAAAATTAAATAGACCATATGCAAAGAAAATGTATTTTCCCATTAAAAATGTTTTCGACACTAATGTTCCTCACTCCTTCCGTATATGTTAGATGTTATGGTATACATAACCCTAAGACGTCAACTCAAAAAAGTAATTCATGTATACCTTAGGACTCCAACATAAACAATATTCAAAGATGACTTGTAAAGAGTTAAATGTAATGCGGGACTTCTTCACGCAACATGAGCTTCTCCCGATGTGTCGCATAACTAAGTCATGCTCTTAACTGTTACTGAATTCAGTAACAACTTCTGAGTTTAGTGTTGTAGCATATTTTTAAAAAAATGAAAGAAAATGGAAACAAAATATTAAGTTAAACAACATACTTAATGTTTGATGATCATAAGGCATGAACACATATAAATCATTTAAGGCACTAACTTTAGATCCAACTGATAATATTTTTATCATGTTAGCACTTGACATCAAAGGTTAAACAAATCTGCAAATAAACTATCAAACACCCAAAAAATAAAAGACACATATTTAGAATGCACAAAAGGCCTAAAAGAACCTCAAAGCATACAAATTACTACCTCCCCCAAACTGATAGTATACACGCAACTTTAGACCCAACTCAGATAGTGAACAAATAGTGAACACATATAAATTACTACCTCCCCCAAACAGATAGTGAACACATATAAATCGTTAAGGCACTAACTTTAGACCCAACTCAGACTACTTTTATCATGTTAGCACTTGACATCAAAGGTTAAACAAATCTGCAAATAAACTATCGAACACCCAAAAAAATAAAAGACACATATTTGGAATGCACAAAAGGCCTAAAAGAACCTCAAAGCATATAAATTACTACACCCCCCAAATAGATAGTATGCACGCAACATCCAAATCGCACCCCACAAACCCAATTTTGAACTAAAATCCCCTAAAACTGCATTATGTTGTTTTCTTTCTAAATGACACGTAAAAGGACTATAGTCCCAATTCATATAATTCATTAGCAAAAATTCTACTAAGGCAAAACAGTGGGTAAATAGAAAGTCGGTAACCAAAGAAATCTAGTGGATTTAATTACACTATGTTAACATACTCTAAATAGACATGAGTGAAATCGTCCTGATGGTGTGAAGATATACATAAATTGCTATTGCCTTGGTTCGGTGAAGACGTCTATGACTGATTGGGCCGGGAATATCTCACCCGAGGAAGTGGCTGACAGTGTTGTCTGGGTTGCATTGCTTACTGACCAATATGTGAGAGGTAATTTTTTTGCTGAGAGATGTGAGATACTTTTCTAAAGCAATTCAATTGAAGAGTGTAATGTTGGGTTTGAGTTCCATTGTCATACCACTGTAAGAAGCTAGAGAATGTGGTCTTTCCAGATTCTTCCTCTTGCATCCGCTTGGCAAGATGAAAATCAGAATGTTCTTGCCTTTCCTCGACAAAGTTGGAAGACATTTCTACTCCACATAGCAGAAACTTGTAGTCATACACCAAAAAAAATGTGTAAACATGATCAATCATGAGTAAACAAAGTGGTGAGTTAGACACACCTACAAACATGATCAATATTACACACAAACCAAAAAAAGTGGTGAATGAATCATCTAGGTAAAAAGGTCTTAGTAGGACCTAATTGCGTACATATGATGGCGAACGAAGAATAAAAAACAAAAGGATGAAAAGATTCACAAAATGTACAACCCAAAGATTCACAAAATTAATGGAATGCTCACTTTGGAATTTTGTCAAACACTTGGCAGCAAAAGAAACTGGAAGCATATATATTCAAAATAGTAAGTAAAGGATTCAAATCTCAAAAGCGACATTACCTTGCTTGAAATCGCACAACCATGTTTCATGTATAATCATGTCACCTGCAAAAGAAAAATAAATAAAAAAACACAAAAAACAATTATTTCCTAAAAATAAACCGATCTAAATTACCTTGCTTGAAATCGCACAACCATGTTCATGTATAATCATGTCACATGCAAATGAAAAATATATAACAAAACCCAAAAAACAATTATTTCCTAAAAATAAACCGATCTAAAACAAACTGAACCAAATCAAAATAGATCTTAACTAAATCAAAATGAACAAAGCCCTAAATTTATTAATATTACCACTCTCTACTCTCAAATCTGAGATACCCAATGAAAATGAACACAAATCAAATCTGAAGATGAAAACAATCACAAATCAAACATTAAACAGGGACCAAACCTTGCTTGAAATCGCACAACCATGTTCATATATAATCATGTCAGATGCAAAAGAAAAATATATAACAAAACCCAAAAAATAATTATTTCCTAAAAATAAACCGATCTAAAACAAACTGAACCAAATCAAAATAGATCTTAACTAAATCAAAATTAACAAAGCCCTAAATTTATTAATATTACCACTCTCTACTCTCAAATCTGAGATACCTAATGAAAATGAACACAAATCAAATCTGAAGATGAAAACAATCACAAATCAAACATTAAACCAGAACCAAATGGATTTTCATGTACAAAATAAAAAAAAAATTACATCGTATGAATAATTTTCTGGAAAATTTCATTACCTGGGTTAAAATCGCACAACCGGGAGAGAGAGAAACGGGGAGAGGGAGTGTGGGACTGAAGTATTGGAAAGTGACGACTAGGTTTGGAAGATTAGGTAAAGGGAGACAATGGGTGCAAATACTATTCTACCCTCGTGACATCATCAAGTAAGCTTATGACATACATAAGTTTTCTACTTTATTATATATATATATATATATATATATATATATATATCTTTCTTACTTTATTGGAGACTTGAAATATGATGAATTGTTAAGGAAGCAAAAAGGCACTTGAAACTCGGCAAGGATAATGTCTTCATGTTGAACTAGGCCGATACGTGTTCAACTCAAACTTTTCATAGGCTTGAAGGATACACATGAACAATATCCTATGACTCAAATATATTTGTTCATAATTGAGCCAAAAATACAAAGGACTCAATTGAAAATTTGTGTCCTTATAAATCTCCCCCTTTGGCTATTTCGGGACAAAAACCAAATAAAATCCTAAAGGGCCGTCAAGCTCAACTAGACTAAAAAATATCCCACCCAAAAATAAATAAATAAATTACAATCTTGACTCAATACCCAAGGATGACTATCTTTGCCGATATAAAGTTGCCACTAGAAAAATTCCTGCACACTTAAGAAAAATATTAAACGCATCGGGAATATCAAGATATTAAATGCAATGAAAATAAATACCCCCCCTAAATGAATTCTCCCCTTTATAAAATAAATTGATATTAAATGCAATGAAAATAAATACTCCACCTAAATTAATTCTTCCCTCTATCAAATAAATGACCCACTTAGAAAGACGTCTCCCCCTAAGATAAATCTCACAAACTAAGATACGATTACAATAGGATTAGATACCATTTCTCCCCTATCATTCTCCCCCTTTTTGTTCACGAATAGACAAAGCTGATATAACTAATAAAATACTCATTTCTCCCCCAATAGAATTAACTATGAATTCTCTCCCTAAAAACTACACAAGATATCTAAATATGGGAAAACAAGTACAGCAAAGATGCATAAAGTGTTAAGCACATGAAAGCATATGGGAAACAATAGACAATAACTAATCCAAGAAAGAATAATGGATACTAACTATGATGTAAACAAAATGATATCAATTTGAAACGTACGAGACTAAGCATGTGATATCAAACAAACATTTTGCAACCAGTTACCTACCAATTATGATTTAAAGCATAGGTGGACTAGCTAAAAATGGCAAAGACAAAAAAAATTACCATATATATATAGACATAATGTATATTACTAATGCACACGCACATATATAGTAATAAACACCACACATGACACAAAAATACATTAAGCTTTTCACACTCGTATGGAAAACTGTGTCCAAATACATGTGGTAAACGATAGTGTAGGGGTGTGAAGCAATAACAATTAAATTTCGACCCAATCACTGAAAACATGTTCACGGAGATCTCATTTGATTGCAACACTTTATCACATTTGGATATAGCCTCATGTGACAATATAAATTGGACTCAATGAACAAACATACAGAATGCATAGAAGCTTAGCATGTTAATGATTCTACAAACCAATAGAGTCATGACAATGAAAGCGCAACTAGGATAAACAGACATTGTGCAAAACCATTGATATACCATCAAAACTCCCTCAAAATAAGCATATTAGTTATGGAATGACTATATCAACTAAACAAAATAGGCCTTGGCAAATTATTTTTCTTTTAATGGCATATTTTTCTTGTAGGCATTTGGACAACGTATTTATTTTAGGTCCATAATAAACGGTGGCTTACTCGCAAAGGATAAATTTAATTTCGGAGCCCTTCCCCGTGCACATTCATATAACAATTTTTTTCTATCTCACAAATCTCACGTGCAACAGATTTATCATGCACAAGTCCTCCTAGGTCATAAAATATGTAGATGACAAGATTGGTAGGAGAACACCTCACAAAGCTCAAATATACATGTGACATTTAAATTTCAAATGAGATCATGAATGTATGAAAAGAGGCATATAAAAATAGAATCCATTAAGCAACACAAAATCCAACTACTCCATGTAGGCATGGCAAAGAACATTTTAAGGATTAGAATCTTTAACAAAAGCTCTAGCCACATGGAAGCGTAAAAGAAAGGGATTCAAACACAAGTATATGCCACATAAAGTGTGTCAAACTAAAATACACACAAAAAAAAAACTTTTGAGTTTTTGAAAATTTTAACCAGGAAAAATAGTACAACTCAACAGAAAAACAAAGAAAATATTTTTGTATTTTTCATTTAATGCAAACTAAAATGAAAGAACTATAATACAAAAGATAAACAAAAATCATAATTCTAGCATGAGATATGTGATAAAGAAATGAATAGAAAATGATAAACAAGCATACAAATAGCATGATAATATAGAATGAAGCACAAAAGCTAACGTATGCAAACAACTAACACTTCAACCATTAGATTTAGCAAGGGAGGAAGCATATGAAAGAAAATGAGAATAAAAAATACTAGTTTGAAAATCTATCAAGTCGGATCTCCTAACCCAAACTAATGATGAACGACGATCTCGGGATATAGGAATCTTGGTTAGCTCGGTTGCCTTACGTTGGGATTTTGTAGAAAATCTTTTAAGATCAAAGAAAAACTTCCTAAGATGACCTTTTTGACCATAATGAGAACAAGTAGAAATGCGTCGAGAGGTGGTTCCTAAGGATTGATCTCTAAAGGTTTTCCTACGTGATTCTCTTGAAACATTGGTTTTGGATTTATCAGCTGATTCATTATAAGTATTGGAGCCTAAACCACACGTGTCACTTTTAATTTGGACCGTTCCTAATATTTTATCAAATTTCTTCGAACGACACTCCAAATCAAATTTGACTTTACTAAAGACTTTTAATTTATTTTCTAAATCTAAATGTGAGACTCTAATAAAACATTGCGCTCTTCAAACACGATAAGATCCTTTTTTAAGGATTCCATTAATCCTTAAGGCTATCTTTCTCTCCTTCTACATACTCAAGCTTCTCTCGAAGAGCTCTCTCTCGTGTCCTAAGGTCATTAACTAACGCACTCTCATTAATGACCTTGGCACGCTCTTTTAAACTCTCTTCTAACTTCAAATTTTCCCCTTTCAATTTTATAGATTTGGCGTATAATTCTTGAACTCCAAATTGAAGTTCACTCGCGTCAGCCTCATTTTTACTTTCACACTCTCTCTACTCCACTCTCACTACAACCATCTTCTAGAGCTTCAGAAAAAAGGCCTTGGAAGTGTCATGATTTGAGATGTCATCGTCGGACAATTTCTCTCCATTACTAACATGACAAGCCATGAACGCGGTAAAGTTGCGTTCAATGGGGGATTCGAGTCCCTCTTCCTTTTCACTTTCATCACTAAGGGTGGCATTATAGGAAATTGGTTGTTTGCCTTTCCTCCTTAGTTTAGTGGGAAACTCTCTCACCATATGGACATAACCCTCACAACCATAGCACGTCCCTATTTAAATTTTCATTAAAAGTTTTTGGGATCTTTTCGACTTTGTCATGCTTAAATTTTTCAAATTTCTCAAAATCATTTTTAAATTTATCTTTGTTAAATTTAAGAAATTAACGAAACTTCCTAGCAAACATAGCCATATCTTCCAAGTCACTATCACTCTCGTCATCCATAACTTGTTTTTCTTCCTTACAGGCTTTCAAAGCGATGCCCTAATCTATTTTCTTTTTGGTTTTGCAGGGGAACATATCTTGTTTGTAGGTTTGTAAATCACCTACTAGTTCCTCAAGTTTTGTAGAGTGTAAGGTGGGTAAAGAATTCAACACGGTCACCTTAGGGATAAATCTAACTGGTAGGGACCTAAGGATTTTCTTTACAAATCCATTGTCGGGTATTTTCTCTCCTAAATTATATGAAGAATTTAATATATTGGAGAGTCTAGAATAAAACTCATCGAATGTTTCTTTTTCCATCCGTTTTGATGGTTTCAAATTGAGTGGTGAGGTTTTGGAGTTTAGAAACTTTTACCACACTTGTTCCCTCGTGAGTGAGTTGTAATATATCCCAAGCTTCCTTAGAGGTTTCACACGTCAGTATACGTCAAAATTCATTTGGTGTGACCACGCTAAATGAGGCATTTAAACCCCAAGAATTGTAATTTGCAGATTTAAGTTCGTTCTCACTCCAACACTCAACAGTTTTGAGGACACGCTCATTCTCTATTAAACAAGTCGGTGCAGACCACCCATTAACTACGGATAACCAAACCCTCTCGTCTATAGCCCTAAGTGCCGAATGCATACCTGTTTTCCAATATGTGTAATTAGAACCAGCGAAAATAGGAAATTTTGAAAATGGGGAAAATTCCATTTTTAACCAAAAATATTAAAAAGACTTTAACACAATAAATTAGCGCTCCGTCTCTAATACCATTCTGAAGAGGTGATAGGACACCCAATTTTAAATTTTCTTTTACAATAATATATTAATTTCCTTAAGATGCAGAATAGGATGGTTCAAACAAAACACAACTTACAATTTTTTTTATTTATTACAAATTAAAATTAAACCAAACTAATAGTGACATCAAAATAATCAGCTAACAAATATTCACTTAAAACATATTAACTCAATTCAAGTCCTAAAATTTGCCTACACAAATTAATTCATTTTTGCAAATTAGGCCAAACTAAATTTTACCGATTTAAATTATCTTGACTTGAATTAAATTAATCCAAACATCACCCAAACAATATTAGCTCCAAATAAAACAATAGTGTGAATTAAAACATATTTTACCTTTTAATCCTAAGCATACGTTCTAAGTGATTTGCAAGATAAAATAAATTCACAACACACCACACCATGATGTACGAGGAAATACCAAATGGCAAAAAACTCGGACGACCCTAGCCTTAAGTACACTAAGTATGGAATTTTAGAAATATAAGACCGATGAATAACACGACTCGACTCAACTCCCTTCTTATACCATCCTATGCTTAGGCGACAATCCTGGACTCCACCGAAACCTTGGAATCCACCAATGAAGCTTTTTGGGAACTCGTCAACCACACACGGTGCCCTTCACCGCATGAGAACCCCGTACCAAAAACATCACTTCTTCTTTTATGGGAAATAGAATAAAATTCAAACTTCTCCTTCTTGTGGTAGAGATGAACTAATGGTGCCAAACAAAACTTCAAGTGGAAAATATATGTCAATGCATAACTTGGAATGTTAAACAAACTAAATGGGTGTATATCCTTTGTGTTTTGAAAGAGTTTAAGCCATATAAATTAAACACACAAAATGGAATTTTCTAAACATGAATTTTTCTTTCAAAAGCACTCTAGAATAATGTGAAAAGTTTTAGAAAAAATATGGTCCTGGAGTGGTTAAAATCTGTCAAAAAGTAGTGGGACAAAATTGTGGGAAAATGCCAAAAAACTGCCAAAAACTGTTCCCGCCTGAAATGTCATTCGAATGACTTTTTCGTTCGAACAACATTTCGTTCGAACGACTCATCTAACGAAAAGTCAGTGAAGAGAAGGGAAACTCGTTCCAATGACAATCTCGTTCGAACGACATTTTCGAACGAAAAAATAGGACATTAATTTTTCATTTTAAGCTCATGAAATTTTCTATAAAATAAAATTACACCCATTACAAATTAATTCCAAGTCTCTACAAATATCCTTATTGGAGACTTGAAATATGACGAATTATTGAGGACGCAAAAAGGAACTTGAAACTCGACAAGGATGATGTCTTCATGTTGAACTAGGTCGATACGTCTTCAACTCAAAATTATCATAGGCCGGAAGGATACACATGAACACTATACTCTGACTCAAATATTTTTGTCCAGAATTAAGCCAAAACTACAAAGGACTCAAACGAAAATTTGTGTCCTACATCTTGAAATGTATCCTCGAAATTTCTCACTATTAGAATCGAGTCTATCAAAATCACTATCTCCTGTGAGGTCTCCTCCTCAATGTAGTATAGGTGAGTGCGCGAACCTCCCTATGGAATTGGTAAGAACATTTATTGACCCATAATGGAGAACACTATGGTCCTCTAATAATATATTCCGCAAAGTAATCCATACCTAGGATAACACCGTATCCCTTCATGTCTAAACCAAAAGGTCCACTGCTAAGATCAGATGCTCAATAATAATATCCGCACCTCTACATACTGAGTGTATAAGTGACCCACTACCTAACGGTGACTATACACACATAACTCTAGTGCAAGCTATCTTTAAAAGACTGGCTGCTCGTGAAAATATAGTGTAATAAAGGAATGTGATGCGCCCGTATAAAAAAGAATCCTACCCGTATGCCCATTGTGACACCCCCCTAATTAAACATCGGGTGATCAGGCCTTTATTAAATTAAAACAGGTTTCTCAAATGGTTCATTCTTAGCATCACTATCGAAAACTTTTTTTATTACTAATCCCCTAAGTAAAATTAGAATGGTGCCAAACTTTATCTTTCTTAAAACAAATAAATCAACCATACGGAAAAATAGTAAAAACAAATACCATGCTAAAACCCAAACCAACAAAGTATAAGTACAACAGCACAAGAGTATTACCGAATAAACCATCGGCTAAAAATACCAAACAACAATAGAAAAACTACTAATCTGAAACTAACATCTGAGACTGATACTGGACCACAAGTCCATACAAAGAATAGTGTGAGATCCTGCACTAGATCTGAATGAGAGATATCATCTAATCAAAATCCTATAACCATCCACTGTGCTACAGCTTCGAGTCCCTGGAATAGAATCATCATCCATTGCGTCCGTGTGGCTGGACACCTAAAAGGTTTTGAAAATATTTTTATAGCAAGAGTTAGTACTCAAAACATTTTGAAAATATTTAACAAGCATTTATCACAATATAAAACGCGATTATTGATTACACATGTTAGGTTCTCGTACACTCTCTTGAGTTTACTCACCCCTCAGCTTTTGTGCACACCTAACATTCTACATTTAGCCTACCTAGACATATCTCCCAAGCTAACTAGGACTAAGTAATCATCTGAACTTATCTATACTTCATTTGTCACATTTCCCACACGGTACATTCATTTTATTACCATCTCGCGAAGGTTAATTAATACTCAAATGACATTTCATCTATGATATATTTCAAGGCTATTTAGTTTCACTACTAAATTTCTACAATTTGTACAATTGTTATCTTTCCACTTATGTAATTAAGTAAACACATTATATTCATCTACCTTTTCACAACGGCAGAATATCATTAAGTGTATATATTTCATACACAATATATACTAAATATAGTCATTTCTATTTGTCCTTTCTACACACGTAAAGGACTCTTGGTTCGGAATGATTCATCGACCCCATGTGAGAATTGGTTCGGAATGATACATCGACCCCAATTATTTATATTTACAAATTCTGGCTCGGACTCTTTCATCACGCCACCAGTTCAAAGGTTTGGTTTGGCATTTTACATCGACCCCAAACCTATAATAGTTCGGAATGTCTCATCGACCCTAACATAGTTAATTTAGGTATATATCAATCTACTAATACATAGAAGTAGAATATCATTAAGTATATATTTCACACACAATATATATTAAATATCAGTCATTACTATTTTGTCCTTTTTACACACGTAAAGGACTCTTGGTTCGGAATGATACATCGACCCCAAGTAAGAATTGGTTCGGAATGATACATCAACCCCAATTATATAATAACCCTATGTTAGTTAGGAATATCTCATCGACCCTAACATTGTTAATTTAGGTATACTTATCTCGACCTAAAAGGTCATATAATTCAGTAGGTACACACCCGACCTATCAATCATACTTGTATCTAATATAGTATTCTCTTATATTAACAATAATTGTTTGCTTTCCAAATTTATTTCACTTTCATATTAATTCGAGTATTCACACAACTCTAAGGGTCCTAGTTATCCCTTGTTATATCAATTCAGTAGTTACCCCTGTTAACCTACTGACTCAATAAATTTAAGCTCGCTCACACTTTTTCAAAATCATATTCTTATCATCTCGAATTAGAATACGTCACAGTCAAGCCTATGAATCTCCACTTTAATTCTCTCACAAAATTATGGTCCAACACTCAATCATAGACCTACTTCCATATCATTATTCTAGAAATATATTTCATCAAGGTCCCAAACACTTCCCCGATAAAATTTTAGGCATTTGAGTTTTAAAAAGAAAGATCTCACATTTTCTCGCAGCCGAAACGAATCATAAATTTTTTTGCCAGATTAAACACCCTCTAGTAAAATTTCGATTTCTCCCTCTACAGAACTCCGCTTGACCTGATTACAAGTTAATTGGATAGATAAGAGAAGTACCTTTCCATTAATGTATGGTTCACACTCTAATTGTAAGTAAAATTCAAATCGTACACGTTTAAAGTCACGTCAAAATTCTGGCAGATTACTATATTGACAGATCAAACACCCTGTAGTGAAATATCGATTACTCCCTCTACAGAACTCTGATTGACTTTATTCAAAGTTTATTGGATAGATAAGAGAAATACCTTTCCAATAATGTATGTTTCACACTCTAATTAGTAGTAAAACTCAAATGGCAT
This sequence comes from Sambucus nigra, assembly GCA_949130495.1. Classification (NCBI taxonomy): domain Eukaryota; kingdom Viridiplantae; phylum Streptophyta; class Magnoliopsida; order Dipsacales; family Adoxaceae; genus Sambucus; species Sambucus nigra. The sequence continues at coordinate 57,873,284 of OX422213.1, forward strand.
ATTTTTAAAGTTGTGTCAAAAATTCTGGCAGATTGACATCTTGTGTTCCTCAATTAAACCCTAAGTCATTCAAGATTCATGTTCTTTAACTAAGAACTCGTAAAGATTAGATGTTAATCATCAAATATATTCAAATTTTGTTTCATATTTACTTAGGGATTAATTCTACATGCAATCCTACCCAAACATATGATCAATTCATAGATTTAGTTCAAAGTTTTTCAATAGAATCAACCAATTCTTAAAATTTCCTACACATGGGTATTATAACTTGAATTTGATTTGTAATAAACACTTGCCTTGAAAAAGGGAAATCTGATTTCATGGAGTTGATTGTGGGTTGATGTTCTTCTCCCTCCATCCTTCTTCCATGGATGATTTGGGTGCAAGATTCAAGTCCAATTCTTCAAGAATCCCTTCTTAAGCTTTGGAATTGGTTTTCTCCTTCTCTCTAATGGTATTGGTGTTTAAATTGGTTTTCTAACCCTAACCCCTCTTTCATAAGGCTTATAAAAAGTCTCTCAAATTCGTAGATCTTCATACCCTATTATTTTAAATGACAAAAACGCCCCCGAATAGTCTCGGTTTAGTCCAAAATTACCCCGAGACTTAACTAGTACCCCTGGGTATACTATTTTGACTAATTTGACCCTTCCGGACTCATCTGTGACCTATAAATTATCATTTGAGTCACTTAAAAATATTACTCGTTCTCACCCCAACATGCTCTACATTCGTTAAGTAACTATTTACCACTCGCACTAAGTAAATATAGTGAGACAATATAAATCGGTATCTATCTCTCGATTAATATTCCAAAATTACAATTTTTAATAAATCTCATTAAATTACTCCTCTTACGTAATTTGAATTAAGCCGTATTTTCTCATTTAATTCTCTAATTTAATTAAATATAATATTCAGAAATACGAGGTATTACATACTTCCCCCCTTACAAAGGAATTTCGTCCCTGAAATTGGGATAAGGCTGGTATTAAAATTAACGATTTCCCCAAGTACATGCCTTGCTTCATTATAAACTCTTATCGCATGTTACCCATGCTGCATATATCATAATTAAGTCTCACTACTTAATTTCTCCATAGGTCCTTCTCAATCTAACGTTAACTCTTGAAATTAAGTTCCTCCCTACCTAATTTACTTTTTTGATGTATATCTCTATATATAACATCTATGTGTCTACTATCACTCATATATAGGATATTATAAGGTATATATTTCATACACAATATATACTATAAGGGAAATTGGTCCGGCAAAATCATTGTCCCCAATAATCCTATCATTTACATTGGTCTTGAAATCCATCGACCCTAAGGTAAATGTAATGTATATGTTGGTTTAGACCTTTTGTCGATACCAAATTAATCATCGATTTGGTTCGAAAAATCATCGACCCCAAATCGATCCTTCATGTATTGGTCCGGAACATCATCGACCCCAATACAGAATTTAAGCACACTTATCATCGCACATAAGTAGAAAAAAATCAATAGGTATATATCTTACACATAACATATACTATAAACACTTATTTTATAATCACCCCCTTCTGTAACACTTTTGGGGTTATTAGCTCGGAACCCCACCTCGATCACCAATGGTGATTAATTATATTATCTCAGAATCACATCTCGAGCACCAATGTATGTATGTATATCTCATAGCACATGAGTAGACAATTTGTGAGCCATATATTACACAGTTCATATACCCTAAGATGTCATACTCCAATAGAATGTCCTCATATCACGCATTAAGGACTAAAAGTTCAAAATGTCTCCTCGAACAACCACTCAAAGTACACATATGTTTATAATAGGTACCCAAGAACCTAACCCTTATGTACAGTCTATATAGGCACTCATACTACCTATAAATATGCTCATAAAGGTATACAAGCAACCTATGATTTGATCAGTGGTTTCCTCCAAAATTCCACTATCGTAAGGGCGTATCATTCTGCCTCACAATCATTGAGTCATAGGCGACACAACATACTCAAAATAAAACTTTATCTCTATTCCCCCCCGACCATCTCTCCCAGGGTGGGATTTTAGGATTTCATCCAGATTCACAACCATGTAGAATGGCACCGTGCACTGTGCACTCTTCCTTTTCAACTTACATACTAATCCATCCCAGTCAACCCATTCCGTTATCCCAACGAAATGTTGGTTTAGTTATGATGTTCACATCCCATCAAAAAATATCTAAGTCTGTCTCCTTATTCCATCATTGAAAACGTAGGTTCACTACCAAATTTCTGATTGCTCATTTCGTGCCCATCTTTCTCTATCAACTAATGGTACGTCTAGAGACAATCTCACTATGTCTCTTCCTCAACACAGCTTCCCACTTACGTCATCTTTCCTCAAGTGGTACTCTATTCCCCTTTCACTCCGGGTATATTATACTTTACAATCCGTGCACTTTTCGTAATTGGTGCACTTTAAGGGTTGATTACCTTATAAGAATCAAAATTTTAGTAACCCGTAAGTCACTCTCAACACTCAGTTAAGTATAAACTTGTGTCACATCTTCACAACAGTTAGGCCTCGCATATCAAAAGATAACTTTTGAACGGCTTCCCATCGACTTTTATCCCATAGGGTGTGCTCATTCTCTCAGCACAAAATCTTGGATTACCGTCTATCTTCCATGACGTTCAATCCATTTCATCAACACGACTAGCCGTAACTTCCTCCATCGGCATACTTAACAAATAATTTTCTCTCCATCCCTCTACCTCGGATGGCTAAGGAAGCCAATTGACTAGGGCGCCCATACACCCTTTTCTCCGTGCATATTTGCAAAAACATTGCAAACATCGCACTTGTAACATGATTTTCCTCAACACTTTCCTTGTCTTCAGGGCATGACTATAATCTTGTGGGTATTCACAATCCCCTATAGACCAATAATCAAATTCTTGCCCATAAAGTCCCACTTATCCTTTCGTGGAGAGATAAGCTTTTTAGTGTTTTCCCACAACACTTTCAGCTCTACCGATGCCCTAGCATCTAACGTCTATTCTCCTAATGGTCATAAAAATTTAGTCGTATCCCCTTTCATGATCGAACTTAAATAAGGGACTTCTCCCATTGCATTTTTACTGAGTCTTATCGGTACAACACATAGTCGAGATATTCAAATTTCATCCCCTGACAATATGTACGACTGTACCCCAACATCTCTAAAGGAGCCAAGTGGAACTCTGCTTTTAATATCACTAAGTCCTTAGCTCTTGTTACAACAACGAGCTCGATCTCTCTGCCCAGTGATCATACGATATACCTTGATTCACATCATTAAGGTTCCTACACACCAGAATCAATCACTATGAGACATCCATGATCTCTGGAGTCTCCCACATATTAATGAAAATGACAGTTCGACCCTCTTTCAGGTGAGGCATCGTCATATACCCCATTCACTCGAGGCTAAAACTCATATACTATTTTCCCATCACTCTGGTAGTTCAAATGGTTCCTGGACATAACACGCTTGTCCTTTTCGGAATGCAAACTTATCAGAGTTATTATCTCCTTAAATAACTTCGGGCAAGATCAACGCGTGTGGTCTTACGCCTCACATAAGACATCCTTTCATAAATTCCCTTATTCCAGGCCACACCTACTGGTTTAGGGTATTCCTCCACTCAGACTTGGCAGTCTTGATTGTTTTGTTAATATTAATCATCATGGTTCCCTTAATTTTGCTGACCAAGGAATGCACTAATAGACTTAACAGTCCTTACTTAGGATTAAATTAAGGAATCCCTTAGTGGGTTTCCACTTATGGCTTGCACTAGCCCCATTATATTCAGCCTTACTCTTTGACTAAATCCTTAAACTCTTTTAACTCCGCCCACCTAGGAGCATTTACCTCAACTTTGTAACAAGTACCTTACTGCCTTCATACACATAAGTCGTCTAAGCAGATTTTTCTCAAAATTGCGGCCGACAACAACTCGTGAGTCCATTCTCTCAAGGGATCTTTTTCCCTTGTACCTGTCTCATCGGTTACAGGTTCACTTCAACCAATAAATTTCTCCCTCACAATTAGCATCTACCAGGCTTTCACCTGATGGGTTCAGGAATTTCCATTCGCTTCGCTTCTGAACCATCATTGGAGAAATTTGCGATTAAACTATACGTAAGGTCCCTATTTGTATACTAACCCTCAGTCCGGATGTGGTGACTGGTATCCCCACCAAGTTGCCTCTATAAAATTTACCCAAGTTTTCACTTCTGAGCATTTCTAATATATACTTAATGCCAAAACCCCTTACATTCTACTTCCATTACACACTAGGAGTGACCTCGATAACGGTCATCTTTCCAACGATTACCATCCTCGAACACCCCATGCCTCATGCCGAGCCCCTTCCTCCTGCAGTCCTTCCAACACCCTCGCTGGTCTTATCGTCAGGTTCGACGTATCATACCCAATCGAAATCGTATATACTACACTTCATTAACTAAATGGCAGGAGAATGTAAACTACGTACGTAGAGGAGTACAACAATCCTAATATAGGTCTCTAAATCAATCAAACGATACGCTGAAAACGTCATAAGCCGTACAGATCCTATGGACACTAGAACCTGATGCTCTGATACCATCTGTGACACTCCGCTTAATTAAACATCGGGTGATCAGGACTTTATTAAATTAAAATAGGTTTCTCAAATGGTTCATTCTTAGCATCACTGTCGAATTTTTTTTTTATTACTAATCCCCTAAGTAAAATTAGAATGGTGCCAAATTTTATCTTTCTTAAAACAAATAAATCAACCATGCGGAAAAATAGTAAAAACAAATACCATGATAAAACCCAAACCAACAAAGTATAAGTACAAGAGCACAAGAGTATTACCGAATAAACCATCGGCTAAAAATACCAAACAACAATAGAACAACTACTAATCTAAAACTAACATCTGAGATGGATACCGGACCACAAGTCCATACAAAGAAAGTGTGAGATCCTGCACTAGATCTGAATGAAAGATATCGTCTAATCAAAATCCTGTAAGCATCCACTGTGCTACAGGTTCGAGTCCCTGGAATAGAATCATCATCCATGGCGTCCCTGTGGCTGGACACCTAAAAGGTTTTTAAAATATTTTTATAGCAAGAGTTAGTACTCAAAACATTTTGAAAATATTTAACAAGCATTTATCACAATATAAAATGCGATTATTGATTACACATGTTAGGTTCTCGTACACTCTCTTGAGTTTACTCACCCCCCAGCTTTTGTGCACACCTAACGTTCTACACTTAGCCTACCTAGCCACATCTCCCAAGCTAACTAGGACTAAGTAATCATCTGAACTTATCTATACTTAAGTTATCACATTTCCCACACGGTACATTCATTTTATTACCATCTCGCAAAGGTTAATTAATACTCAAATAACATTTCATCTATGTTATACTTCAAGGCTATTTAGTTTCACTACTAAATTTCTACACTTCGTACAATTGTTATCTTTCCACTTATGTAATTAAGTTTCACTACTTAAGTTAATAATTAGATACGTAACAGTAAACACATTATATTCATCTACCTCTTCACAATGGTAGAATATCATTAAGTGTATATATTTCACACACAATATATACTAAATATAGTCATTTCTATTTGTCCTTTCTTCACACGTAAAGGACTCTTGGTTCAGAATAATTCATCGACCCCATGTGAGAATTGGTTCGGAATGATACATCGACCCCGATTATTTATATTTACAAATTCTGGCTCGGACTCTTTCATCACACCACCAGTTCAAAGGTTTGGTTCGGCATTTTACATCGACCCCAAACCTATAATAGTTCGGAATGTCTCATCGACCCTAACATAGTTAATTTAGGTATATCTCAATCTACTAATACACAGAAGTAGAATATCATTAAGTATATATTTCACACACAATATATATTAAATATTAGTCATTACTATTTTGTCCTTTTTACACACGTAAAGGACTCTTGGTTCGGAATGATACATCGACCCCAAGTAAGAATTGGTTCGGAATGATACATCAACCCCAATTATATAATAACCCTATGTTAGTTAGGAATATCTCATCGACCCTGACATAGTTAATTTGGTATACTTTTCTCGACCTAAAAGATCATATAATTCAGTAGGTACACACCCGACCTATCAATCATACTTGTATGTAATATAGTATTCTCTTATATTAACAATAATTGTTTGCTTTCCAAATTTATTTCACTTTTATATTAATTCGACTATTCACACAACTCTAAGGGTCCTAGTTACCCCTTGTTATAACAATTCAGTAGTTATCCTTGTTAACCTACTGACTCAATAAATTTAAGCTCGCTCACACTTTTTCGAAATCATATTCTTATCATCTCGAATTAGAATACGTCACAATCAAGCCTATGAATGTCCACTTTAATTCTCTCACAAAATTAAGGTCCCACACTCAATAATAGACCTACTTCCATATCATTATTCTAAAAATATATTTCATCAAGGTCCCAAACACTTCCCCGTTAAAATTTTAGGCATTTGAGTTTTAAAAAGAAAGATCTCACATTTTCTCGCAGCCGAAACGTATCAAAAAAAAATTTGGCAGATTAAACAGCCTCTAGTAAAATTTTTGATTTCTCCCTCTACAGAACTCTGTTTGACCTGATTCCAAGTTAATTGGATAGATAAGAGAACAGTAATGTTGACAGATCAAACACCCTGTAGTAAAATATCGATTACTCCCTCTAAAGAACTCTGTTTGACTTTATTCAAAGTTTATTGGATAGCTAAGAGAAATACCTTTCCAAGAATGTAGGGTTAACACTCTAATTCGAAGTACAACTCAAATGGCATACGTTTAAAGTTGTGTCAAAAATTCTGGCAGATTGACATCGTTTGTTCCTCAATTAAACCCTAAGTCATTCAAGATTCAGGTTCTTTAACCAAGAACTCGTAAAGATTATATGTTAATCATCAAATATATTCAAATTTTGTTTCATATTTATTAGGGATTCATTCTACATGCAATCTTACCCGAACATATGATCAATTCATACATTTAGTTTAAAGTTTTTCAATAGAATCAACCAATTCATAAAATTTCCTACACATGGGTATTATAACTTGAATTTGATTTGTAATAAACACTTGCCTTGACAGAGGGAAATCTGATTTCGTGGAGTTGATGATGGTTTGATGTTCTTCTCCCTCCATCCTTCTTCCATGGATGATTTGGGTGCAAGATTCAAGTCTAATTCTTCAAGAATCCCTTCTTAAGCTTCGGAATTGGTTTTCTCCTTCTCTCTAATGGTATTGGTGTTTAAATGGGTTTTCTAACCCTAACCACTATTTCATATGGCTGATAAAAAGGCTCTCAAATTCGTAGGTCTTCATACCCTATTATTTTAAAAGACCAAAATGCCCCCGAACAGTCTCATTTTAGTCAAAAATTACCCCCGAGACTTAACTAGTACCCCTAGGTATACTATTTTGACTAATTTGACCCTTCCGGACTCATCTGTGACCTCTAAATTATCATTTGAGTCACTTAAAAATATTACTCGTTCTCACCCCAACACGGTCTACACGCGTTAAGTAACTATTTACCACTCGCACGAAGTAAATATAATGAGTCAATATAAATCGGTATCTATCTCTCGATTAATATTCCAAAATTACAATTTTTAATAAATCTAATTAAATTACTCCTCTTATGTAATTTAAATTAAGCCGTATTTTCTCATTTAATTCTCTAATTTAATTAAATAGAATATTCAGAAATACGGGGTATTACGCCTATGAATAGGATACGTGCCCTCAATTGTTGGTTGCGCCTGAGGTGATGGTGGAATAGGTACGTCCCGAACATTATACACATGTATATAATGCATATGCCCCTGTTGTTGTGGGGATGGTGCTGCTGGTGCTATTGGAGGCATGTGTGCCTACTACTCCTATTGAGACCCCTGCTACTCTCTCATAGCTCTTTATGGATACTCTTTCTACACATGCCTTGTATTTCCACATACAAAATATCACCCCTGAAATCCCCCCGGCCCTGGCCCTGGTGGTCCTGACGAGGTTGTCCCTGATGTTGGCCCTAGTGGCCTCGACCCTGCTAGCCACCCCCGTTGTTCCCTTGGCCCTATCGGCCTTGGGCAACCTCCTGCTACTGATTAGGACCTTATTGGCCTTGCCTGAAACCCTGACCATCCAATTTATACCCCCAAGATCTGAATCTCTTGGAAGGATCCCCCTGTTAGGAGTCCTACCCCTGTGCCTGCCAACCTACTATTTTGCTCCGCTAACAGTACCCTCAATTGCCTTGCCCTGCTAGCTGGGCTCACCTCCTCTCTTGATTCCCGTCAAGTGGAAACGATGATCCTAGCAGTGTAGTAATGCGTCATTGACTACATCAGTATATGTAATCAGTTATGAGTTGCTGATCAAGTGCTACCTGATCCTCCAGGCTAAACCATCTATAAACCTTGCCTTATTTCGCTCCTCATTGCTCACCTCGTCTGGCACAAAATTATCCAAATGGGTGAACTTCACTAATCAAGTGCTACCTGATCCTCTAGGCTAAACCATCTATAAACCTTTCCTTATTTCATTCCTCATTGCTCATCTAGTCTAGCATAAAATTAGCCAATTGGGTGAACTCCTCCTCATACTTTGTCACGGAGCGATCACCCTGGGTCACCTCGCTGAATTTTTTCTGCATCTCATCCTCCGCTGCTGGAGAAAAATACTTGCGGTCAAGCCACACCCAAAAATAAAAAATTGTTATCATATCCCACCATTGTAATGCCTCTCCATCAAGTCAAAAAGTAGCTTGCATCTGCTTCTATGTCTCACTGCACTCCACCATGCGCAGATGGCGCTGGATGTTCTTTTTCCATTGACACGCCTCAACCACATCAGAGCTACCCTGAAACTCGGGCGGGTAGCCTTTCTGAAACATCTCTCGGACCATCTGCCAAGTAGATGGTCGTGTATGGGCCTGGATCACCCATGCCACTGGCTGCTAAGGCTTGGGCTGTGGGAAATGATCGACCACAGCTGTCATAGATGAGTTGACCTCCTGGGACACTATCTCTGCCACTCGTGCAGTTGAGATAATCTCCGGTGGTGGTTGTGGTCATGGTACCCGTGGCTCCTGGTGAGCCTCCCTCACCTTATCCCTGGCCTCTGCCCTAACTGCTATCTCTCCTCAGTGGCATTTAAAAACATATCGAATTGTATAAGTACATAGTTTATAAAAAATCTAATAGCAGAAGCATACTCAAATATAAAAGAAGCAATCCTAGTAATAGGGACCTATATCAAAGAACGATATGCAAAAATCATAATAAGCCGTACAGATCCTATGGACACTAGAACCTAGATCTGAAACCATCTGTGACACTCCGCTTAATTAAAGACTGGTCGATCAGTCCTTTATAAAATTAAAATAGGATTTCCATTTGGTTCATTCTTAGCATCACTGTCAAAAACCATATTAATTTCTATCCACCTAATTAATTAATTAAATTGGTGCCAAATTTTATCTTTCATTAAACAGATAAATACACATGTTGAAATACATAATAAATCCGTACACACCATCATTAAGTCTGAAAATATTGCGAAATAAATCTAAGAGACTGGCCGAACAAACCATCGGCTATAAATCCAAGTCCAACATAACAATCTGAGGAATAAATTAATAATCTAAAACTAAATCTGAAAGTAAATAGGCAACACGTCCTAAATAGAACTATAACTGAAATGAGATCAATAAACTAGGAATGAAAAAATGATGCACATAATCCAACTGTTGCATGCATCCACATATGCTCCAGCTGCATATCGCTGGAATAGAAAATCCGGCGTCCCTATGGCTAGACACCTAAAAGGGTTTTTAAAAAATATTTACACCATGGGTTAGAACCCAAAACATTTTGAAAATATTTAGCAAGTGATTATGTTTGCAATAATTAAAATGCATGCATGCTTTTCATATTTAAGCTAGTGTCGCACTCACTTGAGATACTAGTAACCCCTCAACTATTTTGCACACCTACTGCTTTTCCTTATAACCCTCCTACCTACACTATCCCGAATAACTAGACTTCTTATAACTGCTACTTGAAACCTTACTCTAGACTGAGTAACTTTTACTAATGATATATAAGTTATTTCTCACTTTAACTTAGTTTATCATCTTCAAATAACTATATAACAATTTCACCGATTATATAAATAATGCCATTGCACTCCAGGTATTTCACCCATATATAATTATCGACTCTATTATATATGTATATATGTACTACACATTCACACCCACATTGTATATATTTATCCATCCTCCTGAGTTAGAACTCACCGGACGCCTTCTCTAAATTGCTATCACTCCAGGTATTCTCAATCCACCCGGATACCCTGAGATGGTTAGCTCACAGAATAAAAAAAACGTAGCGGTGGCGGTTATATTTCTCCGGTTGTGAGATCAGATCATACCCAAAATGTCTCACCCCAAAAAAGATCACAATATAATATAATGGACGATATGACCTGGGGATTTTACTCTCCCTTCTCCCCAAGCCAGGAGATTAACCCACATCGCGCAACCTCCTGGGATAGCACTAGAGGGGTATGTATTTATACAAATATCTACACCGATATTTAATGATCACATAATGATATATATATATATATATATATATATATATATATATATATATATATATACGGATAACCCCTATGTAACTCCTGGAGCACTATCCCGAAAATATCCAAATCTATATCCCGACTCTCAATTTTATTAATTTTTTTATTAAATAATGTATTAAAGTAGTGTCACTCAACTACAATTCATGGTCACATTCACTCGCCTTATAATGTAATACGTATGAATTTATTTCCCAAAATTTATTCATTTTATGTCACACACTTTTCACCCTGCTAATCCCAATTATAATCTTCTATAATTTGATAGAATATAAGACCATATTAAATTTTAATCAATTAAATATGTCCAAAATGAATCTCAACTAAAAGTCTCACCTATATACACAAATTGGCCGAACTGCCAAAAATAAAGGCTCAACAATCAATCGATGAAACCCGTCGATCGAGCAGGTATATAGGGTTTTCCTTGAATTCTGTTTTCCACCATTTTTATGCAATCAAGCTTTTGATTTCTTCTCCAATCTTTACCCAATCCCAACCAACACTTAATTAATGTAAGAATAGGTTCTACTCATTCTATAAACCTTTAATCCGCAATTAATTTACTTAACATCCAATGTTTCCCGATTTGGGCTAATTCCAGGTTTTAATGAACCGATTATAAATTCATCACTATAATTTGAAATTATCCATCAAAAACCATTGGGTTTCTCATAGTGTTAGGATTTATATATCCTATAATCATATATCATCATGAATTTCACTTTTAATCTTCTCCAAGTATCCCATTTTAGCAAAAAACCCAATTTCATATGAAATACCCACCCAAAATGGATTTTCAATTGCACCCACCATAATATGAATCGATTATCATAGATTTACAATCAAAGCAAAATAACCACTTGCCTCTATTGATTCGTAGTGTCTGATCATATGAAGTAGACAACGATTTGCTAAAGAACATGAACGAATCCTCCTGAATTTGGCTCCCAAAAGCTCTCCAAATCCTCTGTCTTTCCTTCTCTCATGTTCTTAGGTTTATAATAGTGTTATCTATCATCCAACCCCTTAAGACTTAGGTTATATATCATTAATCCCGTTTTTAGGGTAATGGTCCAAGCCCAAATGACCCAAACACCCCCGTGTGGGCCTGACTATGCCTAAAAATGCTTACAGGCCCATTTACTACCCCTAAGTACTCTTTTTTGACTATCTCGATCTATCGGGACTAAACCGTGCACTCAGAATTGTCATCCCAATTACTTTAATTAAATTCCCTATCTTGACCTTAAAATAGTTTATGCCCGACTCCCGATTGAGATAAAATATTACCATGTCACTATCGCTCGCTATGACGTAAATAAATTATCACTATTCACTTAATAACTTATATTCCATTAATATTAACCATTTAAACTTATGGTTAATATTTAAATAAACTTTTAATAATTAATTCAATTAAATTTTGACACACAAGTCATTTAAATTAGTCGAATTAATTAAACATGTAATGCTTAAAATTGTGAGGTGTTACTGTGTGTACAACTCCTTCAACACATTGAACCCCAAGACCTTCACTTTCATAGATAGAAACAAGGATTGCTTTCGACTAATTGAATCCACCACTTGATTTTGAACACCAGATTTGTGATTGATATGAAAATTAATGGCCTGGAAAAATTAAACCCATTTGACCGTTAATGTATTCATATTCCTCATGATCTCAAAAGAGAATAAACTCTTTAGATATAACATAATGCCTGTACGGATTAAAGGATCGAACAATAGTATAGAGATCCATGACATAAATTGAATAATTTTTGCGAGAATTTCTTAATTTATCACTTAAGTATGAAATAGGCTTCCCTTATTAGCTAATAACAACAACAACACTCACATTCATAGAACCAAAATCAACTCCTAACACAAGTATGGAAGAGATAGAATTTACGCTTCCACCATTTTAACTTTTATATGATCAAAAGTCTTTTGTGATTCATTACTCCATTTAAAGGTACCTCCTTAAAGTATTATATAATTAGAGCAATATTGTGATAAAGTTCTTCAAAAAATTTCCATAAAAGAAGCAACCCCATTAAAACATCAAACATCATGAATCGATCTGGGAATTGGCCAATTGGTAGTTGTCTCCACTTTTCTTGGATGCACCTTCACGCCATCAATTGAGACAACATAGCCTAAGAATACTAAGCTATCTGTTAACAAGTCACACTTCTTCAAATTAACATATAACTTTTTCCCGCTACACACATAAAAAACATTCATAAATTCTCAAAATGTTAATTTTGGTCTGTACTAAGGACAAGAATATCCTCGAAGTAAACCACAACAAGCATAAAAATATAAATCTTGAGCATGTGACTCATTAGACGCACAAATATACTAGAAGTACTTTTCCATTCATCTCTCAGTCTCATGAAAATCTGACAATAACCACTTCAAAGATAAGTTGTTGCAAATATTATAGCCCCATAAATCTGGTTAATTGGATCATCAATTCAAATAATTGGAAAGTGATACTTGATGTCAATTTTATTCACTGCCCAACTATCAACACACATCCTCCAAGATCCATCTTTCTTTAGAATAAGTAACGTCTAGTTAACACATGGACATATGATTTCCCTAATCAACCCTTTCTTGAAAAAACCATCAACTTGATTTTGAATCTTTTCATATTCTTTCGGATTTATTTTGTAGTTTTCTTTGTTAGGAAGCAAAGAACCAGGAATATTTTCAATTAAGTACTGAATATCTCTCATCGATGAAAGGTTCAATGGAATCTCCTTTAGTACCGGATCATATATTCATCTATCAAAGGTTACAAGTCAGATGGGACTTCAAACCTCTCATCAGTTTACTCCATTACCACTAGAACATATGCATTTTCATCCCCTTCCATTCTTTTGTCAAATTCTTACTTTGAGAGAAAATAATTCATATTACCCTTTGATGGTTCAAGAGACTTCTTGGGCTTTGAAGGGCATAGAGTATCCCTAACTCCATTCCTTTAAAAAGAGTTGGTATTTTTTATCCCCACCGTGTTTGACATGGTTATCAATCTCCCAAGGTATCCTAAGAAGTATATGATAAGCATCTATAGGCACACCATCCCACTAAACTTCATCTTGGGAAAATTTATTAATTGAAAACTATACCAAAATACATTTTATTGACTTTTACCTAATTCCCCATCTTAAGACATAGTAGTTTATAAGTTTGTGGGTGCCCTATGACTTGAGCTTTAATTTTCCACTATTTTAATATCCATAACATTGTCACATATACCACCATCAATGATAACATTACACACCTTCCCATGAGAAGTGAAACGGATGTGAAAAATGTCATTTCAAAGCCAATGGTCATCCTTCACATGGGTTGCATTTAAACTTCTTTGAATAAGAAGAGATTCACCTTCGTTATCATACATAATTTCACCATAACTTTCATTTTCACCATTAGAAATTTGTTTTTTTATCTTCTTTGAATTCCCCCTCCCCACTAATGAAACAATCTTTCTATTTGGATACTCACATAAAAAATGCCCAAATCCATGGGTTTTAAAACATTGGCAAGAATTTTAATTCAAAGAACAGGGCATAATTAATTTACCCTTTACATATTTCTTCGATGTTGGGTTAAAAGAAGAAAACTTTGAAGGATTAAAAGTATAATTACTCCCACAGTTAGAACCCCCCTCGCGAATCCAAGTTGGAAGACTAATTTTCTCCTTTAGTTGCATATCCACCCTTACAGCCATTTTGAACACATTGTTATAAGTCCAATATGGTTGTAATTGTAAAACATTTGAAAATTCAATCCATAAACCTCTACGATAGAGATCAATCATTTGTTATGTTAATTCAGATAACTCGCATCGTTTTATGATATGATCAAATTCTTTTAAACACTCCTCCATGAACAACTCTTTTTCTTAAAGTTGTGAAACTTAACAATAGAATCCTATAAGTAACGGCTTGAAAAGAAATTTTTCTTTAACTTCATCTTCTCCCGAGATGGAATTCTCCTTTTTCCTTCACATTCAAGTTTCTTCTTTAGATGTTCCCTCCAAATTGAGTCATATTTCTTCAAATTAATGGCAACCAACATCACTTTTTTTATTTTTGGAATTTCATGTTAGTCAAAGATTTTCTCAACGGTGTTGAGACAATCAATGAACTAGTTACCTTGAATTTGACTTTATAATATATAATGCCAACTTTAATATAATCAAGATGATAGGGTTGGTTTGTTCTACATCCCCGATTCAACGGAGCCTCTTATTTCGATGCTTGGTCATGAGCATGATAAAAGGGGTTAATATCATCTTCATCTCGTGCCAATTCATTCTCTATACCATGGAAAAAACCATAAAGATCCTGGGCTTAAATTTTACTAGACGTTGCTAGAATTATTTCACTTGTCTCCTCAATTTATGCATTTTAATGTCACATAAGTCCCATTCGCTTACTGATGCATCAACATTCGGGCCATGACAACGGTTGGCAACCCCAACT
This sequence comes from Sambucus nigra, assembly GCA_949130495.1. Classification (NCBI taxonomy): domain Eukaryota; kingdom Viridiplantae; phylum Streptophyta; class Magnoliopsida; order Dipsacales; family Adoxaceae; genus Sambucus; species Sambucus nigra. Next base: position 57,888,532 of record OX422213.1, read on the forward strand.
AAATCTCTAATTCCACTCTGACACAAAATAATGAAAGATAATGAGATAACACAAGTGTAAACTCATGTAACACACTAAAAATCTAAATCATCTACCAAATAGATGGAGAAACACTCATCACTAATTGGAATCCACTAAAAGATTAACAGCAAAACAAAAAGAACCTACTTCTTACACAAAAGTATATCTTACAATATGAAATAAAGTTGCCTTGTCTTGATACACCCTCAATCCTTATATATATTTTTGGAACAACCGTATGAAAATGGTAATTAAAATATTAAAGTGAACAATGACTAAATAAGAAGTTGGAAAACTAAAAGACTAGAACTTTGGACTAAAAACTAATCTCCTAGGGAATATGATGTCATTTAAAATGCCTATCATTATCTATGTACATTGAATTAAAAGGTGAACCATATACCAAATGAAATTTTTGGAAGTATTATTTCCAAATAGTTTTGAATCATGTCATTTGGACTTTTGAGGAGTGAGTTATGATTGTTTTTACCAAAGGGTGTTTGTTCCATCAGCAGTTCCAAAAATAGACTATCTAGTTCTTTTAAAACTAATTAATGAACCATTAAACTTCATGGAACTTGTAGAAATATTAGAATCCACTATTGCATCAATCAGAGATGTTGTATTTGATTCGGTAGCTGTTATCTTCTTGAAAATGTTTTTAGTTAATTTTATTCAGTTTCATTATGTTGATAATGTTACCAAAAGATTTTTATTCCCGAAATTTTTGTACTAGACATGATCAATCTATTTATGGATTTTACAAGGTATCACACAATGAAACGACATCTTGGAGAAAGAGTCCAGGGAAGAAAAACTTACCCAAAGGGGTAAAACTATACAGAACAGGGAAAATAAAGTTGATGTACACAAATTTAGGTCCAAATCATATGATGATTTGAAGGATGAGTGGACTAAGGGGACTCCAAAAAAAGAGACTGGCCCTAATCAAGTCAATTTTTTCTTCCATGACCGATGGGACAAAAATACTAAGAAACACATAGACAATATCTCTATGACTCTAGTGCGTTTGGATTTAATGATCATAAACATGATATAATAAAATAATGTTGAAATTATAGTCCAAAATATAATATTATACTATAAGAAATGATAGAAAGCCCAAGAATCAGTCAATCGTAGTGAGGCCCCAAAGACATTGACCCATGTGTAATATACAATGTAGTTAGCAAGGATAAAAGGGGGAGGATAAGAGGATTGGGCTTCAAGATGTTGAGGATCAAATTAGTGCACACTAAACTTGTACTGGATGAGGTCTCGTTAGTGAGGAGTCACATGTTAAAAATGGAGGAAGAAATGACGATTATAAAATTTGAAGTGTCAAGTCTTAAGAAGAATATGAGCTCTGTTAACTATACCTTGTCACTGCTGATGATTGAAATCAAGGGATTGTGTCAATGTCTTAGTCAACAACATTTAGTATATCAAGTCATGCCTCAAGGTTTCCCATCTCCTATTCCTCAAGATTTTCCCTCCCAAATTCCTAATCCAACATTCCCCTCTCAGCCACCTGATGCACCATCTTTTTTAGTAGCATCATCATCTTTGCAAGATAACTTTGATGAGGAGTATTATATGAGGAACTTGGACATACCATGGTCATTGGAATGTGCAAGATCATTTCTACAACTCTGAGAACTTCTTGTTCACACTTAGTCTATGCAAACAGGTGAGGCTAAGATATTGGTGGACGTAATTTACCTGGGTTGCGAAAAGGATCTTGTGCATGCTAACCACATAAGTGAGTGGTCTATGATAATTGAGTTTTTTTGCTGGTGGGATTAGGCGATGAATAATGTTTTATTCTGGGACAAGTTTGTAATTATTTTAATTTTGTGGGACACGTAATGACATATTTATTTGTTTTAATTTTATTTTTTGGATTTAATCACATGTTAGTTTTTCAATTTTATTTCATATTGATTGAATGAATTTGTTTGAGTTATCAACTGAGAATTCTTATATGCAATACGACCTTCATTTCAACCTAGTGATATAGGTCAATTGAATTTTGAAGACTTTTTAATGGATTTCCCAAAATATAAAGAGTGGATAGCATAAAGTATTAGAGTCTCCGATAAACATGTAAATGGCATTCTTGACTTTGATAACTATGAAGATAGAAATATTAAAAATGAAATGATCCCGTCTCCGTGCACTCGTTGTTTGAACGACATATTTAATTCTTTCAAAAATAATAAGTTGCATTTGCTAATATGGTGTACACCAAAATTCTATAAGATATGGACATTCCATTGGGAAAAGAGTGTACCACGTCATCTAAAAGAAATATCGACACTCGATCGGGTAACAGAACCATATCGGGTGGAAGTGGGGAGCCATTACATCATACTTTAACTGACCTAATTGATGATCCTTACGAAGTCCATCACCATTAAAACAACCAAACTATGGATTCAGATAATGTTCATTATGACCAAGTTAATGAATGAGTTGATGTTGGATTACATGGAGATCGATAATACTTCTGATTGAAAATCGATGCATCTAGACATTTGTATAAAAATTATTAAGAATAAAACTCGGTATTGTATTCAAGGATCGTTTTGCATAATTTGAAAAGTCAGTTCAATTTATTAGGCAATGACATAACCGAATTTCTTAATTGGGCTAAAAATATTATCTTGAATAAAAACACGTTACTAGATAATTATCCGACCATGAAGAAGAGCTTAAAGGGTTTGTGTTTGAAGTAAAAGCTTATTCATGCATTCAAGATTGATTGCATATTGTACAGCAACGGACACGAACAAATGATAACTTCCCTGTATGCAATAAGCTCAGATATACGGTTTGTGATAATGGAAATAACAAACTCACTAAATTTCCCATGTGCTCACAAGTTCCATACAAGTTATTAAAGTATTTTTTCCCCAGGACACAGTTATAGAGATGTTTTAATGTACCGTGGATAATAAAGGCCACGACATGGAAAGATTGAGCCGAGGTAGGTGGGAATATCATGCTTCATCCCATTTCAATCATATGGAAACTTTAAAATACACAACATCCTAAATTTGTAAAGGGACTACGTAATGTCCATCTTGGATTATTAACCGACGGGTTTAATCCTTTCATTAATTTAAGCAGTAATCACAGTTATTAGTCCATTCTCTTGTCTCCTTTATGAATTCACCCAACACTGTGCATGAGAAAAAATCCCACATTATTGTCGTTGTTGATACATGGGCCTAAGGCTCCTAATGACAATATTAATATTTTGGTTGACCCATTATTTAAAGAACTTAATGAGTTGTGGGATGATGGAGTGAGGGTTTTGAAGATCATAAGGGTGGATAGTTCACACATAAAGGAATGGTTTTATGTGTGATCCACGACTTTCCTGCGCATGGGACCTTGAACAATTGTAATGTTCATGGTTATTATAGATGCCCAATTAATTAGGAGGAAATTGATTCCACTTAGCTACTTCATATTGGTAAGATTGTTATCCTGTTCATCCTAGATTTCTTTCGAATGGTCACCATTTAAGGAATGACAAGTCTAACCGTTTACTTGCTAGTCATGAGCCTAAGATTCAACCTGTTTGACTTTTTAGTTATCGAATCGAGGAGAAGGAAAAGTCTATGACTTTGGAGAGTAAGTTTTTAGGAAAACATCCTCAGTTTATCGGCCAAAAGTGAAAATATAAGGAGAATCCAAAAGATCCAAGTAAAATAAAGGCATGGTCCAGACGGTCAATGTTATTTGACTTTTTATATTAGAAAGAGCATTGTGTAAGGCATGTAATTGATGTGATTCACAAGGTGAAGAATTTTTCAGAACATCTAATAGGAATATGTATGGGTGGATCTCATTAGAAATATGGAGAGAAGGGGCACCACAATCTAAAGGAGATGAAAATAAGTAAAAACATCGTGGTTAAAATACTGATCATAGAATAAGAAAAAAATTCATTTCCACAAGTGATTTGACTTTAAATACTAACAAGAAAAATATCCTTGGAGAAACATTATTCAATTGTAAGACTCTGAATAGTACTTTGTGGTAATTTGTGCAAGGTTGTAAACTATCAAACAATGATCTAGAATAATGTAAGTCTCATGACTGGCTTCATCAATCAATTAATCCCCTTATTGTTTAGATATTACTTTTTTGTGCACAAAGATCTCTACGGGGAAATTACGTAGATAAGTGTGTGCTTCACTTTACTATGTGCAAAAGTTGTACAAAAAAATGACATTAATGTTGTGAAAGAATCTTTAGACGAGGCGACTAGTGTCTTAGAGAAATATTTTCCTCATCATTTTTTGACATAAACGTTTATAAAAGAAACTTTGGTTGAGGCGACTTGTGTCTTAGATAAATATTTCTCTCCATCATTCCTTTACATCTGTGTCTACCTGCTTCTGGATCTATGTAATGACGTGTTACGATGTGGACCTCTCGGGTATCGCTGGATGTATCTTTTTGAACGATTGATGAAAACCTATAAAGAATATGTAAAGAATACATGGAATATTGAAGGGTTAATTCAATAAGAATACATAATAGAAGAATCATGATTACATGCTTGGGAAAATAAACCAAAACAAGGAGTTAGTAATGAGTGTTCGAATACCTTCATGAGTTTGAGTACGAACTGCACTTCAAGAACCCTAAAAAGGTGAGACTCAACAATCTGCAATTCGAGCAAGCACCTCATTATGTCTTTGAATCGCAAGATGAAGTTGAAGATTAGAAGGAGTACATAAATAGATATATTAACTTATTATTGTATAGTTCTCTGTATTCTTTAGAAAAACTTACGAAAATCCAAAGGACACAGTGCTAACCTATTATGTAATCGTCTAATAAATCCTAGAACTAGATTACTTAGATTTGAAAGAAGCCTTCTTTTATTATGACTGCGTGAAGGTGTGGGATACTACTAATAGTTGTAAAGTTGATCCTGACACAAAACTTGTCATGGTATATTTGTCTAAGATTAAGAGTAAAGATTGCATGTTCGATGAGTCTTTTGTTTGTTCCTTTAAATTTGAAGACTTTATTCTTCTCAAACTCAATAAATGATGAAAATTGTTTTATTGTTACGCATAAACCAAAGGATTTGACTTTTCAAGAAGACGCATCAAAGTCCCCTGCATAGATTCAGTATGATCATATTGAAACCCTAATTTGGAGAACCTTTTACTTAATTTAGACGAAGATTGATTTTGTGATACATTATTTTATTGTTATTTACATAACCCTTGTATGATAACCCTATTTGTATCATACGTATAGGAACAAAAATTTGAACGAAACCCTTGTATTTACTTACATTTGTGTATTTATGTATGACACCAACTAATAGAACAACCCATTTATGAGTGGAACAACATAACATAATAACTTGGCATGGTAACACGATAACATGACATAAAATTACCAGTTAATGTCTTATTGGTAATTTCATTAATGTGTCCAATGATCCAAATAGTTAAGTAAAAATGTTGATAACACCAACTAAGTGTCGTTCATATGGGTTTAAATTTTGGGGGCATCAAGGGAGGTTTTAGTCGATGTTGTGTGGATTCCATGGGATCAGACAAAGACTATTATTCAGTCTTGTAGGGGTCTTCAAGATAATCACGAGATTAGAGATAATCCCCCTACCCAACTAAATACAATAGACTCAAGGGATTAAGGCGGTGAGGCAACTCACCATGGAAGCTCAAGAAAGGCAGCCTAGTGTGGAAGCCCGGGGAGATTTTCTTGCGAGGAAACTGACCGAGAGTGCTCATCATTTAGATTTGTTGTCTTACTTAGTCATGTTATATCTTTTACTTATGTTGACTACAAGCTAGAACGATTATAATTATTATTCAGTGTGAGGTCAAACGGTACTCACGAGACCCCAGGCCCGGGAGGGCCTTGGAGAGGTTTCATCATCTATCGAATGACCTTGACATGGGAACTTTAGAGGGAATTGGTTTGAAGGATTGAGAAGTGAGGAACCATTGGGACTTGACCTGGCCATCTTAGATATACCTGGTAAAACACCAAAAGACCTTGACCGTGGAACCTTGGGTGGAGAATCCTTGATCCCATCGTGCGTTAAATTTTGAACCACTTGTGCCTTCAACTTAATGTCACATCTACTTTAGGTGATGTCACTAACATGCTAAGAAATGTCAAATATGGACTTGAGTAAACCACTATGGTATTAAGTACTGTTAGATAGTTGGTGAACCACCTCTATGGTGACAGCCCCCTGACGCATAGTGATAAGGCAAAAGGCATGTCTTGGCATTTAATGTTTATGACGTGGAGCTGACTAGTCCATCAGGCATTTAATGTTTGTGACATAAAGTATGAGGGATGTCTTTCACAGCTGTAAAAGACTGAGGCACCTTGGGAGTGGTGTGAAGGGGATATTTATGGGCCTCAACCACTTATGAGGGGATGATGCTCTTTCAGAGTTCTTATTAGATAGTTATTAGAGAAAAAGAGATATCAGAGAGAAGTTATTGCAAAACCATAGATTTTATTCACCCACTATTGCCATTTATTACGAAGCTTTTAATACCGGACTAGAGATTTTTTAGGGTTGGTGTGTTTGGCGTTCTGCCAGGGTGTATCTACGGACTAGAGATTGTTTAGTTAAATTTATTTCATTTTCATTTTCAAATTTGTAAACAGGTATACGATTTTTACTTTCTTCCATATAATGGGCAATCCTATCATTCACAATAACATTTATAGATTCCATTGTAGATTTTATTTTTAGATTAAACACATGATATACATAGGTGCTTTGTGAATAACATAGAAAGATAGTCTTATCACCTCTAATGTCAATTTTTTACACGTGTTTTCTATCCTTACAAACATAGCATTCACTACCAAACACCCTAAATTATTTCAAATTTATTTATTTCCCATACTAAATTTCATATGCAGATTTTTTAGACTTTTTCCTTAGATACACAAGATTTATTAAATGACTTGTAGTTTGTGTAGCCTCAACCCATAAATATGTTGGTAAATTTTTAGTGTAAAGCAATACATGATCCATTTCTTGTATGGTTTAATTCTCTCTTTCTGTCCCATTTTGTTGAGGGATTTTAGGTCCACTAAACTCATATTTATACCCATTTCCTACACAATATTCTACGACTCGAGCATCTTTAAACTCTCCACCTAGTTATTTAGATATACGTTTCATTTTCCATCCTTAAAAGGATTCTTAATTTTTTTTTAAGTGTCAGATGTTTTTCATAAAATTAACCCAAGTAAATCTAGAAAAGTCATCTTCAATGATAAGAATGTAGGAGTTTCAACATAAACTAGTAGTCTTAGATGGTCCCATTAAGTCCATCTGTAGGAATTCTAAAGGCTAATATGTTAAAACATCATTTTCTTATTAGGGTATTTGTGATTTTTTCCAATTTGACATGGTCCACAAACATAATGTTTAATCTTGGGAATTTTAGGTAGACCAAAATGTTGACAAGTTAATCTAGAAACATTATCATAATTAATATTCTCAAGCCTCTCAACCCATAAGTCTAAGTCACAAAGTCTAGTAGATAAATAATTTCCAGTGTCTATGTTTTGAATAACGTCATAGCGATTATCAAGTGCTCTTTGACCACATAGGATTGTTTTACCATCTTGACTTATAATTTTGCGATCTGTTTTTGAAAATTGACCAGTACGATTGTTGTCACAAAACTGACTTATACTTAGTAATTTATCTTTAACACCTTCAACCAATAAAACTTTGTCTAAGCTAGGAATTTCTTCACCTTGTATTGTTCCTTTACCTATGATTCAGGACATTTTTCTATCTCCAAAAGTGACATTTCCACCTACAAAGATTTTAGAAAGGAAAATTTTATTTTGTCCCAAGTCATGTTTCAGAAACCCCTATAATCAAAGTACCACCGAGAGTTTTTACAAGATGCATTTAACGCTCATACAACAATATTGCATCTCAGTTGATAACTCAATTCATCCTTCCTAATTTAAATTTCCTTAGTTTTTGAAATATAATTTTTAGATCTGTAAGGCATTGGCTTAGGTAGTGTAGGTTTCTTAATAGGTTCAGCCTTAATAACTCTCATAGGTCTATTAGTTTTACCAGTTTCCTATTTTGATTTAATCCTTTATAATAAAAATTATCAAAATGTTCAATTTTACCACAAAAATTGCAATGATAAATTAAGCAAGCGGGATTGGTAACTTGATTATGTTTTTCAAAATGCGGAATAGACATACGAATATTTGAGGATTTTAGAAAGTCCCTATTTTAAGATATAAATTTTTTTTCAAAAATTTCATTTCCTTTAAAACCAACTCCTTCTTTGTCACGAGAAGAAGACTTTTCATAATTCGCAATTTGTTTTACCACGGTGCTAGTTTTATTGAAAGCATCAAGTTTGTTCAGAACTTATTTTAATTTATTTTGTGATTCATCAAAATAAGTTAAAATATCTTTGTAATTTTTCTCTAATGAAGAAAAACTTTCATTTATTTTGAAAATATTTTCATCTAACATCAGCTTTTAGTCTCAAACTCTTCTACTTGCATAAAGGATTCATCAGATATAAAGAAAATTTTATTATTAAGAGCATCAATTTTAGATAACAACCTACCATTGACTTTTCGTAGATGAATACATTTTTTATGGTAGACTTATACAGTTTCTTAAAATGCAGGTCATCAGCATCACAATTACTATCAAAAGATTCCATCATATGATAACATGCATTATAATCATTATTTTCACCATCCCAATTGAAAGTAGAATCATCAAACAAAATTACGTGCAGTAGAAGGAGTATGATCATGCACATGGGTCCTAACAGGCAATACAACATTTTTAGTGGTAAATCATAATTGTCAATAAATAATTCAGAATTATCAGACATAGCAGACAAGTTATCAATACCATAGTCAGAATCATTCAAACATGTAGAAGTAAAATCCACAAGATTGTTACAACTATCACATCAATCACTATTAGAGTCAAAATTGTCCTACCAAGTTTTAGATAAGTGTGCTTTTTAAGAAGACTGTCATTTAGTTTTCGACAAACATTTATTTGCATAATGACCAAAATCATTACATTTTTTGCTTTGAATATGACTTAAGTCTTTGTTATGATCATAATTTTCAAAAGATTTCCTTTTAAAATATTTTTCATGTGGCCTATTAGAAAAATGAGGTTGTCCTTATTTAGAAGAAAATTTATTGCTGAACTTAACAAATTTCTTTGAAATGTTTAGAAACAAAGAAATTTCATAATCAAGTGACTCGAGAGACATATAGGAGTCATCAACATTAGATAAGGAAGATACAAATACAAGACTTCTAACAGAACATTTAAGCACTAAAGAAGGTTGTGAAGTGTGTGCTTTTTCTTTTCCTCTTTGATTATCACTTAAAGTGATTTCAAGTTCAAAAGTCATCATTTTACTACATAATAGTTCAGGTGTCACGTTAGGATCATCCATTTCTTCTATGGCCTGTTTCTTCATGGCAAAAGTATGAGGTAAAGATTTTAAAATTTTATCACATAATTCAGAGTCAGTATATAATGTGCCATTAGCATGTGATTGATTTACTATGTCTTGCAACCGAAGATAAAATTCATCAAATTTTTCATCATCTTTCATAAACATTGTATCATAAATATGAACTAATAATTGAGACTTAGATTTTTTTAGCGCTAGCATCACCCTCATATGTAGACATTATAATGTCCCAAGCTACCTTAGAAGTTGTGCAGGATGAGATACGTTTAAACTCAGGCTCACCCAGTGCTTGGAAAATAGTATTTTTTTCCTTTATTGTTATATTGAGAACTTCATTTCTCCTCTCTAGTCCATTAATAAATATGTTTCCTTTTAGTTGTTTGAACATCACCTTCGCCAATAAAACGAGTAGGTACCGAAAAACTATTTTCAACCATATCACATACATCATCCCCTAATTATTGGATATGTGCAACCATTCTTACTTTATAGTAAGAAAATTCTACACCGTCAAACTAAGGAGGACATACAAAACTACCGTTTAAGTCTTCAATTTAAAATAAGTTTAAAATAAAGAGTTTGGGATCATAAAGAGTAAAAAAAATTAAACCAAAGTAATGTTGATACTCGGATACCACTTGCAAGTAATCTATGGAAATAAAACTCTAAAGAATAAAATTTTCTATTAACTCTTTCGGAAAACCCTTTTAAACTTCAATGGTTGAATATTAACACACACATAAAGGCAATGTAGGTTAATGTTATGTTCAAAGCCTTACAAATAAAAGTTGGAGACATAATAAGATGAGTGGAATAAGGTTGAACACAATATTTATTAACGAGGAACCCAGCGTACTAATAAACCCCTGGGCTTTTAGTTCTAAGACCACACACACTAGAAGTCAACTATAATAATAATTTAGGTACAAATTATAGTTTATCATGTGTAAATGAACTAGTACTCCTAATACACCCAGTATTCCAAGGAAATAACTAAACAACTCCACAACTACTGAATTAGACCAAACAACAAATAGTAGCCAAGTAGTACAAACAAAACTTGACACTTAGAGCTAAAGTATCCGGTGAAGAGGTAAAAAAATCAAGTTTTGATAAGTTTAATTTTCACAAATGGTTTGGAGATCAATTATAAATCCAAGAAATGGAAAGAGTCTTTCTTTATGATTTGATAATTTAACCTTGTGAAAAATAGAAACAGTTTATGTGATAAAAATTAAGATTGTACGTTTTAAAAAAACCACAAAAGCATCCACACAAACAAATTACAACTAAATCATATTTAATGTATATATGAGATTACTACAACAAATTTAGTTTAATCAAGATCTAATAACACAAAGTATGTATATATATATATATATATATATATATATATATATATATATATATATATAGAGAGAGAGAGAGAGAGAGAGAGAGAGATCAGTAGAAGAAAAATATCTTTTTTAACTAGGGTTTGTAAAACATTTAAAACCAGTCTAAGTCATTCAAACAAAACAAAACATGTTTTGCATGTATATAAAAAGGTTTAAAAAGTATATCCAACAAAAATCTCAAAAGAAAGGAAAAAAGCTTCAAGCAATGAACTCTATGTGCCTTAACACATAACACCATAAATTCTAAATTCAAAAATCAATAGTTAAATACTCGTCCTCACATAAAATGTTTATAATAGAAATATAGGATGAAATTATGTATAGAAAACTCTCAAAATAACTGAAAACATTCTTAAACGTTTTAGAGAGAGAAATTTGAGATAAAATTTTGGCAGAGATTTGCTTGAGTTTTGAAAAAATTTCTCACTCAAAACGAATGACCTCAAGACCTCTATTTATAGATACGGTGGAATGACTCTAGTAAAATTGTAATTCCCCAAATAATAAACGCAACCCGGTAATCAGCCAAAGGTCGGGTACAAAAGGCAATGCATAAAAGAGTAGTCCATAAGGGCACATGCGTAACAAGCCAGTGCACAGTGAGGGGAAATAGGGTCTTTTAAGAATTAACAGACCTGTAGTCGATCAGACTACCACAAAGCTTACACATGATCAAATCGTGTCAGCTACATCCTTAACCCAGATTGGTTAAAACCATTGAACGTGGATAACCAATGAAAACAATCGGAATTCACCAAAACAGTGTTGTTTTTATATTTGTTGATTATAATTTAAGGAACAAAATTAATTTTGATTTTTTTTTTTTTTAAATGAATAAACCAACTTTAGAGAATTCCATAAAATAATATAAAAAATATGAAAATTAATATTTAAATTCTAAAAAATTATAAAACTATGAAAACTATAATATAAAAAATAGTTAAGTGTAAAATGCATATAAGATGTAAAAATATAAAAATATGGATTATATCATGCAACACCCCGACCCGAATTTATGGGTTACCCATGATCAACTCGGTCCAAACCAAGCGTTAGGTGTAAAGTGCAATGAACAACTTATATAATGTTGCTAATTCAGTTTTATTTTAATTAACGTTTCACTTGCTTAGCATGCGACTCCAATTTCAATTCAAACTATGTGAGGGACCCGTTGGGAGCACCCAGGAGCCTAAGCATACAGAGCTACTAATGTAAAATAAAATAAAGTACTTACCTTCATAATGCTCTCGAAATAAGAAACTGCGCCCAACTGGTTGTAACAAAATGAGGGAGTGAGTCTAGTGCTCGGTGAGAATTTACAAAATGCAATATAGAATCAAACGATCGAAAGAAAACTCTAATACGTTAGGCCTACGAGCATATGAAACTACTTTGTATACATATATAAATATACACACACATATACTTAATGCGTGAAACAGTTTTACTTCCAAAAAAATCTTATTTATCCCAATTAATTCACCTTACTCTTGTAAAAGACTTCATTTTCTCATTTTGACATTTATCCCTTTATCTAACACGCACAGTTAAATATTGGAAAAAATTACACTTGGTTTGATCGAAAGCAATATCTTTACTAAAATTTCCCTTTTCATTTTAACCAATTCACGTTAGTATTTTCATTAAAAATATCCCTCCCAACACATGCGAACACGGTGTTAAAAAATACTTATTTAGCCTTTGAAAACCTTTAACAACACTCCTTTGTGCTAATTATGGGTTGAACCACTTATTTTGCTTAACCATCCATTTACCCACTTACTTTAGCTTTTTCTTTTCCTTATGGATATTAATCGGTTTCACATTTACTTGTCCATTTTAACCTTTACTGAAATATTTATTAATTCATTCAAGTTAGGATGTCTTAAAACGTCTTAACCACACAAACCATTTCTTGACATGATCCTTATTTCGATATATTTATCTCAAAATCTTTCAATATTCGTATATTTTAACGGCCTCCACACCATCAGTGACTCCACCATATGCTATGGACATGTTTTAGATCTTTTACCCCAGGGCTCTGGGCCCTCCTTATATTTTTCGGTGTCATCTGAGTTCCTTTTTAATATTTTTTAGAATTTTACAAATGTCTATATTATTCCACTTTTCCTTTTACCCCACCGAAGCCAAAACCCGGGGTTACACCCCAACTTGTGTTACACTTTGAAAACTATCGTTTCATCTCCTTTACACTTTAACCTTTATTTTATTCCAAAAATCATGATCATTAGGAATATCATGTGTAACACCCATTACAACTTTTATATTTCATAAATATGTTCCACTTTACATAAAATACCATTTTACCCACTAGTTTTCAAACTCATGTTTTACTCCATTTCACAAGTGTTAGTTTCCACATTACCATTAAGTTACCCACACTAACTTCTTAATTGTTCTTAACATTTTAACACATTTTTCACCCTTTGGAGTAATATTATTCTCAATTGAAAACACCTTTATCTCAACACTTTTATTTTCAAGAATCATTAACATATAAGACTAATTTATAATAAAAACACTATTTTCTTCATTAACACATGTAGTCTTACAACCTTACATTCATCACCCATTATTTCTGTTTCGTACACTTTGAAGACTAGAAATTCTTCTTTTCTTAAGTCATGCTTAAATCCATCAACCCTTGTTTAAATGTGTTTGTATATTCATTATCAAAAATACTACAAGTTTACTTGAATGAGGAGATGGATTTTAAATCCTAAAATCCTATTAAATGGGTTAAACATATTTTTCATCATAGAAACTCATAATATTTGCAAAATTATGTTTTTAAGACATAACGACATTTTTAATTTCTTCAACTCAATAAATGTCAATTTTTCATAAAATCTTCATTTTTTGCAAGAAACTTTATAACACTATTTAACCAAATATTTTAGCAAAATCAACATCATTTCCAAACATTTTATTTCATAATATGTTTAACATCAAACTTCTAGAAAATGAACCATTTTCATAAAAATCCTAATTTTTATTTCGAGAAACTTTGAAATATGTATTCTTCATTTGTTCTCAACAAAATGACATTTTCCAAACATTTTTATTTCATAAGAATGTTTATTATTAATTTTTACTAGAAAATCCATCATCAAGATCATAAGCATTCTACTCTTAACATTCTAACAACAACACTACAAACACATAAAATAGAGCCTTGAACTAAGAGTAGGTTTTCCCACCTCAGTCATGCACCATAAATGAAAGGCATGGAATATCTAAGAATATGAAAACCTCCCACCTCATAGGATGCTATAAAGGAGATTATTTTACTCCAAAGGTATGCTCCATCAAGCTTCCAAGCAAAAACCCCCTCCTAACACCATTATTCTTCCATTTCCATCTTCAAGAACCCCCAATAATAACTTTATAAATTCCTAGCTCTCCTCATCCATGGTGAAAATCGGTATGAATGTTTCAAATATGGTGGAATACATCACAAATATGGGGATATAAGGTGGAGGAGTGATGGTGGTATGATGGTTTGTGGTGGAGAGCGGGGGAAGAACACTAAAAAATTATGGAGGACTAACCCCTGTTTCTCCTTCTTCTAACTCAAAATAAACCCAAATGAGCTAAACACCCATTAAAAACATCCCCAATCCTTCCAAATCCCATTTTTGCCCATCTGGGCTCACCAAATTTTGACATCTCAACGAATAAAAGGTCCAGAATCTGACAGCTTACAAAGGAAATCTGACATATACAAATTTTCAAATGCGTCATTCAAATGACATTAAGCCTCATTCCAATCACAAGGGCATCTCGTTCGACTCATGGCTTCTAATGACCTTCAAGGGACCCTTGAAAGTTACACAGTGTGGTCTGGTTCGAAGCTCGTTCGACCCCCTGCTTCTAATGAGACCTAACTATTGTTCGAACAATCCTACTTTTGTTTGAACCCTCAATCTTCCAAAAATTACCATCAAGCCTCCAAAGCGGTCAAATAAGAATATAAACTCATTACTAATTATCCAAATCTCTGTGTCCTTATATTATCACAACTTCTGCGGGGAAAATAAATAAAATATTGGGGCGGGGTATTACATGTTACACAAATTTAAATTAGTTTTTTTCTAAAATAGAAAATTTTATTTTAAAATTTCCTAAAAATCTTTTGGGAAATTTACAATTAGGTCCCTTATTGTCAATTTTTAAACATTTAAGTACAATTTTCTATTAGGTCCACTTCTTATGCCACTAGCGTGGACTTCTAAAAGAAGAGAATTAGTGGACCTAAGTGTCTAAAATTTGTCAAAATTCCTTTAGTGTTTAAAATTTGTTTATGAGGGACCTAAGAGTTCTTTGCAAAAATATTTTTAGGATTACATTTAGTGTGTGCAAAAAACGCTAGTGTATTTGGGACCGTTGTTACAAAATTAAGCTAGCATACAATTGATGCATTAGAAAGGGTACTTTCAAAAATAATTACATACGAGGAAAGAGGACCAGCTTGGACAATACCTATAGATGGAGTAAAAGAATCAGAGATATTTCGGTTTGTGACATTCATAAAACTAGTTGTAGTAACACGATACATTATATGATTAATCTAGAAATTTGAGAATTGACGATTTTGTAAAACTTTCCTTGTAAAATTCAATTCTAATTGGTCATAAGCTTTTGATAAATCCAGTCTAATTACCATACCGCCAATTTTAGATTTAGACATACGCATATTATGTACCACCTCATGTGTTATAAGAATATTATTTTGTATATATCTACCATTTAATAAAGCATTTTAGAAAGGTTAAATTATATTTATAATAATATGTCTTAGTCTTTGTACTATATTTGGTATAATAATTTTGTAAAAAACATTACAAATACTAATAGGTTAATAGTGTATAACACGAGTCAGGATTTTTATTTTTGGTATATTTCTATGAGATGACTATGAAGTGGTTGATCCATTTTGATGAGGCCTACAAGTTTCCAAAAGTCACAATTTTCTTTCTTCCATCAGTGGACTAACACACATGCTCCACGATTTCTAACAATGGGGTTTGTTTTATATTACATACCTTTGTCATACACATTAGGTTACCCGTTATTGTCCTATTAGAAAAGTCCTTAAGAACATGACCTAGGACCCGACCCAAATTGATCCCAACGGGTAGAGGTACATCTTAGATTCTTTAGTTGTCTAGAAGAGTAAATTCAATAAGGATATAACTTCCACAGAGTTCTTCAATTTCTATAGGCCCAGGTAAGACATCGTGAACATTCCTTAGTATTATTATACGGCTCCGCGGAGTGCCTCTAAATACCATGTGACTGGGAAGCCTTCTAAAACCAAAAAATGGAATAGAAAATATTTATTTGTATCTGGAGACACTTGGGAGATTCACTCCATGGAGTCTAACCTTAAGAGATCTCAAACAGTTCTGCTCACATGGGGACATCCCCCATAAGTAAGAGATCTCAAACAGTTCCGCACACATGGGGATACCTGATAAGCATAATATAAATAACATAAATTGAATAAACCATTGGCTACCACAAATCATATCCAACTTAAATAAATATTGATAATTAAAAATTATCTGACATATATATAATGTCCTATCCAACTATGGTAAACATGCCCAAAAGGAAATACTGAAATCAAAACTAGATCCTATTTAGATACAAAGGAACTGAGGTGGCTACAATCAATCATGCATAATCCACGGGTACTACTTGGAACAACATAAAAGATCTAACCATGTTATCCCTGATACTGCACACCTGGGGTTTCGAAAATAAAAATATATATCCTAGAAGGTTAAAGCCCAAAAAATATTTGAAAATATTTTGCAAGTATTTAAATGCATTAAATAAAAACATGCAGTGTATTACCTTCATAATTAATTTTTCAGTCACACTCACATGAGACTTACCCACACCTTTCATCTACAGTGCGCACTAAATCCATTCATTATATTATCTTAGTCATGCTACCTAGTCTAACTAAGATAATAACTTCTAACATAGACCAACCCGCTAATAATCACCATTAGCTAAATCTATGCTATCTTCTTTAGGTATACTTCCATATTTAATAACATAGCTACACACATTTTATAAACAAATATACAAAATATCTCATATACACAAATATATCACTCGCTATAAACGTATAAACTGCATTCCCAGAGCATGGACCTCGAGGATGCATCCCTCGTCTGATTTCAGGCTCTATGTATACCACATACCACAATTAGGCCACTGGGTTGGAATCTCACCATCCAACACGAATGTAAACATAAAAAGCGGAGGCAGTCATAAACATAAGTCGGGGGTCGCAACCATATCACATCGCACCCAGCCAGTCTTCAAATAAACACCTAACGCCTAGGGTGGACTGTCCACTATGCACAAACTCCTAACGATAGAACTACCAAGTAAGTATGTTACAAATAAAAAATAACAATCACATATATACACACACACAAGTAACCCAAAATACGCATTTATATGAAGTACAAACTTTCTACGAAAATCCCACAACGTAGTAGTCTACCAATCTGGAAGTTCGAACCGACTTTAATATTTAACATTTACATATTGATGGTTCCTAGTTTAGTATCAACAAGTAAACTAGTATGAGCTCAATCCAGAATAGCTTTGAAGAAGAAACAATGGTGTTTAAACAAGTGTATAAGTGAAGAAGGAGAAGAGGAATAAACACTAGCATATAAATGGTACAGCCATTGGCCTACTCCACTGTGCAGGTAAGTGGGAATTTTACTATAAAAATGGGCATTATTGTCCTAAGTGATACAATTTTTGCTATTTTCTCTGTCTACTTTAACAGAAGCAAAGCTTGGGTTAGGGTTTGAATATTTTGTTCCTTTCTTCTAGGGAAGAAGATGGGTTTAAATAGTGTTTGGGGTTCATAAACCACCCCCAAGCTTGGAAGTGCATGCCCTTAATGGAGTCACTAATAGTATCTTGACACCTATCTTTTAGAATGTGTAAGTAATGATGATGCAAATATTCCCCCATGTTCAGACATGATTCAGTTATATCTACCTATCCATGTGGAGCGACTATACTAAAGACTTGCATCACACATGGTGGATATGTCATTTAGAAGGATCTCGACCATGCCGAGTGTGAGACCCCCGTAGTTTTGTTCGATCATATCCTAGAGAACAATGAAGTGTGGTCCCGACTGAGCAAGTTTCTGCCCTAGACGAGCTTGTAATTGGACCAATTAGGTCTCGACTGTCTAGGGTGGTAATCGAGACAAGACATGTAAGTGGATAGGGCTATTGGAGGGTCTCATCCTAAGAGGGTGGATGTTGTCGAGACTGCTGATGTTGCATTCCCTGTAGAAAGTGTGCTTTAAGAGGTCGGTTATGGACGAGCGAGTCCCGGTCTGAGACAATGGTACACTTGGGTATATCACACACACATACACACACACACACACACACACACATATATATATATATATATTATGTTTTGTCTTACCTAACGGTCGTAGAAAATTATTCAAAAACAACCGCTAGCCTACTTGGTGGGTCATAACCACATCCCCACCTCATATGTGCTAAACATTTTCGTTAAACTTTACCCGACTTAATGGGGGTTCGACTCAAATCTTTATTTCCTGAAGCTTGGTTTCCCTACTAAAAACTATTCCCTATAAACTCATCATAATTTATTTCAACCGC
The DNA here is from genome assembly GCA_949130495.1 of Sambucus nigra. NCBI lineage: Eukaryota > Viridiplantae > Streptophyta > Magnoliopsida > Dipsacales > Adoxaceae > Sambucus > Sambucus nigra. The sequence goes on from OX422213.1 coordinate 57,907,186, forward strand.
AAAACAACTCCCCAGTCAAAACCCTAACTAGCCGAATACAACACAAAGACCAAATTCAAATCACTAACCCATAATTTTAGCCTTACACACAGTTGGGTATATCACACACACTTGTCCTCCAGCTGTTAGGAAAATATGGACTCAGATTATAAAGGAAAATCCTTGGCTAACTCGATACCCTCACGAGTGAAAGATGAGGAGGGTGGTAAAGAGCCAAAACAATCGGAATCAAGACCCAAAGTAGAGGATGAATAAGTGGAAGGGGCGGAGGAACGAGGGTGATATTAGGCATTTCAGATACATTGAAGATATACCTCAGAATGGAGAAGAGAGTTCGCTTTAACAGATGACGAGGAACTTATGTTTCTCCTTGTTAGGTAGGAGAGGTACCTAGGAAGCCAAATAGATATGGATAATAATGATCACAAAAGGAATAGCAAAGCGGATGGGTTTCGTCCCACTATTTGACACGTATGCGATAATGCGAAGAATCGTAGTAATAAGACTGACGATGATAACAAAGCTAATATCATGCATAAATCGAGCATGCTCCTCTATGATTAGAGTAGAATTAGACCGAGGAGGAAAGCACGATCACGCGATATAATTTGGAATAAAAGTCTTCCTTGAGATCAGAATTGAAAAAGTGATAGTGTTGGCACGGTTTGTCTAAAAAAACATAGGGAAACGACCATATATGGAAATTTCCTCCTCCTTGAGCTAAGGAAAAGTAGCACTAGGGGCCTGAAGAATGCCTAAAATTGAGGTAATCATAGCAGTTGTAATAACAATATCAAAACCTCTAACAAGGGAGTGAATGGTCATCATATGATGGTAAAAATACCACACGATATAGGGAAAAATAACATCATACATGGAGAATAATGGATTCCACCCGTGACCCGCGAACCACCTCGAAAGAGTGATTTGGGAAAAATCAAAAAGTTTAACAACACGCTCCCTAATAATTGCACAATAATGAAATCCAAGAAGATATAAGTTATAGTAATCAAAGTGAATCCTCCACTGAATTGTCGAGTAGGTAGGGCATCGTACGGAGCAAGATTTTCCATGGTATGGGTGCCCTTCGTAGACGCATCATCATGAGACTTATGATGATTTTGACCACCAGTTATGACTCGAGAAATAAACACGGGAAAATTTAGGAAAAAGAACCGACAAAAGGGGTAGACACGCGCTCTATGAACCTATCTCCAACCAAAGTCCAATAAACCCCCAAGAAACAAACCATAACAAAAATCGACAGAAACCAATACACAAAACTAATGTATCAAAAAAATAGGTCATATGAAAAAAATGTCTTGGTAACTGAAAAATGATAAAAAATTATGTGTGAAACAAGTGTTAACCACAAACAAATATAATATCCTAACCAAAATGCATTTAAGAAGAAATATAAATACCCAGTAACCAAATTGACTCAAATTCATGCTTAAATAGTGATGGATTCAAAAAAATTAACTAAGTTACTGTGACAACCCGCTATCCGGAATAAAGGGTGGCCAGCCCTATACCCTGATAGAATAGGAAGTCATTGATAAATATCATTCTCAGCATCACTACAATATGCAAAGCATAAGGAATGACCACACTATATTCCAGAAAACGGGTTATCAAAAACTTTGGTTTTGAAATAAAAAGAAAACATTTTCAACAACCCATAATAGAAATAGAGGGTGGAAACCCCCACAAGCGTATAAGAGAAACCCAAAGGATACAACAGGACCGAATGAAACGTCGGTCAATATAACCATACAACATGCAAGTAGTACCAAGGGTTACATAATAGATCCATTATACAATTACAATGGTTTGGGCAACATGCCCGAATAAACTGATCATAACTAGAAAACATAAATGGAGGCGTCTACACAAAAATCCCGTGAAACCCGCACGATGTCACGGCTCCTCAAAATATATGGAAGGAAGGGTCATTACTGGCGACCGTGCGGCGGAACACCTGAACGGATTATATATATATATACAACAAGAAATGAAAACCGGTCAGGGCCGGATATATGTGATCAATAGATAAATGACATGTATGACAATGATGCACAATTAAGCATGGATGATAGTCTAGCATGGTAACATAATATAAGGAACTAAAACTAATAAAGGACTACATAGAGTGAGATTCATGTTAAAACAGAATTAAAAGTACTTGTGAGCCTTTATCATCATTCATCATAATTCAATTTCAATCTTCTTTTCCATTCCGTATCAGGAATATAATTATCATCATGTGCTCTATATGTCACTAATATCAATAGCATGCTCTTTGTGGCATAAATTTGCTCTATGTGGCATTCATGTTCCATCGAGTCCAACTCGAAAATTAGAATAGTCATAAATATAAATATAACGATTCTAAGACCGCCCGTCCGGGTTTCCCCACTGTGCGCGTCCCTAAATAACCATCATCTTCCAGGGCCTATCATAAGACAACCTGGGATCCTATCGAAAACGTCGGGAAGCGTCCATATGCCTGCGGGGTAGTAAAGACCACACCCAGAATCTCCTACCCATCGCAGAAAAAATAAAACAAGCGCTCATATGGCCTAGGACTATATCCACCCTGCATTCATTAGCCAGGGGGCTTCACCTCTCGCACGGACTTCCCTTAAGATGGCATTTAGAGAGGTGTGTAACATCCATTTTATTAATTTCCATTACATGATTTAGTAAATTATCATTTACCTTATCAACTTCCCATTTTAATAAATGTATAAGCTAAACCGGGACCATACGTATTACGTACCGTCATAACATCCTCGATAAGAAATTCGGACTCCAAAGTTATTCCCAAAGCCTCCTTTAGGCTTTAATATAAACCTTCAAGTCAAATCTAACTCGAGTTGAATTCTAAAGTCTCCAATTTGACCTTAATATATTCTAGACCCTTATAAAACTACACGACGAAAGTAATGCCTAGACATCACTTTAAATTCCCCCTTAAACGAACCCTAGATGAACCCTTTCGAGTCTAGGATGTCGACCCAACTCAACTAATACTCTAAACCCTATGTTTACTTCATTTAAGAAGGTCCCTAATCACTAATCCTAAAGAAAAGGGGTTAAAAATGAAAAAGAAAAATTTGAAAAAGTGCAGGGCTACCGAATCGATTCGCCCCCTTGGCCGAATCGATTCGGCCAGAAAATTTGAGTTTCTGAAAAGTTGCCGAATCGATTCGGATGGAAACCGAATCGATTCGGTCAAAAGGTTTGGGTTTCTGCATAACTGCTGAATCGATTCGGATCAATTCCGAATCGATTCGGTTCACAAGACCTGGGCACTGGACCTAACCGAATCGATTCGCCCAGGGGGCCGAATCGATTCGGGCCTGCGATTTTGCCAAGAATTGGCTATGGAGTCTTGGACTCCATTTATTACCCCAACTCAGATTTCTTCAAACCAAACTTATATACCAACATCAAGATAACATCAATGATGCTATAACCATCTTAAACCTCATGAATCATCTTAATCATCTTTGAATGAATCAAAACCCAAAAATACATGAGAAAAACCCTAAGTTTGCTAAACCAAAATCAATACATCATTACCATAGCAAATCATCTATCTCAAGACACAAATAGCAAGTAAAAACTTGCCTTGATTCAGCAAATTGCAGGTCTCTTGGTTGAAGAAGCAAGAATCTCTCTCAATCTCCAAATCTCCAATCTTTCTCTCTACTCTTCTCTTTCTCTCTTTAGGTTCAAGAAGGGAATTAGGGAAATTGGAAGACTTAGAAAGATTAAGTCGTGACCTAAGACAAATATCCCACTAAATTAACTAATAATGCGATAAAACAATACGCAACTGTATAATTAAGGCACAACCAGTCAAAAATGCCCAAAACTACAAAATACAATATGGTACATTATTTGACTATTTCGCACATTCCGGAATCAACTGCAACCTCCAAATTATCATTTTGACATTTTAAAATTCAATTTAGGTTCCGGTCTCATAATTAAGTCAAATATCATTTTGAATCCAGATGATATTAATAAGCATGACATAGCAATATCTCCCACGGTTATGATATGTATGCAACCTCATAATAAATATCGACTTTTCTACATTGAATTAACATTCAATTCATAACCCAACACTTGATTCCAATTACTATACTAAGTAATTACTATAAAATACAGTCTCATAAGCGAGGGTTATTACAGTTACCACACGTGGGGGAAAAAGTATGAAGTTGTGTACGAATGTTAAAAGTAGAAAGATTATATATAAACACCCAAAACACAAGAAAAATAATCACACAAAAACAAGGAAGAAGAGTTACCCTAAATCGAGATGTACAGTAGGAAACATTTACACTCCAAACCAATGAAAGAGGATGATGATTGAGGTGTGAGAGTGAGGGAATGGTGGTGAATGAAGGGATAAACTGGTGATAATATGAGTAGATTAGGAAGACAAGTGCGATTGAGGGCTCGTATGGAAGATAAGAAGCTTAGGGTTCTAATGAGAAGATTTCGGATTTAAATGGTTCAAACGAAGGACAGCTAAACAAAGATGACCAAATGCATTTTTAAACTCATTCGAACGGGAAAAAAAAGGTTCATTCGAATGAAAATAAAGACTCGTTTGAAGGGAATAAGAGTTCATTTAAAAGACAAGACAATTTCATTCGAATATTTATCGAATGAGCTTCAAATGATAATTTTTATGTTAATATGAACACCTCATTAGATAAATATTTAATAATCATTGGAACGAAACTATATTCTCATTCAAACAACGAAGTGAACTCGTTCAAATGATAAAAAAATAGAAATCTTATTAAAAAATCTCAGAAACAAAACAGAAGACGAGTATAAAATGCAAAACAAGAGATAAAAGGATAATGTACCAAACCATAAAGGGATTCCACACCTAGTTTCACGAGAAAACATTTGAAATGTGGAAATGAAATGAATGGATGCGAGCCTAAACCACGAAAGAAACAACATGAGTAGCGCACGACATCAAATAGACAATTCTAACTAGTCAAGTACTCAAGTCAACATTAGTGTAAGAAATGTTGGTACGCAAAAGAAGACAACATACTATTCATATATGCCAAGAACTTTTGATGATTCTCAAGAAAATATAGTCATTATTGAAATATGAACTAAGATTAGTGTTGTGAAAACCAAGTGATCTTCATATAATTCCCTCGTATCATTCATTCTTTTCATATTGAATTTCTCATTATTATGAATTTTGAGGAATTTCCTTTTTTATAGAGAATGCAGACTCGTTTTGTCCCTTAAATACATATATTTCAATAACGGGTTCTTACCCAAGGTGGCTTTAAATACAAAGGACATTTTTATCCAATCACATCTTGAGCCATTGCGCACTCTTAAACATGAACCACATAATAATAATGCACGTAATGGTTATTATATGCACAATGATCCGTAGTGTTAACAATATGTGTATGATAGTATTAGGATAACATCTCACTTAGCGCATGTAAAGTATAATAACACTTAAAGGAGATCGTCAGATGTTTGTGCATGAAGGCAATGGTAAGAGATCGAGATAGAAGATAGAGTCAGATAAGAACATCCCTGTGCATGAAAAGTCATATTTAAGCATTATTAAAGTGTAACCTAGTCTATCTCACCATGTTAGGTCACTGGAAAATAAAGCGACTGAGTTTTTCAAATATCTTAATCATGCCACCCAAAATGTGAAAGAAAATTAACAAAATGAAAAATCTCTTTGAATTTTTGTTTAAAAGAAAGATACATAAAATATTTATGAAATTCTTGAAAAAGTATATATAAGTCATGTACAATCTAGTTTACGGACATAAAAGATAACAATTAACTCACACCCTAAACTTGATCAACAACCTGAACTCAATCAATGGACCAAATACCAATAGACTTCTTGAGATTTCCGAACCTAAGGGAATCTAATGGTTTGGTTAATATATCAGTTAATTGACTTTAGGTGGAATCAAAGCTCAAGTAACTGATTTTCTCCTTAACAAGATCACGAATGAGGTGATTGAGAATCCTAATTTGCTTCGTCCTAGAATATTGAAACAAATTATAAAATAGGTGAATTACACTCATATTGTCATAGAAGGTTATCATTGTGCCTTGATCTAACTTGTAATATCCTAACATTAGCTTCATCAATAAGAGTTCTATACAATAACTCCCAATGGCCATATATTTGGCCTCAGTCGTGGACAAAGAAATTGATTTTTTTTCTTGCTTAACCATGAGATAAGAGCAGTCCCAAAATAAAAACACCCATCTGAGGTGCTTTAACCACCATCCGCATCACCGGACCAATCATCATATGAATATGCCAATAAATAATTATCCATTTCAGAAGAATACGAAAGACCATAATCTAAAATGCTGCTCACATATTTAATGATTCTTTTAGGAACAAGTAAGTGATACTCTTTGGGGATGATTAATAACGAGAACACAATCCAACACTAAAAGTAATATCAAGATGACTCGTGGTTAAGTAAATAAGGCTACCTATCATGCTCCTAAAAAGTGTTTTCTCAACGTCCTTACCCTCGGTGTCTTTTTTAAGATTAGTCTATAACTCATGGGTATACGTAAAGGCTTAAAGCAGTTTATGAAAAAAATATTCAGAAGATCTCTCGCATACTTAGCTTGGGATATGAAAATCCCACTCTCGAATTAAAAACCTTGGAGATCTAAGAATGTAATCTCATCAACCATATTCATCTTGAATTAATTTTTTCTCTCCCCTGCAAAATGATGAGCATAACGGTCACATGTGGAACCAAAGACTATGTCGTCAATATAGACTTGTGGGCTTGCTTCAATCTGTATAAGACTTTTTTAAGATAAAAGACATAATCGAGAAACTTAGGGTATTCAAATCATTTTTGGTTGTTCCACAAAATAACTCCTCCTATATAATTCCATTAAGGAAGGAAGTCTTTGCTTCCATTTGACAAAACTTGAATTTTAGATTACAAACTATGGCTAAGAGAAGATGAACGGACTCTAGCTATCAACATAAGCAAAAGTCATATCAAAGTCAGCACCCTCGATTTGGGTATAATCTTGAATAACTGACCTAGCCTTACTACACACAATGGTACCTTTCTCATCCATCCTATTATTATATACCCATTTGGTACCAATGACATTAATGTCAGTAGGTCTTGGTATAAGTTCACAAAATTCATTCTTCTTGAATTGAAGCAACTCTTCTTGCATAGCATTTATCCAATGTTCACCCTTGAGTGCTTTTTTCACATTCTTGGGCTCGAATTAATAGGTATAGAAAAGGTAAATCACCTCATTCTCCAATTGAGAATGAGTATTAACATCAGTAATGGGATCTTGAATAATACTGATAGGGTTATGACTCTTACAAACCCAAGAGGGCGGATCCTCTTTTTCAAAGGGGAGTTCATAGTGACATCGTGAGGAATAACGGGATCATCACTAGGATTGCATCGTTCTCACAAGTGATATTATCATCAATAAATGTTATAGGAGTATCATATTTGATTTTGACATTTATTGATTACATGATCTTACAACTTTTAAGTTTATAGTAACTATACGCTCTACTCTTCGATGAATACTCAAAAAAACTCCCTCAACACTCCTAGAGTCAAACTTTCCTAAATTCTCTCAATTATGAATGATGTAGCAAGGACTACCAAAGAATCAGAAATATTATAGGTTGGGGTTTTTCTCAGTCCATAATTCATAAGGAGTTTTATTTATGTGTGGACGTATATAAGCCCTACTCACCGTGTGGGATGCGGTGTTAATCGCCTCTGCCCAAAAATGCCTAGGCACACTTTGATAAAGAATCATGGACCTTTCTAACTCCCAAATAGTTTTATTCCTTCGCTCAATAATGCCTTTCTATCGAGGGGTGCCTATCTCATCACAAAACACTCGAACTCCAGCATCAATGAATTTCATATAATTATCACTTCTAATTCGATTAATCATGATGTTATGTTGATTTTGTAAGACACGACACATGTTTGTCATAAACTCAACAGCATCGTACATTTCTCTAAGGATCCTACAACAGAATACCTTTAAAAGTCATTGAACATCACTATGATATACTTTTTATAACTAATGTTGTTCGTACGCATGGGACCCATGACATCCATACGTATCAACTCTAATACACAGGAGGTAGTAATAACATTCAACTTCCTATGTGAACTCTTGATTTGTTTTCCATATTGGCAGGGTCCACAAATCGAGAAAGTTTGTCGTTCTAGAGATGGTAAGCCACGAACTAGGTATTTCTTCACAAGACGGTCAATATCCTTATAATTCACATTACCTAGTCTTTGATGCCAAAGGTCGATAGGGGGACCCTAGCATTGTTGCAGGTGAACAACATAGGAATACTACCATAACAGTTATCAAATGTCCTCAACCCATGCAGTACAAACTTACCAAATCTATTGTAGACATAACATTTTGTTTGGTTAAATTTTATCACAAGACTTTTAGCACACGGTTGGATTATGCTTATCACGTTCTTTTTCAAACCATCAACATAAATCATGTTGTCTATCTTTGGGAACATGGAAATATCAATGGTGCTACATCCCAACACACTAGACTAACTCCCATCATCGAATGTGACTTTACCATCCTTATGATCCTCAAGTTTAGTAAAAAGTGACTTTTCACCTGTCATGTATCTACAACACCCACTATTAAAATAATTTTGGGAGGTATTATGAGCCTTGAGAGCAGTATGAGCAATAATAACTTTTGTGGCATTTTTCTTGACAACCTGAGTGGGCATTATTTTCTTCATGATCTTTCTTTTGTTGTTACTAGTCTTAGATTTGAAAGTTTTACCATTTCACATAGACCACCTTTGGAATTCTTCCATTAAGCCTTTAGAGGTTTGGACTAAATATTCAACTTATTCTCTTAGGGTAGATAGATGGTTATAATGAGGTGGGAGAGCACGAGAATGAGACTCCCTCTCAAGCATGTAACAAAAGTCTATAAGATGCCCCGTTCTTTTGCAATAGGTACACATATAGGGTTGAATGATTACCATCTTATTGATTTTCTTAGCAGGGTTATTCTTTGGTGGGGTTGGTTTAGATTTAGAAGTTGAAGTTTAGGAATCATCAAAATCTACACCCATTCTCTCCTTACAAACTAGGACATATCCAAGAAATAACTTCCCCATCTTATTGGAAAATTCCTCAAAAGTAACTTCACCATCTTAGAGTATCATTTTTGGCCTTAGGTTCTAACGAATCTCCAAAGATTCATGAATATCCTTCGTAAGAACTGTGACTTTATTAGTCAATTCATCCTTCTCCTTTCCCACCAAAATAAGTTTCTTGACAAGTAAACTTTAATCGCCTCTAGCTGACTCACCAATTCCTCATTCTACTTCAAGGTATTCAACTCCTTCCCAAGCGTCACAACCTTTATAGTCAACTTTTTATTCCTCTTTTGAATTTTTAAGGACTCGGTGTAAAGCTCAAAATAGGAGGATTGGAGATCAACTTCATCCTTATCTCCATCAATGAAACCACCATTAATTTCATTGTCTTGGGAAATATTTGATCGAGTGTTCAGGACGTCACGCGGGAAATTTTCTTCATTAGAATGAGAGACACTTGAGTCACTCGCACGACTAGTCGTGAACACAATGAAGTTACGTTAAGGAAGTGAGTAGTTACCTAAAACATCTGACTTAACCTCACTATAGGTTATAGTAGCATTATAAACATCATTGCTCTTGCCCTGTGTCTTAAGCTCTGTGGTACACTTAAATGCCATATGGCCATGAACCTCACATTAAAGTCATTTCTCCAGATCATCTCTTTTAAATTTTTCTTTTTTATTCTTCTTAAAGTCACGATCATTAAATATCTTTCCCACCTTATTAACCTTATTCTTCTCAAATTTCTGTTTATAAAATTTTGAATTTTTTCCCCTTAAACTTGAGAATTTTTGAAAATATTTTAACAAATAAGACCATATAAATGGGATCAATGTCACACTCATCAAACTTAGATGTTTCCTCCTTTTCGTCTTTTAAAGAAATTTCCTTATCGTTTTTTTACTTATTTTGAGTAATTATGTCAAGTTCGTAGGTTTTTAGGTCACCAACAAACTCTTCGAATTTTATGGTGTCAATATTTCCCAAATAATTAAAGACATTGGCTTTTGGATTATATCTTTTAGTTAAATACCTTAAAATTTTCTTCACAACTAGTGTTTGGGAATCGTCTCTCCCAGGGAGACGATTTTATGATGTTAGAGAATTGTGCATTGAACTCATCAAATGTTTCACTTTCACTCATCTAGGTGTTTTCAAATTGAGTAGTGAGATTTTGGATCTTGGATACTTTCACGGCATTTGTTCCCTCGTAAATGAGTTGGATTATAACCTATACTCCTTGGATATTTCACAAGTCACAATTTGGCGGAATGCCTCTAGAGAGACCTCGGTAAACAAAGCATTGATACCAAGGGAATTATAATTACACGGCTTATGTTCGTCCTCATATTAATTCTCAACTGATTTAGGATAGTAAGATCTCCTACAACAGTTGCGGGTGGAGACAACCCTCAAACAACAACCATCCAAACTTGCTCATCTATTTAATTAAGTGCAACTTTCATACGGACTTTCCAATATGCATAATTCAAATCGTCAAACACATATGACCTAATTATTAACTCCATACAAAATCCTCCAGAATTCATGCCTAATTAACCTATAGACACCCACTTTGATACTAATTGGAAGTATGATTTTCTAATTAGGAATCAAATAAATGATTAACATGTTAACTGTTTATACCAAATTCATTCTAAGCCTTTTAAAGCATGGGGATTCTATTATGACCAATTTTAATCTTGTTTAACCTAATTTCTAAGTTTTCATGAAAAATTAGTAAGACAACTAGGCATCAAGCATAATCACACAAGAGATCGCGATGTACAAGGAATACCCAATCTGGAAAATCCTCTAAGGATAGGCCTAGACAAATTCCACTATAAACACGGTTTTACAAGAAGACTCAAATAATTTACAAGTCTTGGCTGCTAAAGCTTATGCTGATGCAGTCCCAAAACTCGTTTATAGTCATTGCACAGTCCAATGTCATCCTTACAGCAAATCTATGCCTCAAACTCTTTTGATAACCTTGACCATCATCGAAACATATGGAACCCACCACACCAGCGATATGAAGAATTTAGTTTGTGGGTTTGATCTTGAAAATATGATAAAAATGATCAAATATATATTTGGATTTGTTAAGGAATGTGTTTTTTCTTCCCTATAGGCTCAAAAAATTACTATAGAAACAACTAAGTCGCAAGTACTGAAAATATAGTTTTTTTAAAGGAAATCATTCAAACAAAATTGTAAGGTCATTCGAACGACTTTACATCGTTCAAAATAACTCAGACAATAGCTCAGACAGTGTAAAATTCGTTCGAACGATCTTTGAATAATTGTCAAACGATATTTTTTAACAAAACATACTAGAGCTCGTTTGAATATAATTTGATAATTGTTTATGGGAGATATGTAATCTCATTTAAACTGTCGTTCGAACGAAATTGCGTTCTTGTTCAAATGACATACACAAGTTGTTTTAACAACTTTTTAAAAAACAAACTTTTTAAAAAACAATTTTAAAATTATAAAATGCCTCAGAAATAAAAATCCTAAAATGTTATTGAACATTTTGACATAGAGATATCATATACGTGTGTTCTAAAGATATTCTAATGAATATTTTGACACTAGAACTCATTTAAAATAAAACCCTAAGTCATTTTCACCCTAAGGGGTTCCGATATTTGTACTCGTCGACCACTGGCTCTTCAGCTACTGCAGACCAAACGTAAAGTCGATGTGACCGACGAGGAGTACAGGGAGTTCTTGCACTTTCTGGGGAAGAGGTTCTACAATTTTAATGACAATAGTAAGGAAATTCAGGCACTTGTTCATTTCTTATTACTTTTCAATTTCAGTCTCGAGTATATTTGATGGTATTTGCAATATTGCACTCTATACAATCTAGTTGTCTTTAACTTGGAAAGGAAAAATTGAAAAACAAAGAAAAAAAAATTGAAAGTTTGACACTATTGTTATCTCTCCACTCCACTAATAAATTGTTTGATATAGCATGATTTTTGTGTGATCTCCATTAATAAGCTAAAATAGCTACGGCATCGGTCACAACTAAAGGATTGCAATTAAAACAGAATAATTCTTCTTCGGATGTGCTTCCCAAAAGGTTTTAAAGTGTACTCGATAATTCCAACCTCATTACCACTAATGTCTCCATGGTTGGTTTGTCCCGTCCGAAGTTAGCAGTACCGATGTTCTCCATTGTTGGTTTTAGTTGTCAGCCTATGGGATAAACCAAAGCAGGAACGGCTCTCTCTTGGTTCTCGAAATTGAAAGTCATTATTGATTACCTTGCCCAAATATAAAATCAAAATCAAACCTTAATCACAGCAGTTCACTTATCAAGGTGTTGCTCAAATCGAACCACGGTAACCAACTTTAAACCTTAAATAAGATTTTGCTCACCTCTTTATGTTTTATTTTTTCATAACTTTTTTAATGAATTTTAGAAACAATATATTACACGCTTTCACTTAACTCGTCTGATAAGAACAATCTTCAACAAAATTCTATCAGGTTAAAAATCGGATGCTAAAATAATGTATTGGTGTTGAAATTTCAAATTATTTTTTCAAAAGGAGATTAAATAAAAGGAGATCTTATTTTACTTATATGGGGTTAGATTAGATCATGTTTAAAATTAATGCTATGAATTATTGGTTTTTGACTCAAAATATTGTGAATTAGTTTTCAGCATAAATTACTCTACAGTACTATAGAACGTGGTTGGCTCCAATTTCTAAAATGCTGCAATCGTTAATGACTGGGTTCTCTTTTTTTTATAGTCAATAGGCTTGTTGCTATGGAACATTTTTTGAGGTTGAAAAACAATTCTTTTTTTACGACTGAGCCTCAAGTATTGTATTGTATCATATTTATTTCTTTTCATAATACATAATGTGTTTAAGCCAGTTGTATACACTTTTAACAGGACCCTTTGTAGCGTTTCATGGTAGGCTGGCAGCATTTAAAAGCTGCTACAACGAAGCAAAAGTATGAAAAAATATGCGAGAAGAAGTTATCAACTCCCGTTGAGGTATGTTTTATACAATTTATCTTTTTGATTGGATTTTCAACTGTACTATAAAGTATGCTCTTTTTGAAGGTTCTATGCAAGTCTCACCCAATGGGGTTTGCATCATACTTCTATTTTTTTCATTCGATGAACGACGTGATTATGGATTCTTGTAGCATTTGTTCGGTGAATGTTTCAATCATGAAGGTATTTACTTAAAGTTTTATATACCTTAAGCCTGATATGCATCGCAATGTGAAAATTCCACATGCATCATTCTCAGTAGATATGCACTGTGATATTATATATATATATATATATGTGTGTGTGTGTGTGTGTGTGTGTGTGTGTGTGTGTGTGTGTGTGTGTGTGTGTGTGTGTGTGTTGTTGATGTGAATATGGGTGCATAAGCGAAAAAAGAAGAAGTTGTCTACACAACATTTTTTTAGATGGTGTGGGTTTTAGGTTTACTTGAGGATGTTGGTATGAAATGGATGTTGAATTCGGTTTTTTTATTGGTCGGCATTGGTTGTCGGGTTGAACTGACAATCCTAAAAGAATAGAAGAATAAAACTCAACCATGTGCATTAGTTAGTATTCTCACTATAAAAATTTTTATGCTAATGTTGTATCGTGTCTAATGCTAAAGCTGGTTGAGTAAACGTTGTTGTTGTATCGTGTCCTATTGCCAACCGATGTTTGGTATTCACTCTTTGTAAGCAAAAAATATGGAAATATGTTTTCATAATTGACTAAAGGATTGTATTTGTAAAGAAGTAGCATACAATAAGCTAATAGGATATTTTAAAGCATTGTCTGCATTATTCTACATTAGACTCACTTAAATAATGACAGGCGAAATTATGGAACTATCCCTTTAAGGGCTCAATCTCTAGTTACCTAGGGCTCAAAATATATTTTTTTAATTTATGTTTTCTAATCTCTATTTTTTTTATCCAGTTATATAGTTGGATCAATGGGCAAACCTAGGGCCTTATATTTGTTGTTGAGTTTGTTTTAAATGTTAAAATAGGTTGGATTTAATGAATAAACAAAGGGAACTCCGTCAAAATTTACTAAAATTAATAAACGTTCTAAATTGATTAAAAATATGTCGTTAGAGGGTGAAAACCAAAAGTAGCCATCAAATGACCCTATAAGAGGCACAAACTACTCGCACGAGACCAATGTAACACATAGGAAGTGACAGTCTAGTCACAAAACTCCCTATTTAAGAATACGATGGTAATTTGCAAAAATCTAGATTTAAGTTCAAAACATGTCGTTAAAGGGAGAAAACCCAAAACAACCACCAAACGACCTTGTAAGAGTCACGAACACCTCGCATGGGACAAATGCAATGCGTAGGAACTAATAGCGTAGTCATGGGAGTCCCGGTTTGAGAATACAACGATAATTTGCAAAAATCTAGATTAGGCTTAAAAAAAGCTCAGGGTGAAAACCTAAACTAGCTCCCAAACGGCCCCGTAAGAGGAACGAACACCTTGCACGGGACCAATGTAACTTATAGGAACTAACCGTGTAGTCATGGTTCTCCCGATTTGAGAATATGACGATATGCTTAAAAATAAGCTGTTAGAGGGTGAAAACCCAAATCAGCTCTCAAACGACCACGTAAGAGGCATGAACACCTCGCACGGGACCAATGTAACTTATAGGAACTGATCATGTAGTCACGGGTCTCCTGGTTTGAGAATACCATGATAATTTCAAAATATGTAGATTAGGCTTAAAAATAAGTCATTAAAGGGTGAAAACATAAACCAGCCCCCAAACGGTCCCGTAAGAGGCACGAACACCTAGCACTGGACCAATGTAACTTGTAGGAACTGACCATGTAGTCACGGGTCTCCTGGTTTGAAAATATGGCAATAATTTGAAAATATATATACTAGGCTTAAAAACAAGTCGTTAAAGGGTGAAAACTCAAACCAGCTCCCAAATGGCCTCGTAAGAGGCACGGACACCTCGCACAGGACCAATGTAACTTGTAGGAACTGATCATGTAGTAATGGGTCTCCCGATTTAAGAATATGATGATAATTTGAAAATATCTAGAGTAGGCTTAAAAACAAGTCGTTAAAGGGTGAAAACCTAAACCAGCCCCTAAACAGCCCCATAAGAGGCATGAACACCTCGCATGGGACGAATGTAACTTATAGGGACTGACTGCATAGTCATGATTCTCTCAGTTTAAGAATAAGATGATAGGCTTAGAAACAAGTCGTTACAGGGTGAAAACCCAAACTAGCTCCCAAACGACACCGTAAGAGGCATGAACACCTCGTATGGGACCAATGTATCTTGTAGGAACTGATCGTGTTATCATGGGTCTCTCGGTTTGAGAATACGATGATAATTTGAAAATATCTAGATTAGGCTTAAAAATAACCCGTTAAAGGGTGAAAACCTAAACTAGCCACAAAACGGCTCCATAAGAGGCACGAACACCTAGCGATGGACCAATGTAACTTGTAGGAAATGATCGCGTAGTCATAGGTCTCCCGATTTGAGAATATGATGATAATTTGAAAATATCTAGATTAGGCTTAAAAACAAGCCGTTAAAGGGTGGAAACTCAAACCAGCTCCCAAACAGCTCCATAAGAGACACGAACAACTCATAAGGGACCAATGTAACTTGTAGGAACATTGTAGTCATAGGTCTCTCGATTTGAGAATATGATAATAATTTGAAAATATCTAGATTAGGCTTAAAAACAAGTCGGTAAAAGCGTGAAAACCAAAACTAGCCCCCTGACGCGACTTAATATTTGTCTCAAAAGTGCGTACAATCTAGGCTCAAGTGCAAGCCTGTCGCTCAAGTAATAAACCCGGTAAGTCGGGATCGTATCCATAGGGATCGAGATTGCCAAATAGTAATAAGAAAAATTATTAAATCTTGAAATGATTTCTTAAAAGAAACTAAAAGATGATTAATAATTGGGAAAATTTAACAAACTGAAAAGTGCAAAAGAAATTAGATGTGACAAATGGGAGAAAATAGGGTAGGGTACAATCCCTCAATCCTTAACAAATTACCGTATAGAATACTAGAATTGTAAATTAAAATTATTGACTAGATCCGGTCTTTATACATTATAAGCATTACATATATGAGGGATCTAGCCCGCATCATATGAAATCAAAGATAGATATAAAGCGGTGAATGAATCCAGTCTTTATATATTCTAAGCATTACGTATATGAGGTTCAAGCCCGCACCATACGAAATCAAAGATAAATATAAAGCGGTGCTTTCATGATTCAATCAATATTTTAATTTAACCTCTATTTTCTACATAAATAATTTGCCTTGGATTGAGTTCATGTACCCCAACCCTTGGGAATTTAGCTACTCATGATTTGGTTCAAGAATAAATTCACACACAAAATTATGGATCTACAAGACATGGGAAATAATTTGCAAATAATAAAACTAGAGAATGGAAAGATATTACTTGAATTCAGCAACAAAAAATGGAATTGGAATCTTCATGAAAACTCTTGAACGAATAGAAAATTTGCTCTCAAAATCTAACTCTAAAATTTAATCTAGCACTTCTAACCTACTCCTAACCTAGCCTCTCTCTAGCAACTCCCTCTCTCTAGAATTCCACTCCCCTTGAAAATGAGGTAGGGCTTGGTCTTTTATAGCACCAAGTTGCACGAATTTGGCATCAAATTTCGCTTGTGGCACAAGTTTTCCAAGAGTTGCACTGCATTAAATGCATAATTAATTACAGAAATCCGCACATCCAGACTCTTCATTATCGCACAACTTCAAAACATCGTAACTTCTTCACCGTAGCTCGGATTGAGGTGCCGTTTTTTCCAGTATTCTTGTAATTTAGTGCTCTTCAACTTTCCAGTTGGACCCACCTCCGAACTAAGGCTGTAAAATTACGAAAATGCCCTTCAACTCTCCATTTCTTGGTTTCTTTCACTGTTTTGAGCTCTCCTTCGCACTAACTTGCGTGAAATACCTGTAAAACACATGAGAAATACACAAAACACGAAATACTTGCCAAAAAAAGTTAGTAGCATAAATAAGAGACAAATCCAAGCTAAATACACTGCACGGGATCATAAAAATACCGAAATTAAGGGGATAAATGTGAAGAATATGTGCCTAATCACACCCCCTAACTTAGAACTTTGCGCGTCCCGAGCAATGTAAATGAAATTAGCCAAAATTCAACTCTTGAAAATTTTTTTATTAAAATAAAATTCCACTTTCGCAGGCAAGCGATTGCATTTAGCGTATGCAACAAGCCTTTAAACCCCTAGGTTACCCTAGTAGGACGAGTTTTGTCTCGTGAGGGTTTGCAGTGAATTTACCCACAAAATTCTTTATTGACTCAAATATATATCAAAATACTTAAAAATTGTACAATTTAAAATTTTCGAAAATACTCACCATAAATTCATATTCAACTGTCTCAAACCGTAGTGTGTGTGTGTGCAAAGCCATCAATTAAACCTCAAATTTCCACCGATTGAGCATTACGTTACTTTCCGAAAATTCGTTTTGATTCAAATTCTTACGGATTGCACTCACAAACGAATCACTCGGATTGTGGCTATTTTCTCTCGGTATGCATGATATAAAGAGTAAATATACTTGACACAAATTCATGCATACAAAATTGAAAAGAAGGAAATTTATTGTGAAAAGATCTCATCATCGGAATACAGTTATTTGGAAATGGGAACATCACCTCTAATTCACACCATTTAATCTCTCATATTATCTTTTCATGTCTTAGCTCTCCATGAGGTAATTAATTTTGCCATTCGGACTCAGTTAGGACTTTTTGGGTTAAAAAGTGTAAAGGGTAAAAATGGGAATAAACGGAATGTTCGGAATTGGAAAATGTCCTTATAATGTCCATTTGTGCTTTTTCGGGCATTTGCTCATTTTTCTATTTCTTTTTCAATTTTCATTTTTTTTTTCACTATTTTTTTTTTTAACATTTTTTTTTCTTGCCCCTTTTTATTGCACAATTTGGACTTACTTGATGAATTTTCTCAATTTTTACAATTCCGGGCTAATTGGGTTTTTCGGGTTATCAAACGAAAGGAAAATATTTTATTAGGCTCAACTTGGGTTGCAAAGGGATAATTTTTCACAACTTTTTATGGCTAATATTTTTGGGTAACAAATGAGGGCCTACTTCATTGTCCAAATTGCTAATCACATTACCATATGCATCTCGAGATTAGTTAAGTTTAGAGATATATTTAGCACGAATTTCGAGACAATAATTTCACACATTTCCCATAACCGATCAAAACAAAGGATTGAGATCATCAACGACTTATTAAAACGCTGAAAAGGACTTTGAGTTAATCATAAACTCGGATTGATTTAAAAACTCATAAAAAATTGAATGGCTCAAAATCTCACCGGGTTTTATTAATCTCCACACTTATTCGTAAAGTCGTCAATTTTCTTTCAATTTCCATCTTTGGTCAATTTTGGCTTAGTGCATTAGAATTTTACAATTTGAGACTTTAAATAGAATAAAGGTGATATTTTTGAAAAATTTAAATTCCAATTTTTATTTATTTTGAACAAAAATATTTTTGGCTTTTTTTCAAAATTTTTCAATTTTTTTTTTCTTCAAAATTTTATAAAAAAAATACACTTGGAAAGAACATGTGATCGAATCAATGAATCTAAACAATAAATGGGAAGAATATCCCACACCCCCTAACTTAAATGTTGAATTGTCCTCAATGCAAATCAAGAACACAACATAAAGAGAGGAAAATAAAGATATTACCCAAATGGAGCGATCCCCGATGAGTGCGAGTCCATTGAATCTACAAAACATGTTAGAACCAAGCATAGCAAAAAGAATAACAAAAACTCTAACTCTCAAAACTAGACTATAATAAAAGAGAAAAAGAAAAGGAAAAAAAACTAACTATTTACAACCTAACATTTGAACAGCTAATAAATCATACACTAAAAGTCAAAAAATTTGAGGGTCCACCCAAAATACAATTTGACTTTGAGGGATTAATGGTGTACCCTCATTAAGATGCATGCCTCCCGAAAAGTAAGAATTCCGTTTGAAAAACGGAAGGCATGTGAAAATTTTAAAAAATGAACCATCACCAATTACAAAATTTAGGGGGATAATGAAGGATTTTGGTGCATAAGAGGACAAGTCCCATTGGGATCCAAGAAATATAGAATCACGTTCCAAAGATTTTTCAAGTAGTATGGGGAGAGGGGCACACAAAAAGGAACAATCCATATTAGAAAACAATTTAAGCACAATTTAAGCATAGAGTGCTTGTCCTCATAAACCGGAAAAGGATCCTCTTGTTGCGTAGCACGTGTGTTGGTCTCTAAGTCGGACGATATTTGAGTCGTATCTTCACGTACCTCCGAAGACTCAAATGGTATGGGTGAAGGTTTGGGAAGGAGGAATGCATCAATTCTATTGTCCCACTCGCTTTCGTCCAAATGACAAATTGAGGCCCAGAAAGATTGGACTTCATCATTAAGGCTTGCATCTACCTGTCCAAACTCGCGCTCAAACTCTGCTAGGCTCAACTCCTCTAGCTCTCTCTCTTGCTTGGTGTCCTAAAAAATTTTTCCCTCAAAATTTTCAATTGGATCTGGTGGAGTGACACGTCTAAGTGTGTGGCCCGTAAGATGAAGCATCTCAAAATAACATTCCCATACAAGAAGCGGATCAACATCCTCAAGACATTCATCCAATTCTTGTGATGGATTTAATGGTTCGATAATAGTGGGGACACAAGGAGACAAATGATCCTCAACCTCAGTAGATTTTGCAATATTTATAATAGGTTGAGATTCAAAAGAACTTGGATCAATTTCAATGATTTCATTCTCAAAAGTATTAGGTGAAGCGCAAGTCTCGACCTTTTCTAAGTTGTCCAAATAATCATTCAACTCCTTGCAAGTTGCTATAATTTTCGACTTGAGAACAGCACGGTCATCAGATTGCTTTTTTAGATCAAGTAAAAGTTCTTCCAAAGTAGGTTTTCTTGGTTCTAGAACCTCGAATTCCTCATTTGGTTGAAAACTTACTTCATCTTCAAAACTATCGGAAAAAAATCCTCATTGGGTTCAAATAATGCATCTAACTCTTGCTCCCAATAACGATTTTTTTTGCGATATTCTTTTTCAAGTCTTTCTTCTTCAAGCAATTGATTTTGATAAATTTGGAGTTTCTCAGCACTAGGCTTGTATTTAATATAATCATCTTTAGTGATATTGATCCAATGGTCATAAGTCTTGAGTTCCTCCTCGTCCTCATTATTAGCATAACAATTAAAGCCACCAAAAGAGTTAAAATAAGACATTTCAAATTGGGCAATTCAAGAACATGACACCCATTTTTTTTTTTCAATTTTTTGTTATTTATTTATTTTTTTTTCGAAATCACTTGTAGATAAAAATAACTTTCTTAAAAATTTAACAATTTCAATCCCCAGCAACGGCGCCAAAAACTTGACGCGACTTAATATTTGTCTCAAAAGTGCGTACAATCTAGGCTCAAGTGCAAGCCTGTCGCTCAAGTAATAAACCCGGTAAGTCGGGATCGTATCCACAGGGATCGAGATTGCCAAATAGTAATAAGAAAAATTATTAAATCTTGAAATGATTTCTTAAAAGAAACGAAAAGATGATTAATAATTGGGAAAATTTAACAAACTGAAAAGTGCAAAAAGAAATTAGATCTGACAAATGGGAGAAAATAGGGTAGGGTACAATCCCTCAATCCTTAACAAATTACCGTATAGAATACTAGAATTGTAAATTAAAATTATTGACTAGATCCGGTCTTTATACATTATAAGCATTACATTTATGAGGGATCTAGCCCGCATCATATGAAATCAAAGATAGATATAAAGCGGTGAATGAATCCAGTCTTTATATATTCTAAGCATTACGTATATGAGGTTCAAGCCCGCACCATACGAAATCAAAGATAAATATAAAGCGGTGCTTTCACGATTCAATCAATATATTAATTTAACCTCTATTTTCTACATAAATAATTTGCCTTGGATTGAGTTCATGTACCCCAACCCTTGGGAATTTAGATACTCATGATTTGGTTCAAGAATAAATTCACACACAAAATTATGGATCTACAAGACATGGGAAATAATTTGCAAATAATAAAACTAGAGAATGGAAAGATATTACTTGAATTTAGCAACAAAAAATGGAATTGGAATCTTCATGAAAACTCTTGAAGGAATAGAAAATTTTCTCTCAAAATCTAACTCTAAAATTTAATCTAGCACTTCTAACCTACTCCTAACCTAGCCTCTCTCTAGCAACTCCCTCTCTCTAGAATTCCACTCCCTTTGAAAATGAGGTAGGGCTTGGTCTTTTATAGCACCAAGTTGCACGAATTTGGCATCAAATTTCGCTTGTGGCACAAGTTTTCCAAGAGTTGCACTGCATTAAATGCATAATTAATTACAGAAATCCGCACATCCAGACTCTTCATTATCGCACAACTTCAAAACATCGTAACTTCTTCACCGTAGCTCGGATTGAGGTGCCGTTTTTTCCAGTATTCTTGTAATTTAGTGCTCTTAAACTTTCCAGTTGGACCCACCTCCGGACTAAGGCTGTAAAATTACGAAAATGCCCTTCAACTCTCCATTTCTTGGTTTCTTTCACTGTTTTGAGCTCTCCTTCGCACTAACTTGGGTGAAATACCTGTAAAACACATGAGAAATACACAAAACACGAAATACTTGCCAAAAAAAGTTAGTAGCATAAATAAGAGACAAATCCAAGCTAAATACACTGCACGGGATCATAAAAATACCGAAATTAAGGGGATAAATGTGAAGAATATGTGCCTAATCACCCCCAAATGGCCCCGTAAGAGGCACAAACACCTCGCGCGGGACCAATGTAACATGTTGACATAGACCACGTAGTCATGGGACACTCGATTTGAGAATATGATGATGATCTACAAAAATCAAAACATTAGCTTAAAAATAAGCCGTTAAAGGGTGAAAACCTAAACCAGCCCCCAAACGGCCCCATAAGAGGCACGAACACCTCGTACGAGACCAATGTAACTTATAGGAACTGACCGTTTAGTAACGGGTCTCTCGGTTTGAAAATATGATGATAATTTAAAAATATCTAGATTAGGTTTAAAAATAACCCTTAAAGGGAGAAAACCTAAACCAGCTCCCAAACGGCCCTGTAAGAGGCACGGACACCTCGTACGAGACCAATATAACTTGTAGGAACTGAACGTGTTGTCACGGGTCTAACGGTTTGAGAAAATTATGATGATTTGAAAATATCTAGATTAGGTTAAAAAATAAGTCGTTAAAGGGTGAAAACTCAAACCATCTCCCAGACGGCCCCGTAAGAGGCACGCACACCTCGCAAGGGACCAATGTAACTTGTAGGAACTGACCATATAATTGCGGTTCTCTCGATTTGAGAATATGATAATAATTTGAAAATATCTAGATTAGGCTTAAAACAAATCGTTAAAAGCGTTAAAACCAAAACCATCCCCCAAACGGCCCCCTAAGAGGCATAGACACCTTGGACGAGACCATTGTAACATGTTGACACAGACCGTATAGTCACGGGACACTTGATTTGACAATATGATGCAAACCTATAAAAATCAAAACTTAGGCTTAAAAACAAGCCATTAAAGGATGAAAATCTAAACCAGCCCCCAAATGGCCCCAAAAGAGGCACGAAGACCTCGCACGGGACCAATGTAACTTATGCCTAATCATCGGTCTCTCGGTTTGAGAATATGAAGATAATTTGAAAATATCTAGATTAGGTATAAAAATAACCCGTTAAAGGGTGAAAACCTAAACTAGGCCCCAAATGGCCCTGTAAGAGGCACGGACACCTCGCACGGGACCAATGTAACTTGTAGGAACTGACCGAGTAGTCACGGGTCTCCTAGGTTGAGAATATAATGATAATTTGAAAATATCTAGATTAGGCATAAAAATAAGTCGTTAAAGGGTAAAAACCTAAACCAGCTCCCAAACGGCCTCGTAAGAGGCATAAACACCTCGCATGAGACCAATGTACCTTATAGGAACTGACCGCGTAGTCACGATTCTTCTGATTTGAGAATATGATGATAGGCTTAAAAACAAGACGTTAAAGGGTGTAACCCAAACCAACTCCCAAACGGTCCTGTAAGACGCACGAACACCTCGCACGGGACCAATGTAACTTGTAGAAATTGATCGTGTAGTCACGGGTCTTCCGGTTTGAGAATACGATGATAATTTTAAGATATTAGGCTTAAAAAAAATTCGTTAAAGCATGAAAACCTAAACCAGCCACCAAACGACCTCGTAAGGGGCACGAACACCTCGCACGAGACCAATGTAACTTGTAGGAACGGACCGTGTAGTTGTGGGTCTATCGATTTGAGAATATGACAATAATTTGAAAATATCTAAATTAGGCTTAATAACAAGTCGTTAAAAGCATGAAAACCCAAACTTGCCCCGAAACGGTCCCGTAAGAGGTACGAACACTCATGGGACCAATGTAACTTGTAGTAACTAACCGCATAGTCACGGTTCTGTCGGGTTGAGAATATGATAATAATTTGAAAATATCTAGATTATTCTTAAAAACATGCCGTTTGAGGGTCAAAACCTAAACCAGCCCCAAAACCTCCCCGTGAGAGGCACGATCACCTTGCACGTGACTAATGTAACTCATAGGAATTGAGCGCGTAGTCACGGGTCTCTAGGTTTGAGAATATGACGATAATTTAAAAATATCTAGATTACGCTTAAAAAGAAGACGTTAAAGGGTGAAAACTTAAGCCAGTCCCCAAACGGCCCCGTAAAAGGCACTATCACCTCGCATGGGGCAAATGTAACTCATAGGAGCTGACCACGTAGTCAAAAGAATTTCGATTTGTGAATACAATAATAATTTTAATTCGTATATGCAAACTTTCATCTTGGATAAGATTTTTTTTATAAATTACTTGGTTACTAATATCATTTCCTTTTGTATCTTATTTTTTTGCAGGATAACATTTTGTCGTTAGATTTTATCCACGTGGAACACATGAAGTCAATGGTGTACAACAAGGGGATTATTTACTTAATGTCGTTAATATTCAGGATTCTTTTTTGTGTGTTATGGTCGTGCGGGCTTTTATAGTTTTATTGTTTTCTTTTCTGGCCGTGTGGGCTTTTATAATTTTATTGTTATATTTTATGGCCATGTGAGCTTTACATTACGCATGTATTATATTAACAGGTTTTAGAATGTCCAGAAAATAGAGAAAACTCTGCCCAATTTTTTTGTTGTGTGAACTATTATTATTTGTAATATTTTGAAGTTTGTATGCACATTAGATTATCAATAACTTTTGAGATTCGCAATTTGTGAATTTTCTTATATTCAAATAATTAATTTTTTTCCTTTGATCCAAAAAATTTGGCACAGTTCAAAATCGTGTCAAAAGTGTATCAATTTTTGACACGGTTTTTAACTGTGACAAAAGAGAATCAAAATGTACTCAAGGCACAGTTATAAAGTGTGTCAAAAGTGTATCATAAATATCAAATTCTGACACAGTTTTAAAGTGTGCCAGAAGTGTTCCAGTTTGGTCAAATCTGGCACACTTTTGAGATGTGCCAGAAAAAACTGGTCATTTTGGAACAATTGATTCTGGCATAGTTTCAAACCGTGCCAGATTGATGTTTTTGTGTAGTGCAAACCCGATGGATATGAAAAGATGTTTATATTTTGCGTGACATTCGATTTGTTAATAAAAATGAGCGTCGTGAGAATGAAAAATGCACATGTAAATATAGGTCAAGTAGTAAATGTGGAGATCAAAATTTGAAGATAGCAGACCACAACTCGACGAACCTAGGCGTCTGTAGAAATCAAATGAGGAAGCTTTCTTAACGATTCACCGAGCAACATGTGGATAGCCCCAATACACATAATTCTTTTCGGTAGAACTTGAAATGCACTACAGAAAATAAGGGCCCATTTGGTTCTCTATTCAAAAAACTCGATTTAAACGCTGTTTTTAAATACAGTTTTAAAATTTAGTTTTTTGTGTTTATAATTATTAGTGTGCATTTGGTAAACGTTTTTTAAATACAGTTTTTTGAAAATTTGACAAAATTGGCAAACATGTATATTTATATCATACATATGTGTGTGCGTGTGTGTGTATATATAGTAAGGGACCTATAATCTTAAATGCACCGAAGGCGGCATTGAGATAGGAACTCTTGGTAGCAGAGGAGCAAAGGCGGGTGTTGAGGAGAGGAACGATGGATCCAACTACAACAAAGACTCGGTGTTGATTCTGGCGTGGGCGGACAAAAGTCATTTAGCCCCTCTCGCTAACCACACATACTACGCATTGTGTTTGTTGGCATTCCCTCCTGATCACCTTGGTTCAACTGATTAGGCAATTTCATCAGTCGAAACGGGATGATGGTAGTCGTCCCCTCGTATATATATATATATATATATATATATATATATATATATATATATATATATATATATATATATATATAAAATAAACATACATACATACATACATCATTAATTATATACACGTACATTTAATATTTAATATTATGTATTTTTAGGTATATGTAATGAGGTATATTGGGGATTTTAACTATATATATAATGATATTGCATGTATAATTCACTATAAAATTATATACATACATAAATTGATAATATTTTTTAATACATATATAATGTATGTATATTTTATATTTTTTCATACATTAATAATACATGTATAAAACAATATATAAGTATCATGTATCTATTGATTATATTATTTAACTTTATACTATTCCATACGTAATTTTGTGTACATGTATATATATATATATATAAAATAAAGTATAAAACTTATGTATGTCATAAGTTTAGTTAATGATGTCATCAATGGGGTTTGCAATTGATGATTGAGATTGAATATGGAGGATTTGAATTTAATGGTTGAGAATCATTTAAAAATGTATGGCTCGGACTAAGCAATGGATTGTGACAGACTTGGGACTCGCAATCATAGAGTAGAGGGGCTGCAGTATATCTTAAGGAACTTTCTCCATATCTTCACGTGAAATCATGTACTTCACTCCATCCTGAGACAAAGTTACGGAGGAAAAAAAATCACCTTTTGAAAAGCTGAAGTTGCTTGAGTTTCTTCAATTACGGTAAGTTTCTCTCTTCATTGTTTGCTAAAAATCTTTATTTTTTATTAACTGAGTTTATGGATTTACACAAACTACTAGGTTTATTGGGTTTCTTTGTTCATAGCTGCGTTGATCTTCGCTTGGTTCAAAACTTCATAATAGCGTTGATATACAAAATTTCGCACTGGTTTGCCTGTTATCATAATAGCGTTTGAAAACTTCATAAAAATGTTGATAGACATTAATTGCGTTTACTTACTTCATAACAACGTTGATATTCAAAACTTACTACTCGGTTTGCCTTGCGAGTTATTATCAATTAACTCGGTTGCCAATTACTTGCGACTAACTGCGTTTACACTAACTGTGTTTACTAGCTTGAGAGTATAGACACTAACTGCATTTACACTAACTGTGTATCACATAACTTGGTTTCCTTAAGAGTATATACACTAACTGCGTCTATTAGCTTCATGACAGCGTTGCCAGTTTGCTTTGCCAGATATACACGAACTAGATTTACTACCTGGTTTGCCTTGCCAGTTATTATCATAGCATTGATATACACGAACTGGGTTTATTCAAAACTTAATAGCAGCGTTGATATACACGAACTGGGTTTATTCAAACATATATATGAACAAAGAAAAACGTTGATATTCAAACTTATACACGAGCAACTTGCTTCATAACAACGTTGACAGTGGGGATCAGAATTCCGGGACAGAGCTGATAGTGGGTATTCGCTAATAGTGGGGATCAACTGACGGTGCAGCATTGACAGTGGCATTCTCAAAATGATGCAACTCTAATGATTTTTGCATCAGTTGCATTTACTCGGTGTTGTTCAGTTTCGTTCAATCAAACTCGCCATCACCAACTTCAACCTTTCTTTTCTTCATAGAGGGAGTTCACAATTCTATAGAATATGAAAAGGAGAACAATAGATGCATTTTGTGTTGCTTCCAAGTTTAGTGTACTGGGTAGGAACCGTAATTTTAGTGTACTGAGTGGTTTGGGGTTACAATTAAGTTTTATGTTCTCTATGGAGTAGGATACAACCTTTAAATGGCTCCATGTTTTTTATATGGTGAT
Source organism: Sambucus nigra (assembly GCA_949130495.1). Lineage (NCBI taxonomy): Eukaryota > Viridiplantae > Streptophyta > Magnoliopsida > Dipsacales > Adoxaceae > Sambucus > Sambucus nigra. Next base: position 57,934,745 of record OX422213.1, read on the forward strand.
GTTTATGGAAATATACTCCCAGAGTGATGATCACATTTGTTACAGTGGTTTGGTGGATAAGACTAAAAAAAATAGTTCTAATTTTTGTCTTTTGGTTCAAATTTCTGGAGGTGCTTTTTTGGATATAAATTCAGATAAGGGCTTTGCTCTTATTTTTTGTTTCGCTCCCTCTCTTTAAATATTAGTAATCCTTTGTATGCAGGTTTACACGTTATGTTTATAGACTAAGTTTATAGATTTGATAACTTGTAAACCTGCATACAAAGGATTACTCACTTTGTAACACAAACAAGAATTTAAACATGCATACAGATATGGAGTTGTAATTTGAAGTTGGAGTCACTAACTTTGTAACACAAACAAGAAGTTAAATAGTTTGAATTGAGATACAAGTTGAATAAAACATTGACAGATCCAAATGGCAACATTAGGAGGGGCGGGAAATTATTTGAGTGTTAAATAAAATTGGTTTTCATTCATTTCTAAATTTGAAGTCCAATTATTTTAGTTATGTATAACACTAATTAATACTTAATGTCGTGTAAAAACACTTCTCAAGTAGTGTAAAAACTCTACCCAACTTTTTTTTTAAAAACTGAACCCAACTTTTTTTCCTCACTAATAACTTTTTTTTTTATGTTTGTTCATTCATTCTCAAGTGGGTTTTGGTGGGGTGCGGTTATGATAAAGATACATAGTCACTTATTATTTAAAGATGTATACACGGATGTGGTGTTTGGTGTGGCTCAAGGTTTTGTGGGGTTGAGGTGATGCGAGAATCATGGGGACTGACCAATAAATATGCTTCAGGTTGCATTCTTAAACTCAAGACAAGAGCTTGGCTCATTTATTTTTATGGAAATTTAATGAATGTCAACCGCTTATAATGTAAGCTTCTTGAATTATGTTTATCATTTCTTGAGGTGGATTTTAAATGCCCACACGAACTATGATACTTATAATGTTAGCCTTTTTATATAGGTTTTTACACATTTTTTGGTGATTATTGTCATAATAACTTCGATCTTTTATTTACAAAAAAACATATAAGAAAAATATGTTGAAGTTTTTATTGGTTTTTACACATTTTTTGTGATCATTGCCATAAAAATTCCGATTTTTTCACACATTTTAAAATTTTTTAATTTATTACTAGCAGATTTGTTTCTTCAACCTTACGAAGCTTAAGACATGATATCTACATTTATAACCAATCAAGAGAAGGGCCTGTCATATATTTCTACCTATTATCACTATATGGTTTAAGTTTCATTTTACAGGTTTTTAATAACACTTGCATTTGAGATGAGAAATGAGGGTCTTAGTCATCCCATTTTGATTAGTTCTTTCGGGATTAAGAATGCTACCTTTGAATTAGCTTTAAGATTTAAGACATCTTTTTAGTTAATATTTATTGATTATTATTTTAGATTTTTTTTTTTTATTTTAGTTAAAATTAATTTTACCTACTTGAGTTGCTAAATTTTAACTACACAAAATATGCGTAGAATCGTATGTAAAATGCTTACGAAGTTATTGTAAACGTATGGAGTTCTTTTCTTAGTTTAAGTTTAATGAATTGTACAAAATATATAGATGTTTTGTTGGGGCATGATATTTTTGTTGTTTTACGATTATGTACTTTCTAAATTTTTGCCATTTTGCAATGACATATTTTGGAAATTTTCGTCGTGCCTTCAGGCACGGGTATTCTGGGTATTGTATCAGATCTTTAGGATGCGAGTCGTGAATGTTATTGGGATAGTATTGTGGCTAAATTTTTTATTATTTCTTCAAATTGTGGATAGTCCTATAAACAAATAAAGTTTCGTCAAATATTTTAAAATTGTTTACACATATTTAGATTACATATTTCACTTTGCAATTACGTACTTTGAAGAATTTTCACCGTTTTGCGATACACGTACTTTGTAAAATTTTCACCGTGCGAATTTCTTGCATAGGTGATAGTCGGACATTTTTACTGGATGCGAATTTCTTGTAATAATATTTTTTATTATTACTATTATCAGTTTGTAGTTCGTGCTTGAGGAGCTGATCGACTGACCAAAAGTGTTGTTGTGTAGTAGCTCCCGTTCTATGGACACTGGAACCATTATATAAAAGAGGACGAAAATGAGATATTCAGTGGCACGGAAGATAGGGAACTGGTAGATCAAGCATCTACCATTTCTCTTTTTTCTTCAAAAGTATTTTTATAAATCCAGATGATGTATGTTGGTAATATTGAGAACTTATTTATTTCTTTTGTAAAATATTTATTTTAGTTGGATGCATTCTATACAATGTTGTTTGGCCCTTGCAAAATGTGAAAACAACTAGAAATGTGTACTCCACATGTTATACATATCTAAATAGACAATGATATAATATATGAATTCCAAACTATTAGTTTTGTTCTTGGTGTATTTTTTATTTTATTTTTACACGGCGGATAATCCTATAAACAAAGGAAACTATATCCAAAAAATTAAAATTGTTTACTATTTTTATATAAAAAAATAGACTTAAATTATACATGACTAAATATTTTGAAAAAAAAAATTCGTGAAGAAGCTGCTTCCTTGTTTCGAACTCGAGATCAATCGTAGTTTTGACGAGAGCACATGCCATTGTACGAAAACACGATTTTATGCTTTTTAAAATTATCAGCGTGCCTTCAGACTCGGGCATACCCTAGTGTGTGTGTGTATATATATATATATATTATTTATAAGAATTACACACATATTAATGTATTATGTATGTATATTATATATTAAGGTATAACTGCATTCAAATACTAAGAATGAATAATTCTGAGTTAAAAATTAAAAAACAGAAGTTATAAAACACCATAAACTTGTTTTCTGAAAAACTTGATTATAACACAGAAATATTATAATTCTGTATTTAAAAACAGGTTGTCAAACGAATTTTTTTATCAGAATTGTATTTAAACACAGAAAACAGAATTATAATTGCAAACCAAACAGGTCCTAAGTGTTTAGGACTGAACCAACTGATGCCAAGTCATTTGAATATGTGCATAGTAGAAGTAAGTGACAACTAGGAGTTTTAATCCCACGAGAAGTAGATCACCTAAAGGAAAGGCAATCCTTTCAAGATTGAAAAATTATCTAAGTGTTAGATTACAATAACTACTAATTGTCTTACAATAAGACGTCACGTATCACATATATGTATATGTCCCAAGAATTGATGTGATTATTCACAATGTTGTACCCAATCGTATTTGTCTAAAAAACATAGGCTTACTTTATGTTTTTTAATAAATAAAAGAATCTTCGAAAGTTAATATTTTCTTTTATCCAGGGATAGATATCTAGATAATATTTATGTTGGAACTTTTGACAGGTGTAAACTTTGAAAAAGAAATTTAGCCTCTTTTTTACACAAATCTTGGGTCCTCCGGTTTTCACTCCCACATGTGTCCACTACTCAATTTTTATATTCCCACTAGCAATAATTGTCTCAACTTTCGGCTAAAAATGAGGAAAATAATTCACCCACTTAAGGATCCCTTGGCTGCATTTATTTTATAAGGAGATTGGCTCATCCGGCCAAAGGAATATGCAGAGAGAACAAGAACAAAACAAGCTCTGAAGTGTGGTTTTGAAAAAAAAAATCTGATGTTTTGAAAATCACTTCTTCTCTCTTTCGAAGACTGAAAATATTTTCTTCATGAAAATATTTATTCCCTTAAAATTTTTTAGAACAGTTTGTTCCCCCAAACTGAAATTTCGGATATTGAGCAATCAATTTGGAATGGGTGTTAGAAGACATATAACCACAGTGCATGGTTATATGATACAGATGTGATTCTGGGCTTGTTTTATCCTGGGGATGGCGTGACTGTAGACTACCTGTACAAAGAGGGTAGAGCCGCGAAACGTCCTAAAGAGAGCGACCTAGTCCGCGACTCAACCCAAAAATCGTCTACGACGAATTTATAAACAATTGAGGTAATATTGTTTATTTTTATTGTGCATTATTTATTTCGAATTCACGCATGAGGTTCATATTTGCGATAATCATATGAGGTAATAATTTAATTTTGAGCAGTAGACTTAAAATTAATTTATGATTTTATTTTTCGAGTTCTCCATAAAAACTCTTTGGTGTGATTTTTTTAATCACAATAGATAAAGTGTACCAACAATTTTAAGACGATTCATGTCTACCATGGAGACCGAAAAAATAAATTTTATGGATATATATGATTATTTTTATGATGTCGAAATCAAAAAAGGCCAACTAAGTTTCTATGTTTAGAAATTATAATTTTGACATTTTACCTCTAGAAATGACCGTTTAGCCCCCGAACTTCCATAATATTATATTTTGTGAAGTAGATATATAAATTTCAGTATTTTTGGTCAATTCGGAATCGATCAATAATTTCGTGAGAAAATAGAATTTGAACAAAAATGAACCCCTTCATGGAAAACTTTTAAATAGGTCGATCCTGTTTTTTAGTTATGAATGTGAAATATTATTTCACATAAGATGTTATTGTTGGAAATGGAATTGTATACAGTTTTGGGACAATTCATTATGAGTCACTTGTGGTTAAGAAAACAAATTAAAATTTGTTATGTGAAATCAAATTGAAATTTGATAATTGATAACCAATGAAAATTTGTTATATGGAATCAAATAAAAATTTGATATATGGAAACAAATGAACATTTGTTATATGGATTCGAAGGGTAATTAATAAACATTTGCTCCTTGCGCTATGTTTACTACAAAAGAAATTTGGTCAAATATTTTTTGAAGTGTTTATGTAAAAGTGTAGTTGATATTTTTCAACCACACTAAAGTGATCGATGATGAAAAAAAAACTGAAATTTTTGTTATGAATTTTGTTGGAATATCATCTCCGTTTTTATGATATATAGACTGAAATTTCGTGAATTTTGGCATGCATATAGTATGTTGAGATTATAAATTTTGGGCTTCGAAATTTCTGAAAAAAGAGTTGTATATCTTTTATGATGATTTTTACAAATGCGATGCGCAATGCTGAATTTTTTGGATAGCTTGTAGTAAAATAAGTTTATCTTCACTTGTACTTAATATGTTTGAGTGATTCCAATTTTGGATAAGACTGGACTCATAAAGAATGAATTCTAGTTAAATTTTCAATAAGCGGTTTGGTCGTGGTTAAATTTCAAACTTGAAGTTTTTCGGTTTGGACAACATTTTCTTAGAAAAATGCATCATGTCGTGTTCCCAACGGATTCAAAATATTTTGAAGCCTTTAAAAATTTCTTTTTCAAGGATTTATGAAGTACTTAGAAAAATTTGGACTCAAATTTATGGAAGATTAAATTCAAAGAAATTGTATAAGGACTTATGCAATATTTGAGTTTGAAGCGCAACCACTAGAATTTTATATGAATAATTCTTTGTATTTATTCATTTATATGAGTTGGAAAATGTAAAGAATAAAATTGTATTCTTCAATATTGGAATCAATTTGGTGTGCTTCATACGCATGTAGAAATAATTTAGTTGGATAAAATTATTTTGACCGTATGCTTTGATTTGGAATAGAGGTTTAAACTCTAATACGAGTATTATTGTATACATTGTGAAAAATTATATATTATATTTTTTTATGAAATAGATTTTATAATCTATATGTGACTCAGACCTTTGAAAATCTGAAATTATGACTCGAACGAATGAACTTATATTGTTTTGATTCGGCTATACCTGAAAGAATTAAGCATGTATTATTTTAAGAAATAAGATTAATTCTTATTTAATGTTGAAACTCTATAAGTTTAGATTCCATTTTATGAATTGAAGATATAGGGGGGGCACATTACATGTTGCATCTCAATGCTATACCTAAAGAATAGTGGGGGCACTCAAGGGAGTACCTCTAAACTATTATTAAAGAACATTTAATAGAATCTGAAACTTTGGTGTTCAAGATAACTCTTATTTTTGAGTTGTGAGTTAAAAATAAAAGCTTGCTTATGTTATCGAAAAGGATTCGAAAAATCCTTAGAGAAGTTATATCATAAATGATTGATTGAATTCCTTGGAATGAACTAGAAATTAGTTTATAATTGACTTATCTTATAACTTTAAGATAATAAGGTGTATACACACCATTTGAAGGAATATTGAGACCATTATCATTTATGAATATGAGCTTTGTTTAATAGTCGAAATTCATCGATATAACTTAGTTATACATGATGCATGTTAAATTATTCTCATGAAAATGAAGAAGCTTCATTTAATTTGAATGCCATTGATATTATATATGATGTTGAGTTAAAAACTAAATATATATAATATTGTTTATCGAATGGTGACCTATGTAATGCAACTTACATGGACCAACTTGAAGTTAAAAAATTAATATGGAAGGCACCAATAAATGGTATGATATTTTGATAAATTATCAAATGAGAATGAATTGAGAATATTATGAATCGTGTTTATCACTAAGCATGTTGAAATATGAATGCACTCTTATTTATTATGCAAGAATGATTAGCTAATATTTGGTTATAATATTTTGTTGCCTAGAAAACCAAATTCATGCTAAGTCAAAGTGTTAGCATAAAGAGTTTTAACGAAACAAGAATAGTACTTGTTAATATTACCAGGCTAAATGGATCAATTAATTGATCGAGTACATTGAAATACAAGAATATATATTTATTAGATATATGCTTATTATGAACCATCTTGTACTCCACCTGATCCAAGAATAAGAACACTATATATAGTGATAAGAAAAGATGAATATGCGAACATCTTAAGTAGTCTCAATTGAGCTACTAAATACAGTTGACTTGGAATAATTTTTTATGGGAGTACTATGAAGGTTTATAATTAAAAAGTGCATTCTTATGCTATTGAGAAAGGTTATGTGTTTTGATAAAATCACGAACCTATAATTGATTCTGAATCAATAATGGATATGTGCTTAACACATATTATGTTGCTATTTTTTTGGAACTCCCAGAAATATTAATTATTGGCATAATTAATGATGGAGTATATGGTGATACCATTAGCTATGTCTAGTGAGTAAATGAAAGGTTAAACGACCTATTATAAGATATCATTTATGGTAGAGATTGACACAGTCATTTTATCCACAACAATAGAACCATGGCTATTGTAAAATTTTAGAACCGTTATCATAACGGAAAGAACGACAAATATGTCGTAAGCACAACATAGTTTGAGATCTTAAAACTAATGAGTTGTGTGTGTGGATTATGTTCGGACTGATGAGAATAGAACCTGACTTATCCTTTGACGAAAGGACTAGTGCGGGAGAAGTTGTTTAACACCTAGAAAGGGATTGGACTAAAGCCCGTTGATATTGAATCATTTGTGGTGGTAACCCAATCTATAGAGTGGAGATCCCAAGAAATAGGTTCAAAGGGTAATAACAAGTCACGGTGATATGGGTTGAATCATGCTAATTATTATTTACGGGGTTTTACTCCGAGTCCATCCCTATGGAGCATGATATCCTGAAGCGAGTTAAGGTTGAGTTAATTATAACTCCTAATGATGATCTATAGCTCTATTTTGAGTGGGGTAACTAGCTACAGGAGTATCCTTGATAGACTCACCTAAGTGAATGTGGAAGTGTAGTCGCTTCCTATGGTAACTTTGGGCAAATTACCTAAAGCGTTCACATATTGGGATATAAGCACATGGCCGTAACGTGCTGGCTTGAGGACTACACCCAAGTAGGGTTGTGTGTGGGATGTTGTCAGAGATAGAGTTCAAAACTACGAGTTACTCTAGTATAATCTGAATCATCTTTACTACGTAAAGGTTCAAGTCGAAAGACACCTTTACTTATGCGCAATTCTATTAATTATTATTGCTTAATAATTTTTCAAAATTTAAAAGTGGGGGATTGTTGGAACTTTTGACAGGTGTAAACTTTGAAAAAGAAAGTTAGCCTCTTTTTTACCCAAATCTTTGGCCCTCCGGTTTTCACTCCCACATGTTCCCACTACTCAATTTTTTATATTCCCACTAGCCATAATTGTCTCAACTTTCGGCTAAAAATGAGGAAAATAATTCTCCCACTTGAGGACCCCTTGGCTGTATTTATTTTATAAGGAGATTGGCTCATCCGTCCAAAGGAATATGCAGAGAGAACAAGAACAAAACAAGCTCTGAAGTGTGGTTTTGAAAAAAAAAATCTGATGTTTTGAAAATCACTTCTTCTCTCTTTCTAAGACTGAAAATATTTACTTCATGAAAATATTTATTCCCTTAAATTTTTTTAGAATAGTTTATTCCCCCAAACTGAAATTTCGGATATTGAGCAATCAATTTGGAATGGGTGTTAGAAGACATATAACCACAGTGCATGGTTATATGATACAGATGTGATTCTGGGTTTGTTTTATCCTGGGGATGGCGTGACTGTAGACTACCTGCACAAAGAGGGTAGAGCCGCGAAACGTCTTAAAGAGAGAGATCTAGTCCGCGACTCAACCCAAGAATCGTCTACGATGAATTTATAAACAATTGAGGTAATATTGTTTATTTTTATTGTGCAGTATTTATTTGGAATTCACGCATGAGGTTCATATTTTCGATAATCATATGAGGTAATAATTTAATTTTTAGCAGTAGACTTAAAATTAATTTATGATTTTATTTTTCGAGTTCTCCATAAAAACTCTTTGGTGTGATTTTTTTAATCACAATAGATAAAGTGTACCAACAATTTATACATAAACTCACCTGAACATGTAATTCATACAATATAAGTGAAATTGAATATGTTTCTCACATAAAACTAAGAGTGACTAAGATAATCCATATTTTTTAGGGTTATTGGTTTATATTGCATGTCAATCATTTGTCCCTAGGTGTTAGTATCCACAAAGTTATTGTTAAGTCATCCTACAGTAACCTTATCTACTTAGTAATACAAGTATGAACGGATATAGTTGCGACCTCACCACTACCCTCTAAGTTCTATCACTTTGAAAATTTAATGAAATTGTCATTTTCCACGATATTTGAGTTGGTTTAGAAGAAAAAGTACAATAAGCAAGGGAGGCAAACCTGAGCTGTAGCCCAAATAAATAAAAATCCTTATTAGTGTTTACTCAAGCCCAAGATTAAAAAAAATCCCTTAGCCCAACCCATTGTATCGCACTAAACAGTCTACACTTGTGCCTAAAACCCAAAAATCGTAAACTCATTCTCTCGCTCTTACTGTTAACCTCACCCTTCCCTATTTTCCATTTGCTGTGTCACTCTAGTAGCCCTCTCTTTTTTCTAAATCTCTTTTCCAAGTTAAAGTTCTATTAATTCTTTGTGGATTTGAAGATTTAAAAGGTTTATAATGATATTTATTCAAGGAAATGTCATTATGAATGTAATTTTTTACTAATTTTATGAATGATTGTAATATTAATTTTGTTATAAAGAATGCAATGGGATATTAATTCAAGAAAGAAAGCATCAAATAAAACTTTAACTTTCTATTTTTGATTTTGTATTGTTTGGGTCTAAATTTAGAGATTTTCAATTTTATGATGCATTTTTGGAGCCATTAGCTAGGTATTTTTCTATTTCAAACTGTTAGATTGATAAATATTTGTGTATATATATATTATTGGTAATGTACTATTAGTAGGCATTAGTTGTTAAATATTTGAGTAATCATTTGCTAAAAAAACTCAAAAATAAACTTTTAAAAAAATCGGCTCGAGGACTACCGCCCCTGAACCCCTGGGGTTGGTCATTTACTCTTCCCTCACTCATAAATAAATCTTAGACCCCACTCAAAAATAAATCTTAGCCCTCCTGAATAAAAAATCTGGCTTCACCCTTGTTCATAAGAGTGAAAAGTGTACAACGCACACCAAAATAATAGGTCAAGAGATAACTGTGGAGACCGATTTTCGATAATAGTAGATACTAACTTAGATTAAGGTCGTCTTAATAAAACTCTGTCCTAAAAAGAAATCAAAGGAGGCAGATTTCTTCACGATTCATCAAGCGCCATGTAGTTGCCCAAGTTGAGTAGTTCATTATCGTTGCATTTGACTTTCTATTGAATAAATAAGTGTTTGGGCATGGTCCAAGTAGATGCCAAGTTGTTTGAATATATACATATGTGAAAACTATACAACTAGAAGGAGTCTTAATTCCACGAGACAATCCTTTCAATACTAGAAAAATATTCTGAGTAATTAGAATATAATTTGAATTACCAATTATATTAAAATAAGACTTCAAATACCATATATATGTATTAAAATACGTACTTATATGTGTCAAATATGAGTCTTACCTTTTTTGTTGATGTAATACACTTTAAAAGTCCATGTTTATTTTGGCTAGGGAGTAATATCTGGATAAGATATATACATAAACTCATTTGAAAATGTAATTTTTTATAATATAGGTGAAATGATACTAAAATGATTTTCTCATAAAACCAAGAATGATTAATCTAATTAGTATTTTTAAAGATTAATTAATGTTCAGTCCCAACAAAAATGTTGATTTAATGTTCACTCCAATATATTCTAAAAAATAACTTTTAGTCCCTGAAAAAATCTTCCATTTAATATTTTGTCCAATATATATTTTCATAAATAATTTGTAATCCCTAAAAAATGTCGCATTTGTTGTTAGTGTCAATGTAATGTTGCTATTGGATTCACCTTGGTTGCTCCAGCGATAAGGGGAGGGCTCTTTTGACAAAAAAAAAGGTTGATAGTTCGAAACCTCTCAACAGACACTAGATTTTAAGTGGGATGTGTGTTGAAGTGATTTCGTGTCAAGATTCATAGTTATAAAAAAATTACAAATATGTTGACAAAACTTGTTTACGGATGTATATAGAGCGTTTTGTTAAATAACCTTATTTTTAATCCATCGATTTATACCCTTTGTGTTTATCCCTTCTCTAAAAAAGAAAGACATCACTCACATCATATTTGACAAATGATACTCTCTTTCATAATTCCTTTTTTTGTTCTTGGTGTAGTTTCATTATTCATTTCACTCTCCCTTTCCCTATCATTGTTCATTTAGTTTTTTTCCTCCCTTCAACCTATTCTCTCCTCTCTTTGTAAATATTGAATGTTTTGTAGTAGATTTCATTTAAAAACTTATTCAAACATTAAATCCATACTGGGATACTAGTTGATATATCTTTTTTGGTGAAATATGATTTGATTAAATGAGCCAAAGCTAAACAGAAAATAATCAAGTGAGAGTGCACTACAGTTTAGTGGCCTAAACTTATTTAATTGAATGTCAACTCCAGGCCAATTTTAACTCCTTTAAACCCTAGTTCATGAAACTATGTGATTGAAAGCAGTAAATCAAGAAGCATACAATCAAATAAACAAGAAAGAAGGATTTCAGAAAAAATCCCCCAAGGGGCAAAACCTTTTCTTATTTCACTATAATATGCAAATCGCAACTTACATGTACATAGAGAAATACAGAGGGCATTTTCTAGACCAAATTACCATAGGTGACCCTTCGTTCTTCTTCAACAATGATTCCCACGAGAACCACAATATCAGTAGTGGAGACATCTTCTCCACAGGAGAAAATCCAGTATGGAATTGTGTCAAAGGGTTTCAAAGTGATTCACAAAATATAAATGGGAGGATGGGTGAATCAAAAGGTATTTTTTGCCTTTTAAAAAAACACTTTTTATGGAGCAGGACTGTAGAAAACTTAAATTGAAAAGTATTGAGAAATACCTACAAGTAGAAGGATTTTATAGGCAAACATGAAAATCGAGGCAACGTCAAGTCATTCGAACGAGTTTGAAGTGTTGTTTGAATGAGATGTGAATCTTGTTAGAAGTGATCTTAGAATGACCCATCTAATGACCTGAGAAAACAAAAAATAGTACGCCCTCGTTTGAAGTACGTTTGATGGGGACCATCAAATGACCCTTGTAATGACATATGCTTATCGATCGAACGGCATGTGCACGTTGTTACAACGACTGCCGGCGAAAAATATTTTTTTAATTAAAATCTAGCCTCTATTTGTAAAATAAAACAAAGTAAAATAAATTGAAATTCTCCCAGAAATATTTATGAAAAACTAAGAACTCCAAACAAAGAATAGACCATAAAGAACGTGGAGTTGTGGAGAACGGTTGAAGATGTTCGAGTAGCACGCTGAAGATGAGTGGTGCACATTTGATGACGCACATTGCCAAAGATTCGGATTAATGACGTTGTGTATGATCGTGAAGACGTGACCAATGTAGTGAAATATGCCATATCGAAAGTAATCTGGAATGCTATGGACAAGTCCTAGATTCAAGGGGTTGTAACATAAATAATTCCCTTACAAATCCTTACCCCACCATGTCTATGTCGGTACATACATAAAAAAATCCAAATTATGCAACCCAAAAAAAATCTTAAGACATACAATATTCTAATACCCTCCCAAAACACACAGATGGAATGATATCAAAATACATAAGTGGAAGGACATTTTTCTCATGTCCGAAATGTTTCATTTATTTATGTCGTACGCTGCTACATTTGGCACGTCACCTCACGATCTCACATGACGGCCTCTATCCAAATTCTGGGAATTAAGCATGCATTATCTCCACTAATATGTCCCTCATCTGCATCAACGACTTCACGTTCCTTGATTGAAGGCTCGTAATGCAAGTGGAACGCAAGAGAAGTCAAATAAGTGAAACAAGGCATGATAGGGATGTTCAAGGGAAAATTGGTAATTTTACAGCCACCGTCCGGAGGACCGGTCAACTGGAAAGTTGAAGAGCTTTCCGCAACAAAGATTCTGGAAGAAACGGGACCTCAATCCGAGCTACTATGAACAAGTTATGGCCCTTTGAAAATGGAGATATGTTCATTGAAAAGTCTGGAAATTTTTCTAAGTGTTTAAAGCCTTTTTCCAGCACACTTTCCCGAACCCAGACCCAAACCGGTTCAGGGGAGCGAACTGGTTCGCATGGGTACCCGAACCGGCTCGGGGTACCTGTACGCTGGATAGAATTTCAGCAGTTTAAAATCGTGGGTCTCTTCATGGTTTTCCCTATAAATACCAACTTCGGGAGAGTTGTTTTGAAAGACTTTAGGAGACGAATTTGAGAGTCCAAATACATCTAGTCTTCATATTTTTGAGTCCCAAGACTCATGGTTTGATTCACACATCATTGCCAAACCTTTGTGAATCCTTTTGCAACCCAAGAACACAACTTTGGTTTGTTCAATCCTTGTGGAGGAGACCGTTCTTCTTCCTCATTGCAGCCCTACTGGAAAGGGATAATTCCAGCCGCGACTACAGAATCCGATACCCGAGGGTAATTCTTAGTCAACTTGTATTTTCATTGTAATCCGATTGTAAGCCGTTTTCTTACAAATTATAGTGAAAATAAATGGTTTTGCCCCTGAGGGGGATTTTTCCTTAATTGCATGTGTTTGAATGTTCTTGCGTAGATTATCAATTTATTCAATCACATACTGCTGCATGTTTAGGGTTTGTTTGGGTTAAAAGGGTTTTATATATAACTTGATCATTTGAACGTGAGCACACACACTCTTCAATAAGTCTTGAAAATCTTTAAATCTTCAATATCTTCAAATCTTTAAATTCATTTGTCTTCATTGAGTGTGTTATGAATATGATCTTCAAATGAACCTACAAAAATGAGACAAGAAACAAATACATGTGATGCATAAATATTTGAAATGATATGATAAACATAACATGATAAGCATAATCAAACCCCCACTCTCCCATAATTCATTCTCCCCTTTTTATGATGTCCCCAATAGACAAGGAAAAGAAACATAAGCAAAAAATACGGAGTGTGTCACAATACAATAAACAACAATTTTTGAATTTTTTTCAAATTTTTTCTCAAAAAAAAACAAAGATAATACACACCATGAACTAACACTAAGATAACCAAGTCGTTAAAGCATAAATGAATGCGTGTGAACAAATTCGATGGGAAAATAAACTCAAATAATGATAACATATGTTCTTGATAAATTTTGGATAATCCTAACAAATGAACTTAAAATCGTCCTTAGGTGTAAAAATATTGAATTCATATGATATTGACTCAATCTAATCAACAAATCAAAGTCTAAAATGATTTCACACCTATAATGCCCAAAACTATGTAATGCTTTTACGAGACTTTTTCAGGAGGTTCAAACCCATTGATCTTTGACTTAACTCCCTCAAAACTCACGTATAAAATATTTCTCTCAACTCTTTTGGTTTATAGAAATCAATGCTCATATGTAGCGAAGCATCATTGTTCTTTTAATTTTGGCCTGACACTTTATTTTATTTTATTTTTACTGCCTTTTATCTTTTAGGCTCTTTTCTTTTTGCAAATGGTGGCTATTCACGCAAAGATCTTTTCTCTTTCACAGGCCGAACCATTTCTTTTTAATAAACACATTTACCGGAGATATAAATTTCAATTTTTCCAATCCTTGCAGTGGTTCTTACAAGCACTACTTTCATTATCGCATTTGGTTCGTTTAAAAGGCAAGATTGAGGTGAAAACACCTAGACTAACATGTGACAGACAAGTGCAATGCTCAAATAAATTCGTGCATGTGTGAATGAAGGGAGGTAATGAGTCAAACATGTAGAAAGTAATCACTAATCACATCTCAATGACTCCAATACATTATAAAGCACATGGATGAAATGAATTTATGTCTCAAAACACTATCAAATAGTCACATGGATAATGGAATGATATTGTGACTTCGAAATCTTAAATGCCCATCCATATAAGGTGTAAACAAACTAAAAAAATCTTTTCGTGTTTTTCAAAAAAAATTATTCAAAAAAAAAAGAAAATCATTTTGACTTTTTCCATTCTCTTAAAAACCGAAAATATTTTTGAATTTTTCTCTATTTTTAAAAAACAAAAATCTTTTTGTATTTTTCCATTTTTTTTCTTAAAGACCAAAAATATTTTTGGATTTTTCTAAAATATGAAAAAAATATATAATACAAGAATAATACAAATTGTACAATCTAGCAATAGGAATCAAGAATATGAACGTGAAAAATCATCCTACTACACTAGATAAAATAACCAACCCTTAGTCAACTGTGCAAATACCTAAAAACTTCCTAAGACTCTCGAATCTAAGGGCATCTGAAGTCTTCGTTAAAATATCGGTTAATTAGCGATCGGTGGTCACAAACTCAAGGACACGACCTCCTCCTCTACTATATCTCAGATAAATTGGTCAGGTGTCCTAATATGTTTCATGCATGAATACTGGATTGTATTTCAAGATATATGAATCGTGCTCATGTTATCACAAGAAATAGTCATGATGCCCTGTGAAATCCCATAATCATCCAACATTTGCTTCATCCACAAGAGTTTCAGGCAACAACTCCCGGCGGCGATGTATTCAGCCTCCATAATGGACAAATAGATGGAGTTCTACTTCTTGCTCAACCAAGAGACAAGAGCACTCCCAAAATTGAAACACCCACCCGAAGTGCACCTACATCCATCTACATACCCAGTCCAATCGACATCTGAATAGGCGGATAAATGATCATTGGTATCAAGGGAATACCAAATGCCTTATGAGAGAGTCCCACTCACATATTTGATAATATGTTTAATAGAATGTAAGTATGACTCTTTTGGGGATGTCTGATATCGTGCACAGAATCTAACACTAAAGGCTATGTCAAGAGGACTAGAAGTTAATTAGAGAAGACTACCTATCATACTTTGATGCAAGTTTTTCTCTATGTCCTTACTTGAAGTGTCCATGAAAAGATTTGTTAAGGTGCTTATAGGGGTGAGTGAGTGATTAGAGGATTCTAACACAAACTTCTTCATGAGGTATCTCATATATACTTAGATTGGGAGATGAACATCCCATCCTCTAGCTGAAGAACCTGGAAACCAAGGAAGAACATAAGATCACCAACCATGCTCATCTCGAGCTCACTCTTCATCTCCTCCTCAAAGTTGTAAGCATGGCGGGATCACATGGATCCAAAGAATATATCGTCCACATAGACTTGGGCAACCAAAATAACACATTTTCCTCTTCTCATAAACGTCTTATCTATTCTTCTTCTCTTGAATCCATGGGCTAAAAATAGGAAGTAAGCCTCTCGTACCAGGAACGGGGTTCTTGCTTCAAACCATACAAGGCTTTCCTCATATAATAGACCTGTCTAGGGTCAAACCCTTTCGTTTGTTCCATGTAAACCTCGTCCTATAGAATTCCATTTAGAAAGGAACTCTTGACATCCATCTAATATAACTTGAAATTCAAATAACATGCGATGGTGAGTAGTAAGAGGATGGACTCAAGCCTGGTAACAGGAGAAAATGTCTCCTCAAAGTCTACACCCTCAATCTGTGTGTGTCCTTGAGCTACCAACCTAGCCTTATTAAGGAAAATGGTACCATTCCCATCCATCTTATTCTTACATATCCACTTAGTACCAATCACATTTATTTCACTAGGTCGGGTGACAAGTTCCCAAACACCATTTTTTCTAAATTGAAGTAACTTATCCTACATAGCGGATATCCAGTGTTCATCTTTGAGTGCTTCTTTAATGTTCTTGGGCTCAACTTTGGACGTGTATCACAAAAATCTAACAACAATCTCAAGATGAGCATGAGCCTTGACACCTAAAGTAGGATCTCCTAAAATGGCAAAAGATCATGACTCTTGTAAACCCAAGCAAGTGTGTCCCATATATCTAGAGTAGGTGTAATACCCCATATTTTTATAGCTTTTAAATTATGGGATTTAGTAAATTTAATTGAGATAAATTAATTTAATTATAATCCAGAATGTTGTTTTAAATATTTACTAGCATGACGAGAGTTAGTAATTATTGGAAATTTGATATTTGTTGAATATTACTGGATGAGCATAGTAATATATGAGATTCATTTTTATAAAATTGTCACGTGTGAATAAAATGATAATTATGGAAATTTAAGTCGGGACGCGCCTATGTCGTGTCGGGACTAAATGTTGATTAATAAAAGTGAATATTTTATAAGTTGTTCATATGGTCGTTTTGAGTGCGCCAACGCGTTCGAAAGGGTCGAGATAGTCAGGAAAGTGTACCCGGGGGTTTAGTTTGAGTCTCGGGGCTATTTTAGGCTTAATTAGTACCCCGAGAGGGCATTTTAGTCATTTTGTATTTTTGGGTAATTAAACCCATGAAAATTAAAAGGGTTATATAAGATATATAGGTTGTCTTCTAGGGTTAGAACAACCAAAGACAAGTGACGGCCATAGGAGAGGGAAGGAGAGAGCTTCCAAAGCAATCCAAGGCCCGAAATCCATCCATTTGCACCGCCTCCACCACCAACGCGTAGATCGTGAGACGGGAAATGCAACCACACCAATTTCCGCACCAAACCAGACTTCTGAAAATCCCAGTCAAGTGTTTATCTTGCTTATTTTCGTTGATGCATCACTCATGTTAGTCTAGGGATGATTAGGGTTAGATTTATGGAAGAAAAAACCAATTTGAGATAGGAAATTGCATGTAGTGATGATATATATGATATTCTGGAAACCCTTTGTCATGTAGAGGATTAAACCACGAAATTATGATGTTTTATGAGAAGGAGATTCTAGAAAAGATTTGTTAGAACCATGTTGAAGAGAAATCTTGGGTTCTTGATATTTATATGAATTGTGGGCTGATAATCCATGTTTAGTGATAGAAATCTACATGCTTTACGTTGGAAATATCTATTATGATGATATAATGTTAGTAGTATAATTTTCTAGACGTTTGGGTATGGAAAGTTAGGATTTGGATGAAGTTTTGTGAGAAAACCCGTAACTGCATAACTGCAGGATTCGACATATCTGTTTGATCGATCGATCGAACCTAGAGCTTAGATCGATCGAAGATTCGATCGATCGAGCCCCAGACCTCGATCGATCGACCCCTCCTGGTAGACTTAAGTTTCCCCTTTTAAAATTGTTGAATTCATTCGAAATGAAGAAAACTCCTTAGACATCCTTGTTAAGATAATTTGGGAGATAATGATGATCGGTAGGATTCATTAATGAATAAGGGACCTTTGATGTAAGGCGAAATCTATACTTTTGGAATATTTTACATAAGGGACAATGTAAGTATATGTTAAAGGGGAGAGACACGTAAGAGAGAGTTATGTTGGAACATAAATGGATATCTACTGAATTGTACCTTTGGAAGGATAGAGTCGATGAGGGCTATGTAGTAAGTTGGAGAAACCCTTCGAATTAAAGTGAGAAATGAACCATTATACGTGATAGCTAATAATGGGAAAATAAGGATAAATGTTGTGAATATGGGTTATGAGATAAACCTAAATTGATATGATAAAAGTAGTATATTTATATGATTGTGTATGCATATATATTATATACTTGTGAAAATCATGCCCGCGCTACTTGCTATCCCGGAGGTTACCGCGCTGGGACGATCTTATCCCGTGTTGCCTTATGGGGGATATTGACTCGTACCCTAGAAGATAGAAATACTAGGTACGGGCTATCGGATTGATAGTCAGACGGTCCTAAGAGACGTGAGGGTATGTGCTGACCTCTTGGACTTAGATACTATGCTTCTCCTCAATATTGTTTGTGTATGTATTTGTACAGTTCGAGAGTGATTTCGAACTTGTATTCCCTTTAGTGTGATTGATACGGGGATTGGATAGCAGAATATGCCCGCACCATAGTTTTTATGTGGGGTGCCGTTATGATACATATATTACACGAGTAGTTAATATATATATGAAATTCTGAAATCTGGAACTGCCTACTGTGAATTGATGTGTAGGACATGGTTGATGACTCAAATTATAAATACTTGTTTTGAGAAAGTATAATATGACACTGGAAAACTTTATTGATTAATAAAGTTAAAAGGAGAACTTTAGTTACAAATTGAAATCTTACGTTTTAAATACTTGTGTTGTTCAATTGTAAATCATGCGAATAACCTAAGATAAGTTAAATCATTAGGGAAAGATAGTGTGGTATATGACGAGATAGACCATTGGGAAGGTTAGTGCGATAGGTGTGCACATTAGAAGAGAGGTGAGAATTTCTCAAGAGAGTGTCGCACTAATATGTTGTTGCATTGGCCTGTAATCAATTTAAATACTTGCTAAACTGTTTTACGTTCGGGCTCTGACCCGTTTGCTGTTACTTCTTCTCTCTTGTGTATATATATATATATGTATTACAAGTGCCCAACCACAGGGGTGTCTTGCTTAGGATTCTTTGGATAGAACGCGATGTAGCTTTGTGGGAGTTGCAGGCCATTGCTTAGACGAGCTCATTGTTGACTCTACTTCTAGTTCAGCTTTATCCAGCATGGGCATGTGTCGCCCTTTTCCATTATTTAGTTGGTATTGTAAGAGATTGTAATTCTTTTATATTTCAGTACCTTTATTTCGGGATTTATTACTGTCAGGAAGTTTTCCTTTGGTGTTGTAAATATTGGGACTATTTATTGATGGTTAAATTCTTGAATGTTCATTTCTATTCTCATTCCAAATGTGTGACTCTTAAAAATGTATATGGTTAAAGGTTTTATAACCGGATTTAATAAAATGAGAATAAGGTTTTAAATGGTTTTGACACTTAGCTTAATTATTTAGGGTGTTTAAATTGGAAAAGTATTTTAACGACAGTGATGCTAAGAATGAACCAACTGTTCACCTTGATTTTAATTTAATAAAGGAGTAATCGCCCGGTATTTAATTAGGCGGGGTGTCACAGTAGGGTCCACCCTAGGTGTGTGAGGAATAATGGGATCATCACAAAGGGGTGCATCATCCTCACACAAAGGATTAGGATCAACAAATGTCGACATCTCATCATCTTTAGTAGTGATGTTTATTGATTCCATAACCTTAGAGTTGTTCAACTTAAAAAATCGGTAAGATTTACTCGTCGATGAATATCCTAATAGAATTCCCTCGTCACTCCGGGAGTCAAACTTTCCTAATTGCTCTTTATCCTTCAGGATGTAACATTTACTCCTAAAGATAAGGAAATATGAAAGGTTGGGTTTCTTCCCTGTCCATAACTCATATGGTGTTTAAAGTGTGTGTGGATGAAGATATACCCTATTCACCATGTGTCATGCGGTAGACACCGCCTCTACCCAAAACCGTCTAAGAACTCTATGATCGAGAAGCATGGATATAGTTATATCTTGAATCATCCGATTCTTCCTCTCAATAATCCCATTTTGCTGAGCAGTTTTCACGGTCAAAAAATCATGTTTAAATCCAAAGCTATCATAGTAACTATCCACTTTTGCGTCTTTAAATTTTGGGTCGTTGTCACTACACATCCTATTGATGGTGACTCTGCGTTAATTTTTCATGACACAGTACTTGGTCATAGGAAACTCTATATCATCATATTTCTCTCTCAGGAAACCAATTATTGAATAATGAGATAAATCATCTACCATTATAAGGATATAACTCTTACCGCCCAAACTCTCAGTGCGAGTAAGACCCATAAGATCCATATGTATCAACTCAAGAACACGTGTAGTGGTAATGAAATTCAACTTTAGATGGGACTACGGACTTGTTTTATCTGTAGACAAGGACCGCAAACCATGGAATTTAACTTTCCAAGCGACGGTAAGCCATGTATTAGGTCTTTTTTCACTAAACACTCCAACTCTCTAATATTAATGTGATCTATACGTTGAAGCCACAAATCCATAAAAGAGATCGTGGCGCTATTGAACATAAATGAGGATTTTGGCACAATACCATAACATTTATCTTCTATACTCACCCCTTGCAGTAATAGTTTACCGACTTGATAAAAAACATTACACTCATTTCGATCAAACTTTACAGAAAAGTCTGCGTTACACAGTTGGCTAATGCTAATACGGTTTTCTTTCAAACCTTTGACGTACAAAACATTATCTATCTTAGGAAATCCAAGTACCTCCATTGTACCACGTCCTTTGATAGTATATTTACTCCCATATCCAAAGCTGACTTTACCGTTATTGCGATCCTCAAGGTTGGTAGAAAATGAGATGTCACCACTTATATGCCTGAAGCAACCATTGCCAAAATACCACTAGAATGTATTATGAGCCTTAAGAGCAACATGAGCAACAAGGGCTTCTCTTCAAGCTTAGGCACCCAAGTAGTGGTGACCTTTTGTTTACCCTTGTCGTTGTTGATTCTAGTGGGAATTTTGGAAGTATCCACTAATGGTAAAAACATCCATTGGAACTCTTCCATCAAACTATGAGAAGTGGTGAATAGACACTCAACCTCCTTTCTGAGGCTAGAAAAGTTGCCAAAGTGGTGCAATGGAGTATGTGTATATCGAGTCCGACCCAAACTATAACAAAACTCCCTAAGGTGGTATTTTCTCTTGCAATAAGTGCAAAAATAAATAGCCTTAGTCCTACCTTGGTTTGCTTTTCTTGGCCTAACTTTTCTTTGAGGTTTTGGTTAGGGCCATAAGGATTCACAATGAATTTGAGAATCAGTTCCAGTGCGATATGTGATGTGGGAGGATTGTCGAAACCTACTCCTTGTCGCTCACCAAACCCTAAAGCGGGGCCGACGAACAGCTTTTCATCTTCTTAGATGTATCCTCAATCTTTACCTCTACCTCCACAACTCTTTCGAGATCTTTCCCGAGTTGGTCTATAAGGGCTTCAAGTTTCTTTCGAGTCTCTACAAATGTAAGGAGCTCACTCGTAAGACTAGCCATTTGTTTGGTCAAGTCCACTCTCTTTTTCTCATATACTCGCCCCTCTCTCTCTCTCTCAAAGACTCTCTAATAGAGGACTATCTCTCTCCTGCATCTCTTATAACTCCTTATCTAGTGAAATGAATTGTTAAACCTTTGTTTTGCTTTTTCCTTTTAAAGGACTCAGCATATAACTCAGCGTACGCGTGCTGTAAGTCACTCTCGCTCTCATTTTCTGCATCCTGACTCAGGCTCACACCGTTCTCACCGTCGAGGTGTCCCTGTGAAGTAGCTTCCTTATCGTCGTGAGGGGCACTAGACATACTCACATGAATATCCATGAATGCGGTGAAGTTACATTCATGCGGTGATTCTCCTCCTAAATCCCCCGACTCGACCTCGCTATCATCGCTAAGGGTGGCATTTAAGGTAGCTTTTTTCTTGCCTTCATGATTTAACCAAGTTAGGCACTCATACTCTTTGTGACCTCTCCCATCACACTCATAACACCTCTCTCCCTTTCTCTTTAGGGTGTCCTTTTTATCTTTTTCGAAATTCTTTTTGATTTTATTTTCCTCGCCCTTCTTTTTATCTTTAGATGTGCCATTATTTTTAACTTTGAAAATTTTCTTTAAATTTTTAGCAAAAAGGGCAAATCATCTAGGTCAAAATCATACTCAAAATTGGAAGACACCTCCTCTCTCTTTCTAAACGCCCCCTCACTCTTTCTAGATTGGGCCTTAAGTGGAATCCCTTTCTCTTTTAGTTTAACAATTTTAGAAAACATGTCAATTTCATGAGTTTGAAGGTCTCCTACTAGTTTTTCTAACCTAAAGGAATCTAACATTCCTAAAGAGTTAAGCACAGTGACTTTCATGATAAAACGGCCAGGGAGTGATCTTAAAATATTTTTTACTATGCTAGTTTGAGGAATTCCTTGACTAAGATCAAAACTCGAATTAACAATATCCGATAGGTGAGCATAAAATTCATCAAAGCTCTCGAATTCAAGCATGGTTATAGTCTTAAATTGTTTAGTCAAATTTTTTAACTTAGATTCCTTAACACCATTTGTGCCCTCATGTGTAATTAAAATCGAGGAAGTAGGTTTTTAAAGGCGAACATGAAAATCAAGGTGGCATAAAGTCGTTTGAATGAGTTCAAAGTGTCGTTCGACCGCGATGTGAATCTTATTATAAGTAAGCTTTGAATGGTCAATCTAACGACCTGAGAAAACTAAAACAGTATGCCTTCGTTTGAAGTACATTTAATAGGGACCATCAAATGACCATTCTAACAATATAGGCATGTGGTTCGAACGACTGTTGGCGAAAAATAGTTTTTAATTAAATCCAGCCTCGTTTTTTTAAATAAAATAAAATTCTCTCAGAAATTTTTATGAAAACTAAGAACTCCAAACAAAGAATAGACCATAATGAATGTGGAGTTATGGAAAACGGTTGAGGATGTTCGAGTAACACGTTGAAGATGAGTGGTGCACATTTGATGATGCACATTGCCAAATATTCGGATTGATGACGTCGTGGATGATCGTGAAGACGTGACTAATGTAGTGAGAGATGCCATATCGAAAGTAATCTAGAATGGTACGAACAAGTCCTAGATTACAGGGGTTATGACATAAATAATGCCCTTATACCAATCCCAAACATTTACATAAGCAAAAAGCCGCCAACAACAAGGCCAACAACAAGGCCCAAAAAATACCATCAAAATATAAGGCACGTAAACCTGAACACACTTAAACCTAGGCCTAACTACAATAATAAGAAAACAGGCAACAAATATCCAATACAAATGTAAATCGATCTCAGGCCAATAATGCATGAAAAAATATGTGTCACCACACACATCAAGAATATCACGTGTGTAAGCCACTGCACAACCAACCAATGACAACCCAACATGAACTTTAATTATTGTCTTAACCCACTAAATCTAACCACGATAAGCTATCAACCAGAAATAACTAAAGCCAAAATAGAGAAAGAAAACCACCTCTTATAAACCACTATCAGCCATGAAAATTAAAGAACGCACCACCTCAAACCAAATCCTTTTCATCAATTACTAAACCTTTGAAAAGATAAAACATATAAGATACTAAACCCAACCAGATTCAAAGGATCAACCCACAAAATCAAAAAATCCAACACAAATTGCAAAACACTTTAAGTACCACAAATAACATTGCAAGGCTCATCAAAGAGGACAACTTTAGATAATCAGTCCTTCAATCTTAAACTCTTCCCAAGAACCTTCCTCACTCGTAGATCTATCCATACTTACCCGGATTTGAAGCAAACCACCAACATCTACAAATGTCATTTCGATCGAGAAACCCCACAAAAATCAAGGATAATAAAGGGTTACCATACCTTCAAGCAAAACAATCAACTCAAAGTAGCCAAGGAGTCCAGGCTGATGAGAAACAGACCACTAAAGGAAATCAAAGTAGTGTCAGATTCCATGCATCAGTTTCCTTTAACAAAACTCAACTCTAATAACTCTGAAGACAATAGCCAACATGCATGCAGATAAGAAATACTTACTTAAATATTTTCTAACTAATACCCCAATTCTTGCAAATATCAAGGATTTACATCTTTTTATTAATTTTCGTCTATTTATTAGTGCTTTCTTGAACCATCTTTGAGATCTTATAAAAATGAACCCCTCATTAAATAGACATTCTTGAAAATTTTTGCATTCCTTGACCTCCATACTACTTCATATATAACTTCACAAGTAACCACGGGTGGATTAAGTTTTCTCTATGTGTGTTAGAGTAGGGGGTTATCTTATTCTTTAGGTTAAATTGCAAATTTGACCCTCGTAGCTGGGTAGTTGGCAGGGAAACTGCAAAATTCAATATTGAATTTGCAATTTACCCTATTATTCAGTTAAATGCAATGCATATATATATATATATATATATATATATATATATATATATATATTCTTTATTATCTTACACAGTAGCTCATTCAAATAACAAAAATGATTTTGTTGTTGTAAAATAAAGGGGACACAGAGATAATTTAGAGGCGGTGGGTATTTCAATTCATTGATATGTCAATATTAAAGGGGTATGAACCATATTTATATAATCCAATAAACCCCTTAATTATTGTGGAATACTAGTGGACTGGAATGTAAGTGGACATCTACTTAATACACATTTGATAACACTCCCCCTTGGATGTAAATTATATCCACCATTTCATCCTTGTTGCCTCATTAAAACCTTACAAAAGAAAAAATCAATGGAAAAAAATCAAAGTGAAGGAAAAAGAGTACAATTATATGATCGTTGAATCGGTGTTCGACGGGCTTAGTGTTGCCTCATAAAAACCTTTAACTAGAAAAATTAATGAGAAACAATCTATTTAAATGAAAAAGAGCACAATACGCATATGCCCAGAATATCATGTTCTTATATTCTTTTCCTAATCAAATGCTCCCCCTGATTGGATACTCCCCTAATTATTGTATTTCTTCGATGATTGAGTCGATGCATATCAGTCTCATACACAACCTTCTGAAATGTTTCTTTGATATAGTGAATATATTTGATCAGCTATTACTTCAATTTCATTTTTCTTCATAAGCTCTTCTTCTATAAGACTGGGATGAACATGTCGCTTTATCAGATTTATTTGACTGCCATAGCGTGAAACTTCTGGAGTTTATGTGTTGCATAACTCTTCTTGAATTCATCGACGTATAAGAACTAAAATGTGTTAGTCATATCTACCTTGATGTGGCCTTTTTGAGTGTGGACTATACAAGAATTATTACCTTAATAAAAAATAGTAGGAACATATGTTATTTGAGGCAAGTCAAAATTATTTTGATTGTTTCTTATAAGGATCCTGGAGATGATCTGTATCCATATAACTAACTGGACATATATGGTTAGATATAAAAATATCATATGGCATTATTAGTATTACTCCCATGTTCTGCAAGTCAGTGGTAATTGTTTCTTGCCAAGATATTGACTTCAACTTTAATATCCAATATCATGTATTGTGTTATGTATATCAATATACTAATAACATACAAGTATGGCACTTCTGGACTAAATACTATAATAACATGAACATATGGTACTTTGGGATCAAAATTATATGTGTCATCCTTTTTAAGATGGCATAGACAATTTAATATCCAAATACCAGAGACCATGGGTTTACTAAAATGGTGTGCTTAATATATGCTAAAGCATTTAGGGACTTTTCAATCCATCTAACTAATGGATAAGTGTTTAATATAAACTGTGATCAATCTGCAGGCCGAGACCATAACTAGTTATCCCAAGGTCATTCATTTTTTAATTCCTTATTTAGATCTTTTTCATTTCAATTAAGCTCTTCAGGAGCACATCTATTTAAGTATATTTAATAATGACACATTTGTATATATGATTACTTTCATACCCTTCCTTAGACAAATATTTACTAAGATGGTTGTACTTATATCCATTTGGATTACCTATTGTACGATCAATATCTTAGTGCATTTGACTACGTACTCCTTATCTTTGTTTTAGGCAAAGAAAATCCTTCTAGAATTTTTATATGTATTCTTTGTCTAAGTCCTATATATATAAGGAGTTATAATATTCACGAGTCTCATATAATATATTTTAAAAAAACTGCTAAGCTAGTAAGATATCTAAAAAAGTATTTACAGCCTTAACGAGATGGTATATTTGTATATAATCAATTTCGGCATCTTCCTGAAACCTTGTGCCATAAATCATGCACTTTTTGTTGAGTTTTAATACTTCACATTCTTATAAACACCCATTCATAATGGTTAGTGTTAATATCTTTTGGAATTTCTACTACAGGTTTAAATACACAACATATATTAAGAGACTCGAATTATATCATCATGAAATTTTCTCCTTTTGGCCAATATATTTTTTTCGACATTCATTCATAGTACGTGAATTTGTAGTATCATTGCCCTTTGATTTTGTGTAGCTACAACATTTATAATTATATCATCGATGATCATCTTTGTTGATCCCACTTTTCTCTTGTATATGTATAAAACATAGAGATATCATTTAACATTAGTTACCTTTGCCAACTTTAGGGGATTTATAGTCACTTCGGGGACTTGTGTCTTATTATCGATAATAACCTCTTCTGGGATTTTAGGGAAATTTGATCTTTTTTTCATAACCTCTTCTAGAACATTATGTATAACCTCTTCTGGAGGGTTATCTGTCCATGATTTTATTTAACCTCCACTTTTGGGGAGATAAGTAGTTGGGAACTATAGGTTTTCTATTCTTCTGGTGTGCAATAAATTTATTTTATCCTTCTGGGACAACGAATTTGGCAAGCGCATTTGTAACTAGTCCATGTGATATTTGATGTTTCAATATCATTGCTTTCATATAACTCATCACATATGAATGGACGGGTACCACATAACATCACATAGGCTCTTCTGGAGCCTTATGTTCAACAATGGTTGAACCTTTTACTATATTACACATTAAGTCTGAAAAATTAGACTACCCAAGAATTTCACAAATCATTTAGGTTGAATAAAGAATTCAGAAACTATTAATTAAAACGAAGATAGAATCAATGAAATATTGCTTGGTTTTTATGGTTATGCTGGTAATGATAGGTGGATCTGGTAATTGGTTTGTTCCGATTTTGATAAGTGATCTTGACATGGAATTCCACGATCAAATAATATTTTATTCTGGATGTTGCCACCAAGTATCCCGCTCTCATTAAGCCCTTAGTAGATGTGGGTAGTGGCACTGGGTGGACGGTCTATCCACCCCTAAGCGGTATTACCATCCATTCTTGTAGGAGAAGTTGATTTAGCAATTTCTAGTCCTCATCTATTTGGTGTTTCATCAATTTTAGGTTTTATCAATTTTATAACGGGATGAGCTCCTAAGTCGATGGGTCATATCTATACTACATACACTACTATGGATGGAGCTAGACAAAGAAGGAATGGGACTCATGCATACCACAGTGGAAGGTGAGGAATGACTCATGGACAAAGCTAGCAGCCGAGGGAGGCACAGAATGAGAGCTGAGAGCAGTGAGGGAAGAAGAGACATTCGTTTAGACCTTTAATATAACAAAGAAGACACTAAACTAAAATAAAAAGTAAAATTAATAAAATACTATTAAGGTAGTCGTTTAGTATGCATAGAAATGAGAAAGAATTTTCGAGTAAAAAAATAAAAAAATTATTGATTTTTTTTTCAATTTAAGGAATAAGATCAAAGAATAAATTTAGTGCCCCTCTAACTTGGATTGGTTCTTCCTGGACAAACCATGATTTTCACCTTCTCTGCTCTAGGTCTAAAAAATGCTCTTTCCATGAGTCCCCTAAGAAGAATGGGTCTTATTTCAATGGTTTTTTTCCTAGAAGGAAGCGGCGTGTTCATACTGTCGAATATTCAACCAAATAAAGAGAAGCGATAACTGGAGAATCATACTTAGAAGTGTCTACGGGGTTGGTTTACTTTTGGACATACATCATTTTCATTTCTTATTCAGACACATTTGGCATGGTTTTAGAATGTTTTTTAGAGATGTTGCTAGACATAAGTCATTATATAATGTTAGTTCAAAATTGCCCATTATAAGATTCAACTAGTTGGAAACCCGCGCGATGGGCGAGTTAGACGACTATATATACATGAATACAAACACGTGTGTTTTCTGAAAAAATATTATCATTAGAGTAAAGGTGACATGAAATAATATTACTTTCAATTTTACACAAATCTTAAATTAAAACTTATATTATCGTAATATAATAAAAAGAGGGAATATGAAAGGCTCCATGTGACCCTTGTGTGTCATTAGATTTTAGCCCTGCGCATTATGGGCTATTTTGTAGGGCTTGTGTAAACTTTATATGATAAAAGAAGGGGAAATGAAATTATATAAACATTAATGACACATTTATATGACTGATAGAGTTTGGCATGATGATTTTTTACAACTTCAAATGTTATTGGCCATATTATTTTTCCAAGAAAAGTACACCATTCAAAAGAGTTTGTTGTGAATAAACTCATTGTAGGCAAACATAGATATAAAAAAAATGTTGTCTACCAACATAATTCCATTCTTAATATCTATCTAGGGTGGGGTGTCCAGTCAAAAGTCTTCAAAGAAAATTGAAAGGAAAAAATTAACAAAAATGTTAGCTTTGTTTTTCTTTCTTAAAAACTATTCGTAGGTTAAAGAAAAAGTAAAAGAGAATGTTACTCAATCACTTAAACATTCCATTCATAACATGTAAATTATATCTTTCAGCAATTACTTTGAATCGTTCCATATTTTAAATCTAATTGATTATACTGTTAAATAGAATGTACATACACATTGATTTATATTAGTAAACTCAATAATCAAAGGAATTTTACACTACTTAACTGACATGAATGGTGAACTTGTATATATTCCTCCCCTTCTACTTCTCACTATCATAACTCCATCTTGACCATCCACGGCCCTAACAAAAATGAACACATAGTCAATGAGACTGAAGAAACAATTTTTTAACCTCCAAAAAAACACAGTGCATACAAAGAAATTACATTGCAATTTGAATAATAATGAGCACCAAATAAATCTCTCAAAACCTCCCAAAATTCCATAAAACAAATAACAAATCATACCATAAACTGATTAAAAGCTATGTGTTGAATAAGTAAGTCATTATAATAAGACCCGAAGAAATCTCTCAAGGCCTCCCCAAATGCCATAATATAAATAACAAATCATATAAAAAACTGATAAATAACTATGTGTTCAATATGCAAGTCATTATATTCCTAGAAAATTAAAAATAAGAGCATAAAACATAGAAAACAAACCTAAACTTGCTAAAAAGTAAACAACATGAAAACCTAAAACTATATTTCATAGGAAAAAAAATGGAACATGTATATACCTGATACAAAGCATCATGGGTGAATACATATTGGATTCCAAATAGAGAATCATGGAGAAATGCAATTTCAGATGGGAATGATGGTATATAAAACCCTAACATGAATTACAATATAAATACATTTGGTAAAATCCTCTTCGGCTGGATGGAAAATAATGGTTTTAAATGGAGGGTTTGGAAATTTACAAATTCCATTGGAACCATATCTAAAAGACTCAGATCCTTTTTTACAAAGATAAAGCATATTAGTTTTAGGGAAAAAAACTCAGCAATTCGAATTCGGTGTTTGAATAAAAGGGGCCAGTCAAGAACCAAAACCAAATCGGTTTAAAAAAAACTTGAATCGAGTGAAAGAAAAAAAATCCAGATCATATACTATACAATACAGAGTGTATATGTAAACTGAACCCAAAACAAAGAAAAATCTTTCTGTGATATTTGTAAAAACTTTGAAGATAAAACAACAAAAAGCTTAAAAATGAATACTTACCTCTGTTCACTTGATCCACTCCATGCATTAAAAGAAATACCTTTGTTCACTTGAAAAAGGCATATCATAACCTCCATTAAAGTAAAGAAACGATGAAGAAATATTTTGACAAAGAGAGAATATGAATGGGGTAGAGAGAGCCCATGTGCCCATGTGAGGTCTGCCACAAATTTATTTTGATAGAGAGAGAGAGAGAGAGAGAGAATATGAAGGGGTAGAAGCATTAAGTGAAGAAATGAAAAAGACAAAGGGAGAGTGGGTAAATGGATCATCTCACATAGGAAGAGAGTTAGAGTGCCACGTTGACACACTGAATGAGGAGAAGTCTTTTAGGCTTGTATATCATTTTATAGTATATAAAAGATATAGATTGTGAAATATGTGTAAGTCCAAATATATATGAACAACAATAATTTATATTTCGGTCAAGAGTTTGGTGACCAAACTTAAATAAATGGAAATATTTAAAAAAAACTCGTTTCATGTATTCAAAGAATAGGATGGATAATAAAAAAACTTTAAGTTTGGTAACAATGAATCTTTGAATGCTTAATGATCTCAAAGTAATTTCATATTTGAGGATATAGACCGTTTATGAAAAATAATCCAAATATATATATATATATATATATATATATGTGTGTGTGTGTGTGTGTGTGTGTGTGTGTGTGTGTGTGTGTGTGTGTGTGTGTGTCTAAAAATCATGCATTTTGATGGCTTTGTATCATCATAAATTTTGATTTAATCATTATGCTTTAAGCACAAAAAACCTTAATTATACGAATATCAAATGAGGATGTATATAAAGGATGAAAATTTGAACAATTAAAGTAGAGAACTTTTGATGAATCAAAATTTCATATTCTTATCATATTCTGTAGACTTCAGGCTCGAAAATAAGAAACTTTAGGTTTCAAATATGTGACAATGTAATAAACCTTTAGCTTCCATAAAAAATAGTGCTTGGACTAATATTGATTCCTTGTTTTTTTTCCAGAAAGTATTAAATGAATAAAAGAAACAGTTGAGGATATGTTTTGGATCAATAATGTAATGATGACTAATATTTTTTATGAATCAAATGAGAACTTCAGGTTCTTTATTTAATGTCACATGTATATTAATCTTCATATTCATATAAGTTATAAAATTAAAACGATGGACTTCAGGCCCTACATTAAAATAATTCACAAACTGCGTGGTGCGAATTATATATAAAAAGTTTTTATCATCTATATATGAAAACTTCTGGTTCTACACAAATAGTTGAACTTCAAGTTCAATATTACTAATATTGAAAGACATTAAAAAAACCTAAGGTTTGATTAGGGGCAAAACATGTCAGAGAATCTTTCAAATAAGTGTCAAATATTTTTTATTAACTCCGATCATTAATAATCCGACCTCTTTATTTAAAAAAAATGAGAGGCTTAATTTTTTTCACATTATAAAGGTTCCAATGTATATTAAATAAGTGTAATGTGAAAATATTTAAGATTAAATACCATAAAAATAGTCTAATACTCAAATGAAGCGAAACACCATGGGAGAAAAGTTTAATGGTGAAACCATTAATATGATAGTTAAAGAAACACTTAACCATTAATACAGTTTTTGAAAAGATATTTCATTTAATAAAGAAAATGAAAAGTCAATAAGTTCAAAAGATATGTTTAAATACTCAATTTATTTTGAAAGTAATCCCCCCCCACCCCCCCCCCCCCCCCCCACCCCCCCAAAAAAAAAAAAAAAATTCTAGATCTTCATGTCCAACTTATAAATAATTATTTTGAAAACTTTCAAAATTCATACCCCGTGAATAATAAAAACATCAAGTTTTAATTTATAGTATATTTTGTCAGAGTTTCAGGTCCACATATTTTATATCCCAATGACAAATAATAATTTATGAAATTATGGTCACAATAATGAATATGGATCTTTTTAAAAAAATGATAATTGGGGGACTCTTGATCTATACCCTTTCAATTTAACAATGACAACTTCAGGTTTGATTATGATGTGTTATCTTTTGACACTTTAGGCCTAAATAATTTCGTACTCCATGTCCCAAAATTTGAACGGAGGTGTTTGAATTTTCATATTCGAATAATTATTGGAATATTCCAGGTCCTAAATATAAATAATAAGGACAACTTTATGTCACAACATTAGATATTTAGAGACTTTAAACGCTCCATCCAATTATATCCAAACTTTAAGTTCGATAAGGAGTAAAATTGCTTGAAACTTTAGGTCCAAAATATAATTAATCATTATAAAACATTTAATATCTTTATCCTTATTATATAAATAATCAAAACTTCGTGTTTGATTATAAAATTATTCGAGCGTTGGGTCCAAATTATAAATAATTATTGTAGGAACAGTTTCTCTGACATTGTTCATAGCATAGCATTAGGCTAGTTTGGCGTATACAGTTACAAATAGTCACGCACCGAGAAAGCGAACTGAACTCAAACATCTCCAAGTTTAAGGACTTCCCGACATCCCGAAAGGTATAAAACAATTTAGAGATTGAATTAATTCATAGAATTATATTTGGGATGTTTAATTTTTATTAAAAAGAGAACATTATTTTTTTTATTGAGTCAAAATATTTTTTCGAAGTCCTGAGGCAGAGTTTTATGAGTTTGGGTCGTTTGAGCGACAAGTGACATTGCAATGTCGCGCGATGTCCTCATTCTAGCGACATCTAGTTTTCATTTGAGCGACGCGCCGACTCAACTTTTGTATAAATACATGTTTCGTGAATGACTTTTCCAAGACTTTTGCAAAAGACGTTTCAGCATATCAGCAACAAAAGTTCTTCATGTTTTGTGTTTTCTAAATGCTATTTTAATTCGCAAAAAGCAGCCTTGAATATTATTTTTGTGAATTAGTTTAGAACCCTAGATAGGTTTGTATCTCTTGCATACACCTTGGTAGAGAGGCACTCCATTGCTGACTTGTGATACCTGCGGGGATTCACTACTGAAGACGAAGGCTGAGGCTAATTCATAGGACTGCGATCATGTGATTCTTGTGAGGATAATAGTTGTTCTATAGATATTTCGAAGAATAATGCGTTATACGTGTGGGGGGTCAAGTAGTCAGTAAGCGGACTCTCTTGAATATTTCTAAGTGAATAAAGGTTTTTCCGTTTGGGTATTTTTCCTAAAAATTGGCCTAAGTTAATTGCGTGGTTTGATTTATATGTTTTATCATATAGTTGCATGTTTAGGATTAAGAAGATAAAATATGTTTAAAAGTCACTTCCACGTAATTAAAATTGGTATTGCAATTTTTTGTTAAAATTTGTGTTTGATCTTATTGACCTTCTTTTTAGGTGATTATGTTTTCTTCGTTCCAGTGCTTGTTTTTACTCTCGATGGATTCTTCTAATTTTAATGATTTAAATTGTTTGAATTTGACATTTGCGAAAAGAATTAAAGTTTTGGAAAAAGAAAGTTGTCGTTTTAAATCCGCTATGGATCTTTTGCAAATGATTCAAAATTAAAGAGATTTTTACTGTGAGAAATGTGTTTCCTTGGACCATGACTCTACTGCTTTAAAATTATCCAAAAAGGAGAGTGATGATAGAGTCCTATATTTAGAAAAAGTAATTGGAGGACTTTAAAAATTCTAGGGTTTGTGTTTGTGCCAAAAAGGATAAAAATATTTTAATCGATGATTTTGTGGCACGTGAAAAGACTTTTAGAAAAAAGTTTGCTTTTATGGAGGGGGAGATAGATACTCTTTTAGGAATTGTTGAAAATTTGAAAAAGGCGTCCTTAAAATTGGAAGAGTCTAATTATTTGCTTGAGTAAAAAATTTTGGAGTTGAAAAATAATTTAAAAGACTCGAGAATTTTGTGCAGTGATGGTAATGGCTCGTTGTGTTTTAATGCTTTCGTTTCCAAAGTCAAAACCATTATTTTTTAGAGGGCCAACCAATTCCAAGGACGTTAGATAATGTCAACCTATAGGTACCATTCTCCATATCTACACATGTTCACATTGTGGTAGGAAAGGTCATCTTAGGTATTTTTGTTTTGATCTTCGAAGAGGTCCTAGGAAGTTGAATGTTCCCTTGGTTCCCAAAATCCGTCACGTTTGATACACATAGGTTTGGGTTAGGAAATCATGTTTAACGGAACTAGATGGTAGACTAGTTAATTCTCGTTTGCTTACACATGATTATTCTCTTGCTATATTTTATAGATGATTGTGTACGCATATTTGTCATACGCTAGTTGTGCTTCTTGATATATTGTTGCTAGTTTTATGACATGTGTACTTTTTGTATTATATTTTTCTTTATTAAGTCATATTTGAAAAATACAAAAAGATTTTTGGTTTTATATTTTTTTTTTAAAATACAAAAAGATTTTTTTTTTCTTGAAAAAATATTTTGAAAAATACAAAAAGATTTCCGTTTCTTTGTGAATTTTAGTTTTACCATATGGCTAGGACATTTGGTTATGACTTTAGATGCTTAGATTTTTCTTAACCATGTTTATGGAGTTGTGTCGACATTGATTTGCTTTATGGATTCAACTTTGTTTTTACCTACAGACAAACATGTAGGAGCTTATTGGATTTAGATTTCATGATGTACATTTGAGCCTGGTGAGATGTTCTCCTATTAATCTTGTCATCAACATGTTTATTTGACTATAGAGGATTTGTGAATGTAAGAACCGTTACCCGTGAGGAATTTGTTTAGTATTAAAAAAATGATGAGTATGCACGAGAAAGGGCTATGAGTGAATAATAATCACATCATGAAATCCACAGTTTTAAAAGAGCTCAAAAAAATTTAAGGCAATAAAAATAATAATATGCCAAAAGGGGACGAATTTGTTCAGTTTGATATATTCATTCAAAAGAAACGAAAATAAATATTTTGAGGGATTTTAAATGGAAATATCAGCGGGTTTGCACAATGACAATGCATTCCTATTGATTTGTAGAATCATTAATATTCTAGGCTTGTATGCATTATGCTTGTTTTGTTCGTTAAGTTCAATTTTAATTTTCACTTGAGGCTAAAGCTTAGTTTGATAAAGTTTTGCGGTCAATTAGAAATTCTTGAATATATTTGAGTGTTTGGGTTATAATTCTTTTATTTCTAGTTCACACACATTCATTCAATTCCACACGCTTGGACACATCGATATTATGCTAGTGTGAATGACTTATGTATTTTTTGTCGTGGTTTGTGGTCGTTTATACCTATATATGTGTGCTGGATTTTTGTTGATATATTTTTGCGTATATTATATAGTGTATTTTGTTGCATTTGTGAAATTTGCGTTTGTTTTGGAAAATTGAAAATTTTCAAATGTAGTTAGTTGTGTTTGCCTTTGAGATTATCATTACACATGCATGATTTAGATCTTTTGTGATGATATCTTTTCTTCGTCATGATGCTCCGTATTTCAAGTTTATTATTTTCGCTTCTTTGTATATTTGTCTATTTCGATAAAAACCAAAGGGATATCAAATTCAAATGGAATTTTTATGAGTTTGAATTATGGGGGAGTATTTATTTATGAATTATATTTTGTTTCAAATTCGATGCGTCATGAAGGTACATGTTTATTGTCTCATGTGTGTAGGTACTCATTTGCAAATTTCAAGACACACGGATGAAGACAATGTTTGGAAAAAGGAATAAAAAGCTTGAAGACAAATAGACTTATGTCGTTCCGTTATTCTAGGGTTGGGAAGGGTGTTATTACTTTTTGTAATTTGTAATAGGAGATTTTTAAGTTTAATTTGGCGTTCGGTCTATTTTTTTTGTTTTGCACCGGAATATCCGAATGGGGAGATTTGTAAGAACAATTTTTTGAAATTGTTCAAAGCATAAATAGCGTTTGGCTAGTTTGGCGTATTCCGTTACAAATTGTCATGCACCGAGAAAACGAACCGAACTCAATCATATCCAAGTTTGAGCACTTCCCGACATCCCAAAAGGTATAAAATGATTTAGAGTTTGAAATAATTCATAAAATTATATTTGCGTTGTTTATT
Source organism: Sambucus nigra (assembly GCA_949130495.1). Lineage (NCBI taxonomy): Eukaryota > Viridiplantae > Streptophyta > Magnoliopsida > Dipsacales > Adoxaceae > Sambucus > Sambucus nigra. Next base: position 57,971,047 of record OX422213.1, read on the forward strand.
TTTTTATGAAAAAGATGAACAATATTTTTTTATCGAGTCAAAATATTTTTTCTAAGTCCTCAGGCAGAGTTTTATGACATTTAGCTCATTTGAGCGACAAGTCACTATCGTTCAAGCGACATTGCAATGCCGCGTTATGTCCTCATTCGAGCGACATCAGATCTCGTTCGAGCGACATCCACTTTTCGTTCGAACGAAGCGCCAATTCAACTTTTGTATAAATACCTGTTTCTTGAATGAGTTTTTTAAGACTTTTGGAAAATAAGTTTCTGCATATCAATAGCAAAAGTTCTTCATATTTTGTCTTTTCTAAACACTGTTTTAATTATAAAAAAAAAAATTATCCTTGAATATTATTCTTTTGAATTAGTTTAGAACCCTAGATAGTTTTGTATCTCTTGCATACAGCTTGGTGAAGAGGCACTCCATTGCTGACTTGTGATACTTGCGAGGATTCACAGCTGAAGACGAAGGCTAAGGCTAATTCAGAGGACTGCAGTGATTTTTGCGAGACCAACAAGGAGAGGATCAATATGCGGAATTTATAACTGGAAATATTATTACGAAATTATATTATAGACTATTATTAAAACAAACTAAAAACTTACAATAAAGGAAGAGTCCACCGGAATATGACCGGAATGTTCAAGCTTATTACAATAAGAGAGAGAGAGAGAGAGAGAGAGAGAGAGAGAGAGAGAGATAGGTAAATTTAAGCGTGCAAAATGAAGAGGGGAAGCCCTCTATTTATACAAAGAAAAGGAATCAATAATTCTTGAAAAGGGACCCTCCATGTTGAAAGGCTTGACAAAGTCTTTTGTCTTCTAACGTCGGCTGCTGGGCCAAGTGGGACCACGAGAGTCACGGGCAGCTGCAAGTGGGTCTGTGACTCACCAAAGGGGGCCTACCACTATCAATCGAAAGCAGAGATCCTTGTCCAAATGCGTCGGCGAGCATCTTTCTGGGGCCGACATGGGCCAGGTGGGCCAGCTATCTCAAATCATCTAGGCCATCCGCATCAGCGCTAGGAGAAGAGTTATCCAATCATCGTGTTGGAAAGGCTGAACTCAGCGAGTTGAAGAAATCCTCCATCGTTGGCTCAGTGGGAATATTGGTGTCAAACAAGTCACCAATGTAAGGATCATCTTCTGGGTTCTGGGATTCTCCGGCCAGACAAAAGAAAGGATTATCTTTTGAAACAGAAGTCATGGATGTATCATCATCATCATCTGAGGGAAGAGGAATAGGGTTCCTGTTGAGCGGATCAGAGCTAAAACTAGGTTTAGCTGGAACACTAGGAGTGATTCTCTTTTGCCAAAAGTAGATTTGAATTGGTTATGAGTGTAATCCATAACTTTCTGCGGCAGCTCCTGTTGCGTAGCTTCGGGAAAATGCTTCTTCATGGCATCTCTTAAGTTCATAATGGGATTGACTGCAGGTGTCATTTTTTCTGCAGGAGGGGGAGAGTCTTCAACCAAATCCATGTAGTTTCTTAAACTACCTTTTATCTGAGAAATGGTAGAATCCAAATCAACGCCACTCCACCAACGATAAAAGAAGATGCGTTCAAGTAGAGGAACATTGAGATTATTGACTCTACAATGCAGATCCCATCTAGAGATCCAAGGAATGTCCATTTCAGAGAAAAAGAGTAGGGTGTTTAATCCTATCGAAGTTTTAGTTTTCCCTCACAAAAGCGGATGAAATTGAGTCCAAGGAAGAAAAAGTTTAGCCTTGGTAATTTCATCAGGGAGAAAATCAATTCCTGGGCCAAATTTGTCCCACCAATTGATAACCCATCCTGGGTAAGATTTTTTCAAAGAGTTTGGGCATAAGACAAAAAATCAAGTATGCTTATGCTCAGCATTTTGATAATAGAAAGCTTTTGTCCAAGCCTGGACATAATCCCAATAATTATAGGATCCATTGTGCGAACTCAATTTTCGCGCCTTCAAAGGATGGATTCCCCATTCTCGGGGAGATATGATTTTTTTTAAAACAGCCTTGCTATAAGAAACGGGGGAATGAGAATTTCCCTGGTGTTTATTAGTATGACTAAATACCACTGATTCAGTTTCCTCGAGAATCGCCTCGTATACCGTCCGGTATTTGCCTTCTTGCACCTCATAATTATGAGTATCCAGATATAGGGACTTTATTTCCCAGGGAGAAGTCATCTGCTGCTCATCCTCATCATTGAGGATCAGTAACAATTTCGATGTCCTTTGATTAGGAATGAAATTGTACTTAATTGATTCCAAAACCTCTTTAGCAGATTTCTTCTTGCTGAAAGGGTTAAGAGGGGCAGCATTCTTCTCCCTGTTCTTCGCGCTCTGGCGAATGAACTCCATATAATCCAGTATCGGAGGATATTGATCTTCATTGATCACAATCTTTTCTTTACCAGGTCGGTGAGAATACCCACGACCTCTGCCATGCCCACGGGAGGGGCCACTCATCGGTCCTGCAAAAACTCTCTAGTTAGAAAATCGGGAAGAGAGTTATTTTCCCCTTTGATATGTTCTATATCAAAATCAAAAGTCGATAAATTTGCTTGCCATCTGGCAAAAATCTATTTTGAAACAATATTTTCAACATCTTTTTGCAAAACCTGTTTTACAGCAATACAATCAATTCGTAGTAAAAATTTCTGATTTAACAAATCATCCTGAAATTTTGAAATGCATTTAACGATAGAAAGATTTCTTTCTTAATGGTGGAGTAATTTTTGGAGGCATCTTTCCAAGATCCTGAAGTAAAACGAACAAGTTCTTCTTTTTTAGTTAAAGAATTTATTTGTTTTAAAATACCACCAAATCCTAGGTCTGAGGCGTCAGTCTCGACGATTTTGAAAAATGAAGGATTGGCTAAAGCTAAACAAGGAAGTTTCTTGACTTTCAGTTTGATTTTCTAAACAGCTTTAATATGCTCATCAGTCCAAGGAGCGGGGTTCTTTTTCAATCTAGAATAAAGAATGGCACTGTCTTGTGCAAGATTCTTGTAATAGTCACCAATATAATTGAGACTACCCAGAAATCTTTGAAGATGAGTTTTCTCTCTAATTTCATCTGGGAATTTAGAGGCAAACTCAATACTTCTATCAATGGGGAGTATTTTCCCCTCTCCAATGTTATGCCCTAAAAATCTAACATTAGTTTGAAAATTTTTCATTTTAAGGGCGGAGACAACTAGACCATTAGTTTTTCCAATATCTTTAAAAATCTTTAAATGTTTAAAGTGTTGGTCAATTGAATTAGAGAAGATAAGGATATCATCAATATAAACAATTGAGAAATCAGAAAAAGGATTAAAAATATCGTTCATGATATTTTGGAATTCAGAAGGGGCGTTCTTAAGCCCAAGAGGCAAAACATTCCATTGATAATGGCCAAAGGGAACCACAAAAGCAGTTTTATACCGAACCTGTGGTGCAATTTGGATCTGCCAATATCCAGATTTTAAATCAAATTTTGAGAAAATCTTGGCAGAATGCAACCTATCTAACAAATCCTTTTTGTTAGGAATTGGATATCTTATCCATTGCAAAACATTGTTAAGAGGCTTATAATTAATTACAAGCCTAGGAACACCTCGTTCCTGCTCAGCAGCCTTGTTAACATAAAAAGCTGTACAACTCCAAGGAGAATAACTCTTAGTTATAAGCTTTTTATTCAAAAGACTCTGGATCTCATTCTTACAAAGGTCAAGAAATTCAGTCTTCATTTGACTGGGTCTGGCCTTGGTAGGAATAGATCTTTCATGAAAATCATTTTCATAAGGAAGAGTAACAATATGTTTCTTCCGGTCCCAAAAAGCATTAGGAATATCACTGCAAATTTCTGCTGTCAACTGATTTTTAACAACCTGAATTTTGCTGATGATATGAGGGGACATTAGATTCGTTTTAATGTTAAGAAAAGAGATTTCTTTCTGAAGAAAATAAAGATGATTTTCTTTGAAAATAATGTTATTTGTCAAAGAATTAATTTTCTTAATTTCAGGACGGGTAATAAATTCAAAAACAATTCTTTGGTTTTGAATAGTGGTGTATATACCACTAGAGTCAATTTTATCAATAGGCATAAGCTTCGATAAAAAGGGAGTACCTAAAATTATCTGTTGAGATAAATCACCAATGAGCAAAAAGGTAATGTCTAAACAAATTCCATTGTTACATATGGCAACATTAGTTAATTTAAACTTGATGCCCATGTTATCTCCGCTAGCATTAAACAAGGACTGAGTAGTCTTCTCAAAATATTCAGTAGGAACAATTCCCTCCTGAATGCAGTTCATATCAGCACCGCTATCAACAAGGGCAATGATGTTGCAAAGAGAGAACTCTTTGTTAATCACAAGGTTGATAGTAGTGTACCATTTTTGGCTTGGTACACGGCTGATAACACCCAAATAATCCACCGAATCTGCAGTACTGGGAGTAGTATTGGAAGTTTCTGGATTAGAATGCTTCTGGGCATTCTTGAGATTATCAATCTCAATTTGCATGTTACCCTGCAGAATCCTCAGCTGTCTTAACTCAGTTTTTAAAGTATTAACTTCATGTCTTAGATCATTAAGACTAGCGGGCTTGTTAAATTCTCCAGCCTTATCTAAACGATTTTAGTACTTCCTTAAGGCTGTACTCTTTATAAAGGTAGCTAGCAGAATCATGAATAACTTCTTCCTGGGCATAACAATATTTAATCAATTTTAGTTTAATGTCAGGGTCAGTAACCTGATTGATGACATCAATCACGTTTTTTTGCTGACTGGTAACGACATTAAGACTTAATCCATTCAATTGGATTAGAGATTGGAGATGGTCGCATCTCCTGGTTAATGCATTACACTGACATTCTCCTTCCTTGGAGGCGTCTGAGTCACTAGAGCTTTGAATATGGTAAAGCTCATCATTCCTCTCAGAGGAGTCCTCTAGTTCTTCAGAGTATCTGGAATTAAGCAAGAGCTTGCTTAATTGGGACTTCAGATGTTCATCAATCTGAAGATTGGTAATCTTAGCTTCCATTTTACATTTATTAGCATAGTGGCCATATTTACCACATTTAAAGCATTTAGGGCCAGATTTGTTAACTATCTTTTTAACCAATTTCTTTTTATGTTTATATTCTTTTTCTTTAGGAATATAATCACTTTTCTACTTACGTTTATAGGTGGGTTTTTTAGAGACTTTTTTAGTCTTCTTAGAGACTTTACGAGTGGAAGTCCCCTGAGTATCAAAAGCGAATTGTTCACAAAACTCACCTAGCTCTTTCTTTCCAGAAAGATTATGTTTCTTAAGTTGCCTCTGCAACTTAAGGTCATTGCAAAGAGAGAGACCCTCTTGAATGACTACACTTATGAGCTAACCATAAGTGTAACTCGAGTAAGGGATAGAGATGCCATCATTGGCTTCTCTCATCTTCTTACGAACTTTCTCAGCAAAGAAAGTAGGAAGGCCATCAATGAACTTGCATTTCCAATGCTCATAGTTAGCATCGCTTCTCTGAGTAACCCTAGCAAGGAGCACGTCCTTATACCACCTAAACTGACTAAGAGTAGGACACCTAAGGTTTTGTAATAATTCTCTATTACGCTCTTTTTGGTAATCTCCACTGCCAACAAAGTGATGAATAATAGCAAGCATAAGGGTTTAAACGGCATCTTGTACTCCCCGGTCTTGCATTTGTTCATCTTTGATAATTTTTACAGTAGTAAGAATCTCATTTCTCTGATGAGCAGTCAGAATATTTTCCCACCATCCTCTGATGGTACCAGTAAATCCAGCCGTGATCATTTGCGCAATGCTATGATCAGGAGCATCATTATGCTTACATATGGTGGAATACATAGACATTTGATGGAGCATTTCATAAATCTGAGATTCGGATTTTCCATCCAGATTCCAATCATATATATATTTACCATGAAAAGTATTCTGCATCACGGTGCTCTCTTCGAAGAGCAAATCTTGAGGTGTTGGACTATTGTAGTAATTTCTAGCCGGGCCAATGTTATTACTATAAGTAATTTTATTAACCTCAGGAGGACGACCAAAAGATTCCTCAAAGCCTTGAACATCGTTAAAAGAGACATCTGAATCAGATTCAGAGTCATTATGGGATAAAGTATTAAGCTTTAACCCTTTGAGATCCTTCTCTATCTCTTTGAGTTGGGATATGAACTCAGTTTTGGTACCCATCTTAAAACCTTTTACTTCAATAGGAGGTTGAATTATAGGTTTAATAAGACTTTTTGCAAAGTCTGGAGGGGACCTAATAGGGTTGTGTGCCTGTGCATTCTCAATTCTATTTAGTTGTTTACCTATCGTGTTAAGGATAAGGTTGGTGTAATTACCTTATTTGGACAAGGGATTCAGATCTTTCTTGTGCGCAAGAAGTCTGTCATCAGTTTCTATCCTAAGAAAGGCACTAGCTTCTATGACAGGAGCGGCACTATTCTGGCCGGTACTACCAGTTTCTATGGATAGGGGTTCAGTCGGAGGGTGAACAGCATATATAATCTATTTATTCACAGTGGTCCATTTAGTTTTATATTTATCTTCAGTTTTAGGTTTATTTTCTGTGTCAAGAACAAAAAGTTGCCTATCTTTAGTAAACATAAGAAACCAAACAGCAAAAGAAGTAACCAACTGGTTCTCTTCCACCCATTTATAAAAAGCATTTTTATAAAATTCTAACATAGTTTTATCATACTTATTAAAGTACCAAGTCCTAAAACTATCCCATTCTGGTAAGTTAAACTCAGCACTTATTTCTTTCCTATTAATTGTAAAAACCATTAAAAGAAAGAAGGGTTAAAGTCTGACATTCATTTCAGACGGCGTAGGGGATTCCCTGCGCTGAGAAGAATCCTTCTTCTCATAAATATTATGTGGTATTTGGGCATGGGTAAAGGTACCATGAACATTTATATCATCTTGATATGAAAGGTTTCGAGGGTTTTCTTCACAAACAGAGTGACGTGAAGTAGATGGAGAATAGGTAACAAAAGGGGTTCTAGAAGAGTAACTCCTAGAGGATTGACACCTATTAAATTTTCTAAAATTTAAGAAAACATTTCCATATTTATCCTCAATGATGTCTTCAACATCATGATTCTAACGAGGTTGAGGAGGAACAACATTTTTTATAGCCCAAGTCTCTGGGAAGTCAATTTCGTCCCAACTTATAGTTCTAGGTGTGTGAACATTAGAATCTATAAGGTGTGTGTCAATTAACATAGTTTTACCAAAAGGACTCAATTGCTTAATATTGGGAGCCATAGTATTCATTACCTTGTAATAAATCCTATAAATAATCCCAATAGTTTTCGATCCCGGAAGAAAATTATAACCTTTGGTTTGAACCCTAAGACTTAAAGATTTACAAAGGTGCATATCAGTTAAAGACGAAGTGATATTTGGAAACACATCAAAATAAACTGGTCCATTACATAAACTAGTTTCAATGGCTCCCATCAAAGATTGTCTAAAATTAGTACACCTACCATCACGAAGTGTAGCTTGAAGACATGCATTCATACCAGAAAGGGTCAGGAGTTTAAAAGCAATTTGAATTAAACCAAAATGAATAAAGTGATAATTTTTATCTTTTATATGATCTTTAAGATCATCCCATTTAAAGAGCTCGATAGTCTTATCTTGCTCGTTCAGACTAAGGGTTTGTTCCATTGTCTTGATAGCATATTTGCTACGAAAGTTATACCAGTTAGTGTTATAAATAACTTTTGGATGGACCTTTGGAATAGTCAACCTGTTCAGATCCTTCTGAACATCAAACTCGATCAATGAAGAGTTCTTCGTGAACTCTTGTGTTGTGTGTGTATCAATGGTGTTTGATTCGATTATACAGATGTTAATATTTAGAATAGTAATAACCCTATGATCTGGAATAGGAAAACATTATACAAATCAAAATTTTTATTTAAATAAAACAATATGCAAATCAAAATTCTAAACCTAAATGAAATTAATATTGAAATCGAAATTCTAGATTTAAATGAATATAATAAGCCGAATTAGAAATCACTTTTGATACCCAGTGGTCAACGATTTACTACGGGACTAAGCCTCAACGCCTCCCCGGCTAAACGACAACCCATTTACGCGACAAGTTACCAGTATATCACAACCAAATTTCTATTTCTCCTGATTATTATCATTTAAATTAGGATTTAAATATGAATAGTAATCATTTAAGTTAGGATTTTAATATGAATAGTGATTATTTAAATTAGAATTTTAATGTGAATAGTAAATTACTATTCACGCCGGTGAATAATAATCTTACATATTCCGAGGAATAGTAACATTACTATTACGACGACATTTCTCAGATCATCTGTATTACTAACCTAAATACTAACACACAAATTAGCCAATCATGGATCTGATACCAACAAGGAGAGGATCAATATGCGGAATTTATAACTGGAAATATTATTACGAACTTATATTACAGACTATTATTAAAAAAAATTAAAAACTTAAAATAAAGGAAGAGTCCACCGGAATATGACCGGAATGTTCAAGCTTATTACAATAAGAGAGAGAGAGAGAGAGAGAAAGAGGTAAATTTAAGCGTGCAAAATGAAGAGGGGAAGCCCTCTATTTATACAAAGAAAAGGAATCAATAATTCCTGAAAAGGGACCCTCCATGTTGAAAGGCTTGACAAAGTCTTTTGTCTTCTAACATCGACTGCTGGGCCAAGTGGGACCACGAGAGTCACGGGTAGCTGCAAGTGGGTCTGTGAGTCACCAAAGGGGGCCTACCACTATCAGTCGAAAGCAGATAGCCTTATCCATATGCGTTGGCGAGCATCTTTCTGGGGCCGACATGGGCCAGGTGGGCCAGCTATCTCAAATCATCTAGGCCATCCGCGTCAGCGCTAGGAGAAGAGTTATCCAATCGTCATGTTGGAAAGGCTAAACTCAGCGAGTTGAAGAAATCCTCCATCGTTGGCTCAGTGGGAATATTGGTGTCAAACATGTCACCAATGTAAGGATCATCTTCTGGGTTCTGGGATTATCCGGCCAGACAAAAGAAAGGATTATCTTTTGAAACAGAAGTCATGGATGTATCATCATCATCATCATCATCTAAGGGAAGAGGAATAGGGTTCCTATTTAGCGGATAAGAGATAAAACTACGTTTAGCTGGAACACTAGGAGTGATTCTTTCACCAAAAGCATATTTGAATTGGTTATGGGTGTAATCCATAACTTTCTGCAGCAGCTCCTGCTCCGTAGCTTCGGGAAAATGCTTCTTCATGGCATCTCTTAAGTTCACAATGGGATTGACTGCAGGTGTCATTTTTTCTGCAGGAGGGGGAGAGTCTTCAACCAAATCCATGTAGTTTCTCAAACTACCTTTTATCTGAGCAATGGTAGAATCCAAATCAACGCCACTCCACCAACGATAAAAGAAGATGCGTTCAAGTAGAGGAACATTGAGATTATTGACTCTACAACGCAGATCCCATCTGGAGATCCAAGGAATGTCCATTTCAGAGAAAAAGAGTAGGGTGTTTAATCCTACCGGAGTTTTAGTTTTCCCTCGCAAAAGCGGATGAAATTGAGTCCAAGGAAGAAAAAGTTTAGCCTTGGTAATTTCATCAGGGAGAAAATCAATTCCTGGGCCAAATTTGTCCCACCAATTGATAACCCATCCTGGGTAAGATTTTTTCAAAGAGTTTGGGCATAAGACAAAAAACCAAGTACGCTTATGCTCAGCATTTTGATAATAGAAAGCTTTTGTCCAAGCCTGGACATAATCCCAGTAATTATAGGATCCATTGTGCGAACTCAGTTTTCGCGCCTTCAAAGGATGGATTCCCCATTCTCAGGGAGATATGAATTTTTTTTTAAAATAGCCTTGCTATAAGCAATGGGGGAATGAGAATTTCCCTGGTGTTTATTAGTATGACTAAACACCACTGATTCAGTTTCCACGAGAATTGCCTCATATACCGTCCGGTATTTGCCTTCTTGCACCTCATAATTATGAGTATCCAGATATAGGGACTTTATTTCCCAGGGAGAAGTCATCTGCTTCTCATCCTCATCATTGAGGATCAGTAACAATTCCGATGTCCTTTGATTAGGAATGAAATTGTACTTAATTGTTTCCAAAACCTCTTTAGCAGATTTCTTCTTACTGAAAGGGTTAAGAGGGGGAGCATTCTTCTCCCTGTTCTTCGCGCTCTGGAGAATGAACTCCATATAATCCTATATCAGAGGATATTGATCTTCATTGATCACAATCTTTTCTTTACCAGGTCGGTGAGAATACCCACGACCTCTGCCACGCCCACGGGAGGGGCCACTCATCGGTCCTGTAAAAACTTTCTAGTTAGAAAATCGGGAAGAGAGTTATTTTCCCCTTTGATATGTTCTATATCAAAATTAAAAGCCGATAAGTTTGCTTGCCATCTGGCAAAAATCTGTTTTGAAACAATATTTTCAACATCTTTTTGCAAAACCTGTTTTACAGTACTACAATTAATTCGTAGTAAAAATTTCTGATTTAACAAATCATCCTGAAATTTTGAAATGCATTTAACGACAGAAAAGATTTCTTTCTTAATGGTGGAGTAATTTTTGGAGGCATCTTTCCAAGATCCTGAAGTAAAACGAACGATTTCTTCTTTTTTAGTTAAAGAATTTATTTGTTTTAAAATACCACCAAATCCTTGGTCTGAGGCGTCAGTCTCGACGATTTTGAAAAATGAAGGATTGGCTAAAGCTAAACAAGGAAGTTGCTTGACTTTCAGTTTGATTTTCCGAACAGCTTTAGTATGCTCATGAGTCCAAGGAGCAGGGTTCTTTTTCAATCTAGAATAAAGAATGGCACTGTCTTGTGCAAGATTCTTGTAATAGTCACCAATATAATTGAGACTACCCAGAAATCTTTGAAGTTGAGTTTTCTCTCTAATTTCATCTGGGAATTTAGAGGCAAACTCAATAGTTCTATCAATGGGGAGTCTTTTCCCCTCTCCAATGTTATGCCCTAAAAATCTAACATTACTTTGAAAATTTTTCATTTTAGGGGCGGAGACAACTAGTCCATTAGTTTTAACAATATCTTTAAAAATCTTTAAATGTTTAAATTGTTGGTCAATTGAATTAGAGAAGATAAGGATATCATCAATATAAACAATTGAGAAATCAGAAAAAGGATTAAAAATATCGTTCATGATATTTTGGAATTCAGAAGGGGCGTTCTTAAGCCCAAAAGGCAAAACATTCCATTGATAATTGCCAAAGGGAACCACAAAAGCAGTTTTATACCGAACCTGTGGTGCAATTTGGATCTGCGAATATCCAGATTTTAAATCAAATTTTGAGAAAATCTTGGCAGAATGCAACCTATCTAACAAATCCTTTTTGTTAGGAATTGGATATCTTATCCATTGCAAAACATTGTTAAGAGGCTTATAATTAATTACAAGCCTAGTAACACCTCGTTCCTGCTCAGCAGCCTTGTTAACATAAAAAGTTGTACAACTCCAAGGAGAATAACTCTTAGTTATAAGCTTTTTATTCAAAAGACTCTGGATCTCATTCTTACAAAGGTCAAGAAATTCAGTCTTCATTTGACTGGTTCTGGCCTTGGTAGTAATAGATCTTTCATGAAAATCATTTTCATAAGGAAGAGTAACAATATGTTTCTTCCGGTCCCAAAAAGCATTAGGAACATCACTGCAAATTTCAGCTGTCAACTGATTTTTAACAACCTGAATTTTGCTGATGATATGAGGGGACATTAAATTCGTTTTAATGTTAAGAAAAGAGATTTCTTTCTGAAGAAAATTAAGATGATTTTCTTTGAAAATAATGTTATTTGTCAAAGAATTAATTTTCTTAATTTCAGGACGGGTAATAAATTAAAAAACAATTCTTTGGTTTTGAATAGTGGTGTATATACCACTAGAGTCAATTTTATCAATAGGCATAAGCATCGATAAAAAGGGAGTACCTAAAATTATCTGTTGAGATAAATCGCCAATGAGCAAAAAGGTACTGTCTAAACAAATTCCATTGTTACATATGGCAACATTAGTTAATTTAAACTTGATGCCCATTCTATCTCCGCTAGCATTAAACAAGGACTGAGTAGTCTTCTCAAAATATTCAGTAGGAACAATTCCCTCCTGAATGCAGTTCATATCAGCACCGATATCAACAAGGGCAATGATGTTGCAAAGAGAGAACTCTTTGTTAATCACAAGGTTGATAGTAGTGTACCATTTTTGGCTTGGTACACGGCTGATAACACCCAAATAATCCACCGAATCTTCAGTACTGGGAGTAGTATTGGAAGTTTCTGGATTAGAATGCTTCTGGGCATTCTTGAGATTATCAATCTCAATTTGCATGTTACCCTGCAGAATCCTAAGCTGTCTTAACTCAGTTTTTAAAGTATTAACTTCATGTCTTAGATCATTAAGACTAGCGGGCTTGTTAAATTCTCCAGCCTTATCTAAACGATTGAGTACTTCCTTAAGGCTGTACTCTTTAGAAAGGTAGCTAGCAGAATCAGTAATAACTTTTTCCTGGGCATAACAAGACTTAATCACCTTTAGTTTAATGTCAGGGTCAGTAACCTGATTGATGACATCAATCATGTTTTGTTGCTGACTGGTAAGGACATTAAGACTTTATCCATATAATTGGATTATAGATTGGAGATGGTCGCATCTCCTGGTTAATGCATTACACTGACATTATCCTTTCTTGGAGACGTCTGAGTCACTAGAGCTTTGAATATGGTAATGCTCATCATTGCTCTCAGAGGAGTCCTCTAGTTATTCTGAGGAACGGGAATTAAGCAATAGCTTGTTTAATTGGGACTTCAGATGTTCATCAATATGAAGATTGTTAATCTTAGCTTCCATTATACATTTATTAGCATAGTGGCCATATTTACCACATGACCAAATACCTTTACCCATGACCAAATACCACATGGTATTTATGAGAAGAAGGATTCTTCTCAGCGCAGGGAATCCCCTACGCCGTCTGAAATGAATGTCAGACTTTAACCCCTCTTTCTTTAAATGGTTTTTACAATTAATAGGAAAGAAATAAGTGCTGAGTATCAGCACTTATTACAATGAATATCAGCACTTATTTCTTTCCTATTAATTGTAAAAACCATTAAAAGAAAGAGGGGTTAAAGTCTGACATTCATTTCAGACGGCGTAGGGGATTCCCTGCGCTGAGAAGAATCCTTCTTCTCATAAATACCATGTGGTATTTGGTCATGGGTAAAGGTATTTGGTCATGGTATTTGGTCATGTGGTAAATATGGCCACTATGCTAATAAATGTATAATGGAAGCTAAGATTAACAATCTTCATATTGATGAACATCTGAATTCCCAATTAAACAAGCTATTGCTTAATTCCCGTTCCTCTGAATAACTAGAGGACTCCTCTGAGAGCAATGATGAGCATTACCATATTCAAAGCTCTAGTGACTCAGACGTCTCCAAGGAAGGAGAATGTCAGTGTAATGCATTAACCAGGAGATGCGACCATCTCCAATCTATAATCCAATTGAATGGATAAAGTCTTAATGTCCTTACCAGTCAGCAACAAAACATGATTGATGTCATCAATCAGGTTACTGACCCTGACATTAAACTAAAATTGATTAAGTCTTGTTATGCCCAGGAAAAAGTTATTACTGATTCTGCTAGCAACCTTTCTAAAGAGTACAGCCTTAAGGAAGTACTCAATCGTTTAGATAAGGTTGGAGAATTTAACAAGCCCGCTAGTCTTAATGATCTAAGACATGAAGTTAATACTTTAAAAACTGAGTTAAGACAGCTTAGGATTCTGCAGGGTAACATGCAAATTGAGATTGATAATCTCAAGAATGCCCAGAAGCATTCTAATCCAGAAACTTCCAATACTACTCCCAGTACTGAAGATTCGGTGGATTATTTGGGTGTTATCAGCCGTGTACCAAGCCAAAAATGGTACACTACTATCAACCTTGTGATTAACAAAGAGTTCTCTCTTTGCAACATCATTGCCCTTGTTGATATCGGTGCTGATATGAACTGCATTCAGGAGGGAATTGTTCCTACTGAATATTTTGAGAAGACTACTCAGTCCTTGTTTAGTGCTAGCGGAGATAGCATGGGCATCAAGTTTAAATTAACTAATGTTGCCATATGTAACAATGGAATTTGTTTAGACAGTACCTTTTTGCTCATTGGCGATTTATCTCAACAGATAATTTTAGGTACTCCCTTTTTATCGATGCTTATGCCAATTGATAAAATTGACTCTAGTGGTATATACACCACGATTCAAAACCAAAGAATTGTTTTTGAATTTATTACCCGTCCTGAAATTAAGAAAATTAATTCTTTGACAAATAACATTATTTTCAAAGAAAATCATCTTAATTTTCTTCAGAAAGAAATATCTTTTCTTAACATTAAAACGAATTTAATGTCCCCTCATATCATCAGCGAAATTCAGGTTGTTAAAAATCAGTTGACAGAAGAAATTTGCAGTGATATTCCTAATGCTTTTTGGGACCGAAAGAAACATATTGTTACTCTTCCTTATGAAAATGATTTTCATGAAAGATCTATTACTACCAAGGCCAGAACCAGTCAAATGAAGACTGAATTTCTTGACCTTTGTAAGAATGAGATCCAGAGTCTTTTGAATAAAAAGCTTATAACTAAGAGTTATTCTCCTTGGAGTTGTACAGCTTTTTATGTTAACAAGGCTGCTGAGCAGGAACGAGGTGTTACTAGGCTTGTAATTAATTATAAGCCTCTTAACATTGTTTTGCAATGGATAAGATATCCAATTCCTAACAAAAAGGATTTGTTAGATAGGTTGCATTCTGCCAAGATTTTCTCAAAATTTGATTTAAAATCTGGATATTGCCAGATCCAAATTGCACCACAAGATCTGTATAAAATTGCTTTTGTTGTTACCTTTGGCCATTATCAATGGAATGTTTTGCCTTTTGGGCTTAAGAACGCCCCTTCTGAATTCCAAAATATCATGAACGATATTTTTATTCCTTTTTTTGATTTC
The DNA here is from genome assembly GCA_949130495.1 of Sambucus nigra. Lineage (NCBI taxonomy): Eukaryota > Viridiplantae > Streptophyta > Magnoliopsida > Dipsacales > Adoxaceae > Sambucus > Sambucus nigra. The sequence continues at coordinate 57,986,134 of OX422213.1, forward strand.
TCAATTGTTTATATTGATGATATCCTTATCTTCTCTAATTCAATTGACCAACACTTTAAACGTTTAAAGATTTTTAAAGATATTGTTAAAACTAATGGTCTAGTTGTCTACGCCCCTAAAATGAAATTTTTTCAAACTAATGTTAGATTTTTAGGGCATAACATTGGAGAGGGGAAAATACTCCCCATTGATAGAAGTATTGAGTTTGCCTCTAAATTCCCAGATGAAATTAGAGAGAAAACTCCGATTCAAAGATTTCTGGGTAGTCTCAATTATATTGGTGACTATTACAAGAATATTGCACAAGACAGTGCCATTCTTTATTCTAGATTAAAAAAGAACCCTGCTCCTTGGACTGATGAGCATACTAAAGCTCTTCGGAAAATCAAACTGAAAGTCAAGCAACTTCCTTGTTTAGCTTTAGCCAATCCTTCATTTTTCAAAATCGTCGAGACTGACGCCTCAGACCTAGGATTTGGTGGTATTTAAAAACAAATAAATTCTTTAACTAAAAAAGAAGAACTTGTTCGTTTTACTTCAGGCTCTTGGAAAGTTGCCTCCAAAAATTACTCCACCATTAAGAAAGAAATCTTTTCTGTCGTTAAATGCATTTCAAAATTTCAGGATGATTTGTTAAATCAGAAATTTTTACTACGAATTGATTGTAGTGCAGTAAAATAGGTTTTGCAAAAAGATGTTGAAAATATTGTTTCAAAACAGATTTTTGCCAGATGGCAAGCAAATTTATCGGCTTTTGATTTTGATATAGAACATATCAAAGGGGAAAATAACTCTCTTCCCGATTTTCTAACTAGAGAGTTTTTGGAGGACCGATGAGTGGCCCCTCCCGTGGGCGTGGCAGAGGTCGTGGGTATTCTCACCGACCTGGTAAAGAAAAGATTGTGATCAATGAAGATCAATATCCTCCGATACAGGATTATATGGAGTTCATTCGCCAGAGCGTGAAGAACAGGGAGAAGAATGCTCCCCCTCTTAACCCTTTCAGCAAGAAGAAATCCGCTAAAGAGGTTTTGGAAATAATTAAGTACAATTTCATTCCTAATCAAAGGACATCGGAATTGGTACTGATCCTCAATGATGAGGATGAGAAGAAGATGACTTCTCCCAGGGAAATAAAGTCCCTATATTTGGATACTCATAATTATGAGGTGTAAGAAGGAAAATACCGGACAGTATACGAGGCGATTCTCCTGGAAACTGAATCAATGGTGTTTAGTCATACTAATAAACAGCAGGGAAATTCTCATTCCCCCATTGCTTATAGCAAGGCTGTTTTAAAAAAAATTCATATCTCCCCGAGAATGGGGAATCCATCCTTTGAAGGCGCGAAAATTGAGTTCGCACAATGGATCCTATAATTACTGGGATTATGTCCAGGCTTGGACAAAAGCTTTCTATGATCAAAATGCTGAGCATAAGCATACTTGGTTTTTTGTCTTATGCCCAAACTCTTTGAAAAAATCTTACCCAGGATGGGATATCAATTGGTGGGATAAATTTGGCCCAGGAATTGATTTTCACCCTGATGAAATTACCAAGGCTAAACTTTTTCTTCCTTGGACTCAATTTCATCCGCTTTTGCGAGGGAAAACTAAAACTCCGGTAGGATTAAACACCCTACTCTTTTTCTCTGAAATGGACATTCCTTGGATCTCCAGATGGGATCTGCATTGTAGAGTCAATAATCTCAATGTTCCTCTACTTGAACGCATCTTCTTTTATCGTTGGTGGAGTGGCGTTGATTTGGATTCTACCATTACTCAGAAAAAAGGTAGTTTGAGAAACTACATGGATTTGGTTGAAGACTCTCCCCCTCCTGTAGAAAAAATGGCACCTGTAGTCAATCCCATTGTGAACTTAAGAGATGCCATGAAGAAGCATTTTCATGAAGCTACGGAGCAGGAGCTGCTGCATAAAGTTATGGATTACACCCATAACCAATTCAAATATGCTTTTAGTGAAAGAATCACTCCTAGTGTTCCAGCTAAACCTAGTTTTAGCTCTGATCCGCTCAACAGGAACCCTATTCCTCTTCCCTCAGATGATGATGATGATACATCCATGAATTCTGTTTCAAAAGATAATCCTTTCTTTTGTCTGGCCGGAGAATCCCAGAACCCAGAAGATGATCCTTACATTGGTGACATGTTTGACACCAATATTCCCACTGAGCCAACGATGGAGGCTTTCTTCAACTCGCTGAGTTCAGCCTTTCCAACACGACGATTGGATAACTCTTCTCCTAGCGCTGACGCGGATGGCCTAGATGATTTGAGATAGCTGGCCCACCTGGCCCATGTTGGCCCTAGAAAGATTCTCGTCGACGCATATGGACAAGGCTCTCTGCTTTCGACTGATAGTGGTAGGCCCCCTTTGGAGACTCACAGACCCACTTGCAGCTGCCCGTGACTCTCGTGGTCCCACTTGGCCCAGCAGCTGACGTTAAAAGACAAAATACTTTGTCAAGCCTTTCAACATGGAGGGTCCCTTTTCAGGAATTATTGATTCCTTTTCTTTGTATAAATAGAGGGCTTCCCCTCTTCATTTTGCACACTGAAATTTACCTCTCTCTCTCTCTCTCTCTCTCTTATTGTAATAAGCTTGAACATTTCGATCATATTCCGGTGGACTCTTCCTTTATTGTAAGTTTTTAGTTTTTTTTAGTTTGTTTTAATAATAGTCTGTAATATAAGTTTGTAATAATATTTCCAGTTATAAATTCCGCATATTGATCCTCTCCTTGTTGGATGAGGATGAGAAGAAGATGACTTCTCCCTGGGAAATAAAGTCCCTATATCTGGATACTCATAATTATAAGGTGCAAGAAGGCAAATACCGAACGGTATACGAGGCGATTCTCGTTGAAACTGAATCATTGGTGTTTAGTCATACTAATAAACAGCAGGGAAATTCTTATTCCTCCATTGCTTATAGCAAGGCTGTTTTAAAAAAATTCATATCTCCCCGAGAATGGGGAATCCATCCTTTGAAGGCGCGAAAATTGAGTTCGCACAATGGATCCTATAATTACTGGGATTATGTCCAGGCTTGGACAAAAGCTTTCTATTATCAAAATGCTGAGCATAAGCATACTTGGTTTTTTGTCTTATGCCCAAACTCTTTGAAAAAATCTTACCCAGGATGGGTTATCAATTAGTGGGACAAATTTGGCCCAGGAATTGATTTTCACCCTGATGAAATTACCAAGGCTAAACTTTTTCTTCCTTGGACTCAATTTCATCCGCTTTTGCGAGGGAAAACTAAAACTCTGGTAAGATTAAACACCCTACTCTTTTTCTCTGAAATGGACATTCCTTGGATCTCCAGATGGGATCTGCGTTGTAGAGTCAATAATCTCAATGTTCCTCTACTTGAACGCATCTTCTTTTATCGTTGGTGGAGTGGCGTTGATTTGGATTCTACCATTACTCAGATAAAAGGTAGTTTGAGAAACTACATGGATTTGGTTGAAGACTCTCCCCCTCCTGCAGAAAAAATGACACCTGCAGTCAATCCCATTGTGAACTTAAGAGATGCCATGAAGAAGCATTTTCCCGAAGCTACGGAGCAGGAGCTACTGCAGAAAGTTATGGATTATACCCATAACCAATTCAAATATGCTTTTGGTGAAAGAATCACTCCTAGTGTTCCAGCTAAACCTAGTTTTAGCTCTGATCCGCTCAACAGGAACCCTATTCCTCTTCCCTCAGATGATGATGATGATACATCCATGAATTCTGTTTCAAAAGATAATCCTTTCTTTTGTCTGGCCGGAGAATCCTAGAACCCAGAAGATGATCCTTATATTGGTGACATGTTTGACACCAATATTCCCACTGAGCCAACGATGGAGGCTTTCTTCAACTCGCTGAGTTCAGCCTTTCCAACACGACGATTGGATAACTCTTCTCCTAGCGCTGACGCGGGTGGCCTAGATGATTTGAGATAGCTGGCCCACCTGGCCCATGTCGGCCCCAGAAAGATGCTCGCCGACGCATATGGACAAGGCTCTCTGCTTTCGACTGATAGTGGTAGGCCCCCTTTGGAGACTCACAGACCCACTTGCAGCTGCCCGTGACTCTCGTGGTCCCACTTGGCCCAGCAGCCGACGTTAGAAGACAAAATACTTTGTCAAGCCTTTCAACATGGAGGGTCCCTTTTCAGGAATTATTGATTCCTTTTCTTTGTATAAATAGAGGGCTTCCCCTCTTCATTTTGCACGCTGAAATTTACCTCTCTCTCTCTCTCTCTCTTATTGTAATAAGCTTGAACATTCCGGTCATATTCCGGTGGACTCTTCCTTTATTGTAAGTTTTAGTTTGTTTTAGTTTGTTTTAATAATAGTCTGTAATATAAGTTTGTAATAATATTTCCAGTTATAAATTCCGCATATTGATCCTCTCCTTGTTGGATGAGGATGAGAAGCAGATGACTTCTCCCTGGGAAATAAATTCCCTATATCTGGATACTCATAATTATGAGGTGCAAGAAGGCAAATATCGGACGGTATACGAGGCGATTCTCGTGGAAACTGAATCAGTGGTGTTTAGTCATACTAATAAACACCAGGGAAATTCTTATTCCCCCATTGCTTATAGCAAGGCTGTTTAAAAAAAATTCATATCTCCCCGAGAATGGGGAATCCATCCTTTGAAGAGCGAAAATTGAGTTCGTACAATGGATCCTATAATTATTGGGATTATGTCCAGGCTTGGACAAAAGCTTTCTATTATCAAAATGCTGAGCATAAGCATACTTGGTTTTTTGTCTTATGCCCAAACTCTTTGAAAAAATCTTACCCAGGATGGGTTATCAATTGGTGGGACAGATTTGGCCCAGGAATTGATTTTCTCCCTGATGAAATTGCCAAGGCTAAACTTTTTCTTCCTTGGACTCAATTTCATCCGCTTTTGCAAGGGAAAACTAAAACTCCGGTAGGATTAAACACCCTACTCTTTTTGGTATGAATGCATGTCTTCATGCTACACTTCGTGTTGGTAGGTGTACTATTTTTAAACAATCTTTGATGGGATCCATTGAAACTAGTTTATGTAATGGACCAGTTTATTTTGATGTGTTTCCAAATATCACTTTGTCTTTAACTGATATGCACCTTTGTAAATCTTTGAGTCTTAGGGTTCAAACCAAAGGTTATAATTTTCTTCCGGGATAAAAAACTATTGGGATTATTAATAGGATTTATTACAAGGTAATGAATACTATGGCTCCCAATATTAAGCAATTGAGTCCTTTTAGTAAAACTGTGTTAATTGACACACACCTTATAGATTCTAATGTTCACACACCTAGAACTATAAGTTGGGACGAAATTGACTTCCCAGAGACTTGGGCTATAAAAAATGTTGTTCCTCCTCAACCTCGTCAGAATCATGATGTTGAAGACATCATTGAGGAGAAAGATGGAAATGTTTTCTTAAATTTTAGAAAATTTAATAGGTGTCAATCCTCTAGGAGTTACTCTTCTAGAACCCCTTTTGTTACCTATCCTCCATCTACTTCACGTCACTCCGTCTGTGAAGAAAACCCTCGAAACCTTTCATATCAAGATGATATGAATGTTCATGGTACCTTAACCCATGACCAAATACCACATGGTATTTATGAGAAGAAGGATTCTTCTCAGCGCAGGGAATCCCCTACGCCGTCTGAAATGAATGTCAGACTTTAACCCCTCTTTGTTTTAAAGGATTTTACAATTAATAGGAAAGAAATAAGTGCTGAGTTTAACTTACCAGAATGGGATAGTTTTAGGACTTGGTACTTTAATAAGTATGATAAAACTATGTTAGAATTTTATAAAAATGCTTTTTATAAATGGGTGGAAGAGAACCAGTTGGTTACTTCTTTTGCTGTTTGGTTTCTTATGTTTACTAAAGATAGGCAACTTTTTGTTCTTGAAACAGAAAATAAACCTAAAACTGAAGATAAACATGAAACTAAATGGACCACTATGAAAAAACAGATTATATCTGTTGTTCACCCTCCGACTGAACCCCTATCCATAGAAACTGGTAGTACCAGCCAGAATAGCGTCGCTCCTGTCATAGAAGCTAGTGCCTTTCTTAGGATAGAAACTGATGATAGACTTCTTGCGCACAAGAAATATCTGAATCCCTTGTCCAAATAAGGTAATTACACCAACCTTATCCTTAACACGATAGGTAAACAACTCAATAGAATTGAGAATGCACAGGCACACAACCCTATTAGGTCCCCTCCAGACTTTGCAAAAAGTCTTATTAAACCTATAATTTAACCTCCTATTGAAGTAAAAGGTTTTAAGATGGGTACCAAAACTGAGTTCATATCCCAACTCAAAGAGATCGAGAAGGATCTCAAAGGGTTAAAGCTTAACACTTTATCCCATGATGACTCTGAATCTGATTCAAATGTCTCTTTTAAAGATGTTCAAGGCTTTGAACAATCTTTTTGTCGTCCTCCTGAGGTTAATAAAATTACTTATAGTAATAACATTGGCCCGGCTAGAAATTACTACCATAGGCCAACACCTCAAGATTTGCTCTTCGAAGAGAGCACCGTGATGCAGAATACTTTTCATGGTAAATCTATATATGATTGGAATCTGGATGGAAAATATGAATCTCAGATTTATGAAATGCTCCATCAAATGTCTATGTATTCCACCATATGTAAGCATAATGATGCTCCTGACCATAGCATTGCGCAAATGATCACGGCTGGATTTACTGGTACCATCAGAGGATGGTGGGAAAATATTCTGACTGCTCATCAGAGAAATGAGATTCTTACTACTGTAAAAATGATCAAAGATGAAAAAATGCAAGACCGGGGAGTACAAGATGCCGTTTACACCCTTATGCTTGCTATTATTCATCAATTTGTTGGCAGTGGAGATTACCAAAAAGAGCGTAATAGAGAATTATTACAAAACCTTAGGTGTCCTACTCTTAGTCAGTTTAGGTGGTATAAGGACGTGTTCCCTACTAGGGTTACTCAGAGAAGCGATGCTAACTCTGAGCATTGGAAAGCCAAGTTCATTGATGGACTTCCTACTTTCTTCGCTGAGAAAGTTTGTAAGAAGATGAGAAAATCCAATGATGGCATCTCTATCCCTTACTCGAGTTACACTTATGGTCAGCTCATAAGTGTAGTCATTCAAGAGGGTCTCTCTCTTTGCAATGACCTTAAGTTGCAGAGGCAACTTAAGAAACATAATCTTTCTGGAAAGAAAGAGCTAGGTGAGTTTTGTGAACAATTCGCTTTTGATACTCAGGGGACTTCCACTAGTAAAGTCTCTAAGAAGACTAAAAAAGTATCTAAAAAACCCACCTACAAACGTAAGAAGAAAAGGGCTTATATTCCTAAAGAAAAAGAACATAAACATAAAAAAGAAATTTGTTAAAAAGAAAGTTAACAAATCTGGCCCTAAATGCTTTAAATGTGGTAAATATGGCCACTATGCTAATAAATGTAAAATGGAAGCTAAGATTAACAATCTTCAGATTGATGAACATCTGAAGTCCCAATTAAGCAAGCTCTTGCTTAATTCCAGTTCCTCTGAAGAACTAGAGGACTCCTCTGAGAGCAATGATGAGCTTTACCATATTCAAAGCTCTAGTGACTCAGACGTCTCCAAGGAAGGAGAATGTCAGTGTAATACATTAACCAGGAGATGCGACCATCTCCAATCTATAATCCAATTGAATGGATAAAGTCTTAATGTCCTTACCAGTCAGCAACAAAACATGATTGATGTCATCAATCAGGTTACTAACCCAGACATTAAACTAAAGGTGATTAAGTCTTGTTATGCCCAGGAAGAAGTTATTCCTGATTCTGCTAGCTACCTTTCTAAAGAGTACAGCCTTAAGGAAGTACTCAATCGTTTAGATAAGGCTGGAGAATTTAACAAGCCAGCTAGTCTTATTGATCTAAGACATGAAGTTAATACTTTAAAAACTGAGTTAAGACAGCTTAGGATTCTGCAGGGTAACATGAAAATTGAGATTGATAATCTCAAGAATGCCCAGAAGCATTCTAATCCAGAAACTTCCAATACTACTCCCAGTACTGAAGATTCGGTGGATTATTTGGGTGTTATCAGCCATGTACCAAGCCAAAAATGGTACACTACTATCAACCTTGTGATTAACAAAGAGTTCTCTCTTTGCAACATCATTGCCCTTGTTGATAGCGGCGCTGATATGAACTGCATTCAGGAGGGAATTGTTCCCACTGAATATTTTGAGAAGACTACTCAGTCCTTGTTTAATGGTAGCGGAGATAGAATGGGCATCAAGTTTAAATTAACTAATGTTGCCATATGTAACAATGGAATTTGTTTAGACAATACCTTTTTGCTCATTGGCGATTTATCTCAACAGATAATTTTAGGTACTCCCTTTTTATCGATGCTTATGCCTATTGATAAAATTGACTCTAGTGGTATATACACCACTATTCAAAACCAAAGAATTGTTTTTGAATTTATTACCCGTCCTGAAATTAAGAAAATTAATTCTTTGACAAATAACATTATTTTCAAAGAAAATCATCTTAATTTTCTTCAGAAAGAAATCTCTTTTCTTAACATTAAAACGAATTTAATGTCCCCTCATATCATCAGCAAAATTCAGGTTGTTAAAAATCAGTTGACAGCAGAAATTTGCAGTGATATTCCTAATGCTTTTGGGGATCGGAAGAAACATATTGTTACTCTTCCTTATGAAAATGATTTTCATGAAAGATCTATTCCTACCAAGGCCACACCGAGTCAAATGAAAACTGAATTTCTTGACCTTTGTAAGAATGAGATCCAGAGTCTTTTGAATAAAAAGCTTATAACTAAGAGTTATTCTCCTTGGAGTTGTACAACTTTTTATGTTAACAAGGCTGCTGAGCAGGAACGAGGTGTTCCTAGGCTTTTAATTAATTATAAGCCTCTTAACAATGTTTTGCAATGGATAAGATATCCAATTCCTAATAAAAAGGATTTGTTAGATAGGTTGCATTCTGCCAAGATTTTCTCAAAATTTGATTTAAAATTTGGATATTGGGAGATCCAAATTGCACCACAGGATCGGTATAAAACTGTTTTTGTGGTTCCCTTCGGCCATTATCAATGGAATGTTTTGCCTTTTGGGCTTAAGAACGCCCCTTCTGAATTCCAAAATATCATGAACAAAATTTTTAATCTTTTTTCTGATTTCTCAATTGTTTGTATTGATGATATCCTTATCTTCTCTAATTCAATTGACCAACAATTTAAACATTTAAAGATTTTTAAAGATATTGTTAACACTAATGGTCTAGTTGTCTCCGCCCCTAAAATGAAATTTTTTCAAACTAATGTTAGATTTTTAGGGCATAACATTGGAGAGGGGAAAATACTCCCCATTGATAGAAGTATTGAGTTTGCCTCTAAATTCCCAGATGAAATTAGAGAGAAAACTCCGCTTCAAAGATTTCTGGGTAGTCTCAATTATATTGGTGACTATTACAAGAATATTGCACAAGACAGTGCCATTCTTTATTCTAGATTTAAAAAGAACCCTGCTCCTTGGACTGATGAGCATACTAAAGCTCTTCAGAAAATCAAACTGAAAGTCAAGCAACTTCCTTGTTTAGCTTTAGCCAATCCTTCATTTTTCAAAATCGTCGAGACTGACGCCTCAGACCTAGGATTTGGTGGTATTTTAAAACAAATAAATTCTTTAACTAAAAAAGAAGAACTTGTTCGTTTTACTACAGGATCTTGGAAAGATGCCTCCAAAAATTACTCATTTTCTGTCGTTAAATGCATTTCAAAATTTCAGGATGATTTGTTAAATCAGAAATTTTTACTACGAATTGATTGTAGTGCTGTAAAACAGGTTTTGCAAAAAGATGTTGAAAATATTGTTTCAAAACAGATTTTTGCCAGATGGCAAGCAAATTTATCGGCTTTTGATTTTAATATAGAACATATCAAAGGGGAAAATAACTCTCTTCCCGATTTTCTAACTAGAGAGTTTTTGCAGGACCGATGAGTGGCCCCTCCCGTGGGCGTGGCAGAGGTCGTGGGTATTCTCACCGATCTGGTAAAGAAAAAATTGTGATCAATGAACATCAATATCATCCGATACAGGATTATATGGAGTTCATTCGCCAGAGCGCGAAGAACAAGGAGAAAACTATTTGGGAACTTCATGCCCCAAAATATAAATAGTCATTAAAAACTTGAAGTCTCAAAAAATAACAATTGGATGGTAGAATATATCAATAGATAGTTAAAGAATATATATTGTGGATATGGATGAATCATACTTTCAATATCCAAAAATAAATGAAGACTTACCAAGCACGTACTTGTTTTTTTATGAGCAACACCCAACTAAAAAAGAATCATATATATAATAGGAATTGGCACGGGTGATGCCACTCTATGGAAAGGAGCTTTCGTGCTTAGGTTTGGAGTCAGATATGTGTGTGCGATTCATCAATATAATGAATTATGAAAAAAAAAATATATTAGAGCACTCGTACTGATAACGTATTATAAAATAAAGAAGACACAAAGTGAATTTAGAATGAGCGAGTCTTTCATTTCATTGATATGTCAATATTAAGCGAGTATGATTCATATTTTTAGTACAAAATAAAATAATTCAATAGGTTTCTTAATAATTGTAAAATATTAGTGAACTGAAATATGAGTCGACATCCACATAATACATATTTTATAATATTTGTTCACTTAAATACAACTTTTTAATTCAAAAAATTGGTAAACTTACAATTAAAGTTTAAATCAATAATAATTATGCGCATTATACAGTAAAGCTAAATTTATTTCCCAATCAGTTGAAACAAAAATTGAATGCGTAAAAAATTGTTTGATTGATGAAGGATTAAAAATCCCAACAGATCCTGCTGGGGTATTAAGATTGTCGTTATTCTCCGGAATAACAATGCACGAGGGCAAACGCTATGTGGTACCAAACGAAAATATCTTTTATATCTTTTTCCAGATAGGCTACAAAAGAAAACTTAAAGTAGTGTCACAATATTAGTCTGAATTAGACCTGGTTTGGAATCTAACTATATAAAAAAAAGCTGGCAGGGACATTAAATATAGCACTTCAATGTTAATAACAGCTGGACACGTAAACTGGCTGCATTTATGGTGTCTATGGCTGCATTTATGGTGTCTACGGAATGGTTGGGAACACAATCAGGAGGACGTGGATCTTTATAAATACATAAAGTGTTTTTTTTTTCTTTTTTTACCCAAAAAATTATTCAAAACACTATTTAATCTAAAACATAGTAAAAAACTTATTTTTATTTTCTTAATATCACATAAATTAACGCCGCAAAAAGTAGCCTTAAAATTAAATATTACGGTCAAGATTAGTTCTGAAAATGAATACCACAACCAAAGTTAATTGTAAAGATTGTATCACGATCAAAGTTCGCTGTAAAATGGTTAAATGGGTAAGGTTAGCGGTGAGATTTTGCTAGGTAAAATTGTATAAAAAATTACTTTTTTTATGGTGTTTTGAAAAAGTTTTTGCTGCGCGAATATCGTCACCCATGCATAAAAGAGATGAGTATTTATAACATGGTAGATTCCGATTACATGTGTCCTCACGTATATATTTAAATTTATAATTAGTGGTGTACAAATATTTATATAGAATTTTTATATTTATTATTTTAAGATTTAAAACATATATAATTAGGACACATATTATTATTTTTAATATTAAATACATCTTCAAATTATTCATCGTATTATATCACTTTTAGAGTATACTGCATAATATTTATTGTTGTATCATATTATTTAGGAATGATATTTCAGACCCATATCATCTCCATAAATCAATATACTTCACAGGATCATAATTTGGTACTAGATTTTTTTTAGAATATCACCTAAAAGTTCCATCCATAACATATTTGTATTAAAAAAAACACCCTTAATTTAAAAAAAACATATTTATCAAATCGATCCAAAAATAATTTGAAAAATCTTTTGCATCATTTTTCGCCCACCTTTAATGAGAACCGCTTGTAGCAAAAGTAGAATGTAAAAGACATTTCAAATCAATCCTAATTTTTTGACCAATTTGAAAAATCTTTTTATAGTTTTCTTTTTGGGAAATTTTTTTTGTTGAAGTGTATCGGTTTATAACTTTTTTTATCTTTCAAGTGGTTCTCGCTAAAGACACGTGAAAAAAAATACAGAAGAATGTAATTTTTTTTCGAAATAAGTCATAATTTCAAGATTGATTTAAAAATTCTTTTTGAGAATTTTTTTTCTTTTTTGATAAAATAGGTTATGACCTCGTTTTGATTTTTTAATTTTATTTCTATTGAAAATTTACTCGCGAAGTTACCAAATTACTTAGATGACAAAGGTATCAAAACCTTTTCAAGTTCAACAGAGTTAGCTATCCTTTTTCACCCTTTATTGACTTGTGTAAAATAAGATATATTTGTTTAACCGTTACACTAGTTTAAAAATATAGTATGAACATGATATATTTTAATTTTTAAGAATTATTTTAAATTTGTCCCTCTAAAGTTTAGTCGGATTAACACTTCAATCCTTAAAGATTTAAAGGTGAGACATTAAATTACCAAAGGTTGTTAACTTCGGTTTTATGGACAGAAGTAGCATGTGCACATGCTCCAAAATTGATGATTTTTTTCATTTAATTTATGAGTTAAATTCTTTGAAAAATCATAAGTTATATAAATCAAGAAAATTATGAGAAATATATCGTCGGACACGTGTCATTGCGTAAATGATTGTTACATAAAAATTGTTTAAAATGACATATGGTTGATATAGTTTGTTTTGGGGGATAATTCAAAGTTAATCTCATTTATTGGGTCAAAGATATATCAAATTTCATTGACTTTTAATACACCAAATTCTTTTTCATTATAGACTACATATATTTAAAAAAAGTACCATAAGATATACTCATTTTAAACTTACTTACTCTCTCTCTCAATACAAACAAATAACCCCACATTTTTTCTCTCTAGAACCCCACCTCCACCTCTTCCCACCGCATCGAAGACTCGTTGGAAAAAGCTAATCGAAAAATCTCATCGGAGACCGCCGGAATTCTCATCAGATTGTTTCTCTCTGTGTGTGTAATTTATTTTTGTCACACATTAGTGTAAAGACATGCTTTAACCTTTTTATTCCATAAAAATGTTCCACTTTAAGTAAATTACCAATTTACCCTTTGTTTATAAAACTTGCAATTTAGTTACTTAGCAAGTGTTATTTATCTAATGATTATTAAGTTTTCAGCTTAACATTCAAAACACATTTAACCATCTTAACACTTGTTCAATACCACACTATTACCCACTTGACACTTTTCCACTTCGAATATGTAAAATAACACATTTACATAATATACTTCCATTTTTCACTTATTCTCTTTAGATCAAAATCTCCATTTGTCTTATTAGATGTTTAGACCCAACACAACTTTCATAAAACTTGCTCATACATTTATTATGAAAATACTACAAATTTATATGCACAAGAAAGTGCCTACTGAGTGGATTAAACATACATTCATTCTAGAATTTATACCATTTGCAACAACAAGCATTTTCCTTTCGTTCTAAACAAGAATAATAATTCCTTAAATTTTTATTTCAAAAAAATGTCCATTATTTTTTTTATTAGAAAGTAACATTTCCTTACATTTTTATTCTATAAAAATGTTTATTATTTGTTTTAACTAAAAAAAATATACAAAAATAACATTTCTTACATTTTTCATTCGAAAAAATGTTTATTATTTCTTCTTACTAGGAATACATCAAAATAAATTCATCACACATTTTTATTTCATAAAAATGTCTATTTTCAAATTTATTATGAAAACACGCCACAATAATATTTTCGATCAGTTTTACTCTATAAAAATGATAAATTTCAGATTTCAAAGAAAATGCATAACAACAATACTTTCTATCCTTTTTATTCCATAAAAAGGCTATTATTTCTTTTAATCCTACTCTTAATCATACAAAACAATAAGACTATAATATTTATCAAACATAGTCTCAAATACACTAAGAGTAGATTACCCACCTCAATGAAGCCTAACAATGGTGATGGTGGTAATGGGTGACTCCCCCACCTCCAAAGGTGGCCCTAAAGGGAGCCACAAAATCTCCACATACAAGCTCCAATAGAAACACCATAAAAGCTCCCTACAACCTTCCAATAGCATACCCAGAACATAACCTTCATCTTTACTTCAAAGTCATCTTGTGTCGCACACCTCTAGAGATTTCAAGTATATCAGTTGGTAAGGGGGAGGGGGAGTGTGGGGTATAAGTTTGGGGAAGAAGGAGCTAGGGTTTGGGAGTTTAGAGTGAGGGAGAAAATGCACAATATCTGATCGTGTACCTCCACTCACTACACACTTTGAGTTATATAATCCAACCTCAAGGGTTGTTGCCAAAAGAGGAACCTTATGCTCACTAAACTTCTCTATATTCGGTATTAGACTCCCCACAAATCAACAACATATCAGATCGAAGGGCCACAATGAGGACAACTATTTTTTATTGGCTTATGTGTTGACGGTTTATAGTCCTTATTTCTCTCGTTCTCGTATAAAACCAATGAACCCATTTTGTTAACATATATCAAGAATTCGTCCACATGCTGACATTAATTTTCACCCATAGTTGAGATCGACAACATGGATAGGGGGATAAATTTATTATGGAATCAACTCACGCCTCTCTCTCTGATTAATCAACTCACAGGTTTCCATTCATACTGACCAAGCTTATAACCCACCAAGGAACGTTTGATAGTACACGCAACTCGGCGACGGCCTGGCACGATTGGTCCGTTGCTTGAATGGCTGTAGCCATCACTCAAGTGACCTCGCTCCTCGCTTGAACGACCTTCATGTCGTTTGAGCGATAGGTGGAGATATTCGGTCTCTTCTGTCATTCTATCTTCATCCGTTTCTCACATTTAGCCCCATACAACTTCTAAGTCTTAAGATGACTTATGTAATTCATTTCCTTTATAATCCCATATTTTTGAAATAAAATCCATAAACCCTTGATTTTCTTTATACCTATAATCAATTCCTCCATATATATAATTTATGTATATTTTAAGCAATTTATGAGGGCGGGGTTTTACAAACTTCCCTCCTTAGGAAATTTCGTCCTCGAAATTCTTAGTTTATCACAATTTACACTCCAATTTCTCATGACCAGTTTTCCATTTTAGGTATCCTCGACACTATGGTCTAAACCCGAAGATTTCACTTTAATCAAAGACTATCACAATGAACCTTAAGGTCAAATCACAATGAACCCTAAGTTCTTAGTGCAAATCTCAAGCATGCCTAACATGCCTATCTAAACAAAACCTCGAAATGATTGGTACTTCATCAAATATCGCAACATCAATAATGACTATATTAGCATGGATCATTCCTATATTAGGATCCGTAACCTATGTTTCCTCAAATAATCTCAGATCGCGCCTAGTCTAGGCTGATACAATTATAACCCTTCTCGCTACACATTACAATGATTCCTAAGACAATCATCTTAGTACATAAGTCCATCTGATCGATATATCCCACGGGGTTATTATGCTAACCTAGAGTTATCTTAGGTATCACCTCAAAATTTTACATGAATGATGACATCCACAGTCCGCTCTGCTCTTATACGAGCACAAAATTAGTGCCTAATGCTTCATCAGTTCCTAATACTTGCAATATTCTCCAGCTTCGAGACACATGACCAAGTCTTGACTAGCTATATTGGTTAACTAACGAAACATGTTAACCCCAAGCAATCAAGAAACACATTCAAACTATATGCAGCAAACACGAGACTAATGTGCACGCACAAACTAGTGTAGAACAGGATGCTTCCTAAGAAAAGCGCAATCATATACCATGAGGCATCAGCCACAATCGGCCTAGCCCACATCACTACTCAGCTTATGCAGCGCTGCACCCAGATTAAGACTGATCAACAACTTCCTACTGCCGGGATCAAAGAAGACAGAAGAGTGCAACCATTCAGCGACTGCCTTGATGAGTTCTAACTATGAATTGTCCATCCGTACCGGACAGACGAAATACAAAAACCAATTTCTTCGAGGAGATGAAACACTAGGCTTCCCTCCTTAGAACTAATGCCACATTCCTATTATGGGTAAGTACAACTAACTGAGCCAAATGAATTTACATTCCTTAAACACTTAATGATAGTCACCGACTTAATATACTTAGGCCTTCATAATTCTTACTCGCGATAATCTAACCTCAGTTTTTGAGATCACTCTTACCAAGTGAAACACCACACTCACCAGGTTTCAAATACTCAACTCATAGACCATTACCACAACTCTCAGCGTAGTCTGAGTGATCCCAAATCACAATCACTCTAATGTCACCTTAAACTTTCAAGCATTACCCATGCCTAAGACCTAAGGATTTCCCTTACCAGATTCATTTCTTAACCATATAGGTAGCACGCGTGGGTGCTATAATCAATCCTACCACTTCATCCCGAGTGCTATCTCTAAACTCCATGACAAATATCATCGTGTTCTAAGTATCCCAGGTGTATCGCCTCAATTGACAACCTATTTCTAAATTATCCTTGAAGGTCATATCATGACACATGTCTATAAATAAGGTCGTACCCCTAATTGCAAGGCACCGCCCCAAATCAACATGATTTAACCGTACTATAATTATCAATGGTCTACCATCACTTATGTAAAGTTCGATACAATAATGAATCCCAATGCCTCAAGGTGACCACATTAAAGTCAATTATTTCTCTAAACAGCTTACACATATATCACCAGAAACTATAAGTCATACCATGACTTATGCTACACAATCTCGAGTTTTATTATTATGAAATGTACATCACTACATAAACCTCAATGCAATAATGAATCCAAAATGTAATACACGGTACCCAACCTCAATTTCCACTATTACTAAGGAATGACTACCAATTTCCACTATTACTAAGGAATGACTACCACTCGCATTAACATCTCATTAGATAAACCTTAACGTATATCTCCATGGAAAATTTCAATACAATTTCGTAAGCCTACAACTTTTAATCCTTAATGGGGTTCAATCGCAATAATGGACTTGCCTTGCCATGTAAACCTCATAATATGGTTTAATTTACGAACTAACACAACTATATGTGCATTTTAGTAGGATACGATACATCGAGCATTGCTTATGAACATTAAGGCCCATGCCTACGGGCGCCATAAGGGATCCTATTTCTCAATGCCACACTACAATTGCTAAACTATAAATTAATACCATCTAAGTGTTGGTAGGAGACCGGGTGTCGGGTATTTCCCAAGAGGAGTCTCACCTTAATGACGCCGCAAGGGGTCCTATTCTAAACATCACAACTCTTTCACTTAATACTAAGTCACCACGATTATCTAGGTTCACTCCTAGGTTACCTCAATCATCAACATTATCTAAACCCATATTACAGTCAAGGTACATAAATAGTGATATATTAAGTCCAAGCTCACAACTGAGGGGCCTAACACGTTCTCACCACATAACTAGAACTTATAAACACATTATCCAGCCACTTAATTTTGACACACGAAATACACAAGCTTTCCAGCTAAGTCGCAACGAACATTACACTACGTTACCACTACTACTAAGGCTTTTGTTAGGGCATGGGACACTGTGTATAACCCACACATCCCTAGGAATACACCACTAATCTCCCTAACGATCCTATTCATCACATATTGCAGTACTCTATCAATTACTACTCCAAAGAGTTACCTAGGGTTCACTCACTTGCCACTACAACTCATCGTGTCACTTATGTGACCGTTGCCATAAATGGCCAGTAACTCTAACCATGACTCATAACATACATTCATCGAGTAACAGTCATTAAGGCGTTTCACCCACAAGGGTAGCATTGTATCAATTAAGACTAACTTATCCTCTAATACTGACCCCTACAATATACAGGTTCATCGTATTACTCATCAATTACGGAATTACCCCAAGGATCGAATTTGCCTAATTACCACTTCGACGTTGACCTCTCATATGTGCCACTCTAAGAATACATATAATTTAAATCATGATTTCCCATTACACAATTATGACACTCTAACAATCAATCTCTGCCATTGGCTATTTATAATTTAATGCCACTTGCCCAACGAGCAGTGTTTCATTCTATTAACATGTCCAAAGACTCTACATCTATATAGGCTGGAACACAAACACCTCACACTACAAACCATGGTGTCACCGCTTGTTGCTCTACATGGAAAATCGTAAATTATTAACATACTTAATCAGAAACGCGAAAGCAATTTATAACAATTAACTTGATCATACGCCACTTTGCACTAACTTACTTTTTGTACTAACCTCTTTGACTTTACCATCGAGGACATGAGTTACACGGTCATTAAACTAGCATGACCGGCTCAAACCACATCGACATTTGGCACGACTCAGAAAGTGTCTCTAATGTGCGTTCACTCTAGGCTCAAGTGCAAGCCTGTCGTGTTAGTAATAAACCCGATAAGTCGGGATCGTATCCACAGGGAACTAGAACAACGAAGTTATAACGATGGGAAAAGACGAAAGGAATCCTAACTTTGACTCTAAAAAGAAAGAAAAAATGATTTGGTTTCGAGAATTGACTACAACTAAGTGCAATTATTAAATTATGAGAAGATGCAATTAGACTAAGTTACCTAAAATATTAATGAAAACTGCTTTGAACTTTTAAACTATATGATGGGAAAAACGGGATGGGAATACAATCCCCCAACCCTAGTGTATTGCAGGTAAAATACTAATCGTAAATTTGAATGATTAATTCGACCCAGAATTTAGTACTCCCAAGAATTACGTATATGAGGTTCAAGCCCGCATCATACTTAATCTGAGGACGAGTAAATCGGTATCGCGATAGTGACACTTGAATTTCATTCTAAAGCATCCCGGTTACTTATAAGCAAACGATATCTAAAGATCTACAATTATCGTGTCCCTACGCGATACGATCGTAGTCAATCACTAAATTTAGAGGATTAATGTTATACACACGCAATTGTCACATCAGGCTGGGATCATGTATCCCAACCTTGAAATTTTAGCCAGACATATGAAAATTTGAAAACAACATGATGGGAAGGAATGCAAACATTTTTATTGAGTAATGAAGATGCAGAAAGATGAAATTATAAATGAACAAACAACTAGCATAAAGATTGGAATAGAAATTGGAATACTTATACTTGAATTGCAGCTTGCAAATAATCTAGGGTTTATTGTTCTTTGCCTTCTAAATGAATTACGAAGCTTCCTTTAGGAATTGGAAAGCCTCCACCTACGTTTGTGAGGAGTTTACTATTTATTAACTACGAAAAACCAGAGTTTGAACCAACTAGGACTCTATTTTTACAAGTGGATAATTCCGAAAATTCGATAACAGAACCGATCCGGGTAAATGCTTCGGTTCGGTTCCATCTTTTGTAGCTTTTACAGAAAACTTCTTCGAACATGGGATCGGTTCGTTTTTGGCCATCTTTGGTTCGGTTCGTTTTTTTCATCCCTTCACAGAAAGTTTATCCAAGGTGGATTCGGTTCATTTTTCCTTTGATTCGGTTCGGTTCATTTTTCCATCCTTAACAGAAGCCTTGCCCATGAGGGATTCGGTTCGTTTTTCCTCACTAGGGTTCGGTTCCCTTTTCTCAGTCTTTGCAGAAACCTTGCTTTCTTGTGTTTCCTTGGAGCTTTTGGTATGGAACTTGGTTGATAGCACCGAACACCTACAAAATAGATGACGAACACACGAAACTCGACGTACTCATTAGAAACTTGTCATTATCCAAAATACGATATAATCCACTTGAATTACATTGCGCGCAGTGATAAAACCTTCTGAATTACGGGGATAAATGGTAAGAATTTATGCCTAATCAAACCCCCCTAACTTAGAACGTTGATCGTCTCGAGCAATGTGTAAGAATCATAAAAAGGTCTATCTCTTAAAAGGGATAGGATACCTCTTTCGCGGGTACGCAATTGCATTTAGCGTATGCAACAAGCCTTTAAACCCCTAGGTTACCCTAGTAGGACGAGTTGTGTCTCGTGAGGGTTTGGAGTGAATATACCCACAAAATTCGACTAAAAGAAGATTCAAAATATGCAAAAATTGTGTAATTCATCTTTCCCAGAAAATAGTCATCATCAAGTCATATTTACAAGTCTCAAATCATAGTGCGTGTGTGCAAAGCCAGAAATTTAACCGCTAATTTCCACTGCTTAATCATTGCGTTACTTACCCGAAAATTCGTTTTGATTTTAAAACCTCACGGGATACTCTCTCAAACGAATCTCATGAATTGTGGCTATTTTCTCGGTATGCGTGATATAAAGAGTAAATATAATGAACTCAAAATCACGCATACAAGTCGAAAGACGAAAATTTTATGGTAATAGGATCTCATCAACGGATTACGGTTTTAAAAATGGGAACATTGCCTTTTTTTCACGCATTCAATCTGTTTTTATTATCTTTTGGTGTCTTAGCAATACACCAAATGGGAGATTTGTGAGTGCTGCTAGCAGTCACAAATGACCTTTATAACTGCTATTTACCGTCATAATTTAGGGTGTGACAAAAGAAAAATTGTAACTCCTAACAGCAGTCACAAATTTTTGTAACCCCTATGGGGTTATGATTGATGACCCCAATTTGTAACTGCTATTTGTAACTGCTGACAGCAGTTACGAATCTTATATTTGTGACTACTGTTCGCAGTTACAAAATTGATAGTAGTGACAAATTTGTGACTGCTATTAGCAGTTACAAAATTGAATTTATTAAATGTGATAAGAGTTATTAAAAATTTCTTTATATTTTCACAAAATGATGAAATAATGAAAGTAAAATAAATAGCATGATAACAAGTCTAAAATTTTTGACAACATTTCATTTATATTTCTGATATTCCAAATATCGAGTACACATAAAACTAGTTTAAACTTAATTTAACATCAAACAACCCCTTCGTGGGCGCCAAGTACAAAATGAACATAGAATAAAAAATAAACTAAAAAAAAATAACGACACAACACTTCGATGACATAAAATGTCATCAACATGTAACAAATCATTCTAAATCTAGACTTGGAGTCACCACACGGTGGATACACTTCGTGAAGTCTAGGTATATCGGCTGTGGGGGGTATTGATGCTATGACATCCTCGCTCGTGTACTCGGACTCGGAGTACGCTTGTTGAGAAAGTTCAATGGATTAAAATTTTGTGAATACGGTGCCTCGGTATCCATTGACTTGTGCTTGTATTGCTTGCCACGAAGTGTAAACACCTGAATTTAGGCCTTTGAATACTACGTATGCCATGTGTATGCCTACAAATAATAAAATGTAACTATGTTAGTTATAATAAAGAAGGTGGGGCACAATCATTCAGTACCAAATATAATAATTCCAATAAAGTAACTGATTTATTAGGCCACGAAGAAGAAAGATCTTTATGTGGCTCCAAATGACTGAGAGATGAATATGCGGCTCTTCTTAATACAAATGGTGTGGTCATAGCTCGACAGATTCACTGTAAAAATAGTGTGAGTATAAAACTTATGCATATTAATCAATAGTTAAGAGAAGGGAAAACCATTAACTTACTCTAATACTCAACCTAACAATGAAAAATGAAACTAGGCAACAAAATAGCATTTTCCTATTTGTAAGAGTAAGTTTTTATAACCACTCAGAATGATGAATGCCTCTAAACCTTGCTTGGGCTATACAAATTCAAATTCGGTGTTCACTTCATGGATATAGCATGGTCAGCAGGTCTAAGATAACTACCAACTAATACATACAGTTTTCAAGGCAATTAAGCATCATTAAACATTCAGAATGAATGCGTCATAGGTGACATATCAGCCAAGCATATCATATGTGCCACACTAATTGCATAAAATCTCAAAATGAACGCGTCATAAGTGACATATCAGATAAGCAAGTTAAACTAAGATGTCCTCATCGGGACGAGCCATAAAACTAGAAATATTTTCGAATTTTTGAAAAATTTTAATTTTTCAAGTGAAGTACTCAGTATAATCCACAAAGAAAATAAGTCTAAAGAATGTGACTGTATACTCCCTCACCCCAACTAAAATCTTGCATTGTCCCCAATGTAACCGAAATAAATGCATAATGAAGCATTTAAAGCAAAAAGCGAGAATACCAGCTCGAGCTTTAGCAGGCAATTCTGAATAACTACTTAAATTAATCAACACCAACACATACGAGATATTAAACAACGCAATGATAAATAACATTTTCATTAATATCTACCTTCTTTACTTAACTAGAACAAAACTTTGATACGGATAAAACGAACAAAACAAATATTACTAACATCACGAAGAGGTAATATAATGAAACATAATAGGACAACACATAACATAAAGAGTTATGAACAAAAAATATAAACTATTATCAGTAGTCAGAACAAATATCAGCATAATCACACAGTAGAGGCAACAAACTCATCCATATCACGATCGAGCATCAGTTGCAGGTGCATCCATATCATCAGCACCTGTATAGATCTCTCTTTGAACCTGAAACATCTGATGTGGCAGGTAGAATGGCATCAGGTAGAATAGCAGTCACAATAATACTCATAATAGGGCTATAAAAGTTGCATTGTCAAACAAGATATGCCTAGGGATATGAAAGATAATGGTCAGCAGAAGCAAGAGGTAGCAACACGCGGGGAAGATGTAAAGAAGATCAACAACAATTGAGCAACTAATCAAATTTATAAGATAAAGGAAAAGAAGAAAGAGGATCAAGAGGGGAAAATAGATAACAAGAACCAAGAAGAAGAAATTCCAGTCAACAGTTGGAAGCGTATCACTTACTGTCAAATAAATTGTCAGCTTATAAAAATCCAAAGAATTGATATTGAAGAGGAAAAAGTTAAATGATTCAGAATCTGCAATAGAGAAGGTGAGAAAAGTCAATAACAAGATGTGACACCCCGCCTAATTAATCCCGGGTGATCAGTCCTAGATCAAGTTAGAAAATATTTCTCAGTTGGTCCATTCTTTGCATCACTGTCGTCTTTTTAATTACTAACCACCTAAGTGAGAAAAGTAGACTGGTGCCAATTTTTATCTTTTAAATAATTGAATAAAACACATGCGGAACATAAAATAATACACAATCACAGTTAACTAAAATAACCATCCACAAATAAAATACCTAACCGAATAAACCATCGGTCCAAATATCCAATACAAGTAAAGATCAGAAGAAAATCTCAACAAGTCTAATACTAATAAATGAACTGTGAGCGACAAGCTCAGATAACTACTAGAGAGTCTCTACACGAATGAAATAAGGAGGCGTCTATCAAAAACCCCGCAACATCCACATGTGCTGCAGCAAAGGATACCTGGGATAGAGTCAAGCCTGGCGTCCTTGTGACTGGACACCTAAAAGGTTTTTAAATTTTTTTATAGCAAGGGTTAGTACCCAAAAACATTTGAAAATATTTAACAAATGATTAACTTACAGTAATAAATAAATATGCATGCTCTTCATATTTTAGTTAGTGCCGCACTCTCTTGAGGACTTCCTCACCCCTCCTCTAATGTGCACTACTAACGCTTCCATTTAATTTACTAGGTCCTATGCTCCTGACCCAATACTTATTTTAACCCTTGAAATTTACCTACTCTAACCGAGTATGCCTTAATTCATGATTTTTAAGTTATTATAAACGTCAAACTTAATTAAATCACTACTCTTTTTAATTTCATATAACATTCACACTTGTTATGCACATAATACATTTTTTCACTCTGTATTAATTATCCCATATATAATTATTTACCTAATTATATATTTAATCATATTACAGTATTCACAAACATACTGAAATAACACTTAATACAAACTTTCGACCGAGTAAAAATACTCACAAAATATAAATTTTCCCAAGTGCTATCCCACTAGGTGTATTCACATAACCTAGTTATCCAAGTTAGATTCGCTCACTAACTTACTTTAACATACGAATTGGAGGCGGTCATATTCCTTCCCTGAAAGTGAGATGCCCCTCACCCATATAACGGATGCTATGACCTGGGATTATACTCGCCCTACTCCTCAAGCTAGGGGATTCATCCACTACGCGCAACCTCCACCTATAGCACTAGAGTATATACTAATAATGTTATATTAATGCACACACACACACACACACACACTATATATATATATATATATATATATATACTATCACACTCCGTATATATATATAAATATAAAATGTCCCAGCTACACCATGTACAAAACCCGTAACATAAGCCTAATTAATTTATTAAGAGTTTATGGTCCAACTCTAATTATTAATTAATTCGCACATTAATTAATTAAGTCACCTTTGGTGTCACCCCCACCATAAAATTGGACTTACTCTCGAAGTCCGAATTAACCTCACCCGAGTCTAAATTCCCGACTCCCGAATTATTTAGCCTTTACCTAAATAAGATTTATCTCTCGGTATTCCTCAACCGTTATTCCCGGACTTGTTCACTACATTTATATTTAATCCTTTCGAACACCTTCTCAAAAATTCAACCTTAGTGTGTCACACCCAATTTCTCCAAAACCCAACAAATTTAAATTATGATGTCACACTAAGTCGTCTCCAAATTCTAAATTAACTTTATTCACCATTAATTAGATTTAAAAACCCATGTATAAATTTCTCACCAAATTAATTCATGGAAAAAGCTTAAATTAAAATTTTCTACATATATAAGAAAACTGGGCGAATTGTCAAAATCTGTCGACCATCGATCGATCGACCCCAGACCTTCGATCGATCGATCGAGCAGGTCTTCATCTTCTTCGCGAAGACAGATTCAGCCATGGACGATTTTTCCCAAACCCTAGTTTTCTCTACCAGCAACCTTAAGCCCTCTTAACATTAATACATGTTAGAAAACTTATTAGGGACCTCCAGAATGTCCACCAACATTATTAATTCTCCATTATCTACAATTTGTGTATTTGGGAAAAAATCCATCTTTAACCCTTTACCCATTTACAACCCAAGTTCAATCATCAAATCCGTTTCTAATTATCCAGATAACATCCTACCAGATATATATTAACATACAAATTTTAGATTTTTACATAAACCCTTACCCAAATTTCGTAAATCAGATTATTGTCTTCAAAATAAGATTTTGCCATTAACACCCAAAACGAATTTCGTTAAATACACACATCACATGAATATGAATCGAAATACATTTTTACATGCTACAGCAAGTTAACACTTTCCTTAAGGTTCGTAGAGTCTGAATTTGGAGATGAGTTCCAAGGTTGAAGATGACCCTTGTTGGCTCTCTTGTGATCCCCAAATCTGCCTTTAACTGCTGTTAGGGTTTCTTAACACACTAACCCTTTTCCTAAACTCACATCAGTCGTTTTCTTATTTCTTCTAATTCATTAATTTACCTAAATCCCGTTTTTTGCCTAATGGGCCAAGCCCAAATGACCCAATTGCCCCTGTGTGGGTCCGGCTATGTCTAAAAATGCCCCGTGACCCGTTTACTACCCTCGGGTACACTTTTCCACTATCTCGGCCCATCCGGACTCAACTGTACACTCAGAATTGGCATCCGAATTAATTTATAAAAATACTTATCCCCCCACCCCTTTAGTCTATACCGACTCCCGGTTGAGATAAGTGCATACCCTGTCATGAATACTCGAAATTACTTAAATAATTGATTACTATTCGCTTAGTAAATAAATTCCCGTAAATATTAACCATTCACTCCCCGATTAATATTTAAATAAAATTTTCCTAATTAATCCAAATAAAATTATGTCTCACAAGTAATTTTCAATTCTCGAATTAATTACATATTTAATGTATGAAAAATGCGGGGTGTTACACAAGAAAGGCAAGGCAGTAGCTATTAATAAGAGAATGACCAAATCTGCTAGCAAAGTTATCAAGAAAGTCCATATCTCCATATCTAAATTATATGTGTTCAGTCTTATTATATGAAAAAATAAAGGCACGGGTTATAAGAAAGTCCATAGCAAAGTAATTATCATTGGTAGTAATGCTAGACCATGCTAAAGAGGATATATAGGATTTGACACAAGCAAATGCATAAATTTTGTATCTATGCATCATGAATATTTGAAAATGGGATTTCCCATTGATAACGGACCATGAGAAGTTACCAAAAGATATTGACTTTATAAACAGGGGCGAAGCCCGAAATGTTTCCAAATGGTCAAGAACTATTTTATTCCCGTTGATAGCGACTAGATAAAAAACCATGTACTCCAGAATAAATGAAAATAGAATTTCAAATGCAATTGAATATTTTATCCTTATCCCCTATGTTAAATGTACAATCCTTAGCTGCGTTCAATATTTGCTTTTGCTTTTCTAAAGGGACGAGTCATGCGTACCACAAATAGTGATAAAAAAATAACTTTTCATTATTTAGTACTTAGAAAAATTATGTAATAATACTATCAAAAACTATAATTAGTACACTGGATGATGATACAATCTTTATGTGAACATAGCTATATAACTTGCTTTGGTTTAGTTGTGATTATGCCCAACATGCCTTTTGGTGTATGCTAATGATCTAGTATGACTAATAATTAAACTAAATCTTAGTATCTAATTTTTAATTGATATCAAAATTTCTCTCGAATAAGGAAGATTATACTAATATATACAGTGAAATTACATCTTAACTATGACTAGAGTAAATAATTAGTAAGAAATAAATATAATTTGTTCCCTAGTAAGCAGACAATTCTAAGTCCTCTATGAACAGGTAAATATAGTTTCATCACTATTATTGAATTGTAAGATATGCTATATAAAAATTATAGTTCTGTATGCAATGTCTCTACGTAGCCACGTGAATTAAACAAGCCCTTACACTGTGAAGTAGGCGATGATAAGTCTCGTTGTCCGTCTCTATCATGCATATGCTAAGAAGATGATAACCACTGTGAAGTGATGTTTAATTTTAATACGAATTAGAATATCCAAGATCAGCTAATGCACTATTGACAACCACTCACATTTTCAATGTGAGAAAGAGAAGGAACATATATGTCCAACGACAACCACACACATTTCCAATATGCTGAGTATGTTTATGATAAAGTAGAGGTGAAATCTAGGTGTGTCATTTAGGGTTCATGTCCACTACTGAGACTGAACTCGCTTCTTTCCTCTTCAAAATAGTCTACTTCAAATTCATCATGGAATTTCATTAGCAACTCTAAACCTGCTTCTTTCCTCTTCAAAGCCGTGTGTAATTCTTCTATTCCTCCAAACATTTCTTTGATCCTTTGGAAATTTCTCATGCATATTGTGCCTCTTGATGATGTTATCCAAAGGCATCTAGGTTCCACTGTTGTTACAGTGCCTCTGAAAATTTTTAACACTTGTTCTTAAATTGTCTAGTAGCTCATGATGTATGGTCACATTTTGCTAAATTATTTTGTGTGTAGATTTCCTTTTCATCTCTTAATATGTTTCTCATGTCTTGGTGGTTGAGGAGGACTAAACAAGATTTCATTAAGTTTCTTTTCATCATTATTCCTACTGCTACCATTTAGGAGTTATGGAAGGCAAAAATTGATAGTGTGTTTCAAGGTATCAAAATGAAGACTAATCTTATCATTGTCCAAACCATGGAAATGGTTCATTCTTGCTGCTCAGTTAGAAAATTCAAGTCTCCTAAAAAGACTATGAATGCATCATTTAGTTGTTCAAGATCAGTTTCATTCAATCTGCTCCAAGAATAATTCAATTGGTCAATTGGTTGAGACCTAGTGAAGGTCTTATTAAATTAAGTTGTGATGGGGCTTTAAAAATGAATCCAAGTCCCTTAGGAGCTTGTGGCTTAATTAGAGATCATAAAGGTAGTTTAATTCATGCTTTCTCTTCCTTCGAAGTTATCTCTTCCAATGGACTTGATTTATAAACATTAAAAGTTCTTAAATACATGATAAATCATTAATGTAAACATGATAAATCATTAAATACATGATAAATCATTAATAATTGCAGTAGTATGCATAATATTGACCATTAATAGTAAGGTCGGTAGCATCATTAATACCATATTCTAAAATTTTTCATTGATAGTAAGGGTTGTAGTGGACCCTTTTAGAATAATAAGGGCAGTATGAATCAACTGCTACACCGGCTATACCCAACTATGCTCGGGTGTGTATTGAGGTTGATCTTTTAAAACCAATCCCTAACCATGTTAGGACTGGTTGTGATGATAAGGGGTTCTGGCAAGCATTTACATTCGAAAACATCCCTGCCTACTATCAATTTTGTGCTAGGCAAGGCCATGATGGTTTGGAGTCCATATAGAGGGATGATTTTGAATATGGGAAATTTCATTCAAAGCCTACAGCTAATAAGGGAAAAAAGAAAATGGCTAAAAATATCAAACATAAGTGTGTATGGAAATGTGGAGACCCCACCAAAACCTCACATTACTCTAGATAATCATCACAATACCTAACTGAAATACATGACACCTAAAGGGCCTAATGATTTTGATCAACCTCAATTTTTTTGCCATATACTTACTGTTGAGGATCTAGTGACTGTGGAATATATTACACGTTACATCATAATGAGATGAATTAACCCATTTTCTCTTATCAGGGGTTTCTTGGATAATGTCTAGGTAAACCATCTCCATGGACTGAGTTACCTCCCTCAAATGAGTATGTCTAGGTAACCACAAAAGCGAGTTACAACGTCTAAGAGAAGCAATATGAGCCTGAGAGTGATACAGGTTCATCAAGTCACTTATAAGGATTATGATGCACCTGTATCAAATCTTTTTGATAGTATAAACTCACATAAACAAGTGTAGACAATCAACAATTCTAACTTGGATGGCATGAACTACTTACGAAGGACGTGAATTAATAAACATAAGCGATCATATCAATAATTCTAACTAAAATTCACACAAAGAAGTTTACAAATATTTTCATAAATTAGTCTTCAAACTATACAACAACACCCAATTGAAAATTCGGGTTTTCAATTGTCTCACCCTCAACCTCCTATCACCACTACGAATCAATCGAGTAAAAGATATTTATCTATGGTTAATTTGGCAGAACGCGACAACTCCGATATCGCTAAAAATAGATAAGTCAATTTTCCCATCAAGCATTTAGTAAATCATCAACATAATTAGGGGGAGGGGGAATCCTTGGAATTGAGCTTCATAGAAGACACGACATAATAAGTACATGAGCTTCATGAGAACGCTGAAATTGCCTCTATCCGATCCATTTCAAGGTTGTTTTTAATTTCCACCCTCAAAAGCCCACTTTTAATCCCAACATGAATATTTACTAGTCAATTTAGGAAATCATGAGTTTTATGAGGACACGAACATTTCCTACAAGTTATTTTTGTACATCTAAAGATTTGCACACCTCTTTTTGGGTCACTCGGTTGCTATTTTGAGTTTTCACCCCTAAATCCCATTTTAAGCCCAAAACGACCATATACTAATCAATTTTGAAAACTGATATTCTAATTTAGACAGACCATTTTCTTTAAATTTCTTTGGTATCATCTCGATTATGTGTGCCTCTTTACGGGACACTTCATTATTGTTTTTTATTTTCACAAATGTCCACTTTTAACCCCAAAACGAACATCTATTATTCAATTTCTAGAATCGGGAGTCTGATTAGGACACTCACACTTCTTGTAAGTTACTTTTGTACCTCTTAGAGTGTTTGTTGGTCTGTTTTGGCCATTCGATTGTTATTTTCAATTTTCATCCCTAAATTCCATTTTAACCCCAAAGCGAACGCTTACTAGTCAATTTCAAAAACCAGGAACCCGATGAGATGCGCAACTTCCTACAAGTTACATTGTAATGCTTAGGGTGTATGTACCTTTATTCGGGTCACACGATTATTTTTTTGAGTTTCCCCAACCTAAGTTCCATTTTTAATTCCAAAAAAAATGTCAACTAGCCAATTTCAGAAAACCGGGAGTCCTATGACGATCACTTCGCTTAAATTACTTTCATATTGAATAGTAAACTTACATAAACAAGTGTAGACAATCAATAATTCTAACTTGGATGACATGAACTACTTACGAAGGACGTTAATTAATAAACACAAATGAACATATCAATAATTCTAACTAAAATTCACACAAACAAGTTTACAAATATTTTCATAAATTAATCTCCAAACTATACAACAACAACCAATTGACAATCCGGGTTTTCAATTTGCTCACCCTCAACCTCCTATCCCTACTTCAAATCAATCGAGTACAAAGACTAATTATATTAGTCAATGACTAAGAATTAAAATTACCTTTATCCATATCAATTCGACGATACTATAACTTGAATGTCCGGGACTAGATTAACTCAGTCGATCAGATCATTTAATTTGTCTTCCTACAAAAAAAACGAATAAATATTGATAATTAAGGAATAATATTTTTAGAATGAAATATTTCCCTTCTACATTTGAAACATGAAACAAAGTTGAGAAACAATGTCGTAAACACATAGACGCGCACACTTGAATAATATTTAGAGTCAGTCCTACGTTTATTGTATGGCATGCTTCGAGTTAATAGATTAGTGTCCCAAAAACATGCCAACATTGTATTGTAAGAGCTTTAATGACTCCTCATATCCACGCATTAAGCTAAATTTCAATTCCTTTATTTATCTCTCTCACCACACTCATCTCATTCTACTTGTATAATAGCTATAAATGTTAATCACTTCACTATCAAGTATCAACTAATAAGTAAATTGAGTAAAATTTCGGATTTACTTTGGAGCTGAAATAGTTATCACAAACATTAATCAAGTAGCCACTGGTTGAAAACTCAAACCCTATTATTTTGGCAGTAAATGTGTATATGTGAGTGCCTAAAAATCAAAAACTCTAGAAAGGCAACCTAAATCGAAAATTTATAAAAAAAACACTGACCTAAAACTTATTTCCAATAAAAAGAGTACAAGAAAACCTAAATAAAAAATTTATATGCAATAAAAAAAGGCACATAAACATACAATTGTTACCCTCAAAATTCAGATGCAATAAAAAATTGCACATAGACACGTTTAAATAAAATAAAAAATGCACATAGCTGTATTGTTTTGGTCGCTTACAGTGAAAAGAGAGAGAGAGAGAGAGAGAGAGAGAGAGAGAGAGAGAGAGAGAGATAGAAAGAGAAAGCATTGTTATCCAAGCTTCAAAGTTTGGTCGATAAAGGGAGCGAAAGATTGTAGAAGGATGGAAGAGGGAGCGGGAGATTGAAGACCAGGTAGGAGAGAGAAGAGGGAAATAAAAGATAAGCCAAAATTTTGGTGACCTCTACTAAAAAGGTTAACTCGTACACTAAAATTTGTGACTCTTTCTAGCGGTCACAAATTAATAAATTTGTGACTGCTCATAGCGGTCACAAATTTGTGACTGCTCATAGTTGTCACAAATTAAGTCTTAAGCCAAAACTTGTGACAGCTACGAGCACTCACAAATTTGTGACTATTAATAGCAGTCAAAAATCTAAAATTTGTAACTTCTCATAGCAGTTACAATTTTGTGACTGCTCATAAGAGTCATAACTTAAGCTTAGTGATAAATTTGTAACTGCTTGTAGCAAGATTTGTGACTGTCATTAGCAGTGACAAAATAATTGACTGAATTTTTTTACTACCCTTGACTTTATCACTCCCAATAGCAGTTATAAATAATTTTGTGAGTGCTCTCGGGAGTGATAAGTTTGTCACCCCAATTAGCAGTCACAAAAAGGCAGTTACAAAATTAGCATTTTGGGGTAGTGTAGCTCTCCACGCGGTAATCAATTTCGCAATTTGGACTCGGTTAGGACTTTTTCGAATTTTAAGGTATATTGGGTAAAATGAAAATGATAGGGAATGTTGGAATTGGAAAAGTCATTTATGATGTCCATTTGTGTTTTTTCTGGGCTTTTGCACACTTTTTTTTCTTTTTCTATTTTTTTTTTGTTTTTCACTTCTTTTCTTTTCTTGCTATTTTTGTTGAGCATATCTATTTTTTTCTTGCCCCTTTATATGCACTTTTCGGACTAAATTCTGATTTTTTTTCATTTTTCGCAATTCCAGGCTATTTGGGTTTTTTTTTTCGGGTTGTCAAACGAAAGGAAAAATTTTATTCGGCTCAATTTGGGTTACAAAAGACATAATTTTTCGCATCTTTTTCTAGCCAATATTTTTGGGTGACAAACGAGGGCCTACTTAATTGTCCAAAATGCCAATTGCGTTACCATATGCGTTTCGAGATGAATTTAAGTTCAGAGATCACTTTTGGCACATTTTTCAAAGCAATATCACACACGTTTTGCATAACCGATTAAAATAAAAGGGTTGAGATCCTCGACGACTTTTAAGACACTGAAGAAAACTTTGAGTTAACAATTAACTCGGATTGATTTAAAAACTTGCAAAAAGTGATAGGCTCGAATCTCACCGGGTTTGTTAATCTCCACACTTATTCGTTAAGTCGTCAATTTTCGGTTAATTTCCATCTTTAGTCAATTTTGGCTTTATGTATGTTGAATTTTACAACTTGAGACTTCAATCTGACTTTTAATGATATTTTTGAGAAATTTGAATTCCAATTTTTATTTATTTTGAACAAATATATTTTTGGGTTTTTCGAAATGTTATGATTTTTTTTAAACTTTATGGGCATTTTGAAAATTTGTGGAGTTTTAGAAATACGCACTTGTGAACCCCCCTAACTTAGACTTTTGCATTGTCCTCAAGCAAAAAGGACTAAAATCTAACTCAAAGCGAATGAAAAGTGGAAAAAAGTAAAACAAACAAATGCAACTGAAATCTAGCTTTTATAAAGAGAAAGAACAACTGTGTTACAGAGGATAGGGAAAAAAAATACACAAGCAACACTCAGTAAACAACCATGTGAAATACAAACAACAATAACCACAGCAAGAACAATCATGGGCTTTATTGCGGGGGCTGATTGGAGGGCCCAGGTGCGCACGGGTCATAAGGGTCGTAAAAGAAAGCGGGTGGAGGAACGCCAAAGTTCAGCTCATAGAGGTGGGCTTGGAGTTGGTGCATCATCCTTGTGTCTCGCCGGTAGGCCTCTTGGTCATGGTTGTAATGGGTGAGGAACCCGTCTAAGAGGGATTCCACCACTGCTAGCCGGTTATCGAAATCAGCACCCGGGGGATCAAAATCCGAGTCAACGTCTTCATTGTACTCTTCCTCATCAGCCCCTTCCATTTCAACGTCGTCCTCTGCCTGCTCTTCGTCCAGAATTTCGTCCTCCTCCTCCTCCTCTAAATTGATCACTTCTTGGGCTGCTCGATTGGCAGCCCTTTGCTGGGCACTCCTTGTGCGGGATGTCTTTCCAATAGGTTCAGGGAGACGGGGGAAAGCCTGAGGTGGTTGGATACCAGCATCGGCTAAGAGGGATGTGATGAGGCGGGCATATGGGAGGGGTACCGCACCTTTGTACTCCGAAGCTGCAAAAATAATATCCGCGTCGAGCATCCTGGCCAGGTTTAGGGTGAACTCGGGGTTGAATAGGTGGTACACAAGGGTCGCTTGGCGAGGGTGCATCACCGAGTCATTGGAAGTTTGGAGCAGATTGGCGCACACGATATGGAACGTGATGCGTGCTTTGTCATTGAGATGGCCCACGGGGAAAGTACCCCGTTCCCAATTGTCGTCGGGCGCGATGCGGTCGATGCACTGTTGTTTGGGAATGGTGGGGGCGTTGACTGGGTAGTCGTATACGTTCGGGTGGGGAACACCTTTTTTCGCAAGTTTGCGAGCGATGATGGCTAGGGTGAATGGTATAAGGCGGCCGTTTACAAAGGATTGGCATGCAAAGTCTCCCGTGCGGACGAGAGTGCCATAGAAAGCCCAGACTTCGTCTGCCCATACGACTGGATGAGGCTCTTGCAAGTATTGCTGCCACCCCTTCTGACAAAAAAGGGTTGTGACGAGGCGGGGGAGCTCGTCCCAGTTGACCAACCGCTCAATGTGTAATTGATGGGAAAAACTTAAGAAACGGTCACACCATACTCGCTCCATATGGGAGCGGTATTGCCCATTGCCGTTGGGCAGAACTTCGGTGGACAGATATTTAGGTGAGAGAGCAGGATTGGCCATTGGGGAAACTGAGATTTAGGAGGGGTAGGACTAGGGTTTGTAAAGAGAGAGAGAGTTGGAGGTGTGAGGTAAAAAGGAGGGAGGAAGGGGTATATATAGGTGGTGGGGAGGGGCGTGGGTGGGGAAATTTGGAGGGAAAAGGGGGTGAATGTGTTGGAGGGAAAAGGAGGGGTGAATGGGGATTGGGGGGTTGAATGGGGTTCTAGAGAAGGTGCAAAATCGCAGGAACCGAACCGATCCGGTTCAGGGGGATTCGGTTCGGTTCTGGAGATTTTGTATTTTTTGATTTTTTCCAAACCGAACCGATCCGACTGAGGGATTCGGTTCAGTTCCATCTATGATAGAACTCTATATTCTCCCATTTTTCTATACTCTTGCACTTATTCTCCCACTTGAATTCCTCGGTGCCCTCGTGAATAACGTGTTAGAAATCGTGATCTAACCCCTATCCTTACGGGACTTACCTACTGACTCACCCTAATCTAATAAAGCCTAACTACTATACACAAGAATTCACCCCATACGCATCGTGGTACGATGACCTTGCTGTATCAACTCACTCTACCCCGTAAATGGGGTCCAATAACCAGACGGTGTCGACTTCTTCCACACACGCCTCTAGATATGGCTTTAGGCATTGTCCATTTACTTTGACTGTATTTCCCCCTTTCAAATTGTCTAACTCAACAGCTCCGTGAAGGACAACATTCTTCACAACGAACGGGCCAGACCATCGCGATCTCAACTTGCCCGAAAAGAGATGAAGCTAAGAGTTATAAAGAAGCACTTTTTGCCCGGGAAGAAACTATTTGCGTTAAATGATGCTATCGTGAGCGAGTTTCATCGTTTCCTTGGAAATTTTTTCATTCTCATACGCATCATTGCGTATTTCTTCTAATTCATTTATTTGAAGCTTGCGAGCTTCACCGGCCTTGTCCATGGCATAGTTTAGCTCCTTAATTGCCCAATACGCCTTTTGTTCTAACTCTACGGGGAGGTGGAAAGGTTTGCCATACACAAAGCAAAAAGGGTACATACTGAGTGGATTTTTATATGCGGTGCAATAGGACCGTATCGAATCGTTCAATCTAAGTGACCAATCTTTCTGGGTAGGATTGATGGTCTTTTCAAGAATGTTCTTGATTTACTGATTCTCTAGTTCGGCCTGCCCATTCGTTTGTGGGTGATAAGTCGTCTCGACCTTGTGAATGATGCCATACTTTCTCATGATCTTCGCGAATAGCCTATTGCAAAAGTGCGTGCCATTATCACTGATTATCGCTTTCGAAGCACCGAAGCTGGAAAGTATGTGTTCCTGTAGGAACTTTATCACCACTTTGTTGTCATTTGTCTTTGTAGCTATAGCTTCCACCCATTTAGAAACGTAGTCTACCGCGACAAGGATGCATAGGAAACCAAAGGATGGGGGGGGGGGAAAGGACCCATGAATTCAATACCCCAACAGTCGAAGATCTCAATGATGAGTATGGGGGTAAGAGGCATTATGTCTCATCGAGTAATGGCTCCCATCCGTTGGCACCTATTGCAAGATTTGCAAGCATCGTTCACATCCCAAAATATTATGGGACAATAGAGACCGCATTATAGAATTTTAGCGGCCATTTTTTCTTCGAAAAGTGGCCTCCACAAACTTTCGAATGACAAAAGTGGATGACTTTCGGGATCTCCTCATCCGGTACACAACGTCGGATGATTTGGTCGGCGCAATATTTTAAACAGGAAGGGATCATCATAGAAGAACATGCGCGACCAAGTAAGAAACCTCTTCTTATCTTGCGGTGTCCAGTAGGGAGGGACGGCTCCCGTGACAAGGTAGTTCACTATATCCGCAAACCAGGGAAAATAAGAGGTAGCAAAAAGTTGCTCATCCGGAAAGTATTCGTCTATGGGTATGGGATCACTAGGTACATCGGATGAAAGCCGTGATAAGTGGTCGACAACGACGTTTTCTACTTTTTTCTTATCTTTAATGGAGAGGTTGAACTCTTGTAGGAGTAGGATCCACCTTATGAGGCACGGCTTTCCATCTTTCTTTGCAAGTAGGTATTTCAAAGCTGCGTGGTCGGTGAAGCAAGTAATGGGAGAATCGATAAGGTATGACCGAAATTTATCAAGGGTAAAAACTACCGCTAGCAACTACTTCTCCGTGGTAGAATAGTTGAGTTGTGGTTCGGTAAGAGTCCGACTAGCATAGTAGATGACGTGAGCTTGTTTATCTTGTCTTTGGCCCAGAATAGCCCCGATCGTATAATCTCTAGCATCACACATAAGTTCGAATGGTAAGGACCAATCCGGAACTTGCATGATGGGAGCGGACACAAGTATGGTTTTCAGTTTTTCAAAAGAGCTTTGGCATGCTTCTGTCCATTCAAATGGGGTGTCCTTCATGAGTAGGTTGCTTAATGGTCTAGCAATGGCGTTAAAGTTCTTAATGAACCTTCGATAAAACCCTACGTGGCCCAAGAAGGAGCGCACGTCTTTGAGCAATTTTGGTGGGGGAAGGTCAGCTATGACATCTATCTTTGCCCTATCAACTTCTATCCCTTTGGATGATACTATGTGGCCAAGAACAGTTCCTTCAGTGACTATGAAATGGAATTTCTCCCAATTCAGCACTAAGTTCTTTTCCACACACCGGGCAAGTACTTGTTCCAGTTTCTCTAGACAATGATAGAAAGAGGTGCCAAAAACACTGAAATCATCCATGAACACTTCGAGTCCTCTCTCGACCATGTCGCTAAATAGGCTCAACATGAAACTTTGAAAGGTCACGGATGCATTACACAAGTCGAATGGCATACGTTTGTAGGAAAACGTACCAAAAGGGCAAGTGAAAGTCGTTTTCTCCTAGTCAAGTATATCTACCTCAATTTGGTTATATCCTGAATAACCATCAAGGAAGCAATAGTAGGGGTGGCTCGCTACTCTCTCAAGCATTTGATCGATAAATGGCAAATGGAAATGGTCTTTCCTGGTCCCTGCATTGAGTTTCCGATAATCAATGCAAATGCGCCACCCGGTGGTGGTATATTGGGGAATTAGCTCTCCCTTAGCATTCTCAATCACTGTCATGCCCGACTTCTTCGGGACCACTTGAATATGGCTCACCCGCTTGCTATCCGATATTGGGTAGATAATATCAGCATCCAATAATTTGATAATCTCGGTTCTCACTACTTCTTTCATATTGGGATTTAGCCTTCTTTGCATTTCTCTTGAGGGCTTGACATCCTATTCGAGATGGATCTTGTGAGTGCAAATCAAAGGACTTATCCCCTTCAAATCAGCAATGCACCAGCCAAAAGCACTTTGGTGCTTTCTCAAAATTTTTAACAATTTACCCTCCCGCTCTTCGTCTAGGCTAGAGGGGACAACAACAAGAAATGTCTCATCCTCTCCTAGGTATGCATATTTAATATGGGAGGGGAGTTTCTTTAATTCAAGGCTTGGAAACTTTTCGCCGGAGGGAACCATGCGTGTATCCCTCGGTGGTAATTTCTCGAATCTAGAAACCCAATTAACATCTCTCGCGTCCTCTTCCAACGCTCTCTCATCGGGTAATTCTCTCAACTCTCCAACTTCCCTCTCGAAGTCGGTGTACATCCCCTCACTCCCGTGTCTCGCCACTAAATAGGATCCTACGGCGTCACCACAATAATTCTCCTCAAAGTACTCCTCTACTCTCTCATCTATGAAGCTCACCGCGTGAAGATCATCTTCTTCCCCTGTATGTTGGGCTATGTGGAAGATGTTGGTCTCTAAGGTCATGTTCCCAAAGGTGAGTTGCATTCTCCCATTCCGAGTATTGATGATTGCGTTAGCCGTAGCTAAGAACGGGTTCCCAAGGA
Organism: Sambucus nigra; assembly: GCA_949130495.1. NCBI lineage: Eukaryota > Viridiplantae > Streptophyta > Magnoliopsida > Dipsacales > Adoxaceae > Sambucus > Sambucus nigra. Next base: position 58,024,402 of record OX422213.1, read on the forward strand.
TGATGGGAACATGGTTTCTTGAGGTTAAGGAGGGCTCCGTGTCCCAAATGACAAAATCTACCGGGAAGTAGAGAGTGTCAACTTGGATGATCATGTCCTCAACTATGCCTCTTGGGATCTTCACGATTCGATCCGCTAATTGGAGAGTGACTTTTGTGGGCTTGATATCACCCAAATCAAGTTGTCGATAAATGGAATAAGGGAGGATATTGACACTTGCTCCCAAATCAAGTAAGGCTTTTTCGATTTTATTTTCTCCAATGATGCAGGAAATGGTGGGTGCACCGGGATCTTTGAATTTAGATGGGAGATCATTTAGTAGAATGGAGCTCACGTTCTATTCTAGAAAAACATTCTTATTACCTTCATCTTTCTTTTTACCGTCAACAAGTCTTTGATGACTTTTGCATAAGCTGGAATTTGCTTAATGGCATCGAAGAAATGTAAGTTCAGCTTTACTTGCTTTATCACTTCTAACACATCATCACGCGGGTTTCCTTTATGAGAAGGAATCAACCTTTGAGGAAACGATGCTGCGGAGGGTGGTTTCACTATTACCTCAGGCTCACTGGTGTCTTCTTTGTCACTCTCATTTAAGGGGACATCTTCAGCCTCTTTCGTGCCGGGTGAAATCTCCTTGTCTTTCAATGTGTCGCATGCGGGAGGTGATAAATCAACGACTCTCCCACTATGAAGAGTGGTCACAACTTAACATTGCTCCTGATGTTCAGTATAAGTGGAGCTAACACTAGTTTAACCTTGGGGAGGTCTTTGGCCCTGGGCAGGAAACTTGCCCTTCTCTTGGACACTCAACGAGGATTGTATCTTTGACAGACTTGTATTTATGTCACTAATTAGATGATCATATCTGGCATTGGTTGTAATCTGGATAGTGATAAATTGATTCATAGTATCCTCGAGAGTTCTCCGCGGTGGCGGGATATATGCTCCTTGAGGTGTTGGTGCTTGCACATGTCCTTGCATGTGTAGAGCTTGTTGAAAGTGTTATGGTGGAGGAGAGGCAACATGTGAAGGAGGGTTCATCGCAACATGTTATTTCCCATAGCTAAAACCAGGGTGGTTTTTCCATGAAGGGTTGTAAGAATTCTCGTGCGGAGCATCGAAATTACCCTTAAATCCTCCTATACCACTAACTTGATCTTGAAGCATTACTTTGTAGGCGGGTATAGACGGGTATTCCTTAGTTTAATGACCCACCTCACAAATCGCACACACCTTCTCGACGGGGTTTGATGTGGATCCAGTTGGTCCTCTTCCACATATCCCACATAGGTCTCGCACTTATTTCTCAAGTATATCGATTCGACTGTCCGCTATAGAACTCTTTTCTATATGAAATAAGTCGGACGCCGATGGAGTGGTGGTCACTTGACGATTTCGATTCTGAGCGTTAGGATAAAATGTATCCCAAGATTGGGTAGTCTCGGTGACATACCTCAGGTGAAGCTCAGCATCATGGGCATCTAAGTCAATAAAAGGACCACTACCCATGGTTTTAACGAGTTGTTTGGAATTCAGATTCAACCCATTATAGAGAAAAGAAATGATTTGCGCTGCGTCAAATCCATGATGGGGGCACGAAGTGACTAACTCATTGAAACTCTCGTAACACTGCGTCAAATCCATGATAGGGGCACGAAGTGACTAATCCATGATGGGTCATTTTCAGATTATCTGAATGCTTGAATTTGAGCCTTTATGGAGATTGTTCGATGTGGTGGGAAGAATTTCTTAAGAAATCTAGATTGTAACTCATTCCAAGATGGGATCGAGCTTGGAGGCAAAGACCATAGCCAGGTCTTAGCTTTATCTTTTAGCGAGAATGGGAAGAGTTTGAGGTGGATTACTTCTTGTGTGAAAGTTTGATCATTAAGAGTATTGCACACATCCTCAAATTCCCTAATGTGAAGATATGGTTTTTCAGAATCCATACCATGGTAATGAGGTAACATCTGGATCATCCCATTTTTGAAACGGAATTGCCCGGCACTATACGGGAGTATAATGCATCCCGGAGTGACAGTGCGCTCGGGATATAAGAATTATCTCAGCGGGCGGTATGGGGCCTCTTCCTCACCGACGGCTGCACTACCGTGTTGCGACATCTCTCTCTCACTTGGTGTGCTCGAAGTGTGCTCGGAGGTGTGTCATAAGAAGGAAAATGGAGTGTTATTGGATATTGAGTGTGACGGTGTGGGAGGTGGAATCCAGAACTATGGGGCGTTAGGAGTGTGGGGGATATCGGGGTTGTACTCAACTATTGGATTTTCGTGAATGCTAGTTGGAGTATTATGAGGTGTGGGAGTGAGTTCAGAATTTTGCATTAAAAATTAGGAGAGATGATGGTGAATCATTTTGTGCTTTTTGAATTTTTTTTATGTTTTTGGACTTTTTTGAAATTTTTGGTCAAAGCTTTAGATTGACTCGATCTAATCCTAAGTCTACCTAATTCCCCGGCAACGGCGCCCAAAACTTGACGCGACTCAGAAAGTGTCTCTAATGTGCGTTCACTCTAGGCTCAAGTGCAAGCCTGTCGCGTTAGTAATAAACCCGGTAAGTCGGGATCGTATCCACAGGGAACTAGGACAACGAAGTTGTAACGACGGGAAAAGATGAAGGAATCCTAACTTTGACTCTAAAAAGAAAGAAAAAATGATTTGATTTCGAGAATTGACTACAACTAAGTGCAATTATGAAATTACGAGAAGATGCAATTAGATTAAGTTACCTAAAATATTAATGAAAACATCTTTGAACTTTTAAACTATATGATGGGAAAAACGGGACGAGAATACAATCCCCCAACCCTAGTGTATTGCAGGTAAAATACTAATCGTAAATTTGAATGATTAATTCGACCCAAAATTTATTACTCCCAAGTATTACATATATGAGGTTCAAGGCCGCATCGTACTTAATCAGATGATGAGTAAATCTGTATCGCGATAGTGACACTCGAATTGCATTCTGAAGCATCCCGATTACTCAGATAGAAACGAGATCTAAAGATCTAAAAATGTCGTGTCCCTACGCAATACAGTCATAGTCAATCACTAAATTCAGAGGATTAATGTTATACACACACAGTTGTCACATCAGGCTGGGTTCATGTATCCCGATCTTGAAAGTTTAGCCGGACATATGAAAATTTGAAAACACCATGATGGGAAGGAATGTAAACATTTTTATTGAGTAATGAAGATGCAGAAAGATGAAATTATAAATGAACAAACAACTAGCATAAACATTAGAACATAAATTGGAATACTTGTACTTGAATTGCAGCTTGAAAATAATATAGGGTTTATTGTTCTTTGCCTTCTAAATGAATTACAAAGCTTCCTTCAGGAATTGGAAAGCCTCCCCCTACGTTTGGGAGGATTTTACTATTTATTAACTATGAAAAACCAGAGTTTGAACCAACTAGGACTCTATTTTTACAAGTGGATAATTTCAAAAATTTGATAACAGAACCGATTCGGGTAAATGCTTCGATTCGGTTCCATCTTTTGTAGCTTTTACAAAAAACTTCTTCGAACATGGGATCGGTTCATTTTTGTCTAGGTTCGGTTTGGTTCATTTTTTTCATCCCTTCACATAAAGTTTATCCAAGGTGGATTTGGTTCGTTTTTACTTTGATTCGGTTCGGTTCGTTTTTCCATCCTTAACAGAAGCCTTGCCCATGAGGGATTTGGTTCGTTTTTCCTCACTAGGGTTCGGTTCCCTTGTGTGAGTCTTTGTAGAAACCTTGCTTTCTTGTGTTTCCTTAGACCTTTTGGTATGGAACTTGGTTGATAGCACCGAACACCTGCAAAATAGATGACGAACACACGAAACTCAACGTACTCATTAGAAACTTGTCATTATCCAAAATACTATATAATCCACTTGAATTACATTGCGCGCAGTGATAAAACCTTCTAAATTACGGGGATAAATGGGAAGAATTTATGCCTAATCAAACCCCCCTAACTTAGAACGTTGATCGTCTCGAGCCACCTTGTAAAATTCAAAGTACTAGACCTAGTGAAGAAAATAACATTTTTACTCGGGATCCTAGCTTGCATGTCTAAATATGGCAAGAACCCATTGACGACCGTGATGACATTTGATGAAAGTACCTCAAAATGGGGCCTTATCAACGCATACTTCAAGAGTATCCACACACTGAAGATGGGAAAGATTTATGACACTTTCATAGTATTTGGTTTAAAAGATATCCTTGTCTTGAGAATTATATTGAAAAAAATATAGCATATTGTTTGTATCGCTTCTTGTTTGAAAGTAATCTACCGACTTAATCGGTATTTATAATTGAAGGGTTCCAAAGTTCAAAAAGAGTTGATGTTCCCAAATGTGCATTTTCGAAACACGTGTCATGACCTCATTTTAATTTGTATTTATTTTAAGTTTATTGAATAAGATTACGAAAATCACCTATTTACCTTGTCAGGGGATATAACCAAATTCTCAAGACATTATAAATGTTATGCATCTCGTCTCAACTACAAAACACTCCTTCGGAAGTTAAGAGAAAATTGTTGGAGTTCCTTCTTTGAGAAAGTGAAATCATTTTGTGAAGAGCATGGTATTGAGATTTCAGTTATGAGGGCTTCTTATAAAGTGGTTATCGATCATTCTTGTAAGTAGCACAAGTACATTATAGTTTATTATTATTATTATTATTATTATTATTATTATTATTATTATTATTATTATTATTATTATTATTATTATTATTATTATTATTATTATTATTATTATTATTATTATTATTATTAAGTCGATACATTCAATGCTGCAATTGATTTTTCTATAATGGATTTAAATTATATATTCTCTGGGACAAGAATTGAACTTCTTATTCTTAGTTCATATTTGGATCGACGTGATGATTATAAGTCATTTAAAATTCATGATTTATGCAACCTTACAGAGAATTTTTATCCTCACGATTTAACGAAAGATGATATAAACACTTTGAGGAGTCGTTTGAAACACTACGAGCTTGATTCCCCCATCATCCAAGATTCCAAAATATGTCAACCATTTATGGTCTATGCACTCAATTAGATGAAAAAAAAGATATATATTTATTCGTCTTTTATTGACTCTTCCTGTTTTCACAACATCAATCGAACAAGCCTTTTCATTATTGAATCTTGTAAAAATAACTCTTCGTAAAAAGATAGGGGATGATTAGATAGAAGATTGCATGATACTCACCATAGAAAGAGAACATGTAGAAGATATTGATCTAAATTAGATAGTTGATGATGTTGATTCCCGAAAGGATCTAGATCATTACGTATTTTTTGTGCCCATTTCTGACATGTGACTAAATTTAGCAAAATGACACTCTTTATTCTATTTTGAATCTAAATGTAATGATTCACTATTATTTAAATGCTTTTGATATTAGTGTTTCCTTTTATTAAATATTATGTAAGTTATATATTATCCCATCCGCATGTAAAATCCTGTCTCCGTCACTGTGAATAGCCAAATGACCAAAAGTATATTAACTAATTGGAAAATACTTATTTGTATTAAGACAATTACTCCTCCAGGTTATATATTTAGCAGTAAAATTTCAATAATTGATAATTAACAAATAAATATTTTAGAAAATAATTTATAGCAATTAAAAATATATTTGCAAAGACAAGTTATAGAATGCCTGTGAAAAGATTTACAGTCTAAAACATTTACATTTTTCCCCTCGATTTTTAGAAGTTCATATTTACTTTCCTTTCACTTCAGTAAAATTACATTTGGGATCTATAATAAATTACATTTGGGATCTATAATATTTTTACCATATATGTAGGGGGGGGGGGGGGGGGGGGGAATCCTGAAACATCAAGGGTTATACCCGCCCCGCATGAGACGCTATAGGTCTTCCCCGAGTTTTAGTTAATGTATCGCCGCATAATTTTCAATAATTAATTTAATAATTAAAATTACAAGTGAGAATATAAATGAAGACGATTTAGAATGGGAGAAATTAAAATAAACGAACAAAGTTTGATTTATATGAATTTTATGAAATATATATGAATAAATTGGATTAATTTAATTAGGGAATATTTTGGGAATTAGATGGAAACCCTATGGGCATAAAATCTTTTGATAAATCTTCAGAACTAAGTTAGGTTTCTGAACAGTATTGATTTTGTGTAGTATGATGTTTGTTTTTAAGTAATGAAGCGAGCGAGAGATAGATACCGGAGGAGGCCCGCGATCACTGGTGGATCTAGGTGCAATTACAACTTGAAATTAGCCACTGCAGAGGGAAGGGAAGGTGTGCGATCGCAAAATTTTTGGCTCATGGCCCAATCATGGGGAATTTTGAATTAGTTCTATGAATAAGGTCTTATGCACAATATTTCATTTGTTTTGCACCTTTTCTCTCAAGTAAAACCTACATAAACTCTCTTAACTCCATCCATAACCTTCTAAATCGTAAACCTCATCATGCCTTGATTTAGAGCACTTGAACTTTGATTTTGAGGAAACACTAGGAAGATAGATAGTTAATCTCATGAAGAAGAAGAAGAAGAACCAGAATTTAAATATAGATTTCATAAATTAATACTAATTCAATAATACCATTTACTTTACCCCGTTAATTATTTTATGAATTAGAATTTTCCTTAACCATAAAAAAATGGATTACAATTGATAAGAGGATTAATGAAGGAAAGAGAAACCTAATCATTTATTTTGTTTGTAGATGTTGATAGAATTTAATCAACCCTTGTATTGTTTCATGATTTTTTGATTGAACTATGTGGTTAGGTTATATTAATATCGTGGGGATTGAGAATATAGTCTATTAGAATTATGACTTTTATTTCTATGATTATCTTGATATATTCTTCAAATTGATGAATTCTCATGTGAATCTAATTAATAACTTGTATTGATTATTGTATTATGATATACAGACTTGTGAACGATATTATGGAAATTATGTAACCCATTTGTAATTGCTAATAACGAATGTATAAAATGAAAGAGAATGTCATTATCGTTAAACTTTCCTATTGCCGGGATATCAATGTTTTCGTTGGGGATTAAGTTGTTGGGGTACACATGTAGTAGTTAGATTACGTAACTTATGGTGAAATAACACATGTTATCATTGAGATTTGGTGTAAAATTTTTGGTTAGTTAGTTATACTATATTAATGATTTTAAGATTATAAATTTTAAGACGAAGATTCGTTGTGAACACATAATATCAATTAATCCAATATGATGTTCACTACTTATGAATTAGATGATGGAATTCATGTAATTTACCTGTAATTGGTATGAATGAAAATAAATCAAACAAAGGAACATTGGTGAGGAAGTTATTATTTATGTCATTAGAATTATCAATAGACGGGTTGGTATGTTCGCGCTGGGTTATACGTGGTTTGTATGTACACATGATTGTTGGGATATGTCGCTTCTGAGTAGACCACACATATTATTATTGGTAGACCTGTCAATGAGTCATTTGGTCACGTTCTTGTAGTGTGATGACGAGTTCATGTAAAAAATCCCTTAACTCAAACATGACTCGTTAACAAAATCAGTGTAAAATTATAAACCCAAACCCAAACTGTTATTATTAATGGGTCATTCGACCCAAACTGTTAAGACCTCTTAAGCAACTAACATATATATATATATATATATATATATATATATATATATATATATATATATATATATGTGTGTGTGTGTGTGTGTGTGTGTGTGTGTGTATACATAATATTCCAAAGTGTATTAAAGATAAGTTATCAACAAAGAGTTATTGTAGTATTAATGGGTTTTAATAAATACAAATGGTCTAATTGGGTGCATTAAACTTTTCAAACCCAAACGATTATCGTAACATGTCTATCGTGTTAGCTCGATATTGACCCAACCCCGATAAGACTAAATCCATTAACTTTTAAGTTTTTTCCATGTCGTGTTTTCGTATCATGTGTCATTTTGACATGTCTAGTTGTTAGGATTTATGTTATCAACTTGTGAAGTTAATGTGGAATAAAATGGTAATAAACTAATAAAGAAGTAATATTGTTATCCCGACACATGTAAGAATATGAACCTATTGAATGGGAATATATAGTATTTGGATGAGGGATAGGGTTATATATTCTTAGGATCTAAAAGGATAGGTCTAGTAACCATTAACTCTCGACAACTATACAATTTAGACAAAAGTGTATTCAGAGGGTTCATTATTTGGATTTCATTTACGAGACTCCAAGGTTGCAAGTTAGGAGAAAATGTGGCATATATTGAGTTATGTAAACACTTTAATTATGGAATTCGTTAACGTTGAATTCACTACACAAAATATCAAAAAAAAATTATAGTCTATAACGGTGACAAATGGCATTGGCCATGATTAGCGACTATGATAATATCTACGATGACCATTTTGCGAGTCATGGTCTAAAATCATGACGTTTTAAAATAGTTATGATCACATCCATAAACTAAATTTGGGGCATGGTCACTGCCAATAATCGTTAACACTCATCATGTTTCATGACCATGACCAGTTTTTGACTGGTCACGATCATGAACTGTGACCTCATGCCATGAAAACATCTTCACTAGCTGCACTTATAACTGATTAAGGGTAAAAAGTAGCGTCGCATCAAAACGCTAATCGTTGTACTCGTTTCACCGCATTAATACAAAAAACCTAAATCACGATTGCACTTGCGATACAAGTATAACGGTAAGTCGGGTATCAAATCCACAGGGAGTGTCCGACAGATTTTAATCGATTTATTATTTCAAGAATAAAAATGTAAAAGGTGATGGGTAGTTGTAAATAGAAGGAAAAAACAAGAAGTTAAGTCTAAACAATAATTAATAAAATGAGGGTGGGGATCGCGTACCCGCCATGGGCTAAACACGCAGAATTATAATTTCGGTTCGAAAATATTTAATCGAGCATTTTTAATTAACCATAAACATCACACATGAAGGAATTTAAGCCAACGATGCGAGATTAAATATTTAATAAAAAATGGCGACATGCGTCTTTAAATTGGATTATTTCTTTAAATACTAACATTGCGTGACACTGAAAGTTAAACGCATAATAATCCCATTTTAATTCGCAAGGTTTCAATTAAATATAATTTTACACGAAACCTAATTTTCGGAGCTCGACGCCCATAAATGGCGGACACACGACCTAAAACCTATTTAACTACTCAACACACATGATTAAACAAATTTAATAACTAATTAATAAATAAAGCAAGAAATAAATTAATTACACTGCTTTTCTAGGTAAGAAATAATTAAATACAAAGCAAGAAATAAATGAAGAAGAAGAAGAAGAAGAAGAAGAAGAAGAAGAAGAAGAAGAAGAAAAATACAAATTACATTAATAGAGGAGAAGGACAAGTAGCTTTACAAACCCAAAAAAATGGGAAAAACAACCTTGAGAGATAAAAACTCTCAAACCCTAAACTAAACTAACCTAAAAAAATGAGATCTTTATGCAAATAAACAAGTCTTATATTTATATTAAGTTATAATAAAGAAGAATAGAAAAAGAAATAAGAAAATAAAAGTGGATATGTTCTCTAATTAAACTAACAAAAGAAAAATAAAAAGAAAAAAATAAATGGGAAAAGAAGTAGCAGCAAAGAAGTCGGCAAGGGCAGGGGAACGGTCGACCGGTTGGACAGTCGCGGTCGATCGTCGAAAAAAGGAAGAGCACATTGGTTCGAAAACACGGCATAAATGAAAAACCCAGTCGACCGGACTCGCCGGTCGACTGGTCCGCTCAAGTTAGCCCCAGAATTTCCCACATCGTAGCAATCAAACAAAGCATCCAATTTCATGCTCCCAAAACCCATTTGCGAAATGGGACCAAAAAACAACGATCCAAGCACGTGTGTGCGTGAGCCACTCTCGGACCATGAAAATTGTCAAAACCCACGCCCAAAACGAAGTCCCAAATGGCTCAAACCAAAACCCACCAAAAATGGCCAAAACCAACAAAATACCAAAGTGGGTATTCCAAAAACCCGAGCCAAACGACCCGCAACTAGTTCCGTACGCGACCCCAACTTCAATTTCGGACGAAAAGCACCAATTCTGGGCGAACCCAAAACCCGAGCACAGCCCGAGCCAAAGCCAAAAATACCCATGGAGTCTCCTGCAAATTGAAAGAGAAAGGGACATGGAGGTAATTAAATGAATTGTTAAAATATTAATATAATAATAATAAATTAAATCCTTATAATTATTTCCGATTAAAGGTCCGTGTTTCCTTCGTTCGGATTCCGATTCACGCACCGTTCATGGACACGTGAATCTTAGCCCGAGGGCTACAACTTCCGTTAAAACTTCGGACAAAAATCCCGAAGTATAAAATTACCAAAATGCCCCCGAATATGCGAATCGCGACGAAACTTAGTCGGAACGTGCCCAAACTTCATACTAAGTACTTAAATACCTATAATAGCTCAATTATACCTTAAATAACATTTTAGCATATAAAACGGAGGCTGTCTGATTAACGAGCATAATTATAGGCATTAAAGTACCCAAGGGGGCTAAAAAGCCTAAGTTTGAGGTTAATTAAATGCAAAATTCGATACGAATCACACCCCCTAACTTACACATTGCTAGTCCCTAGTAATGAAATTCAATGAAAGAATAACTCTAAGAAAATCACAACATGTATATATGCATCGAAATATAAATGCCACTTTCGTAGGGAACACGATTGCATTTAGCATATGCAATAAGCCGTTAAACCGCTAGGTTACCCTAGTGGACGAGTGTCGTCTCGTGAGGGTTTCCAGGGATGAAACCCACAAACATCAAATTATTTCCTCAAAACATGTCCAAACAACCAATATGCCAAACTTAACAACAATTAGATATTTCAACATATTATTAACAAAGCAAAAGAGAATTTTACTCAATAATCCGCAACTACCAACATTAAAAGAATAACTACATGGAATTAAAACCTCAAATGTGAGTGGGGTGTATGCACATGTGAAAAGCTTTGATTCAGTAAAAATGCCTATAGCCCTGATAACTATTAAAGCATGCTTCCACTCAATCCTCTCCGGATATCACACTCAACAAATAGAAGCACTCGGAATAGGGTGTAACACACGGGACATGCGGGCGTAAAGAGTAATTGTAAAAGGAAACAAGGTCGCGCACATGTCATTAATGAAGAACGATATATAAAAGTGCAAAATACAATCTCATGAAAGGATATCGCATATTAATCGATATGAAAAGAATTTAAACAGATTATCACTAATGTTCGACCTTTGAATCACATTACCCTAGGATCAACTAGGACTTTATTGGGTTGTAATGTATGTTGGGGGTATGAAATGAAAGGATATATTTACGGATACAAAAGATGTTCGGAGATGAAAAACTTGGGATAATGGAAAACAGCGGCTAATTTCAAAATTGAAAATGATTTCCAAACAAGCATTAAATATATCAATCGAGAGAGTAACAAGGATTATTGAATCACTATAAACAATATATACAAATTTCCTTTTCTTTTTCTTTTCTTCTTTTTCTCACTTTTTCTTTTTTTTTTTTTTCTTTTCTTTTCAACTTTCTCTTTTTCTTCTCTTTTTCACTACACTTTCTTCTTTTCTCACTCTTTTCATGCTTAAATTGCATCATTCAATCCCAAATATCATTCCAAACATAGGTAAGAAAGGTAAAATGTATGGTGTAAAACTCCAATGTGGAGTTGGTTAGGGGATTTGGGACGAAAAGAAAGGTCATAATAGGGCTCAACGGGGTTGACTAGGGACATGTATAAGGGTAAGGGTAAGGTCGTATGGGTTAATAAGCAAAAAGGGCCTATGATCCTTTCCTAAAGTTTCAAGTGATTCTAGAGACTCAACACCATTGAAAATCATGCTCAAGTGATAATTCTATTAATATGCAATCAATGAAAAGAAAATGAGATCGCCAACAAAATACGTTATTCAAGAAAGAGAAAGAGTAATGTATAAGCACTCGGAAACGAAGAAAAGCACGAAGCTCGCTAGGCTTTTAGTGTACACATAACAAGAAAAAGATACCAAGCTATAATTGTCATACCGAATGATTTTAGAAAATATGCTCAAGTGCTCATGGGTTTTCAAGGTTTAATTCATGCATTTATTCTCAATATTGAGTAATTTGAGGATTAAAGTTTAATAACATGAAAAAAAATGGAAAATACATCATTGAGTTATCAATTGGATTGGGAAATTATTAAATTTATCATAGGAAATTAAGGCAAAAAGCCCAAGAAAGGAGAAAAAAGAAAGAAAATCTTTTTGATTTTTTTTTTAATTTTTACAAGAAAATCATGCTTGAAAATAACATATAATCAAAATCATGGACATTGACACTACCAATGAACGGATAGAATATCCCACACCCCCTAACTTAAGACCTGACATTGTCCTCAATGTTAATTAAGAACCAAGTTAAAGAAGGAAAATAACGATATTACCCAAAATGAAGCGATCTCCAGAAAGTACAAGTCCAATGATTCTACAAAATATGTTAGTACCAAGGCATAACAAAAAGCAATAACAATTTTTTTTAACTAAATACACTAGATTAAACTAAAAGTAAAGAAAAACTAAAAAGAAAGAAAGAGTAAAAAGCTAACTATGTACAACCTACCATTTAGACTCCTAACTAATTATACACTAAAAGTTGAAATTTTTGACGGTCCACCCAAAATAAAATTTGACTTTGGAGGATCAACGGTGGACCCTCCCTTTCATGCATGCCTCCCGGAATATAGGAATTCCGTTCAAACAACGGAAGGTATGTGGGTGGCGGTAAAAGTGAACCATCCCCAATTACAAATTTGGGAGGGAGGATGGGGGATTTGGATAGGACGGGTGATAAATACACATTCGGGCCAAGAAAAATTGAATCATCTCCCAAGTATTTTGAAATTGGAATGGGAGGGGGCGCACATGGAGGCAAAGATGCCTTCATGGAAAGCAACTCGAGCAAGTACTCCTCGTCGGTGAAAGGGTTAAACGTTTTAAAGTTCGGCACCGATTCATCGAGTACTTGAGACGTTGTGATAATGGAGAATGAAAAGGGGGAGGAAAGAAATTCAAACTCAAGAGATGAGTTATCATCACTCAAAGTTGAAATTTCGAAAGAGATAGGATCATTTTCAATGAAACTTTCTTCTTTGGGATCCAAAGACGAAATCATTTCATTGCAAATGGATACTACACCCATTTCATCATCACTTTCATAATCTATTAAACCACGGGCCAAGTCAAGAATGGTTTGTTCCAAAGTAGGCATAAAATCCTCATTTGGTTCAAAACATTCCTCGACTTCAAAAGTTTCGAAAGAAAAATCGTCGTCGGATTCAAATAATAAATCCAATTCATGTTACCACAGGCGATTTTCTTCCCGATAACGGTCTTCATATCTCTCATTCTCAAGCATGAGCAAACCCTCCCCGAAAGTCATTGGCCGAGGTGCGGATTCTTGGAAATGAGAAGTTTGAAAATTATTATCGGAACTATACTCAAACTCATTATTATAAGAATTTTGAAAGCTATAGCTTTTAGTTTCAACATTCTTATTATAAGGAATTAGAGGTCCAAAATCGTTATCCTCCTCCTCAAAATGCACGCACTCCAAAGCTTGACTTTTGTAATACTCGCCCAAAGTCATTTTTGAATTTGCAATTCTTTGGGACTCTAAGTATTGACCAAAAGTCATAGGAGTATGGGGATTTTGAGAATTATCATAATGATTACCGAAAGGATTGGAATAAGACATGATTACCCCAACAAAGGCTCGAGATAGCTATTTCCACAAAGATGATGTGCGCACAGCAAAATTTAAGAGTTTCTAGGCGCTCAAATGTAGAAATACTGCAAAAAAGGATAAAACAAAGAATACAAATACAAAAAAAAAATACTACAAAATAATACGACAATTACACTCTATAACAAAACACTCCCCGACAACGGTGCCATTTTGATTAAGGGTGAAAAGTAGCGTCGCGTCAAAACTTTAATCGTTGTACTCGTTTCACCGCGTCAATACAAAAACCTAAATTACGACTGCACTTACGATATAAGTATAGCGGTAAGTCGGGCATCAAATCCACATGGAGTGTTCGACAGAGTTTAATCGATTTATTATTTCAAGAATAAAAATATAAAAGGTGATGGGTGGTTGTAAATAAAAGGAAAACAATAAGAAGTTATGTCTAAACAATAATTAATAAAACGAGGGTTGGGATCGCGTACCCGCCATGGGCTAAACACGCGGAATTAGAATTTCGATTCGAAAACATTTAATCGAGCATTTTTAATTAATCATAAACATCACACATGAAGGAATTTAAGCCAACGATGCGAGATTAAATATTTAATAAAAAATGGTGACACGTGTCTTAAAATTGGATTATTGCTTTAAATACTAATGTTGCGTGACAATGAAAGTTAAACGCATAATAATCCCATTTTTATTCGTAAGGTTTCAATTAAATATAATTTTACACGAAACCTAATTTTCAGAGCTCAACGCCCATCAATGGCGGACACACGACCCAAAACCTATTTTACTACTCAACACACATGATTAAACTAATTAATAATTAAAGCAAGAAATAAATTAATTACACTACTTTTCTAGGCAATAAATAATTAAATATAAAGCAAGAAATGAATGAACAAGTTAATGGACAAGGAAGAAGAAGAAGAAGAAAAATACAACGGAGGAAAAGGAAATGTAGCTTTACAAACCCAAAAAATGGAAAAAACAACCTTGAGAGATAAAAACTCTCAAACCCTAAACTAAACTAAACTAAAAAAATGAGATCTTTACACAAATAAACAAGTCTTGTATTTATACTAAGTTATAATAAAAAAGCAAAGAAAAAGAAATAAGAAAAGAAAAGTGGATAAGTTCTCTAACTAAACTAACAAAAGAAAAATAAAAAGAAAAAAATAAATGGGAAAAGAAGTAGCAGCAAAGAAGTCGGCAAAGACAGGGAGCGGTCGACCGGTTGGACAGCCGCGGTCTATCGTCGAAAAAGGGACGAGCACACTGGTTCGAACACACGGCTTAAATGAAAAACTCGGTCGATCAGCCTCGCCGATCGACCGGTCCGCTCAGGTCAGCCCCAAAATTTCCCACCTCTCAGCAATCAAACAAAGCATCCAACTTCATGCTCCCAAAACCCATTTGCGAAATGAGACAAAAAAACAACGATCCAAGCACGTGTGTGTGTGGCCCACTCTCGGACCATGAAAATTGTCAAAACCCACGTCCAAAACGAAGTCCCAAATGGCTCAAAGCAAAAACCACCAAAAATGGCCAAAACCAACAAAATACCAAAGTGGGTATTCTAAAAACCCAAGCTAAACGACCCGCAACTAGTTTCGTACGCGATCCCAACTTCAATTTTGGACGAAAAGCACCAATTCTGGGCGAACCCAAAACCCGAGCACAAACGGAGCCAAAGCGAAAAATCGCCCATGGAGTCTCCTGCAAATTGAAAGAGAAAGGGACATGGAGGTAATTAAATGAATTTTTAAAATATTAATATAATAATACTAAATTAAATCCTTATAATTCTTTCCGATTAAAGTTCCGTGTTTCCTTCATCTAGATTTTGATTTGTCCACCGTTCATGGATACGCGAAGCTTGTCCCGAGGGCTACAACTTCCGTGAAGTCTTCGGGCAAAAATTCGAAAGTGTAAAATTACCAAAATTCCCCCGAACGTGCGAATCGCGATGAAACTTAGTCGGAACGTGCCCAAACTTCATACTAAGCACTTTAATACCTATAATAGCTCAATTATACCTCAAATAACATTTTATCATATAAAACGGAGGTTGTGTAATTAACGAGCATAATTAGAGGCAATAAAGTACCCGAGGGGGCTAAAAAGCCTAAGTTCGAGGGTAATTAAATGCATAATTCGATACGAATTAATGACCATGACCCCTCGCAGTGAAAATTTATTTTATTAGTCTTGGATCATGAGCGTGAAAAACAACCATGACCGTAGATGCATTGGTCATGGATCACGGCCGTAACCCATTTAATTACCTATGAAAAATTAATGGTTCTTGACCTAACCAATAATAAATTTATTTTAAAAAAATAATTTTGATCTATTTTTATCCAAAATAAATCTCGTATACAATTCCATTGTATAAATAACTAAGACATCAATCCAAAACTAATATTATTAAAATTATCAAGCCATAAAATTAAGGATCATTTACTATTTGAGGTACATTTGTTTATAATATTTTGTGCTTGGGGTACACTAGTTTCCATTATTGTTGGATGGGTGTTATTTTAACGATTTAAAGTAACGTCCGTCTAATATCAGTAACCTTTACACTAAAATACCTTAAATACCCTCACACACAAATACCATAACGTCTCTCTCCTCTCAAACACCACAAATCCTTAGGAAGATTTGATCCCGTCTCTCTCTATCTCTCTCAAAACAACATAAATCTGAGATTTCTCCTTATTTACCTCTGGATTCAGGTTTCAGATTGTTCAAGCTCTGTATCTATTATTGATTTTACCGTATTTGAAGGTCAAGTAACCTCCGATTTGGTGTTGAATTTTTTTTATGTCTGATTTGTTCATTATTTGTGTTTGATTTGGTTGGGATTTGTTCATTTTTGTGTTCGATTTGGTTTGGATCTGTTATTGGTTCTAGTTTTTAATGTCCGGAGGTTTGGTCGGAGTTTTTTTTATTACCGGAGTTTTGGTTTTTGTTTGGTTGCCGGAGTTTTCAATGAAAACATTTATTGGCCATTTTCTTTTTCTGAAAATATTTTTTTAAACTGAAATCATTTGTTGAAATGAGTTTTGTAGAAATCAATTCCATGCCCGTAGGTTTGGGATTTCATGACCGAAGGTTTTTTTTCCTGAAAATTATTTGGCCGGAGTTTTTTTATGGCCTGAGATTTTTGTCGATGGAAAACATTTTTTTCTCAATATATATATATTTTTTTAAATCAATTTTTTATACCTCGAATTTATAATCAATTCTTTTGTTGGAATTTTTTTTTGGGTAATATATTTTGCTAGAAAACTGTTTTTCCTGGAAATAAACTTTTTTGTTGAAAATCATTTTTTTTATACCTTGAATTGGTAAACCGTTTTTAAACATTTGTATAAACATTATAAATAGTTTTTTTTAACTGAGAATCATTTTTTTTCTTGGATGGAAAAAAATCAATTCTTTTGTCATTTTTTTTTGTTATGTTGAAAATCATTTTAAATATATAAATTGTTTAAAAAATCTATTGATTAAATGTTTATAAAATTGTTTTTCAATTTTGTATATATATTATATATATATATATATATATATATATATATATATATATATATATATATATATATGTGTGTGTGTGTGTGTGTGTGTGTGTGTGTGTGTGTATGTATGTATGTATTAATTATTTCATGCATAAAAATAAAAAATAAAACTGATTTTAGTTAAAAAACTTATTTCCATAAAAAAAGTTTATATGTAAAATTTTTTTATATAAAGAGTTCATATATAAAAAATATATTTATATGTAAAAAATCAATTTATATATTTTTTTCTTAAAAATATACAAAAATTTGATATATTTTTTAATGTTTTTTGGAAATTATTTTTTAACAACTTTTTTAACAATTTGTTTCTAAATATTTACACCTTATAATTTATACATTTACACACACACACACACACACACACACACATATATATATATATATACACACACACACAGACTAGGGTATGCTGAAACGAAAAAAGTGTTCCAAAGTATTGAATGTGTAAACAATTTAAGTCGGTTTTTTTACAACACAAATGTGAAAGTAATTTAAAAAATGTGGACATAATTTCCTTTGTTTATAGGACTATCCACCTTGTTAAGAAATAAACATAGTCCAAAATAATAATAGTAATAGTCCATCTCGAACCTTGAATAAACAGCATAGCCATCAAATACAAATTTGAGCCGTAAAGTTTTTTTACATCACAAAAAGTGTAAACATTTTAGAACTACACATTAGCACTTAAGTAGTTCGTGCACAACCAAAGCCATAATTCTTTCCTTATTACACATGGGACAACGAGATTGAAATAACTCAATAACACAAACAAATTATACCCATAGAATAAAATGACATTTGTTATTGCATAAAAAATGATTACAACACACCATTGTTCATTAAAAAAGCTTCATTTTTCAGATTTAGTTATCATTTCCATATGACCCTCGAGTTTGATAATCAAATTGTTCACATCCTAGATCTCTTGCAAAACAAAGGATAAACACATTTGACACACAAACACTAAGAAAATAACTACATAAGAAGATGGAAAAGAAAACAAAAAAGTTGAAAACCCTAAAATTTGGATTAAACTTGAAAACAGGAGAAAACTATGACTGGAATGAAACCATAAAATGGTTGCTTAAAAAGGAGAAAACATTTAGTAAGAGACATAAGTGAATACCTTGTTTTAAAAACAATTGATTAATGAAGCAAAGGTTTAGAGAGAGAGAGAGAGAGAAATGATACCTATGTTACCAAAAAGTAGCTACATTATATTACTCTGCCCAAAAGAGTTCCACCTTTAGTCCACTCCTCCAAATTAGTCTCGCCCCATACCTATCTTGTTAATAAAATCCCTCGGAACTACCGGGAGATCAAAATCTCCACCTCGAACCCCTTTATTTGAAATTATGGGTATTTTTCCGACTTCATCAGCAACAGAGTGATAAACGTCATACAGAAATCCGGTGGCCGTTCTCGCAGACATATATCCTCTAACTTGATTAGTACAATGCGTTAATTATATTGTAACCAACCCCTGCTCATGTGAAATCATAGATCGGATGAGGGAGGTCGAGAAACAGTGGTATAGTGAGGATTATTCTCCATTTACCTATTTGATAACTCAAAATCACAAAACCAACGTGAATACTAAATATCGTAAATTGCCCGAAATAGATAAGGACTTATTCATAACTAACATGAAACCCGCGCGATGCGTGGGCGTATATGAATGTGACTTGAAAATCAAAATATTATAGAGAACTCTCAGCAAAATGCATTGTCAATTTTATAAAACTATATTTTTCAATGTAACTAACACATTCAAAATCATAGTTTGAAAAGTCGAAATAGACTAAAGCCTAAGATTTTCCCGAGTTCAATTATTTAATGGATTGGTCAATTAGATATTGATAAGCAGTTTTGTTTATCCTTCTGACACGGATTGTAGACATATGATTACATAAGTAGTGCTGTTGTGGACATCCCTGCCTTCCTGTTGGTCAGTCAGACATTCCGTGATCAAGTACAGTCAAAACGTACTCTCCCAAGTGCGAGAATGTTTACTATCCTCAATCCAAGGCCCAAATGCGAGGATGTTTACTTTGGAACTACATTTTCTCACCTATTTTTGATGAAATATGACACCTTAAGCCACAAAAGGCAGCACGAAGTTATGTGCCCAGAGTATTTAGCTTTAAGCTACACAAACCTTGACATCAAAGTTTCATCATCTTATTTATGTGATGCACACATGGTTATAATAATCCGGGTAAAAGGGCATTGTAGTTCTAAATATATCAAAAATATTTTATTGCTTCATGAAGAACAGGTATAAGGGTTTTAATATAAACTCTTACCTAGAATTATGGTATATGTCCACAACATTAGTTATGGCATTTTCACATGTGGTTATTTTTGTGCTGAAGGCAACTTCATGTTGGTTTAAATACTACCAAGCGAAAATACACAGAGAAATTACTCACTTAACTACAGATATAAGTATATAGAACCTTCGGAGCTTTGCTTATTCTCACATCATCATACCTCGCAAATGAGTTCCCATTGAAAACCACTAGTCACCATCAAATTATCTTTAACCACCATAGTTCTTATCTAAACTCTGGAAAGAGTTTGAGCCAAAGATCCAGGGTACTTCTACAGAAGAAATTCTTCTCCATTTACACCGAGAACTATATAAATAAAATCTAACAATTCAAAACTATAGGGCCATAAGCATTCAAAACAGTATCATAACCGTAGCCCTGATCTCAAGAAAGTAAAATATATCAAATTATCTTTGGCATCTTCAATTTTTGCATCTTCAATTTTGGCATCTGGGGATGACTCATATCTTCGCATCTTCAATTCACTTTGGTATAAAATTAACAGTACCTAGAAATTTGTTCGTACAAAAAGAACAACTCATTTACGATATAGTAAATTGACGAACACCCTAATCCAAATCAAATCAGTACATCCTCTATTCTTATCCATTTACGATATATAACTAATGCACACCTGCAGTACTGAAGTGTATAGGAAATATAAATAAAGAATGACAAAGTCACGTATTGATAAAATAATCTACTGCAGGGATATTCACTCTCTGAACACATTATTGTAGTTAAAAGTAACATGCACATTTGTTATTTACTAATTAAAAATGATTGAGACAGCCTCAATGATGTATACAAAGAAGAATATGGAAAATTATCTGTACATACCTTTCCTATAGTCATTAATGTAGTCGTTGCATAGGATCGGTACTGTTCTGACTAATTAATGCAGTCGCTGTTCTGATCGAATCGATATTGTTTTGAGCTTATCGAACCCCATAAAGATGGAGATGTGTCACCTATAAATACATTAAAGTTTTTATCAGTTCTCTAGATTGGTTCCTTACGAACTAAAAAGAAAAGATTGAACTAAAAAATAAGATAAAAGAAGGAGATATGGAGATAATTTTTTTTGAAACTCTTTAAAATAAAAAATACCGCTTAAAATATTAACATTTAATACAAAGCCACCTGTTCATGCGTCTTTTCTGAATAAGATCTTTCCGATAAAAGAGAAGGTGGTTCGTCCGGACATGATCCCAAGCATGGTCATCATTGAAGATGTCTGCCATACATTTAGGATTCACATCAGAGACATTTTAATTATATATTAGAATAAATTCATCCTTCTAATATATAAATGTAACCTTCCTATAAAACAATGCAACCTTCTGATAAATGAATGCAACCTTTTCATAAATCAATTGTATTTAAACCTTATACTACAATCAAATTTCCATAAACTATAAATATTGATGAGAAACCAAATCAAATATCGTCTAAATACCATGAAAATGCATGTCTCCTTTATCTCCTACAAAGTAAGTGTTAAGAAGTAAGCTTCACAAAGTCATCCAAACTACATATTTTTACTATTTAGGATCCATGGTTGCTAAGATTGTCTTCATCAAGATTCAGGAACACGCAATCCATTCAATATCATTTATTCTTAATTTTAAAACATTTACACTCTATACATGAAGAAACAAAAAAGTGAAAAGAAACTAATAATATTTAGACTTCATTATAAAATATTACCCAAACTCTAGCCTACAGAACTGTAAAACAGACAAATAGACGGATTAAGTACTTATGATAGAGGAGACTCAAAAGAGATACGCGAGAGAGATTATTCCAACATCAATACCAATGAAAGAAATGAAAGTCTGACATCCAAAACATGGATGAATTTGGACATGAATATACCCAAATTATGTACAAAGCAAATCCCAAAAATAAATTAATAAAGCTTAATAAAAAATTAAGCCCAAATAGTAGAAAATCAACTAAATTTTGACATGAACTCATTAAGTAATATACTCACTCGTAATATACACATATCAATAACACATTAAAGTAAAAGGGCAATAAGTGCACACACTTCTATTTCGAAACATTAAAGAAAGTAGTGAACAATATTTAACTTTAACCCCGAACCAAACATACCCTCAAGTGTATTGTTAACCAATTAAACAAACATTATATTATATGTTTGTTTTTAACATATCTTAATAGATATTGAAACAACAATCAACACTACAACTATATTATAACTATCACAAAACCATACCTTTTCACCATAATAATCTCCGAACATGTCTCTTGATCATTCTATCAAACACATGAAGGCCATCAAAATGAAACAGAGATCTGGCAAATGAAAAAACTGAGGACTACTATTTCAAATGAAAATTATTTAGTGGAGCAATAATACTCTTTTGAAGAGCTTGTTTTCTCCCTAGACACCTAACCTAAAATCTAACATCTATAAATAGACAAAAAATGAAAGTGAAAAAGAGCATAACTCTCTTGAAGCCGTCCTACTTGAGTACGCATCCTAAAAATAGTTGTAATTATGATTGAGCCTTCTTACTATAGTATACATGCCAAAGAAGAATATTCGCCTTGAAAATTGTTAAAATTCTATTTCTAAATGGTTCAAAAATGTTGAACAGTGATTAACGAAACATAAAAATAACCCAATCTAAAGTTTTTTGGCTACTAAATCAAGAGTTTGAGCATCGAAAAAACTGTCACACTCGCAACAGGGAACCAAATTTAGAACATTGAAAAAACTTAATATCAAATAACTGTATATATTGTTGATTCTGTTGGCAAAAATAATTGTTTCCATATACCAACTGTCACACTTATTTTTGCAACCTATCATTCTCCCCCAGCAACAACTTATTCATAGCAGTTAACTTTCGATTCATCGCTTACAAATGCGATGCCTCCTTTCATTGTTTTTACCTACATCTTCATAAACAAAAAACATGATTGACCACAAAACAATAAAAGAAAACCCAAAATGTCAATACAGAACAATAGGTATATGGATCAGTTCATGAACAAATAGTTGTGCACTTGCACCATCAAACCCACACACTATTTATAAGTAAACAAACATTTTTGCACTTTCATCATCAGACAGATTTCATCATCAAACTGACAACACACATTTCATGAACAAATAGTTCATAAGTAAACACACATTTCATGAACAATAGCTATATATCTTCAAAATAAGGTATATGTGACACCCCGACTAATTAAATACCGGGTATCTACTCCTTTATTAAATCAATACAAAATGTCAAGTTGGTTCAGTTAATAACATCACCGTCGAAAACATTTTAATAATTACTAACCACCTAGTATTTAAAAAGTAAGTTACCAAATTTTAAGTTAAGTCTGATTAACATGCAGTAAAATAATAATTAAAGAATAACAACCATTCGCCATAATGAAGTAATGAATAACCAACAAAGTAAATATAAATCCGGAGGAAAACTCCTCACAATAAACCCACAACTGAAAAATAATACGACAAGTCTGAATCTTGAATAATTACACGCCAAAGGTCTGAATAACTGAAATAAATGAAATGTCTCTAAAAGAAATGGGCGACATGCCCTACAACTGATAACTGATGAATATCGAGTCAAGACAGATGAAGCGTCTATAAGCAAAGTCCTGTAACTTCCACAAACAGCTACAGCTCGTCACCTGAATGAGAATCCTATGCATGGTGTCCTTGTGGCTCGGCACCTAAAATGGTTTTTACAAAAATAGATTTGAAAGCAAATGGGTCAGAGCCCGAAAGTGGAAAACATTTTGAAAACAGCAAGTGTTTTAATAACATTAAAACATTAAATGCAAAATACATGTTAGGACGTGCACTCACATGGAATTCTCACCTCTCGACTACATGTGCACTCCTAACGTACCATACCCATCTAAATGCCATACATATCGAACCAAACCGTAATAAGTCCTACCCCTTACTACTCGATTCCCATATCACATTCTAACGTTAACAAATAAATAGAGGGCTTTACTTAAACTCAGATTCTCAATTAGGAGTACCATTCACTATCGGTTAAACCGTTATGTCTTCTCAAAACATTACCATAATATTATTCACAATAACAACATGAAAGTTCCCATTAATAAAGTGTATATTATTCACGCCATAAATATACAATACAAGCACCCCGAGACTAAGCTGCGGTGCACACATACTCTGCTATCCATCCCGGTACATCACGTACATAAGGATCACATATTCCGAATCTCTCTGGAATAGTTCTCAGATAACAACATCACAAAAAATGGAGGCGAACACAGTCACATCACATGGGTCACGCACATACCTGCGCTCCCACGATCAGCAGACTTATTAACATCCCAATAAATCCTTCTCTGACCTATGTTCATCGAGGTAACCAATCTAAATTCGTGCAACACAAGGATTAGAGGGCCCTAAGCGAATGCAAACCTCCCGTGATAGCAAGTATGGTAGGTATGTCATACACATAAAATCAATACATATACTAAGTATGCACACATCTTTGTAATCATCATAATATATTGGTGGTACACTTCTCATTCTCGTACCGACATATAATACTACACAATTTATATATTCCCGATTAATATAATAAGTTAGGCCGTCAATAGTCCTCGCATCGTAATAGACACTCACGTCCTACTCATATTTTCCTTTAGGTTCAAACTACACTTCTAGGTTTGACTCCTCATTATATCCCAAACATACCAAATATATCAATTAATCATCAAGGGAAAGTTATCTCTACCTATACACAAGGTTACGGGGCACTCGGGATCAAAATAGGCTAAAAAACCCTAAACTGTCAACTCGTTCGAAGTCTCGTTCGAACGAGGCTGTTCGAACGAGAGTTCGTTCGAACGAACTGGGCTATCTAACGAGATCTTGTTCAAACGAGGTTATCGAACGAACTTCACCCTCGTTAGAAGTCAAAGGTCAACTTGTTAGAAGCTCGTTCGAACGAGCTCATTCGAACGACCTGGGCAGGTCTTCTAACGAGTGGCCAGTTTCGAGCCCAGAAATCCTTATTTCGTTTTTCCCAATTTTCTTCACTCCTAATCTCACATAAAAATCGACCCAACATAATTTTAAGGTTCATAATTCGTACTAAACACTCATAAGTCATAATCAAACGTTTATATAGGGCTAACTCATCTTAAACCTCATCAAATCTTCAAATCTCTTCATTTATCCCTAAATTATATGAACATGAACCCTAACATTTGTAAATCATCATTGAACCTACTATAATCCGTTTTTGTTTCATCCAAGATATTATTAACATCAGAATAATCGCCTACATATAATTCTACATGCAATTCCTCCTCAATATGTAAGATTCTATTTCCAATTTAATGGGTTTTTCATTAACTCCCAAGAACAATCAGATTTTTATCAATTCCTACACTTGGAAGAAACATTCTCTGAAATTAATTAGAATTAAACAACTTGCCTTGTTTGAATCTCTGATTTTAATGACGGATTGATGGAGTATCCTCTCTCTCTCTGCAGAATTCCTCTATCTCTCTCAACAAGCCTTTTCTTCTTCAAAGTTAATGGTGGCTAGGGATTGTGCTTTAGGAACTCTTTGGAACAACTTTCAATTACCTCTGTAGTGTATTTGATTATTAGTGGGCTTAGTGGGTTATTGCCAAATCAGATACTAATTCCCAATTTTCGTAGGTTTTAATTCCTAAAAATCCAAAATTACCAAACTACCCCTGTACGTTGCCGGTATGGCCTAAAAATGTCCCGGGACCCAAACCAAACCCCCGGCTAGTGTTTTCTAACTATTTCGACCCTTATGGACGCGTTGGCGCACTCAAAATGACCATACGGTTAATAGAACTAAAATTCACTTTTTAATTAAAATAAATATTTCCCTGACGCGATTGTCACACGCGTCTCAATAAAAATTTCCAACTTGCCGTATTTCAATCTCACGACAAATTTCATACTTCAATATTCATATATAATCATATATGCACATTATATTCAAATACCAACTCGCATCACGCTAGTATTTTAATCCGGATTAATTTCCAATTAATACGCATTTAATTTAATTAATCCCGTAAATAAATATTACAAAAATACAGGGTATTACATTCTTCCCCCCTAATAACTGAATTTCGTCCCGAAATTCGGAACTAGAAGGTACCTGGTAAGAACAACTCTGGATAACGTTCACGTATCTCGTCCTCGCGCTCCCATGTGGACTCCTCGACATTGTGATGTCGCCACTGAACACGTGCTAACAGAACTATCTTTGACCGCAGTTTCCGCTCACTTCGGTCCAAAATAGCAATCGGCCCCTCCTCGTAAGAGCTATCAGGTTGGAGATCGATGTCCTCCAAAGCAATGTGAGAATGAGCCAAATCGTCTCTAAGATATTTCCTTAGCGAGGAAATATGAAACACATCATGAATCCGATGTAAATGCTCCGTTAACCCAAGCCTGTACGCAACCGGTCCAATCCGCTCAATAATAGGAAATTGTCCCACATATCTCGGTGCCAACTTCCCTTTCTTCTCGAAACGCATAATCCCCTTCATAGGAGATACTCTGAGCAAAACCTGGTCCCCCACTTGGAACTCTCTAAAGAACCTCTTCGCATCAGCATAGCTCTTCTGCCTGTCCTGAGCTACCCGAATGCGACTCCGAATCAATTCTATCCTTGCTGAAGTATCCTGAATCACTTCTGGCCCTAGTAGTTTGTTGTCCCCTACCTCCAACCAACATGCTGGGGAACGACAAGGTCTACCGTACAACGCCTCAAATGGATCCATGCCAATGGTGAACTGGTAGGAGTTGTTATAATCAAACTCTACCAGTGGAAGATACTGCTCCCATCCACCCCAAAAATCAATGATACTCATACGTAGCATGTCCTCCAACATCTGGTTTGTACGCTCCATTTGCCCATCGGTCTGTGGGTGGTACGCCGTACTCAACCGCAATTCCGTGCCCATGGCCTCCTGAAAACTCTCCCAAAACTGTGAAACAAATATCTTGTCTCGGTCAGACACGATATTTAAGGGCACACCATGAAGTCTCACTATCTCTGAAATGAAGAGCTGGGCATAGTGTCCCGTAGTGTAGTCTGTCCTTACGGGTAGAAAATGAGCAACTTTGGTCAACCGGTCCACAATTACCCATATGGAGTCGTGACCTCTCTGTGACGTAGGCAACCCCGTGATAAAGTCCATGGAGATGCTCTCCCACATCCACATCGGGATTTCTAATGGCTGTAGCAGTCCTTCCGGTCTCTGATGATCCACTTTTACAAGCTGGCAAGTGGCGCATTTTGAAACAAACACGGCAAAATCTCTCTTCATCCCGCTCCACCAATACTGTCGTCTCATGTCTTGGTACATTTTATCCCCATCGGGATGTACTGCGAATCGTGAGCCGTGCGACTCTGCCATCACCTCGTGCCACAATTCCTCCCCTTCCGGAACTACCAATCTCCCATTGAAGCGTAATCCCCCGTCTGAGCTAACGGTATAGGATTCGGCTCCCTCTGCCAATAATCGAACTATCTGCTCCTGACAGAACGAGTCATTTGCCTGTGCCCTTACTACCTTCGTAACGATCTGCAGTGTAACGGTCATTACAGACATGAACGATCGGGCCAGTGCATCCTGGTGTCCCAATTCCTTCCACTTGGACTTCCACACCTCTGCCACTTCATCTGCTGGCCTACGGCTCAACGCATCTGCCACCACGTTAGCCTTCCCCGGGTGATACTGGATATCAAACTGATAGTCTTTCACAAACTCAAGCCACCTTCGCTGCCGCATATTCAACTCCTTCTGCGTGAATAGGTACTGCAGGGACTTGTGGTCTGTGAACAATCGAAACTTCTCCCCCAAAAGATAAGGTCTCCATATCCGAAGGGCAAATACAACTGCCGCCAGCTCCAAGTCATGAGTGGGGTAATTCTTCTCATGAGGCTTTAGCTTACGGGAAGCATAAGCTATGGCCTGACTATCCTGCTGCAATACACCTCCAAGTCCTTGTAAGGACGCATCGGTGTATACTAGATATTCAACTCCCGATCTCGTCAATGCTAACGCAGGTGCTGAGGTCAAATTATCCTTCAACTCATCGAATGCTAACTGACAGGCATCACTCCAGATGAATGGCATGCCTTTATGAGTCAGATGTGGCAAAGGACCCGCTATCTTCGAGAATCCCCGAATGAACCTCCTGTAGTATCTTGCTAGACCCAAGAAACTATGGATCTCCGTTGGTGTCGTGGGCTGTCCCCACTCCCTCACCGCTGATACCTTCCCCGGATCAACAGATATCCCCCGGTCGGAAATAATGTGTCCCAAAAACTGGACCTCCTTCAGCCAAAACCCGCACTTCTCATATTTTGCATACAGCTCGTTCTGACGTAGCGTCTGCAAAACTTGCCTCAAATGCTCGGCGTGCTCCTCCTCTGTCTGGGAGTAAACCAGAATATCATCAATGAAGACAATGACAAACTGATCCAGGAAATCCCTGAACACCCTATTCATCAAGTCCATAAACACGACTGGAGCATTGGTCAAACCAAAAGGCATAACCCGAAACTCGTAAGAACCATATCTCGATAAGAACGCAGTCTTCGAGACGTCCTCCTCCCTGATACGCAACTGATGGTATCCCGATCTCAAATTAATCTTTGAGAAGAATGAAGCTCCTCTCAACTGGTCGAATAAGTCATCGATTCGAGGCAACGGATATTTATTCCGTATCGTGACCTTATTCAACTCTCGGTAGTCCACACACAATCTCAGTGAACCATCTCTCTTCTTCACGAACAACACAGGGGCACCCCACGGAAAAGTACTCCTCCGTATAAACCCCTGACCCAACAACTGCTCAATCTGATCTCGTAGCTCTCGCATCTCAGCTGGAGCCATACGGTACGGTGCGCGTGCTATAGGTCTCGTATGTGGAAATAAGTCTATAACAAAGTCTATCTCTCGACTGGGGGGTAGGCCTGGTATCTCCTGAAACACATCGGAATACTCCCTGACAACTGGGATCGAATCTAAAGGAATCACAACCTCCTTAGAGGTATCCTCCTCTAGGTAATACAAATGAGCGGTCGAGCCTCCCTCTGGGCGAGGCATCGCCACTACAAACATCTCTTGCCCCGAAACGGCAAAAACAATGCTCCCACCGAAGTAATCAATCATGGCTCTATAATCTGCGAGCCAATCCATACCGATAATCACATCGTGAACATGCATATCTAATACTAACATATCTGCAGGTAATACCAGACTACCAATCTCTACCCCCACTCCCCGGCATATAAAGAAAATAAGTGACCCACTCCCCAATGGTGAGTCTACACACGTCACTATGCTCTCTGCCGTAGCTAACAACCCTAAGGCTTTCGCAAAATGTGTAGCTATAAAACAATGCGTTGCCCCCGTATCAAACAAAAACCGACCCATAGTACCATGGATAGGAAACGTACCCTCAATCGCGGGTGGTGCCTGCGGAGCTGCTGCCTGGTGGACGTTATAGACACGTCCATACTGTAACTCTCCCTGCTGCACAGGAACTACTGGAATGGCTGGAAGAGCTGGCACCTGGGCTGGAGCTGGAAGGGATGGTGGAAAAAGTGATTTCTGTGGCTCATGTCGAGCACCCAGCTGCTGCTGCGGGGCCCTGCCCCTATCAGGACAGTCCTGGCATTTACGGCCAGTCTTGCCACAAACAAAACACTTCCCCGGGAAGTTCCCCCCTCTCGGTCCCTGCTGCCCCCGGCCCTGGTGGCCGTTATTGTTCCTCCAGTAGCCCTGCTGGCCCTGCTGAAACTGATGCTGACCATTCTGACCCTACTGGTTCTGATGGCCGTTCGGACCCTGATGGCCCTACCGAAAACCTCCCTGTCCGTGCCTGAAATTTCCTGATCTGAACCTCTTGTGATCCCCCTGCTGGGAACCCTGATCACCCTGTCTCTGCCCCTGAACAGATTGTGCCCCACTGGCACCATTTCCTCCAGCCCTGCCCTGATGGCTGGACTCTCCCGACCTCTTGCCTTCAGTCATGTGAAAGCGATGATCCTGGAAATGGAGCAATGCAGCGTTAACCACATCAGAATAAGTGGCTAACGATAGGTTCCCTAACAAGTGCTGACGAATCCTCCATGTCAACCCATCCGTAAGTTTCTGTATCTTCCTCTCCTCCGTCGGTATCTCATCCGGAACAATGTTCAGAAGATCAGTGAATTCGGCCTCATACTCGGCCACAGTCTTATCCTCTTGCTTGAGGCTCATCAACTTCCTCCTCATCTCTGTGCGAACAGCCGACGGAAAGTACTTGCGGTCAAACCGCACCCAGAACTCCTAAATAGTGAGAGTATCCCTCTCCTCTACGGTGGTAATAGACTCCCACCACTGCAGTGCATACCCTACTAGCTTAAAGGTTGCTAGTATCTGCTTCTGGACATCTGTGCACTCATACATCCTCAGGTGTAGCTGGATATCCTTCCTCCACTGACTTGAAACTACCACATCGGAGCTACCTGCGAACTCCGGAGGGTGGGCTTTCTGGAAAGCATCTCGAACACGTTCCCAAGAACAAGGGAATGCATGTTCCTGAACTGGCGCGGCTATCGGCGCCTGAAGTGGTACCTGCTGAACTACAGCTAGTGCAACATTTACCTCCAGGGCCATAATGGCTGCAACCTCGGCGGCATTCATCGTGCCCTGAGCTGGTGCGAGCTGTGGTTCTGGCGTCGCATCCCTGGGAACCCTTTGTGCACGTCGTGGAGGCATCTGAAATAAGAATGAAGTTTATAAGTTCGCAGTTATAAACTTAAAATAGCTGAAGAACGTAGCATATACAAGAGAATACAACAATCCTAAAATATAGGGCTCTACATCAAAGAAGGCTCAGCGAAAAACATAATAAGTCGTACAGGTCCTAAAGGACACTAGAACCTGATGCTCTGATACCACCTGTGACACCCTGACTAATTAAATACCGGGTAGCTACTCCTTTATTAAATCAATACAAAAGGTCAAGTTGGTTCAGTTAATAGCATCACTGTCGCAAGCATTTTAATAATTCCTAACCACCTAGTATTTAAAAAGTAAGTTGCCAAATTTTAAGTTAAGTCTGATTAACATGCAGTAAAAGAATAATTAAAGAATAACAACCATTCGCCATAATGAAGTAATGAATAACCAACAAAGTAAATATAAATCTGGAGGAAAACTCCTCACAATAAACCCACAACTGAAAAATAATGCGACAAGTCTGAATCCTAAATAATTACATGCCAAAGGTCTGAATAACTGAAATAAATGAAATGTCTCTAAAAGAAATGGGCGACATGCCCTACAACTGATAACTGATGAGTATCGAGTAAAGACAGATGAAGCGTCTATAAGCAAAGTCCTGTAACTTCCACAAACAGCTACAGCTCATCACCTGAATGAGAATCCTATGCATGGTGTCCTTGTGGCTGGGCACCTAAAGTGGTTTTTACAAAAATAGATTTGAAAGCAAATGGGTCAGAGCCCGAAAGTGGAAAACATTTTGAAAATAACAAGTGTTTTAATAACATTAAAACATTAAATGCAAAATACATGTTAGGACGTGCACTCACATGGAATTCTCACCTCTCGACTACATGTGCACTCCTAACGTACCATACCCATCTAAATGGCATACATATCTAACCAAATCGTAATAACTCCTACCCCTTACTACTCGATTCCCATATCACATTCTAACGTTAGAAAATAAATAGAGGGCTTTACTTAAACTCAGATTCTCAATTAGGAGTACCATTCACTATCGGTTAAACCGTTATGTCTTCTCAAAACATTACCATAATATTATTCACAATAACAACATGAAAGTTCCCATTAATAAAGTGTATATTATTCACGCCATAAATATACAATACAAGCACCCCGAGACTAAGCTGCGGTGCACACATACTCTGCTATCCATCCCGGTACATCACGTACATAAGGATCACATATTCCGAATCTCTCAGGAATAGTTCTCAGATAACAACATCACAAATAATGGAGGCGAACACAGTCACATCACATGGGTCACTCACATACCTGCTCTCCCACGATTAGCAGACTTATTAACATCCCAATAAGTCCTTCTCTGACCTATGTTCATCGAGGTAACCAATCTAAATTCGGGCAACACAAGGATTAGAGGGCCCTAAGCGAACGCAAACCTCCCGTGATAGCAAGTATGGTAGGTATGTCATACACATAAAATCAATACATATACTAAGTATGCACACATCTTTGTAATCATCATAATATATTGGTGGTACACTTATCATTCTCGTACCGACATATAATACTACACAATTTATATATTCCCGATTAATATAATAAGTTAGGCCGTCAATAGTCCTCGCATCGTAATAGACACTCACGTCCTACTCATATTTTTCTTTAGGTTCAAACTACACTTCTAGGTTTGACTCCTCATTATATCCCAAACATACCAAACATATCAATTAATAATCAAGGGAAATCTATCTCTACCTATACACAAGGTTACGGGGCACTCGGGATCAAAACAGGCTAAAAAACCCTAAACTATCAACTCGTTCAAAGTCTCGTTCGAACGAGGCTGTTTGAACGAGAGTTCGTTCGAACGAACTGGGCTATCTAACGAGATCTTGTTCGAACGAGGTTATCGAACGAACTTCACCCTCGTTAGAAGTCAAAGGTCAACTCGTTAGAAGCTCGTTCGAACGAGCTCGTTCGAACGACCTGGGCAGGTCTTCTAACGAGTGGCCAGTTTCGAGCCCAGAAATCCTTATTTCGTTTTTCCCAATTTTCTTCACTCCTAATCTCACATAAAAATCGACCCAACATCATTTTAAGGTTCATAATTCGTACTAAACACTCATAAGTCATAATCAAACGTTTATATAGGGCTAACTCATCTTAAACCTCATCAAATCTTCAAATCTCTTCATTTATCCCTAAATTATATGAACATGAACCCTAACATTTGTAAATCATCATTGAACCTACTATAATCCGTTTTTGTTTCATCCAAGATATTATTAACATCAAAATAATCGCCTACATATAATTCTACATGTAATTCCTCCTCAATATGTAAGATTCTATTTCCAATTTAATGGGTTTTTCATTAACTCCCAAGAACAATCAGATTTTTATCAATTCCTACACATGGAAGAAACATTCTCTGAAATTAATTGGAATTAAACCACTTGCCTTGTTTGAATCTCTGATTTTGATGACGGATTGATGGAGTATCCTCTCTCTCTCTCTGCATAATTCCTCTATCTCTCTCAACAAGCCTTTTCTTCTTCAAAGTTAATGGTGGCTAGGGTTTATGCTTTAGGAACTTTTTGGAACAACTTTCAATAACCTCCGTAGTGTATTTGATTATTAGTGGGCTTAGTGGGTTATTGCCAAATCAGATACTAATTCCCAATTTTGGCAGGTTTTAATTCCTAAAAATCCAAAATTACCAAACTACCCCTGTATGTTGCCAGTATGGCCTAAAAATGCCCCGGGACCCAAACCAAACCCCCGGCTAGTGTTTTCTGACTATTTTGACCCTTCTGGACGCGTTGGCACACTCAAAAAGACCATACGGTTAATAGAACTAAAATTCACTTTTTAATTAAAATAAATATTTCCCTGACGCGACTGTCACACGCGTCTCAATAAAATTTTCCATCTTGCCGTATTTCAATCTCACGACAAATTTCATACTTCAATATTCATATATAATCATATATGCACATTATATTCAAATACCAACTCACATCACGCTAGTATTTTAATCCGGATTAATTTCCAATTAATACGCATTTAATTTAATTAATCCCGTAAATAAATATCACAAAAATACGGGGTATTACAGTATACATAAATAATCTTACTTACCCCATTAGTACCAAAAAGATATTGTCGGGTTTTCTTCTTAAAGAGTATCACCCTCCCCTAAAAAAGTACTAAAAAAACAAATTAAACATCATTGTTAGAAAATCAAACCTAAAAAAAGATGATTTGTGCAAAATAACGGCTCAAAATCAAAAGAGGTTATATGCCCAAAATAGTATTTTTTACAAATCTTACCTTGAGACTGATTTGTGCAGAACTTGGTGACGATTTTGAACCCAAACAATAATTTGGCATTGCAAAACATAAAACGTAAAAACAAACCTAATAAAAGATGTTAGATATGAGAGTCACACCCAAATAATAGGGGGGAGAGAGAGAGACCTAGGTTTAGAGGGTGGGGGATGGTTCGGTAGTGAGAGAAGAGAGCTCAGAGATCGTGAGCTTTTTGGTGAGTCTATGTGAGAATGTGGTGAGAAAGGTGCGACTTTTGGTTTGTTTACCAAATTAGCCCTTATGTTTGAATTAAAGTGGAAAAGGGGGAATTAAGTAGTGAGAAGAAAAAAAGGGGGAAATCAAAATTTTCAAGGGTAAAATAGGAAGGGCAAAAAAAATTCATATAGATGACGTCATCTTTTGATCTTATGACATACATAAGTTTTGTAACTTAATATATATATATATATATATATATATATATATATATATATATCAAGGTTCTAAAAAAGGCGAGGCGTGATCGAGGCGTGGAGGCCAAGCCTTAAGCCTTAGAAGCCTATGCGAGCCTTAGACGTAAACAGGCGTGACGAGAAATTTAGGCCTTTTTAATATATTTTAATATTTTTAACCATAACGAGGCTTTTAAAATACACAAAATTGTACATATCATACAAATATTTCAGAATATTTGCAAATTAAAATACTATTTGATTATTTTGGACAAGATAATGGTTCGATTTGTAAAATAATTCTATAAAACGCAATATCGTTTCACTAAAGCATTGTTGTTTTTAGAAAAAAATGCGTCT
Organism: Sambucus nigra; assembly: GCA_949130495.1. Taxonomy (NCBI): domain Eukaryota; kingdom Viridiplantae; phylum Streptophyta; class Magnoliopsida; order Dipsacales; family Adoxaceae; genus Sambucus; species Sambucus nigra. Next base: position 58,059,112 of record OX422213.1, read on the forward strand.
TAAGGGTTTTACCAATAATAAGGCGTAAAAATCTTAAGGCGAGGCGTACACTAATATATATATATATATATAATTTCGAAAATCATTTTTACTAAATAGTTTTTATAAATATTAAACAGTTTTTAAAAATATTGAACAATTTTTATAATATTAAATAGTTTTTATCAAACTTTTTTTATAAATATTAAACAATTTTTAGAAATATTGAAGAGTTTTTACAAATATTAAACATTTTATTATAAATATTAAATCATTTTCATTAAATATTTTTTATTAAAAATCTTGTATTAAACTGTTCTTATTAAATAACATTTTTTTATTAATATCAAATAATTTTTATTAATATTAAACAGTTTAATTAATTTTTTTTATAAATATTAAATAGTTTTTATGCTTTAATTTCAAGGGAAAATATGTCATTTACCATGCGAGAGACAACTGTTAAAGATGTCAACTAACGATCAAGTTAGTCAACTGACGGTTTTCGTCAGTTTTGGACCCAACGAACTAATACGAAACTAACATACCTCAATCACAAAATATTATAAACAAACGTACCCCAAACAGTAAATGACCCTAAAATTAATTACATGAATCCAAAAGTAATAATATTAAGATCCATAAAGTGTTCCTGGTATCTTCAAAGCATATGCAATCCTGTGTAACTGACGTCCGCGTCCACCTAACTAGAGCTACAAATCTTAGAAAATTTTCCAAATATTAATAATAATAGGATTCAAACAAAAAATGTTCCTCTACAAACATTATAGAATGTATTGAACATAATTTATAAGTACAGAGTTATGGTGTTAACGTGTTATTATGTCGTGTTATTATGTAGGTTGTATCATAATTACCAAACCCGAACTGTTATCTTACAAATTTATCGTGTTAACTTGATATTGACCTAACCCCACTTAGACTAAACTCATCAACATATAATTTTGTGTCGTGTTATCATATCAACTGTACCATAATTACCAAATCGGAGCCGTTATGTTAACGAGTTTATCGTGTTAACCCGATATTGACCCAAACCCAATATGACTAAATCAATTAACTTATAATTTTGTATCGTGTTTCATGTCGGTTGTATCATAATTACTAAACTCAAACCGTTATCTTAACAAGTTTATTCTGTTATCCCGATATTGATAAAAACCCAATACGACTAAACCTATTAACTTATAATTTCATGTCGTGTTATCATGTCGGTTGTGTCATAATTACCAAACCCAAAACGTTAACTTAACAAGTTTATCGGGTTAACCCGATATTGATTAAACCCCGATAGGACATTAATATATAATTTTGGGTCGTGTTATTGTGTCGATTGTATCAAAATTACCAATCCCGAACTGTTAGGTTGAGAAACTTATCATGTTAACTAGATATTAACCCAAACTCAATAGGAATAAACTCAACAACTTGTAATTTTATGTCGTGTTATCGTGTCGGTTGTATCCAATTACCAACTCGAACACTTATCTTAACAATTTTATCGTGTTAACCCAATGTTGATCCTAACCTAATAGGACTAAACTAGTTAACTTATAATTTTGTGTCGTGTTATCATATCGATTATATCATAATTATCAAGCCCTGTCCATTATCTTAACATGTTTAACGTGTTAACCTGATATTGACTCAAGCCTGATAGGAAATTAACTAAAACCCAAGTTCAGTTAAATTTTAATTCAATTAATTTAACAATTACTTCGTGTCGCCCTACCACTAATTTGTGTTCATCCAAACATCAACCAGTTAAGGAAGGGGTGAACATAGACACAACAGTTAACCAATATATATATATATATATATATATATATATATATATATATATACATGAAAAAAAGATAAGTAAAATTACCTAAATATAGAAAATAACTATAATTAAATGAGATTCAATAATTGTTCTCCAATTACATGCACACATGTAACGAGAAGAAAAAATGTTAACAAAAGTACAATTAAAATTAGAAAAATTATTAACAAATAAGTAAATAACCCTAATTAAGTAAACATGTAAATGGCCAGAATGGGTTCGTGCCTAATATTGTTCCACTCATAAATGGATCGTGTCATAATGGTCAATACATTAAACAATAAAACATATACACATATGTATATATTGTACATACAAACATAAGGAAGGTTTTTGCTCTAACTTTTGTTCACATACATACAGATAAATGTACCACATGTAGAATAAATGTTTTAGGGGTTTTCTTCATTACTTACATGCACAAATGTATACACTACACCAAAATGACCAAATTATCACCTTTCAGTCGGCCACCCTTGTCACGGTCATTGATCGTGACAACAAACATTCATTTTGTGTCACGGTCATTGACCGTGACAACAAACATGCATTTTGTGTCACGGTCATTGACCGTGACACGCCCGTGATAAAGTATTGTCATGGTCATTGACCGTGACAAGTCCATGAGAAATGTTCTTATCACGGACTTGTCACGGTCAATGACCATGACAATACTTAAAATAATTGTCACGGTCAAGGATCGTGACACGTCCATGACAATTTACATAGCAAAAAAGCCCTACCCTTTTTTTTGCCCCACCGATTTTGGTTTTTCCCTCTCATTCTCTCTCTAAGCGATTTCGAGGCCTCTCTCTCTCTCTCTCTCTCTCTCTCTAAGGTATGTTTTTTCCTTTATTTCTCTTTTATTTCAATATGTGAGTGTATATATGTGTGTGTATGTGTGTGGTGGCGTGTGGTGGGGGAGGGGGGAAGGGGGTGGTGGGGGTGGGCTGGGCTGTGTGTGTACGTGTGTGTGCGTGTGTGTGTGTGCGCAGGTGTGGTGGGGGTGGGGGCGTGGTGGGGGGGAGGGGCGCAGGGCATGAGGTGGGGGTGGGGTGGTGTGTGTGTGTGTAAAGGTGTGTGCATGTGTGTGTGGCGGGGGGAGGGGTGTGTTGGTGGTGGGGGTGGGGGTGGGGGTGGGGTGTGGTGTGTGTGTGTGTGTGTGTGTGTGGTGGGGAAATCTTAACAATTGTATTGCTTTAATTAATAAATTTTATAGCTTTAATTGTAATTTTAATTGTATAGTTTTAGATGAAAGTAAATTAATAATTAGTGCCCATTTCATATGAAAGTAGGATTGCCCCTCATTGTAAATTAGTAAATTAATAATTGTATACTTTAATTGGTAGTTTAATTAACGAAATGAATTAATCGAGTAGATGAATTAGAAGGAGTACGGGATACACATTTGTTATTGACATTGCTTTTGGATTATAGTGGATCGATGTTGGATTGGTTAACAGTAAAAGTGTCATTACCACTAGATTATTGTCCATATGGGCGTGGGATTTTTTAACTTTTTTTGAAAATTACTTTGTATATCGAACAATATATAATTATTAATAATGATTGGATTATTGTCCATATGGGGGTTGGCCAATGTGGGTTTTTAGGTGTATATGGTGGGTATTCTTTAGTGGTTAATTCTAGATATTATTAATAAAGATAGGCAGGGATATTTTGGTATGGCTGAAAATGGCTATATTATTAATAATTATTGTGTGTGTGGTGGGGGGCAGAGGGTGGTGTGTGTGCATGTACGTGTGCGTGTGTGTGGTGGGGGAGGGGGTGGGGGCAGGGTGGGTGAAGGGGGTGGGGCAAGGTGGGGGGGGGGGGGGGCAGGGATGGGGGGTGGGTGGTGGGGTAGGGGTGGGGGGCTCCGTGTGTGTCTATGTGTGTGTATGTGCGTAGTGTCCCTTATAAAAGAATTGATTGATTCTTAATTTTTTTAGTAAATTAATATATGATTGCCCCTTATTGTAAATTAGTAAATTAATATATGATTAATTATGAAAGTAGGATTGATCCTCATTGTAAATTAGTAACTTAATAATTGTATACATTAATTGTTAGTTTAATTGATGAAAATAATTATTTTGTGTGTGGTGGGTGGCAGGGGGTGGTGTGTGTGCGTGTACGTGTGCGTGTGTGTGGTGGGGGAGAGAGTGTATGAAACTAAATTAATAATTAGTGCTCATTTTTATTTGTAGTAATTGTACATATTTGCATGTCTTCTTCTAATTTCTTTTGATCTGTACTAATAACATTTTTTTTACAGCAAATGTCTCGTTCAGGTATTAAGGCGAGGATGATGATGCTAGTTATGATGATGTCGTCTGGGCTTGGTGGTAGCGAGGCGATGAGGGCTCCTCGGCCTCTAGGCTCCCCAAATATGGAAAATTTGGGATTACCATCGAGAACAAGTTGGAGCTATTAGTGAGATCCCTCGAGTTGGTAAAGACGGTCATCGACCCGGGGTATATGAGTTGGAAGGAGGTGCCATATGAGCTGAAGTTAGCTATTTGGGCGGCACTACAGGTAATATATTTATATGAATATTTCAATTTCAATTTCATTTTATTATTTATATTTATATTTATTCACAACTAACATTGTATTTGTTGGACAGGAACAATTCAACTTGGATCCAAAGCTACGCGATTCCGTCTTGGAGCAGTTGAGGGAGCAACATAAGACGTGGAAGAAAAATATGCGGACACGGTACTTTGGGAAAACACGAGAGTCCCTTATCCAAAGGCGTGAATCCGTCCCGTCGAAGGAGCCGATCTCATTGGCACAATGGCAAAAGTTCATTGACAATGAGATCGGGCAGCGACAATTGGCATCTCGCTAATCGGGGAGGGAAAATCGAGAAAAAAAGACGAACGTGGACTACTCCGGCCGGACGTCTTACGCCTAGGTAGAGCATATGATGATGGTAAGATTTAATTTGTCTATAACTACAGAAATATATTATTCTGCATTATTTTACTTTGCGGGGCCGATATTAATTTTACTTTATTTTATTTCAGGGGATAGGGAGTGGCCCTGGGGTAAGACACATAGGCTCGATACTTATGTGGATCTTCGAACGAAGAAGGGGAAGGACAAGGAGGTATCCCCGAGCGTCGCGGCCACGGTTGTAAGTAATCCAACAGTTTACTTTTTGTTAATTACGTTATAATTTTTTAGTTTACTTATTTTACTAATCATGTGCTTTTTCTCATTTCAGGAAAAGCTTAAGGAAGTGCATGAGTCGCAGTCTGATGCCGACATGGCATCTTTATCCACAGACGCACTCAGCCAAGTGCTTGGCTCTGATCGCAAGGGGAGGACAAAGGAGTGATCTCGCGGGTGGCCAAATCTAGGATCATCGGATTGGAGACGAGCGACACCGGGTTGGCTCGAACGGTGGATTCATATGACGCGAAGTTGTCCCGTTTGGAGGCGATGGTCCAAGATATGTACTCATTCATGAAGCGTACGTTGCGCGGAGATCGTAAGGGGAAAGGGAAGGATAAGGCGGTGGAGGAGGAGGTGCGGGAGGATGAGCTGCAGGATGATGAGGATGTGGACCTCTCTGCTTCATCACCGACACGTGCGTACTTCGATGATCCACTTCCCTATTTGGCTCCCTTCAACAGACCGATGCCGACACTTGGTTGGCTGAGCGTGTTCATATTGAACGTATTTGATGGCCAGCGGATTGGGTGGGGGTTGAGGGACCCGAATATCGTCCAGGGTTGAATAGTTCATGGACGTGATCTTCAAGAGATCGAGTCCAAGGTGCTCGTCACACATGTGATACCCGGGAAGGAGAACTCCCTATTGTGGTTGCGTGAAAATGCGGCACGATGTATGCTAGTGGGTGTGTCAATTCGTATATCGTGTGGCCTACTCACCTCCTCACATTTACCCCAGACATGTAGTGACATTATTTTTAAGTTGGTACATTTGAATTATATTTGGATTATATCGTCATGTATATTGTTTCTATTTTTAATGTATATTTGCATTATCTAGTTTATTTGGATATATGATGTTTGAACAGGTACAACGTTTCTATAACATGTACAAATATACTACTGGGCAGTGGCCATACTGCCCAGCAGATTTTTTTTAAATTAGGCCCAGAATTGTCACGGTCATTGACCGTGACAATGTTTTTAAAAAGGGTCAAGGCTTTGTCACGGTTATTAATCGTGACTAAACTTGTCACGGTCAGGGACCGTGACACGACCATGACAAGTCTAATGAACTTGTCACAATCAATGACCGTGACAAGTCTGTGATAAAAAAATTTGTCTCGCCCCGAATTGTCCCGGTCATTGACCTTGACAAGTTGAACTTGTCAAGGTCAATGACCGTGACAATTCAGCAGATTTGGTGTAGTGATATGGATACATACATTGATGCATACACAAGGGTTTTGCTCCATTTTTTTTATTGAAATACAAATACATAAATGTACCACATATTAAATAAATGTTTTAGGATTATGCTTCTTCCCATACATACACAAATGTATTTAAATACATACAAATGCAAGGGTTTTGCTTCATCGCGTACTAAATTAATCTAATGCTTGCCAAATATATAACAACAAATATATGAGTTACTTTCCATCTAGCTCAGATAATAAAAAACAAATAATCTTCACATGATATATATAGCCAGACTCCTATGCACACCCAAGTTTGTGTACAAAGTTTGCACACTGGTTTATTGACATAGTAAATAAATTATTTTTTAGTTGAATTTATTTGTGTTGTATTTAAACATTTCAAGGAATCAACATTAAAAAACATCAAGTAAACTTTTTTTGCTATTTTATAAAAATCGATCAAACTTTCACAGCTTTTAAAGCACTTTAAAAGTTGCGAAAGTTTGGCCAATTTTTTTAAAATAGAAAAGAAAAGTTTTTTTAGCAAATTTGTTTTATATGGATCCCTTGAAATGTTTAAATATCACATAAAAAAATTTGTTGTTAAAATATATTTTTTTAATATTTTAAAAAAATAGATTTGCACCATCAAGTATTCAAACTTGGTCTGCACGGGAGCCTGCATATATATATATATATAAATTCCCAAAAATATATAAAATAATCGCACAAAAATACTCTAAGAAGACCTAATTTATACATTCATACACCAAGTCTTCGCAAATGTTAAAAAATCCTATATCCAAAAAATGTATAAAAACAATATAAATATCTCAAATAATCATACATAAGAACTTTAAAAAGGCCTGATTCATAATTCATATAGAAAATCTTCACAAATGTAAAAAAATCATGTATATGAAAAATATAAAAAAACCCTACAAATATCTCAAACAATTATACACAAAGTCATAAATATACAAATACTCGAACAATCATACATTCATACATAAAAGTAGAGAGAGAGAGAGAGAGAGAGAGAGAGAGAGAGAGAGAGAGAGAGAGGTGACCTGAGTCTATTTTTCACAGAGAGAGAGGACAAAGTGGTGATGGTGGTGGTAGTAGAGAGAGGGCGAAATGAATGAGAGGTCGCTGGTATTTTTTATAGACACACACACACACACACACACACACAGTGAGGAAATAATCCCTAACGGGTTTATTTATATATGAAAGGGGGCAATGGTCCAGGACCATGACCATGACCATTTTGAATCAAAATAGCTTGTCACGATAAATGATTACTATCACAGTCCATGATCGTGACCTATAGTATAGTCAAGAAAAGAGGTCGCGGTAAAAAAAAAGTGACACAACTATTGTGACCATTTTAAGTCTTATGGTTTTCAGGGTTAGTGATCACAATTCTAAACTGTGACCATGTGATCACCGTTTTGGACCGTGACAATTGACATGACCAAATTAGCCCCATATTTCCCTCACAAACAATCACGGTTCATCAACGGTCCATGACCTTGACTAGTTTGAGATATATCACCCCTGAAAGGTGTTATTGGGTAATGGTATTGACATAAAAATGGAAAATTTCAGCCATGAGAACTTTGATCGATCATTAAATTGGAAACAAAAAAGAACTATAAGCAAAAACCCAAGGTTTTGAACACAATAACTTATGGATGTTGTTGTGATCCGTATAAAGTGAAATAGGTTGATGAAGATGAAGATAATGATGCCCTACCAAGGTCTCCAAAAGCCTTTCTAGAATTCTTCAAACATCTATAATCTTCCACTATATATCCACCTAAGGAAAACCGTGTGCGGGGGAACTCTTAGAGATCAAAAGTTGGTAAAATGTGGGAGGAATTACATTCTCTTCACCCCCTTCAAAAAAAATATGAATAGTGTTTTTTTCTCTCCTTCTTTAACCCTTCATAATGGATAATTACCCTGAAACCCTAGCTTATATTAATATAAATTAGTATAAGTAATGGGATTTAGCTAAACTGGGCTTCTAGAGAGTTTCAGGCCTATTACTTGGGCAATGGACACTATACTACGGATCCAAGACTAATAATTACACTGGGGTCTAAATAAATACTCAAATATCTCAAATTATAATCATGTAATTTATTTCATTTCTTTATTTAATCGCGATTAATTCCACTAAATTATCATGACTGCAGTCCACTTTAATCATCTCTAAATTAATCAATATAAAGAGGTTTTATTTAAAAAGTTCATTATTGTATATAATGTGATTCCCCACTTTAATTGTCTGATACCAACATCTAATCAATTCCTTAATTCCCATACTTTACTTATTTACTACTATACCAGCTTAGAAAATAATCCATCGTCCTGGTTTAACTAGTAGAAACAAAATATACAATTATATCAAAGGGGTATTATAATCCAAGATATCTCTTACACAAGGATACCTCCGAATTATTATCTAAAACGTACTCACAACGATTGCTCAACTTATGGGGACCTATTGATCCAATCTAAATTTTAATCTCACCCAAAGCAATCAAAGAAATTTTTTGCGATCATTTCAATACTTATAATCCTCTGGATGAAAATTTTGTACACCTTCTATAAACGATGTGAGATTGCCCAAGCAGTCCTTAGACTTGAATCTTTTGGATGGTCATGGTTCAATACAATCCTAAATGTACCGATCACAATCCTCTTTTGAAGTATTAAATATGTTCTCAACCCATCAAGAAAATTCCCATAGTTTGATATAATCTACTAGGATTTCACACATCGTTATACCGATAGTATGTCACTTCCCATCTAGGCTATGAACTTATTTAATTGACTTGCAATTAAAATTCTGATCTTTCGGGATCAAGATGAGCCCAAATCACCAAGATTCCTATTAAGTCCAATTGACCAACAAATATAATATATATATAATATAAATATATGGCATTCTCGTAACTATGACTCTTATTTCAAAATGAACTAACGCATCTTTACTAACAAGTAAACCTCATACATAGTTTTAGAAATAAAATCCTAACAATCTCCCACTTGGTATTAAATCCATGTACCTATGCATCTATCTCTTAACTCATATACTCGACACTCAGTAGTCATAGTTATATAAGGGTTAATAGGGTGTTGTTAAATACAATTTTAGTGATAAACTGATCACGTACCCTTTTTTATTTCTCAGATTAGGTAAAAACTACGCTTAATGTGCTTAGCCCTTTTATAGGTTATAGGTTATAGGTTCACTCGAACTTGTAATCGTATCATTATTTACACTAAAAAATGTAACAGTCGATTGGACTTGAAGGAATCTCACCTAAGTTAGTTAGGAAGTAACCGATCCATATAGCCTCTTTAGTTACCTCCGAAGTGGCAACTACTTCGGCCACCTTGGTGGAGTCATCAATGCAAGATTGCTTCACACTCTTCAAACTTATAGCTCAATTTCCATATGTGGAATCCTTATCCGACTGAAAAAGAAGTCCATGTACATAAATGGTACAATACTATCAGACTAAAATCTTATGCCCATGCCAAAGGAATAACATATATTCAGTTTAGCACACAATATAACATGCATGAGGATGCCCATTGTCGAAGCATAAGGTATATTAATTATTCCTTCCATCTTGATCAAGTGTTTTAGGACATAGATCACCAAACATAATGATTCTAGACTTGAAAGAAAGATCCTCCCTTATACGATGCTAATCTTCTCAGTACACCATAAATATAAGAAGCATTGGATAATCCCTACATCCTTTTGCTAGATCTAGTGAATGTTTGATCATAAGGATATGACTATCTCATCTTAAGAACTTTGCATCAAGCTACATGGATGACAACACTTTTATGTAAGATAAAACTCCCATTTCGCTCCTAATTAAGCGAATATTATCCAAAAATTATGCAAAAATACCACTGTAACAACCCTCGATTTTTGGAGACTGAGAAATGAAATTTTTGGGAAAATAAAATTTAATTAATTGGAGAATTTCAAAATTTGGGAACTTAGGCCCAAAAATAGAGGACATTTTAAAGTATTCCGGATGATGATTTAGAGGGTACCATCGATCCCGGAAGGGTCGAGATAGTCAAAATGACTGTCATTGGGTTTTATTTTGGTTCCAGAATATTTTTAAGTTAGTTTGACTCGAATTGGTGTAAACGAGTCATTTAAATTGTGTATTAACATTTAAAATTGGGTTTATGTTTTAAAGGATTTGGAGGATTACGGATGAAGCCATTTCTCATTTGAGAGAAAGAGAGAAAAAGCCCAAGAGGGAGAAGAAGAAGAGAAAGAAGAAGACAAGAAGAGAGAGAGGAAGAAAAGCTTGGGATCTCCGGCCCAAACGCGACATCGAGGACGATCTAACCTCTAAAAATCTGAGGCAAGTGTTTAATCTTGCTAAATAGCTATTTGTGTATTTCATTTCATAATTTGTGGGTGAAAGAAATGAATTTTTGGGTATTAATGTTAAAACCTAGATTTTTGGGTTAAATCTTGAAATCAATGTTTATATATGGATCTAATGGAATAGAAATGATTGGGATCAACTTTAGGTTGATTTATTTGTCTTAGAATCATGCTGTGATAAAGATTTGGAGGTTTGAATGGAGATTTTAGGGTATTAATTTCGTGGGTTTTGTTGAGAAAGGGAAATCGGCCAGAATATCTGGTATGGTCGGTCGACCGCGCCCGGGGGACCGGTCGACCACGCCTTAAGGGAAAAGCCTACTGCATTTCTTCGTAGGCAAAATTTGGACCCGCAGTTGACCGGGGGTCTGGGACCGGTCGACCGGTCCCCTGTTTTTAGCCCAAAGTTTGGAGTTCTTTTACCCCTTTTTCTTTTGGAGTTTTATTCTTAGGGGCTTTCTTATTGGGCTCAATATGAAGGGTTACAATATTAGATCTAGGGAATAGTGCCCTAGGTCGAATAGGGGCTTGTGGGCTTATGTTAAATTGATTTAGGAGGATGGGATTCCTCTTTTAGTAATGAAATGAACATGAGACTTGAGTGATTGGCGGATTGTTTTTATCTTGATAGAGGTGAATTATCATGAAATGGTTATAAATGGAATAGGGATAGTCTCTTTTGCCTATACGTGTATTAAAAATGGATACCCTTAGGTATAGTGGGGGATCTCAGTGAGGATGGGAGTTCTAACTCGAGGTCCTAAATGAGTTTATATATGATTGAGGACCGACGAGAGAAGATGTTGTACATCCTTGAGGAGTATAGACTTAAGGAATAAATTATGAACGTAATAAGATTTAGATTTCATTAGAACTATTAAACCTTAGGTGGGATTTTAATACTTGAAACGAGGTTGGAATAATTTGAGGATTTAGACTATTAAATCATATATGTGCCTATGGTTAAATAGTACTAAAGGTAATTATGTACTTTCGAATATGGATGAAATGTGTAGTGATGGGTTCCTACACAAAATTTTGGGTGATAACCCTAAGGTTGTATATATATTTATATATAAATACATATTATTTTGGGAGACTATTCATCATAGTAAAAATGATTGAATATGTTTCAAGTGAGGGATTGTATTCACATATCGAGGTAAATTAAAAGAAATTGTGGTGACGACTTATATATTGAGGATTATGTATACTTATAGTCGGGTTTATATATCTTATACATATGAACGAGAACTAGTTTATATATATAGATATATGGTTATGTGAATATGTGTATATATATATATATCTGTATGCATATAAATATATGGATATATTTGTGTTGTGGACATACATGGTATGGATATTTAAACCGTATATGATGGTTTAATGTTTAATTATATGATTGGATCATATGAATGTATATATATTATGCATGTGAATGATATATATACTTATTTGGTTAAGCATACCCCGTTCATGATATCATTGGGAAGTTGCGCGCGTAGAGGGTGAGTATCCTGGCTAGAAAAGCAGGGTGTGGATATTCCCCAGGTCATAGTCGTCCCGTGTGTTATTATGTGATTTACATTTTTATATTTTTGGGATGAGATGTGGTGGGTATGTTTCGTCTCATTGCCGGTTTGGACCTATGACCCCTTCCTGGGACGTCGTGTGCGTGAGTTTACCGCGAGATGGGTGTCGTTTAGTCCCACCATGGTGGCCCCAGTATTGCTACATGAGATGGGCACTGGGAAGATGATAGCATTGATGCAGTTTATCGGCGCTATATATAGCCGGGTATTTATTTGTGCATGGCCTTTGTACATCATATATGGTATGTATACATGGTCATGGGATTGGATGATGGTGTGTATATATATATATGGTTAGAATGAAATGCCTATATATATATATATATATATATATATATATATTTATATATCCTATAGATGAAAGGATATAGAATCCTTGTGGAGTACATCTTGGATGATTATGGTGTACTATATTGATGGGGGCTAATTTATCGCATTTAAGGAATATTTCGGTTACATCATCCCAAGGATATTATTGGAGATTTAGTAGTAGTGGTAGCATTATATTATATGTATGGCATTATGGATATCTATGATCGACATTGTCAAGGAGTAGTGTAACGGGGTGGTTCCTTGTTTGGGTTTCGCTTTGCGAGACACCCCACGCATAAAACGCAATGCAGTGTTAAAATTGGAGAAAATTTCTGCCAATTATGGTATGTATCGCATTATGGATCTCTATGATCGACATTGTCAAAGAGTAGTGTAACAATATGGTTCCGTGTTTGGATTTTGCTTTGCAAGACACCGCACGCATGAAATGTAGTACATTGTTGAGAGTAGAGAGAAGTTCTGTCGATATTTATGTGTGGCATAATGGATCTCTAGGATCGACGTTGACAAGGAGTAGTGTAACGGGGTGGTTCCTTATTTGGATTTCGCTTTGCGAGACACCCCACACAGGAAACGCAGCGCAGCGTTGAAATTGGAGGGAAGTTATGTCAATAATAATTTTGCCTGCTTATTAATTAGAAATTAAATCATATATTTCAACCCAAATGCATATTGGGTAACGTATTAAATTATAAACCGGAATCCATTAAGCCTAATAAGGCACTTATGATTGAAAATAAATACTCAATTGTGTTTAGAAAAGGGGTGGATTCTTGGGTTATGATAGGAAGGTAGATCTCGTGGGTATAGGCTAGGCCTATGATAAGTTAGGTTGTCCTAATAAATGGGGGTAATTTAACTAATAAAATTGAGGACGCGAATAGGTGCGCACCTTTAGATGAGAGATGAGTTGGGATTCCACGAGAGTGCGATTCCACTTTAGTTATGAAATAAGTGCACCGATATTTATTATGCACGGTTAACACACTTGCTAAATATTTTTCACAACTCGGGCTCTGTCCCTTTTACTTTTTCTCCTGCCTGTATATATATATATATATATATATATATATATATATATATATATTACTATAGGTGTCCTACCGCATAGATGCCGGATGACCTTCTATACAGAGTCTTGGGAGCCGTGATAGGTGCGGACTGTTGCGGGATGTATCTTGTAGCCGCTTCCTACTTCTTTGAAATTCTAGGTAGGATTCATGTTGTATATCGGGTTTGTACCCAAGGGATATTTATGTACGTGTTTGTATTTATTCCATTCCAGTTATTGTATTGGCTGTGACCCGACAGCTTATTCGGGTCTACTTTTCGTAGTACAATCTGTTGTAGTTATTTATTTCATTCTATTCTAGCATTTCATTTCTCATTGTTATTTCCTGCATCTTTCTTTCCTTTATTCATAGTGTGGGGTTGCATGTTTTAAATTATTTTAACATCTCGCTTATATGAGATCGGGTAGTTAGTCCTATATTATATAGTACCGACAGTTGATGTTGAGACTGGACCATCTGAAACTCCTGATTTAATGTAGTATAGGGCTGGCCACCCGTTATTATTTTAAGCGAGGTGTTACAACCACCACGTTTATGTTATTGTTTCTTATATAAAAAAGGTATTATTCAAACTTTGATCAAAATCTAAAGATTGATTTTTTTATCAGATTGAATGACCCAAGACCTAGGTGTTAGCTTTAGACTATAAATGGATTTTTTAATATTACACAATTTTATTTCCTGACTTATTACTATGTAATTGTCAAGACAATTATTCAACAATGCAATCAAAATAATTTCGACAGACTTTAACATGTCTACCAACGAGAATGGATTCTCATAGGCATTCCATTTATTTCTTAGTAAACCCATTCATAAGCCTTGCCTTGAAGGTCGTCACATTGCCGTCGATCAATCTTTTAATTTCTTGTTGATCTACTTGCGCTTGATGGGTTTTATCCTTAACACTTGATTCAAATGCATCAAATCTATTTCGGTATCCATAATCATAAGTTATAGATAAAATTCCTTGTCTTCGAATGCCTCATTATAGTTATTGGGACATCTCGTGTTAGTCTGGGATAATATCAAAATGACCACTAAGAACACTTACCACTCAGGATGACTCATAATGCTTCCACAACGACATAGCACCATTTGCAATCCAATATAAATGATAGTTATATTGTGATCATCAATAATACTCCCACTAGCATCAGTTAGTGTATTATCTATAATAGGTTGTATTTGATCTCATACGTGTGGTCTAGAAACACCTATAATATGACGTTCTTATGTTATTAGACTAGCTTATTGTCAGGCCATGGTTTATTACATAATCCTTCAATAAATAACCTTCTTTTGCTTAGAAATATTATATAAACTACCTTTATAACCTTTGGGATAAATAATAAAGAGACATGCTCTAATACCCAAAGTTATATATATATATATATAATTGGACGTTTAAATTATGTGGGTGACACATAATTCAATTAAATCAAGAAATAATGAGAAACTAATTAAATATTAATTTAAAGTGAAATGAATTATTATATAGTGATAATATATTTACAAGTGTGATACAGTAAATAAAATTAGTGGTCAAATAATATTATGTCGTAAGTGAGTAAACGCGACATAATTTAATAATATCTCAACCAGGACATGCTTGGTTAAATTATAATATAATGAGATGAGAAATATTGTTAAGTGACTCGGGTGACGATTTCGAGTGCACTGTTGATCCGCAAGGGGTCAAAATAATCAAATTTAAGTACCCGAGGGTTGTGTTTAGGTCTCGGGAGCTTTTTAGACTAGTCGGGGCTAGTATAAGGGTCTTTTGTCCTTCTTAATGAGAGATGAAAAGGCAAAAACGGTATCTATATAACTATATAAAAATTATAGCCTCAATTCGCGTATGACTACCACATGTCATATGAATTTAATGTAATTTATTCCAATTACGCGGAGACTGAGTAAAGCACAGATCATAAAAGATCAGTACATGAAGGGTTTCTTGCGTTTTAAATTCATGAACCAAGAGACAGTAGACCAAGGGTTTCTTTCTCCTTTTATATCCAATAGATCCCACCTTGTCTCTCTAGCCTTTAAGAGTTTTCAACCGACCTTATCTTTGAAGTTTAAGAGTTTAGTGGCATATATATATGGGTGCATAGGATTTGAAGAATTCTTGAGAATGGTGGAGTTTGCGACCGGAGAAGATGTTGGCTGGGTAAGAGGTAGGTGGCGGCGCTTGGAGGAATAAGGCAGGGGGTTGGTTTTTCGATGAAGGTTGATTATGGGTACTGATTCAGCGGGTTTGATGGGTTTAAGGGGTAGTGTGTGGGTTAGTGTTCACCGAAGGTTTAAGGGTTGTGGTCGCCGGTGATCGGAGTGGATTTTTCAGTGAGGAGAGAGAGGGATACAAGGGGAATTGTGTGGCTGGTACAACTGGGCTTTCATTTGTTGATCTTATGTTGGAAGTCAATATTTTCTTTTACCTAATCAACATTTCTTTGTTTGCCTCCATTAAAAATACACCCATTTGAAACATTTTATGACCTTCCATTTTCTAAAATTTATTATTTTTCAGTCAACATAAGAATTCATGTTGTTCTTTACCATAGATATTAAAATTAATTTTTTATGGGCAAAATTGTTCATCCTTAAACATAAAAGTTAAATTATTTTGGGTATAAATATTTTGGGTATAAACCTAGGTTTGTTTTGGGATTTGATATGTTTTTTATGGGGTTTGATTTGAAAAATTAATCAAAATTCTTCTTTTTATTTTTTTTGTTATTAAGTTGTTCTAATGTCTTTGTGTTCTAATTTCGAGATGCAGGTACAATGTCTGCTATTTCTCGATTCTCTCTTATGGTATGGTTTTTGATTCTTTTTTTTATTTCTCTTATATTCCATGTCAGTTTTCTATTGGTTAGAAAAATGGGTATTTTCTAAGCAATATTTGAGTTTGTTCTAATTCTGCGATGTCGGTATACTGCTCTTTCTCAATTTTCTTTTATGGTATGGTTTTGTATTCTTTTTTCTTTATCTTATATTCCATGTAGGATAATCTATTGGTTTGAAAAATGGGTATTTTCTATGCAATATTTGAGTTTTTCATGCATTATTATTAAGGACCATATACTAAATTGTCCTCGTATTTTTTTAATACACGTTTAGTCTATTTTTTTTATTTTATTCCAAAAAATCCCCCCCCCCCCACCTAAAAAAATTAAAAAAAGGAGTTTAGGTTAGGGTCGCGGGAGCTCCGGTAGGGGGGTGAGGTGAGGCGGTAATGCCACTAGCGCTAACATTTAAAAATAAGAAAATATTGGTTAAATCGGTGTTTGAGTGAATTTTTGTAACAAAATAAAAATATTTGGACTAAATGTATATTAAAAATGTTTAAGGGATTTTTTGATCATGGGACCTATTTTGTTTTTTATAATTTGTTCTCATTAATGTTTTTTTCTCCTAATTTGAAGATAATATTTGCATTTAATAACTATATAAAAATTGTAGTCCCAAATTATGTGATGCTAACACGTGATAGAGGTATTAAATATCATTAAGTCCCAAATTCACTCCCCTTATTTCCCTCCTTATATCTTTAACCATCCGAGTGCCGAATATGAAAAACCTAATCTCTATTACACATGCATATACCTTATCTCTCTTCTTAATTCCACCCCCTTCCTCTTTGTGTCCTTTATTAACCCCCTCATCTCAATTCTCTCAATACCCTCTATAATTTCTCCATTAGTTTATATCTATTTCTTCCTCTCAACCTTTCACCTTCATCTTAAAAATAAAAACAGAGCCATGAGGTGATTTTAGTAAATTTTCCAATAATGTAAACCCATTTTTTTTTTATTTTTTCCAATCATATGAGATTAGTTTTATTAGTTTATTATTTAGTTAAAAGAAACGGATGAAAACATTGTAGCATATTTCTTAATTTCTTGGCTTAAATCTCTTTGTGTATAACAGTGTCCTTAAAACACATCAACATGGGTGTTGTTGTTTTGATGAAGGTATGGTCTTACTGGGGTGGGGACCATATTTCTTGGAGGAGCGTCGAACTGAACTTGGTCTATACAAGTCACTTTGGCAGGTGTTGTTTATCTTAATTTTTTCAAAACCATTCCATTGCATTTTATGCTTCTAATTTATTTTTAATTTCAATTCTTTATATTTCTTATTTTCTATTAAAAAAATAGTATATGTAGGTATCCAAAAAGATTATACTAACTTTAATTAATTTGTATATGTAGGTATCCAAATATTTTGTTAGGTGTTAATGTATTGTCCCAAATTATAACCCTAAATTTGATGCTCTTTTTAGTAAAGAAATATTATGATTCGATTTTCTTTATTTTATTGCTATCATTGTTTATTTGTTATGATTTATTTGGTTCTAGGGATTTGCAATTTATGGTGGAGGATTTTAACATTCAACATTTTTTCCTTGATGCTATTGAGGTATTTTCTATATGTTTATCTCTTTTAGTGGATTGGATATATTATTTTTAGGGATTTGCAATATGTTTATCTATTTTAGTAATGAGTTGTTATTGCATAATTGTTTGCATATTTTTTTTGTTTGTAATTTGAAATTTGTATTTTGATTATGAACTAATGTTAACCTACGAAGGAAGATGATTGGGTTCTAATGAATTGAGTTTGATTTTCGGCCATGCATCACGTGGCCTGCATGCTAGTTTACCTTATATAATGAAGAGTTGAGGGTAAGATGAGGAGTCATTTTACAATTTCAAAGGTTTAGTCGATTGATAAGAGTTAGAGAGAAAGTGAAAAGGAATTTGAGGAGAAAAGTGAAGAGTAAACTCAAGAACTCAAAGGGATTGAAGAATTGGGAGCAAATTCTAGGAGTTTTTATCATCATCTTCACTAAATTCAGACACTACGAACCTAAAGGCAAGTAATTATCTTGCTAATTATTCGTGTATAGTTTTCAGTTCATATTATAGTTGGGAACTTTTGAATTGAAATATTTTTGGGATTGGGATGTTATATGAAAAATTGGGTTTTGATGCACGAGTATGCCAAATTGGGTTTTGACACATAATCATGAAAATTTATGGTTGAACTTTTAGAATAAAAATCTTGTATTATGAGTTCATATGTAGTTGGATAAATTTAGAGAAACTTATGATTGGATTATTTGGGAATTTGTGGATATAGAATGTAGAGATTAATTTAATTCCCTTAAAAGTACATATATAGATGATGGATATGTGTGATATTTTACAATTGGAATTTGGAAATTTTATATCATATGCAGATAGGTAAATTCTACCATTTTAAGAATTGAGAAAAATGATTTGGTGTGATATTGTGAGAATTTTATGCTAATTGGAGATTAGGCATAAATTTCATCTAATCATCTTGTGTAGTTGAATTCTAGATAAAATTGGAAGTTTTATACTTGGGATTAAAGTGAATTTGATATATTGGATGTGATATGAATTAGGATTGAGGTGGTTGAAATTAAATGGAGAAGAATCGGTTTCGGAGAGTTTTAGGTCTTCTTTTTGAGTACTTTCGAAAGATATTCGAGAAAAATCCAAGACACATACCGACTCAATTTTTCGTATAGAATTTAAATTTGAATTTGTGATTCAAATATTTTTTGATCCAATTGTATGCATTATCAAAGCAGGCCCAAAATTTGAATTTTTATTCTGAATGAAATTTAGAGTAGTTGAGGTGAATTATAGTCGGGAATTTATTAATGAATGTGTGATGGAACATCTGAAAAAATATGTATACGAGCTAATTAAGAATTATACGTGTTCAGAATTAATATTTTGACAAATAATTAATTAAATGCGCAATTAACTAATTGAGAATATAAAATGATAATCGAAAAATGATGTGTTTGTGACACGAGTGATAGGCACGATTAATTGGAATTATTGAGATTATATATACAGGTAGAGACATTATATATTTTATTATATCTCTGTGGATGATATAATTATATTGATATACCCCTCTAGTGCTATCATGAGAGGTGTCGCGATGTGGGTGATCTTCCCTAGCGTGAACAACATAGTAAGCATAGTCTCCAATTCATAACACCACGTATGTGCCCTTAAAGGGTTAACGTTCGAAGTGAGGTAATTTTGGGTATGGTTATGAATCACTGATGAGGAACTTATAATCTCCTCGAAAGTTATGGTTTCTATCATAGTTCGGTGTGATATTCCAACACAGTATCTAGGATTATGTGAGTATTCCCTAGGATATGATAGTATTGTAGAGACCCGCATCCAGTGAACCATTATTCTAAAGGATGGAGGTTATACATATATAGCGTGTGATATATATGTAGGCTTAATCTGATATTTAATTACGTATATATATGTGTAGAAAAATATATACGGGCATGAAATATTAAAGTGTGATTATTGAGTCAATAACTAGTGAAAGTTATTGGAAATGAAACGATAAATTATAATTGAGAATTATAATGGTTTAGCGAATGTGAAAGGTATTTATATAAAATACGCAAGATGGGATAGTGTATAGAATTAAGGATACTTTGGGACTGGTTAAGTGGGTAGCATAACTAGGTGACTAAATTGTACGTTAGGTGCATACTTTAGATGAGGGGTGTGTATTGTCTCATAAGATGGCGCTATCAATTTAAATATAGAAGAATGGACACATAATTAATTATGCATTTTAATTACATGCAAACTATTTTCAAAAGGATTTCGGCTGTGTCGTATAAAATTTATTTTAAAAATCTTTTAGGTGTCTAGCCAAAGGGACTCCAAACGCGATTATTCTTCCAGGCATCAGAGCTGCGAAAATTATGGGATGCTTCAAGATTAGGTGTAGTCATTTCTATTCTCATATTCTTGACAGGGTCCTATTTTCATATTCGAGCATGTTGCCCTTATTAGTCAGATTTTTAATTTATTTCAGCATTTGTATTTATTATGTGAATGTTATACCAATGGTCTATTTGGTTAAGTTTCATGTAATGGATTTCTATTTTAGACTCAATGTGTGAATGTGGACTTTTGTTATTGTCTCAATAAATTATGGTTTGATTATATTGTTGTTGTGTCATGTTAATAAAGATTAAAATTAACACACGGCTTAATTTATTACTAGGTGATCAATAATTAATTTGTTTCGATGGTGATGCTAAGAGGCAATGTATTCCTGTTTTATTTTAGTAGAGGGTTGGTCGCCTATTATTTTAATAAGAAGGGTGTCACATATGATATCAAAGCATCAGGTTCTAGAGTCCTTAGGATCTGTGCGGACTTATTCTGATTTTTACCCTACCGTTCTTTGATGTAGAGACCTATGAGTAGGACTGTTGATTCATATTGTGATGTACATTCTCCTACTATTATGTATAGCGAAAGTGAATCTTACACGAGTTAGGTTGAGTTTCAAAAGTCGAAAAGGAGAAGGACGACCAAAGAGGGCCGTTAGAGGACTACAGGAAGAGAGGATCAACCACAGCAGTGGACTATTCTAGATATGGTGGCCACAGTAGAAGTCACCACTATTGTTGCTCAGGCATATAATGCCGTTGTGAACATTAGAGCACATTAGTTTCTCCAAATACCACCACTGCAGATGGAGGCGCCAAGTTAGACTCACCTAGTCAAATCGGTATAAGAGAGAGTTGTAAGGTCTTTTTAGAGCCATCCGCAAGAGTTCAGGAAAAATGTGGACATGTATTAGCTAGCCAATGGAAGGAGAACATCTAAGGGCTATTGCGTGTGTGGAGTGTAGTGACACTCGTGATTGAATTATGGGAAATTTTTAAGCTTGTAGGAGCAATGTTGTAGTGATGGGAGTTACTCAAAGTATCGAGGAATTTAAGTGAAGTTCGACAAAAAATCCTTTTATCTGATGTTCAAACATATATGTGAAGAAAATTTCTATTTTTATTACAAGAGGGCTGAACAATAGTCAAGTATGAGGAAGAATGTTCTTGTTTACTAAACTTTGTACCCGATGAGGTGATTATGGAAGAGAAAAGAGTCCTTAAGTTTGATGATGGACTCATGGGTAGGATACGCAGAATTTATAGGTATTCAACTTGAATGATCGGTGTCGATGTTGTTAATTCCATACTTTTATAATGTCAATATCAATGCTTCCATGTGAAGGGATCCAAGTGCGTGGAAATGTCTAGCCAGTAGAGTAAGATTGGATGTATCAGTGTTATGGTATACCACTTGAGAATTACCTGGAAGGGAGACCCGTTAAATCATGGAAATTCCCACCTAGTGACGGTGGATTTAGACAAGGCTAGTAATTTATTCCATCGGTCCAACGAAGGCAAAGGAACAACAGGGGTAGCATTAGGGCCGAGGCTACCAGTGCCAGAGAGAAGGCAACCCTGACATGACCAGCAGGGCCAGAGATAGATGGATTACATAGGGAGATATTTTATATGCAGGGAGTAGGACCATTTGCATCAATCTTGTCCCCATATAGTTAAGTGGAACAAGAGCAGGGTACCCAATAGGGGGAATAGTTATAGCAGTTTTGGGGAGAGTTCAAGGGAGAGTATTATGTACAAAGACCATTTAAATAACTAGAGATGTTTATGATTGAAAGTATAAATTTTATCCATGGGCAGATGGGATAGGTTTGACGTGATATGAGTGCGTCAAAATATTTGGTTTAACACAACATTTGCGTGTGAAACGAGGGGGGGGGGGTGTCATAGTAGATATATCGTTAGTATCACTTTTGAGTGTCTATATGTACCGTTAGGTAGCGGGCCTCAATTTACTTCTATATGCAGGGGAGCGGGTGTGGACACTGGGAGGAGATGTTTTTGGAGATTTTCTCATTTTAGAGAGATGCTATGAGGGTATGATGTTATACTAGGTATGGACTGATTAACGATGGTGAGTGATGGTGGAATTTATAGTAAGGATATCATGTTCGCTATTCTAGAGGTTGTGTTGTTTTACGATGTCTCACCTGAAAGAGGGTCGAGCCCGCATATATATTATTATAATGGAGACTTCGAAGAATATAGTTGCCTTTGTATTTGATCTTGGTGTAAAAGGATTATACTCATGTGATTTAAGTTTTACTACCGAGAAGAGATATTTAGCTCGTTCTTGATTTAGCGCTAAAAACTTAGTGACAGTGCGAGCGCAGTGTATTATGACTCCTTTAGAGATGTGGGAGTTGAGGATTAGATTTACATGCCTGGGGTTAGGATTTTAGGTATCCCATTAATTTTCTTTGGGAAAAAAAATATTTTGAGGAAATGTAAGTCATTATTGT
The DNA here is from genome assembly GCA_949130495.1 of Sambucus nigra. Taxonomy (NCBI): domain Eukaryota; kingdom Viridiplantae; phylum Streptophyta; class Magnoliopsida; order Dipsacales; family Adoxaceae; genus Sambucus; species Sambucus nigra. The sequence continues at coordinate 58,082,012 of OX422213.1, forward strand.
TGGGGTAATCAAGAATATCATTATGGTATAGTCACGCTGAGCATGCAGAGACAAATATAAAAAAAATGTTATATATGTGATGTTTGTGAAAATGTGCATGGGATGGGTGCCCTAGTCATTTTGATTTCATAATCGTCCGGGATATGGGGGCATTGTCATAAATGTGTTGTACCGTATACCTGTGGGACAGTAAAAGGGGAATTGAATGTAAAAACCCTCACGTTTGATAGCATATTTTATATTTATTTACTAGATGTAGAAATTTATTATAAAATGATGGATGTGAGTAAATATTAATTTAATATGGAAACGGTTAATATTTACTGAAATGTTCTATGATTACCTGATGAGTAGGTAAAAATATCCATGTGGTGAGTTATTGTGTCATTTGGATTTAAAATGACATTTTGGTGTAATATGAAATCGGAAGTAAAATGAGTTATAAAATTTCCAAATGATAATTTGGAGGGTGTGGTTAGTCCCGGTAGGTGCGAGACAGTCAAAATAAGTGCCATATTGCATTTTGGTATTTTGGGCACTTTTGACGGGTTATGGCTTAAATGTGTAGTTGCGATTTATTTTATCGCGTATTAGTCACTTAAGTGGGCTTTTTATTACTTAAGCCTCATTTTATTTTCCCTACCCCTATTCCCATTCCTCCATCTTACACAATTGAGAGAGAGAGAAAGGAAGAGAGCTTTGGAGAAAAAGAGATTTGGAGATTCAAGCTTGGATCATTGCTTTCACCAAATCAAATCTGGATTTGCATGATCAAGGCAAGTAACTTACTTACTATAATATGATTTAAGTGGATTAATTAGCATGATTAGTTGTGGATTGTTATGATTTAGTTTAGTTAGGGTTTTGTTATATTATTTGGGTATTAACCCTTAGAAATTGATTTGGATGATAAATGTTGTTGATGATGGTAGTTATATACATTTATGATGTATAAGTTGAAGAAATTGAGGTTGGGTTGGGTGGATTTGTGTAGGAAGGAAATTTGGAGTTTAGAACTCCATAGCCAATATTTGGCAAATTTGCAGAATCGAATCGATTCGCCCTGGGACAGTTTCCAGGTCTGGGTGGTCCGAATCGATTCGGATAGTCCAAATCGATTCGGCTAGGCCGAATCGATTCGGAGACCCTGCATTTTTTTTCTTTTTAAATGTTGATCTTTTTCCTCAGGCTTAGGACCTAGGAACCTTTTTCAAAGAAGTAAACTTAGAGTCCTAGAGTAGTTATTGAGTTTGGTCGCTACCCTAGACTTGAAATGGGTTCATCTGGGTTTATTCCGGGGAGGTTTAAAGTAATGTTAAGGCATTACTTCTTTTATTCAAATTTTTAGAAGTTAGGAAGTTAAATGCCCTAACTTGGAGACTTAAGGGCATATCAATGTTATATGAACTTTGGAGACTTGTAGGATCATAATGATCATTTGGAGATTTAGTTGGGACTTGAAATTGAGGAATATTAATGATAATCTTCGATGGGAATTAGGTTCACATAAAATGAACCCAAATTGTTTAAAGATGATAGTTTCAACTAAAATGAACCCAAACTATGTTAATGATGATTGGTTCAAATAAAATGAGCCCAGTTGTTTAATGATGATAGGTTCGAATAAAAAGAACCAGACACATGGATATTGGTAATGAAATTTTGGTAATGGTAAATTGAAATGAAAATGAGATGTAATATGGTAAGTGTTAATTTACTTAAACACACCTCTCTAAATGACATCATAAGGGAAGTTCGCGCGCTTGGTGATGCCCCCTGGCTAGTGAATGCAGGGTGGATATAGTCCCAAGCCATATGCGGGGTTTTTATATTTATCTGCGCTGGTTAGGGGATTCCGGGTGTGGTCCTGACTTTCCCGCAGGCATATGGCTGCTTCCCGACGTTGCGTTATGATCCCAGGTTGTCTTGTATAGATAGGCCCTGGAAGATGATGGTCATTTAGGGGCGCCCCAGTGGGGAAACTCGGAGGGGCGGTATTAGAATCGTATTATGTATATGAGTATAACTTTTCTGCATCAAGTGGGACTTGATGGGTATATGCCGCAAAGAGCATGGATACGTGCCATAAAGAGCACGGGAAATGTGATTAATGAGATATGTGCCATAAAGAGCACTTGATATTTATGATATTCCTATTAAGGAATGGAAAGATGAAATGGTAAGAAAAATTATCTATGAAAGTTAATAAATGGTTTTATTCCTATTAAGGAATATAAAAGATAATGGTAACTAGATATATGAGGAAAGGTTTTAAATTTACGTTTTTTACTTTTCTTTCTTTTATGTAAATGACATTTTATTTCATCTTTTAGTTAAATTGTTTTAAATTGTAATTTAGGCTTAACATACTAGATAACATGCCATATTATCATCCTTTTCATTCATGCATAACTGTTCATTTCTATCATGCTTTTTATTTCTTTTGGTGATCATATAGAACCCGGACCTGACCGATTTACTTTACTTGTTGTATATATGATTGTATCCGCTCAGGTGCTCCCCCGCAAGGACGCCCGTTTTGACATTTCCATTCCTTTGCTTTCGACGAGCTGTTGGATTTTGCGGGTTATTACAGGTAATTTTATTAGACGCTTTCATCTTTTTGTTCTAGATATGATCGGGTCTTACACTCGGGCGTGTGGCCCAAACCTTTATATTTTATTAATGAAATCGTTGTATGTAGCTCTGGATCGACAGCGTATTCGGTCAATTTGTATACATTCGTTTTAGTTGTGTTATATATATATATATTCTTGTGGAATTCCACTTGCTTATCAAAATTGGGTTGTTTAATTTAATTTTCTTAACTACTTTTAAAATTCTAAACTTTTTGGCAACCCGCTTTCTGATTTATTGGGTAGTTTTCCCGTTTACTCAGTTTATTATTATTGATGCTGAGGATGATATCCATCCATGATTCCTGTTACGTTTGAGTATCGGGCTGGCCACCCCTTATCTCGGATCGCGGGTTGTCACAGATGGTATCAGAGCATCATGTTCTAGAGTCTTTAGGATCTATGTGGATTCGTCACGTTCTACCGTAGCGTTCTTTGATATATAGCCTAAGGTTAGGACTGTGTAGTTGTCTATGTTTGCGATCTTCTGCGAGATAGATAGTATTTTAACTCTATTGTTTTTTTTCGTCTCAATTGTCGTCTCGAGAGGCCGCCCAACGAGACGAAATAGGGTTATAGAAGAGGAGGTAGATTCACCACTGCCGCCACAAGGGACCGTTAATGCTGTGGATGTAGCAAACATTGTAGCTCAAGCGGTTAGCATCACCATGACCACAGTAGTTCAATAATTTCCAGGGACTCATGATGTTCAAGCTCCTATGGGAGTCCTTCCTAAAGGGCAATTCCCCCAGAATTCGAGGGAGGCACGGATGTTATCAAAGGCAATAAATGGAATGGTGACAGAAAATGCCACCTTCGAATGATAGAATGTAGCGAGGGAAGGAATAAGTCCTTGCCACTTTTAAGTTAGTCGGATCTACGTTATACTGGTGGGAAACAATAACCACACCAGAGTAGAGAGACACGATGACGGTCACTGAGTTCTGGGCTTTGTTTGATCATGAATACGTTCCTTCCGCAGTTCAAAGGGAGATGAGAAAGAAGTTCCAGGATTTTGTGCAAGGAGAGGGATCAGAAGTAGAATATGTGGAGGAGTTTATACGGTTGGTGAGTTTTATCCCGAATAAAGTTGATCCGGAAGGTAGGAAGATCTTGAAGTTTATGTGAGGTCTAAACCGGAGGATCCGGCAACAATTTGCTCGGTAATCTAGCTCTACAAACTTTTGGTGAGGTTACGAAGGCAGCCTTACTCCATTTCCATGAGCATCGGTTATATAGATCGAGTAGCAAGAAAGCTACTGTCGTCGGGCAAGAAGGGAAGCCTAGAGGACATGGGATTGGAGGAGGAGCATTTCCCTCATCCCGATCCTCTGGTAGTAAGCAGAAAGATATGGACCCTCAGCAAAGATATTCGTCTATGAGACAACATTTTGGAGGGTTTATTGCGGGTGGAAATAACATTAGGCACAATAAGGGTGCTTCACAACATGTAGGTCGGGGTGGTCATGGAGGAAAAGACCATCTGGGCCAAGGCGTCTCCCAGTTTAGAAATAACGGGGGTCGAAGTCGAGAGGATATGGAGGGACGGTGCTTCCTATGTGGGGAGGCAGGTCACTTAGATGGAGCGTCCTCGATTGATTAGGAGATTTATCAAAATTAGGAGGCTATACTTCCTCCAGCTTCGTTAGCACCTCTCGCTATTAAGGGTAAATTTTATTTCGGAGGTATTTGAGTTATGTGTTACTCAATACGGGTGTTACGCGCTCATTTATTTTATGAGCTTTTCTCAGGCTACAGATTTGATAAAATCTGCTGAGAGTAATTTGACTAGCGTTGAATTTTCTACGAGTGATGGTTCGCTTGATTCCTTGTTTGTAAATATTTAGGGATTATGTTGGTACTTTGTGCTTTGAGGCTGATTTACTCGTCCTTGACATGGTCGGGTATGATGTGATTAGTATGCCCTATCTCCACAACTGACATAGTTGAGTAGTAGCGTATATGAGGGGTTCCTTATTTGGATTCCACTTTTGCGGGATGCTCCACGCGTGAACCTCAATGACGTTGGAAGTGTAGAGATGTTGTTATTGCTTCTTTTAGTTAATTTTATCTTATCTTATTTTATTTTATTTTTGCTGGTGGAAAGGTTTAGCCGAGAATCACGTAGAAGAGTGATTAATGGCTATTAAAGTGAGAAATAGAAGCACTGTATACAGTTCTCTCCTCTGATTGATGCGAGGGAGACTGGGATGCGAAGTCAAATTAAGACTTCGGGTTATGCCTTGATAAGAAGGCTATTTAAAATGATGTATATATGTTGTGGGGTATATAATTATAAGGCTTTATGAAAAGTGAATGTTCGATTTGTTAAATCTTCGGTTATTTAAATGGTAATTTATATAAGCAGAATCTTTTCGGTCCCGAACATGTGTCTTAGACCTGTATATCTTGATGATCGACAACGCGAGGTAGTAGTGTAATGGGAGGGTTCCTTGTTAGGATTTCGCTTCGGCGAGACGTCCCACGCACGAAATCGAGCAAATGTCGAGAGTCGAGAAAGGTCTTGGGCACTAGGGATATACTTAGTATTAGGTGTACATGACTTAGTTAGGATATAGGTAAGTAGACTTTAGGATTATTTGGGTATAAGGACCTTAAGGCATGTAGCGTTAGTTTAGGAAGGTTGTCGGGAGTTGACCACGAATAAGTTGTGTGTTGACTCTAAGAGGGATTGGATCCCTAGTAATGAGAAGTTTGGTTGGTAAGGACGAAGGAGATGAGGCCTCTCGTAGTTAGAATGTTACGTTGGCAACTCAGCTTTCGGGATGGAAGGGAGAATTGACTCTCACTCCTGAGCCCATGTTGCAAAGCTCGAGGGTGGAGTTAATGATCAAGTATTTGTCATGATGGGGAGTAATAATACTGAAGTATCGACTTATTGTTGATGCACCTCATAAGTTTAAACTTGTGAGAAGTATTATCCCCTGTTTGAATTGAAGTTCATCGTGGGGGTGATCGCCATATAGGAAGGGAGATGCTACTTCCTGGGTAGAATTTAGTTTTTCATGCGAGCAACACTTCCTTGCAAGATGTCGTAGGAGAGACATGGGTGGTCAAGACCACATACACAAGCTGTTGATTTATGAAACATAACTCTACTCTTATGACCTTGAGGGTGGGGTGCATCTCCATATGAGAATTTTTGTCCCGAATGAGAAGGACTTAAGAAAGGCATACATGGTGGAATCTCGTGGTTCTAAGTTTACGATTCCGCCGGGTAATGACAAAATGTGTCAAGATATGCGCCGCTAGTAGTAGTGGCCGGGCATGGAGAGGTTGTTGGACTGCATGGGGTGCCCATGTTTATTAGTTTCTGACTGAGATAAGATTTTTCATTTCCCATTTGTGGCACGTTTCCAAGATGCCATGGGGATTAAATTTTAGTTAGGCACTTCTTATTATTCTTCGCAGATGTCTAGTCCAAAAAGGTAAACCATATGTTGGAGGATATGATCTTTCTGTGTGCGCTTGACTTTAATAGTAGTCGGGAATAGTATCTTCCACTAGTTGAATTCACTTATTATAATCTGCATCGATTCACTATTGTGATGGAACTTTATAAAGCCTTGTAGGTTTGGCCGTGTGGATCTCCCGCTTGTTGGTTAGAGGTGCGAGATGATAAGTCTCTTGGACCAGGAATGATCCGAGATACTTCTTTGGAAATTGAGCTCATTTGGAATCGCATTCGTATAACCCTCATCGACAAGAGAGCTAAGGCGATACGGGGAGATGGCATGTGGAGTTGAGGTCGGTGGACCACGTGTAGGTGGGATTATCGCCCATGAGGGGCATTAAGCATTTTTGGGTAGAAGGAAAACTTGCACCACGTTATGATGGACCTTTCCCATAAATTTTAAGGTGGGCCCTTGCTCTACTGAAATATTTGCAGCAAGTTCATGACGTGATCCATATCTCCTTTGTAAAGTAGTACAAGAGATGTGATGGTGCCTTTAGGCACATTTCTTTCGAAGATTTGAGGATGCAACTTGCCGTTCCTTATGAGGAGTAGTCGGTTTCTATTTTAGAGCGTGGAGACCAACGATTGAGATCGCAGATAGTACCTTTAGTTATGTTGCTAGGTAGTCGGCACAGTGTCGAGAAATCGACATGGGATCGCGAGGATGACTTGAGGGAAAAGTATTCGCATTTCTTCTTGCGAGGTATACCTGAATTTTGGGGGTAAAATTCCCTCTTAAGGGGGGGAGTACGTAACAACCCTCACGTTTGATAGCATATTTTATATTTATTTATTAGGTGTGGTAATTAATTATAAAATGATGGATGTGAGTAAGTATTAATTTAATATGGAAAAGGTTAATATTTACTGAAATGTTGTATGATTACCTGATGAGTAGGTAAAAATATCCATGTTTTGACTTATTGTGTCATTTGGATTTAAAATGACATTTTCGTGTAATATGAAACCGGAAGTAAAATGAGTTATAAAATTTCCAAATGATAATTTGGAGGGTGTGGTTAGTCCCGGTAGGTGCGAGACAGTTAAAATAAGTGCCATATTACATTTTGGCATTTTGGGCACTTTTGACTGGTTATGGCTTAAATGTGTAGTTGCGATTTATTTTATCGCGTATTAGTCACTTAAGTGGGATTTTTTTGACTTAAGCCCCGTTTTATTTTCCCTACCCCTATTCCCATTCCTCCATCTTACACAATTGAGAGAGAGAGAAAGGAAGAGAGCTTTGGAGAAAAAGAGATTTGGAGATTCAAGCTTGGATCATTGCTTTCACCAAATCAAATCTGCATTTGCATGATCAAGGCAAGTAACTTACTTGCTATAATATGATTTAAGTGAATTAATTAGCATGATTAGTCGTGGATTGTTATGATTTAGTTTAGTTAGGGTTTTGTTAAATTATTTGGGTATTAACCCTTAGAAATTGATTTGGATGATAAATGTTGTTGATAATGGTAGTTATATACGTTTATGATGTATAAGTTGAAGAAATTGAGGTTGGGTTGGGTGGATTTTTGTAGGAAGGAAATTTGAAAATTTGGAGTTTAGAACTCCCCAATATTTGGTGAATTTGCAGAATCGAATCGATTCGGCCTGGCCGAATCGATTCGCCCTGGGACAGTTTCCAGGTCTGGGTGATCCGAATCGATTCGGATAGTCCGAATCGATTCGGTAGTTATGCAGAATCCCCATTTTTCCTGGACGAATCGATACGGCTAGGCCGAATCGATTCGGAGACCCTGCATTTTTTTTCTTTTGTTTTCTTTCTAAATTTTGATCTTTTTCCTTAGGCTTAGGACCTAGGAACCTTCTTCAAAGAAGTAAACTTAGAGTCCTAGAGTAGTTATTGAGTTTGGTCGCTACACTAGACTTGAAATGGGTTCATCTGGGGTTTATTCCGGGGAGGTTTAATGTAATGTTAAGGCATTACTTCTTTTATTCAAATTTTTAGAAGTTAGGAAGTTAAATGCCCTAACTTGGAGACTTAAGGGCATATCAAAGTTATATGAACTTTGGAGACATGTAGGATCATAATGATCATTTGGAGATTTAGTTGGGACTTGAAATTGAGGAATATTAATGATAATCTTTGATGGGAATTAGGTTCACATAAAATGAACCCAAATTGTTTAAAGATGATAGTTTCAACTAAAATGAACCCAAACTATGTTAATGATGATTGGTTCAAATAAAATGAACCCAGTTTTTTAATGATGATAGGTTCAAATAAAAAGAACCAAACACATGGATATTGGTTATGAAATTTTGGTAATGGTAAATTGAAATGAAAATGAGATATAATATGGTAAATGCTAATTTACTTAAACACACCTCTCTAAATGACATCATAAGGGAAGTTCGCGCCCTTGGTGATGCCCTTTGGCTAGTGAATGCAGGGTGTATATAGTCCTAGGCCATATGCGGGGTTTTTATATTTATTTGCGCTGGTTAGGGGATTCCGGGTGTGGTCCTGACTTTCCCACAGGCATATGGCCGCTTCCCGATGTTGCGTTATGATCCCAGGTTGTCTTGTATATATAGGCCCTGGAAGATGATGGTCATTTAGGGGCACGCCCAGTGGGGAAACTCGGAGGGGCGGTCTTAGAATCGTTATATGTATATGAATATAACTTTTCTGCATCAAGTGGGACTTGATGGGTATATGCCATAAAGAGCATGGATACGTGCCATAAAGAGCACGAGAAATGAGATTAATGAGATATGTGCCATAAAGAGCACTTGATATTTATGATATTCCTATTAAGGAATGGAAAGATGAAATGGTAAGAAAAATTAACTATGAAAGTTAATAAATGGTTTTATTCCCATTAAGGAATATAAAAGATAATGGTAACTGGATATATGAGGAAAGGTTATAAATTTACGTTATTTACTTTTCTTTCTTTTATGTAAATGACATTTTATTTCGTCTTTTAGTTAAATTGTTTTAAATTGTAATTTAGGCTTAACATGCTAGATAACATGCCATATTATCATCCTTTTCATTCGTGCATAACTGTTCATTTCTATGGTGCTTTTTATTTCTTCTTGTGATCATATAGAACCCGGCCCTGACCGGTTTACTTTCCTTGTTGTATATATGATTGTATCCGCTCAGGTGCTCCCCCACAAGGACGCCCGTTTTGACATTTCCATTCCTTTGCTTTCGACGAGCTGTAGGATTTTGCGGGTTATTACAGGTAATTGTATTAGACGCTTTCATCTTTGTGTTCTAGATATGATCGGGTCTTACACTCAGGCGTGTGGCCCAAACCTTTATATTTGATTAATGAATGTACTATGTAAGATATTTAAATTGTTGTACTTCGTTGTATGTAGCTGTGGATCGACAGCCTATTCAGTCAATTTGTATACATTCGTTTTAGTTGTGTTATATATATATATATTCTTGTGGAATTCCACTTGCTTATCAAAAGTGGGTTGTTTAATTTAATTTTCTTAACTAGTTTTAAAATTCTAAACTTTTTGGCAACCCGTTTTCTGATTTATTGGGTGGTTTTCCCGTTTACTCAGTTTATTATTGTTGATGCTGAGGATGATATCCATCCATGATTCCTGTTACGTTTGAGTATCGGGCTGGCCACCCCTTATCTCAGATCACGGGTTGTCACATTGTAAAGGTAAAATGGACTGAACTGCAATTGAAGAATGAGATAATACGAATATATATATATACACACACACACACACACTAAGGAGAGCTATCAATCTTGAAATAAGATAAAATTCGAGGTATATCTCTAGCTAAGGGAAGATCTAACAAGTTTAGGAGAATCGAGCGAAGCCTTATTTAATCAAATATTAATGTTGGCTTGGGCATAGTAGGATGTTGATTTTACAGGCGAGGAAGACCCAAAAAGTGCATTGCTTGGAGCAAACGTATGGCTCACGATTCTGAAGTACCCCATTGTGACACCCCACCTATTTTAATCACGAGTGACCAATCCTTTACTAAAATAATCAGGAATCTTATTTGGTTCATTCTTAGCATCACTGTCAAAAACTTTTAAATTACAAACCACCTATGTTAAATTAAGCTAGTGCCAAATTTTATCTTTTATTAACATAACAACATGCGAAAAATGGAAATAATATTACTCATCTACACAAACATAAGAATCTCAATCATCACATGATAAATAGATAAATAATAAATACCCAATAAACCATAGGTTCGAAAACTAATTCCAAACCATAAGTCTATGGGGGAAAAATGGAATCCAAAACATAGTCTGATAAATAAAACTGGAAGACTATCAACTGAAGGGGTAACATGCCCCAAATGAAATATTAAATTATAAATCCTAGTCTAGGAATGAATAAATGAAGTGTATACATCAATCCTACAAGCCTCCATAATTGCTGCAACTACGCATCCCTGGAATGAGTCATCAAGATTGGAGTCCCTGTGGATGGACACCTAAAATGTTTTGGAAAATATTTTTGACACGGGTCAGATCCCAAAACCTTTTGAAAATATTTAGAATGAAATTAAGATTCAATAATTAAATATAAATGAACACTCTTCATATTTAAGGTGGTGTCGCACTCTCTTGAGATATTAGTCACCCCTGAACTATTATGTCACACCCCAAACCCAATATCCATACTAATCATTTATTATTAGAATAATTAAATCATAATCTAGAGCCCATTGGAAATTTAATTCATCTATCCATATTTTACTGTATAATGCGCATAATCAACATAATATTATTATTGTGCCATAACGAAATCAATATCAGAGTCATAATTTAAGCGGACATACAATACTATGATTAACTACGATAAAATTTCACAATCATCAACTCAATCCATACTAACGCAAAATATACAATGTGTGAGTAAATTAAAATCTTCAGTGTGACAATGATAAAATCCCCACATTTAAACCCCGGCTCCTTCCAACGGTGCAACTCTCAAAGTTACCGGTCATATGGTATTCTAGTTGGCAGCATAGAAACCTGAAATTGTTAAAATATAACTGTAAGCATTAAGCTTAGTGAGGTACTCCTTCCCTACAATGTAATAACAATTCTATATAGAATAAGTGGATATAAAATCCGAACAATCCTGCCCATTGGCAATAACAAATCCTGGAACATAAGTTCCAACAAATCATTGGATCTTTGTCCAATTCCAATCCTGGATCATAAGACGCAACCAATCCTGGATATTTTAATATCCAAACAAATCCTGAATACCGAAGTATTCAAACAAATCCGCTCTTAGGGCTATATTCATATTTATATATGAAACAAATCATAAGTACACTCACCTTGACAGTTTAACTGGATTTTCCCTTGCCTTTATCCTGTACTTGTTCAATCAGCTCTCCTTCCCTTCCTATCATTCTCACAATATTAGTATCATCATAAGAACATTAATAGTCCAAAGAATAACTTCAATCATAACTCAATTCATAAGCATCATATTATTCAATTCAAGTCATTCATTAAAATGAAGTCCCATCTAGACTCAGGTTCTGATATCTAACATATTCAAATTACAGCCCAAACCCTTTTTAATTATTCTTGGTAATCCAATCCTTATTATATCATGTTTCCAAAACAAAAGACGGCACATCATTCCGAGTTTCCTAGAGCAAAATAAGCCTATTTCTTCACTACATAGCAAATCTGCCCTATAGGCTCTTTTATCGTTCATTCAACTTCCAGGAATTTTCATGATTTTTCTACATCATAAATTTCTATGATATTTCACCCAACATCAGTAAACACATTGAAAAATATAAGATTAAAGTTTCATAATTTTTAAGGTTCGTTTGCTATGTCAAGCAAAACACCGAACACATGGCGGGCATATTTTCACCCTTAGGGCAGATTTCTTACCCGAACTTCAAACCCTCACCAAGGACTCATTTGTTGGTATTTTCACATGATTTTCGGATATGTCATACATATATGAGTCCATGTTAATATCCATTTGGAAGCAATCGATTCCAATAACTATACAAAAATATATGGAAGTTTGAATAAACAAAGTTTCTAAACAAAGCAATCTTAGGGTTTTGTACATTCAACTTAACTTAAACTTGCATATATCCATACATATGCACCCAAACATGAAAGTTCAATAAAAATCAAGGATTTATATCATATAAATCGTAAATGAAAGAAAAAATAGCAAGATTCATGGTTGGAATTACCTTAGGGGCTTTTTCGTAATTTTCTATGAATATTCTTCAATTTTCTCCTCACTTTTTCTTCCTAACTTCCAACTTCTCTTTCCTTAGGCTTAAAATCTCTCATGGCTGCATTTTGGATGAATAAAGAGGTAATTCTAAGGGTTTGAGGTCGGCCAAAGCCACCACCCTTCCCAACCAATGAGAATAAAACATTTGTTGCCATATTAAGACAAAATACTACTTAACGGATGGACTACTTTGCCCTTGTTTCGTAATTTTGGTATAACTTCTCACTCGAACCTCCGTTTCATTCACCGTTTGTTGTGTTACAACCATAACTCACTTGTCTACAATTATGTAGTTTTCACCTCAAGTCAATTGTTATGTCATAAAGGTCAAAACTAGCCTTAAACATGGACATTCCTATCGAAACCTTCAAATTTTGTATTTGTAACTAATTCGACATTTCATGCTTTTTGGAGGTAGGATTAGACTAAACATAATAAATTAACATCACATATATTAATAACACACTAATCATATCACACAAGCTAGGCATGATTTACGTATAATTAATCATAATTATATTCGGGTTGTCACAATTCTCTCCCTGTTAGGAAATTTCGTCCTCGAAATTGACATACCTTGGTTGTCCGAATCAAACAAATAGGGATAACGCATTTTCATGCTATCCTCACTCTCCCATGTAGCTTCTTCCATGGAATGTCTTCTCCACACAACTTTCACAAGTGGGATCACCTTTGATCTTAATATTTGTTCTTTCCTATCAACGATAGCAAGCGGTTCTTCCACGTAGCTCAAATCTTCCTTTAACTCAATAGGTTGTTCCACCAATACATGTGAAGGGTCTGCTACATACTTTCTCAACATAGAAACATGGAAAACATCATGTAACCGAGATAATTCTGGTGGTAACGCTAACTTGTAGGCAACCATCCCGACTTTCTCAAGGATGTCATAAGGTCCAATGTAGCGTGGACTTAATTTCCCTTTCTTTCCAAACCTCATAACTCCTTTCCATGGAGATATCCGAAGAAACACATAATCCCCTTTCTGGAATTCCAAATCTTTTCGTCGTTTATCCGCATAACTTTTCTGTCTGCTTTGAGCTATTCTCATTCTATCTTGAATAGTCTTCACTTTTTCAGTGGTGACTTCAATTAATTCTGGACCCTCTATCTTCCTTTCACCAACTTCACCCCAACATATCGGTGTACGACATCGTCTACCATACAAGGCTTCATATGGAGCCATACCAATAGTAGACTGAAAACTATTGTTATATGCAAATTCTATCAAAGGCAAATATTCATCCCAATTACCTTTGAAATCAAGCACACAAGCTCTAAGCATATCTTCCAAAATCTGTATTGTCCTTTCAGACTGCCCATCTGTCTGGGGGTGAAAAGCCATACTAAACTTCAAGTTAGTACCCATAGCATACTGCAAGCTATCCCAAAATCTGGATGTAAAAGTAGGGTCCCTATCTGAAACAATAGATACCGGTGCTCCATGCAATCGAATAATTTCATTAACATACAATCTAGCATACCTATCAACTGTATACGTAGTCTTGACTGCTAGAAAGTGAGCGGACTTTGTCAATCTATCAACCACTACCCAAATCGAATCTGACCCCTTCTGAGATCGAGGAAGCCCAACCACAAAATCCATCGTTACATGATCCCATTTCCATTCCGGTATCGGCAATGGCTGAAGCAGACCAGTAGGTTTCTGATGCTCCACTTTCACTTGCTGACATATAAGGCACCTCGCAACAAAATCAGCTATTTCCTTCTTCATATTATTCCACCAATAATGCTCCTTTAAATCCCTATACATTTTAGTGCTACCAGGATGCATAGTATAAATGGAATTATGAGCCTCATCTAAAATTTCCTCTTTCAATCCACACACATTAGGCACACACAATCGATGCTTATACAATAAAGTGCCATCATTCACAATACAAAAATCTTCAGACTTACCATCTCGGAGATCTTGTCGTTTCTTCTCAAGGAAAGGATCTTGACTTTGCAAATCATGAATACGGGTAGCTAACAAAGGCCTCACGCTTACATGAGCAAAGAATCTGTCCCCATCTGCTAGCTGCAATTCCACTCCCATCAATCTCAACTCCATAATATGAGCAACTCTAGCACATCGAATACACGATAACCTGCCTGAAGCCTTTCTACTCAAAGCGTCTGCAACTACATTTGCCTTTCCTGGGTGGTAGTGAATTGTACAATCATAATCTTTAATTAACTCCATCCACCGCCTCTGCCTCAAATTCAACTCCTTCTGAGTAAACAAATACTTAAGGCTTTGATGGTCAGTAAAAATTTCACATACCTCACCATATAGATAATGACGCCACAATTTCAAAGCAAATACAATAGCAGCAAGTTCCAAATCATGTGTAGGATAATTACGTTCATGTGTACGCAACTGCCTAGAAGCATAGGCAATAACTTTACCATGCTGCATAAAAACACAACCCAACCCCTGATGTGAAGCATCGGTATAAACAACAAAACCATCTCCACCATGCGGAATAGTAAGAACAGGTGCGGTTACCAACCTCTTTTTCAATTCATCAAAACTATTTTCGCAATCAGAATTCCATTCAAACTTAACATCTTTCCGAGTCAGTTTAGTCATTGGTAAGGCAATCGAAGAAAATCCCTTAATAAACCTTCTATAATACCCAGCTAAACCCAGAAAACTCCTCACCTCAGTCACATTATCGGGTCTCTCCCATTTCACAATAGCCTCTACCTTTTTAGGATCAACACATATACCATCTCCAGAAATAACATGGCCTAAAAATGCAACTTGTGATAGCCAAAATTCACACTTGCTAAACTTGGCATACAACTTCTTATCTTTCAACAGATTCAAAATAGTTGTGAGATGTTTTTCATGTTCAACCATATCATGGGAATAAATCAGAATATCATCAATAAAAACTATCACAAATGAATCAACAAAAGGATGCAGTACCCGGTTCATAAGATCCATAAATACAGCTGGAGCATTAGTCACCCCAAAAGGCATCACAAGAAATTCAAAATGACCATACTGAGTACGGAAAGCGGTTTTAGAAATATCACTTTCCTTCACCCTCACCTGATGATAACCCGATCGCAAGTCTATCTTTGAAAACACTTTAGCACCCTGCAACTGATCAAACAATCATCTATACGAGGTAAAGGATACTTGTTCTTAATTGTAGCTTTATTCAGTTGCCTATAATCAATACACAAACGCATGGTACCATCTTTCTTTTTCACAAATAAAACTGGCGCACCCCATGGAGATACGCTAGGTTGTATGAACCCCCTATCAAGTAAATCTTGCAATTGAATCTTGAGTTCTTTCAACTCAGCAGGTGCCATTCTATACGGTGCCATAGAAATAGGGGTTGTCCCTGGTGCTAATTCAATACTAAATTCAACTTCTCTTTCTGGAGGTAACCCTGGCAACTCACTAGGAAACACTTCAGGAAAATCCCGTACAATAGGAACATCGACTAATTGTAAAGCCCCCTTCCTAGTGTCAAGAACATATGCAATAAAACCCTCACAACCCTTACTCAATAATTTCCTCGTCTGAATAGCAGAAATGATGCAACTGGGAACAATTTTCCTTTCCCCCACAAATTTAAATTCAGGCTCACCAGGCATATTAAAAACAACTTCCTTACGGAAACAATCCATGGATGCATGATATTTGGATAGCCAATCCATTCCCAGAATTATATCAAAATCAGAAATATCCAATGGAAGTAGATCTATAACTGTATCTCTAGACCCCACAGTCAAAACACAATCATGAAAAACATATTCAGTTACAACCATATCCCCCATAGGCATATAAATACCCAACCCCACATCTAAACGAGCACACGGTATATTCAAGTATATGGCAAAAGCATAGGACACAAAAGAATGTGTGGAACCAGGATCAACCAAAACATAAGCACTTCTATCACTAACAGAAAGTGTACCTGTCACCACATCTGGCGTAATCTGAGCTTCTTTCATCGTAAAGACTCGTCCACCTGGCCTGGAACCACTAGCTTGTCCTCTACCCACACTCTTCACTGTACTGCCTGGAGATAACATTCTGCTTGCTACTTCACTATGTGCTGCTGGAGTCTGTGCCAATTGCGGACAATTCTTCTTAATATGCCCCACTTGATGACAATGGTAGCATTCCAATCCCTTAAGCTTAGGACACTCAGATTTATAATGTCCTTCCTCTTTACAAAAGAAACATGTAACACCTCCTATTGGGGCCTCACCTCTCCCTGACTTTCTGGCTGAACCAAAAGATCCTTCACCCCTGGTATCTCTACCAAACCTCCCCTGACCTCTACCACTATCTCCACCACCTATCTGAAATTTATGAGGTTCCACCTTAACACTTCCACTCTCACCTCCCCTATACTGAGATGCGTCGAATCTACTTTTCTTAAAACTCTCTCTGCTCGCCACCCCTTGGTTCATTTGCCTTTCTGCTATCATGGCTTTGTTTACCAGAGAAGCATAATCTTCTAACTCATAAGTGGCTACTCTATTTTGAATAGGCAAAATCAGTCCATCTTGAAACTTACTACATTTATCTTCTTCCTCCTGCACATACTTAGTAGCAAATCTAGACAAAGCAGTAAATTTAGCATCATACTCCCTCACAGACATGTTCCCTTGGGTCAAATTTATAAACTCCCTCAGTTTCTCCCTCCTATAGACCTTAGGGAAATACTTAACATACAAAGCTTTAATAAATTCAGCCCAAGTAATAACATCAGTACCTTCCATCCTGGGCACCAAATGGTTGCTGGCTTCCCACCAATATTTCGCCTCTCCTTTGAGCTTAAACACAGCTAGATTCACTTTCTGGTTATCTGGAACCTTCATAACTGCAAAGATAGTTTCTAGATCCCTGACCCACATCTCAGCTTCCGTAGGTTCAACTGACCCTGAATATTCTGGAGGATTCAACTTCAAAAACTTCTCATGCATGGAATCTTTCATTTCCTTCCTTGCCTCTTTCTCAATCCTGGCCACAGTCTTGGATTCTAGATATCTAGCCTGTTGTTCTGCCATTTGCGCCATATTTCTTTCTTGTTGCTCTGCCATCCTCATCATTGCCTGCGCCATTATTTGCATCTCTGTAGGCTGCTCTTGCTCTCTAGCCCTTCCAGCAACACTTTGCTCCACTTCAGTATTCTCTGTACGAGAAGCGACTCCCTCTTCTCTAGGTTGTCCATTCCCAGGTTCCATCTGGAATTATCTGTAATACAATAAAATTCTAACAACCAATATAAACAGTTTACAGTACTAAACTATTTGTTAGTATATAAACAATTCAATAATATCAAATCAATCAATAACTGCCATCTAATCGTCACACACGTCCAGAATTAATAACCTAGACGCTCTGATACCACTAATTGTCACACCCCAAACCCAATATCCATACTAATCATTTATTATTAGAATGATTAAATCATAATCTAGAGCCCATTGGAAATTTAATTCATCTATCCATATTTTACTGTATAATGCGCATAATCAACATAATATTATTATTGTGCCATAACGAAATCAATATCAGAGTCATAATTTAAGCGGACATACAATACTATGATTAACTACGATAAAATTTCACAATCATCAACTCAATCCATACTAACGCAAAATATACAATGTGTGAGTAAATTAAAATCTTCAGTGTGACAATGATAAAATCCCCACATTTAAACCCCGGCTCCTTCCAACGGTGCAACTCTCAAAGTTACCGGTCATATGGTATTCTAGTTGGCAGCATAGAAACCTGAAATTGTTAAAATATAACTGTAAGCATTAAGCTTAGTGAGGTACTCCTTCCCTACAATGTAATAACAATTCTATATAGAATAAGTGGATATAAAATCCGAACAATCCTGCCCATTGGCAATAACAAATCCTGGAACATAAGTTCCAACAAATCATTGGATCTTTGTCCAATTCCAATCCTGGATCATAAGACCCAAACAATCCTGGATATTTTAATATCCAAACAAATCCTGAATACCTAAGTATTCAAACAAATCCGCTCTTAGGGCTATATTCATATTTATATATGAAACAAATCATAAGTACACTCACCTTGACAGTTTAACTGGATTTTCCCTTGCCTTTATCCTGTACTTGTTCAATCAGCTCTCCTTCCCTTCCTATCATTCTCACAATATTAGTATCATCATAAGAATATTAATAGTCCAAAGAATAACTTCAATCATAACTCAATTCATAAGCATCATATTATTCAATTCAAATCATTCATTAAAATGAAGTCCCATCTAGACTCAGGTTCTGATATCTAACATATTCAAATTACAGCCCAAACCCTTTTTAATTATTCTTGGTAATCCAATCCTTATTATATCATGTTTCCAAAACAAAAGACGTCACATCATTCCGAGTTTCCTAGAGCAAAATAAGCCTATTTCTTCACTACATAGCAAATCTGCCCTATAGGCTCTTTTATCGTTCATTCAACTTCCAGGAATTTTCATGATTTTTCTACATCATAAATTTCTATGATATTTCACCCAACATCAGTAAACACATTGAAAAATATAAGATTAAAGTTTCATAATTTTTAAGGTTCGTTTGCTATGTCAAGCAAAACACCGAACACATGGCGGGCATATTTTCACCCTTAGGGCAGATTTCTTACCCGAACTTCAAACCATCACCAAGGACTCATTTGTTGGTATTTTCACATGATTTTCGGATATGTCATACATATATGAGTCCATGTTAATATCCAATTAGAAGCAATCGATTCCAGTAACTATACAAAAATATATGGAAGTTTGAATAAACAAAGTTTCTAAACAAAGCAATCTTAGGGTTTTGTACATTCAACTTAACTTAAACTTGCATATATCCATACATATGCACCCAAACATGAAAGTTCAATAAAAATCAAGGATTTATATCATATAAATCGTAAATGAAAGAAAAAATAGCAAGATTCATGGTTGGAATTACCTTAGGGGCTTTTTCGTAATTTTCTATGAATTTTCTTCAATTTTCTCCTCACTTTTTCTTCCTAACTTCCAGCTTCTCTTTCCTTAGGCTTAAAATCTCTCATGGCTGCATTTTGGCTGAATAAAGAGGTAATTCTAAGGGTTTGAGGTCGGCCAAAGCCCCCACCCTTCCCAACCAATGAGAATAAAACATTTGTTGCCATATTAAGACAAAATACTACTTAACGGATGGACTACTTTTCCCTTGTTTCGTAATTTTGGTATAACTTCTCACTCGAACCTCCGTTTCATTCACCGTTTGTTGTGTTACAACCATAACTCACTTGTCTACAATTATGTAGTTTTCACCTCAAGTCAATTGTTATGTCATAAAGGTCAAAACTAGCCTTAAACATGGACATTCCTATCGAAACCTTCAAATTTTGTATTTGTAACTAATTCGACATTTCATGCTTTTTGGAGGTAGGATTAGACTAAACATAATAAATTAACATCACATATATTAATAACACACTAATCATATCACACAAGCTAGGCATGATTTACGTATAATTAATCATAATTATATTCGGGTTGTCACATATTATGCACAACTATCGCTTGCCTTATAACCCAACTAGTTAAGCTACCCCACCTAACTATCCCTGTTACAGTCCTTTCTATCATGCTACTCTAACCCGGGTACTTCTTAACTTTGATTCATAAGTCATTCTATTCATTAACTTAATCATTTCCACTTTAATTGATTATATAACATTCACACCAGTTATAAATTGAATACATTTACATTTTATGTATTTAACCCGTATATAATTATTTGCTCTATTATACACGTACTAGTATACTATAACAATCACACATATGTCGCATATAATAACCATCATCCCGAGTAATAACTTACCGAATGCTTTCTCTAAAATGCTATCATATCCTAGGTATACTCAATTCAACCAAGGTACTATAAGACGATTAACTCACACCTAAATAGGTAATAAAGTCGTAAGCGTAGTTGAGTCAGTCATAGTCCCCCAAGAGTGAGACCGAATCATACCCAAAGCGTCTCATCTCGAAAATAAAAAACATTATAAAATAATGGGCGCTATGACGTCGAGATTACACTCTCCCTACATTCACTATTTAGGGTTTTCACTCACATCACACAACCTCCTATGATAGCACTAGAGGGGTATGTTTTCATATAAATATCATCACACCGATATTTATAAAGTACACACAGACACACACAAATATTTATAAACTACACAAATATATAATTAAAATAAATCCGACTAAACTGCGCCTAACACCTCCACTAGCCCATAATCCTCCAGTCTATTCCCCCGACTCTTAATTTATTTAATTTCACATCCATTAAATAATTAACGTAGCTTCGCCTTGCTAAAATACCCAAATGTGACAACCCGCTTAAAATAATAATGGGTGGCCAGCCCTATACTACATTAAATCAGGTATCTCAGATGGCTCAGTCTCAACATCAACTGATAATACTAAATAGTATAAGGCTAACTACCCGAAACTATTAAAAGCGGATGCCAAAAACTAATTAAAACATACCACGAAAAACAAACCAACACTAGAGAACTACTAATAAAGGAAAAATGCATACATAATAAATGAAATGCTAGTATAAGATGAAATGAGTACCTACAAGAAAATATACCCGAATAAGCTGTCGGGACACAAACAACACAACATCCTTGGGGAAGAAATATAAACAAATATAAATAACTCTAAAGTAAAATCCCGAAGTACACAATGAATCCTATCTAGATTTACAAAGAAATAGGAAGCGACTACAAACTAAATCCCGCAACAGTCCGCACCTGTTACGGCTCCCACGACTCTGGATGGAAAAGCATCCGGCATCGATGCGGTAGGACACCTGTAGTAATGTGTATATATATATAGCAGGAGAGAAATATAAATAGGTCAGAGCCTGAGGTGTAAAAATGTTTAGCAAGTGTGTTGACCGTGCATAATAAATATAAATGCATTTATTTCATAATTAAAGTGGAATCGCACTCTCGTGAAACCCCAACTCACCTCTCATCTAACAGCACGCACCTATTCGCATCTTGGAATCTTAATTAAGTTACCCCTCCCATACGGATAACCTAACTTACCATAGGCACGACCTATACCCGTAAGACCTGCCATTCTAACATAACCAAAGAATCCTTCCCATTATAATCACATTTAATTACATTTACACATATGCTATACTAGGCGAGATTCCAATTTTTATTAGCTTACAACAGTTATAAGTCTTAATACGATACCCATTAACATTAGATTTGAATAATATAATTTAATCTCTAAATAACATGTGATTCATATAATTTAATCTCTAAATAAGATGCATACAAATTAATAAGGACTAACCTTCTCTCCACTCTCAACATTGCACTACGTTTCGTGCGCGGGGCGTCTCACAAAGCGAAATCCGAACAAGGAACCCCCCCAATACACTACTACTTGACAATGTTGATTTTAGGGATCCATTATGTCATCTACACAATCTCCATTTCCGCAACTACTGAAATTAGATTACTCTCTAAGAATGACCTCAACATCTCCAATAAATACCCTTGGGATGATGTAACCGAAATATTCCTTAAATGCGATACATCAATCCCCAACAATCTAGTACACCATAATCACCCAAGATGTACACCATAGAATCTTTATATCCTTCCACCTAAAAGTATGTATAAGTATATATGTATTTACTCTAAACATAATACAGACAAAATCGTTCATTCCCAAAGCCAAGTGTACATACAACATATGATGTACAATGGCCATACACATAATATAACCGTCTATATATATCACCAATATACTGCACCATGCTATCATCTTCCCAGTGCCCAACCCACGTAGCATACTGGGGACCATATGGTGGAGCTAAACGACACCCACCTTGTGATAAACTAACGCACACAACGTCCGGGAAGCGGTTATGAGACGAAAGATAATATATATTATGTTCCTAACCGACAATGAGACGAAACATACCCACTACGTCTCATCCCCAAAAAAATGTAAATCACATAATAACACAACAGACGACTATGACCTGGGGAATATCCACACTCTGCTCCTCGAGCCAGGGTGCTCACCCTCATCGCGAAAACTTCCCAATGATAGCATGAGCGGGGTATGCTTAACCACATAAGTATATATATCATTCACATGCATAATATATATACATTCATATGTTCCCATCATGTAATTAAACCATCACATACGGTTTAGATATTCACAACATGAATATGCACATATATCCATATCTATACAATTATATATATATATATATATATATATATATATATATATATATATATATATATAATTGTATAGATATGGATATATGTGCATATTCATGTTGTGAATATCTAAACCGTATGTGATGGTTTAATTACATGATGGGAACATATGAATGTATATATGAATAGTCTTCCAATATATATATATATATATATATATATATATATATACCCAACATTAAGGTTATCACCCAAAGTTTAGTGTAGGAAACCACACTACATGTCTCATCTATATCAGAAAGTACATCAATATCTCTAGTACTAATTCGATCATTTGTAAGCACATAACTATTAGTCTATAAACCTCAAACTCAATCTTAAATTCATCTCATGATCCCATCACTTTTAGGGAAATACCACATCGATATATATATATATTTATCACCCAAAGTTTAGTGTAGGAAACCACACTACATGTCTCATCTATATCAGAAAGTACATCAATATCTCTAGTACTAATTCGATCATTTGTAAGCACATAACTATTAGTCTATAAACCTCAAACTCAATCTTAAATTCATCTCATGATCCCATCACTTTTAGGGAAATACCACATCGATATATATATATATATATATATATATTCACCATCCCGACTACTGTTCAATTACTCCAATGAACCCCTAAACCTTATTTCTCTTGCAATCTATTCCTTAAGTTAAACATTACTAAGGACACGCGACCACTCTCTCTCGCCGGTTCCCAATCAATTTGAAGTTTAATCATATTTCTATAAGGATTCAGCACAAACCTCGACCTACGATTTCGAGGCATGCCCTCACCACTCTCTCTCAAAGAGTTCTAAATCGTATGTCGTATGTAAGCTCACTTATGACCTCTCAATAGAACTACCGTTCTTAAAGAAATTCCCACATTACACGAATATAATAATCTCCAATACATATGTATATAAGTCCCCAAAATGACCCGATACTTACCCGCAATATCATCGTGCGAGAAACTCCTATTGAATCTACAAAATGTATTTCTTGCCATATATAATCATGTCCCAAATCAATAAACCCAACCAAAAAGGGTTCGCAATCATTGTAGAAAATTCCACAAAGCAACCCTATTTCCGAATTGATTCGGCGTGGCCCGAATCGTTTCGGTCTCAAGAGAGAATCGATTTGCTCCATCAGCAAATTGATTCGTTCCAAAGGTCCTGGGACTATGTCCCAAGCCTAATCGATTCGCCTTGGGTCCGAATCGATTCGGTCATGCATACCTGCCATTTTTGCCTAAGCCAAATCGATTCTCTTAAAGGGCGAATCGATTCGGGTCTGCAGAGCCCTAAAGCTCTCTTCTTCTTCATGATACCCACGAATTCAAAACCCTAAAATTTCACTTCCAACCCCTAAACCTTCATCAAATCATGATTCTAATCTAATAAATCATCCCAAATCTGATCCCATCCATTTCTACATCATCAAACTCATATATAACCATAAATCTCAAGATTTAAATCATAAAATCTAGGTTTTGATATTAATACCCAAATCCAATTATTTTATCCACAAATTATGAAATGAAATATACAAATAAAAAATTTAGCAAGATTAAACACTTGCCTCGTAATTGTAGAGGTTGATTCATCCTCGAGATCGCATTGGGGCCGGAAATCTCCAAGTTTTCTTCCTCTCTCTCTTCCTTTCTTCTTCTTTATTTCTTCCTTTCTCTTTCTCTCTTTCTATAAATGAGATGGCTTGATCCGTAAGCCTTTAAATCCCGTAAAACAATAAACCCTGTTTTAAATGTTAATACACACTTTAAATGACTCGTTTACTCCAATTCGAGTCAAACATACTTAAAAAAAAATCCAGAATCGAAATAAAACCTAATGATAGTCATTTTGACTATCTCGACCCATCCGGAACCAATGGCGTACTCAGAATTATCGTTCGGAATACTTCAATTTCCAAAATTTAAAATTTTCCTATTCAAATAAATTTTATTTCTCCCAAAATTAAATTTCTTAGTCCCAAAATCGTGGGGTTTTACACCAAACTCACCCAAGCAACCCGTATTTAAATATTTACGAATTTATTTCACTTAATTGATTTCTTAAATTTTTCATCATACCTCACTTTCCTAAACCCATACATATGCACCCTTAATACCTAGGTAATAGGTTCACCTTTTATTTTACACCAAATAAATAACCTTTGAACAATTCCCAAAAACTGGAGTTTAAAAATTAAAATAAGAAAAACTGCTCTAAAATAACATTCATCGATCGATCGATGCTGAGCAGCTACCCCTTCTTCCCCAATGCATTTTCCTCAATTTTCTTCCTCAAACCTCCATAGATTAATCTCAAATCTCAACCCAATCACAAACAATGTTTATTACAAGTCTTAAATAGGTTCTATGCCTAATATAAATCTCTAAACATCAATGATTTCTATTATCATCCATTAATTTATGAATTGGGTTTATAAAGGGGCCATTCAATCTTGTTCCAAAAATTGATTACACAATCTCGAATTACACGAATTTAACCTATGTATTTTTTTTATATAAATCAGATTCCAATATTAATTGTCATACCCCGTAAAATTTGAAAGCTGAGAATTCAATTATTTTGGGATAGATAGAATTTTAAATTGGGATAATTTAGATTTTTATTGTTCGGAGTCTCGAATGATGAGTTGGAGTGCACGATTGATCTAAGATGGGATGAGATAGTAAATATGACCGCCCGAAAGTTTTATTTGGGTTTCGAAGTATTTTGGACCTAGTTTGACTCGAATTGGAGTAAACAAGTCATTTTAAGTGTGTATTATAATTTAAATTTGGGATTTAGGATTTAAAGGGTTAAGAGGCTCGTGAGTTAGCCAATCTCATTTGTGGGAAAAGAGAAAACCCTAGAAAGAGAGAGAGGAATAAGAGGAAGAAGAGAAAAGAGGAGAAAAGCTTGGAGCTTTAGATATTTTCAGCTCAAATCCGCGATTTCAAGGAAGATTCAACCTCTACGACTTTGAGGCAAGTGATTAAACTTGATAAATAATTGTGTATGTGAGTTATCTCATAATTTCTTTGGTTATTTAGTTGATTTTGAGTTTAAATGGTTAAACCCTAGAATTTTTGTTAAACTCTTGAATGTGATGAGATATATACGTGGGCTTGTTGATGGAAATGGTGGGAATCATATTTGGGATGGGCTTTGGAGTTAGGATATTGTTAGAGTAAAGTAAAATTGGGTTTTAGATATGTAGAATATATTTTGGGATGTTTTGGAGATAAAATTTGGGGTCTTAACTTTGTAAGCTATAGAGAAGAAATTCTATAGAACCCGGATCAGTTCATTTTTTAGGAAATCGGATCGGTTCGTTTTTGTGGACCCCCGGTCCTATCCGATCATTGTATTTTCCTAGCTTTTGTTTTACCCCTCTTCAATCAGTTTTAGTAATTAGGGACCCTCTATTATAGTATTGTAAACATGTTTAGAAGACATTTTGAGGTCATAATTGGATATAAAAGATAGGCCACTTTGGGGTCTATAATAGAGATACATATAAGGGCAAATTGTATTATTTTCTTTTGGAAAATCCTCCATGGAATGATGATTATTTTGAGGATTCTTTTAGGCTATAATGAATGTAAAATTGGGATTTTAACATACCAAATCCTTTCTTAAATTCTTCGAGCAGTAGGAATTTACCGAACGTTGAATAGGGATTAGGTGAGAGGGGGATTATAGTGCGTTCTTAATATCGATTAAATTGGGTGATTATACATATCATATGTTTAATGGATGAGTAAGTTTCAAGTGAGGGATTGAATAATAAATGGATTAGGAAGGTATGCGAGAATGAATCTGTTAGTATAATGAGAGGTATATGCATATAGTTGGATTTATCAGTTTTATACATACGGGCGTGAGATGGTGTGTGTATATATATATATATATATATATATATATATATATATATATATATATATATATATATATGGTGTGAATCTATATACCTTGTGTGATGGTTTGTATATATGATCTGATCGAATGTGTATATATCTTGTCTGTATGTTATATACATTATGTGCTTCATACCCCTATAGTCCTATCATGGAATGTTGCGCGATATGGGTGAATCCCTCTGGCTTGAGGAGCAGGGAGAGTATATTCCCCAAGTTATAGCGTCCAGTATTTTACCGTACGTGAGGTAGGGGTAAGACTTATAAGGTATGATTCTTCTTTCTCTCAAGTTAGGAACTATGTCCGCTTACCATTCGTTGTGATTAGGTTTTTACCAAGTCGGTGTGACAGTCCGACCGCTGGTAACCCCGAGACATGTGAGCGATCCCTTGGAAGATAATAGCATTGTAGAGACTACTAAAGCACATATATTATGTGTGTTATGTATGTGTACTTTCTAGAGATTGATGAATCTTGTATTATACGTGCGAGAAATTTTATGCAATCTTTATAGGTAGTGTGTGATATCCAAATGTTATAACTAAAGAAAGTTATAAAGATGTATATTATGTTTTATCTTTTTTAGCATGAGAGTGGATGAGTATACTCTTATGCCCATAGACGGAAAGTAATTTGGGTGTGCACTTTGGACAGAGGGCCTAACGAATTCCCACAACCGACAATGTTGGGTGGTAGTGTATCGGTGGGGTTCCTTGTTTGGATTTCTCATTGCAAGATTTCCCACGCAAGAAACTTAGCGTAACGTTAGGAGTGGGGAGATGTTTGGTCCTTAGTTCTTAGGTATAGGTGAAATAGTGGTGGTATATTACTAGCATTAATGATGATATGTGATATCTTATGCTAATACTTTGTGAAAGTTAACAATTTAGAAATTAATAGAAAATATAATTGAGTTATATTAATGTATAAGTTGGGTGTAAACTTAGAAGACGATAAAAGAATTAAAATGACGGTTATGTTAGAGATAGTGGACTACACAAATGAGATTGGACTACGCAAATGAGGTTTAGGTGTAGATTTAAGAGGATATATCCTTAGATTGTGTTGATTAGCTTAGTTGAGGTTCATATACATACGTTAAGTGAGCGCTATAGATGAGGGTGAGATTGAATCCCAAGAGAGTGGACACCACTATAATTATGATATCGTGCATTCATAATTATTATGTATTTTAAATTCACTTGCTAAAATTATTTTGAAACCTCGGGATCTGACCCGTTTATATCATTTATCTTGCTATAGATATATTATTATTTTAGGTGTCCATCCGTAAGGATACTAATGATGCCTATTCTATCCAGGGTTCTTGAAGTTATAGCAGATCTAGAATGTTACAGGATTTTGCTGTAACCGCTTCCTATTCTTGTAAATCTAGATTATGATCCATTTTGCATATTGTGACACCGCCTAATTAAATACAGGGTGACCAGTCCTTTATTAAATTAAAATCAAGGTGAACGGTTGGTTCATTCTTAGCATCACTTTCGCAAAACAAAATTTTCCATTTAAACACCATAAATAATTGAGCTAAGTGCCAAAATAAATTAATGTCTTATTTCCATTTAATTAAATTCCAATATGAAAACCTTTTTAATAACCAACAGTTTAAGAATAATATAAATACAAAGGATGACAATTAACAAACAATAATTAAACCATCTAGATAAACCACAACAAGTTTTAAACTACAAATAAAATCATCCTAACAAGAGTAAACAACCAAAGAGTACCAAATACTGGAAATAACATCAACATAAATCTCAGAAGAATCCAAACTGAATAGGGAAATGGGTGGCACATGCCCTAACTAAGAAGAACTAAAATAAGAGCAGATTCAACCAAGATGTCGTCTAAAGCGAGGGCCTGCAACTCTCACATAAGCTGCATCATGTCAAATCCAAAGAACCAATGCATGACGCCCCCGTGGCTAGGCACGTGTAATACATACATATATTTATATATACAAGAGAGAGATAGAAATGATAGAAAACGGGTCAGAGCCCGAGTATAAAAAAGTTTAAAATAGTTTAGCAAGTATTTAAATTTCTTACCGGCTAATGTAACAACCATGTTAGTATGCGACACTCTCTTGAGAATTCTCACCACTCATCTAGTGTGCACGTCTTCCGAACTACTAAACTCATAAGTTTATCTAACTTATATTACCATAAAGTTTTATCCTGAGAAGTAGAAAGGTTATGATATTTAGTTTTTGAAAATCACTCTTCAAGATTTATTATGTTACTTAGAGTAACACCCTACCGTTACAGAGTTCTCGAATGGTTATTATAAAGTTGGACTATTTATTCATTATTTAACTACTTATACGCGCAGTAGAAAGTTTCCACACACACACACACACACACACATATATATATATATATATATATATATATATATATATATATATCCTGAAGTCACGATGTTAATTTTCAAAAGTATACATCATCGATAATACCATATGTCGTTTTTTGTTCACAAAAGATAAAAAAAAAATTCAAATAACCTATTGTAAGACTTACTAATTTAAAAAAATTAGGCAACATTTTATTTGTGTATGAGACAATCCACACTGTTCAACAATAAAATACCAATTATACTGTTATTAATGCTAAATCTCATAATTTAATTTAAGGCCAAGCACAAACATTAGTCGAAATTGTCGGAGTGCACACATCCCTTTAGGCATAAAGAAAGCATATGCACCTATAACACAAATCAAAATTATATAAATTGGAAATCAACTATAGAATAAGAAGTTTCCTACTGGGAAACAGTTTGGTTATTAATACGTAAAAAAGAAGAAACCTTATTGGATGAAACATAGTCTGAAACCTCCAAAACGTCGGACAAAAAATGTAACAAAAGTTCAAATATCCAAAATTAACATCTTTGGGCTTACTGGATTCTCCTTAACTTTGGGTTTATGAATATCAACTTGGTGTTGTTTGGATTTACACATCAGGTTGGGCTTACTGAATTCTCCTCTTACATATTCCACAACTTCAAATTGGTTTGCTATCTTGTCTTTGGGGTGGCACTTCTTGGCTTTAATTGTTGTTTGGATTCAAGTATCTGGTTTGGCATACTTACTAATCCCTCTTCTGCATCATCCATTACCTCAATTTGGTCTTCAAACTTGACTTAGGAAGAAATTCTTAGCATAATTTTTCGGTCTTTTCAAAAACAACTTTTGTTTCCTGGTGCGGCATTACCAGAACCATATTCGGATCATGAGTTCCTCATTATTGTGCATACATTATGTTCCTTTATTGGATTGATTGACAATATCATAGGATTCAAATAACATTGGTTTCCTTTCACTGTCAGCAAGATCAAGCAAATGCAAACTACCTACAAAACATTGATCTCCAAATCAGCCACGACAATGCATTGTATATATTTTATTCTACCAGAAACAAAAACTCCACAATACAACAAACTGGTAATGAATAAAGAGGGATAAAGACTCATAGGGAATGTATGAAAAGATATACATGATTATTTATTTAAAAAATCAAATTAGCCCAACTCAAAAGCAACAACGAAAGATTATACTAATGCATCATATGATTCAAATGAATATTGTTCAATGGTAGTAAAGTGGTTGGAGAGAAGGAAATAAACAACTTTATTATCAAAAAAGTACCGGTGGGGCCAACTGCTTC
Organism: Sambucus nigra; assembly: GCA_949130495.1. Lineage (NCBI taxonomy): Eukaryota > Viridiplantae > Streptophyta > Magnoliopsida > Dipsacales > Adoxaceae > Sambucus > Sambucus nigra. The sequence goes on from OX422213.1 coordinate 58,112,340, forward strand.
TTCATTTAGGAAAGTAGCACCAACAACCCTATTCATCACCCAATATTCATCAACTCTAACACATATGAAGTGAAAAGAGAGATTCTCGCAATATTATAGATACAAACATGTAAGTTTATTTGAACTTGCATACTTATTTGAAACTTCACATGAGAAGGAAGGTACAAAAAATGAATCAGTGTGCTAATACGATCGTTTGTGCTAGCAGATGTCCACTTCCCTGCTCAGGACTCAACAATTTGAACCTCCCCGATCGTGGGACCCTCCTCCTCCATAGTTGATGGTATAATAACTAAGCATAATGGTTAAAGATACTCCATAGATGACCTATTGTTTAATCCCAACTACTAACACAAACCAACTTACACCTGTTGTCGTAGAGTAGTTGTATATTGGAGCTACTGTCATCGTAATTTCAGAGGAAACATCCTTAAACGCTTCTTGAAACACCTATTATGCAGCTTACACCTGTGAAGTTTCAATTGAGAACTTAACAGTCAAAGTAGTTTACAAAAGTAAGTAAAACAAATTATAAGCCATCAAACATAAATCGAACAAAACTAAAGAAAAAGTAAGTACCAAGTCAAGAAATTCATAAACACAATCCAAATTTAAGCGGATGTAGTATTCAACCTCTAAACTCCATAAGATTTCACACATGTATCCCCAAACACAGATTTACATTGTATATTCCTGGTGATTTCTTGTAGTTTATATCACCAAACCTATTGAGTAGAAATTAAGCAGATAAATCAGATAGAACGATAAAGACCTATAGGGGTGAGATAGGACGACACAAACCGTGAGACTTCACACTCTCTTGTGTTTACATAAATATTTATATTGGTACTAAAATCATTGTTCAACACGAAATAACAACCAAAAATAATAAAGCAAAACAAAATTAACACATAAATAAGTTTAATCTTTGTCTTGATCCTCTTAACCCTCAAAATCATTTCAAAACATAATAGTTGCCTTCATTGTAGAGTTGCGAGAGGTACCAAAAATCAAAACAGCCATATAAAACCCAAATCCATCAAACAAATGTGGTTGTTTTGAATGGCGAGAGATTAATCGTGAGTAAGGGACCATAAAAGATACAAATGGACGATAATAATTTACAATTACGAAAATAAATCAAATATATTTAAACAAATATTCAAGCTTTATAACTCATTATAATTTACAAAAAACATAAAATCATATAGGTTAAACTTTAAACAACTGTCCAATCATTTTGAATCGAATAAACATGTTTATCACCTGGGGATGCACTACGAGGCTTAGTAGGCTTCTACTTTCATTCATCTTGTGTCATGAGTGTATGAACATATTAGGCATCTCCAACACCTACAGGTAGTTATTTGATCAATAATAGGCAGAAGTAGTGTCATGAGTATAATTCAAACACTGAGTATAATTTAAATCCTCAATTGGGGCAGGATCAAGGTAAGACTTGATTGATACTTTGGAGTAGAAGTGAAAACTGTCAGTTCGATTTTATAGTATTGTACACTATTTCCTTCCTTTGTAGAAGTCCACTAAAGTATTGTGATCATACTTGTATTCTATCTGCTCCAAATACTCCAGAAAAATTTCTCCCTCATTATGTTCCAAAGTGCAAGTTCTTGCATGGTGTTTAGGTGTACCACTGTGATCAATGCATGCCAGATAAAAACACGCCTATAATCCTTGATGTAGCCGATCACTTTCTCATCGTACTGAAATACAGGGTTCCTGAGCTGTAATATAGAAAGAATCCTACAATAAATCGGGGGTGTTTCAGTTTGCAAACAGTTTTCTTCTTGAGCTATAATATAGAATGAATCTTGTAATAAATATAGTGTACTATATGTTCCCCTGCAACTGCAGCATCAATCATGGGCTCCTTGAGCATAACCTAAAAATGTTGTGATTATATTGACAATGTATACAGACATTCTATGTACTGAAATCCAAGCCATCAAAAAATCATATGTGATGGAATGAAGAGAACAATATCACAAAGCACATGAAACATAATAGTGGTCGAATTTGTATGCATAATTATCAATTCTAGTGACCTATTTCATAAACAATTGGATATGCTAGGAGAGAAAACATTACTGATTGTGGATCATCAGTTAGTGCATCTAACAGATTCTCATATCCGTCTTTACTTGCTTCTATATGAAAAGGAGTCAAACTACCAGGACCAATCGTATCAGCTCTAAATAATTTAAAGCCTTATCCAAATGTTGTTTTCAGATTCAGAATAATCTAAAACTTTATCTACAGAGTAACTCAATAGTACTTCTACCATTGGTCTTCATTTTCTATACACAGCTCTATGGAGGACGCAAATCTCCACCAATGAAACTTCAATCGACGGGTGTCCTCCTGTATCTACAATACTACTGAACAAAACATCCAAGAGTTTCTTTGCCACAACGCAGTAGTCGTGGTCTATGGAGAATTCTATCAACCACTTGAACCATTTTATTGGGAATTTATTTGAGTTAGAATCCAAACAAACTAATTTTGATTTGAGGTTGATTCTATGGAGAATCCAACCCATCTCGTGTATAAAGTCCAAAGCTTGGTTTGTCAGCAGTTTCAGCTGCCTCAAATAAACTCTCCAATGTACAAATTTCAGAGAAAACATCCTTCTCAGCAACTATGAAGGGAAGAAGTTGTTGCTGAGACCTTGATCCTCGACCTAATAAAAATAAATAGCAACAATAATTCAAAAATGCGAAGAAAAAGTGTGAAGCCAATTAGGATGCGTACGGGACAAAAAAAAAGTAAATTTTGAATTCAACACACATAAGAATTTCATGTGAAGTTCCCATATGCAGAGTTTTACAAAAATGTATATCATCTTGTACATATTTACGATATCCCTCAACTGAAGTTACCATATGCACACATATATAACATTGTAACACAAAGTTGAGGAACTCTCTTTCCCCACACCACAAAAAAATTGAAAATAAAAATAACCCACAATAATATGAATAAAAACTCATATCTAGAAACCCTCTTTTAGACCACAAAAAATGTAATTTATAGAATAAACTAATTTTATTGCCAATCTATTTAAGTTCGAATCCGAACAAACTAATTTTGATTTGAGGTGGATTCTATGGAGAATCCAACCCATCTCGTGTATAAAGTCCGAACCTTGGTTCTTGGCTTCTAATTTCTCGTTTTCTACTTGTCTGTCGACAGCAGTTTCAGCTGCCTCTATAGAACTGTCCAATGTACAAATTTCAGAGTAAACATCCTTCTCAGCAACAATGAAAGATAATAAGTTATTGCTAAAACTTTGATCCTCGACCTAATCAAAATAAATAGCGACAATAATTCAGAAGTGCGAAGAAAAAGTGTGAAGCCAATTAAGATGCATATGGGACAAAAAAAGTTAATTTTCCATTCAACACATAAGAATTTCATATGAAGTTCCCATATGCACATTTTTACAAAAAAACTATATCATCTTGTACATTTTTACGATATTCCTCAACTGAAGTTCCCATATGCACACATATATGACTTTGTAACACAAAGTTGAGGAAATCTCTTTCCCCACCCACAAAAAAAATTGAAAATAAAAATATCCTACAATAATATGAATAAAAAATCATATCTAGAAACCCTCTTTTAGACCACAAAAAATGTAATTTATAAATAAACTAATTTTAAACTGAAAGACAACCCAAAGATCCAATCGAGAAGGAAACTTGACATGATTTCAACCAAAAAAATCACTATTTATAGCATATAAACATAAATAAAGTACGATTTTCCTTACTACTACAAAGACATCATAACTTACATACAAAAAAAAATGAACTCTTAATAACAACATTCAGGTAGAAAAAGCATTTAATTTCTATATAGAAATCACAACATGAAATACCAAGATGAAGTTGCAATATATATTTAGTAATTTGACTTTAAATACTTCAAAATCTCACATTAACAAATTTTGTAAATTAATAAACAATCAACATATTAAAAGTAACTGAGTATGTCCAAATAACATAAAATTAAAGATAAATCATCAATAGTCAATTCAAGTCTAAAAATAAAAACCCAAAACCTGATAACCCTTTAAACACGTTGGGATCGTGAATCCTTAAACGTCAGAGCTAGAAAACAAAACATCAAGTACAATGAGGATGTTTTTACACCAAAAATTATAAACAAAACATATCTATGTAATAGGAAGGCACCGGATAAGTTCAGTAAATGCAATAAGGAAGAAAAACACCAAATGGTCTGATTTTACTAACAGGAAATTGGACAAAACACATCAATGGTGTGAAAAACTAAGAGAAAATAACCTCACAAATATAACTCATGGATCTGGATTTAGATTTGGATCTGGATCTGGGATAAATCAAATCAAGGAAAAAAGCGTGTTTGAGAGAGGCAGCAAATAAAGAATAAAAAGAAACTGATGCACAAAATTACCTTGGTTGCTGTTTATCGTCGTTGTTATTCGTTGAGTAGAAATACCTAGAAAAATAACAAAGATTCAATAAAAATACCCCCAAAAAAGGGCCTCTCTATTTCGCTTCTTCAAAACAAAGATTCAAGAACAAAACAATTAGAAAAATAGAAGAACAAAATGATGAAAAATCATACAGCCAAAAAAAAATTACCTTGGTTGCTGTTGTTCGTTGTTGTTGTTTTAATGGGAGGCTCATGAGTAGAAATGATAAGAATAGTCGACGAGAGGTTTAGATAATGAGGGTAAGTTGGACTATGGGTGAAAATACTATCATACCCTTATTTTTGAATTTGGAAGAAAAAGAGGAAACAAATTAGAGTGGGTTAAAAGAGGCGAAAACCAAAATTTGCAAGGGTAAAATGGGTATTATAGGAAAAATTCATATAGATGACATCATAGTTCAATCTTATGACATATATAAGTTTTCTACTTTATTATATATATATATATATATATATTAGTCACTCATATATTTTATATACTATCGTCATCCCACATAAATTATATGGTGTTGGCATAACTCTGCTATCAAGTCCCCATACCACTCGTACTAAGGGAAATACTAGTTCGGAATCACTCTTGAACTGTATTAACACAATACACACACAATGGAGGCAAAACATAGTTGCAAGTCACTAAGAGGTCAGCACATACCCCTAACGTCTCTTAGGACTGTCTGACTATCATTCTCAGATAGCCTGTAACAAGGAATCCTATGTTCTAGGGTACAAGTCAATATCCTCCATAAAGGTCCCATCGATAAAAGACTGTCCCTGCGTGGCAACTCCCATGATAGAAAGCCGCGTGGGTATGATTATTCACAATTAAAGTATTTAATTTTTGTACACAGTCACACGACCATATATATATATACACAATTTACAATAAGGTTCTCCCGCGACCCATAATTATTATTAGCCGTATTTAGTACAATTTTACCCAATCATATCGTATAAGGGATTCATCTCTTTTATTCCCACTTATAATTTATTTCCTACTTATTTCTCATCTTTCGAAGTATTCTCTCTTACTAAATGCAAATTTCAGTAGGTATACCCTTTCTAACCTTATGGTCTAGGTCTTTCACGAGTCTCTTAATTCATTAACGAACTTACGCACAATCTCTAATGTGTACCGAAATTCCCCGTTAACCCACAATTTCATCCCATATTAAATTTCATTGAACGGAGTTTATTTAGACCCTACTGGTCCTCCTCACGAACCATTATACTCTATACATAATAATTAAGGGTTCTTACGTATATAAACCGAATTAAACAAAAAATGGAAAATTATGCAGTTTTCCAGGAGGGGTCGATCGATCGAGGAAAGGGTTGATCGATCGACATTCTTGGGTCAATCGATCGATTAAGCAGTTATTTCCCCAAAACGGCATTTTAAACCTACGGGTTTCATCTTCCAAATTACTCCAAAACACCATTAACGATTCTCAAACTCCCAAACAACATTGTCACTAGTTACATATACCTATAAATATGATTTTCTACGTTAAACATGTCCAAATTCATCAAAGGTGTGAAATTAATGGGGTAAATCATCATTTTTAACAAGAACCCTAATTTTCATAAAACTTTCATTCTTTTAAATTATTTTCCAGATTTTCCTTTATGAAACATGTGTATAACAATTCTAATAAAACATTGATAAAACAATAACTAAAAGAAAAGAAAGATAGATACTTGACTGAAAATTTAAGGGTTTGATTTGTGGATGAAAAAAGTATGGTTGCGTTCCTCTTCGTGTGATCTATGCTTTGGTGGTAGTGGTTGTGCAAACTAATGCTTTCTTGGCCTTGGGTTGCTTAGAAAGCTTCCTACCTTCTTCCCTAATGCTCGTCCTTAACTTTTGTGTTTGTTAACCCTAAAGGCCTAACTCAAATGGATGATATATCTAAGGAAAATTCGTTGGTTTAATTACCCAAAAATACAAAATGTCTAAAATACCCTCCCGTAATGCTAATTGGGCCTAAAAATGCCCCGAGGCCCAAACTAAACCCTTGGGTATACTTTCTAACTATTTCGACCCTTACGGACACGTTGCCGCTCTCTAAATGAGCATACGGGTGACTTATAATTTATTCACTTTTAATAATAATAATTTAGTCCCGACACGACATAGGCGCTCCCGACTTAAATTTTCATAATTGCCATTTGATTCACTCGTGACAATTTTAATAAAATCAATATTATATATTACTTTAATCATCTAGTTATATTCATCAAATTCTCAATAATTACTAACTCTCATCACGCTAGTAAAAATTTAGAATAATATTTGGATTAATATTAAATTAATATTTCAATTTGAATTTAATAAATGCCCAAATTATAAGCCATAAAATACGGGGTGTTACATACTTCCCCCTAATAATGAAATTTCGTCCTGAAATTTGGAAAATAAGGCATACCTGGTAAGAATAGATCTGGATATCTTTCACGCATATTTGCCTCGCGTTCCCAAGTGGATTCCTCCACATTATGATGCCCCCACTGGTCTCGTACAAGTGGGACTACCTTCGACCTCAATTTCCTCTCGCTATGGTCTAGGATAGTCATTGGTCTCTCCTTATAAGAGTTATCGGGGTATAAGTCAATCTCCTCTATCGCGATGTGGGTGTGGGCCATATCATCCTGAAGATATCATCTCAACGATGAGATGTGTAATACATCGTGAATGCGGTGCAAGTGCTCTGGTAGCCCCAATCTGTATGCCACCGACCCAATCCTCTCGATAATGGGAAATGGTCCCATGTATCTCGGAGCCAACTTCCCTTTCTTCGCAAACCTCATCACTCCTCTAATAGGATACACACGTAGTAATACTTGGTCCTCCATGCTAAACTTTCAGAAAGACCGCTTTGCATTGGCGTATCTTTTCTGCCGTACCTGGGCTACCCGAATGCGACTCCTGATAAGGTCGATCCTAGCTGAAATCTACTGAATCACCTCTAGCCCTAGCAACTTGTTGTCCCCCACCTCTAGCCAACAAGCGGGAGAACGACAAGGTTTTCCATACAATGCCTCAAATGGGGCCATGCCGGTCATGAACTGATAAGAGTTATTATAAGAAAACTCTACCAGTAGAAGATACAACTCCCAACCTCCTCCGAAATTAAGGACACACATGCGTAGCATATCTTCCAACATCTGATTGGTACGCTTTGTCTGTACGTTCGTCTGTGGGTGATAAGCTGAACTCAATCTCAACTCTATACCCATGGCCTCCTAAACTCTCTCCCAGAAGCGAGACACAAAAATCTTGTCTCTATCAAATACAATATCCAAGGGCACCCCATCTACTCTAACGATCTCGGTAATGAATAACTGTGCATACTGGCCCATGGTGTAGTCTGTCCGTACTAGCAGAAAGTGATCTACCTTGGTCAACAAATCCATAATCACCCATATGGAATCGTGACCCTGCTATAATGCAAGCAACCTAGTAATGAAGTCCATGGAAATATTTTTCCATTTCCACGTAGGTATCTCCAACGGTTGCATTAATCTAGTCGGTCTCTGGTGGTCCACCTATACCATCTAACATGTAGGACATTTGGATACGAACTCTGGAATGTCCTTCTTCATCCCACTCCACCAGTACTACCGCCTCATATCTTGGTACATCTTATCCCCTCCGGGATGTACCATAAATCGGGATCCATACGACTGTGTCATAATGCAATGACGAAAGTCTTCTCCCTTCGAGACCGCTAATATCCCATTAAATATCAAACACCCATCAGAATTCACGGAATAGGACTCAACACCCTCGGCTAAGAGCCGTACAATCTGCTCCTGGCAAGAAGTATCCCCCGCTTGTGCTTGTATCACCCTCGTAACAATCTCGACTGTAACTGACATAACAGATATAAAGGAACGGGCTACCGCATCCTAGTGTCCCAACTCTTTCCACTTCGCTTTCCATACATTCGCTACGTCCCCTACCGGTATATGGCTTAACGCATCAGCAACCATGCTAGCCTTCCTCGAATGATACTATATCTCGAACTGGTAGTGTTTCACAAACTCCAACCATCTATGCTAATGCATGTTCAACTCTCACTGAGTGAACAAGTGCTGCAGTGACTTGTGGTCTGTGAACAAGTGAAACTTCTCTCCCAATAAGTAATGTCTCCAAATTCGTAGTGCAAATACGACCGCTGCTAGCTCCAAGTCATGGGTGGGGTAATTCCTCTCATGAGGCTTAAGCTTGCGGCAGTCAAAAGCTATAGCCTTATCCTCGTGCTGAAGTACTCCACCGAGTCCCCGTAAAGAGGCGTTAGTGTGCACCAGATACTCCACTCCCATCTTGGGAAAGCAAGAATTGGCACCGAAGTCAACTTATCTTTCATCTCATCAAAATCCAATTGATAAGCATCATCCCAAACATACAGAATTCCCTTATGAGTTAGATTCGTCAACAGACCCGCTATCTTCGAAAAGCCTCGGATAAACCTCCTATAGTACCCGGCTAACCCAAAGAAACTACGCTCCTCTGTCGGTGTTGTGGGCTATCACCACTCCCTTACTATCAACACTTTGTTTGGGTCAACCGATATCCCCAATTCTGACACAACATGCCCCAAAAATTGTATCTCCTATAACTAGAATCCTCACTTCTCATACTTAGCATATAACTGATGCTCTCAAAAAGTCTGAAGAACCTGCCTCAAGTGCTTGGCACACTCTTCCTGGGTGTGTGAATAAATTAAGATGTCATCTATGAAGACAATGACAAAATGATCAAAGAACTCTCTGAACACTCAGTTTATCAAGTCCATGAATATTACTGGAGCATTGGTCAGCGGAAACGGCATGACTCTGAAGTCATAGGACCCATATCTCGTGAAGAAAGTAGTTTTCGACACATCCTGCTCCTAATCTGTAGCTGATGATATCCCGATCTCAAATCTATCTTCGAAAAGAAAGTTGCTCCTCTCAGCTGGTCGAACAGGTCATTGATTCGAGGCAACGGATATTTATTCCGTATTGTGACCTTATTCAGCTCTCGATAATCCACGCATAATATCAGTGAACCGTCTCTTTTCTTAAAAAATAACACCGGATCCATCCAAGGTGAGGTGCTACTACAAATGAAGCCTTGACCTAATAGCTGCTCCATCTGATCTTGTAACTCCCTCATCTCGGTTGGAGCCATACAGTACAGTGTACGTGCTATCGGCCGAGTGTCCGATATTAAGTCTATGACGAAATCTATCTCTGGACTGGGCGATAGGCTCGATATCTCTTGAAATACATCCGAAAACTCATGAACGACTGGAATCGAATCTAGGGGAATCATAATCTCCTTAGAGGTATCCTCCTCTATATAGTAAAAATGGGTGGAAGATCCTCCCTCTGGGCGAGGCATCGTCACAAAAAATATCTTCTACCCCAAAATGGAAAAAATAATACTCCTACCGAAACAATCTATCATGGCTCTGTACGCGGCGAGCAAACCCATGCCAATAATAACATCTTGCTCATGCATCTCTAAGACTAACATGTATGGCGATAAAATCAAGCTACCAATCTCTATCCCTACACCCCGACATATAAACAAAATCAAGGACCAATTCCCCAGTGGTGAGTCTACGCATGTCACAGTGCTCTCTGCCATGTCTAATAACCATAAGGCCCCTATAAAAAAAGTAGCTATAAAACAGTGCGATGCCCCAGTATCAAATAAAACCCGACCCATAGTGCCATGGATAGGAAATGTACCCTCAATCGCGGGTGGTGCCTGAGGTGCTGCTGCCTGGTGGACATTATAGACACGTCTGTACTGCAATTACCCTTGATGAACTGGAGCTGCTGGGATTGATAAGAGGGCTGGCACCTGAGCTGGTATTTGGAGGGCGGCTAGAAAGAGTGGTCTATATGGCTCATTATGGGCACCCTGCTGCTTTGGGGACCTATCCCCCTCTGGGCAATCCTGGCGCCTATGGCTATTCTTGCCACATCCGAAACATCTACCCTTGAAGTTACCTCCCCTCTGCCCCTACTAACCATGGTCCTATTGACCATTACCACCCCCCCACTGGCCCTACTGAAAATGGTGTTGGCCCTGCTGCTGACGGTGTTGGCCCTGCTGGCTTTACTGACTAGGCTGGCCCACCTGACCCTGCCTAAATCCCCTAAATCACTACCTGGAATCACCTGATCGAAATCTCTTGGAAGGGTCCCCCTGATGGGAACTGTACTCACTCTGACGGGTCTATCCCTGGGCTGATGGTGCCTCACTAGTATTACTGCCCCTGTCCTACCTTACTGGCCGGACTCCCCCACTCATTTGATCCGCTACTGATGGAAGCGGTGATCCTAACAGTACAATAAAGTAGCGTTGAGTACGTCATTGTAAATACTCAATGATAGATTGCCTATGAGGTGTTAACGGATCCTCCAGGTCAATCCATCTATAAACAATAGTATCTTCTTTTCCTCAGTGGGTGCCTCATCCGGCATTATAGTGAGAAGTCTGGTGAACTCCTCCTCATACTCAACAACGGTCATACTATCCTGCTTAATATTCAGTAACCTCTGCCTCATCTCAGTCTGCATGGCAGATGGGAAGTTCTTGCGGTCAAACTGCACCCAAAATGACTGAATCGTGATGTTGTTCCTCTCATCTAAGGTGGTGGGGGACTCCCACCACTGCAAAGCGTCCCCCACTAGCTTGAAGGAAGCTAACAACTATTTCTGCACGTCACTACACTCATACATGCGCAGATGCCTCTGAATATCCTTCTTCCATTGGCTTACAAATACTATATCCGAGCTACCTGAGAACTCAGGGGGATACACCTTCGAAAAGGCATCCCTAACCCGCTCCCATGCAGTGGGAAGATGTACCGGTACTAGCGCTACTTCTTGAATTTGGGGTGGAGCCTTCTGTACCACCTATAATGCGACATTCACCGCCTAAGCAACAATGGTGGCTACTTCAGTTGCGTTCATCATTCCATGAGCCGAAGCTGCTGGCTGCTCGGGATGGGCATTGCTATCTCGGGGTACGCATCTCGGAGGCATCTAAAATGAGAAGGAAGTTTATTAGTCTACAGTTATTATGAAATCTTCAATAGTTCAAGACGTAAGAGTAAGCACAAGAATACAACAGTCCTAAAATAGGGCTCTAAATCAAAGATGCTAAACTGAAAGAGAAATAAGTCGTACAGATCCTAAAGGACACTATAACCTGATGCTCTGATACCACCTATGACACCCCGCCTAATTAAATACCGGGTGATCAATCCTTTATTAAATTAAAATCAAGGTGAACGGTTGGTTCATTCTTAGCATCACTGTCGTAAAACAAAATTTCCAATTTAAACACCCTAAATAATTAAGCTAAGTGTCAAAACAAATTAAAGTCTTATTTCCATTTTATTGTATTCCAATATGAAAACCTTTTTAATAACCAACAGTTTAAGAATCACATAAATACGAAGGATGGAAATTAACAAACAATAAAACCTTCTAGATAAACCACACCAAGTTTAAAACTACAAATAAAATCATCCTAACAAGAGTTAACTCCCAAAGAGTACCAAATACTGGAAATAACATAAACATAAATCTCTGAAAAATCCAAACTGAATAGGGAAACGGGAGACACATGCCCTAACTAAGGAGAACTAAAATAAGAGAAAAATCAATGAAGAGGTCGTCTAAAGCAAGGGTCCACAACTCCCCCATAAGCTGCAGCATGTCAAATCCAAAGAACCTATGCATGACACCCCCGTGGTTGGGCACCCGTAATACATATATATATATATATATACAAGAGAGAGAGAGAAATGACAGAAAACGGGTTAGATCCCGAGTGTAAAACAGTTTAGAAGGTATTTAAATTGCTTAACGGCTAATGTAACAAGCATGTTAGTATGCGACACTCTCTTTAGAATTCTCACCTCTCATCTAGTGTGCACGTCTACCGAAGTACTAAACTCAAAAGTTTATCTAACTTATGTTCCCCTAAAGTTTTATCCTGAGAAGTAGAAAGGTTATGATATTTAGTTTTAGAAAATCACTCTTCAAGATTTATTATGTTACTTAGAGTAACACCCTACCATTACAGAGTTCCCGAACGCTTATTATAAAGTTGAAGTATGTATTCATTACTTAACTACTTATAGACACAGTAGAAAGTTTCCATATATATATATATGTATTAGTCATTCATATATTATATATACTATTGTCACCCCACATAAATTATATGGTGTTGGCATACTCTGCTATCAAGTCCCCGTACCACTCGTACTAAGGGAAATACTAGTTCGGAATCACTCTCGAGCTGTATTAACACAATACACACACAATGGAGGCGAATCATAGTTCCAAATCACTAAGAGGTCAGTACATAACCCTCACGTCTCTTAGGACCGTCTGACTATCATTCTCAGATATCCTATACCGAGGAACACTACACCAAATCCTGCGAATGGTCAAGCCCCAAGTCCGCGACCAGCTGGTCGCGGACTTGGGCCGTGACCAACTCAATTTTTAGTGTGACCATATTTATTACCACACTAAATCATGGATGCTCTCGAAGTGGTCATGGACCAAATCCGTGACCATTGTGGGTCCCGGACTTGGGCCGTGACCAGGTCGTGACCATCTTAGTGCCAAAATTCTGTCTAAAATTGGTCGGTGATGGGTTACGGACTTGGGATGTGACCATAGGCATGAGAAAGCACAATACACACAAATACTGGGTCATGGCTGAGGGCCGTGACCAATTTTTGGCATGGGTCACGGACTTGGACCGTGACCATAGGCATGACAAAGCACAAAACGCACACATTTGGGGTCGCGATTGCGGGTCGTGACCATATATTAGCATGGGTCACGGCTATGGGTCGTGACCTTTCCAAAATTCATGGGCCGGTTGGTTTAACTAATGGTTTTCGCTAATGGGTCACGGATCTATCCGTGACCATGTTCCTTTTGAAAAACAAAAACCCCGCTCTTTCATTTCTCTCATATGCGACCAATTTCATTCATTTCCCTCCTCCGCACACGTCTATTTTCTTATTCTCCTCACACGTCTAGGATCCTCCCCTCCCTCTCCTTTTCGGCGGCCCGTCTATGCTCTCCTCCTCCTCCTCCTCCTCGCATAACAGGTACAAGCACATGCAGCAGGTACAACCTCCTCCGCACGCAGCATGTACAATAGATCTGATTGGAACTTTTGGGAGTTTTTTTTTCATTTCTTAATAGATGTTGAAGTTGAATCACTTAGGGTTGAAAGGACACTGTGAGAATTTTTTTTTTGTTTTTTTTCCATTTCCAACATACCCACGCTCAAACTCTACAATGAACTATAGAGAAATGGCGAGACATTGTTCCTGGTTGACAGTCGTAATATTTGTGTTATTTCTATAATTTATGTCAATTCTTTCAAGTTGTTTATGTACTTTTGGGTTTTTACCTTTTGGTTTGGCCTAATGTGATGATCTTCCACTGGTTTGGTGGGTTTGCCCTAATGTGTGATGGTATTTCAACCGTCTCTCAGCAATCAGTTCTTTTTCCTTGATTTATTTGTGTTAATAGATTTGATTTTTGTAATATCGATGTTGGTTTGGTTAGATTCTGTAATTGGTTTTTATATTTGGCAATTATTGACTTTCAACACGCAGATTTTGACATATTTCAGTGTGGATGGATGATTTTGTAGCTGGAACCTGGAAAGTTAACGTGGTAATCCTCACTTTTAATATAATATGAATTGTGTATAGAGGCAGTTAGAATTTTTGTCAAGTTGTTTTATTAAATTAGCTTGTTTTAATATTGAACCTCATTTTTAACATAATGTATTTCTATTTTATGTCATATCCTAATGATTAGTAATTTGTTTGTATACTCCGTTTTCATTGAAATTTTTTTATATAATGCTCGTATGAATGAAAGACTATAGTATCCCACTACACGCTAGTTGCAAATACTACCATTTTCTTGCGTGTTTGCTCAAGTGTGATTGGTCTTCCTTGATATTAGAGTTTCAGAGCTGGAGGTTAAAATTCCCTCTTTGGCTCTAGTATTTGGATAATTTTGGATTTCTTCTCTGGTAGGGTGTTATTGTATGGAGTTTCTTTGATTTTCTTTGGTAGTTGAAGAAGGGCATTTGATTTGGTTTGATTTCTCTTGTTTCATGTTTTCTGGATTGTTTGAAGAAGTTGTTGGTTTTGGCTTGGAGGAGTGGTGGTTTTGCATTGGGATGTGTTGTGTCTTTGTTTTTTTAGTAAGCTTTTTTAGGAGATTGTTTGGGCTTGTTTATTTTGGGCTTCTATTGGTAGCCTGTTGTTGTTGCTATATAACTGGAACTTCTTGTATTTCTTTGAGGCTTTTGCCTGCTTTAATTAAATCACATTTTACCCCCCCCAAAAAAATTCAGAAAAAATCTCTTTTTTATGCAATTTGCCCCACCTTTTTTCGTCACGGACTTGGGCCGCGACCCACGAAATTGGTCACGCCCGAAATGGTCACGACCCAAGTCTATGACCCATAGTTTTGGTTAGGGGTTTTGACCGTGACCAATCGCCAGTTTTGGTGTAGTGACACTCTTATATTTGGTTGCTATTTTCATACTTAATTTCTAGAATTTTAGATTTTGATTGGATATATTCTCAATTGATTCTGATTTTAGTTCCTCTTTCTTTAAAAAATTTATCACATAAATATCTCTTCTTCAAAATAGTTCCCAAGATACTTCAATTTTTTTTAATGTTGTTTCAACTTCACACTTTCTGGCGTTATATCACGAAGTTAGGGGTGTGTGTGCCCCTTTTGAACAAGCTCTGGTTTTCTTCCTTTGGTTTCGAATTTGTTTTTTTGGTTCTACCATTTTTTTAATTGAACATAACTGTTTGCATAAAATTCATTATTTTTTCACTGTCATAGGATACATTGATGTTGGGGTCGAACTACTATCAAACATAATCTGAAATCGCATCGCTGCTGGCCTGGAGAAGGTTCTGATTGGCGTTGGATGTAACAAAATATCCAGGTAATGGATAGACCTATGATGAACTTTATTTTAAGATTAAATATGCATTGATTCAATTTTTTAATTATTTTCTGGATTGGATCCTATTTATGTCTAAACCCTGTAATTTTAATTCTTTTGTGCCCCCAATAGCATGGGTATTGTTGTCGCATTTGTTTCTTGTCACTTCCAGTGTGGGGGGGGGGGGGGGGGGGGGAGGGGGGCAGTACATAACTTTTGAACAAATAATAGTTAGGGTGAACACTAGAAAAAGAAGGAATTATCCAATGGATTGCCACTTTCTAGGTTTAAGGCGTGTCAATTTCTCTGCAATGGTTCACACTAAACTAATGGGTAACCATTTTTTTATTAGCTTAAAGATATTCTTGATTAGTCCGAGATGAATAAGAGAGATGTGAAAATGGGAATACAAATTAGTCATGGTTCGAAAGTTATTCTTGCGTTTGCAATTTGTGACCGCTCATCTTATTCACTTATCACGCGGGACCAATGTGACTCGTAGGAACCGACCGCGTAGTAACGGGCCCCCGGTTTGAGTATACGACGCAAATTTCCAAAAAATAGACTTGAGCATAAAAACATGCCGTTGAAGGGTGAAAATATAACACAACCATAAAACGGTCCAGTAAGAGTCACGAACACCTCACACGGGACTAATATAACTCATAGGAACCGACCGCGTTGTCACGGGGCTCCCGATTAGAGTGTACGACGTAAATTTGCAAAAAAATTAGACTTGAGCATAAAAACATGCCATCGAAGGGTGAAAACGTAAAACAACCCTAAAACGGTCCCTAAATAGTCATGAACCCCTCACACGGGACCAATGTGACTCGTAGGAACTGATCGCGTAGTCACGGGGCTTCAGGTTTGAGTGTACCACTTAAATTTGTAAAAAAATAGACTTAAGCATAAAAACATGCCATCGAAGGGTGAAAACATAAAACAGCCTTAAAACGGTCCCGTAGGAGTCACACACACCTCGCACGGGACCAATGTGACTCGTAGGAACCGACCACGTAGTCACGGAGCTCTCGAGTTGAGTGTACGACGTAAATTTGTAAAAAAATAAACTTAAGCATAAAAACATGCCATCGAAGGGTGAAAACATAAAATAGCCTTAAAACGGTCTGGTAAGAGTCACGAACACCTCGCACGATGTAACTCGTAGGAACCAAACGCATAGTAACGAGGCTCCCGGTTGGAGTGTACGATGTAAATTTGAAAAAAATTAGACTTAAAGCATAAAAACATGCCATCGAAGGGTGAAAATGTAAAACAAACACAAAACGGTCCCATAAGAGTCACCAACACCTCGCACGGGACCAATGTGACTTGTAGGAAGCGACCGCGTAGTCACGGGGCTCCCGAATTGAGTGTATGACAAAAATTGGATAAAAATTAGACTTAAGCATAAAAACATGCCATCGAAGGGGGAAAACATAAAAATGCCTTTAAACGGTCCCGTAAGAGTCACGAACCCCTCGCACTAGACCAATGTGACTCGTAGGAACCGACTGTGTAGTCACGGGGCTCCCGGTTTGAGTGTACGACGTAAATTTGTAAAAAATTAGATTTAAGCATAAAAACATGCCATCGAAGGGTGAAAATGTAAAACATCCTTAAAAAGGTCCCGTAAGAGTCACGAACACCTCACACGGGCCCAATGTAAGTCGTAGGAACCGCCCGCGTAGTCGCGGGGCTCCCGATTGGAGTGTACGACGCAAATTTGCAAAAAGTTAGACTTAAGCATAAAAACATGCCATCAAAGGGTGAAAACGTAAAACAGACATAAAATGGTCCGGTAAGAGTCATGAACACCTCGCACGAGACTAATGTAACTCATAGGAACCGACCGCATAGTCACGGGGCTCCCGGTTAGAGTGTACGATGTAAATTTGCAAAAAAATTAGACTTGAGCATAAAAAATGCCATCGAAGGGTGAAAACATACAACAAGCAAAAAACGGTCTCGTAAGAGTCACAAACACCTCGCACGGGACCAATGTGACTCGTAGGAACCGACCACGTAGTAACGAGGCTTTTGGGTTGAGTGTATGACGAAAATTTGCAAAAAGTTAGACTTGAGCATAAAAACATGCCATCGAAGGGTGAAAACCTAAAATAGCGACTAAACGGTCCGGTAAGAGTCAAAAACACCTCGCACGGGACCAATGTGACTCGTAGGAATCGATGACGTAGTCACGGGACTCCCGGTTTGAGTGTACTATGTAAATTTGCAAAAAGTTAGACTTGCATGCCATCGAAAGGTGAAAATGTAAAACAACCTTAAAACGGTCCCGTAAGAGTCATGAACAACTCGCACGGGATCAATGTAACTCGTAGGAACCGACCGCGTAGTCACGACGCTCCCGATTGGAGTGTATGGCGTAAATTTGCAAAAAATTAGACTTAAGCATAAAAGCATCCCATCGAAGGGTGAAAACATAAAACAACCACAAAACGATCCCATAAGAGTCACGAACACCTCGCACGGGACCAATGTGAATAGTAGGAACCGAGCGGGTAGTCACAGGGATCTCGATTTGAGTGTATGACGTAAATTTGCAAAAAGTTAGACTGAAGCATAAAAACATGCCACCGAAGGGTGAAAATGCAAAACGAACACAAAACTATCCCGTAAGAGTCACGAACATCTCGCACGGGACCAATGTGAGTCGTAGGAATCGACCACGTATATATATATATATATATATATATATATATATATATATATATATATATATATATATATATATATATATATATATGTGTGTGTGTGTGTGTGTATATATACAGTATATATATATATATATATTGCAGTGTATAATGTATATATATGCAGTATATATATATGCAGTGTACTGCAGAGTATATATATACTGCATATATATACACTGCAGTATATATATACTGCATAATCTGCATATATATATATATATATATATATATATATATAATGGTGTATATATGCCTATATAAAGTATATATAATGGTATGTATATGCATATATATAAAGTATACATACTGCATATATACATATGCAGTATATATACAGCATATATATGCAGAGCAGTATATATACAATACATATACTGGTATATATATGCATATATATATACAGCTATATACATGCATTTACAGTTATATATATACATATATATATATATATATATGCATATTAGTCCATGTTTTGATTCTGCTAGTGATTTTGTCAATAAGTCAGGATAAATCCACCTCTTTTAGCCTATTAAAAATCAAAAGAACCCTTAAATATAAGAAATGGGGATTACTATGAGGAATGTTGAGATTGCTAACCTCACTAAGAGTCCCCTCTTCATCTAAGCTAGTAATAAAGATATTACTTTTAAAACGATTAGACCTAAGCCCTGATAAACTACGATATATATCAAAAGCTTCCTTGGTAGCCAAACATGAGTTCACATCCCCAACACAAAGCAAAATTGAATACTTTTTCTTGGTAACCAATGTGATAAGACTAGAAGAGTCGAATGAAGAGAAAAATGTTTTCTCATGATGATGGATACTTTTTCTTCAAATATCACAGCCCCACTTACAGAGATGAGGTGGTGGAAAATGGCCCTTGGAACTTCGTGGGGAACCCCAACATTTTGAATAAATGGAAACATGGCTTCAAGTTTTTTAAAGAGGATTCTATTAGAGTTCCAGTTTGGGTGCTCTTCCCCAACATCCCTATGAAATATTGGACTGTTAAAAGCCTCAATCACGTTGCTAGTGCCATAGGAATACCCATCTATGCTGATTCAGTCACTAGAAATATGAATAGAATTAGCTTTACTAGGATTTGCATTGAAATGGAGCCAAAAGTTAGATACCTAAAATCCATTAACCTCATTTTGGAGGATGGTTCTTCCACTTGTGTAAGGTTAAATATCAAGCTATGACCAACTCATGTTCCCACTATGTTGCCTTTGTCCATAATATATCCAAATGCCCCAAAATTAAGATAGTGAGGATGATAAATCCCGATACTAAAGCTACCACCACTAATGTAACTGGAGAAGAAGAATGGACTTAAGTGAATAGAAAAGGCTCCAAAGCTCCTCATATTGACAAATCGACTTTACAACCTGATAAGATTCTTCCTACCAGTCCTAGATCTATCCTTCAATCCTGTCTACTGGAAAATAAAGAAATCTCATTGATATAACTCTCACTAGCTATATTCGTGTAGTTACTTTACCACAACCCCCAATTATGGAAATTTACAACCCTTTTGATGCCTTTGATCTTTGGATTGTGATAATAAATCCACATCAAAACCCTCAATCATTGGCCTTAAAGTTGAACTCGTTAATGAACTAGTTGATAAACATTTGCATAAGAAAAGACACAATTAATTTTCATATTTCTAGACTTAGGCAAAACATGACGTTAGGGGGGAAAACCCGAAATAGTCCCCGAACGGCCTTGTGGGTGGCACCAACACCTCCCACGGGACCAATGTAACTCGTGGAAACTGACCACGCAGCCGTGGGAGTCCCGATTTGAGAATACGATGATAATTTGCATATTTCTAGACTTAGGCTTAAAAACATGGCGTTAGAGGGTGAAAACTCAAAACAACACACAAACGGCCCGTGGGAGGCACCAACAACTCCCATGGGACCAATGTAACTCATAGGAACTGACCGTGTAGCCACGGGATTCCCGATTTCAGAATACGATGGTAATATAAATATTCCTAGAATTAGGCTTAAAAAAATGGCGTTAGTGGGTAAAAACCCAAAACAGCCCCCGAACGGCCCCGTGGGAGGCACCAACACATTCCACAGGACCAACGTAACTTGTAGGAACTGACCCCACAATTCGGGACTCCCGATTTTAGAATACGACAATAATTTGCATATTTCTAGACTTAGGCTTAAAAACATGACGTTAGAGGGGGAAAACTCAAAACAGCCCGTGAATGGCCCCGTGGGAGGCACCAACACCTTCTACGGGACCAATGTAAGTGATAGGCACTGACCGCGCAGCCACGGGAATCCCGTTTTGAGAATACGATGGTAATTTGCATATTTCTAGACTTAGGTTTAAAAAAATGTCATAAGAGGGTGAAAACCCAGAACAGCCCCCTTACGGCCCCCTAGGGGGCACCTACACCTCCCACGGGACCAATGTAACTCGTAGGCACTGACCACATTGCAGTGGGACTCTCGGTTTGAGAATATGATGATAATTTGCATATTTGTACACATAGGCTTAAAAATATGCCATTAGAGGGTGAAAACCCAAAACAACCCCCGAACGGCCCCGTGGGAGGCACCAACACCTCCCATGGGACCAATGTAAATCGTAGGAACTGACCATGCAGCGGTGGGACTCTCAGTTTGAGAATACGATGGTAATTTGCATATTTCTAGAATTAGGTTTAAAAACATGGCGCTAGAGGGTGAAAACCCAAAACAGTCCCAGAACGGCCCCGTGGGTGGCACCAACACCTCCCACGGGACCAATGTAACTGAAAGGATCTGACCACGCAGCCGTGGGACTCTAGATTTGAGAATACGATGGTAATTTTCATATTTCTAGACTTAGAAAAAAACATGGCGTTAGTGTGGGAAATCCTGAAACACTACACCAAAAATAGGATTCTGGTACAGTTTAAAACCGTGCCAGATCAAATCTGGCACGGTTTTGAACTGTGCCAGAATCAGGTGTTCCAAAATGGGAATTTTTTTTTGGCACGGTTTAAAAGTGTGCCAGAATCAGCCAAATAGGAACACTTCTGGCACACTTTTAAACCGTGCCAGAATTTGATATTTCTGGCACACTTTTGGCACAGTTTTTAACTGTGCCAGATTCAGCAAAATAGGAACACTTCTGGCACACTTTTAAATCGTGCTAGAATTTGATATTTCTGGCACACTTTAGGCATAGTTTTTAACTATGCCAGATTCAGCATAGTTTAAAAAAAATTAGCAAAGTTTAAAACCGTGCAAAAACATGATACACTTTTGCCACGGTTTTGAACTGTGCCAATTTTTTAATTAAAAAAAAATTTGAAAGCACAAAATTCACAAATTAATAATATTGCGCGTTATTAATAAACTAATGTACATACAAACTTCAAAATATTACAAGTCTTTAACTGCTCACAGGCCCAAAAAAATTTGGGCAGAGTTTCCTTTATTATCTGCACATTCCAAAACCTGTTAATACAAAACCTGCCTAACATAAAGCTCGCACGGCCACAGAATATAACAATTAACTTACAAAAGCCCTCATGGCCATAAAAGTCAATAATAAAACAACAAAAGACCGTACGGTCACGACACAAAAAAATGGATTCATTAATAAACCCCTTGTTGTAAACCATTGAGTTCTTTGTGTTCCACGCGAATAAAAGCCAACGATAAACTGTTATCCTGCAAAAAAAAAAATAGAATACAAAAAAGATACGATATTAGTAACCCAATAATTTACAAAAAAAATACTCAAAACAAAAAAAATTACATATATGAATGGAAATTATCATCATACTCACAAACCGGGAGACCCAGGACTACGCGGTCAGTTCCTACAAGTTACATTGGTCCCGTGCGAGGTGTTCGTGCCTCCTACGGGGTCGTTTGGGGGGGTGGTTTGGGTTTTCACCCTTTAACGGCATGTTTTTAAGTTTAAGTGTTGATTTTTGCCAATTATCATCCTATTCACCAGTCGGGAGATCCGGGACTACGAGGTCAGTTCCTACAAGTTACATTGGTCCCGTGCGAGGTGTCCGTGCCCCCTACGAGATCGTTTGGGGGGTGGTTTGGGTTTTCACCCTTTAACGGCTTGTTTTTAAGTTTAAGTGTTGCTTTTTTCAAATTATCATCATACTCTCAAACCGAGAGACCCAGGACTACGCGATCAGTTCCAACAAGTTACATTGGTCCCGTGCGAGGTGTTCGTGCCTCCTACGGGGTCGTTTGGGGGTTGGTTTGGGTTTTCACCCTTTGACAGCATGTTTTTAACTAAGTGTGATTTTTGCAAATTATCATCATATTCACAAACCGGGAGATCCGGGACTACGCGGTCAGTTCCTACAAGTTACATTGGTCCCGTGCGAGGTGTTCGTGCCCCCTACGGGATCGTTTGGGGGGTGGTTTGGGTTTTCACCCTTTAACGGCTTGTTTTTAAGTTTAAGTGTAGATTTTTGTCAATTATCCTCATATTCTCAAACCGAGATCCCCGGGACTACGCGATCAATTCTTACAAGTTACATTTGTCCCGTACGAGGTGTTCGTGCCTCCTACGGGGTCGTTTGGGGGTAGGTTTGGTTTTTCACCCTTTGACGGCATGTTTTTAACTAAGGGTGATTTTTATAAATTATATTCATATTCACAAACGGGGAGACCCGGGACTACGCGATCAGTTCCTACAAGTTACATTGGTCCCGTTCGAGGTGGTCGTGCCCCCTACGGGGTCGTTTGTGGGATGGTTTGGGTTTTCACCCTTTAACGGCTTGTTTTTAAGTTTAAGTGTTGATTTTTGCAAATTATCATCATATTCACAAACCGGGAGACCCGGGACTACGCGGTCAGTTCCTACAAGTTACATTGGTCCCGTGCGAGCTATTCATGCCCCCAACGGGGTGGTTTGGGGGGTGGTTTGGGTTTTCACCCTTTAGCGGCTTGTTTTTAAGTTTAAGTGATGATTTTTGCAAATTATCGTCATACTCTCAAATCGAGAGACCCGGGACTACGCGATCAGTTCCTACAAGTTACATTGGTCCCGTGCGAGGTGTTCCTGCCTCCTACGGGGTCATTTGGGGGATGGTTTGGGTTTTCACCCTTTGATGACATGTTTTAAAATAAGTGTGATTTTTGCAAATTATCGTCATATTCACAAACTGGGAGACCCGGGACTACGCGGTCAGTTCCTACAAGTTACATTGGTCTCGTGCGAGGTGTTCGTGCCGCCTACGGGGTCGTTTGGGGGGTGGTTTGGGTTTTCACCCTTTAACGGCTTGTTTTTAAGTTTAAGAGCTGATTTTTGTAAATTACCATCACATTCACAAACTGGGAGACCCGGGACTACGCGGTCAGTTCCTACAAGTTACATTGGTCCCGTGCGAGGTGTTCGTGCCCCCTAATGGGTCGTTTGGGGGGTGGTTTGGGTTTTCACCCTTTAACGGCTTCTTTTTAAGTTTAAGTGTTGTTTTTTGCAAATTATCGTCATACTCACAAATCGGGAGATCCGGGACTACGCGGTCAGTTCCTACAAGTTACATTGGTCCCGTGCGAGGTGTTCGTGCCCCCTACGGGGTCGTTTGCGGATGGGTTTGGGTTTTCACCCTTTGACGGCTTATTTTTAAGTTTAAGTGCTGATTTTTGCAAATTATCGTCATACTCTCAAACTGGGAGACCCGGGACTACGCGGTCAGTTCCTACAAGTTACATTGATCCCGTGCGAGGTGTTCGTGCCCCCTACGGGGTGGTTTGGGTGGTGGTTTGGGATTTCACCCTTTAACGGCTTGTTTTTAATTTTAAGTGCTGATTTTTGCAAATCATCATCATACTTTCAAACCGGGACACCCGGGATTACGTGATCAGTTCCTACAAGTTACATTGGCCCCGTGCGAGGTGTTTGTGTCTCCTACGGGGTCGTTTGGGGGGTGGTTTGGATTTTCACCCTTTAACGACTTGTTTTTAAGTATAAGTGCTGATTTTTGCAAGTTATCGTAATACAATCAAACCGGGAGACCCGGGACTACACGTTCAGTTTCTAAAAGTTACATTGGTCCCGTGCGAGGTGTTTATGCCTACTACGGGGTCGTTTGGGGGGTGGTTTGGGTTTTGACCCTTTGACGGCATGTTTTTAACTAAGTGTGGTTTTTGCAAATTATCGTCATATTCACAAACCGGGAGAGCCGGGACAACGCGGTCAGTTCCTACAAGTTACAATGGTCCCGTGCGAGGTTTTCGTGCCCCCTACGGGGTCGTTTGTGGGATGGTTTGGGTTTTCACCCTTTAACGGCTTGTTTTTAAGTTTAAGTGTTGATTTTTTGCTGATTGTCATCACATTCACAAACCGGGAGACCCGGGACTACGCGGTCAGTTCCTACAAGTTACATTGGTCCCGTGCGAGGTGTTCGTGCCTCCTACGGGGTCATTTGGGGGATGGTTTGGGTTTTCACCCTTTGATGGCATGCTTTTAAATAAGTGTGATTTTTGCAAATTATCGTCATATTCACAAACTGGGAGACCCGGGACTACGCGGTCAGTTCCTACAAGTTACATTGGTCCCGTACGAGGTGTTCGTGCCGCCTACGGGGTCGTTTGGGGGGTGGTTTGGGTTTTCACCCTTTAACGGCTTGTTTTTAAGTTTAAGAGCTGATTTTTGTAAATTATCATCACATTCACAAACTGGGAGACCCGGGACTACGCGGTCAGTTCCTACAAGTTACATTGGTCCCGTGCGAGGTGTTCGTGCCCCCTAATGGGTCGTTTGGGTTTTCACCCTTTAACGGCTTCTTTTTAAGTTTAAGTGCTGATTTTTGGAAATTATCGTCATACTCACAAATCGGGAGATCCGGGACTACGCGGTCAGTTCCTACAAGTTACATTGGTCCCGTGCGAGGTGTTCGTGCCCCCTACGGGGTCGTTTGGGGATGGGTTTTCACCCTTTGACGGCTTATTTTTAAGTTTAAGTACTGTTTTTTGCAAATTATCGTCATACTCTCAAACTGGGAGACCCGGGACTACGCGGTCAGTTCCTACAAGTTACATTGATCCCGTGCGAGGTGTTCGTCCCCCCTACGGGGTGGTTTGGGTGGTGGTTTGGGATTTCACCCTTTAACGGCTTGTTTTTAATTTTAAGTGCTGATTTTTGCAAATTATCATCATACTTTCAAACCGGGACACCCGGGATTACGTGATCAGTTCCTACAAGTTACATTGGCCCCGTGCGAGGTGTTTGTGTCTCCTACGGGGTCGTTTGGGGGGTGGTTTGGATTTTCACCCTTTAACGGCTTGTTTTTAACTAAGTGTGATTTTTGCAAATTATCGTCACATTCTCAAATCGGGAGACCCGGGACTACGCGATCAGTTCCTACAAGTTACATTGGTCCCGTGCGAGGTGTTCTTGCCCCCTACGGGGTCGTTTGGGGGGTGGTTTGGGTTTTCACCCTTTAACGGCTTCTTTTTATGTTTAACTGCTGATTTTTGCAAATTATCGTCATACTCACAAACCTGGAGAACCGGGACTACGCGGTCAGTTCCGACAAGTTGCAATCGTCCCGTGTGAGGTGTTCGTGCCCCCTACGGGGTCGTTTGGGGGGTGGTTTGGGTTTTCACCCTTTGATGGCTATTTTTAAGTTTAAGTGCTGATTTTTGCAAATTATCGTCATACTCTCAAACCGGGAGACTCGGGACTACGCGGTCAGTTCCTACAAGTTACATTGGTCCCCTGCGAGGTGTTCGTGCCCTCTATGGGGTGGTTTGGGGGGTGGTTTGGATTTTCACCCTTTAACGGCTTGTTTTTAAGTCTAAGTGTTGATTTTTGCAAATTATCGTAATACAATCAAACAGGGAGACCCGGGACTACACGTTCAGTTTCTAAAAGTTACATTGGTCCCGTGCGAGGTGTTTATGCCTAGTACGGGGTCGTTTGGGGGGTGGTTTGGGTTTTCACCCTTTGACGGCATGTTTTTAACTAAGTGTGGTTTTTGCAAATTATCGTCATATTCACAAACCGGGAGAGCCGGGACTACGCGGTCAGTTCCTACAAGTTACATTGGTCCCGTGCGAGGTTTTCGTGCCCCCTACGGGGTCGTTTGTGGGATGGTTTGGGTTTTCACCCTTTAACGGCTTGTTTTTAAGTTTAAGTGTTGATTTTTGCAGATTATCATCATATTCACAAACCGGGAGACCCGGGACTACGCGATCAGTTCCTATAAGTTAGATTGGTCCCCTGCGAGCTATTCGTGCACCCAACGGGGTCGTTTGGGGGGTGGTTTGGGTTTTCACGCTTTAACGGCTTGTTTTTAAGTTTAAGTGCTGATTTTTGCAAATTATCATCATATTCTCAAACCGAGAGACCCGGGACTACGCGATCAGTTCCTACAACTTACATTGGTCCCGTGCGAGGTGTTCGTGCCTCCTACGAGGTCGTTTGGGGGATGGTTAGGGTTTTCACCCTTTGATGGCATGTTTTTAAATAAGTGTGATTTTTGCAAATTATCGTCATATTCACAAATCGGGAGACCCGGGACTACGCGGTCAGTTCCTACAAGTTACATTGGTCCCGTGCGAGGTGTTCGTGCCCCCTACGGGGTCGTTTGGGGGGTGGTTTGGTTTTCACCCTTTAACGGCTTGTTTTTAAGTTTAAGTGATGATTTTTGCAAATTATCATCATACTCTCAAACCGGGAGACTCGGGACTACGCGGTCAGTTCCTATAAGTTACATTGGTCCCGTGCGAGGTGTTCGTACCCCCTAATGGGTCGTTTGGGGGGTGGTTTGGGTTTTCACCCTCTAACGGATTCTTTTCAAGTTTAAGTGCTGATTTTTGCAAATTATCGTCATACTCACAAATCGGGAGATCCGGGACTACGCGATCAGTTCCTATAAGTTACATTGGTCCTGTGCGAGGTGTTCGTGCCCCCTACGGGGTCGTTTGTGGGGTGGTTTGGGTTTTCACGCTTTGATGACTTCTTTTTAAGTTTAAGTGCTAATTTTTGCAAATTATCATCATACTCTCAAATCGAAAGACCCGGGACTACGCGATCAGCTCCTACAAGTTACATTGGTCCCGTTCGAGGTGTTCATGCACCCTACGGGGTCGTTTGTGGGATGGTTTGGGTTTTCACCCTTTAACGGCTTGTTTTTAAGTTTAAGTGTTGATTTTTGCAAATTATCATCATATTCACAAACCGGGAGACCCGGGACTACGCGGTCAGTTCCTACAAGTTACATTGGTCCCGTGCGAGCTATTCATGCCCCCAACGGGGTGGTTTAGGGGGTGGTTTGGGTTTTCACCCTTTGACGGCTATTTTTAAGTTTAAGTGTTGATTTTTGCAAATTATCATCATACTCTCAAACCGGGAGACTCGGGACTACGCGGTCAGTTCCTACAAGTTACATTGGTCCCCTGCGAGGTGTTCGTGCCCTCTATGGGGTGGTTTGGGGGGTGGTTTGGATTTTCACCCTTTAACGGCTTGTTTTTAAGTTTAAGTGTTGATTTTTGCAAATTATCGTAATGCAATCAAACCGGGAGACCCGGGACTACACGTTCAGTTTCTAAAAGTTACATTGGTCCCGTGCGAGGTGTTTATGCCTACTACGGGGTCGTTTGGGGGGTGGTTTGGGTTTTCACCCTTTGACGGCATGTTTTTAACTAAGTGTGGTTTTTGCAAATTATCATCATATTCACAAACCGGGAGAGCCGGGACTACGCGGTCAGTTCCTACAAGTTACATTGGTCCCGTGCGAGGTTTTCGTGCCCCCTACGGGGTCGTTTGTGGGATGGTTTGGGTTTTCACCCTTTAACGGCTTGTTTTTAAGTTTAAGTGTTGATTTTTGCAGATTATCATCATATTCACAAACCGGGAGACCCGGGACTACGCGATCAGTTCCTATAAGTTAGATTGGTCCCCTGCGAGCTATTCGTGCACCCAACGGGGTCGTTTGGGGGGTGGTTTGGGTTTTCACGCTTTAACTGCTTGTTTTTAAGTTTAAGTGCTGATTTTTGCAAATTATCATCATACTCTCAAACCGAGAGACCCGGGACTACGCGATCAGTTCCTACAACTTACATTGGTCCCGTGCGAGGTGTTCGTGCCTCCTACGAGGTCGTTTGGGGGATGGTTAGGGTTTTCACCCTTTGATGGCATGTTTTTAAATAATTGTGATTTTTGCAAATTATCGTCATATTCACAAATCGGGAGACCCGGGACTACGCGGTCAGTTCCTACAAGTTACATTGGTCCCGTGCTAGGTGTTCGTGCCCCCTACGGGGTCGTTTGGGGGGTGGTTTGGTTTTCACCCTTTAACGGCTTGTTTTTAAGTTTAAGTGCTGATTTTTGCAAATTATCATCATACTCTCAAACCGGGAGACTCGGGACTACGTGGTCAGTTCCTATAAGTTACATTGGTCCCGTGCGAGGTGTTCGTACCCCCTAATGGGTCGTTTGGGGGGTGGTTTGGGTTTTCACACTCTAACGGCTTCTTTTCAAGTTTAAGTGCTGATTTTTGCAAATTATCGTCATACTCACAAATCGGGAGATCCGGGACTACGCGATCAGTTCCTATAAGTTACATTGGTCCTGTGCGAGGTGTTCGTGCCCCCTACGGGGTCGTTTGTGGGGTGGTTTGGGTTTTCACGCTTTGATGACTTGTTTTTAAGTTTAAGTGCTAATTTTTGCAAATTATCATCATACTCTCAAATCGAAAGACCCGGGACTACGCGATCAGCTCCTACAAGTTACATTGGTCCCGTTCGAGGTGTTCGTGCCCCCTACGGGGTCGTTTGTGGGATGGTTTGGGTTTTCACCCTTTAACGGCTTGTTTTTAAGTTTAAGTGTTGATTTTTGCAAATTATTATCATATTCACAAACCAGGAGACCCGGGACTACGCGGTCAGTTCCTACAAGTTACATTGGTCCCGTGCGAGCTATTCATGCCCCCAACGGGGTGGTTTGGGTTTTCACCCTTTAAAGGCTTGTTTTTAAGTTTAAGTGATGATTTTTGCAAATTATCATCATACTCTCAAATCGAGAGACCCGGGACTACGCGATCAGTTCCTACAAGTTACATTGGTCCCGTGCGAGGTGTTCGTGCCTCCTACGGGGTCGTTTGGGGGATGGTTTGGGTTTTCAACCTTTGATGGCATGTTTTTAAATAAGTGTGATTTTTGCAAATTATCGTCATATTCACAAACCGGGAGACCCGGGACTACGCGATCAGTTCCTACAAGTTACATTGGTCCCGTGCGAGGTGTTCGTGCCTCCTACGGGGTCGTTTGGGGGGTGGTTTGGTTTTCACCCTTTAACGGCTTGTTTTTAAGTTTAAGTGCTGATTTTTGCAAATTATCATCACATTCACAAACTGGGAGACCCGGGACTACGCGGTCAGTTCCTACAAGTTACATTGGTCCTGTGCGAAGTGTTCGTGCCCCCTAATGGGTCGTTTGGGGGGTGGTTTGAATTTTCACCCTTTGACGACTTGTTTTTAAGTTTAAGTGCTAATTTTTGCAAATTATCATCATACTCTCAAACCGGGAGACCCGGGACTACGCGGTCAGTTCCTACAAGTTACATCGGTCCCGTTCGAGCTGTTCGTGCCCCATACGGGGTCGTTTGTGGGATGGTTTGGGTTTTCACCCTTTAATGGCTTGTTTTTAAGTTTAAGTGTTGATTTTTGAAAATTATCATCATATTCACAAACCGGGAGACCCGGGACTACGCGGTCAGTTCCTACAAGTTACATTGGTCCCGTGCGAGCTATTCATGCCCCCAACGGGGTGGTTTGGAGGGTGGTTTGGGTTTTCACCCTTTAACGACTTGTTTTTAAGTTTAAGTGCTGATTTTTTGCAAATTATCGTCATACTCTCAAACCGAGAGATCCGGGACTACGCGATCAGTTCCTACAAGTTACATTGGTCCCATGCGTGGTGTTCGTGCCTCCTACGGGGTCGTTTGGTGGATGGTTTGGGTTTTCACCCTTTGATGGCATGTTTTTAAATAAGTGTGATTTTTACAAATTATCATCATATTCACAAACCGGGAGACCCGGGACTACGCGATCAGTTCCTACAAGTTACATTGGTCCTGTGCGAGGTGTTCGTGCCCCCTACGGGGTCGTTTGGGTTTTCACCCTTTAACGGCTTGTTTTTTAGTTTAAGTGCTGATTTTTGCAAATTATCATCACATTCACAAACTGGGAGACCCGGGACTACGCGGTCAGTTCCTACAAGTTACATTGGTCCCGTGCGAGGTGTTCGTGCCCCCTAATGGGTCGTTTGGGGGGTGGTTTGGGTTTTCACCCTTTAACGGCTTCTTTTTAAGTTTAAGTGCTGATTTTTTCAAATTATCGTCATACTCACAAATCGGGAGATCCGGGACTACGCGATCAGTTCCTACAAGTTACATTGGTCCCGTGCGAGGTGTTCGTGCCCCCTATGGGGTCGTTTGGGGGGTGGTTTGGGTTTTCACCCTTTGACGGCTTGTTTTTAAGTTTAAGTGCTGATTTTTTCAAATAATCGTCATACTCTCAAACCGGGAGACTCGGGACTACGCGGTCAGTTACTACAAGTTACATTGATCCCGTGCGAGGTGTTCGTGCCCCCTACGGGGTGGTTTGGGATTTCACCCTTTAACGGCTTGTTTTTAATTTTAAGTGCTGATTTTTGCAAATTATCATCATACTTTCAAACCGGGAGACCCGGGACTACACGATCAGTTCCTACAAGTTAAATTGGCCCCGTGCGAGGTGTTTGTGCCTCCTACGGGGTCGTTTGGAGGGTGGTTTGGATTTTCACCCTTTAACGGCTTGTTTTTAACTAAGTGTGATTTTTGCAAATTATCATCACATTCTCAAACCGGGAGACCCGGGACTACGCGATCAGTTCCTATAAGTTACATTGGTCCCGTACGAGGTGTTCGTGCCCCCTACGGGGTCGTTTGGGGGGTGGTTTGGGTTTTCACCCTTTAACGGCTTCTTTTTATGTTTATGTGCTGATTTTTTCAAATTATCATCATACTCACAAACCTGGAGAACCGGGACTACGCGGTCAGTTCCTACAAGTTGCATTGGTCCCGTGTGAGGTGTTCGTGCCCCCTACGGGGTCGTTTGGGGGGTGGTTTGGGTTTTCACCCTTTGACGGCTGTTTTTAAGTTTAAGTGCAGATTTTTGCAAATTATCGTCATATTCATAAACCGGGAGACCCGGGACAACGCGGTCAGTTCCTACAAGTTACATTGGTCCCGTGCGAGGTTTTCGTACCCCTACGGGGTCGTTTGTGGGATGGTTTGGGTTTTCACCCTTTAACGGCTTGTTTTTAAGTTTAAGTGTTGATTTTTGCAAATTATCATCATATTCACAAACCGGGAGACGCGGGACTACGCGGTCAGTTCCTACAAGTTACATTGGTCCTGTGCGAGCTCATCGTGCCCCCAACGGGGTCGTTTGGGGGGTGGTTTGGGTTTTCACCCTTTAACGGCTTATTTTTAAGTTTAAGTGTTGATTTTTGCAAATTATCGTCATACTATCAAACCGACAGACCCGGGACTACACGATCAGTTTCTACAAGTTACATTAGTCCCGTGGGAGGTGTTTGTGCCTCCTACGGGGTCGTTTGTGGGGTGGTTTGGGTTTTCACCCTTTGACGGCCTGTTTTTAACTAAGTGTGGTTTTTGCAAATTATCATCATATTCACAAACCGGGAGACCCGGGACAACGCGGTCAGTTCCTACAAGTTACATTGGTCCCGTGCGAGGTTTCGTGCCCCCTACGGGGTCGTTTGTGGGATGGTTTGGGTTTTCACCCTTTAACGGCTTGTTTTTAAGTTTAAGTGTTGATTTTTCCAAATTATCATCATATTCACAAACCGGGAGACCCGGGACTACGCTGTCAGTTCCTACAAGTTACATTGGTCCCGTGCGAGCTAATCGTGCCCCCAACGGCGTCGTTTGGGGGGTGGTTTGGGTTTTCACCCTTTAAGGGCTTGTTTTTAAGTTTAAGTGCTGATTTTTGCAAATTATCGTCATACTCTCAAACCGAGAGACCCGGGACTACGCGATCAGTTCCTACAAGTTACATTGGTCCCGTGCGAGGTGTTCGTGCTTCCTACGGGGTCGTTTGGAGGATGGTTTGGGTTTTCACCCTTTGATGGCATGTTTTTAAATAAGTGTGATTTTTGCAAATTACCGTCATATTCACAAACCGGTAGACCCGAGACTACGCGGTCAGTTCCTACAAGTTACATTGGTCCCGTGCGAGGTGTTCGTGCCCCCTACGGGGTCGTTTGGGGTGTGGTTTGGGTTTTCACCCTTTAACGGCTTCCTTTTAAGTTTAAGTGCTGATTTTTGCCAATTATCGTCATACTCACAAATCGGGAGATCCGGGACTGCGCGGTCAGTTCCTATAAGTTACATTGGTCCCGTGCGAGGTGTTCGTGCCCCCTACGGTGTCGTTTGGGGGTTGGTTTGGGTTTTCACCCTTTGACGACTTGTTTTTAAGTTTAAGTGCTGATTTTTTCAAATTATCATCATACTCTCAAACCGGGAGACCCGGGACTACGCGGTCAGTTCCTACAAGTTACATTGATCCCGTGCGAGGTGTTCGTGCCCCCTTCGAGGTGGTTTGGGTGGTGGTTTGGGATTTCACCCTTTAACGGCTTGTTTTTAATTTTAAGTGCTGATTTTTGCAAATTATCGTCATACTTTCAAACCGGGAGACCCAGGACTACGCGATCAGTTCCTACAAGTTACGTTGGCCCCGTGCGAGGTGTTTGTGCCTCCTACGGGGTCGTTTGGGGGGTGGTTTGGATTTTCACCCTTTAACGGCTTGTTTTTAACTAAGTGTGATTTTTGCAAATTTTCGTTACATTCTCTAATCGGGAGACCTGGGACTACGCGATCAGTTCCTATAAGTTACATTGGTCCCGTGCGAGGTGTTCGTGCCTCCTACGGGGTCGTTTGGGTGGTGGTTTGGGTTTTCACCCTTTAACGGCTTCTTTTTTTGTTTAAGTTCTGTTTTTTGCAAATTATCGTCATACTCACAAACCTGGAGAACCGGGACTACGCGGTTAGTTCCTACAAGTTGCATTGGTCCCATGTGAGGTGTTCGTGCCCCCTACGGGGTCGTTTGGGGGGTGGTTTGGGTTTTCACCCTTTGACGGTTGTTTTTAAGTTTAAGTGCTGATTTTTACAAATTATCGTCATACTCTCAAACCAGGATACTCGGGACTACGCGGTCATTTTGTACAAGTTACATTGGTACCATGCGAGGTGTTCGTGCCCCCTACGGGGTGGTTTGGGGGTTGGTTTGGATTTTCACCCTTTAACGGCTTGTTTTTAAGTTTAAGTGCTGATTTTTGGAAATTATCGTCATACTATCAAACCGGGAGATCCGGGACTACACGATCAGTTTCTAAGAGTTACATTGATCCCGTGCGAGGTGTTTGTTCCTCCTACGGGGTCGTTTGGGGGGTGGTTTGGGTTTTCACCCTTTGACGACCTATTTTTAACTAAGTGTGATTTTTTCAAATTATCTTCATATTCACATACCGGGTGACCCGGGACAACGCGATCAGTTCCTACAAGTTACATTGGTCCCGTGAGAGGTGTTCGTGCACCCTACGGGGTCGCTTACGGGGTGGTTTGGGTTTTCACCCTTTAACGGTTCGTTTTTAAGTTTAAGTGCTGATTTTTGCAAATTATCATCATACTATCAAACCGGGAGACCCGGGACTACGCGATCAGTTACTACAAGTTACATTGGTCCCGTGCAAGGTGTTTGTGCCTCCTACGGGGTCGTTTGGGGGGTGGTTTGGATTTTCACCCTTTAACGGCTTCTTTTTATGTTTAAGTGCTGATTTTTGCAAATTATCGGCATACTCACAAACCGTCAGAACCAGGACTACGCGGTCAGTTCCTACAAGTTGCATTGATCCCGTGCGAGGTGTTCGTGCCCCCTACGGGGTCGTTTGGGTGGTGGTTTGGGTTTTCACCCTTTGACGGCTTGTTTTTAAGTTTAAGTGCTGATTTTTTCAAATTATCAGAATACTCTCAAACCGGGAGACCCGGGACTACGCGGTCAGTCCTACAAGTTGCATTGGTCGCGTACGAGGTGTTCGTGCCCCCTACGGGGTCGTTTGGGGGGTGGTTTGGGTTTTCACCCTTTGACGGCTTGTTTTTAAGTTTAAGTGTTGATTTTTGCAAATTATCGTCATACTCTCAAACTGGGAGACTCGGGACTACGCGGTCAGTTCCTACAAGTTACATTTGTCCCGTGCGAGGTGTTTGTACCTCCTACGGGGTCGTTTGAGGGGTCGTTTGGGTTTTCACCCTTTGACGACTTGTTTTTAACTAAGTGTGATTTTTGCAAATTATCGTCATATTCACAAACCAGGAGACCCGGGACTACGCGGTCAGTTCCTACAAGTTACATTGGTCCTGTGTGAGGGGTTTGTGCCTCCTACGGGGTCGTTTGGGGGGTGGTTGGGGTTTTCACCCTTTAACGGCTTGCTTTTAAGTTTAAGTGCTGATTTTTGCAAATTATCCTCATACTCTCAAACCGAGATCCCCGGGACTACGCGATCAATTCCTACAAGTTACATTGGTCCCGTGCGAGGAGTTCGTGCCTCCTACGGGGTCGTTTGGGGGTAGGTTTTTTTTTTCACCCTTTGACGCCATGTTTTTAACTAAGTGTGATTTTTGCAAATTATATTCATATTCACAAACCGGGAGACTCGGGACTACGCGGTCAGTTCCTACAAGTTACATTGGTCCCGTGCGAGGTATTCGTGCCCCCTACGGGATCGTTTGGGGGGTGGTTTGGGTTTTCACCCTTTAATGGCTTTTTTTAAGTTTAAGTGTTGATTTTTGCAAATTATCCTCATACTCTCAAACCGAGATCCCCGGGACTACGCGTTCAATTCCTACAAGTTACATTGGTCCCGTGCGAGGTGTTCGTGCCTCCTACGGGGTCGTTTGGGGGGTGGTTTGGGTTTTCACCCTTTGACGACTTGTTTTTTAACTAAGTGTGATTTTTGCAAATTATCGTCATATTCACAAACCGGGAGACCCAGGACTACGTGGTCAGTTCCTACAAGTTACATTGGTCCCGTGCAAGGTGTTCGTGCGCCCAACGGGGTCGTTTGGGGGGTGGTTTGGGTTTTCACCCTTTAATGGCCTGTTTTTAAGTTGAAGTGCTGATTTTTGCAAATTATAATCATACTCTCAAACCGGGAGACCCGGGACTACGCGATCAATTCCTACAAGTTACATTGGTCCCGTGCGAGGTGTTCGTACCCCCTAGGGGTCGTTTGGGGGGTGGTTTTGGTTTTCACCCTTTAACGGCTTCTTTTTATGTTTAAGTGCTGATTTTTGCAAATTATTGTCATACTCACAAACCGGGAGAACCGGGACTACGCGATCAGTTCCTACAAGTTGCATTGGTCCCGTGCGAGGTGTTCGTGCCCCCTACGGGGTCGTTTGGGGGGTGGTTTCGGTTTTCACCCTTTGACGGCTTGTTTTTAAGTTTAAGTGCTGATTTTTGCAAATTATCGTCATACTCTCAAACCGGGAGACTCAGGACTACGCGGTCAGTTCCTACAAGTTACATTGGTCCCGTGCGAGGTGTTCGTGCCTCCTACGGGGTGGTTTGGATTTTCACCCTTTAACGACTCGTTTTTAAGTTTAAGTGCTGATTTTTAAAAATTATCGTCATACTATCAAACTGGGAGACCCGGGACTACACGATCAATTTCTAAAAGTTACATTGGTCCCGTGCGAGGTGTTTGTGCCTCCTACGGGGTCGTTTGGGGGGTGGTTTGAGTTTTCACCCTTTGACGACCTGTTTTTAACTAAGTGTGATTTTTGCAAATTATCGTCATATTCACAAACCGGGAGACCCGGGACAACGCGGTCAGTTCCTACAAGTTACATTGGTCCCGTGCGAGGTGTTCGTGCCCCCTACGGGGTCGTTTGGGGGGTGGTTTGGGTTTTCACCCTTTAACGGCTTGTTTTTAAGGTTAAATGCTGATTTTTGCAAATTATCGTCATACTCTCAAACCGGGAGACCCGGGACTACGCGGTTAGTTCCTACAAGTTACATTGGTCCTGTGCGAAGTGTTCGTGCCCCCTACGGGGTCGTTTGGAGGGTGGTTTGGGTTTTCACCCTTTAACGGCTTCTTTTTATGTTTAAGTGCTGATTTTTGCAAATTATCGTCAAACTCTCAAATCGGGAGACTCGGGACTACGCGGTTAGTTCCTACAAGTTACATTGGTCCCGTGCGAGGTGTTCGTGCCCCCTACGAGGTGGTTTGGATTTTCACCCTTTAACGACTCGTTTTTAAGTTTAAGTGCTGATTTTTACAAATTATCGTCATACTATCAAACCGGGAGACCCGGGACTACACGATCAGTTTCTAAAAGTTACATTGGTCCCGTGCGAGGTGTTTGTGGCTCCTACGGGGTCGTTTGGGGGGTGGTTTGGGTTTTCACCCTTTGACGGCCGATTTTTAACTAAGTGTGATTTTTGCAAATTATCGTCATATTCACAAATCGGGAGACCCGGGACAACGCGGTCAGTTCCTACAAGTTACATTGGTCCCGTGCGAGGTGTTCGTGCCCACTACGGGGTCGTTTGGGGGGTGGTTTGGGTTTTCACCCTTTAACGGCTTGTTTTTAAGGTTAAATGCTGATTTTTGCAAATTATCATCATACTCTCAAATCGGGAGACCCGGGACTACGCGGTTAGTTCCTACAAGTTACATTGGTCCTGTACGAAGTGTTCGTGCCCCCTACGGGGTCGTTTGGAGGGTGGTTTGGGTTTTCACCGTTTAACGGCTTCTTTTTATGTTTAATTGCTGATTTTTGCAAATTATCGCCAAAATCTCAAATCGGGAGACCCGGGACTACGCGGTTAGTTCCTACAAGTTACATTGGTCCCGTGCGAGGTGTTCGTGCCCCCTAAGGGGTGGTTTGGATGGTGGTTTGTGTTTTCACCCTTTCACGGCTTGTTTTTAAGTTTAAGTGCTTATTTTTGCAAATTATCATCATACTATCAAAGCGGGAGACCCGGGACTACGCAATCAGTTCCTACAAGTTACATTTGTCCCGTGCGAGGTGTTTGTACCTCCTACGGGGTAGTTTGGGGGGTTGTTTGGGTTTTCACCCTTTGACGGCTTGTTTTTAAGTAAGTGTGATTTTTCCAATTATCATCATATTCACAAACCAGGAGACCAGGGACTACGCGGTCAGTTCCTACAAGTTACATTGGTCCCGTGCGAGGGGTTCGTGCCTCCTATGGGGTTGTTTGGGGGGTGGTTTGGGTTTTCACCCTTTAACGGCTTGTTTTTAAGTTTAAGTGATGATTTTTGCAAATTATCCTCATACTCTCAAACCGAGATCCCCGGGACTACGGGATCAATTCCTACAAGTTACATTGGTCCCGTGCGAGGTGTTCGTGCGTCCTACGGGGTCGTTTGGGGGTAGGTTTGGTTTTTCACCCTTTGACGGCATGTTTTTAACTAAGTGTGATTTTTGCAAATTATATTCATATTCCCAAACCGGGAGACCCGGGACTACGCGGTCAGTTCCTACAAGTTACATTGGTACCGTGTGAGGTATTCGTGCTCCCTACGGGATCGTTTGGGGGGTGGTTTGGGTTTTCACCCATTAACGGCTTGTTTTTAAGTTTAAGTGTTGATTTTTGCAAATTATCATCATACTCTCAAACCGGGAGACCCGGGACTACGCGGTTAGTTCCTACAAGATACATTGGTCCTGTGCGAGGTGTTCGTGCCCCGTACGGGGTGGTTTGGGTGGTGGTTTGGGTTTTCACCCTTTAACGGCTTGTTTTTAAGTTTAAGTGCTGATTTTTGCAAATTATCGTCATACTATCAAACCGGGAGACCCGGTACTACGCGGTCAGTTCCTACAAGTTACATTGGTCCCGTGCGAGGTGTTCGTGCCCCCTACGGGGTGGTTTGGTGGGTGGTTTAGGTTTTCACCCTTTAACAGCTTCTTTTTTTGTTTAAGTGCTGATTTTTGCAAATTATCAGCATACTCACAAACCGTCAGAACCAGGACTACGCGGTCAGTTCCTACAAGTTGCATTGATCCCGTGCGAGGTGTTCGTGCCCCCTATGGGGTCGTTTGGGTGGTGGTTTGGGTTTTCACCCTTTGACGGCTTGTTTTTAAGTTTAAGTGCTGATTTTTTCAAATTATCAGAATACTCTCAAACCGGGAGACCCGGGACTACGCGGTCAGTCCTACAAGTTGCATTGGTCGCGTACGAGGTGTTCGTGCCCCCTACGGGGTCGTTTGGGGGGTGGTTTGGTTTTTCACCCTTTGACGGCTTGTTTTTAAGTTTAAGTGCTGATTTTTGCAAATTATCGTCACACTCTCAAACCGGGAGACCCGGGACTACGCGGTCAGTTCCTACAAGTTACATTGGTCCCGTGCGAGGTGTTCGTGCCCCCTACGGGGTGGTTTGGGGGGTTGTTTGGATTTTCACCCTTTAACGGCTTGTTTTTAAGTTTAAGTGCTGATTTTTGCAAATTATCGTCATACTATCAAATCGGGAGACCCGGGACTACACGATCAGTTTCTAAAAGTTACATTGGTCCCGTGCGAGGTGTTCGTGCCCCCTACGGGGTCGTTTCGGTGGTGGTTTGGATTTTCACCCT
Source organism: Sambucus nigra (assembly GCA_949130495.1). NCBI lineage: Eukaryota > Viridiplantae > Streptophyta > Magnoliopsida > Dipsacales > Adoxaceae > Sambucus > Sambucus nigra. The sequence goes on from OX422213.1 coordinate 58,151,249, forward strand.
TTAACGGCTTCTTTTTATGTTTAAGTGCTGATTTTTGCAAATTAACATCATACTCACAAACCGGGACTACGCGGTCAGTTCCTACAAGTTGCATTGGTCCCGTGCCTGGTGCTCGCGCCCCCTACGAGGTCGTTTGGGGGGTGGTTTGAGTTTTCACCCTTTGACGGCTTCTTTTTATGTTTAAGTGCTGATTTTTGAAAATTATCGTCATACTCACAAACCGGGAGAACCGGGACTACGCGGTCAGTTCCTACAAGTTGCATTGGTCCCGTGCCAGGTGCTCGTGCCCCCTACGGGGTCGTTTGGGGGGTGGTTTGGATTTTCACCCTTTGACGGCTTGTTTTTAAGTTTAAGGGCTGATTTTTGCAAATTATCATCATATTCTCAAACCGGTAGACCCGGGACTACGCGATCAGTTCCTACAAGTTACATTGGTTCCGTGCGAGGTGTTCGTGCCCCCTACGGGGTGGTTTGGGGTGTGGTTTGGGTTTTCACCCTTTAACGGCTTCTTTTTATGTTTAAGTGCTGATTTTTGCAAATTATTGTCATACTCAAAAACCGGGAGAACCGGGACTACGCGGTTAGTTCCTACAAGTTGCATTGGTCCCGTGCGAGGTGTTCGTGCCCCCTACGGGGTCGTTTGTGGGGTGGTTTGGGTTTTCACCCTTTGATGGCTTGTTTTTAAGTTTAAGTGCAAATTTTTGCAAATTATCGTCATACTCTCAAACCGGGAGACTCGGGACTACGCGGTCAGTTCCTACAAGTTACATTTGTCCCGTGCGAGGTGTTTGTACCTCCTACGGGGTCGTATGGGGGGTGGTTTGGGTTTTCACCCTTTGACGGCTTGTTTTTAACTAAGTGTGATTTTTGCAAATTATCGTCATATTCACAAACCAGGAGACCCGGGACTACGCGGTCAATTCCTACAAGTTACATTGGTCCCGTGCGAGGGGTTCGTGCCTCCTACGGGGTCGTTTGGGGGGTGGTTGGGGTTTTCACCCTTTAACGGCTTGTTTTTAAGTTTAAGTGTTGATTTTTGCAAATTATCCTCATACTCTCAAACCGAGATCCCCGGGACTACGCGATCAATTCCTACAAGTTACATTGGTCTCGTGCGAGGTGTTCGTGCCTCCTACGGGGTCGTTTGGGGGTAGGATTTGTTTTTCACCCTTTGACGCCATGTTTTTAACTAAGTGTGATTTTTGTAAATTATATTCATATTCACAAACCGGGAGACCCGGGACTACGCATTCAGTTCCTACAAGTTACATTGGTCCCGTGCGAGGTATTCGTGCCCCCTACGGGATTGTTTGGGGGGTGGTTTGGGTTTTCACCCTTTAATGGCTTTTTTTAAGTTTAAGTGTTGATTTTTGCAAATTATCCTCATACTCTCAAACCGAGATCCCCGGGACTACGCGTTCAATTCCTACAAGTTACATTGGTCCCGTGCGAGGTGTTCGTGCCTCCTACGGGGTCGTTTGGGGGGTGGTTTGGGTTTTCACCCTTTGACGGCTTGTTTTTTAACTAAGTGTGATTTTTGCAAATTATTGTCATATTCACAAACCGGGAAACCCGGGACTACGCGGTCAGTTCCTACAAGTTACATTGGTCCCATGCGAGGGGTTCGTGCCTCCTACGGGGTCGTTTGGGGGGTGGTTGGGGTTTTCACCCTTTAACTGCTTGTTTTTAAGTTTAAGTGCTGATTTTTGCAAATTATCCTCATACTCTCAAGCCGAGATCCCCGGGACTACGCGATCAATTCCTACAAGTTACATTGGTCCCGTGCGAGGTGTTCGTGCCTCCTACGGGGTCGTTTGGGGGTAGGATTTGTTTTTCACCCTTTGACGCCATGTTTTTAACTAAGTGTGATTTTTGCAAATTATATTCATATTCACAAACCGGGAGACCCGGGACTACGCGGTCAGTTCCTACAAGTTACATTGGTACCGTGCGAGGTATTCGTGCCCCCTACGGGATCGTTTGGGGGGTGGTTGGGGTTTTCACCCTTTAATGGCTTTTTTTAAGTTTAAGTGTTGATTTTTGCAAATTATCCTCATACTCTCAAACCGAGATCCCCGGGACTACACGTTCAATTCCTACAAGTTACATTGGTCCCGTGCGAGGTGTTCGTGCCTCCTACGGGGTCGTTTGGGGGGTGGTTTGGGTTTTCACCCTTTGACGGCTTGTTTTTTAACTAAGTGTGATTTTTGCAAATTATCGTCATATTCACAAACCGGGAGACCCAGGACTATGTGGTCAGTTCGTACAAGTTACATTGGTCCCGTGCAAGGTGTTTGTGCCCCCAACGGGGTCGTTTGGGGGGTGGTTTGGGTTTTCACCCTTTAACGGTCTGTTTTTAAGTTGAAGTGCTGATTTTTGCAAATTATCATCATACTCTCAAACCGGGAGACCCGGGACTACGCGATCAATTCCTACAAGTTACATTGGTCCCGTGTGAGGTGTTCGTGCCCCCTACGGGGTCGTTTTGGTGGTGGTTTTGGTTTTCACCCTTTAACGGCTTCTTTTTATGTTTAAGTGCTGATTTTTGCAAATTATTGTCATACTCACAAACCGGGAGAACCGGGACTACGCGGTCAGTTCCTACAAGTTGCATTGGTCCCGTGCGAGGTGTTCGTGCCCCCTACGAGGTCGTTTGGGGGGTGGTTTCGGTTTTCACCCTTTGACGGCTTGTTTTTAAGTTTAAGTGCTGATTTTTGCAAATTATCGTCATACTCTCAAACCGGGAGACTCAGGACTACGCGGTCAGTTCCTACAAGTTACATTGGTCCCGTGCGAGGTGTTTGTGCCCCCTACGTGGTCGTTTGGGGGGTGGTTTGGATTTTCACCCTTTAACGACTCGTTTTTAAGTTTAAGTGCTGATTTTTACAAATTATCGTCATACTATCAAACCGGGAGACCCGGGACTACACGATCAGTTTCTAAAAGTTACATTGGTCCCGTGCGAGGTGTTTGTGCCTCCTACGGGGTCGTTTGGGAGGTGGTTTGGGTTTTCACCCTTTGACGGCCTGTTTTTAACTAAGTGTGATTTTTGCAAATTATCGTCATATTCACAAACCGGGAGACCCGGGACAACGCGGTCAGTTCCTACAAGTTACATTGGTCCCGTGCGAGGTGTTCGTGCCCCCTACGGGGTCGTTTGGGGGGTGGTTTGGGGTTTCACCCTTTAACGACTTGTTTTTAAGGTTAAATGCTGATTTTTGCAAATTATCGTCATACTCTCAAACCGGGAGACCCGGGACTACGCGGTTAGTTCCTACAAGTTACATTGGTCCTGTGCGAAGTGTTCGTGCCCCCTACGGGGTCGTTTGGAGGGTGGTTTGGGTTTTCACCCTTTAACGGCTTATTTTTAAGTTTAAGTGCTGATTTTTGCAAATTATCGTCAAACTCTCAAATCGAGAGACCCGGGACTACGCGGTTAGTTCCTACAAGTTACATTGGTCCCGTGCGAGGTGTTTGTGCCCCCTACGGGGTGGTTTGGGTGGTGGTTTGGGTTTTCACCCTTTCACGGCTTGTTTTTAAGTTTAAGTGCTGATTTTTGCATATTATCGTCATACTATCAAAGCGGGAGACCCGAGACAACGCGATCAGTTCCTACAAGTTACATTTGTCCCGTGCGAGGTGTTTGTACCTCCTACGAGGTAGTTTAGAGGGTGGTTTGGGTTTTCACCCTTTGACGACTTGTTTTTAACTAAGTGTGATTTTTCCAATTATCGTCATATTCACAAACCAGGAGACCAGGGACTACGCGGTCAGTTCCTACAAGTTACATTGGTCTCGTGCGAGGGGTTCGTGCCTCCTACGGGGTCGTTTGGGGGGTGGTTTGGGTTTTCTCCCTTTAACGGCTTGTTTTTAAGTTTAAGTGATGATTTTTGCAAATTATCCGCATACTCTCAAACCGAGATCCCCGGGACTACGCGATCAATTCCTACAAGTTACATTGGTCCAGTGCGAGGTGTTCGTGCGTCCTACGGGGTCGTTTGGGGGTAGGTTTGGTTTTTCACCCTTTGACGGCATGTTTTTAACTAAGTGTGATTTTTGCAAATTATCATCATATTCACAGACCGGGAGACCCGAGACAACGCTGTCTGTTCCTACAAGTTACATTGGTCCCGTGCGAGGTGTTCGTGCCCCCTACGGGGTCGTTTGGGGGGTGGTTTGGTTTTTTCTCCCTTTAACGGCTTGTTTTTAAGTTTAAGTGATGATTTTTGCAAATTATCCGCATACTCTCAAACCGAGATCCCCGGGACTACGCGATCAATTCCTACAAGTTACATTGGTCCCGTGCGAGGTGTTCGTGCGTCCTACGGGGTCGTTTGGGGGTAGGTTTGGTTTTTCACCCTTTGACGGCATGTTTTTAACTAAGTGTGATTTTTGCAAATTATATTCATATTCACAAACCGGGAGACCCGGGACTACGCGGTCAGTTCCTACAAGTTACATTGGTCCCGTGTGAGGTATTCGTGCCCCCTACGGGATCGTTTGGGTTTTCACCCATTAACGGCTTGTTTTTAAGTTTAAGTGTTTATTTTTGCAAATTATCATCATACCCTCAAATCGGGAGACCCGGGACTACGCGGTCAGTTCCTACAAGATACATTGGTCCCGTGCGAGTTGTTCGTGCCCCCCACGGGGTGGTTTGGATTTTCACCCTTTAACGGCTTGTTTTTAAGTTTAAGTGCTGATTTTTGCAAATTATCGCCATACTATCAAACCGGGAGACCCGGTACTACGCGGTCAGTTCCTACAAGTTACATTGGTCCCGTCCGAGGTGTTCGTGCCCCCTACGGGGTGGTTTGGTGGGTGGTTTAGGTTTTCACCCTTTAACAGCTTCTTTTTATGTTCAAGTGCTGATTTTAGCAAATTATCGTCATACTCACAAACCGGCAGAACCAGGACTACGCGGTCAGTTCCTACAAGTTGCATTGGTCCCGTGCGAGGTGTTCGTGCCCCCTACGGGGTCGTTTGGGGGGTGGTTTGGGTTTTCACCCTTTGACGGCTTGTTTTTAAGTTTAAGTGCTGATTTTTGCAAATTAACGTCATACTCTCAAACCGGGAGACCCGGGACTACGCGGTCAGTCCTACAAGTTGCATTGGTCCCGTGCGAGGTGTTCGTGCCCCCTATGGGGTCGTTTGAGGGGTGGTTTGGATTTTCACCCTTTGACGGCTTGTTTTTAAGTGTAAGTGCTGATTTTTGCAAATTATCGTCACACTCTCAAACCGGGAGAACCGGGACTACGCGGTCAGTTCCTACAAGTTACATTGGTCCCGTGCGAGGTGTTCGTGCCCCCTACGGGGTGGTTTGGGGGGTTGTTTGGATTTTCACCCTTTAACGGCTTGTTTTTAAGTTTAAGTGCTGATTTTTGCAAATTATCATCATACTATCAAATCGGGAGACCCGGGACTACACGATCAGTTTCTAAAAGTTACATTGGTCCCGTGCGAGGTGTTCGTGCCCCCTACGGGGTCGGTTCGGTGGTGGTTTGGATTTTCACCGTTTAACGACTTGTTTTTAACTAAGTGTGATTTTTGCAAATTCTCGTCACATTTCAAACCGGGAGATCCGGGGCTACGCGATCAGTTCCTACAAGTTACATTAGTCCCGTGCGAGGAATTCGTGCCCCTACGGGGTCGTTTGGTCGGTGGTTTGGGTTTTCACACTTTAACGGCTTCTTTTTATGTTTAAGTGCAGATTTTTGCAAATTATCGTAATACTCACTAACCGGGAAAACCGGGACTACGCGGTCAGTTCCTACAAGTCGAATTGGTCCCGTGCGAGGTGTTCGTGCCCCCTACGGGGTCGTTTGGGGGGTGGTTTGGGTTTTCACCCTTTGACGGCTTGTTTTTAAGTTTAAGTGCTGATTTTTGCAAATTATCGTCGTACTCCCAAACCGGGAGACCCGGGGACTACGCGGTCAGTTCCTACAAGTTACATTGGTCCCGTGAGAGGTGTTCGTGCCCCCTACGAGGTGGTTTGGGGGGTTGTTTGGATTTTTACCCTTTAACGACCTGTTTTTAAGTTTAAGTGCTGATTTTTGCAAATTATCGTCATACTATCAAACCGGGAGACCCGGGACTACACGATCAGTTTCTAAAAGTTACATTGGTCCCGTGCGAGGTGTTTGTGCCTCCTACGGGGTCGTTTGGGGGGTGGTTTGGGTTTTCACCCTTTGACGACCTGTTTTTAACTAAGTGTGATTTTTGAAAATTATTGTCATATTCACAGACCGGGAGACCCGAGACAACGCTGTCTGTTCCTACAAGTTACATTGGTCCCGTGCGAGGTGTTCGTGCCCCCTACGGGGTCGTTTGGGGGGTGGTTTGGGTTTTCACCCTTTAACGGCTTGTTTTGAAGTTTAAGTGCAGATTTTTGCAAATTATCATCATACTCTCAAACCAGGAGACCCGGGACTACGCGGTTAGTTCCTACAAGTTACATTGGTCCAGTGCGAGGTGTTCGTGCCCCCTACGGGGTCGTTTGGGGAGTGGTTTGGGTTTTCACCCTTTAACGACTTCTTTTTATGTTTAAGTGCGGAGTTTTGCAAATTATCGTCATACTCACAAATCGGGAGAACCGGGACTACGCGGTCAGTTCCTACATGTTGCATTGGTCCCGTTCGAGGTGTTCGTGCCCCTACGGGGTCGTTTGGGGGGTGGTTTGGGTTTTCACCCTTTGACGGCTTATTTTTAAGTATAAGTACTGATTTTTGCAAATTATCGTCATACTCTCAAACTGGGAGACCCGAGACTACGCGGTCAGTTCCTACAAGTTACATTCGTCCCGTGCGAGGTGTTCGTGTTCCCTACGGGGTGGTTTGGGTGGTGGTTTGGGTTTTCACCCTTTAACGGCTTGTTTTTAAGTTTAAGTGCTGATTTTTGAAAATTATCGTCATACTATCAAACCGGGAGACCCGGGACTACGCGATCAGTTCCTACAAGTTACGTTGGTCCCGTGCGAGGTGTTTGAACCTCCTACGGGGTCGTTAGGTTGGTGGTTTGGGTTTTCACCCTTTGACGGCTTGTTTTTAACTAAGTGTGATTTTTGCAAATTATCGTCATATTCATAAACCGGGAGACCCGGGACTACGCGATCAGTTCCTACAAGTTACATTGGTCCCGTGCGAGGTGTTCGCGCCCCCTACGGGGTGGTTTGGTGGGTGGTTTAGGTTTTCACCCTTTAACAGCTTCTTTTTATGATTAAGTGCTGATTTTTGCAAATTATCGTCATACTCACAAACCGGCAGAACCAGGACTACGCAGTCAGTTCCTACAAGTTGCATTGGTCCCGTGCGAGGTGTTCGTACCCCCTACGGGGTCGTTTGGGGGGTGGTTTGGGTTTTCACCCTTTGACGGATTATTTTTATGTTTAAGTGCTGATTTTTGCAAATTATCGTAATACTCACAAACCGGGAGAACCGGGACTACGCGGTCAGTTCCTACAAGTTGCATTGGTCCCGTGCGAGGTGTTCGTGCCCCCTACGGGGTGGTTTGGGTTTTCATCCTTTAACAGCTTGTTTTTTATGTTTAAGTGCTGATTTTTGCAAATTATCGTCATACTCACAAACCGGCAGAACTAGGACTACGCGGTCAGTTCCTACAAGTTGCATTGGTCCCGTGCGAGGTGTTCGTGCCCCCTACGGGGTCGTATGGGGGGTGGTTTGGTTTTCATCCTTTGACGGCTTGTTTCTAAGTTTAAGTGCTGATTTTTACAAATTATTGTCATACTCTCAAACCGGGAGACCCGGGGACTACGCGGTCAGTTCCTACAAGTTACATTGGTCCCGTGCGAGGTGTTCGTGCCCCCTACTAGGTGGTTTGGGGGGTGGTTTGGATTTTCACCCTTTAACGGCTTGTTTTTAAGTTTAAGTGGTGATTTTTGCAAATTAACGTCATACTATCAAACCGGGAGACCCGGGACTACACGATCAGTTTCCAAAAGTTACATTGGTCCCGTGCGAGGTGTTTGTGCCTCCTACGGGGTCGTTTGGGGGGTGGTTTGGGTTTTCACCCTTTGACGACCTGTTTTTAACTAAGTGATGATTTTTGCAAATTATCCGCATACTCTCAAACCGAGATCCCCGGGACTACGCGATCAATTCCTACAAGTTACATTGGTCCCGTGCGAGGTGTTCGTGTGTCCTACGGGGTCGTTTGGGGGTAGGTTTGGTTTTTCACCCTTTGACGGCATGTTTTTAACTAAGTGTGATTTTTGCAAATTATATTCATATTCACAAACCGGGAGACCCGGGACTACGCGGTCAGTTCCTACAAGTTACATTGGTCCGGTGTGAGGTATTCGTGCCCCCTACGGGATCGTTTGGGTTTTCACCCATTAACGGCTTGTTTTTAAGTTTAAGTGTTTATTTTTGCAAATTATCATCATACCCTCAAATCGGGAGACCCGGGACTACGCGGTCAGTTTCTACAAGATACATTGGTCCCGTGCGAGTTGTTCGTGCCCCCCACGGGGTGGTTTGGGTTTTCACCCTTTAACGGCTTGTTTTTAAGTTTAAGTGCTGATTTTTGCAAATTATCGCCATACTATCAAACCGGGAGACCCGGTACTACGCGGTCAGTTCCTACAAGTTACATTGGTCCCGTCCGAGGTGTTCGTGCCCCCTACGGGGTGGTTTGATGGGTGGTTTAGGTTTTCACCCTTTAACAGCTTCTTTTTATGTTCAAGTGCTGATTTTAGCAAATTATCGTCATACTCACAAACTGGCAGAACCAGGACTACGCGGTCAGTTCCTACAAGTTGCATTGGTCCCGTGCGAGGTGTTCGTGCCCCCTACGGGGTCGTTTGGGGGGTGGTTTGGGTTTTCACCCTTTGACGGCTTGTTTTTAAGTTTAAGTGCTGATTTTTGCAAATTAACGTCATACTCTCAAACCGGGAGACCCGGGACTACGCGGTCAGTCCTACAAGTTGCATTGGTCCCGTGCGAGGTGTTCGTGCCCCCTATGGGGTCGTTTGAGGGGTGGTTTGGATTTTCACCCTTTGACGGCTTGTTTTTAAGTGTAAGTGCTGATTTTTGCAAATTATCGTCACACTCTCAAACCGGGAGAACCGGGACTACGCGGTCAGTTCCTACAAGTTACATTGGTCCCGTTCGAGGTGTTCGTGCCCCCTACGGGGTGGTTTGGGGGGTTGTTTGGATTTTCACCCTTTAACGGCTTGTTTTTAAGTTTAAGTGCTGATTTTTGCAAATTATCATCATACTATCAAATCGGGAGACCCGGGACTACACGATCAGTTTCTAAAAGTTACATTGGTCCCGTGCGAGGTGTTCGTGCCCCCTACGGGGTCGGTTCGGGGGTGGTTTGGATTTTCACCGTTTAACGACTTGTTTTTAACTAAGTGTGATTTTTGCAAATTCTCGTCACATTTCAAACCGGGAGATCCGGGGCTACGCGATCAGTTCCTACAAGTTACATTAGTCCCGTGCGAGGTATTCGTGCCCCTACGGGGTCGTTTGGTCGGTGGTTTGGGTTTTCACACTTTAACGGCTTCTTTTTATGTTTAAGTGCAGATTTTTGCAAATTATCGTAATACTCACTAACCGGGAAAACCGGGACTACGCGGTCAGTTCCTACAAGTCGCATTGGTCCCGTGCGAGGTGTTCGTGCCCCCTACGGGGTCGTTTGGGGGGTGGTTTGGGTTTTCACCCTTTGACGGTTTGTTTTTAAGTTTAAGTGCTGATTTTTGCAAATTATCGTCGTACTCCCAAACCGGGAGACCCGGGGACTACGCGGTCAGTTCCTACAAGTTACATTGGTCCCGTGAGAGGTGTTCGTGCCCCCTACGAGGTGGTTTGGGGGGTTGTTTGGATTTTTACCCTTTAACGACCTGTTTTTAAGTTTAAGTGCTGATTTTTGCAAATTATCGTCATACTATCAAACCGGGAGACCCGGGATTACACGATCAGTTTCTAAAAGTTACATTGGTCCCGTGCGAGGTGTTTGTGCCTCCTACGGGGTCGTTTGGGGGGTGGTTTGGGTTTTCACCCTTTGACGACCTGTTTTTAACTAAGTGTGATTTTTGAAAATTATCGTCATATTCACAGACCGGGAGACCCGAGACAACGCTGTCTGTTCCTACAAGTTACATTGGTCCCGTGCGAGGTGTTCGTGCCCCCTACGGGGTCGTTTGGGGGGTGGTTTGGGTTTTCACCCTTTAACGGCTTGTTTTGAAGTTTAAGTGCAGATTTTTGCAAATTATCATCATACTCTTAAACCAGGAGACCCAGGACTACGCGGTTAGTTCCTACAAGTTACATTGGTCCAGTGCGAGGTGTTCGTGCCCCCTACGGGGTCGTTTGGGGAGTGGTTTGGGTTTTCACCTTTTAACGACTTCTTTTTATGTTTAAGTGCTGAGTTTTGCAAATTATCGTCATACTCACAAATCGGGAGAACCGGGACTACGCGGTCAGTTCCTACATGTTGCATTGGTCCCGTTCGAGGTGTTCGTGCCCCTACGGGGTCGTTTGGGGGGTGGTTTGGGTTTTCACCCTTTGACGGCTTATTTTTAAGTATAAGTACTGATTTTTGCAAATTATCGTCATACTCTCAAACTGGGAGACCCGAGACTACGCGGTCAGTTCCTACAAGTTACATTCGTCCCGTGCGAGGTGTTCGTGTTCCCTACGGGGTGGTTTGGGTTTTCACCCTTTAACGGCTTGTTTTTAAGTTTAAGTGCTGATTTTTGAAAATTATCGTCATACTATCAAACCGGGAGACCCGGGACTACGCGATCAGTTCCTACAAGTTACGTTGGTCCCGTGCGAGGTGTTTGAACCTCCTACGGGGTCGTTAGGGGGGTGGTTTGGGTTTTCACCCTTTGACGGCTTATTTTTAACTAAGTGTGATTTTTGCAAATTATCATCATATTCATAAACCGGGAGACCCGGGACTACGCGGTCAGTTCCTACAAGTTACATTGGTCCCGTGCGAGGTGTTCGTGCCCCCTACGGGGTGGTTTGGTGGGTGGTTTAGGTTTTCACCCTTTAACAGATTCTTTTTATGATTAAGTGCTGATTTTTGCAAATTATCGTCATACTCACAAACCGGCAGAACCAGGACTACGCAGTCAGTTCCTACAAGTTGCATTGGTCCCGTGCGAGGTGTTCGTACCCCCTACGGGGTCGTTTGGGGGGTGGTTTGGGTTTTCACCCTTTGACGGATTCTTTTTATGTTTAAGTGCTGATTTTTGCAAATTATCGTAATACTCACAAACCGGGAGAACCGGGACTACGCGGTCAGTTCCTACAAGTTGCATTGGTCCCGTGCGAGGTGTTCGTGCCCCCTACGGGGTGGTTTGGGTTTTCACCCTTTAACAGCTTCTTTTTATGTTTAAGTGCTGATTTTTGCAAATTATCGTCATACTCACAAACCGGCAGAACTAGGACTACGCGGTCAGTTCCTACAAGTTGCATTGGTCCCGTGCGAGGTGTTCGTGCCCCCTACGGGGTCGTATGGGGGGTGGTTTGGTTTTTACCCTTTGACGGCTTGTTTCTAAGTTTAAGTGCTGATTTTTACAAATTATTGTCATACTCTCAAACCGGGAGACCCGGGGACTACGCGGTCAGTTCCTACAAGTTACATTGGTCCCGTGCGAGGTGTTCGTGTCCCCTACGAGGTGGTTTGGGGGGTGGTTTGGATTTTCACCCTTTAACGGCTTGTTTTTAAGTTTAAGTGGTGATTTTTGCAAATTAACGTCATACTATCAAACCGCGAGACCCGGGACTACACGATCAGTTTCTAAAAGTTACATTGGTCCCGTGCGAGGTGTTTGTGCCTCCTACGGGGTCGTTTGGGGGGTGGTTTGGGTTTTCACCCTTTGACGACCTGTTTTTAACTAAGTTTGATTTTTTCAAATTATCGTCAGATTCATAAACCGGGAGACCCGGGACAACGCGGTCAGTTCCTACAAGTTACATTGGTCCCGTGCGAGGTGTTCGTGCCCCCTACGGGGTCGTTTGGGGGGTGGTTTGGGTTTTCACCCTTTAACGGCTTGTTTTGAAGTTTAAGTGCTGATTTTTGCAAATTATCGTCATACTCTCAAACCGGGAGACCCGGGACTATGCGGTTAGTTCGTACAAGTTACATTGGTCCAGTGCGAGGTGTTCGTGCTCCATACGGGGTCGTTTGGGGAGTGGTTTGGGTTTTCACCCTTTAACGGCTTCTTTTTATGTTTAAGTGATGATTTTTACAAATTATCGTCATACTCACAAATCGGGAGAACCGGGGCTACGCGGTCAGTTCCTACAAGTTGCATTGGTCCCGTTCGAGGTGTTTATGCCCCCTACGGGGTCGTTTGGGGAGTGGTTTGGGTTTTCACCCTTTGACGGCTTATTTTTAAGTATAAGTGCTGATTTTTGCAAATTATCGTCATACTCTCAAACCGGGAGACCCGAGACTACGCGGTCAGTTCCAACAAGTTATATTGGTCCCGTGCGAGGTGTTCGTGCCCCCTACGGGGTGGTTTGGGTTTTCACCCTTTAACGGCTTGTTTTTAAGTTTAAGTGTTGATTTTTGAAAATTATTGTCATACTATCAAACCGGGAGACCCGGGACTACGCGATCAGTTCCTACAAGTTACATTGGTCCCGTGCGAGGTGTTTGTACCTCCTACGGGGTCGTTTGGGAGGGTGGTTTGGGTTTTCACCCTTTGACGGCTTGTTTTTAACTAAGTGTGATTTTTGCAAATTATCGTCATATTCACAAACCGGGAGACCCGGGACTACGCGATCAGTTCCTACAAGTTACATTGGTCCTATGCGAGGTGTTCGTGCCTCTAACGGGGTCGTTTGGGGGGTGGTTTGGGTTTTAACCCTTTGACGGCTTGTTTTTAAGTTTAAGTGCCAATTTTTGCAAATTATCGTCATACAATCAAACCGGGAGACGCGGGACTACACGATCAGTTCCTACAAGTTACATTGATCCCGTGCGAGGTGTTCGTGCCCCCAACGGGGTCGTTTGGGGGGGGGGGGGGGTTGGGTTTTCACCCCTTAACGGCTCGTTTTTAAGTTTAAGTGTTGATTTTTGCAAATTATCATCGTACTCTCAAACTGGGAGACCCGGGACTACGCGGTCAGTTCCTACAAGTTACATTGGTCCCGTGCGAGGTGTTCGTGCCCCCAACGGGGTGGTTTGGGTTTTCACCCATTAACGGCTTGTTTTTAAGTTTAACTGCTTAGTTTTGCAAATTATCGTCATACTATCAAACCGAGAGACCCAAGACTACGCGATTAGTTCCTACAAGTTACATTGGTCCCGTGCGAGGTGTTTGTACCTCCTACGGGGTCGTTTAGGGGGTGGTTTGGATTTTCACCCTTTAACGGCATGTTTTTAACTAAGTGTGATTTTTTGCTAATTATCATCACATTCTCAAACCGGGAGACCCGGGACTACGCGATCAGTTCGTACAAGTTACATTGGTCCCGTGCGAGGTGTTCGTGCCCCCAACGGGGTCATTTGGGGGGTGGTTTGGGTTTTAACCCTTTAACGGCTTGTTTTTAAGTTTAAGTGCTGATTTTTGCAAATTATCATCATACTCTCAAACCGGGAGACCCGGGACTATGCGGTCTGTTCCTACAAGTTACATTGGTCCCGTGCGAGGTGTTCGTGCCACCTACGGGATGGTTTGGGGGGTGGTTTGGGTTTTCTCCCTTTAACGGCTTGTTTTTAAGTTTAATTGCTGATTTTTGCAAATTATCGTCATACTATCAAACTGGGAGACCCGGGACTACGCGATAAGTTGCTTCAAGTTACATTGGTCCCGTGCGAGGTGTTTGTACCTCCTACGGGGTCGTTTGGGGGGTGGTTTTGATTTTCACCATTTGACGGCTTGTTTTTAACTAAGTGTGATTTTTGCAAATTATCGTCATATTCACAAACCAGGAGACCCGGGACTACGCAGTCAGTTCCTACAAGTTACATTGGTCCCGTGCGAGGTGTTCGTGCCCCCAACGGGGTCGTTTGGGGGGGGGGGGGTTTGGGTTTTCACCCCTTAACGGCTTGTTTTTAAGTTTAAGTGTTGATTTTTGCAAATTATCAACGTACTCTCAAACCGGGAGACCCGGGACTACGCGGTCAGTTCCTACAAGTTACATTGGTCCCGTGCGAGGTGTTCGTGCCCCCAACGGGGTGGTTTGGGTTTTCACCCATTAACGGCTTATTTTTAAGTTTAAGTGCTTATTTTTGCAAATTATCGTCATACTATCAAACGGAGAGACCCGGGACTACGCGATCAGTTCCTACAAGTTACATTGGTCCCGTGCGAGGTGTTTGTACCTCCTATGGAGTCGTTTGGGGGGTGGTTTTGGTTTTCACCCTTTGCCGGCTTATTCTTAACTAAGTGTGATTTTTGCAAATTATCGTCATATTCACAAACCGAGAGACCCGGGACTACGCGGTCAGTTCCTACAAGTTACATTGGTCCCGTGCGAGGTGTTCGTGCCCCCTACGGGGTCGTTTGGGGGGAGGTTTGGGTTTTCACCCTTTAATGGCTTGTTTTTAAGTTGAAGTACTGATTTTTGCAAATTATCATCATACTCTCAAACTGGGAGACCCGGGACTACGCGGTCAGTTCCTACAAGTTACATGGGTCCCGTGCGAGGTGTTCGTGCCCCCTACGGGGTCGTTTGGGGGGTGGTTTGGGTTTTCACCCTTTGACGGCTTGTTTTTAAGTTTAAGTGCTGATTTTTGCAAATTATCATCATACTCTCAAACCAATAGACCCGGGACTACGCGGTCAGTTCCTAAAAGTTACATTGGTCCCGTGCGAGGTTTTCGTGCCCCCAACGGGGTCGTTTGCGGGGTGGTTTGGGTTTTCACCCTTTAGCGGCTTGTTTTTAAGTTTCAGTGCTGATTTTTGCAAATTATCTTCATACTCTCAAACCGGGAGACCCGGGACTACGCGGTCAGTGCTTACAAGTTACATTGGTACCGTACGAGGTGTTCGTGCCTCCTACGGGGTTGTTTGGGCGGTGGTTTGGGTTTTCACCCTTTAACGGCTTGTTTTTAAGTTTAAGTGCTGATTTTTGCAAATTATCGTCATATTGACAAACCGGGAGCCCGGGACTACGCGGTCAGTTCCTACAAGTTACATTGGTCCCGTGAGAGTTGTTCGTGCCCCCTACGGGGTCGTTTGGGGGGTGGTTTGGGTTTTCATCCTTTGACGGCTTGTTTTTAAGTTTAAGTGCTGATTTTTGCAAATTATCGTCATACTCTCAAAACGGGAGGCCCGGGACTACGTGGTCAGTTCCTACAAGTTACATAGGTCCCGTGCGAGGTGTTCGTGCCCCCTACGGGGTCGTTTGGGGTGTGGTTTGGGTTTTCACCCTTTAACGGCTTGCTTTTAAGTTTAAGTGCTGATTTTTGGAAATTATCGTCATACTCTCAAACCGGGAGACCCGGGACTACGCGATCAGTTCCTACAAGTTACACTGGTCCCGTGCGAGGTGTTTGTGCTTCCTACGGGGTCGTTTGGCGGTGGTTTGGGTTTTCACCCTTTGACGGCTTATTTTTAACTAAGTGTGATTTTTGCAAATTATCGTCATATTCACAAACCGGAAGACCCGGGACTACGCGATTAGTTCCTACAAGTTACATTGGTCCTGTGCGAGGTGTTCGTGCCTCTATGGGATTTTTTTGTGTTGTTTTATGTTGTCACCCTTCGATTGCATGTTTTTATGATTAAATCTAAATATTTTGCAAATTTACGTCGTACACTCAAACTGGGAGCCCCGTGACTACGCGGTCGGTTCCTATGAGTTGCATTGATTCCGTGCGAGGTGTTCGTGACTACGCGTGTCTCATTCTGGTATGTTTATTAGTTATTTTACGTTTTGATTCACCAATGTTCAATTTTCAAATGTTGTATGCTAGCGTTAATCAATTTAGAACACTTACTTATTTCATAAAATTTCGACAGAGTTTCCTTTGTTTATTCATGAAATCCAACTTATTTTAATATTAACATAAGCCCAACAACAACAACAAGCACAAAATCCGCAGCTAAACCACCAATAAATCCCTTCCACCGATTTAACATCTAAAAATAGTATATAAATCCATATATAGCCCCTTCCCCTATGTCAACCACTTATTGAGGCCTTAAGACACACATCTTACACAACACACACACGTGCACACAACTAAATGAAGAATTTACTTTGGTAAAGGTGCACTACATTATAAAATCTTCTATCATCAATATAAAATACTTACCAAATTTATTCGCAACTTGAGATCCTCCGAATAAGCTCCCTCATTCTTGATCCTTGCGTATTTGTGCAAACAACTTGAGATCTTCCCTTTTCCAATCACTTCTTCGAGTTCCGCTTTGGCTTTCACCAGTGTGCTGATGTTGTATCAGTCCCGACACAAAGAGGTCCTGCAATACCAAAATTATATTTTAAAAAGATATATTAACCATTATGTAGGGAAAGTAGGCATTTTATAACATGTGACTTAATTTTCTGACTTGTGAAATGTTCTTGGTTTTTTGTTTTATTTACCAGTTTTTCAATTTTGGCATACATAAAGAATTAGTGAAAATGAGTAAGTAATTGAGAAAGGCCACAAACCAAGCACATGTGTTCGATGTGGGTCCTATCGATTTGTCGATTTATTCCGAGTCCTTTTGTGAAATATTGAGTATTGTCCTCACCCCGGGTCCTATTCATTATACTAAATAATTGCGAGTGTACAAAATAAATAAGACAGTCATAAAGTCTATAAGAATGAACTATAATGTTACCATAGAAGTAGGATCTTATTTAAATTGACACCAATTACTACTTAATCACTACACAAATCGACATCAATAACTATATCTCATATAAACTAAGGTTGTGCAAGTAATGTATATGGTAAAACCTTAAATTACCAAAGAAAGTGGGGTTTCCAAGGTTGTGCAAGTAATGTAAATGGTTAATTTTGGATCTTTTAGAGGTTTGATATCAAGGATCAATGGATCTTTGGGGTCGGATGTGCTCTTTAGCCAAGCCATTGAGGATAGTGGATTATCAGACTTAGGCTATAGGGGACAATATAAACTTGATGTAACAACAGAGATGAGGTAAGTTTGGTAATGTCCAGGCTAGTGTTAAAACTAAGCACTAAAAGCTTAGGATTCACTCCATTAAAGATGAAGAGGGTAATACTTGGGAGAATAATCAAGACGTTATTAATCATATTATGGGATTATTTAAGAAACAACTTACAGAAGACCAAACTACCATCTTTAGTAGTGTAACTGCAAACCTTATTCCTTCTCTCATTTCCACTCCAGAGCTAAGAATCTGAAAAATGTATGGGGACATTATGATATACAATTGCAGTTACGATGATTTCAAGCCATGAGATGAAAAATAGATTAAAAAACTAACACAAACTTGAACTTTTAAAAAATGTACTTAATTGAAAACATAACATTCTGAATAACATCCTTAAACTTACCGAAGGCGTTCAACAAAAGGTTTTAGGGACATTATCTTTTTCTCCTTGATCCGAGGAAACACATTGGAATGTAGAATTGTGATGGAACATACTTGGGAATGTTTTTTACTGTCCGTCTAGTATGCATAACACAATATTGTCCCAACAAAATACATGTTAAATTACATAACATCTTGTAGGTTAATAATAAGTGAAAGAATAAAATACATGTCAAATTAGTTAGAAATTACTTATCATGGGGCAAAAACTAAAAGATAAAATGGAATATTAGTAGCTCTACAACCCCGGGCACCATTGTTAGGCTTTTGAAGTGGAACATTCAATCAAACCTAAGATTAGTTTTATGCCATAAGGGGGTTTGGAAAACAACATGTCGAAGTTCATGATGGGTTCAACAATCTTCCTTATAAAATGTTTTAAGAATGTGAAATCCCCATGCCCCTCTATCGATAAGTTTCATGCAATTTCAATCATATAAAGACCGAAATTGTTCTCCTCATTGCACCATCATATACTAAGCTACAACTAATAATCTAAATACAATAAAACAATTTGAGTGTCACCCACTTGGTGCCAAATTTTTTTGAGGTTAATTTTAGAGATTACGAGTAACAAGACATGGATTTTTTTTTAAATCTCCATAAGTTAACTTTTTTAACAAAAAAATTAAATTAATCAAACTCAAATTTAAACCAAATTCAAACCAACAATATCTCTAAAATTAATCATAAAATTGACCCTGAATATTAAACCAACAATAACTGTAAAATATTTCTAATAAATATCAACCATTTACCTAATATGAACTCAAAATTTAACATCTAACATAAATTTTAGACGCGTTGTATATTCCTTGTATATAGATTTGCACCCTTTAAGAGGTTTCCTAATGGCATTTAATTATCTAAAAAAAATAGGTAAAACAACACTGTGATACTAAAAGGGGTAAAATAGATGTGCCATTTATACTAATAATTACTATAAATCAATATTCACATTTATACTAATATTAGAAGGGGTAAAACGACACTAATCTCAGCAATATTTTTAGAACCTTAGCAATCTCATAATATCAGCAATGTGTACATATATATATTAATAAAAAAATAAGAGGATTTACTTGGGCTGGCTAGGGCTCCGTCGTTGCGTCTATCTGTATTTTTCCGCTCAGGTGGGTGGATGGTGGAGGATGTGGAGGATGGAGATGGAGATGTGTGGATGGTGGAGGATGGAGAGGATGGCGATGGTCGAGGATGGTGGATGGCGAGGACGGCGGGGGTAGAGGATGATGGATGGCGAGGATGGCGACGGTCGACGATGGTGGAGGATGGCGAAGGTCGGCGATGATGGTGGATGGGGAATTTGTTGAGCGTGTGAGAGGGAGAGAGAGATAGAGAGAGCGGGGGCTGAGCGAACGAGAGAGGGAGAGAGCGGGAGGCTAAAAAATAAAGGGGGATAAATTTTTTTTTGGTTATTTATATTTTAGTGAAGTGTACTTATGTTTGGCAAACTTTTAAACAATGCTAAATTTTGGCACTGTTTTAAAGTGTGCCTGATTGTTATTAAACTGTGCAAGAATTTGGCACAGTTTTAAGCTGTGCCAGAATTTTAATATCAAGGTGTGCCAGATTATTGTTTTTGGTGTAGTGAAACATCCCCCAAACGGCCCCGTGGGAGGTACAACACCTCCCACGGGACCAATGTAACTCGTAGGATCTGACCCCACAGCCGCGGGACTCCCGGTTTGAGCTTAAGACGATAATTTGCATATATCTAGACTTAGGCTTAAAAACATGGCATTAGAGGGTGAAAACCCAAAACAACCCCCAAATGGCCCTGTGGGAAGCACCAATACCTTTCACGGGACCAATGTAACTCGCAGGAACCGACCGCGCAGGCACGGGACTCTCGGCTTGAGAATATGACATTAATTTTCAAATTTCTAGACTTGGGCTTAAAAACATGGCGTTAGAGGGTGAAAACCCAAAACAGTACCCGGACGGCCCCATGGGTGGCACTAACACCTCCCACGGGACCAATCTAACTCAAAGGAACTAACCACGCAGCCGTGGGACTACCGGTTTGAGAATACGATGGTAATTTCCATATTTTAAGACTTAGGCAAAACATTGCGTTAGTGCGGGAAAACCCAAAACATACACAAAACGGCCCCGGGGGAGGCACCAACACCTCCCACGGGACCAATGTAACTCATAGGAATTGACCACGTAGACTCCCGGTTTGAGAATACAATGATAATTTGGATATTTCTTGATTTAGGCTTAAAAATATGGCGTTAGGGGGGGGGGGGGGGGGGAACCCAAAACAGCCCCTGAATGGCCCTACGGTGGTACCAACACCTCCCACGGGACCAATGAAACTCGTTGAAACTAATCACACAATCGCGGGACTATCGGTTTGAGAATATGACGATAATTTTCATATTTCTAGACTTAGGCTTAAAAATATGGTGTTAGAGGGTGAAAACCGAAAACAACCCCCAAACGGCACCGTGGGTGGCACCAACCCACCCACGGGACCAATTTAACTCGTAGGAACTGATCACGTGGCCGCGGGTCTCCCGGTTTGATATTACGATGATAATTTCCATATTTTTAGACTTAGGCTTAAAAACATGGCGTTAGAGGGTGAAAACCCAAAACAACACTCGAATGGCCCCGTGGGTGACACCAACACCTCCTACGGGACAAATGTAACTCGTAGGAACTGACCACACAGCTGCGAGTCTCTCAGTTTGAGAATACGATGATAATTTGCTTATTTTTAGACTTAGGCTTAAAAACATGGTGCTAGAGGGTGAAAACCCAAAACAACCCCCAAACGGCCCCGTGGGTTGCACCAACACCTCCCACGGGACCAATGTAACTCGTAGGAACTGACCACGTAGCCGCGGGACTCCCGATTTGAGAATACGATGCTAATTTGCACATTTCCCAACTTAGGCATAAAAACAGGGCGTTAGAGGGTGAGAACTCAAAACAGATCCCGATCGGTCCTATGGGTGGCACCAACACCTCCCACGGGTCCAATGTAACTCGTAGGAATGGACCACGCTATCACGGGACTCCTGGTTTGAGAATACAATAATAATTTGCATATTTATAGACTTAGGCTTAAAAAATAGCGTTAGAGGGTGAAAACCCAAAACAGCCCCAAACGGCCCCGTGGGTGGCACCAACACCTCCCACGGGACCAATGTAACTCGTAGGAACTCACCGCGGGTTTCCAGGTTTGAGGATACAATGATAATTTGCATATTTTTAGGCTTAGGCTAAAAAACATGGCGTTAGAGGTTGAAAACCCAAAATAGCCCCCGAACGGCCCCGTGGGTGGCACCAACACCTCCCACGGGACCAATGTAACTCGTAGGAACTGACCACGTAGCCATGGGACTCCCGGTTTGAGAATACGATGATAATTTCCATATTTTTATACTTAGGAAAAACATGGCATAAGTTGGGGAAAACCTAAAACATCCCCCAAACGGCCCCGGAGAGGCACCAACACCTTCCACGGGACCAATGTAACTCGTAGGAACTGACCACATAGCCGCGGGTTTTACGGTTTAGGAATGCCATGATAATTTGCATATTTCTAGACTTTGGCTTCAAAATATGGCGTTAGAGGGTAAAAAAACAAAACAGCCCCCAAATGGCCCCGTGGGTGGCACCAACACCTCCCACGGGACCAATGTAACTCGTAGGAACTGACCACGCAGCTGCGGGTCTTCCGATTTGAGAATACGATGATAATTTGCATATTTCTATACTTAGGGTTAAAAATATGGCGTTAGAGGGTGAAAACCTAAAATAGCCCTCGAACGGCCCCGCGGGTGGCTCCAACACCTCCCACGGGACCAATGTAACTCGTAGGAACTGACCATGTAACTGCGGGTCTCCCAATTTGAGAGTATCATGATAATTAGCATATTTTTAGACTTAGGCTTAAAAACATGGCGTTAGAGGGTGAAAACCCAAAACAACCCCCGAACGGCCCCGTGGGTGGCACCAACACATCCCACGGGACCAATGTATCTCGTAGGAACTGACCACGCAGCCGCGGGTCTTTCAATTGGAGAATATGATGATAATTTGCATATTTTTAGACTTAGGCTTAAAAACATGGTGTTAGAGGATGAAAATCCAAAACAACCCCCAAATGGCCCTGTGGGTGGCACCAACACCTCCCACGGGACAATTATAACCTGTACGAACTGACCACGCAATTGTGGGACTCCCGGTTTTAGAATATGATGATAATTTTCATATTTCTAGACTTAGGCAAAACATGGCATCAGTGGGGGAAAACCCGAAACATCCCCCAAACGACCCTGTGGGAGGCCCCAACACCTCCCACGGGACTAATGTAACTAGTTGGAACTGACCACGTAGCCACGCGCCTCCTGGTTTGAGAATACGATGATAATTAGCATATTTCTAGACTTACCCTTAAAAATATGGCGTTAGAGGGTGAAAACCCAAAACAGCCTCCGAATGGCCCTGTGGGTGGCCCCAACACCTCCCACGGGACCAAGGTAACTCCTAGGAACTGACCACGCAGATGCATGTCTCCCGATTTGAGAAATTGACAATAATTTGCATATGTCTATACTTAGGCTTAAAAACATGGCGTTAGAGGATGCAAACCAAAAATAACCCCCAAACGACCCCGTGGGTGTCACCAACACGTCCCAAGGGATGAATGTAACTCGTAGGAACTGACCTCGTAGCCGCAGGACTACCGGTTTGAGAATATGATGGTAATTTCCATATTTTAAGACTTAGGAAAAATATTGCGTTAGTGAGGGAAAACTCGAAACATCAGCCAAACGGCCCCGCAGGGGGCACCAACTCCTCCCACGGGACTAATGTAACTCATAGGAACTGACCACGTAGCCATGGGACTCCCAATTTGAGAATACGATGATAATTTTAGTATTTCTAGACTCAGGCTTAAAAATATGGCGTTAGAGGGTGAAAACCCAATACAACCCCCAACTGGCCCTGTGGGTGGCACCAACACCTCCCACGGGACCAATGAAACTCGTAGAACTGACCACACAATCGCGGGACTGTCGGTTTGAGAATATGCTGATAATTTGCATATTTCTAGACTTAGGCTTAAAAATATCGCATTAGAGGGTGAAAACCCAAAACAGCACCCAAACGGCCCCGTGGGTGGCACCAACACCTCCCACGGGACCAATTTCACTCGTAGGAACTGACCACACGAATGCGGGTCTCCCGGTTTGATAATACGATGATAATTTGCATATTTTTAGACTTAGGCTAAAAAATCATGGCGTTAGAGGGTGAAAACAAAAAATAGCCCCCGAATGACCCCGTGAGTGACACCAACACCTCCCACGGGACCAATGTAACTCGTAGGAAGTGACCACGTACCCGCAGGACTCCCGATTTGAGAATAAGAAGATAATTTGCATATTTATACACTTAGGCCTAAAAACAAGGCGTTAGAGGGTGAAAACCCAAAACAGCCCCCGAACGTCCCCATGGGTGGAACCAACACCTCCCACAGGACCAATGTACCTCGTAGGAACTGACCACATAGCCACAGGTCTCCAGGTTTGAGAATACAACGATAATTTTCATATTTTTAGACTTAGGCTTAAAAACATGGCGTTAGAGGGTGAAAACCCAAAGCAACCCCCGAACGGCCCCGGGGCTGGCACCAACACCTCCCACGGGACCAATATAACTCGTAGGAATGAACCACGTAGCTACGAGACACCCGGTTTGAGAATACGATGATAATTTCCATATTTCTAGACATAGGGAAAACATGGCATAAGTAGGGGAAAACCTGTAACATCCCCTAAACGGCCCCGTAGGAGGCACCAACACCTCCCACGGGACCAATGTAACTCGTAGGAACTGACCACGCAGCCGCCAGACTCCCGGTTTGAGAATACGACAATAATTTGCGTATTTATACACTTAGGCTTAAAAACATGGCATTAGAGGGTGAAAACCCAAAATAGCCCCCGAACGACCCCGTGGGTGGCACCAACACCTCCCACACGACCAATGTAACTCGTAGGAACTGACCACGTTGCCACGGGAATCCTGATTTGAGAATATGGTGATAATTTACATATTTCTAGACTTAGGCTTAAAAATATGGCGTTAGAGGGTGAAAACCCAAAACAACCCCTGAATGGCCCCGTGGGTGGCACCAACACATCCCACGGGACCAATGTAACTCGTAGGAACTGACCACGCAACTGCGGTTCTCCCAATTTGAGAATACGATGATAATTTGCATATTTTTAGACGTGGGCTTAAAAATATGGCGTTAGAGGGTGAAAACCTAAAACAGCCCCCGAACGGCCCCGCGGGTGGCACCAACACCTCCCACGGGACCAATGTAACTCGAAGGAACTGACCACGCAGCCGCGGGTCCCCCAATTTGAGAATACGGTGACAATTCGCATATTTTTAGACTTAGGTTTAAAAACATGGCGTTAGAGGGTGAAAACCCAAAACATCCCCCGAACTGCCCCGTGGGTGGAACCAACACCTCCCACGGGACCAATGTAACGCGTAGGAACTGCCCACGTAGCGGTGGGACTCCCGGTTTGAGAATACGACGATAATTGGCATATTTCTAGACTTAGGCAAAACATGGCATAAGTGGGGGAAAACTCGAAACATCCCCCAAACGGCCACGTGGGAGGTACCAACACCTCCCACGGGACCAATGTAACTCTTAGGAACTGACCACATAGTCGAGGGTCTCTCGGTTTGAGAATACGATGATAATTTGCATATTTCGAGACTTAGGCTTCAAAATATGGCGTTAGAGGGTTAAAACCCAAAAGAGGCCCCGAATGGCCCTATGGGTGGCACGAACACCTCCCACGGGACCAAGGTAACTCGTAGGAACTAACCACGCAGCCACGGCTCTCCAGGTTTGAGAATACAACGATAATTTGCATATTTTTAAACTTAAGCTTTAAAACATGGCGTTAGAGGGTGAAAACCCAAAACAGCCCCCGAACGGCCCCGTGGGTGGCACCAACACCTCCCATGGGACCAATATAACTCATAGGAACTGACCACGCAGCCACGGAACTCTCGGTTTTAGAATTTAATGATAATTTGTATATTTCTATACTTAGGCTTAAAAATATGGCGTTAGTGGGTGAAAACCCAAAACAGCCCCTGAATGGCCCCGTGGGTGGCACCAACACGTCCTATGGGACCAATGTAACTCGTAGGAACTGACCAAGCAACTGCGGGTCTCCCGATTTGAGAGTAAAATGATAATTTTCATATTTCTAGACTTAGGCTTAAAAATATGGCGTTAGAGGGTGAAAACACAAATCAGCCACCGAAAGGCCCCGCGGGTGGCACCAACACCTCCCACGGGACCAATGTAACTCGTAGGAACTGATCATGCAGCTGCGGGTCTCAGAATTTGAGAGTACGACGATAATTTGAAAATTTTAGACTTAGGCTTAAAAACATGGTGTTAGCCGGTGAAAACCCAAAACAACCCCCGAACGGCCCCGTGGGTGGCACCAACACCTCCCACGGGACCAATATAACTCGTAGGAACTGACCACGCAGCCACAGGACTCCTGGTTTGAGAATACGATGATAATTTGCATATTTCTAGACCTAGGCAGAAAATATGGCGTTAGTGGGTGAAAACCCAAAACAGATCCCAAACGGACCTACTAGTGGCACCAACACCTCCCACGGGACCAATGTAACTTGTAGGAACTAACCACGCAGCCGCGGGACTCCCAGTTTGAGAATATGAGGAAAATTTCCATATTTATAGTCTTAGGCTTAAAAACATGGCGTTAGAGGGTGAAAATCAAAAAATGCCCCCGAACGGCCCCATGGGTGGCACCAACACCTCCCACGGGACCAATATAATTCGTATGAACTGACCACGCAGCCACAGGTCTCCAGGTTTGAGAATACAACTACAGTGTGTATATTTTTAGACTTAGACTTAAAAACATGGCGTTAGAGGGTGAAAACCCAAAATAGCCCCCGAACGGCCCCGTGGGTGGCACCAACACCTCCCACGGGACCAATGTAACTCGTAGGAACTGACCACGCAGCTGCATGACTTTCGAATTGAGAATATGACAATAATTTAAATATTTCTAGACTTAGGGAAAACATGGCATAAGTGGGGGAAAACCCAAAACATCATCCAAACGGCCCCGTGGGAGGCACCAACAACTCCCACGGGACCGATGTAGCTCGTAGGACCACGTAGCCGCGGGACTCCCATTTTGAGAATACGACGATAATCTGCGTATTTATACAATTAGGCTTAAAAACATGGCGTTAGAGGTGGAAAACCCAAAATAGCCCCCGAACGGCCCCGTGGGTGGCACCAAAACCTCCCACGGGACCAATGTACCTCGTAGGAACTGACCACGCAGCCACAGGTCTCCATGTTTGAGAATACAACGATGATTTGCATATTTTTAGACTTAGGCTTAAAAACATGGCGTTAGAGGATGAAAACCCGAAACAGGCCCTGAACGGCTCCGGGGGTGGCACCAACACCACCCACGGGACCAATGTAACTCGTAGGAACGGACCACGCCGCCACGGGACACCCGGTTTGAGAATACGATGATAATTTCCATATTTCTAGACTTAGGCAAAACATGGCATAAGTAGGGAAAAACCTGTAACATCCCCCAAACGACCCCGTGGGAGGCACCAGCACCTCCCACGGGACCAATGTAAATAGTAGAAACTGACCACGCAGCCGCGGGACTCCCGGTTTGAGAATACGACAATAATTTGTTTATTTATACACTTAGGCTTAAAAACATGGCGTTAGAGGGTGAAAACCCAAAATAGCCCCCGAACGGCCCCGTGGGTGGCACCAACACCTCCCACGTGACCAATGTAACTCGTAGGAACTGACCACGTTGACACGGGCCTCCCGATTTGAGAATAAGATGATAATTTGCATATTTCTAGACTTAGGCTTAAAAATATGGCGTTAGAGGGTGAAACCCAAAAGAACCCCTTAATGGCCCCTTGGGTGGCACCAACACCTCCCACGGGACCAATGTAACTCGTAGGAACTGAGCACGCAGTTGGGGGTCTCCCGGTTTGAGAATATGATGATAATTTGCATACTTCTAGACTTTGGCTTAAAAATATGGCGTTAGAGGGTGAAAACTCAAAACATCCCCCGAACGGCCCCGTGGGTGGCACCAACACCTCCCACGGGAAAAATGTAACTCGTAGGAACTGACCACATAGCCGCGGGACTCCCATTTTGAGAATATGACGATAATCTGCATATTTATACAGTTAGGTTTAAAAACATGCCATTAGAGGGTGAAAACCCAAAACAGCCACCGAACGGCCCCGTGTGTGGCACCAACACCTCCAACGGGACCAATGTACCTCGTAGGAACTGACCACGCAACCACAGGTCTCCATGTTTGATAATACAACGATAATTTGAATATTTTTAGACTTAGGCTTAAAAACATGGCATTAGAGGATGAAAACCCGAAACAAGCCCAGAACGACCCCGGGGGTGGCACCAACACTTCCCATGGGACCAATGTAACTCGTAGGAACTGACCACGTAGTCGGGGGCCTCCTGGTTTGAGAATACGATGATAATTTGCATATTTTGAGGCTTAGGCTTAAAAATATGGCGTTAGAGGGTGAAAACCCAAAACAGCCCCCGAATGGCTCTCTGGGTGGCACGAACACCTCCCACGGGATCAAGGTAACTCGTATGAACTGACCACGTAATTGCGGGTCTCCCGGTTTGAGAATACGATGATAATTTTCATATTTCTTGACTTAGGATTAAAAACATTGCGTTAGAGGGTGAAAACCCTAAACAACCCCCGAACGGCCCTGTGGGTGGCACCAACACCTCCCACAGGACCAATGTAACTCATAGTAACTGACCCCGCAGCCACGGGTCTCCAGGTTAGAGAATACAATGATAATTTCCATGTTTTTAGACTTAAGCTTAAAAACATGGCGTTAGAGGGTGAAAACCTAAAACAGCCCCCGAACGGCCCTGTGGGTGGCACCATCACCTCCCACGGGACCAATGTAACTCGTAGGAATTGACCACGCAGCCGCGGAACTCTCAGTTTAAGAATACGACGATAGTTTCTATATTTATAGGCCTAGGCCAAACAAGGCATAAGTGGGGGAAAACCTGAAACATCCTCCAAACGGACCCGTGGGACGCACCAAGACCTCTCACGGGACCAATGTAACTCGTAGGAACTGACCACGTAGCCACGGGCCTCCCGATTTGAGAATACGAGCATAATTTGTATATTTCTATACTTAGGCTTAAAAATATGGCATTAGAGGGTGAAAACCCAAAACAGCCCCCGAATGGCCCCGTGGGTGGCACCAACAACTCCTACGGGACCAATGTAACTCGTAGGAACTGACCATGCAGCTGCGGGTCTCCCGATTTGAGAATACAATAATAATTTGCATATTTCTAGACTTAGGCTTAAACATATGGCGTTAGAGGGTGAAAACCCAAATCATCCATCGAATGGCCCCGCGGGTGGCACTTACACCTCCCACGGGACCAATGTAACTCGAAGGAACTGACCACGTAGCCGCAGGTCTCACAATTTGAGAATACGATGATAATTTTCATATTTTTAGACTTAGGCTTAAAAACATGGTTTTAGAGGGTGAAAACCAAAATCAGCCCCCGAACGGCCCCGTGGGTGGCCCCAACACCTCCCACAGGACCAATGTAACTCGTAGGAACTGACCATGCATCCGCGAGATTCTTGGTTTGTGAATACGATGGTAATTTCCATATTTCTCGACTTAGGAAAACTAAGGCATAAGTGGGGGAAAACCCGAAACATCCCCCAAACGGCCCCGTGGGATGCACTAACACCTCCCACAGGACCACTGTAACTCGGAAGAACTGACCACGTAGCCACGGCCTCCCGGTTTGAGAATACGATGATAATTTACATATTTCTAGATTTAGGCTAAAAATATGGCGTTAGAGGGTGAAAACCCAAAATAGCCCCCGAATGGCACCTTGGGTGGCACCAACACCTCCCACGGGACAAATGCAACTCGTAGGATTTTACCACGCAGCTGCGGGTCTCCCGGTTTGAGAATACGATGATAATTTTCATATTACTAGATTTAGTCTTAAAAACATGGCATTAGAGGGTGAAAACCCAAAACAGCCCCCGAACTGCCCCGTAGGTGGCACCAACACCTCCTACGGGACCAATGTAACTCGTAGGAACTGACCACGCAACGGCGGGTCTCCCGATTTGAGAATACGACGATAATTTGTATATTTTTAGACTTAGGCTTAAAAACATGGCGTCAGAGGGGGAAAACTCAAAACAGTCCCCGAACGGCCCCATGGGTGGCACCAACACCTCCCACGGGACCAATGTAACTTGTAGGAACTAACCACGCAGCCGCGAGACTCCCAGTTTGAGAATACGACGGTAATTTTGCTACTTCTAGACTTAGGCAAAACATGGTATATGTGGGGGAAAACCCGAAACATCCCCCAAACGGCCTCGTGGGAGGCACCAATACCTCCCACTAGACCAATGTAACTCGTAGGAACAGAGCACGTAGCCGTGGGGCTGCCGGTTTGAGATAATGATTATAATTTGCATATTTCTAGACTTAGGCTTAAAAATATGGCGTTAGAGGGGGAAAACCCAAAACAGCCCCCGAATGGCCCCGTGGGTGGCACGAACACCTCCTACATTTCCAAGGTAACTCGTAGGAACTGACCACGCAGCTGCGGGTCTCCCAGTTTGAGAATACAACAATAATTTTCATATTTCTAGTCTTTGGCTTAAAAACATGGCATCAGAGGGTGAAAACCCAAAACAGCAACTGAACGGCCTCGTGGGTGGCACCAACATCTCCCACGGGACCAATGTAACTCGTAGGAACTGAGCACGTAGCCGCGGGACTCCTGGTTTGATAATACAATGGTAATTTTCATATTTCTAGACCTAGGCTAAAAAACATGGCGTTAGAGGGTGAAAATACAAAATAACCCCCGAACGGCCCCGTGGGTGGCACCAATACCTCCCACGGGACCAAGGTAACTCGTTGGAACTGACCACGCAGGTGCGGCTCTCCCGGATTGAGAATATGATAATAATTTGGATATTTCTAGACTTAGGCTTAAAAATATGGCGGTAGAGGGTGAAAACCTAAAACAGCCCCCGAACGGCCCCGCGGTTGGCTCCAACACCTCCCACGGGACCAATGTAACTCGTAGGAACTGACCATGTAGCTGCGGGTCTCCCAATTTGAGAGTATGAAGATAATTAGCATATTTTTAGACTTAGGCTTAAAAACATGGCGTTAGAGGGTGAAAACCCAAAACAACCCCCGAACGGCCCCGTGGGTGGCACCAACACATCCCACGAGACCAATGTAACTCGTAGGAACTGGCCACGCTGCCACGGGTCTCCAGGTTTGAGAATACAACGATAATTTACATATTTTTAGACTTACTCCTTAAAACATGGCGTGGGAGGGTGAAAACCCAAAACAGCCCCCGAACGGCCCCGTGGGTGGCACAAACACTTCCCACGGGACCACTGTAACTCGTAGGAGCTGACCACGCGGTCGCGGTACTCTCGGTTTGAGAATACGACAATAATTTTCATAATTTTAGACTTACGCAAAACATGACATAAGTAGGGGAAAACCTGAAACATCCCCCAAATGGCCCCGTGGCAGGAACCAACACCTCCCACGGGACCAATGTAACTCGTAGGAACTGACCACGTAGACAAGGGCCTCCCGGTTTGAGAATACGAAGATAATTTCTATATTTCTAGACTTAGGCTTAAATATATGGAGTTAGAGGGTGAAAACCCAAAACAGCACCCGAATAGCACCGTGGGTTGCACCAACACCTCCCACGGGACCAATGTAACTCGTAGGAACCGACCACGCAGCTGCGGGTCTCTCGGTTTGAGAATACGATGATAATTTGCATATTTGTAGACTTTTGCATAAAAATATGAAGTTAGAGGGTGAAAACCCAAAATAGCCCCCGAACAATCCCGAGGGTGTCACCAACACGTACCACGGACCAATGTAACTTGTAGGAACTGACCACACAACCGCGACTCTCCCAATTTTAAAATACGACGATAATTTGTATATTTTTAGACTTAGGCTTAAAAATATGGCGTTAGAGGGTGAAAACCCAAAACAGCCCCCGAACGGCCCCGTGGGTGGCACCAACACTTCCCACGGGACCAGCGTAACTCGTAGGAACTGATAACGCAGCCACGAGACTCCCGGTTTGAGAATACGATGGTAATTTCCATATTTTTAAACTTAGGTATAACATGGCATAAGTGGGGGAAAACTCGAAACATCTCCCAAACGGCCCCATAGTAGGCACCAACACCTCCCGCGGGACCAATATAAATCGTCAGAACTACCCACGTAGCCGCGGGCCTCCTGATTTGAGAATACGACTATAATTTGCATATTTCAAGACTTAGGCCTAAAAATATGGTGTTACTGGGTGAAAACCAAAAACAGTCCCGTGGGTGGCACCAACACCTCCCACAGGACCAATGTACTTCGTAGAAACTGACCACGCAGTTGCGGGTCTCCCGATTTTAGAATACGATAATAATTTGTATATTTCTAAACTTAGGTTTTAGAACATGGCGTTAGAGGGTGAAAACCCAAAACAACCACCAAATGGGCCCGTGGGTGGCACCAACACCTCCCACGGGACCAATGTAGCTCGTAGGAACTGACCACGTAGCCGCAGGACACCCGGTTTGATAATACAATGGTAATTTTCATATTTATATTCCTAGGCTTAAAAACATGGCGTTAGAGGGTGAAAACGCAAAAAAAACCCCGAACGGCCCCGTGTGTGGCACCAAGACCTCCCACGGGACCAATGTAACTCGTAGGAACTGACCACGTAGCCGCACGTCTCCTGGTTTGATACTACGATGATAATTTGCATATATTTAGACTTAGGCTTAAAAACATGGCGTTAGAGGGAGAAAACTCAAAATAGCCCCCAAACGGCCCCGTGGGAGACACCAACACCTCCCATGGGGCCCATGTAACTCGTAGAAATTGACCGCGCACCCACGGGATTCTCGGTTTGAGAATACGACGGTAATTTGAATATTCCTAGACTTAGGCTTAAAAACATGGCATTAGTGGGTGAAAACTCGAAATAGCTCCTGAACGGCCCCGTGGGAGGCACCAACACCTCCCACGGGACCAATGTAACTCGTAGGATCTGACCCCACATTCGGGGGACTCCCAATTTCAGAATATAACAATAATTTGTATATTTGTAGACTTAGGTTTAAAAACATGGCGTTAGAGGTTGAAAACCCCAAACAACCCCTGAACGGCCCAATGGGAGGCACCAACACCTTCCACGGGACCAATGTAACATATAGGAACTGACCGCACAACCGCGGGACTCCTATTTTGAGAATACGATGGTAATTTACATATTTCTAGACTGAGGTTTAAAAACACAGAGTTAGAGGGGGAAAATCTAAAATAGCCCACTCACGGCCCCGTGGTTGGCACCAATACCTCCCACGGGACCAATGTAACTTATAGGAACTGACCACGCAGCTACGGGACTCCCGATTTAAGAATACGATGATAATTTTCATATTTGTACACTTAGGCTTATAAACATGGCGTTAGAGGGTGAAAACCCAAAACAACTCCCGAATGGCCCCATGGGAGGCACCAACACCTCCCACGGGACCAATATAACTCGTAGGAACTAACCGCGCAGCCGCTGGACTCCCAGTTTGAGAATATGTTGGTAATTTCCATATTTATAGCCTTAGGATTAAAAACATGGCATTAGAGGGTGAAAACCCAAAATAGTCCCGGAACGGCCCTGTGGGTGGCACCAACGCCTCCCACGGGACCGATGTAACTCGTACGAACTGACAACGCAGTCGCGGGACTCCTGGTCTGAGAATATGATGATAATTTGCTTATTTATAGACTTAGGCTTAAAAATATGGCGTTAGAGGGTGAAAACCCAAAACACCCCCCGAATGGCACCATTACCTCCCACGGGACCAATGTAACTCGTAGGAACTGACCCCACAGCCGCGAGACTCTCGATTTGTGAATATGATGATAATTTACATATTTCTAGACTTAGGCCCAAAAATATGGCGTTATAGATTGAAAACGCAAAACAACCCCCGAACGACCCCGTGGGTGGCACCAACACCTCCCACGGGACCAATGTAACTCGTAGGAAATGATCACGCGGTTGCGGGTCTCCCGGTTTGAGAATACGACGATAATTTGCATATTTTTAGACTTAGGCTTAAAAACATGGCGTTAGAGGGTGAAAACCCAATACATCCCCCGAACGACCCCGTGGGTGGCACCAACACCTCCCACGGGACCAATGTAACTCGTAGGAACTCACCACGTAACCGCGGGACTCCTGATTTGTGAATACAATGGTAATTTTAATATTTCAAGACTTAGGATTAAAAACAGGGAGTTAGAGGGTGAAAACCCAAAACAGACCCCGAACGGCCCCATGGGTGGCACCAACACCCCCGACGGGACTAATGTAACTGACCCCACATTCGCGGGACTCCCGATTTTAAAATACGACGATAATATGTATATTTGTATACTTAGGGTTAAAAACATGGCGTTAGAGGTTGAAAACCCAAAACAACACCCGAACGACCCCGTGGGAGGCACCAACACATTCCACGGGACCAATGTAACTCGTAGGAACTGATTGCACAGCCCCAAGACTCCCGTTTTGAGAATACGACGATAATTTGGATATTTGTAGACTTAGGCTTAAAAACATAGCATTAGAGGGTGAAAACGTAAAGCAACCCCCGAACGGCCCCACGGGTGACACTAACACTTCCAACGGGACCAATGTAACTCGTAGGAACTGACCACGTAGTCGCAGGACACTCCGTTTGAGAATATGATGGTAATTTTCATATTTTTAGACTTAGGCAAAAAGTGGCGTTAGCAAGGGAAAACCTGAAACATGCCCCAAAAGGCCCCTTAGGAGGCACTAACTCCTCCCACGGGACTAATGTAACTCGTAGGAACTGACCATGTGGCCGCGGGACTCTCGATTTGAGAGTACGATGATAATCTACATATTTTTAGACCTAGGCATAAAAACATGGCATTAGAGGGTGAAAACCAAAAATAGCCCCCGAACGGCCCCGTGGGTGGAACCAACACCTCTCACGGTACCAATGTAACTCGTAGTAACGGACAACGTAGCCACGGGACTCCCAATTTCATAATATCAATGGTAATTTTTAGATTTCTAGTCTTAGGCTTAAAAACATGGCATTAGAGGGTGAAATCCCAAAACAGCCCCCGAACGGCCCCACGGGTTGCCCCAACACCTCCCACGGGACTAATGTACCTTCTAGGAACTGACCACGCATTCGCGAGACTCCCGGATTGACAATACAACGATAATTTACATATTTATAGACTGAGGCTTAAAAACATGGAGTTAGAGGGTGAAAACCCAAAACAACCCCCGAACGGCCCCGTGGGTGGCACCAACACCTCCCACGGGACCAATGTAACTCGTAGGAACTGACCACGCAGCCACGGGTCTCCCTGTTTTAGAATACGATGATAATTCGCATATTTTTAGACTTAGGCTTAAAAACATGGCGTTAGAGGGTGAAAACCCAAAACAGCCTCCGAACGACCCCGTGGGTCGCACCAACTCCTCCCACGGGATCAATGTAACTCGTAAGAACTGACCACGTAGCCGTGGGTCTTTCGATTTTAGAATACGATGATAATTTGCATATTTTTAGACTTAGGCTTAAAAACATGGTGTTAGAGGGTGAAAACTCAAAACAGTCCCCGAACGGACCCGTGGGAGGCCCCAATACCTCCCACGGGACCAATGTAACTCATAGTTACTGACCGCATAGCCACGAGATTCTCCGATTGAAAATACGATGGTAATATGAATATTCCTAGACATAGGCTTAAAAACATGGCGCTAGTGGATGAAAACCCGAAACAACCCCTGAACGGCCCCGTGGGAGGCACCATCACCTCCCACGGGACCAATGTAAGTCATAGGAACTGACCCCACATTCGCGGGACTCCCAATTTCAGAATATGATGATAATTTGCATATTTGTAGACTTAGACTTGAAAACATGGCATTAGAGGGTCTAAAACCCAAAACAACCCACGAACGGCCTCGTGGGAGGCACCACCACTTTCCATGGGACCAATGTAACACGTAGGAACTGACAGCGCAGTCACAGGACTCCCGTTTTGAGAATACGATGGAAATTTTCATATTTATAGACTTAGGTTTAAAAACATAGCATTAGAGGGTGAAAACCCAAAACAACCCCCGAACGGCCACATGGGTGGCACTAACACCATCAACGGGACCAATGTAACTCGTAGGAACTGACCACGCAGTCGTGCGACTCTCGATTTGAGAATACAATGGTAATTTCCATATTTCTAGACTTAGGAAAAAAATGGCGTTAGTGAGGGAAAACCTGAAACATCCCCCAAATGGCCCCGTAGAAGGCACCAACACCTCCAACGGGACCAATGTAACTTGTAGAAACTGACCACGTAGCCGCGGGACTTTCGGTTTGAGAATATGACAATAATTTGCATAATTCTAGACTTAGGCTTAAAAATATTGCGTTAGAGGGTGAAAACCCAAGACACACCCCGAACGGCCCCGTGGGTGGCACCAGCACCTCCCGTGGGACCAATGTAACTCGTAGGAACTGACCACACAGTCGAGGGACTCTCGGTTTGAGAATACGATGATAATTTGC
This sequence comes from Sambucus nigra, assembly GCA_949130495.1. Taxonomy (NCBI): domain Eukaryota; kingdom Viridiplantae; phylum Streptophyta; class Magnoliopsida; order Dipsacales; family Adoxaceae; genus Sambucus; species Sambucus nigra. The sequence continues at coordinate 58,186,620 of OX422213.1, forward strand.
CTATTTCTAGACTTAGGCTGAAAAATATGTCGTTAGAGGGTGAAAACCCAAAACAGCCCCCGAACGGCCCTGTGGGTGGCACTAACAGCTCCCACGGGACCAATGTAACTCAAAGGAACTGACCACCTAGCCGCGGGTCTCCCGGTTTGAGAATACGACGATAATCTACATATTTTTAGACTTAGTCTTAAAAACATGGCTTTAGAAGTTGAAAACCAAAAAAAGCCCCCGAACGGCCCCGTGGGTGGCACCAAGACCACCCACGGGACCAATGTAACTCATAGGAGCTGACCACGTAGTCGCGGGACTCCTGATTTTAGAATACGATGGTAATTTTCATATTTTTAGCTTAAAAACATGGCGTTAGAGGGTGAAAACCCAAAACAGCCACTAACGGGCCCATGGGTTGTACCAACACCTCCCATGGGACCAATGTAACTCGTAGGAACTGACCACGTTGGCGCGGGACTCCTAGGTTGAGAATACGATGATAATTTGCATATTTATAGACTTAGGCTTAAAAACATGGAGTTTGAGGGGGAAAACCCAAAACAGCCCCCGAACGTCCCCGTGTGAGGCTCCAACACCTCCCACGGGACCAATATAACTCGTAAGCACTGACCACGCAGTCGTGGGTCTCCCGATTTGAGAATACGATGATAATCTGCATATTTTCAGACTTAGGCTTAAAAACATGACATTAGAGGGTGAAAACCAAAAACAACCCCCGAACGGCCTCGTGGGTGGCACCAAGACCACCCACGGGACCAATGTAACTCGTAGGAGCTGACCACGTAGTCGCGGGACTCTCGATTTTAGAATACGATGGTAATTTTCATATTTCTATACTTAGTCTTAAAAACATGGCGTTAGAGGGTGAAAAGCGAAAACATACCCCGAACGGTCCCATGGTTGGCACCAACACCCCCCATGGGACCAATGTAACTCGTAGGAACTAACCACGTAGCCACGGGACTCCTGATTTGAGAATACGATTATAATTTCCATATTTATAGACCTAGGCTTTAAAACATGGAGTTAGGGTAAGAAAACCCATAACAACACCCAAACGGTCACGTGGGAGGCCCAAAACCTCCCACGGGACCAATGTCACTCATAGGAACTAACCACGCATCCACGGGACTCCCAGTTTGAGATTATGATGGTAATTTTCATATTTTTAGACTTAGGCTTAAAAATATGGCATTTGAGGGTGAAAAACCAAAACAGCCCCCGAACAACTCCGTGGGTGGCACTAACACCTCCCAGGGACCAATGCAACTCGTAGGAACTGACCACGCAACCGCGGTACTCCCGGTTTGACAATACGACAATAATTTCCATATTTTGAGACTTAGGCAAAACATGGAATAAGTGGAGGAAAACAAGAAACATCCCCCAAATGGCCCCGTGGGATGCACCAACACCTCCCACGGGACCAATGTAACTCGTAGGAACTGACCACGCATCCATAGGACTCCAAGTTTGAGAATACGATAGTAATTTTCATATTTCTAGACTTAGGCTTAAAAATATGGCATTAGAGCGTGAAAACCAAAAACAGTCCCCGAACGGCCCCGTGGGTGGCACCAACACCTCCCACGGGACCTATGTAACTTGTAGGAACTGACCATGCAGGCCCGAGTCTCCCGGTTTGAGAATATAATGATAATTTGCATATTTTTAGACATAGGCTTAAAAACATGGCTTTAGAGGGTGAAAACCCAAAACAGCCCCCGAATGGCCCCGTGGGTGGCACCAACACCTCCCACGAGACCAATGTAACTCGTAGGAACTGACCACGCTGCTGTGGGTGTCCCGATTTGAGAATACAACAAAAATTTGAATATTTTTAGACTCAAACTTAAAAACGTTGATATAGAGGGTGAAAACCCAAAACAACCTCCGAATGGCCCCGTGGGTGGCACCAACACCTCCCACAGTACGAATGAAAGTTGTAGGAACTGACCACATAGCCACGAGTCTCCCAGTTTGAGAATACGACGATAATTTGCATATTTTTAGACTTAGGCTTAAAAACATGGCGTTAGAGGGTGAAATCCAAAAATAGCCCCCCAACGGCCCCGTGGGTGGCACCAATACCTCCCATGGGACCAATGTAACTCATAGGAACTGATCACGCAACCGCGGGACTCATAGTTTTAGAAAACAATGGTAATTTCCATATTTCTAGACTTAAGCAAAACATGGCATAAGTGGGGGAAAACTCGAAACTTCCCCCAAACGGCACCATGGGAGGCACCAACACCTCCCACGGGACCAATGTAACCCGTAGAAATTGACAACGTAGCCACGGGTCTCTCAGTTTGAGAATACAATGGAAATTTGCATATTGTTAGACTTAGTTTTAAAAACATGGCGTTAGAGGGTGAAAACCCAAAACAGCCTCCGAACGACCCCGTGGGTGGCACCAACACCTCCCACGGGACCAATGTAACTCGTAAGAACTGACCACGCTGTCGTGGGTGTCTCAATTTGAAAATACAATGATAATTTGCATATTTTTAGACTTACGCTTAAAAACATGGCGTTAGATGGTGAAAACTCAAAATAGCCCGCGAAAGGCCCCGTGGGAGGCACCAACACCTCCTACAGGAATAATGTAACTCGTAGGAACTGATCGCCCAGCCACGGGATTCCCGATTTGAGAATACGATGGTAATTTGAATATTTCTGGACTTAGGCTTCGAAACATGGCGTTAGTGGGTGAAAAATCGAAATAACCCCCGAACGGCCCCGTGGGAGGCACCAAGACCTCCCCCGGGACCAATGTAACTCGTAGGAACTGAGCCCATAGTCGCGGGACTCCCGGTTTCAGAATATGATGGTAAATTCCATCTTTCTAGACTTAGGCAAAAGATGGAGTTAGCAAGGGAAAACCTGAAACATCCCCCAAACGGCCTCGCAGGTGGGACCAACACCTCCCATGGGACCAAGGTAACTCGTAAGAACTGACCACGCAGCCGCAGGACTCTCGATTTGAGAATACGATGATAATTTGCATATTTCTAGACTTAGGCTTAAAAATATGGCATTAGAGGGTGAAAATATGAAACACCCCCCTAATTGCCTTGTGGGTGGCACCAACACCTCTCATGGTACCAATGTAACTCGTAGAACTGACCACATAGCCGTGGGACTCTCGGTTTGAGAATACGATGATAATTTACATATTTCTAGACTTTGTCTTAAAAATATGGCGTTAGAGGGTGAAAACCCAAAATAGCCCCCGAACAGCCCCGTGGGTGGCACTAACACCTCCCACGGGACCAATGTAACTCATAGGAACTGACCACGTGGACGCGGGTCACCGATTTTAGAATACGACGATAATCTATATATTTTTAGACATAGGCTTAAAAACATGGCGTTAGAGGGTGAAAACCAAAAACAGCCCCCGAAAGGCCCCGTGGGTAGCACCAACACCTCCCACGGGACCACTGTAACTAGTAGAAACTAACCACGTAGCCGCGGGTCTCCCAGTTTTAGAATAAACCGATTATTTCCATATTTTTAGACTTAGGCTTAAAAATATTTTGTTAGAGGGTGAAAACCCAAAACAGCCTCAGAACGACCCCGTGGGTGGAATCAACACCTCCCACTGGACCAATGCAACTCGTAAGAATTGACCACGCTGCCGTGGGTGTCCCGATTTGAGAATATGAGGATAATTTGCATATTTTTAGACTTAGGATTAAAAACACGGTGTTAGAGGGACAAAACTCAAAATAACCCCCGAACGGTCCCGTGGGAGGCACCAACACCTCCCACGGGACCAATGTAACTCGTAGGAACTGACCGCGCAGCCATGGGATTCCCGGTTTGAGAATACGATGGTAATTTGAATATTCTTAAACTTAGGCTTAAAAATATGGCGTTAGTGGGTGAAAACCTAAAAAAAAACCCGAACGGCCCCGTGGGAGGCACCAACACCTCCCACGGGACGAATGTAACTCATAGGAACTGACCCCTCATTCGCGGGACTCCTGATTTCAGAATATGATGATAATTTACATATTTGGAGACTTATACTTAAAAAGATAGTGTTAGCCGGTGGAAACCCAAAATAACCTCTGAACGGCCCCATGGGAGGCACCGACACCTTCCACGGGACCAATGTAACTTCTAGGAACTGATCGAGCAGCCACAGGACTCCCATTTGAGAATACGATGGTACTTTGGATATTTCTAGACTTAGGCGTAAAAAAATAGCATTAGAAGGTGAAAACCCAAAATAACCCCCGAGCGGCCCCATGGGTGGCACTCCAACGGGACCAATGTAACTCGTAGGAACTGACCACGCAGCCGCGGGACTCCCAGTTTGAGAATATGATCGTAATTTCCTTATTTCTAGACTTAGGTAAAAAGTGGCGTTAGAAAGGGAAAACCTGAAACATCCCCCAAACGGCCCTGTAGGAGGCACCAACACTTCCCACTGGACCAATGTAACTCGTAGGAACTGACCATGTGGCCGCGCGACTCTCGGTTTGAGAATACGAAGAAAATTTGCATATTTCTAAACTTAGGCTTAAAAATATGGCGTTATAGGGTGAAAACCCAAAACACCCCCCGAATGGCCCCGTGGGTGGCACCAACACCTCCCACGGGACCAATGTAACTCGTAGGAATCGACCACACTTCCGCGGGACTCTCGGTTTGAGAATACGATGGTAATTTTCATGTTTCTGGACTTACGCTTAAAAATATGGCGTTAGAGGGTGAAAACCCAAAACAGCCCCCGAACGTCCCCGTGGGTGCACCAACAACTCCCACGGGACCTATGTAACTCGTAAGAACTGACCACGTAGCCGCGGGTCTCCCGATTTGAGAATATGATGATAATTTGCATATTTTTAGACTTACGCTTAAAAACATGGTGGTAGAAGGTGAAAACTCAAAAAGACCCCCAAACGGCCCCGTGGGAGGCACCAACACCTCCCACGGGACCAATGTAACTTGTAGGAACTGATCGTGCAGTGACGGGATTCCCTATTCGAGAATACGATGGTAATTTGAGGATTCATAGACTTAGGCATAAAAACATGGCGTTAGTGGGTGAAAACCCGAAACAGCCACCGAACGACCCCTTGGGAGGTACCAACACCTCCCACGGGACCAATGTAACTCGTAGGAACTGGCCCCAAATTCGCGAGACACTCGATTTTAGAATATGAGGATAATTTGTATATTTGTAGACTTAGGCTTAAAAACATGGCGTTAGAGCGTGAAAACCCAAAACAACCCTTGAACGACCCCGTGGGAGGCACCAACACCTTCCACGGGACCAATGTAACTCGTTGGAACTGACCGCGTAACCACGGGACTCCCGTTTTGAGAATACGACGATAATTTGTATATTTCTAGGCTGAGCATTAAAAATAAGGCGTTACAGGGTGAAACCCCAAAAAATAACCCGAACGACTCCATGGATGGCACTAACACCTCCCACGGGACCAATGTAACTCGTAGGAACTGACCATGCAACCATGGGACTCCCAGTTTGAGAATACGATGGTAATTTCCATATTTCTAGACTTAGGAAAAAGATGGCGTTAGTGAGGGAAAACCCGAAACATCCCCCAAACGGCCCCGTAGGTGGCACCAACACCTCCCACGGGATGAGGGTAATTCGTAGGAACTGACCACGCAGCCGTGGGTCTCCCGGTTTGAGAATACAATAATAATTTGTATATTTATAGACTTAGGCTTCAAAACGTGGCGTCAGAGGGTGAAAACCCAAAACTACCCCGGAACGGCCCCGTGGGTGGCAGTGACACCTCCCACGGGACCAATGTAACTCGTAAGAACTGACCATGAAGCCACGGGTCTCCCGATTTTAGAATACGATGCTAATTTGCATATGTTTAGACTTAGGCTTAAACACATTGCGTTAGAGCGTGAAAACCTAAAATAGCCTCGGAAAGGTGCCGTGGGTGGGACCAACACCTCCACCGGAACCAATGTAACTCATAAGAACTGACCATGTAGCCGCGGGTCTCTCGATTTGAGAATACGATGAGAATTTGCATATTTTTAGACTTAAACTTAAAAACATGGCATTAGAGGGTTAAAACTCAAAACAAACCCCGAATAGCCCCTTGGGAGGCACCAACACCTCCCACGGGACCAATGTAACTCGTAGGAACTGACCGCATAGCCACCGAAATCTCGGTTTGAGAATACTATATTAATTTCAATATTCCTTGACTTAGGCTTGAAAACATGGCGTTAGTAGGTGAAAACCCAAAACAACTCTCGAACGGCCCTATGGGAGGCACCAACTCCCATGGGACCAATGTAAGTCGTAGTAACTGACCCCACATTTACAGGACCACCGATTTCAGAATACGACGATAATTTGCATATTATAGACTTAGACTTAAAAACATGGCGTTATAAGGTGACAACCCAAAACAACCCCCGAACGACCCCGTGGGAGGTACCAACACCTTCCACGCGACCAATGTAACTCGTAGGAACTGCTCGCGCAGCCGTGGGACTCCCGTTTTGAGAATACGATGGTAATTTCCATATTTCTAGATTTTAGCCAAAACACAGCATTAGTGAGGGAAAACCCAAAACATCACCCAAACGGCCCCATGGGAGCACTAACTCCTCCCACGGGACCAATGTAACTCGTAGGAACTGACCACGTAGCTGCGGGACTCCCAATTTGAGAATACGACGGTAATTTACATATTTCTGGACTTAGGCTTTAAAACATAACATGAGATGGTGAAAACAAAAAACAACCCCCAACGGCCACATGGGTGGCACTAACACCTCCCACGGGACCAATGTAACTCGTAGGAACTGACCACGCAGCCACATGTCTCCGAATTTTAGAAAATGATGAAATTTGCATATGTTTAGACTTTGGCTTAAAGACATGGCGTTAGTGGGTGAAAACCCAAAACAGCCTCCGAAAGGCGCCGTGGGTGACACCAACACCTTCCACGGGACCAATGTAACTCGTTGGAACTGATCGCGTAACCACGGGACTCCCGGTTTGAGAATACGACGATAATTTGCATAATTCTAGACTGAGGATTAAAAACAAGGCGTTAGAGGGTGAAACCCCAAAAAATAACCCGAACGACTCCATGGGTGGCACTAACACCTCACTCGGGACCAATGTAACTCGTAGGAACTGACCACGCAGCCATGGGACTCCCAGTTTGAGAATACGATGGTAATTTCCATATTTCTAGACTTAGACAAAACATGGCGTTAGTGAGGGAAAACCCGAAACATCCCTCAAATGGCCCCGTAGCTGGTACCAACACCTCCCACGGGATGAGGGTAATTCATAGGAACTGACCACGCAGTCGTGGGTCTCACGGTTTGAGAATACAATAATAATTTGTAAATTTATAGAATTAGTCTTCAAAACATGTCGTTAGAGGGTGAAAACCCAAAACTACGCCAGAACAGCCCCATGGGTGGCACCAACACCTCTCACAGGACCAATGTAACTCGTAAGAACTGACCATGAAGCCACGGGTCTCCCGATTTTAGAATACGATGCTAATTTGCATATGTTTAGAATTAGGCTTAAAAACATCGCGTTAGAGCGTGAAAACCCAAAACAGCCTCCGAAAGGCGCCGTGGGTGGGACCAACACCTCCCACGGGACCAATGTAACTCATAAGAACTGACCAGGTAGCCGCGGGTCTCCCTATTTGAGAATACGATGAGAATTTGCATATTTTTAGACTTAAACTTAAAAACATATCATTAGAGGGTGAAAACTCAAAACAGCCCCCGAACAGCCCCGTGGGAGGCACCAACACCTCCCACGGGACCAATGTAACTCGTAGGAACTGACCGCGTAGCCACAGGAATCTCGGTTTGAGAATACTATATTAATTTGAATATTCCTTGACATAGGCTTAAAAACATGGCGTTAGTAGGTTAAAACCCGAAACAATGTAACTCGTAGTAACTGACACCACATTTATGGGACCACCGGTTTCAGAATATGACGACAATTTGCATATTGTAGACTTAGACTTAAAAACATGGCGTTGGAGGGTGACAACCCAAAATAACCCCCGAACGGCCCCGTGGGAGGTACCAACACCTTCCACGGGACCAATGTAACTCGTAGGAACTGATCACGCAGCCGTGGGACTCCCGTTTTGAGAATACGATGGTAATTTCCATATATCTAGACTTAGGCAAAACATAGCGTTAGTGAGGGAAAACGCAAAACATCCACCAAACGGCCCCGTGGGAGGCACTAACTCCTCCCACGGGACCAGTGTAACTCGTAGGAACTGACTACGTAGCCGCGGGACTCCCAATTTGAGAATACGACGATAATTTGCATATTTCTGGACTTAGGCTTTAAAACATAACATTAGATGGTGAAAACTAAAACAACACCCAACGGACATATGGGTGGTACCATGGGACCATTGTAAATCGTAGGAACTGACCACGCAGCCGCGAAACTCTCGATTTGAGAATACGATGGTAATTTCAATATTTCTAAACATAAGCAAAGCATGGCATTAGTGAGGGAAAACCCAAAACATTCCCCAAACAGCCCCATTGGATGCACCAACACCTCCCACGGGACCAATGTAAGTCGTAGGAACTGACCACGTAGCTGCGGGATTCCCAGTTTGAGAATACGATGATAATTTGCATATTTCTAGGCTTGTCTTAAAAATATGACGTTAGAGGTTGAAAACCCAAAACACCACCCGAATGGCCCTGTGGGTTGAACCAACACCTCCCACGGGACATATGTAACTCCTAGTAACTGACCACACAGCCGCGGGACTCTCAATTTGAGCATACGACGATAATTTACATATTTCCAGACATTGGCTTGAAAATATGGCGTTTGAGGGTGAAAACCAAAAACATCCCCTGAAGGACCCCGTGGGTGGCACCAACACCTCCCACGGGACCAATGTAACTCATAGGAACTGACCACGTAGCCGCGGGTCTTCCGATTTGAGAATACGTCGACAATATGCATATTTTTAGACGTAAGCTTAAAAACATGGTGTTAGAGGGTGAAAACTCAAAACAACCCCCGAATGGCCCCATGGGTGGCACCAACACCTCCCACGGGACCAATGTAACTCGTAGGAATTGACCACGCAGTCGTGGGTCTCCCGGTTAGAGAATACGATGACAATTTGCATATTTATAGACTTAGGCTTAAAAACATGGAGTTAGAGGGTGAAACCCAAAACAGCCCCCGAACGGCCCCGTGGGAGGCACCAACACCTCCCATAGGACAAATTTATCTCATGGGAACTGACCACGCATCCACGGGACTCCCAGTTTGAGAATACGATGGTAATTTTCATATTTCGAGACTTGGGTTTAAAAATATGGCGTTAGAGGGTGAAAACCAAAAACATCTCTCGAATGGCCCCGCGGGTGGCACCAACACCTACTACGGGACCAATGTAACACGTAGGAACTGACCACGCAGTCGCGGGTCTCTCGATTTGAGAATACGATGATAATCTACATATTTTAAGACATAAGCTTAAAAACATCACGTTAGAGGGTGAAAACTCAAAACATCCGCCGAACGGCCCCATAGGAGGCACCAACACCTCCCATGGGACCAGTGTAACTCGTACGAACTGACCGCCCACCCACGGGATTCCCAATTTGAGAATACGATGGTAATTTGAATATTCCTAGACTTAAGCTTAAAAACATGGCGTTCAGCCACCGAACGGCCCCGTGGGAGGTACCAACACCTTCCATGGGACCAATGTAACTCGTATGAATTGACCGTGCAACCACGAGACTCCCGATTTGAGAATACGATGATAATTTGCATATTTCTAGAGTTAGGATTAAAAACATGGCGTTAGAGGGTCAAAACCCAAAATAACCCCCAAACGGCCCATTGGGTGGCATTAACACCTCCCACGGGACCAATGTAACTCGTAAGAACTGACCACGCAGCCGTGGGACTCCCAGTTTGAGAATACAATGATAATTACCGTATTTGTAGACTTAGGCAAAATATGGCGTTAGTGGGGGAAAACCCAAAATATCCCCAAAACGGCCCCGTAGGAGGCACCGACACCTCCCACGTTACCAATGTAACTCGTAGGAACTGACCACATAGTTGCGGGACTTCCGGTTTGAGAATACGACGATAATTTCCATATTTCTAGACTTACGCTTAAAAATATGGCGTTAGAGTGTGAAAACCAAAAACAGCCCACGAATGGCCCTGTGGGTGGAACCAACACCTCCCACGGGACCAATGTAACACATAGGAACTGACCACGCAGTCGCATGTCTCCCGGTTTGAGAATATGATGATAATCTGCATATATTTAGACTTAGACTTAAAAACATGGCGTAAGTGGGTGAAAACCCCAAACAGCACCCGAACGGCCTCGTGAGAGGCACCAACACCTCCCACGGGGCCAATGTAACTCGTACGAACTGACCCCACATTCGTGGGACTCCCAGTTTCAGAATATGACGATAATTTGCATATTTGTAGACTTAGACTTAAAAACATGGTGTTAGAGGGTGAAAACCCAAAACAACCCCTGAACGGCCCCGTGGGAGGCACCAACACCTTCCACGGGACCAATGTAACTCGTAGGAACTGACCGCGCAACCACGGGACTCCCGTTTTGAGAATACGACGGTAATTTCCATATTTCTAGATTTATGCTTAAAAACATAGCATTAGAGGCTGAAAACACAAAACAAATCCTGAACGGTCCCTTGGGTGGCACTATCACCTCCCGTGGGACCAATGTAACTCGTAGGAACTGACCACGTGGCCGCTTGACTCTCAGTTTGAGAATACGATGGTAATTTCTCTATTTCTAAACTTAGGCAAAACATGGCGTTAGTGAGGGAAAACCCGAAACATCCCAAAAATGGCCCCGTAGGAGGCACCAACACCTCCCACAGGACCAATGTCACTCGTAGGAACTGACCACGTAGCCCCGGGACTCCCGGTTTGAGAATATGACGATAATTTTCATATTTCTATACTTAAGCTTAAAAATAAGGCGTTAGAGTGTGAAAACCCAAAACACCCCTCGAATGGCCCTGTGGGTGGCACCAACACCTCCCACATGACCAATGTAACTCGTTGGAACTGACCACACTGCTGCGGGAATCTCGATTTGAGAGTATGATGATAATTTGCATATTTCTAGACTTAGGCTTAAAAAAATGGCATTAGAGGGTGAAAACCTAAAACAGCCCCCGAACGGCATTGTGGGTGGCTCCAGCACCTCCCACGGGACCAACGTAAGTGGTAGGAACTGACCACGCAGCCGTGGGTATCCCGGTTTGAGAATATGACGATAATCTACATATTTTTAGTCTTAGGATTAAAAACATGGCGTTAGAGGGTGAAAACCAAAAATAGCCCCCGAACGGCTCCGTGGGTGGCACCAACACCTCCCGCAGGACCAATGTAACTCGTAGGAACGGACCACGTAGCCGTGGGACTCCCGATTTTAGAATACAACAATAAGTTTAATGTTTCTACACTTAGGCTTAAAAACATAGCGTTAGAGGGTGAAAACCCAAAATAGTTCCTGAACGGTCCCATGAGTGGCAATAACACCTTCCACGGGACCAATGTAACTCGTAGGAACTGACCACGCAGTCGTGGGACTCCCGATTTGAGAATACGATGGTAATTTCCATATTTCTAGACTTAGGCAAAACATGGTGTTAGTGAGGGAAAACCCGAAACATCCCCCAAACGGCTCCGTAGGATGCACCAAGACCTCCCACGGGACCAATGTAACTCGTAGGAACTAACCACGTAGTTGTGGGACTCTCGATTTGACATTATGATGATAACTTGCTTAATTCTAGACTTAGGCTTAAAAATATGGCTTTAGAGGGTTAAACCCAAAACACCCTCCGAATGGCCCCGTGGGTGACACAAATACCTCCCACGATAACAATGTAACTCGTAAGAACTGACCACATAGACGCGGGACTCCCAGTTTCAAAATACAATGGCAATTTTCATATTTCTATACTTAGCCTTAAAAACATGGCATTAGAGTATGAAAAGCCAAAACAGCCCCCGAACGGCCCCATGGTTGGCACCAACACCTCCCACGGGACCAATGTAACTTGTAGGAACTGACCGAGCAGCCACGGGATTCCCGATTTGAGAATATGACGGTAATTTGAATATTCCTAGACTTAGGCTTAAAAACATGGCCATAGTGGGTGAAAACCTGAAACTGCCACCGCACGGCCCCGTGGGTGGCACAAACACCTCCCACGGGACCAATTTAACTCGTAGGAACAGACCCCATATTGGCGGGACTACCGGTTTCAGAATATGATGATAATTTCCATATCTGTAGACTTAGGCTTAAAAACATGGCGTTAGAGGGTGAAAACCCAAAACAACCCCCAATGGCCCCATGGGAGGCACCAACACCTTCCACGGGACCAATATAACTCGTAGGAACTGATCGCTCAGCCACGGGACTCCCGGTTAGCGAATACGAAAATAATTTGCATATTTCTTCACTTAGAATTAAAAACATGGTGTTAGAGGGTGAAAACCCAAAACAGACCCCGAACGGCCCCGTGGGTGGCACCAACACCTCCCACGGGACCAATGTAACTCGTTGGAACTGACCACGCAACCGCGGGTCTTCTGGTTTGAGAATATGATTATAATTTACCTCTATTTAGACTTAGGCTTAAAAACATGGCGTTAGAGGGTGAAAAGTCAAAACAGCCCCCGAACGGCCCCGTGGGAGGCACCAACACCTTCAATGGGACCAATGTAACTCGTGGGAGCTGACCGCGCAGCCACGGGATTTCCAAATTGAGAATAAGATTGTAATTTGAATATTCCTAGACTTAGGCTTTCAAATATGGCGTTAGTGGGTGAAAACCCGAAACATCCCACGAACATCCCCGTGGGAGGCACCAACAGCTCCCACAGGACCAATGTAACTCGTAGGAACTGACCCCACATTTGTGGGACTCCCGATTTTAGAATACAACGATAATTTACATATCTGTACACTTATGCTTAAAAACATAGCGTTAGAGGATGAAAACCCTAAACAACCACCGAACACCCCCCTAGGTGGCACCAACACCTGCCACGTGACCAATGTAACTCATAGGAACTGACCACACAGTCGCGGGACTCCCAGTTAAAGAATACAAAGGTAATTTGAATATTTCTAGACATAGGCTTAAAAACAAGGTGCTAGAGGGTGAAAATCCAAAATATTCCCCAACCGGCCCCGTGGGTGGCACCAACATCTCCCACGGGACCAATATAACTCGTAGGAACTGACCACGCAGCCGCGGGTCTCTTGGTTTGAGAATATGATGATAATTTGCATATTTCTAGACTTAGGCTTATAACAGGGTGTTAGAGGGTGAAAACCCAAAACATCCCCCAAACGACCCCGTGGGAGCAACCAACACCTCCCACGGGAACAATGTAACTCGTAAGAACTGACCCCGCAATTGTGGAACTCCCGGTTTGAGATTAAGACGATAAGTTCCATATATCTATACTTAGGCTTAAAAACATGGGGTGAGAGGGTGAAAACCCAAAACAACCACTGAACGGCCCCGTGGGAGGCACCAACACCTTCCACGGGACCAATGTAACTCGGAGGAACTGACCGCAGAGCCACAGGACTCCCGATTTGAGAATACGATGGTAATTTGCATATTTCTAGACTTAGGCTTAAAAACATATCGTTAGAGGGTGAAAAAGAAAACAGCCCCCGAATGGCCCCATGACTGGCACTTACACATCCCACGGGACCAATGTGACTCGTAGGAAATGACCTCGCAGCCACGGGACTCCCAGTTAGATAATACGACGATAATTTGCATATTTTTAGACTTAGGCTTAAAAAGATGGTGTTAGAGGGTGAAAACCCAAAACAGCCCCGAACGGCCCCGTGGGTGGCACCAACACCTCCCACGGGACTAATGTCACTCGTAGGAACTCACCACGTAGCCGTGGGACTCTAGGTTTCAGAATAAAATGTTAATTTTAATATTTGTAGACTTATGCTTAAAAACATGACGTTAGTTAGTGAAAACCCAAAACAGCCCCCGAACGTACCCGTGGGTGGCACTAACACCTCCCACGGGAGCAATATAACTCGAAGGAACTGACCACGTAGCCATGGGACTCCCAGTTTGAGAATACAATGATAATTTGCATATTTATAGTGTTAGGCTTAAAAACATGGCGTTAGAGGGTGAAAACCCAAAACAGCCCCCGAACGGCCCCGTGGGAGGCAACAACACCTCCCACGGGACCAATGTAACTCGTCGGAACTGACCGCGCATCCATGGGACTCCCAGTTTTTTAATACGATAGTAATTTTCATATTTCTAGATTTAGTCTTAAAAATATGGCGTTAGAGGGTGAAAACCCAAAACAACCCCCGAACGGCCCCGTGGGTGGCACCAACACCTCCCACGGGACCAATGTAACTCCTAGGAACTGACCACACAGTCCCGGGTCTCCCAATTTGAGAATATGATGATAATTTTCATATTTTTAGACTTAGGCTTCAAAACATGGCGTTAGAGGGTGAAAACGCAAAATAGCCCCCGAACGTCCCCGTGGGTGGTACCAACACCTCCCACGAGACCAATGCAACTCGTAGGAACTGACCACGCTACTGTGGGTCTCCCGATTTGAGAATACAACAATAAGTTGCATATTTTAAGCCTGAGGCTTAAAAATATGGCGTAAGAAGGTGAAAACCCACAACAGCCCCCGAACGGCCTCGTGGGTGGAACTAACACCTCCCACGGGACCAATGTAACTCGTAAGAACTGACCACGCAGCCGCGGGTCTCGCAGTTTGAGAATACGATGATAATTTGCATATTTTTAGACTTAGGCTTAAAAATAAGGCCTTCGAGGATGAAAAATAAAAAAGCCCCCAAACAGCCCCTTGGGTGGCACCAATACCTCCCACGGGACCAATGTAACTCGTAGGAACTGACCATGTTGACACAGGACTCCCGGTTTGATAATACGATGATAATTTTCATATTTTTAGGCTTAGACTAAAAAACATGGCGTTTGAGGGTGAAAACTCAAAACTTCCCCCGAACGACCGCGTGGGAGGCACCAACACCTTCCACGGGACTAATGTAACTCATGGGAACTGACTGCGTAGCCACGGGATTCCCGGTTTGAGAATATGATTGTAATTTGAATATTCCTAGACTTAGACTTATAAACATGGCGTTAGTGGGTGAAAACTCGAAATATCCACCGAACATCCCCGTGGGAGGTACCAGCAGCTCCTACGGGACCAATGTAACTCGTAGGAATTGACCCCACATTTGTGGAGCTCCCAATTTGAGAATACGACGATAATTTCCATATTTTTACACTTATGCTTAAAAACATGCGTTAGAGGGTGAAAATCCAAAACAACCACCGAACAGCCCCCTAGGAGGCACTAACACCTCCCACCTGACTAATGTAACTCGTAGGAATAGACCACACAGTCGCGGGACTCCCGGTTTGAGAATACGAATTTAATTTGAATATTCCTAGACTTAGGCTTAAAAACAAGGTGCTAGAGGGTGAGAACCAAAATAATCCCCGAACGGCCCCGTGGGTGGCACCAACACCTCCCACGGGACCAATGTAACTCGTAGGAACTGACTAAGCAGCCGCGGGTCTCTTGGTTTGAGAATCCGATGATAATTTCAATATTTATAGACTTAGGCTTACAAGAGGACGTTAGAGGGTGAAAACCCAAAACAGTCCCCAAACGACCCCGTGGGAGCAACCAACACCTCCCACGGGAACAATGTAACTCGTAGGACTTGACCCCCCAGCCGCGGGACTCTCGGTTTGAGATTAAGATGATAACTTGCATATATCTAGACTTAGGCTTAAAAACATGGCGAAGAGGGTGAAAACCCAAAACAACCCCTGAACGGCCTCGTGGGAGGCACCAACACCTTCCACGGGACGAATGTAACTCGTAGGAACTGATCGCACAACCACGTGACTCCCGGTTTGATAATACGATGGTAATTTGCATATTTCTAGAATTAGGCTTAAAAACATAGCGTTAGAGGGTGAAATACCAAAACAGCCCCCGAATGGCCCGACGACTGGCACTTACACATCACACGGGACCAACGTAACTTGTAGGAAATGATCTCACAGCCGCGGGACTCCCAGTTTGATAATACGACGATAATTTTCATATTTTTAGACTTGGGCTTAAAAAGATGGCGTTAGAGGGTGAAAACCCAAAACAACCCCCGAACGGCCCCGTGGGTGGCACCAACACCGCCCACGGGACCAATGTAACAAGTAGGAACTCACCACGTAGCCGTGGGACTCCCGATTTGAGAATACAATGTTAATTTTAAGATTTCTAGACTTAGGCTTAAAAACATGACGTTAGCGGGTGAAAACCCAAAACAGCCCCCGAACGGACCCGTGGGTGGCACCAACACCTAACACGGGACCAATGTAACTCGAAGGAACTGACCACATAGCCACGGGACTCCCGGTTTGATAATACAACGATAATTTTCATATTTATAGAGTTAGGCTTAAAAATATGGCGTTAGATTGTGAAAACCCAAAACAGCCCCCGAACGGCCCCATGGGAGGCAACGACACCTCCCACGGGACCAATGTAACTCGTAGGAACTGACCACTCATCCATGGGACTCCCAGTTTTAGAATACGATAGTAATTTTCATATTTCTAGATTTACGATTAAAAACATGGCTTTCGAGGGTGAAAAACAAAAATAGCCACCGAACGGCACCGTGGGTGGCACCAACACCTCCCACGGGACGAATGTAACTCGTAAGAACTGCCCACGCAACCCCGGGTCTCCCGGTTTGAGAATATGATGATAATTTGCATATTTTAAGACTTAGGCTTAAAAACATGGCGTTAGAGGGTGAAAACCCAAAACAACCCCGGAACGGCCCCGTGGGTGGCACCAACACCCCCCACGGGACCAATGTAACTTGTAAGAACTGACCACGCAGCTGCAAGACTTTCGATTTGAGAATATGACGATAATTTCCATATTTCTAGACTTAGGCAAAACATGGGATAAGTGAGGGAAAACCCAAAACATCATCCAAACGGCCCCGTGGAAGGCACCAACACCTCCCATGGGACCGGTGTAACTCGTAAGAACTGACCACGTAGCCGCGGGACTCTCATTTTGACAGTACGATGATAATTTGCGTATTTATACACTTAGTCTTAAAAACAAGGTGTTCGAGGGTAGAAAACAAAAATAGCCCCCGAACGGCCCTGTGGGTGGCAACAACACCTCCCACGGGACCAATGCAACTCATAGGATCTAACCACGTACCCGCGGGACTCCCGGTTTGAGAATATGATGATAATTTGCATATTTTTAGACTTAGGCTTAAAATATGGCGTTAGAGGGTGAAAACCCAAAATATCCCCCGAACGGCCCCATGGGAGGCCCCAACACCTCCCACGGGACCAATGTAACTCGTAGGAACTGACCACACAGTCGCGGGACTCCAAGTTTGAGAATACGAAGGTAATTGGAATATTTCTAGACTTAGGCTTAAAAACAAGGCGCTAGAGGGTGAAAACCTAAAATAGTCCTCAAACGGCCCCGTGGGTGGCACCAACACCACCCACGGGACCAATGTAACTCATGGGAACGTACAACGTAGCCTCGGGACTCCCGGTTTGAGAATACAATGGTAATTTTATTAATTCTAGATTTAGGCATAAAAACATGGCGTTAGACGGTGAAACCCAAAAATAACCCCTGAACAGCCCCGTGGGAGGCACCAACACCTCCCACGGGACCAATGTAACTCGTAGGAACTGAACATGCATCCACGGGACTCCTAGTTTGAGAATAGGATGGTAATTTTTTATTTCTAGACTTAGGCTTAAAAATATGGCGTTAGAGGGTGAAAACCCAAAATAACCCACGAACGGGCCCGAGGGAGGCACTAACACCTCCCACGGGACCAATGTAACTCGTAGGAACTGACCATGCAGCCGCGGGACTCCCGGTTTGAGAATGCGACGATAATTTTCATATTTTAAGACTTTAGCTTAAAAACATGGCGTTAGAGGGTGAAACCGAAAACATCCCTCAAACGGCCCCGTGGGTGGCACCAAAACCTCCCACGGGACCAATGTAACTCGTAGGAACTGACCTCGCAGTCGCGGGTCTCCCGATTTGAGCATACGATGATAGTTTGTACATATTTAGACTTAGGCTTAAAAACATGGCGTTAGAGGGTGAAAACTCAAAACAGCCCCCGAACGGCCCTGTAGGAGGCACTAACAGCTTCCATGGGACCAATGCAACTCGTGGGAACTGACCGCGTAGCCACGGGATTCCTGGTTTGAGAATATGATTGTAATTTAAATATTCCTAGACTTAGGCTTACAAACATGGCATTAGTGGGTGAAAACCCAAAACATCCACCGAACATCCCCGTGGGAGGCACCAACAGCTCCCACGGGACCAATGTAACTCGTAGGAACTCAACCCACATTTGTGGGACTCCCGATTTGAGAATACGATGATAATTTGCATATTTGTACACTTATGCTTAAAAACATGGCGTTAGAGGGTGAAAACCTAAAACAACCACCGAACGACCCCCTAGGAGGCACCCACACCTCCCACGTGACCAATATAACTCATAGGAACTAACCACACAGTCACGGGACTCCCGGTTTGAGAATACAAAGGAAATTTGAATATTTCTAGACATAGGCTTAAAAACATGGCGTGAGAGGGTGAAAACCCAAAACAAACCCAGAACGGCCCCGTGGGAGGCACCAACACCTTCCACGGGACCAATGTGACTCGTAGGAACTGACTGCATAGCCACGGGACTCCCAGTTTGAGAATACGACGGTAATTTACACATTTCTAGACTTAGGCTTAAAAACATAGCGTGAGAGGGTGAAAACCCAAAACAACCCCCGAACGGCCCTGTGGGAGGTACCAACACCTTCCACGGGACAAATGAAACTCGTAGGAAATGATCTCGCAACTGCGGGACTCCCAGTTAGAGAATACGACGATAATTTGCTTATTTTTAGACTTAGGCTTAAAAAGATGGCGTTAGAGGGTGAAAACCCAAAACAATCCCCGAACGGCCCCGTGGGTGGCACCAACACCTCTCCCGGGACAAATGTAACTCGTAGTAACTCACCATGTAGTCGTGGGACTCCCGGTTTGATAATACAATGTTAATTTTCATATATATAGACTTAGGCTTAAAAACATGGCGTTAGAGGGTGGAAACCCAAAACAACCCCCGAACGGCCCCGTGGGAGGCAACAACACCTCCCACGGAACTAATGTAACTCGTAGGAATTGGCCGCGCATCCATGGGATTCCCAGATTTAGAATATGATAGCAATCGTCATCTTTCTAGACTTAGGCTTAAAAATATGGCGTTAGACGGTGAAAACCCAAAACAACCCATAAATGACCCCGTGGGTGGCACCAACACCTCCCACGGGACCAATGTAACTCGTAGGAGCTGAACACATAGCCCCGGGTGTCCCGGTTTGAGAATACGATGATAATTTGCATATTTTTAGACTTAGGCTTAAAAATATGGCGTTGGAGGGTGAAAACCCAAAGCAACCCCCGAACGACCCCGTGGGTGGCACCAACACCTCCCATGGGACCAATGTAACTCGTAGGAACTGACCACGCAGCCCCGGGTCTCTCGGTTTGAAAATACGATGATAATTTGCTTATTTTTAGACTTAGGCTTAAAAACATGGCGTTAGAGGGTGAAAACCCAAAAAAGCCCCTGAATGGCCCTGTGGGTGGCACCAACACCTCCCACGAGACCAATGTAACTCGTAGGAACTGACCACGTAGCCGCAGGTCTCCCAATTTGAGAATGCGACGATAATTTAAATATTTTTGACTTAGGCTTAAAAACATGGCGTTCGAGGGTGAAAAATAAAAACAGCAACCGAACGGCCCCGTGGGTGGCACCAACACCTTCCACGGGACCAATGTAACTCGTAGGAACTGACCACGTAGCCGTGGGACTCTCGGTTTGAGAATATGATGATAATTTGCACATTTTTAGACTTTGGCTTAAAAACATGGCGTTAGAGGGTGAAAACTCAAAACAGCCCCCGAACGGCCCCGTGGGAGGCACCAACACCTCCCACGGGACCAATGTAACTCGTAGGAACTGACCACATAGTCGCGGGACTTTCGGTTTGAGAATACGAAGGTAATTTGAATATTTCTAGACTTAGGCTTAAAAACAAGGCGCTAGAGGGTGAAAACCTAAAATAGTTCCTGAATGGCCCCGTGGGTCAAACCCACAGGACAAATCTAACTCATGGGAATGTACCACGTAGCCTCGGGACTCCTGGTTTGAGAATACAATGGTAATATTCATATTTCTAGACTTAGGCTTAAAAACATGGCGTTAGTGGGTGAAAACTAAAAACAGCCCCGGAACGGCCCCGTGGGAGGAACCAACACCTCCGACGGGACCAATGTAACTCGTAGGAACTGAACACGCATCCACGGGACTCCCAGCTTGAGAATACGATGTTAATTTTCATATTTCTAGACTTTGGCTTAAAAATATGGCGTTAGAGGGTGAAAACCCAAAGCAGCCCCCGAACGGCCCTGAGGGTGGCACCAACACCTCCCACGGGACCAATGTAACTCGTAGGAATTAACCACGCAGCCGTGGGTCTCCCGATTTGAGAATACGACAATAATTTATATATTTTTAGACTTAGGATTAAAACATTGCCTTAGAGGATGAGAACCCAAAACAACCACCGAACGGGCCCTTGGGTGGCACTAACACCTCCCACGGGACCAATGTAAGTCGTAGGAATTGACCACGCAGCCGCGGGTCTCTCGGTTTGAGAATACGATGATAATTTTTATTTTTTTAAACTTAGGCTTAAAAACATTGCGTTAGAGGGTGAAAACTCAAAACAGCCCCCGAACGGTCCCGTGGGAGGCACCAACACCTTCCACGGGACAAATGTAACTCGTGGGAACGAACCGCGTAGCCACGGGATTCCCAGTTTGAGAATATGATTGTAATTTGAATATTCCTAGACTTAGGCTTACAAACATGGCGTTAGTGGGTGAAAACCCAAAACATCCACCGAACATCCCCGTGGGTGGCACCAACACCTCCCACGAGACCAATGTAACTCGTAGGAACACACCACGCTGCTGTGGGTCTCCCAATTTGAGAATTGAACAATTATTCCCATATTTCGAGACTTAGGCTAAAAAATATTACCTTTGAGGGTGAAAAGCCAAGACAGCCCCCGAACGGCCCCGTGGGTGGCACTAACACCTCCCACGGGACCAATGTAACTCGTAAGAACTGACCACGCAGCCGCGGGTCTCCCAATTTGAGAATACGACGATAATTTAAATATTTTTGACTTAGGCTTAAAAACATAGCGTTCGAGGGTGAAAAATAAAAACATCCTTGAACGGCCTCGTGGGTGGCACCAACACCTCCCACGGGACCAATGTAACTCGTAGGAACTGACCACGTAGCCGCGGAACTCCCGAATTAAGAATACGATGATAATTTGCATATTTTTAGACTTTGGCTTAAAAATATGGCGTTAGAGGGTGAAAACTCAAAACAGCCACCGAACGGCCCTGTGGGAGGCACCAACACCACCCACGGGACCAGTGTAACTCGTAGGAACTGACCACACAGTCGCGGGACTCCCGGTTTGTGAATATGAAGGTAATTTTAATATTTCTAGACTTGGGCTTAAAAACATTGCGTTAGAGGGTGCAAACCCAAAATAGCCCCGAACGGCCCCGTGGGTGGTACCAACACCTCCCACGGGACAAATGTTAGTCATGGGAACGTACCACGTAGCCTCGGGACTCGCGATTTGAGAATACAAAGGTAATTTTCATATTTCTAGATTAGGCATAAAAACATGGGGTTAGAGGGTGAAAACTAAAAACAACCCCCGAACGGCCCTAAGGGTGGCACCAACACCTCCCAAGAGACCAATGTAACTCGTAGGAACTGAACACGCATCCACGGGACTCGCATCTTGAGAATACGATGGTAATTTTCATATTTCTAGACTTAGGCTTAAAAATATGGCGTTAGAGGGTGAAAACCCAAAACAACCCCCTAACGGCCCGGAGGGTGGCACCAACACCTCCCACGGGACCAATGTAACTCGTAGGAACTGACCACGCAGTCGTGGTTCTCCCGATTTGAGAATATGATGATAATTTATATATTTTTAGACTTAGGCTTGAAAACATTGCCTTAGAGGATGAAAAACCAAAACAACCCCCGAACGACCCCTTGGGTGGCACCAACACCTCCCACGGGACCAGTGTAACTCGTAGGAACTGACCACACAGCCGCGGGTCTCCCGGTTTGAGAATACGATGATAAATTGCATATTTTTAGACTTAGGATTAAAAACATAACGTTAGAGGGTGAAAACTCAAAACAGCCCCCGAACGGCCCTATGGGAGGCACCAACACCTTCCACGGGACTAATGTACCTCGTGGTAATTGATCGTGTAGCCACGGGATTCCCGGTTTGAGAATATGATTGTAATTTAAATATTCCTAGACTTAGGCTTACAAACATGGCGTTAGTGGGTGAAAACTTGAAACATCCACTGAACATCCCCGTGGGAGGCACCAGCAGCTCCCACGGGACCAATGTAACTCGTAGGAACTGACCCCACAATTGTGGGACTCCTAATTTGAGAATACGACGATAATTTGTATATTTGTACACTTATGCTTAAAAACATGGCGTTAGAGGGTGAAAACCCAAAACAACCACCGAACGGTCCCCAAGGAGGCGCTAACACCTCAAACGTGACAAATGTAACTCGTGGGAACTGACCACACAGTCGCGGGACTCTCGGTTTGAGAATACGAAGGTGATTTGAATAGTTCTAGACTTAGGCTTAAAAACAAGTTACTAGAGGGTGAAAACCCAAAATAGTCCCCGAACGGCCCCGTGGGTGGTACCAACACCTCCCACGGGACCAATGTCACTCGTAGGAACTGACTAAGTAGCCGCGGGTCTCTTTGTTTGAGAATGCGATGCTAATTTCCATATTTCTAGACTTAGGCTTACAACAGGGTGTTAGAGGGTGAAAACCCAAAATAGCCCCTGAACAACGCCATGGGAGCAAACAACACCTCTCATGGGAATAATGTAACTCGTAAGAATTGACCCCGCAGTTGCGGGACTCCCGGTTTGGGATTAAGAGGATAAGTTGCATATATCTATTCTTAGGCTTAAAAACATGGCGTGAGAGGGTGAAAATCCAAAACAACCCCCGAACGGCCCCGTGGGAGGCACCAACACCTTCCAAGGGAGCAATATAACTCGTAGGAACTGATCACACAACCACGGGACTCCCGATTTGAGAATACGATGGTAATTTGCATATTACTAGACTCAGGCTTAAAAACATGACATTTGAGGGTGAAAACCCAAAACAACCCTCGAATGGACCCATGACTAGCACTTACACATCCCATTGGACCAATGTAACTCGTAGGAAATGACCTCGCCGTCGCGGGACTCCCTGTTAGATAATACGACGATAATTTTCATATTTTTAGACTTAGGCTTAAAAAGATGGCGTTAGAGGGTGAAAACCCAAAAATAGCCCCCGAACGGCCCCGCGGGTGGCACCAACACCTCCCACGGGACCAATGTAACTCGTAGGAACTCACCATTAGCCGTGGGACTTCCGATTTGAGAATACAATGTTAATTTTAATATTTCTAGACTTAGGCTTAAAAACATGACATTAGCGAGCGAAAACCCAAAACAGCCCCCGAACAGACCCGTGGGTGGCACCAACACCTCCCACGGGACCAATGTAACTCGAAGGAACTCACCACGTTGCCATGGGACTCTCGGTTTGATAACACGATGATAATTTTCATATTTGTAGAGTTAGGCTTAAAAAGATGCCGTTAGAGGCTGAAAACCCAAACCAGCCCCCGAACGGCCCCATGGGAGGCAACGACACCTCCCACGGGACAAATGTAACTTGTAGGAATTGACCACGCATCCACGGGAATCTCGGTTTTAGAATATGACAGTAATTTTCATATTTCTATATTTAGGCTTAAAAATATGGCGTTAGAGGGTTATAACCAAAACAGTCCCCGGACGGCCCCGTGGATAGCACCAACACCTTCCACGGGACGAATGTAACTCGTAGGAACTGACCACGCAACCCCGAGTATCTCGATTTGAGAATATGACGATAATTTGCATATTTTTAGATTTGGGCATAAAAACATGGCGTTAGATGGTGAAAACCCAAAATAGCCCCTGAACGGCCCCGTGGGTGGCACCAATACATCCCACGAGACCAATGTAACTCGTAGGAACTGATCACGTTGATGTGGGTCTCCCGATTTGAGAATACAATGATAATTCGTATATTTCTAGACTTAGGCTTAAAATATGGCGTTAGAGGGTGAAAACCCAAAACAGCCCCCGAACGGCCCCGTGTGTGGCACTAACACCTCCCACGGGACCAATGTTACTCGTAAGAACTGACCAAGCAGCCGCGGGTCTCCCAGTTTGAGAATACGATGATAATTTAAATATTTTTAGACTTAGGCTTAAAAACAAGGCGTTCGAGGATGAAAACAAAAATAGCCCCCGAATGGCCCCGTGGGTGGCAATAACACCTCCCACGGGACCAATGCAACTGGTAGGAACAGACCACGTAGCTTTCGGACTCCCGGTATGAGAACACGATGATAATTTGCATATTTTTATACTTAGGCTTAAAAACATGGCGTTAGAGGGTGAAAACCCAAAACAGACCCCGAACGGCCCCGTGGGAGGCATCAACACCTCCCAAGGGACCAATGTAACTCGTAGGAGCTGACCATACAGTCGCGGGACTCCCGGTTTGAGAATATGAAGGTAACTTGAATATTTCTAGACTTAGGCTTAAAAACAAGGCGCTAGAGGGTGAAAACCTAAAATAGTCCCCGAACGGCCCCGTGGGTGGCACCAACACCTCCCACGGGACCAATGTAACTCGTAGGAACTGACCACGCAGCCACGGGTTTCTTGGTTTGAGAATACGATGATAATTTGCATATTTATAGACTTAGGCTTACAACAGGGCGTTAGAGGGTGAAAACCCAAAACAACCCTCGAACGACCTCGTGGGAACAACCAACACCTCCCACGGGAACAATGTAACTCGTAAGAACTGACCCCATAGTCGTGGGACTCTCGGTTTTGAGAATACGATGAGAATTTGCATATTTCTAAACTTAGGCATAAAAATATGGCGTTAGAGGGTGAAAACCCCAAACAGCCCCGAATGGCCCCGTGGGTGACACCAACGCCTCCCATGGGACCAATGTAACTCGTAGGTACTAACAACGCAGCCGCAGGTCTCTCGGTTTGAGAATACGATGATAATATGCAGATGTTTCGACATAGGTTAAAAACATGGCGTTAGAGGGTGAAGACCCAAAATGGCCCCGAACGGCCTCATGAGTGGCACCAACACCTCCCACAGGACCAGTGTAACTCAAGGGAATGTACCACGTAGCCTCGGGACTCCCGGTTTGAGAATATAATGGTAATATTCATATTTCTAGATTTAGGCAAAAAATGTGGCGTTAGAGGGTGAAAACCCGAAACAACCACCGAACGGCCCCGTGGGAGGCACCAACACCTCCCACTAGACCAATGTAGCTCGTAGGAAGCGAACACGCTTCCACCAGACTCCTAGTTTGAAAATACGTTGGAAATTTTCACATTTCTTGACTTGCGCTTAAAAATACGGCGTTAGAGGGTGAAAACCCAAAATAGCCCCCGCACGGCCCCGAGGGTGGCACCAACACCTCCCACTGGACCAATGTAACTCGTAGGAACTAACCATGTAGCTGTGGGTCTGCCGATTTGAGAGTACGACGATAATTTATATATTTTTAGACTTTGGCTTAAAAACATTATGTTAGAGGGTGAAAACCCAAAACAACCCCCGAACGACCTCTTGTGTGGCACTAACACCTCCCACGGGACCAATGTCACTAGTTGGAACTGACCACGCAGCCGCGGGTCTCCCGATTTGAGAATATGATGATAATTTGTTTATTTTTAGACTTAGCCTTAAAAATATGGCGTTAGAGGGTGAAAACTCAAAACAGCCCCCGAACGACCTCGTGGGAGGCACCAACACCTTCCACGGGACCAATGTAACTCATGGAACTGACCGCGTAGCCACGGGATTCCTGGTTTGAGAATATGATTGTAATTTTAATATTCCTAGAATTAGGCTTACAAAGATGGCGTTAGAGGGTGAAAACCCGAAACATCCACCGAACATCCCCATGGGAGGCACCAACAGCTCCCACGGGACCAATGTAACTCGTAGGAACTAACCCCACATTTGTGGGACTCCCAATTTGAGAATACGACGATAATTTACATATTTGTACACTTATGCTTAAAAACATGGTGTTAGAGGGTGAAAACCTAAAACAACCACTGAACAGCCCCCTAGGAGGCACCAACACCTCCCACGTGACCAGTGTAACTCGTAGGAACTGACCACACAGTCATGGGACTCCCGGTTTGAGAATACGAAGGTAATTTGAATATTTCTAGACATAGGCTTAAAAACAAGGTGCCAGAGGGTGGAAACCCAAAATAGTCCCAGAACGGCCCCGTGGGTGGCACCAACACCTCCCACGGGACCAATGTAACTCGTAGGAACTGACCACGTAGCCGCGGGTCTCTTGGTTTGAGAATACGATGATAATTTGCATATTTCTAGACTTAGGCTTACAACAGGGCGTTAGAGGGTGAAAAGCCAAAATATCCCCCGAACGATCTCGTGGGAACAATCAACACCTCCCACAGGAATAATGTAACCCGTAAGAACTGACCCCGCAGCCGCGGGACTCCCGATTTGAGATTAAGACGATCAGTTGCATATATCTAGACTTAAGCTTAAGAACATGGCATGAGAGGGTGCAAACCCAAAATAACCCCCGAACAGCCCCGTGGGAGGCACCAACACCTTCCACGGGACCAATGTAACTCGTAGGAACTGACCACACAGTCGCGGGACTCCCAGTTTGAGAATATGAAGGTAACTTGAATATTTCTAGACTTAGGCTTAAAAACAAAGCTCTAGAGGGTGAAAACCTAAAATAGTCCCGGAACGGCCCCGTGGGTGGCACCAACACCTCCCACGGGACCAATGTAACTCGTAGGAACTGACCACGCAGCCACGGGTCTCTTGGTTTGAGAATACGATGATAATTTGCATATTTCTAGACTTAGGCTTACAATAGGGCATTAGAGGGTGAAAACCCAAAACAACCCCCGAACGACCTCGTGGGAACGACCAACACCTCCCACGGGAACAATGTAACTCGTAAGAACTGACCCCGTAGTCGTGGGACTCTCGAATTGAGAATAAGATGA
This sequence comes from Sambucus nigra, assembly GCA_949130495.1. Taxonomy (NCBI): domain Eukaryota; kingdom Viridiplantae; phylum Streptophyta; class Magnoliopsida; order Dipsacales; family Adoxaceae; genus Sambucus; species Sambucus nigra. The sequence goes on from OX422213.1 coordinate 58,214,142, forward strand.
GAATTTGCATATTTCTAGACTTAGGCGTAAAAATATGGCGTTAGGGGGTGAAAACCCCAAACAGCCCCGAATGGCCCCGTGGGTGACACCAACGCCTCCCACGGGACCAATGTAACTCGTAGGAACTAGCAACGCAGCCGCAGGTCTCTAAGTTTGAGAATACGATGATAATATGCATATTTTTAAACATAGGTTAAAAACATGGCATTAGAGGGTGAAGACCCAAAATGGCCCCGAACGGCCTCGTGACTGGCACCAACACCTCCCACGTGACCAATGTAACTCATGGGAACGTACCACGTAGCCTCGGGACTCCCGGTTTGAGAATATAATGGTAATATTCATATTTCTAGATTTAGGCAAAAAACATGGCGTTAGAGGGTGAAAACCCGAAACAACCACCGAACGGCCCCGTGGGAGGCACCAACACCTCCCACGAGACCAATGTAGCTCGTAGGAAGTGAACACACTTCCACAAGACTCCTAGTTTGAGAATACGTTGGAAATTTTCACATTTCTTGACTTAGGCTTAAAAATACGGCGTTAGAGGGTGAAAACCCAAAATAGCCCCCTAACGGCCCCGAGGGTGGCACCAACACCTCCCACGGGACCAATGTAACTTGTAGGAACTGACCATGCAGCTGCAGGTCTCCCGATTTGAGAATACGATGATAATTTATATATTTTTAGACTTAGGCTTAAAAACATTATGTTAGAGGGTGAAAACCCAAAACAACCCCCGAACGACCCCTTGTGTGGCACTAACACCTCCCACGGGACCAATGTAACTCGTTGGAACTGACCACACAGCCGCGGGTCTCCCGATTTGAGAATATGATGATAATTTGTTTATTTTTAGACTTAGGCTTAAAAATATGGCGTTAGAGGGCGAAAACTCAAAACAGCCTCCGAACGGCCTCATGGGAGGCACCAACACCTTCCACGGGACAAATGTAACTCATGGGAACTGACCGCGTAGCCACGGGATTCCTGGTTTGAGAATATGATTGTAATTTGAATATTCCTAGACTTAGGCTTACAAACATGGCGTTAGTGGGTGAAAACCCGAAACATCCACCGAACATCCCCATGGGAAGCACCAACAGCTCCCACGGGACCAATGTAACTCGCAGGAACTGACCCCACATTTGTGGGACTCCCGATTTGAGAATACGATGATAATATACATATTTGTACACTTATGCTTAAAAACATGGTGTTAGAGGGTGAAAACCCAAAACAACCACCGAACGACCCCCTAGGAGGCACCAACACCTCCCACGTGACCAGTGTAACTCGTAGGAACTGACCACACAGTCACGGGACTCCCGGTTTGAGAATACGAAGGTAATTTGAATATTTCTAGACATAGGCTTAAAAACAAGGCGCCAGAGGGTGAAAACCCAAAATAGTCCTTGAACGGCCCCGTGGGTGGCACCAACACCTCCCACGGGACCAATGTAACTCGTAGGAACTGACCACGTAGCCGCGGGTCTCTTGGCTTGAGAATACGATGATAATTTGCATATTTCTAGTCTTAGGCTTACAACAAGGCGTTAGAGGGTGAAAACCCAAAATATCCCCCAGACGACCTCGTGGGAACAACCAACACCTCCCACGGGAATAATATAACTCGTAAGAACTGACCCCGAAGCTGCGGGACTCCCGATTTGAAATTCAGACGATCATTTGCATATATCTAAACTTAGTCTTAAGAACATGGCATGAGAGGGTGAAAACCCAAAATAACCCCCGAACAGCCCCGTGGGAGGCACCAACACCTTCCACGGGACCAATGTAACTCATAGGAACTGACCGCACAGCCACGGGACTCCTGGTTTGAGAATACGATGGTAATTTGAATATTTCTAGACTTAGGCTTAAAAACAAGGCGCTAGAGGGTCAAAACCTAAAATAGTCCCCGAACGGCCCCGTGGGTGGAACCAACACCTCCCACGGGACCAATGTAACACGTAGGAAGTGACCACGCAGCCGCGGGTCTCTTGGTTTGAGAATACGATGATAATTTGCATATTTCTAGACTTAGGCTTACAACATGGCGTTAGAGGGTGAAAACCCAAAACAACCCTCGAACGACCTCGTGGGAAAAACCAACACCTCCCACGGGAACAATGTAACTCGTAAGAACTGACCCCGCAGTCGTGGGACTCTCGGTTTGAGAATACGATGAGAATTTGCATATTTATAGACTTAGGCTTAAAAATATGGCGTTAAAGAGTGAAAACTCCAAACACCCCCGAATGGCCCCATGGGTGACACCAACGCCTCCCACGGGACCAATGTAACTCGTAGGAACTAACAACGCAGTCGCAGGTCTCTCGGTTTGAGAATACGATGATAATATGCATATTTTTAGACATAGGTTAAAAACATGGCGTTAGAGGGTGAAGACCCAAAATGGCCCCGAACGGCCTCGTGAGAGGCACCAACACCTCCCACAGGACCAATGTAACTCATGGGAACGTACCACGTAGCCTCGGGACTCCCGATTTGAGAATATAATGGTAATTTTCATATTTCTAGATTTAGGAAAAAAATGTGGCGTTAGAGGGTGAAAACTCGAAACAACCACCGAACGACCCCGTGGGAGGCACCAACACCTCCCACGAGACAAATGTAGCTCGTTGGAAGTGAACACGCTTCCACAAGACTCCTATTTTGAGAATACGTTAGAAATTTTCACATTTCTTGACTTAAGCTTAAAAATACGGCGTTAGAGGGTGAAAACCCAAAATAGCCCCCGAACGGCCCTAAGGGTGGCACCAACACCTCCCACGGGACCAATGTAACTCGTAGGAACTGACCATGCAGCTGTGGGTCTCCCGATTTGAGAATACGACGATAATTTATATATTTTCAGACTTAGGCTTAATAACATTATGTTAGAGGGTGAAAACCCAAAACAACCTCCGAACGACCCCTTGTGTGGCACTAACACCTCCCAAGGGACCAATGTAACTCGTTGGAACTGACCACGCAGCCGCGGGTCTCCCGATTTGAGAATATGATGATAATTTGTTTATTTTTAGACTTAGGCTTATAAATATGGTGTTAGAGGGTGAAAACTCAAAACAACCCCCGAACGGCCCCGTGGGAGGCACCAGCACCTTCCACGGGACCAATGTAACTCATGGGAACTGACCGCGTAGCCACGGGATTCCTTGTTTGAGAATATGATTGTAATTTGAATATTCCTATACTTAGGCTTACAAACATGGCGTTAGTGGGTGAAAACCCGAAACATCCAACGAACATCCTCATGGGAGGCACCAACAGCTCCCACGGGACCAATGTAACTCGTAGGAACTGACCCCACATTTGTGGGACTCCCAATTTGAGAATACGATGATAATTTACATATTTGTACACTTATGCTTAAAAACATGGTGTTAGAGGGTTAAAACCTAAAACAACCACCGAACGGCCCCCTAGGAGGCACCAACACCTCCCACGTGACCAGTGTAACTCGTAGGAACTGACCACACAGTCCCGGGACTCCTGGTTTGAGAATACGAAGGTAATTTGAATATTTCTAGACATAGGCTTAAAAATAAGGCGCCAGAGGGTGAAACCCCAAAATAGTCCCCGGACGGCCCCGTGGGTGGCACCAACACCTCCCACGGGACCAATGTAACTCGTAGGAACTGACCACGTAGCCGCGGGTCTCTTGGTTTGAGAATACGATGATAATTTGCATATTTCTAGACTTAGGCTTACAACAGGGCATTAGAGGGTGAAAACCCAAAATATCCCCCGAACGACCTCGTGAGAAAAACCAACACCTCCCACGGGAGTAATGTAACTCGTAAGAACTGACCCCGCAGCAGCGGGACTCCCGATTTGAGATTAAGATGATCAGTTGCATATATCTAGACTTAGGCTTAAGAATATGGCATGAGAGGGTGAAAACCCAAAATAACCCCCGAACAGCCCCGTGGGAGGTACCAACACCTTCGACGGGACTAATGTAACTCGTAGGAACTGACAGCACAGCCACGGGACTCCCAGTTTGAGAATATGACGGTAATTTGCATATTTCTAGACTTAGGCTTAAAAACATGGCGTTAGAGGGTGAAAACCCCAAACAGCACCCGAATGGCCCCATGGTTAGCACTTACACATCCCTCGGGACCAATGTAACTCGTAGGAAATGACCTCGTAGCCGCGGGACTCCCAGTAAGAGAATACGACGATAATTTGCTTATTTTTAGACTTAGGATTAAAAAGATGGTGTTAGAGGGTGGAAACCCAAAACGGCCCCCGAACGGCCCGTGTGTGGCACCAACATCTCCCACGGGACTAATGTAACTCGTAGGAACTGACCACGCATCCACGGGACTCCCAGTTTTAGAATACGATAGTGATTTTCATATTTCTAGACTTAGGCTTAAAACATGGAGTTAGGGGGTGAAAACCCAAAATAGCCCCCAAACGGACCCGTGGGTGGCACCAACTCCTCCCACGGGACCAGTGTAACTCGAAGGAACTGACCACGTAGCCACGTGACTCCCGATTTGATAATACAACAATAATTTGCATATTTATAGAGTTAGGCTTAAAAACATGGCGTTAGAGGGTAAAAACCCAAAACAGCCCCCGAACGGCCCCGTGGGAGGCAACAACACCTCCCACGGGACCAATGTAACTCGTAGGAACTGACCATGCATTCATGGGACTCCCAGTTTAAGAATACGATAATAATTTTCATGTTTCTAGACTTAGGCTTAAAAATATGGCGTTAGAGGGTGAAAACCCAAAACAACCCCCGAACGACCCCGTGGGTGGCACAAACACCTCCCACTGGACCAATGTAACTCGTAGGAATTTACAACGCAGCCCCGGGTCTCTCGGTTTGAAAATACCACGATAATTTGCATATTTTTAGACTTAGGCTTAAAAACATGGCGTTGGAGGGTGAAAACCCAAAACAGCCCCCGAATGGCACCGTGGGTGGCACCAACACCTCCCACGAGACGATTGTAACTCGTAGGAACTGATCACGCTCCTATGGGTCTCCTGATTTGAGAATACAATGATTATTTCCAAATTTCTAGACTTAGGCTTAAAAAGATGGCGTTAGACGGCGAAAACCCAAGACAACGCCCGAACGGCCCAGTGGGTGGCACTAACACCTCCCACGGAACCAATATAACTCATAAGAACTGACCACGCAGCCGCGGGTCTCCTAGTTTGAGAATGCGACGATAATTTAAATATTTTTTACTTAGGCTTAAATACATGGCGTTCGAGGGTGAAAAACAAAAACAGCTCCCGAACGGCCCCGTGGGTGGCACCAACACCTCCCACGGGACCAATGTAACTCGTAGGAACTGACCACGTAGCCGCGAACTCCCGATTTGAGAATACAATGATAATTTTCATATTTTTAGACTTTGGCTTAAAAACATGGCGTCAGAGGCTGAAAACTCAAAACAGCCCCCGAACGGCCCCTGTGTGAGGCACCAACACCTCCCACGGGACCAATGTATCTCGTAGGAACTGACCACAGAGTTGCGAGACTCCGGGTTTGAGAATACGAAGGTAATTTGAATATTTCTAGACTTAGGCTTAAAAACAAGGCCCTAGAGGGTGAAAACCCAAAATAGTTCCCGAATGTTACTAGTAGGAACTGACCACACAGCCGCGGGTCTCTTGGTTTGTGAATACGATGATAATTTGAATATTTCTAGACTTAGGCTTACAACAAGGCGTTAGAGGATGAAAACCCAAAACAGCCCCCAAATGGCCCCGTGGGTGGCACCAACACCTCCCACGGGAATAATGTAACTTGTAAGAACTGACCCCGCAGCCGTGGGACTCTCGGTTTGAGAATACGATGATAATTTGCATATTTCTAGACTTAGGCTTAAAAATATGGCGTTAAAGGGTTAAATCCCCAAACAACCCCGAATGGCCCCATGGGTGACACCAACGCCTCCCACGGGACCAATGTTACTCCTAGGAACTAACAATGCAGTCGCAGGTCTCTCGGTTTGATGATACGATGATAATATGCATATTTTTAGACATAGTTTAAAAACATGGCGTTAGAGGGTGAAGATCGAAAATGGCCCCGAACGGCCTCTTGAGTGGCACCAACACCTCCCACAGGACCAATGTAACTCATGGGAACGTACCACGTAGCCTCAGGACTCCCGGTTTGAGAATACAATGGTAATATTCATATTTCTAGATTTAGGCATAAAAATATGGCGTTAGAGGGTGAAAACCCAAAACAACCACCGAACGGCCCCGTGGGAGGCACCAACACCTCCCACGGGACCAATGTAACTCGTAGGAACTGAACACGCTTCCACGAGACTCCTACTTTGAGAATACGATGGTAATTTTCATATTTCTCCACTTAGGCTTAAAAATACGACGTTAGAGGGTGAAAACCAAAATAGCCCCCGAACGGCCCCAAGGGTGGCACCAACACCTCCCACTGGACCAATGTAACTCGTAGCAACTGACCATATAGCCGTGGGTCTCCCGATTTGAGAATACGACAATAATTTATATATTTTTAGACTTATGCTTAAAAACATTACGTTAGAGGGTGAAAACCTAAAACAGCCCACCAAACGGCCCCTTGTGTGGCACTAACACCTCCCACGGGACCAATGTAACTCGTTGGAACTGACCATGCAGCCGCGGGTCTCCCGATTTGAGAATATGATGATAATTTGTTTATTTTTAGACTTAGGCTTAAAAATATGGCGTTAGAGGGCAAAAACTCAAAACAGCCTCCGAACGGCCTCGTGGGAGGCACCAACACCTTCCACGGGACCAATGTAACTTGTGGGAACTGACCGCGTAGCCACAGGATTCCTGGTTTGAGAATATGATTGTAATTTGAATATTCTAAGACTTAGGCTTACAAACATGGCGTTAGTGGGTGAAAACCCAAAACATCCACCGACCATCCCCATGGGAGGCAACAACAACTCCCACGGGACCAATGTAACTCCTAGGAACTGACCCCACATTTGTGGGACTACCGATTTGAGAATACGACGATAATTTGCATATTTGTACACTTATGCTTAAAAACATGGGGTTAGAGGGTGAAAACCTAAAACAACCACCGAACGGCCCCCTAGGAGGCACCAACACCTCCCACATGACCAATGTAACACATAGGAACTGACCACACAGTCGCGGGACTCCCGGTTTGAGAATATGAAGGTAATTTGAATATTTCTAGACATAGGCTTAAAAATAAGGCGCCAGAGGGTGAAAACCCAAAATAGTCCCCGAACGGCCCCGTGGGTGGCACCAACACCTCCCACGGGACCAATATAACTCGTAGGAACTGACCACGTAGCCGCGGGTCTCTTGGTTTGAGAATACGATGATAATTTGTAAATTTCTAGACTTAGGCTTACAATAGGGCGTTAGAGGGTGAAAACCCAAAAAGATCCCCCGAACGACCTCGTGGGAACAACCAACACCTCCCACGGGAACAATGTAACTCGTAAGAACTCACCCCGCAGTCGTGGGACTCCTGATTTGAGATTAAGATGATCAGTTGCATATATTTAAACTTAGGCTTAAGAATATGGCATGAGAGGGAGAAAACCCAAAACAACCCCCGAACAATCCCGTGGGAGGCACCAACACCTTCCACAAGACCAATGTAACTCGTAGGAACTGATCGCACAGCCACAGGACTCCCGATTTGAGAATACGACTGTAATTTGCATATTTCTAGACTTAGGCTTAAAAACATGGCGTTAGAGGGTGAAAACCCAAAACAGCCTCTGAATGGCCCCATGACTGGCACTTACACATCCCACGGGACCAATGTAACCCGTAGGAAATGACCTCGCAGCCACGGGACTCCCAGTAAGACAATACGATGATAATTTGCTTATTTTTAGACTTAGGCTTAAAAAGATGGTGTTATACGGTGAAAACCCAAAACAACCTCCGAACGGCCCCGTGGGTGGCACCAACACCTCCCATGGGACCAATGTAACTCCTAGGAACTGACCACGCATCCATGGGACTCCCATTTTTAGAATACGATAGTAATTTTCATATTTTTAGACTTAGGATTAAAAACATAGCGTTAGCGGGTGAAAAACCAAAACAACCCCCGAACGGACCCGTTGGTGGTACCAATACCTGCCACGGGACCAATGTAACTCGAATGAACTCACCATGTAGCCACGGGACTCCCGATTTGATAATACAATGATAATTTGCATATTTATAGAGTTAGGCTTAAAAACATGGCGTTAGAGGGTGAAAACCCAAAACAGCCCCGAACGGCCCCATGGGAGGCAACAACACCTCCCACGGGACCAATGTAACTCGTAGGAACTGACCACACATCCATGGGACTCCCAGTTTTAGAATACGATAATAATCATCATATTTATAGACTTAGGCTTAAAAATATGGCGTTAGAGGGTGAAAACCCAAAACAACCCCCGAACGGCCCCCTGGGTGGTACAAACACCTTCCACAGGACCAATGAAACTCGTAGGAACTGGCCACGCAGCCCCGGGTCTCCTGGTTTGAGGATACGACGATAAGTTGCATATTTTTAGACTTAGGCTTAATAATATGGCATTGGAGGGTGAAAACCCAAAACATCCCCCAAACGGCCCCGTGGGTGGCACCAACACCTCCCACGAGACCAATGTAACTCGTAGGAACTGACCATGCTGCTGTGGGTCTCCCGATTTGAGAATACAATGACTATTCGCATATTTCTAGACTTAGGCTTAAAAATATGGCCTTAGAGGGTGAAAACCCAAGACAGCCCCCGAACGGCCCCGTGGGTGGCACTAACACCTCCCACGGGACCAATGTAACTCATAAGAACTGACCACACAGCCGCGGGTCTCCCAATTTGAGAATACGAAGATAATTTAAATATTTTTTACTTAGGCTTAAAAACATGGCTTTCGAGGGTGAAAACCAAAAATATCCCCCGAACGGCCCCGTGGGTGGCACCAACACCTCCCACGGGACCAATGTAACTCATAGGAACTGACCACGTAGCTGCAGAACTGCCAATTTGAGAACACGATGATAATATTCATATTTTTAGTCTTTTGCTTAAAAACATGGCGTTAGAGGGTGAAAACTCAAAACAACCCCCGAACGGCCCATGTGGGAGGCACCAACACCTCCCACGGGACTAATGTAACTCGTACGAACTGACCACAGAGTCGCGGGACTCCGGGTTTGAGAATACGAAGGTAATTTGAATATTTCTAGACTTAGGCTTAAAAACAATGTGCTAGAGGGAGAAAATCCAAAATAGTTCCCGAATGTTACTAGTAGGAACTAACCACGTAACCGCGGGTCTCTTGGTTTGTGAATACGATGATAATTTGCATATTTCTAGACTTAGGCTTATAACAGGGCGTTAGAGGGTGAAAACCCAAAACAGCCCCCGAATGGCCCCGTGGGTGGCACCAACATCTCCCATGGGACCAAGGTAACTCGTAAGAACAGACCACGCAGCCGCGGGACTCTCGGTTTGAGAATACGATGATAATTTGCATATTTCTAGACTTAGGATTATAAACATGGCATTAGAAGGTGAAAACCCAAAATAACCCCCCCGAATGGCCCCTTAGGTGGCACCAACACATCCCGTAGGACCAATGTAACTTGTAGGAACTAAGCACGTAGCCGCGGGCCTCCCGCTTTGAGAATACGATGATAATGTGCATATTTCTAGACTTAGGCTTACAACAGGGCGTTAGAGGGTGAAAACCTGAAACAGCCCCCGAACGACCCCGTGGGAGCAACCAACACCTCCCACGGGAATAATGTTACTCGTAAGAACTGAGCCCGAAACCGCAGGACTCCCGATTTGTGATTAAAATGATAAGTTGCATATATCTAGACTTACGCTTAAAAACATGGCGTGAGAGGGTGAAAACCCAAAACATCCCTTGAACGGCCCCGTGGAAAGCACCAACACCTTCCACGGGACCAATGTAACCTGTAGGAACTAATCGCACAACCACGGGACTCCCAGTTTGAGAATACGATGGTAATTTTCATATTTCTAGACTTAGGCTTAAAAATATGGTGTTAGAAGGTGAAAACCCAAAATAGCCCTCTGAATGGCCCCATGGATGACACTACTCATCCCATGGGACCAATGTAACTCGTAGGAAATGACCACGCAGCCGCAGGACTCCCAGTTAGAGAATACGATGATAATTTATATATTTTTAGACTTAGGCTTAAAAAGATGGCGTTAGAGGGTGAGAACCCAAAACAGCCCCCGAATGGCCCCGTGGGTGGCACCAATACCTCCCACGGGACCAATGTAACTCGTAGGAACTCACCACATAGTCGTGGGACTCTCGATTTGAGAATACAATTATAATTTCCATACTTCTATACTTAGGCTTAAAAACATGCCGTTAGCGGGTGAAAACTCAAAACAGCCCCCGAACGGACACGTGGGTGGCACCAACGCCTCCCAAGGGACCAATGTACCTCGAAGGAACTGACCATGTAGCCACAGGACTCCCAATTTGAGAATACGATGATAATTTGCATATTTATAGATTTAGATTTAAAAAGATGGCGTTAGAGGGTGAAAACGCAAAACCGCCCCCGAACGTCCTCGTGGGAGGCAACAACACCGCCCACGGGACCAATGTAACTCGTAGGAACTGACCACGCAACCATGGGAATCCCAATTTGAGAATATGATAGTAATTTTCATATTTATAGACTTAGGCTTAAAAATATGGCGTTAGAGGGTGAAAACCCAAAACCGTCCCCGAACGGTCCCGTGGGTGGCACCAACACCTCCCACGGGACCAATGTAACACGTAGGAACTGACCACACAGGCACGAGTCTCCCGGTTTGAGAATACGATGATAATTTGCATATTTTTAGATTTAGGCTTAAAAATATGGCGTTAGATGGTGAAATCCTAAAACAGCCTCCGAACGCCCCCGTGGGTGGCACCAACACCTCCCACGAGTCTAATGTAACTCGTAGGAATTGAGCACGCTGCTGTGGGTATCCCGATTTGAGAATACAACGATAATTTGCATATTTTTATAATAGGGCTTAAAAATATGTCTATAGTGGGTGAAAACCCAAAATAGCCCCCGAACGGCCCCGTGGGTGGCACTAACACCTCCCACGAGACCAATGTAACTCGTAAGAACTGACCACGCAGCCACGGGTCTCCCATTTTGAGAATACGATGATAATTTGCATATTTTTAGACTTAGGCTTAAAAACATGGCATTCGAGGTTGAAAACCAAAAACAGCCCCCGAACGGCCCCGTGGGTGGCACCAACACCTCCCACATGACCAATGTAACTCATAAGAACTGACCACGTAGCCGCGGGCCTCCCGGTTTGAGAATACAATGGTAATTTTCATATTTTTAGAGTTAGGCTTAAAAATATGGTGTTAAAGGGTTAAAACCTAAAACAACCCGAACGACGCCGTGTGTGGCACAAACACCTCCCACGGGACCACTATAACTCATAGGAACTGACCACGCAGCCGGGGGTCTACCGGCTTGAGAATATGATGATAATTTGCATATTTTTAGACTTAGGTTTAAAAACATGGCGTTAGAGGGTGAAAACTCAAAACATCCCCCGAACGGCCCCGTGGGAGGCACCAACACCTCCCATGGGACTCCCATTTTGAGAATATGATGCTAATTTGCATATTTCTAGACTTAGGCTTAAAAACATGGTGTTAGAGTGTGAAAACCCAAAATAGCCCCCTTACGGGCCCGTGGGGGGCACCAACACCTCCCACGGGACAAATGTAACTTGTTGGAACTGACCACGCAGCTGGGGGACTCCCGATTTGAGAATATGATGATAATTTGCATATTTGTACACTTAGACATAAAAACACGGCGTTAGAGAGTGAAAACCCAAAACAACCCACAAACAGCCCCGTGGGAGGCACCAACACCTTCCACGGTACCGATGTAACTCGTAGGAACTGATCATGCAACCGCGGGACTCCCGATTTGAGAATACGACGGTAATTTGAATATTTCTAGATTAGGCTTAAAAACATGGCGCCAGAGGGTGAGAACAAAAAATATTCCCCGAACAGCCCCGTGGGTGGCACCAACACCACGGGACCATTATAACTCATAGGAACTGACCACGCAGCCGTGGGATAACCTATTTGAGAATACTACGGTTATTTGCAAATTTCTACACTTAGGCAAAATATGGCGTTAGTGGAGGAAAACACGAAACAACCCTCGAATGGCCCCGTGGGAGGTACGAAAACCTCCCACGGGACCAATGTTACTCATAAGATCTGGCCATACAGTTGCGGGTCTCTTTGTTCTAGAATACGATGATAATTTGAATATTTCTAGACTTAGGCTTAAAACAGGGCGTTAGAGGGTGAAAACCCAAAACAACGCCCGAACGACCCCGTGGGAGCAACCAACACCTCCCACGGGAACAATGTAACTCATAAGAATTGACCCCGCTGTCGCAGGACTCCCGGTTTGAAATTAAGACAATAATATGCATATATGTAGACTTGGGCTTAAAAACATGGCGTGAGAGGGTGAAAAGCCAAAATAACCCCCGAATAACCCCATGGGAGGCACCAACACCTTCCACGGGACCATTGTAACTCGTAGGAACTGACCGCACAGCCACGGGACTCCCGGTTTGAGAGTACGATGGTAATTTGCTTATTTCTAGACTTAAGCTTAAAAACATGGCGTTAGAGGTTGAAAACCAAAAATAGCCCCCTAACGACCCCATGGCTGGCACTTACACCTCCCACGGGACCAATGTAGCTCGTAGGAATTAACCACATAGCCACGGGACTCCCATTTTGAGAATACGATGATAATTTGAATATTTTTAGACTTAGGCTTAAAAACATGGTGTTAGAGGCTGAAAACCTAAAAGATCCCCAAAGGGCATCGTGGGTAGCACCAACACCTCCCACGGGTCCAATGTAACTCGTATGAACTCACCACGTAGCCGCGGGACTCCAAGTTTGAGAATACAATGTTAATTTTCATATTTCTAGACTTAGGCTTAAAAACCTGGCTTTAGAGGCTGAAATCCCAAAATAGCACCAACACCTCCCACGGGACCAATGTAACTCGTAGAAACTGACCACATAGCCACAAGACTCTCGGTTTGAGAATACGATGATAATTTGCATATTTCTAAACTTAGGCTTACAACAGGGCGTTAGAGGGTGAAAACCCAAAACAACCCTCGAATGACCTCGTGGGAACAACCAACACCTCCCATGGGAACAATGTAACTCGTAAGAACTGCCCCCGCAGTCGTGGGACTCTCGGTTTGAGAATACGATGAGAATTTGCATATTTCTAGACTTGGGCTTAAAAATATGGCGTTAAATATGGCCCCGAACGGCCTCGTGAGTGGCACCAACACCTCCCACAGGACCAATGTAACTCATGGGAACGTACCATGTAGCCTCGGGACTCGCGGTTTGAGAATACAATGGTAATTTTCATATTTCTAGATTACGCTTAAAAACATGGGGTTAGAGGGTGAAAACTAAAAACAACCCCCGAACGGCCCTGAGGGTGGCACCAACACCTCCCACGGGACCAATGTAACTCGTAGGAACTGAACACGCATCCACGGGACTGCCATCTTAAGAATACGGTAATTTTCATATTTCTATACTTAGGCTTAAAAATATGGCGTTAGAGAGTGAAAACCCAAAACATCCCCCTAACGGCCCGGAGGGTGGCACCAACACCTCCCACGGGACCAATGTAATTCGTAGGAACTGACCACGCAGCTGTGGTTCTCCCCATTTGAGAATATGATGATAATTTATATATTTTTAGACTTAGGCTTAAAAACATTGCCTTAGAGGGTGAAAACCCAAAACATCCCCCGAATTACCCCGTGGGTGGCACTAACACCTCCCACGGGACCAATGTAACTCCTAGGAACTGACCACGCTGTTGTGGGTCTCCGAGTTTGATAATACGATATTAATTTGCATATTTTTAGACTTAGGCTTAAAAACATGGTGTTCGAGGGTGAAAACCCAAAACAGCCCCCGAACGGCCCCGTGGGTGGCACCAACACCTCCCACGGGACCAATACAACTCGTAGGAACTGTCCACGTAGCCGCGGGACTCCCGATTTGAGAAAACAATAGTATGTTTCATATTTCTAGACTTAGGCTTAAAAACATGATGCTAGAGGGTGAAAACCCTAAACATCCCCCGAACGACCCCATGGGTGGCACCAACACCTCCCACATGACCAATGTAACTCGTAGGAACTGACCACGCAGCCGCGGGTCTCGCGATTTGAGAATATGATGATAATTTGTATATTTTTGGACTTAGGTTTAAAAACATGGCGTTACAGGGTGAAAAGTCAAACAACCCCCGAACGGCCCCGTGGGAGGCACCAACACCTCCCATGGGGCCAATGTAACTAGTAGGAACTGACCGCGCAGCCACGGGATTCCCAGTTTGAGAATACGATGGTAATTTGAATATTCCTATACTTAGGCTTAAAAACATGGCGTTAGTGGGTGAAAACCCGAAACAGCCCCCGAACGGTCCCGTGGGAGGCACAAACACCTCCCACGAGACCATTGTAACTCGTAGGAACTGACCCCACATTCCCAGGACTCCCAGTTTCTAAATACAACGATAATTTGCATATTTATTGACTTAGGCTTAAAAACATGGCGTTAGAGGGTGAAAACCCAAAATAGCCCCTAAACGGCCCCGTGGAAGGCACCAACACCATCCACGTAAATAATGTAACTCGTCGGAACTGACAGCAGAGCCACGAGACTCCCGATTTGAGAATACGACGGTAATTTACATATTTCTAGACTTAGGATTAAAAACATGGCGTTAGAGGGAGAAAACCCAAAATAACCCCCGAACGACCCCATGGCTAGCACTTACACCTCCCACGGGACCAATGTAACCCGTAGGAACTGACCACGCAGTCGCGGGACTCCCGATTTGAGAATACGGTGGTAATTTGTATATTTATGCCCCTAGGGAAAACGTGGTGTTAGTGACGGAAAACCCGAAACATTCTCGCAACTGCCCCATGGGAGGCACCAACACCTCCCACGGGACCAATGTAACTTGTAGGAACTGACCACGTAGCCGCAGGACTCCCGATTTGAGAATACAATGATAATTTGCATATTTCTAGACATAGGTTTAAAAATATGGCGTTAGAGGGTGAAAACCCAAAACAGCCCCCGAATGGTCCCGTGGCTGGCACCAACACATCCCAGGGGACCAATGTAACTCGTAGGAACTAACCACACAGCTGCGGATCTCCCTGTTTGAGAATACGAAGATAATTTTTGTATTTTTAGAGTGAGTCTTAAAAACATGGCATTCGATGGTGAAAACCCAAAACAGCCCCCGAACGGCCCCATGGGTGGCACCAACACCTCCCACGGGACCAATGTAAGTCGTAGGAACTGTCCACGTAGCCGTGGGACTCCCGATTTGAGAAAACAATGGTATTTTTCATATTTCTAGTCTTAGGCTTAAAAACATGGCGTTAGAGGGTGAAAACCCAAAACATCCCCCGAACGACCCTGTGGGTGGCACCAACACCTCCCACGGGACCAATGTAACTCGTAGGAACTGACCACACAGCCGCAGGTCTCGCGGTTTGAGAATATGATGATAATTTGTATATTTTAGACTTAGGTTTAAAAACATGGCGTTAGAGGGTGAAAAGTCAAAACAACCCCCGAGCGGCCCCGTGGGAGGCACTAACACCTCCCAAGGGGCTAATGTAACTAGTAGGAAATGACCGCGCAGCCAGGGGATTACCAGTTTGAGAATACGATGGTCATTGGAATATTCCTAGATTAGGCTTAAAAACATGGCGTTAGTGGGTGAAAACCCGAAACAGCCCCGAACGGTCCCGTGAGAGGCACAAACACCTCCCACGGGACCATTGTAACTCGTAGGAACTGACCCCACATTCCCAGGACTCCCAATTTCTCAATACGATGATAATTTGCATATTTCTAGACATAGGTTTAAAAATATGGCGTTAGAGGGTGAAAACCCAAAATAACCCCCGAATGGCCCCGTGGGTGGCACCAACACCTCCCACGGGACCAATGTAACTCAGAGGAACTAACCACGCATCTACGGGTCTCCCGGTTTGAGAATACGAAGATAATTTTCATATTTTTAGACTTAGGCTTAAAAACATGGCGTTAGAGGGTGAAAACCTAAAACAGCCGTCGAACGACCCCGTGGGTGGCACCAACCCCTCCCACGGGACCAATGTAACTCATAGGAACTGACCACGTATCCTTAGGACTCCCAGATTAAGAATTCAATGGTAATTTTTATATTTCTAGACTTAGGTTTAAAAACATGGCTTTAGAAGGTGAAAACCCAAAACAACCCTAGAACGGCCCCATGGGTGGCACTAACACGTCCCACGGGATCGATGTAACTCGTAGGAACTGACCACGTTGCCACGGGGCTCCCAGTTTGAGAATACGATGGTAATTTGCAAATTTATAGACTTAGGCTTAAAAACATTGCGTGAGAGGGTGAAAACCCAAAACAGCCCCCAACGACCCCGTGGGAGGCACCAACACCTTCCACGGGACCAATGTAACTCGTAGGAACTGACCGTACAGCCACGGGACTCCCGATTTGAGAATACAATGGTAATTTGCATATTACTAGACTTAGGCATAAAAACATGGCGTTAGAGGGTGAAAATCCAAAATAGCCCCCGAATGGCCCCATGGGTGGCACCAACACATCCCGCGGGACCAATGTAACTTGTAGGAACTGAGCACGTAGCCACGGGACTCCCGATTTGAGAAAACAATGGTATTTTTCATATTTCTAGTCTTAGGCTTAAAAACATGGCGTTATTGATGGAAAACCCGAAACATTCCCTCAACGGCCCCGTGGGAGGCACCAACACCTCCCACGGACCAATGTAATTCGTAGGAACTGACCACGTAGCCCCAGGACTCCCAATTTGAGAATACGATGATAATTTCTATATTTCTAGAGTTAGGCTTAAAAATATGGCGTTAGAGGGTTAAAACCCAAAACAGCCCCTGAATGGCCCCTTGGGTGGCACTAACACCTCACACGGGACCAACGTAACTCGTAGGAACTGACCACGTAGCCGCGGGACTCTTGGTTTGAGAATACGACAATAATTTGCATATTTTTAGACTTAATCTTAAAAACAAGGCATTGGAGGGTGAAAACCCAAAACATCCCCCGAACGGCCCCGTGGGTGGCACCAACACCCTCCCACGGGACCAATGTAACTCGTAGGAACTGACCACGTAGCCTTGGGACTCCCAGTTTGAGAATACAATGGTAATTTTCATATTTCTAGACTTAGGCTTAAAAAGATGGTATTAGAGGGTGAAAACCCAAAACAACCATGGAACGGCCCCATGGGTGGCACTAACACCTCCCACGGGATCAATTTAACTCGTAGGAACTGACACGTTGCCACGGGACTCCCAATTTTAGAATACGATGATAATTTTCATATTTATAGACTTAGGCTTAAAAAAATGGTGCTAGAAGGTGAAAACCGAAAACAGCCCTCGAACGGCCCTGTAGGAGGCACCAACACCTCCCACAGGACCAATGTAACTCATAGGAATTGACCACGTAGTCATCGGTCTCCCGGTTTGAGAATACGATGATAATTTGCATATTTTTTGACTTGGGCTTAGAAACATGGCTTTAGAGGGTGAAAAACCAAAATAGCCCCCGAACGGTCCCGTGGTTGGCACCAACATCTCCCACGGGACCAATGTAACTCGTAGGAACTGACCACGCAGCCGCGGGTCTCCCAATTTGAGAATACGGTGATAATTTACTTATTTTTAGACTTAGTCTTAAAAACATGGTGTTAGAGGGTGAAAACTCAAAATAGCCCCCGAACGGACCCGTGGGAGGCACCAACACCTCATACGGAACCAATGTAACTCGTAGGAACTGACTGCGCATCCACGGGATTCCCGATTTGAGAATATGATGGAAATTTGAATATTCCTAGACTTAGACTTAAAAACATGGCGTTAGTTGGTGAAAACTCGAAACAACCCTCGAACGACCCCGTGGGAGCAACCAACACCTACCACGGGAATAATATAACTCGTAAGAACTGACCCCGCAGCCGCGGGACTCCCGGCTTGAGATTAAGACAATAATTTGCGTATATCTAGACTTTGGCTTAAAAACAAGGCATGAGAGGGATGAAAACCTAGAACAACCCCCGAACGGCCTCGTGGGAGGCACCAACACCTTCCAGGGACTAAAGTAACCCCAGGAACTGACCGCACAGCCTTGAAACTCTTGAGTTGAGAATACAATGGTAATTTGCGTATTTCTACACTTAGGCTTAAAAACATGGTGTTAGAGGGTGAAAACCAAAAATAGCCCCCGAACGACCCCATGGCTGGAACTTACACCTCCGACGGGACCAATGTAACTCAGAGGAACTGACCACGCAGCCGCGGGACTCCCATTTTGAGAATACGATGATAATTTACATATTTTTAGACTTGGGCTTAAAAACATGGCGTTAGAGGGTGAAAACCCAAAAGATCCCCGAAAGGCATCCTGGGTGGCATCAACGCCTCCCACGGGGCCAATGTAACTCATAGGGACTCGCCACGTAGCCGCGGGACTCCAAGTTTTAGAATACAATGTTAATTTTCATATTTCTAGACTTAGGCTTAAACACATGGCGTTAGAGGCTGAAATCCCAAAACAGCCCCCGAACAGCCCCGTGGGTGGCACCAAACCACCAATGGGACCAATGTAACTCGTAGGAACTGGCCACACTGCCGCGGGTCTCCCAGTTTGAGAATATGATGATAATTTGCATATTTTTAGACTTTGGCTTAAAAACATGGCGTTAGAGGGTGAAAATCCAAAATAGCTCCCGAACGGCCTCGTGGGTGGCACCAACACCTCCCACGGTACCAATGTAACTCGTAAAAACTGACAATGTAGCCGCAGGACTCCTGATATGAGAATACAATTGTAATCTTCATATTTCTTGACTTAGGCATAAAAACATGGCGTTAGAGGGTGAAAACTCAAAATAGCACCCGAATGGCCCCGTGGGTGGCCCCAACACCTCCAGCAGGACCAATGTAACTCATAGGAACTGACCACGCAGATGCGGGTTTCCCGATTTGAGAATACGATGATAGTTTGCATATTTTTAGACTTAGGCTTAAAAATATGGCGTTAGAGGGTGAAAACCCAAAACAGCCACCGAACAGCCCCGTGGGTGGCACCAACACCTGCCACGGGACTAATGTAACTCGTAGGAACTGACCACGCTACTGTGGGTCTCCCAATTTTAGAATACGATGATAATTTGAAAATTTCTAGACTTAGGGTAAAAAATATGGCGTTAGAGGGCGAAAATCCAAAACAGCCCCCGAACAACCCCGTGGGTGGCACTAACACCTCCCACGGGACCAATGTTGGGAACTGACCACGCAGCAGCGGGTCTCCCAGTTTGATAATACGATGATAATTAGTATATTTTTAGACTTAGGCTTTAAAACATGGGTTTCAAGGGTGAAATCCCAAAAAATCCTCCGAACGGCCCCGTGGTTGGCACTAACACCTCCCACGGGACCAATGTAACTCGTAGGAACTGACCACGCAGCCACGGGTCTCCCGATTTGAGAATACAATAATAATTTTGATATTTTTAGACTTAGGCTTAAAAACATGGCGTTAGAGGATGAAAACCAAAAACAACCCCCGAATGGCCCCGTGGGTGGCACCAACACCTCCCACGAGACCAATATAACTCGTAGAAACTGACCACGCTGCTGTGGGTCTCCCGATTTGAGAATACAATGATAATTTGAATATTTTTAGACTTAGGTCTAAAAACACGGCGTTAGAGTGTGAAAACCCAAAACAACCCCTGGGGGGTTCCAACACCTTCCACGGTACCAATATAACTCATAGGAATTGAGCGTGCATCCACGGGACTCCCATTTTGAGAATATGATGGTAATTTTCATATTTCTAGACTTAGGCTTAAAAACATGGCGTTAGAGGGTGAAAAACCAAAACAACCCCCTTACGACCGCGTGGGGGGCACCAACACCTCCCAGAGAACCAATGTAACTCGTAGGAACTGACCTCGCAGCTGTGGGACTCCCGGTTTGAGAATACAATGATAATTTTCATATTTGTACACTTAGTCATAAAAACACGGCGTTAGAGGGTGAAAACCCCAAACCACCCCTGAACGGACCATAGGAGGCACCAACACCTCCCATGGTACCAATGTAACTCGAAGGAACTGACCACACAGCCATGTGACTCCCGAATTGAGCATACGACGATAAATTCCGGTTTTTTAGACATAGGCTTAAAATCATGGCATTAGAGGGTGAAAACTTAAATCAACCTCGAACGGCCCCGTGGGAGGCACCAACACCTCCCACGGGACCAATATAACTCGTAGGAACTGACCATCCTACCGCGGGACTCTCGATTTGAGAATACGGCGATAATTTGAATATTTGTACACTTAGGCATAAAAAACATGGCGTTAGAGGGTGAAAACCCAAAACAACCCCCAAATGGCCCCGTGGGTGGCACCAACACCTCCCACGGGACCAATACAACTCGTAGGAACTGACCACGCAACTGCGAGACTCCCGATTTGAGCATACGATGGTAATTTCCATATTTTTAGACTTAGTCTTAAAAACATGGCGTTAGAGGGTGAAAACTCGAAACATCCCCCAAATGGAACCGTGGGAGGCACAAACACCTCCCATGGGGCCAATGTAACTCGTAGGAACTGATCACGTAGCCGCGGGACTCCCGATTTGAGAATACGATGATAATTTGTATATTTCAAGACTTAGGCTAAAAAATATGGCATTAGAGGGTGAAAAGCGAAAACAGACCCCGAACGGCCCCGTGGGTGGAACCAAACCTCCCACGGGACCAATGTAACTCGTAGGAACTGAGCACGCTGTCGCGGGTCACCAAGTTTGAGAATACGACGATAATTTGCATATTTTTAGACTTAGATTTAAAAAATGGTGTTAGGGGGTGAAAACCCAAAATAGCACCCGACTGGCTTCGTGGGTGGCACCAACACCTCCCAGATGACCAATGTAACTCATAAGAACTGACCACGTAGCCGCAGGACTCCCGATTTGAGAATACAATGGTAATTTTCATATTTCTTGACTTAGGCATAAAAACATGGCGTTAGAGGGTGAAAACTCAAAATAGCCTCCGAACGGCCCCGTGGGTGGCACCAACACCTCCAGCGGGACCAATGTAACTCGTAGGAACTGACCACACAGCCGCGGGTCTCCTGGTTTGAGAATACGATGATAATTAATATATTTTTAGACTTAGGCTTAAAAACATGGCGCTAGAGGGTGAAAACCCAAAACAGCCCCCGAACGGACCCATGGGTGGCACCAAGACTTCCCACGGGACCAATGTAACTCGTAGGAACTGATCATGCTACTGTGGGTCTCCCGATTTGAGAATACGATGATAATTTGAATATTTCTAGAATTAGGGTAAAAAATATGGCGTTAGAGGGCGAAAACTTAAAACAGCCCCAGAACGGCCCCGTGGGTGGCACTAACACCTCACACGGGACCAATTTAACACGTAGGAACTGACCACGCAGCAGCGGGTCTCCCAATTTGATAATACGATGATAATTAGCATATTTTTAGACTTAGGCTTAAAAACATGGCTTTTGAGGGTGAAAACCCAAAACAGTCCCCGAACGGCCCCGTGGTTGGCACCAACACCTCCCATGAGACCAATGTAACTCGTAGGAACTGACCATGCAGCCACGGGTCTCCCGATTTGAGAATACGATGATAATTTTGATATTTTTAGACTTAGGCTTAAAAACATGGCGTTAGAGGGTGAAAACCAAAAACAACCCCTGAACGGCCCCGTGGGTGGCACCAACACCTCCTATGAGACCAATGTAACTCGTAGGAACATACCACGCTACTATGGGTCTCCCGATTTGAGAATACAATGATAATTTGCATATTTTTAGACTTAGGTTTAATAACATGGCGTTAGAGTGTGAAAACCCAAAATAGCCCCCGAACAGCCCCGTGGGAGGCACCAACACCTTCCACGGGACCAATATAACTCATAGGAACTGACCGCACAGCCACGGGACTCCCATATTGAGAATATGATGGTAATTTGCATATTTCTATACTTAGGCTTAAAAACATGACGTTAGAGGGTGAAAACCCAAAACACCCCCTTACGGCCGCGTGGGGGGCACCAACACCTCCCATGGAACCAATGTAACTCGTAGGAACTGACCACACAACGGTGGGACTCCCGGTTTGAGAATACGATGATGATTTTCATATTTGTTCACTTAGTCATAAAAACATTTCGTTAGAGGGTGAAAACCCAAAACATCCCCCGAACGGTCCCGTGGGTCACCAACACCTCCCACGGGACCAATATAACTCGTAGGAACTGACCATGTTGCTGCGGGACTCCTGATTTGAGAATATGGTGATAATTTGCATATTTGTACAGTTAGGCATATAAACATGGCGTTAGAGGGTGAAAACCCAAAACAACACCCGAACGGCCCCGTGGGAGGCACCAACTCCTCCCAATGGGACCAATGTAACTCGTAGGAACTGACCACGCAACTGCGGGACTCCTGGTTTGAGCATACGATGGTAATTTCCATATTTTTAGACTTAGTCTTAAAAATATGGCATTAAAGGGTGAAAACTCGAAACATCCCCCAAATGGACCCGTGGGAGGCACCAACACCTCCCACGGGACCAATGAAACTCGTTGGAACTGACCACGTAGCCGCGGGACTTACGGTTTGAGAATATGATGATAATTTACATATTTCTAGACTTAGGCTTAAAAATATAGCGTTAGAGGGTGAAAACCCAAAATATCCCCTGAATGGCCACGTGGGTGGCAGAAACACCTCCCACGGGACCAATGTAACTCGTAAGAACTCACCACACAACCGTGGGTCTCCCGGTTTGAGAATACGATTATAATTTGCATATTTTTAGACTTAGGCTTAAAAACATGGCGTTAGAGGGTGAAAACCCAAAACAACCCCCTAACGGCCCCGTGGGTGGCACCAAAACCTCCCACGCCACCAATGTAACTCGTAGGAACTAACCATGTAGCTGGGGGACTCCCGGTTTGAGAATACAATGGTTATTGCTATATTTCTCGACTTAGGCTTAAAAACATGGCGATAGAGGGTAAAAACCCAAAACATCCCCTGAACGGCCCCGTGGGTGGCACCAACACCTCCCACGAGACCAATGTAACTCGTAGGAACTGACCACGCAGCCGCGGGACTCCCGGTTTGAGAATATGATGATAATTTGCATATTTATAGACTTAGGCTGAAAAACATGGCGTTAGAGGGTAAAAACCCCAAACAACCCCTGAACGGCCTCGGGGGAGGCACCAACACCTCCCACGGGACCAATGTAACTCATAGGAACAGACCACGCGTCCACGGTACTCCCAGTTTGAGAATACTATGGTAATTTTTATATTTCAAGACTTTGGCTTAAAAGCATGGCGTTAGCGGTTGAAAACCCAGAATAGGCCCCTTACGGCCCCGTGAGAGGCACCAACACCTACCACGGGACCAATGTAACTCGTAGAACTCATTGCACAGACATGAGATTCCCGATTTGACAATACGACGGTAATTTGCATATTTCTAGGCTTAGGCTCAAAAACATTGCGTTAGAGGGTGAAAACCCGAAATAGCCCCCGAACGGCCCCATGGGTGTCACTAACACCTACAACGGGACCAATGTAACTCGTAGGAACTGACCATGCAGCTGCAGGTCTCCTGGTTTGAGAAGACGATGATAATTTGCATATTTTTAGACTTAGTCTGAAAAACATGGCGTTAGAGGGTGAAAACCCAAAATATCTCCCGAACGGCCCCGTGGGTGGCACCAACACCTCCCACGGGACCAATGTAAGTCGTAAGAATTGACCACGTAGCCGCAGGACTCCCGATTTGAGAATACAATGGTAATTTTCATATTTCTTGACTTAGGCATAAAAACATGGCGTTAGAGGTTGAAAATTCAAAATAGCCTCCGAACGGCCCCGTGGGTGGCACCAACACCTCCAGCGGGACCAATGTAACTCGTAGGAACTGACCACGTAGCCGCGGGTCTCTCGGTTTGAGAATACGATGATAATTAACATATTTTTAGACTTAGGCTTAAAAACATGGCGTTAGAGGGTGAAAACCCAAAACAGCCCCCGAACGGACCCGTGGGTGGCACCAACACCTCCCACGGGACCAATGTAAGTCGTAGGAACTGTCCACGTAGCTGCGGGGCTCCCGTTTTGAGAATACAAAGGTGATTTTCATATTTCTAGACTTAGGCTTAAAAATATGGTGAAAACCCAAAACATCCCCTGAACGGCCTTGTGGGAGGCACCAACACCTTCCACGGGACCAATGTAACTCATAGGAACTCACCGTGCAGCCACGGGACTCCCATTTTGAGAATATGATTGTAATTTGCATATTTCTAGACTTAGGCTTTAAAACATGGCTTTAGGGGGTGAAAAAATAAAATAGCCCCCTTACGGCCCCGTGTGGGGCACCAATACCTCCCACGGGACCAATGTAACTCGTAGGAACTGACCACGAAGCTGCGGGACTCCCGGTTTGAGAATATGATGATAATTCGTATATTTGTACACTTAAGCATAAAAACATGGCGTTAGAGGGTGAAAACCCAAATTAACCGCCAAATAGACCCATGGGAGGCACCAACACCTCTCACGGGACCAATGTAACTCATAGGAACTGACCACGCAGCCGCGGGACTTCCAGTTTGAGAATACGATGGTAAATTTCATATTTCTAGAGTTATGCTTAAAAACATGGCGTTAGAGGGTGAAAACCCAAAACAGCCCCCTTCGGCCCCGTGGGGGGTACCATGACCTTCCATTGGACCAATGTAACTCGTAGGAACTGACCACGCTGTTGCGGGACTACCGATTTGAGAATACGATGATAATTTGCATAGTTGTACACTTAGGCATAAAAACACGGCGTTAGAGGGTGAAAACCGAAATAAACCCCCAAATAGCCCCGTGGGAGGCACCAACACTGCCCACGGGACCAATGTAACTCGTAGAAACTAACCACGCTTCCGCGAGACTCCCAGTTTGAGAATACGATGGTAAATTGCATATTTGTAGACTTATGCTTAAAAACATGGCGTTAGAGGGTGAAAACCCAAAATAGCCCCCTTCGGCCCCGTGGGGGGCACCAACACCTCCCACTGGACAAATGTAACTCGTAGGAACTGAACACGCAGTTGCGGGAATCTCGATTTGAGAATACGATGATAATTTGAATATTTGTAAACTTAGGCATAAAAACACGGAGTTAGAGGGTGAAAATCGAAATAACCCCCCAAACAGCCCCATGGGAAGCACCAACACCTCCCACGGGACCAATGTAACTCGTAGAGACTAAACACGCAGCCGCGAGACTCCCGATTTGAGAATACGACGGTAAATTCCAAATTTCTAGACTTATGCTTAAAAACATGGCGTTATAGGGTTAAAACCCAAAATTGTCCCCTTACGTCCCCGTGAGAGGCACCAACACATCCCACGGGACCAATGTAACTCGTAGGAACTGATTGCGCAGCCATGGGATTCTCGAATTGAGAATACGATGGTAATTTGCATATTTCTAGACTTAGGCTAAAAAACATGGCGTTAGAGGGTGAAAACCCAAAACAGCCCCCGAACGGCCCCATGGGTGGCACTAACATCTCCCACGGGACAAATGTAACTCGTAAGAACTGACCACGTAGCCGCGGGACTCCCTGTTTGATAATACGATGGTAATTTTCATATTTCTAGACTTAGGGAAAACATGGCGTTTGTGAAGAAAACTCGAACCATCCCCCAAACGGACCCGTGGGAGGCACCAACACCTCCCACGGGACCAATGTAAGTTGTAGGAACTAACCACGTAGCTGCAGGACTCCCAATTTGAGAATACGATGATAATTTATATATTTCTAGATTTGGGCTTAAAAATATGGCATTAAAGGGTGAAAACACAAAATAGCCCCCGAACGGCCTTGTGGGTGGCACCAACACCTCCCACGGGACCAATATAACTCGTAGGAACTGACCACGCAGCCACAGGTCTCCCAGTTTGAGAATACGATCATAATTTGCATATTTTTAGACTTAGTCTGAAAAACATGGCGTTAGAGGGTGAAAACCCAAAAGAGCCCCCGAACGGCCCCGTGGGTGGCACCAACACCTCCCACGGGACCAATGTAACTCGTAGGAACTGACCATGCAGCCGCAGGACTCCCAGTTTGAGAATACGACGGTAATTTCCATATTTCTAGACTTAGGCAAAACATGGTGTTAGTGGGGGAAAACTCGAAACATCCCCCGAATGGCCCCGTGGGACGCACCAACACCTTCCATGGGACCAATGTAACTCGTAGGAACTGACCACGCAGCCGTAGGTTTCCCGATTTGAGAATACGATGGTAATTTGCATATTTCTAGACTTAGGCTTAAAAACATTGGGTTAGAGGGGGAAAACCCAAAACAGCCCCGAACGACCCCGTGGGTGGCACCAACACCTCTCATGGGACCAATGTAACTCGTAGGAACTAACCACGCATCCACGAGACTCTCGATTTGAGAATACGATGACAATTTGCATATTTCTAGACTTAGGCTTATAAATATGGTGTTAAGGGGTGAAAACACAAAACAGCCCTCGAACGGCCATGTGGGTAGCACCAACACCTCCCACAGGACCAATGTAACTCGTATGAACTGACCACGCAGTCACAGGACTCCTGGTTTGAGAATACAATGATAATTGAAATATTTCTAAACTTAGGCTTAAAAACATGGCGTTAGAGCGTGTAAACCCAAAACAGCCCCCGAAGGGCCCTATGGGAGTCACCAATACCTCCCAGGGGCCAATGTAACTCGTAGGAACTGGCCACGCAGCCGCGGGTCTCTTAATTTGAGAATATGACGATAATTTGCATATTTCTCGACTTAGGCTTAAAAACATTACGTTAGAGGGTGAAAATCCAAAGCAGCCCCCGAACGGCCCCGTGGGTGGCTTCAACACCTCCCACGGGACCGATGTAACTCGTAAGAACTGAACACGAAGCCGCGAGACTCCCGGTTTGAGAATACGATGGTAATTTGCATACTGCTAGACTACGACATATAAACATTGGTATGTTGATAATTTTAACTCATATATGCAGTTTTTCAGGTTGATTAAATTTTTTGTAAAACTACTTGGTTACTAATATTTGCTTTTTTTGTATCCCATCATTTGTAGGATTTTTACTTGTGGAACAAATGATGGAGGAATATTTTACAACATGAAGATTGTTTATACGTTGTGAACATTCAGGATTATGTTTTTTTTCTGTTACAGCCGTGCGGGCTTTTATTGTTTAGCTTTATGGTCGTCCGGGCTTTTATAATTTAATTGTTGAATTTTATGGTCGTGCGGACTTTATAATAAGAAGGTTTTACATTTATAGGGTTTTGAATGTCAAGAAAATAGAGGAAACTCTGTCCAATTTTTTTTTTGTTTGTGAAATATTAAGACGTGTAATATTTTTAAGTTTGTATATATATTTGTTTATTAACAAGGTTCTCGATTCGCAATTTGTGATTTTTTTAATTGTTTTGCCAATAATAAATATTTATAACACCTCGTACGCGTACTACATTACTCGTAGCAACCGACGGTGCACTCGTACGACTCCCAATTTTAGGGTTGGACCAAAAAAAACATTTGTTTTAAAATTGTAGTTAAATATGGTCATGGACTTTGTCCATGACCATTTTTATTTTTTGCGTCGCACATAAAATGGTCGCGGCCAAAGTTCGTGACCATTTTTTTTTCCATTTTTTTGTCATGTCCGTGGGTCACGGCCCAAGTCCGCGACCAATTTGTCACGGTTGTGGGTCACGGACATGGGCCGCGACCATTTTTTTCATTTCTTTTGGTCACGGTTGTGGGTCATGGACTTTGGTTCCGACCAATTTGTCACGGTTGTGGGTCACGGATGAGGGCCGCGACTAATTTTTTTTTTCATGGTCGTGGGTTGCGGACTTAAGGCATGACCAATTTGTCACGGTTGTGGGTCACGAATGAGGGCCGCGACCCATCACGGCATGGGTCACGGCCCAAGTCCGCGACCATCTGTCGTGACCCCTCTGGGCCGTGACCATTTTTTGGTCACAGACTTGGGCCGCGACCCACGAAATTGGTCACGCCCGAAATGGTCATGGCCCAAGTCCATGACCCCCAGTTTTGGTCTGGGATTTTGGCCGTGACCAATCGGCAGTTTTGGTGTAGTGGAATCCTATATTCTAGGGAACAAGTCAATATCCCCCATAAAGGTCCCATCGAAAAAAGATTGTCCCTACGCGGCAACCCCCGTGATAGCAAGTAGCACGGGTCTGATTATTCACAATTAAAGTATTTAAGATATGTACACATTCACACGGCCATATATAGATACACAATTTCCAATATGGTTCGCCCACGACCCATAATTATTATGAACCGCATTTAGTAAAATTTTACCCAATTATCTCGTATATGGGATTCATCTATTTTATTCGCACTTATAATTTGTTTCCTACTTATTACTCATATCTCGATGTATTATATCTTACTAAATGCAAATTTCAGTAGGTATACCCTTTCTAACCTTCTGGTCTAGGTCTTTCACGAGTCTCTCAATTCATTAGCGAACTTATGCACAATCTCTAATGTGTACCGAAATTCCCCGTTAACCCACAATTTCATCCCATATTAAATTTCATTCAACGGAGTTTATTTATATCCTACTGGTCCTCCTCACGACCCATTATAATCTATAAATAATAATCAAGGGTTCCTATGTATATAAACCGGATTAAACAAAAAAGGGAAAAATATGCAGTTTTCCAAGAGGGGTCGATCGATCGAGGAAAGGGGTCAATCGATCGATCGACATTCTTGGGTTGATCAAAATTCTTGGGTCGATCGATCGATCACGCAGTTCTTGCCCAGAAATTGCATTTTAATCCTACGGGTTTCATCTTCCAAATTACTCCAAAACACTATTAACGATTCTCAAACTCCCAAATAACATTACCACTAGTTACATATACCTATATACATGATTTTCTATGTTAAACATGTCCAAATTCATCAAAAAAATGGAATTAATGGGGTAAATCATCATTTTTAAC
Organism: Sambucus nigra; assembly: GCA_949130495.1. Lineage (NCBI taxonomy): Eukaryota > Viridiplantae > Streptophyta > Magnoliopsida > Dipsacales > Adoxaceae > Sambucus > Sambucus nigra. The sequence continues at coordinate 58,243,503 of OX422213.1, forward strand.
AAGAACCCTAATTTTCATAAAACTTTCATTCTTTTCAATTCTTTTCCAGATTTCTTGCTTTCTAAACTCATACAAATTCATGGGTTATCTTCTACTTATGATTGGGATGTCCAGAATATATTAGTTTCCACCAAGACATGTGATTAAATCCTCAAATTCATGAAATTCCTTTATGAAACATGTGTATAACAATTCTTATCTAACATGGATGAAACAATAACTAAAAGAAAAGCAAGCTAGATACTTGCATGGAAATTTAAGTGTTTGATTTGTGGATGAAAAAGGTATGGTTGCGTTCCTCTTCGTGTGATCTATGCTTTGGTGGTGTGGCGGTGCAAACAGATGCTTTCTTGGCCTTGGGTTGCTTGGAATGCTTCCTATCTTCTTCCCTAATGGTCGTTCTTAAATTTTGTGTTTGTTAACCCTAAAAGCCTAACTCAAATGGCTGATATATCTAAGGGAAATTCGTGGGTTTAATTACCCAAAAATACAAAATATCTAAAATACCCTCTCGGGATGCCAATTAGGCATAAAAACGCCCCCAAGATGAAACTAAACCCCCGGGTATACTTTTCTGACTATTTTGACCCTTTCGAACACGTTGGCGCACTCAAAATGACGGGCGACTGATAATTCATTAACTTTTAATAATAATAATTTAGTCCCAACACGACATAGGTGCGTCCTGACTTAAATTTCCATAATTGCCATTTTATTCACTCGTGACAATTTTAATAAAATAAATCTTATATATTACTTTACTTATCTAGTAATATTTAACAAATTTATAATAATTACTAACTCTCGTCATGCTAGTAAATATTTAAAATAATTTTCGGATTAATATTAAACTAATATCTCAATTTAAATTTAATAAATCCCTAAATTAGAAGCCATAAAAATACGGGGTATTACACATATCGATTATGTGTACTCAGGGGTTGTATATTTGTAGATCTTTTATGTTATTATTTTGGATGTTTTATTATCTGTGACTCGATAGCATATTCAGGTATATCTTTTGTTGTATTCGTGTAATCATTGTCATGTTTTGTAGTGGTCATATATATTGGCTTATAGCTCTTTGCATGCTGATTTAAATTTTTTGGCATCCATTTACTTTATTACCAGGTGGTTAGTTAGATTTTAGTATGTTCGACAGTGATGCTAAGGATGATCCACTTGAGATTATCATTTTATCTTAGTATAGGGCTTGCCACCCGTTATTAAGTTAAGCGGGGTACCACAGGTGGTATCAAAGCATCAGGTTCTAGTGTCTTAATATCTGTGCGGGTTTTCTACGTTCTTTAGTAAGCTTTCTTGATATAGAGTCCTATTATGAATACTTTTGTGTTCATATTTCATTTACGATCTTCTACAATACGTAATTTCTTAAACTATGTGTTAATACAATTTATTCTCATTTCAGATGTTGCCTAGAAAAGACTGTCCTGCTAAGGAAAACATTGAGGTTGGGAATGTGGAACCCCAATTGCCTCAGGGGACGATGGATACAACCGATATCACTAATATTTTAGCTCACACTGTCAATACGACCATGACCTCAACTTTATCTCATCGTCAGGATCGTCATCCTCAACTGACAGGGAGTAATAGGTTTAGAGATTCGAGTTTGTCCAGTAGACTAGGAGGAAAGGGTGCAGGTTAAGCACAGTCATCTCAGCAGCGTAGTAGAAGTCAGACGAAATTAGATTGTCGCCTGGTGAAAGAAATTAAAAGATAGCATTCAGGAACCTTTAGGGACAACTTCCAAGGATAGTAGCAATATAAGAATGTTCTGCATTGCCTAGTAGGCCGAGGAAACAACGAGGGAGGCTAGCAGGGCCGAGGTCATCCGGGCCACAGATCTGGAACATTTGTAGGTTGATGTTTTTGGTGGGGGGATGTTGGTCATAGGAAGAAAGATTGCCCACATTTCAACATGGCACAGGCACTGGGGGTTCAACAGGCTCAGCAAGTACCTTTACCATGTCTTCCACCTATTCTAGTTATCCCGCCTTCACATGAACTGATGTTATATGGGCAAGATTACCATGTTCAAAATGTGATGTTATCGCGAGTGCCACAACCTCAATTAGATTATCGTGGTACATTTCTTGTCTCTGGATTCATGGGTTGGGTGTTATTTGTTTCGCGAGTGTTTCATTTACTTATAGATGTTCATTTCTCTCGTTCAATGGGATTATTATTTTTTTAGTTTGTTGAATTAAATTGGTGGTTGGTTGTATAACCATATTATATGTGGTATAACTGGGTAGCGAGGCTCATTGGAGTTGAGTGCTTGTGAGTTGATATGTATTCTAAACGTTTGCGTTACTTGTGAGAGGTCCATTTTCGAGAGTGGTGAGAGTAGGGTGTATGTTTTCTACATTTGGCGGGTTGACTATGATATGAAATTTTAGAATATATATATACCAGTGAGTAGAGGGTCCTTTTTGGCTTGGGAGCGTTGCATGTAAAATTGTTATCTCTAGAATTCGTGAGTGGAACGAAGTTATCGAGTGTTGGCCGTTATAACCAAGATGTATATGTATCGTTACTTTGAGGAGGGTAAGTGTGGCATTTATATGGTATATTTTAGGAGAATAGATTGTTTTAAGATGAGCTATTATAGTTATGATTTTTTCAGAGTGAAATTATTGAGCCATGTTGATGAGTTATGGTAAAACTATCATTTTTATGGTTTGGAAAGAGGCATGCCATTGCTATGTCCCATTTGTGAATAGGTCAATTTTGTGGTGAAATTTTGAGATGATGTAATGGGTTTTTACTGGTGAGATTCAGGGTTTAGCGGGTTCATTATTGAGCGAAGTGCTTTAGGTTATGGTCATGTGCGTGTAGAGAACTTAATGTTGGTGAGAACATAGTATTGATTTTCGCCTTGTGTCTTGGGAATATTATTTAAATTATGTGTGTTTTTATTCATAAAATTATTTTCTATACTATATATCTTAGGCCTATAGAGCCATATAAATTGTTTTAATTTTTTTTATAGACTTTTGTTCTAGTCTGATCGATCTCCATCCCCGACAGATCTACATAGTAGTGTATTGGGAGCGTTTCTTATTTGGATTTCTCTTGCGATACCTCCCCCACATGAAAGTAGTGAATGTCGAAATTGAGAAAGGGTAGATCTTTGGAAATTTTCAAATTACTATTATTTCTGGTATGATTTAATGGATTAATGGTTGAGAGTAGCGTATCCCTGTAGCATTTGGGACTGAAATTTGTTCTTGGGTTGGGGCCTTGCTGGTTTCAGGCATATAATTGTAACAGTGAGTGGAAGTTATGTTACAACTTAAGGCCAATGAAGCCAGATAATGCACAATTGAGCAAAGATATAAGGTGTATGGGCGCCCTGGTTAGATATTGTTTTCGATGAATTCACTATTGGGGAGTGAAACGATAAGAGTAGTTATCTTAGATGTAAGATGTGACCTTTCAACTAAGATATTTATCCAAATTTTGAGGATGAAATTTTTATAAGAAGCAGAGAATATCATATCCCGTTAAATTTGAAGGCTGAGAATTCAATTATTTTGGGAGAAATAGAATTTTAAATTGGGAGAATTTAGATTTTTATTGTTCGAAGTCTCGAATGATAAGCTAGAGTTCACGGTTGATTTGGGAGGGCCGATATAATCAAAATGACTGCCCAAAAGTTTTATTCGGGTTCCGGAGTATTTTGGACCTAGTTTGACTCGAATTGGAGTAAACGAGTCATTTTAAGTGTGAATTATCATTTAAAGTTGGGATTTAGGATTTAAAGGCTTAAGAGGCTCGTGAGTTAGCCAATCTCATTTGTGGGAAAAGAGAAAACCCTAGAAAGAGAGAGAGGAAGAAGAGGAAGAAGAGAAAAGAGGAGAAGAGCTTGGAGCTTTGGAGATTTTCGACTCAAATTTGTGATTTTGAGGAAGATTCAACTTCTACAACTTTGATGCAAGTGATTAAACTTGATAAATAATTATGTGTGTGAGTTATCTCATAATTTATTTGGTGATTTAGTTGATTTTGAGTTTAAATGGTTAAACCCTTGAATTTTTGTTAAACTCTTGAATTTGATGAGATACGGAAATGGTGGGAATAATATTTAGGATGGGCTTCGGTGTTAGGATATTGTTGGAGTAAAGTAAAATTGGTTTTTAGAGATGTAGAATATATTTTGGGATGTTTTTGACATAAAATTTGGGGTGTTAACTTCGTAAGCTGTGGAGCAGAAATTCTGTCGAACCACACCGATCTAGGTAGGAAAGATGGATTAGTTCATTTTTTATGAAATCGGATCGGTTCATTTTTAAGGAAATCGGATAGGTCCGACAATTAAATGTCTTATGTCCAATTTTAGAAATCGGACCAGTTCATTTTTATGGACCCCAGTCCGGTCCGGTCGCTGTATTTTTCCAGCTTTTGTTTCACCCCTCTTTAATTAGTTTTAGTACTTAGGGACCCTCTATTATAGTGTAGTAAACATGTTTAGAAGATATTTTGAGGGATCATAATTGGATATAAAAGAGAGTCCACTCTGGGGGCTATGATAGATATATATATATAAGGGTAAATTGTGTTGTTTTCTTTTAGAAAATCCTCCAAGGAATGAGGATTCTTTTGAGGATGGTTACGGCCTATAATGGATGTAAACTTAGGATTTTAACATACTAGATCCTTTCTTAAATTCTCCGAGTAGTAGGAATTTACCTAACGTCAAATAGGGATTGGGTGAGAGGGGGATTATAGTGCGTTCTTGGTATTGATTAAATTGGGTGATTATACATATCGTATGTGTGATGGATGAGTAAGGTTCAAGTGAGGGATTAAATAATAAATTGATTGGTAAGGTATGCGAGAACATACCGATTAGTATAATGAGGGTTATATACATAGAGTCGAATTTATCACTTTCATACATACGGGCGTGAGATGGTATGTATATATATACATATTGTGTGATGGTTTGTGTAATACCCCGAAATTTTGGGACATTTATTTATTTATTTTTGGGAAAAATAAATGTTGTTATAAATGGGAGAATTATTAAATTGGAATTTGAGGTCAAAAATTTGAAGATGTTAGAAATTAATTCGAATGACGATTCTGAGGGTGCGGTTGATTCCGGAAGGGTCGAGATAGTCAAAATTACTCTAGTTGGGTCTTATTTGGGTTCCGAAATATTTTAAGTTCGTTTGGATCGAATTATAGTTACCGAGTCATTTAAAGTATGTATTATCATTTAAAGTTGTGTATTTTGGGAGATAAGGCTTAAAAGCCTACGTGAGAAGTCACTCTCACTTAAAATAAAGGGAAAGAAAGAGAGAATGAGAGAGAGAGGGAGAAAAGAAGAAGAGAAAGATAAGAAAAGTTTGGGAATTCTGACAAATCCGTGATTTTGAGGACGAATCAGACTCAACAAATTTGAGGCAAGTTATTAAACTTGCTAAAAAATTCTTGTGCATCTTTTATTTCATGATTTGTGGATAAAATTCAGATGGTTGGGATAAAATGTCAAAACCTAGATTTTGGGGAAAATCTTACATTTGATGTGTATATAATGGATTTGAGGTTATAAATTAGTTGAGGTGTGTTATTTGATGAGTTTTAATGTTATATATATGTTTGGGTTGAAGAGAAATGGTGAGAAGATGAGAAAAATGAATTTTCAGAATTTTGGCTTTTGGTGAAAATAGCCATTTTCGTAGCCTCTAAAGAGGCCGAATCGATTTGCCCCCAACCCGAATCAATTCGAAATGTTACAGCTTGACAGGCCTGAGTGGGAAAATCGATTTGGACCCTAAGTCGAATCGATTCGACCAAAGACAGTTGCCCAGGTCTTTTGACCCGAATCGATTCGCCTTAGGGGCCGAATTGATTCGGATTGGGCCCGAATAGATTCGGAAACAGGGAAGTTTTAGGGAAATTTTTTTGGGGTGAGCTTGGTTTCGTTTCGTTTCGTTTGGGTTTATTGATCGGGAAACTTCACATAAGTTATGAGAACTATGTTTTGGAGGGTTTTAGGATGTTTCCCTTATGATAAATTATTAGAGTCATGTTGACTTAATTCGAGAGAATATCGATTTGAGAGTATCATACCGACTAGTGGGGAAGCCCACTATTATTGAGATTTTGATTTGGAGATAATTATGCATTTATAAGAGAGAGTTGGGATGCGTTTAGTGATAATGGATTTTTGAATTAAATCCCAAATGTGATAACTTTAAAGGTTCATATGATTGATTGAACCATAATATAAATTAGGAATAAGAAATGTTGATCGATGGGTATATGGATATAGAGAATATCCTTAACGTAAATTGAATTGGGAGATGATTCATACAAATAGAAGTGATGGGTGAATTTCAAGTGAGAAATAGTATCGTGTATACAAAGTGGGGAAGTTATGTGAGTAATTGACGAATAGTATATCGAGAGTAAAATATACTAATAAGTGGAAATAAATTCCTTTACGCCTAAGAGTGTAATAAGAGTATGTATACTTATATAGCATGATATATATATGTGTGTGTGTGTGTGAAGTATACCCCCTCTATGCTATCATGGGAAGTTACGCAATGTGGGTGAGGCCCCTGGCTTGAGGAGAAGGGAGCGTATAGTCCCCAGGTCATAGCGTCCATTATTATTACGTGATTTTTATTAGGGGTGAGAAGTGGTGGTATGTTTCGTCTCATTTATGGGGAGGAACTATGATCGCTTCCCATACGTTGTGATTTGGCTTTTACCAAGGCGGTGTGAGATTCTGACCGTTGGTACACAGGATGATATGTGAGTGATTCCCTAGTAGATGATAGCATTGAGAACTTGCATCCTCGAGTTATAGCTCACTGGGATGGTTATTATTATACTTGTGTGAATAGTATATTAATTGTATATGGTTATGAGATTTCATATTTGTCTCTAGAGTAAAGAGATATAAGAAGATTGATTGAATCTCATTCAGGGAGATTTTATCCGGACTAAATTGTGATGAATATATTAAAGTGAAAATGAAGCGTATATAATTATATGAGTATCTATATATTACGATAAGTATCGAGGGCATAATAGACCTCAACGACCAACATTGTCAAGGAGTAGTGTATCAGGGGGGTTCCTTGTTTGGATTTCGCTTGCGAGATGTCCCACGCATGAAACAAACTGCAATGTTGGGAGTGAGGAGAAGTTATTCCTTAGTACTCCTATTTATATATTAGTACATCTCGACAATCGACAGTGTCAAGGAGTAGTGTATCGGGGGGGGGGTTCCTTATTTGGATTTCTCTTTGCGAGACATCCCACGCACGAAACGTTGTGCACTGTTGATAATTGAGAATAGTAAATTATTTATATTATATAAGAATTTGGGGTTATATGCATCATGTATTGATGGCATAATGAATCTTGACAATCAATACTGCCAAGGAGTAGTGTATCGAGAGGGTTCCTTGTTTGGATTTCGCTTGCGAGATGTCCCACGCATGAAACGTAGTGCAGTATTGACAATTGGGAGAAGTTTAGTCCTTAGCATTTAGATAATAATAACTCATATATATATGTACATATATATTTATGTCAATAACTCATGTATATATTATATGTTACTAAGTTGACGAATAATTTTGATTGGAAATAGTAGAAGTTGAGGGATATAATTTAGATGAAATTTCAAATGAGTATAAATTTTGGGAGTAGGTTAGATTACCTTGCCCCTAGATAGTATTGGGCATATGTTTGGAGATCATGTGCATACGTTTAGTTGCGCGCTTTAGTTGAGAGGTGAGTTGGATTTTTTTGGAGAGTACGGCTCCACTTTAATCATGTTATAATGCATTTATAATTATTATGAATTTTAATGCACTTGCTAAAATTTTTTCACACCTCGGGCTCTGACCCGTTTATATTTTCTCTTGCCATGTATATATGGTAATCTTTTAGGTGTTCCTCCGCAAGGACGCCATTGATGTTATCCATCCAGTGTATCCGTAGAGCTGTGGCAGTAGCGGACTGTTGCGGTATTTTGATATAGCTGATTCCTATCTTTTGTGTATCTAGATTAGGATTGAGTTTGTATATCGGGTTTACACCCAAGTGTTGTTGTGGCAGTACTTCTTTTATATTTCTCTTCTCAGCATGTTGTATTGTCTATAACCGACAGCTTATTCGGCTATTTCATTTTGTAGATTTGATTGTACTCTAGTATTGTTATTTCAGCATGTGTGTGTCTCTTATCATATTAAGTCGTTATGTTGTTCATTTTTGTTGCATAGTTTGTTTTATTAGTAACGTAAATGTTTTTTTAGCACCCTCTTTTTGTAGTAATGGGTAGTTAGTCGTGTTTAATTTAGAATCGCCAGTAGATGCTGAGAATGATCCACTTGAGATTCCTGATTATTTTAGTATAGGGATGGCCACCCGTTATTATTTTAAGTGGGGTGTCACAGTTTGTATATATGACGTGATTGAATGTGTATATATTGTGTGTATGTTATATAAATTATGTGCTTCATACCCCTCTAGTGCTATCATAGGAAGTCGCGCGATGTGGGAGAATCCCCCTAGCTTGACGAGCAGGGAGAGTATAATCCCCAAATCATAGCATCTAGTATTTTACCGTGCGTGAGGTAGGAGTAAGATGTCTAGGGTTTGATTCATCTTGCTCTCAGGTTAGGAACTATGGCCTCTTCCCATTTAGTGTGATTAGTTTTTTAGCAAGCCGGTGTGACAGTCCGACAGTTGGTAACCCCAGGACAATATCAGTGATCCCTTAGAAGATGATATCATTGTAGAGACTATTAGAGTACATATATTATGTGTGCTATGTTTGTGTACTTGGTAGAGATTGCTGAATCTTGTATTATATGTGAGAGGAAAATTATACAATATTTATAGATTGTGTAAGATATCCTAATGTTATAACTAGATAAAGTTATAAAGATGTATATTATGTTTTGTCTTTTGAAGAATGAGAGTGGATGAGTATACTCTTATGCCTATAGACGGGAAGTAATTTGGGTGTGTACTTTGGACAGTGGCCCTAACGGATTCCCACGACCGACAATGTTGGGTGGTAGTGTATTGGGGGTTCCTTGTTTGGGTTTTTCTTTGTGAGACTTCCCATGCACAAAACTTAGCGTAACGTTAGGTGTGGGGAGATGTTTGGTCCTAAGTTCTTAGATATAGGTGAAATAGTGGGGGTATATTACTAGCATTAATGATGATGTGTGATATCTTATGCTAATACTTTGTGAAAACTAACAATTTAGAAATTAATAGAAAATGTAATTAAGTTATATTGACGTATAAGTTGGGTGTAAACTTAGAAGATGATAGAAGAAGTAGAATGACGGTTATGTTCGAGATAGTGGACTACACGAATGAGGTTTAGGCATAGATTTAAGAGGATTTATCCATAGATTGTGTTGGGTAGCCTAGTTGAGGTTCATATACATACGTTAAGTGTGCGCTATAGATGAAGGGTTAGATTGAATCCTAAGAGAGTGCGACACCACTATAATTATGATATCATCCATTAATAATTTTCATTTTATTCTCAATTAATATCAATTCATAATTACTTCTCGTCCCTCGAAGTATTCTCTCTTACTAAAGATCAATTCAGTAGGTACACCCACTCTAACATAATGGTCTAAGTCATTTCTAAATTTCTCAATCCCGTTGCTAACGTGCGAACGGTTTCCAATATGTGTCAAACCCCCCGTTAATCCACACTTTCATCCCATATACAATTACATTCAAAATAATTTTGTTTATGCCCTACTAGACCTCTTCATGACGCATTATGCTGTTTAAATAATATTCAAGGGTTCCTATCCATTTTATCCGAATTAAACAAAAAGAGAAAAAAATATGCAATTTCCCGGAGGAGTCGATCGATCGACATTCTTGGGTCAATCGATCGATCGAGCAGGTATTCCTAATTCTTCCATTGTTAACTACGGGTTTTCTTCTCCAACCTCAACCAAAACTCCATAATTGAGTCCCAAACTCCCAATAAATTTAACTAGTAGACATATTAACCCACCTACATGATTTCCTACGTAAAGCATGCACAAATTTCATCAAAAATATAAAATTAAAAGCCCAATTCGTAATATTTATCAAGAACCCTAATTTGATTAAAATTTCCAATCTTCTAATTCTTTTTATAGATTTCTCACTTCTAAACCATTTCAATTTCGTGGGTAATCCTCTACATATGTTGAGATTTCCAGAATATACTTATTTCCTCTAAAGCATGTGATTTAAATTCCCTAAATCATCAATTTCTTCCATAAAACATATATTTAACAATCCTATTCTAACATGGGTGAAATATTAACTATAAAAAGTAGCAAGATAGATACTTTCCCGGGATTCGATGGTCTGATTTATTGGTGATAAAGATTTGGTTGCGTTCCTCGTCTTACGATCTATGCCCCTGTAGTGTTAATCTTGAAAAAGGTGTAACATTTTGTGATTAAGTCTTGAAAAGCTCTCTACCTTCCTTCTCTAATGGTCGTTCTATGTTTCTGTGATTGTTAACCCTAAAATATTAACTCTAATAGCTAATATAACTTAGGAAAATTCGTGGGTGTATTACCCAAAAATACAAAATGACTATAATACCCTCTCGGGATGCCAATTAGGCCTAAAAACGCCTCGAGACACAAACTAAATCCCCGGGTACACTTTTTGGACTATCTTAACCCTTTTGAACGTGTTGCTGCACTCGAAATGACCATATGGGTGAGTTATAATTAATTCACTTTTTATTTCATTAATTTAGTCCCGACATAACACATGTGCGTCCTGACTTAATTTCTATAATTATCGTATTATTCACTTGGGACAATTTCTCATACACTGCTTTTACTCATCTAGTAATAATCAACACAATTCTTACCAATATTTACTAACTCTCATCACACTAGTAAATATTTAATTTGATAAATCCGAATTTGAAGCCCTTATACTTTTGACTCACTTGAGTGTATATTGTATAAGTGCTCATCTAGTTTGGAAATTGTGTCCTACCTAGAATCCAAAGAACCTCAGAAGTTGGTTTGCTACTTCATGTCTCTATCTTGTAGTGATCAAGAACCTATTTCCAACACTCACACACAGTAGAATTCATTTATTGCATATCATACTGCATAATAATGTGTGTACATATGTTGAGTGTGTTTAAATCCCTAAATTGGAATTTTAATAATTTTTTGGGATTTTTTAAACATTTTTAAAATAAGGTTTTCTTAATTAAAACTTGTTTTAAAAAGTTTTTTGGTCAATTTATAAATATCATTTGTTGATTATATTGGCTTAATGTTACCTTGGGTAGAATCCGAAGGCGGAGTAAACTTGAGGGTGTGGTTTTAATTAACTTTGGACGCGCATTTGTTATCCTGTTAATAACCAACACCTGTCCTCGTCTGATTAGCTGAAGTTGTGTTTCTTTACTGAGTTAAAACAACGTTTGTTCCTATCCCTTGGATCATTAGCTATCAACGCTTTGCATGTTGTCTTTGTGAATCCCAGTACAACTCTTTAGACCAATCAGAATTCGTTTAATCACCGCCCTATTAGAACCCTACGATCTAAGTCAATTTGTCTTGACTTAATCCAGGCCCTTGGTTTTGAGCCTGCCTCTCGAACCTTCTCCTCACCCTATAAAAGAGACCTTTCTCTCAGACTTCCAACACTTTTTCCATTTTCATTTCCTTTGAGAAATTGAGAAAGTAGAGAGAGAAGAGAGAAAACACAGAGAGAAGAGAGAGAGTTAGAAACTTTAACCCTGTTCGTCAAACCTCTTCCATCCAAACTCAAACACTTAATCAAATACCTCCATATCCAAAACACTTCTCTGAGTGTACTTGAGAGTTTGAGAGTCTGAGTTGAGTTTGTTTTTGTTGTTGTAACCTCGTGTTCACTTAATCTTGTTTTCAACTTAAACGTTTTACTCAGATCTACTTTCTGATTTCATAGAAATTTCAGATATGAGTTATTAATGTTACATTACACTTAGTTTCATTTTATTTCTCATCTTGTGAAATATATTGTTGATTATTTTCTTTAAAACGTTTGCTTACTTTGAAATCAATAATAAATGTTTTCTGTTTCTAGTTCTTGTAAAACTAAACCTTTGACCAAGTTTGGAATCTCACTTGAAGGTTTTCAATCTCGAAAAGTTTCTCTAAATTCTGAGATTGATTAAGACCTTGTCTGTCTTCCTAGCAAGGTATCCGTGGATTCTGGGAATGATTTAAAGGTCAAATAAGGTGAAAAGTTTTGTAAGAAGAAAGAAAAAGAAAAGATCACAGCATATAGTGTTATTGTAATTTGTTAGGACTGTTTGTACTTAATAAGTGTGTGTGTGTGTGCATGCATGTGTTAGAAAGCACCTTCACAAACAGTTTCACCCTACAACACGAAAAGTGTTGGTAATAAGATCTTGAGAACAAAGAATTGACATAAAGTGCTAGAATAAATCAGAAGTTAACAAACTGGGAGAACTACATCTACAATCAGAACTGCAGAGAAGTTCAAGGACACCAGAGGGTACATTTCTAAACTTATATAGGACTGAGTTGTTTGCATGTTAGTTATATAGTTTGTAACTCTTATATTTGTTTTAGTGGATTTTTCATTTTACTCCGTAGAGGGAGTCGTGGATGTTTCCTCAATTGGTGAGGTTTTACCACGTAAAAAACATCGTGAACATAATCTTTCTGCATCTCCTCATCTCACTCTTGGTTGTGCTGAGTTTAAGATTTTTAAACTACTTTATAAATCTGTTATTCAATTCTTGAATAGATCTCGTACATACTGATTTATTAAACACATCTTGTATTCAAATAGTTTGGTTTTTATGAAAAGAGTTTCTTAAAAAAACCGATCGGAGTTACTTAAATAGTTTATTTTTAATAAACGGATTTAGTAAAATTTTTCAATTGGTATCAGAGCTTTGTAAACTGCATTCAAAAGAGATCCTATGTTTCTGAAATTGTTTTCTGAAAATCAATTATGGACGAGAAAAATGATAGATTTGGTAACTTGACCAGACCTCCAATCTTTGATGGAACCAATTTTGCTTATTGGAAAGTAAGGATGATGTGACAACCCGCTCACCAAAATAAGGGGTGGCCAGCCCAATACTCCAATATAACGGAATCAGGGATGGAATCATTCTCAGCATCATAACAAAAATATAGAGTATCTAGGATAACCACCCAATATTTCAGAAAACGGGTTGCCAAAAATTTTGATTTGAAAGTAAATAAATGAAAACAAACAACCCAATTCCTGAAAGATAAGGGAAACTCCAAGACATATATAAATAATACAACAAGAATACGATAAAAAGGCCGAATAGGTAACCGGTCACTAAACTGATACACCAATAATACACAAGTACAATAAGTTACTTACTACATTTCATTAGACATTTACCAAAGCTTGGGCCTCTCGGCCGAATAAAAGACTTGATCTTAACTAGAATAAAAAGTTAAAACGTCTATACCAAATGTATCCCGTAATACCCGCAGTGCATCACGGCTCGTCGAAAACATCGGAATAGGAATTCAAATCAGGCATCCTTGCGGTGGAGTACCTGAGCAGAGACAAAATGAATATGCAACAAGAAATGTAACCAGGTCAGGGCCCGGTTCTATATGATTACCAGATGAATAAACAGTATGACAGTTATGTATAATAAATCGTGAAGAAAGAGAAATAAGAAGCAACCTATACAATTTAAAACATAAGCTAAGCAAGAACAAAAATAAGAAGCATTAAACTAAAAACTTCACCAAAGGTGCCAATTATTTCATATATCTTTTCCTTAGCAGGAAGTATATATATATAATCAAAATCTTTTGCTCTTTAAGGAGATTTTATCTCAATTTTACTTTTTGTAAAAATCCTTTCCTTATCAGGAAAATAATCATTTTCAAATGCTCTTTGTGGCATTTACATGTGCTCTTTGTGGCACTCCATCATGCTCTTATGGCATATCAAATACATCAAGTCCCACTTGATTATGAACTATTATAATTATATACATATAACGAATTCTAAGACCGCTCGTCCGGGTTTCCCCACTGTGCGCGCCCCTAAATGACCATCATCTTCCAGGGCCTATCATTAGACAACCTGGGCACCTATATCGCAAGACGTCGGGAAGCGGCCATGAGCCTGCGGGGTAGTCAAGACCACACCCGAAATCTCCTACCCATCGCAGAAATATATACAACAATAAGCGCTCCCATGGCCTAGGACTATATCCACCCTGCATTCATTAGCCAGGGGGCTTCACCTCACGTGCGGACTTCCCTTATGATGTCATTTAGAGAGGTGTGTTTAAGCCATTTTATTTATCATTTCAAAATCAAGTAAATCATTATTTGCCGGTTTCATGATTAAGTAAATTATCATTTACAAATATCAATACCATTTCCATTTCATTTCCATCCCACGTATATGTTTCATTTTATTCGAAACCATTTCTATTTATTTTGTAAATAATCTAACTTACCATCCATAGTCATACGATAGCTTATATCAACACTACAACCTCAAAGGAGTAAATAAACTCTTCATTATCTCCAAGCATTCTAGGAGGTTATTTTAGAACCCCAAGGTTATCATCTTTCGAAGGAATGAAATGACTTTCAATTTATTCTCCAAACTCACCTTCAAGGTACTATTATGAACCACCAAGGTTAACATAGCTCAATCGAACTTTTAAAATCTTCCAACATTCTTTTGGGGTGGTAATATAAACCATCAAAACTAGTATAACTTAATTAAGCTTCTAAGGTCGCCCGAACATAACACTACATCTCCTAGTTTTATAATAATTAAGTAGAAGAAAAGAATGCCCTATCATTAATAGGCCTAACCCCGGAAAAGTCCCCACATAAACCATTCCTAATGTAGGGTAGACAACTAACTCATCTCACACTCTAGGACTCTAAGTTTACTTCATTCAAGAAGGTTCCTAATCCCTATATTTAAAGAAAAGAATTGAAATTGAGTTATAAAATTTAACTCAAAAACAGCAAGAAAACGAATCGATTCGCCCAAGGACCGAATCGATTCGCCCTAGCGAATCGATTTGCCCAAAAAGAGAATCGGTTCGGACTACTAAACCAACTTTCTGCAATTGACCGAATCGATTCGGTCTTAACCCGAATCGATTCGGGTTATGCAGACCTGCCAATTTCCCTTAGCGAATCGATTAGTTTGAATCGATTCGGACCTGCAAATTTTGCCAAAAATGGCTACGAAGGGTTATGAACCCTAATTTTTCCAAACTCCAACTCTCCCCCTTTATACACATCCAGCAACAATAATCTACCCCAAAACATCCTACATGGTTAATAACAACTATAACCCAAGATTTCATCATCAAAAACTAAGATTAGGGCTTAAATCCCATAAATTCCATTTTCAAACCATAAATATAAATACACAACTATCATACAATTTATGCACCTTAAATCACATATTAGCAAGTAGAAAACTTGCCTTAGGGTTGATATCTCAGATTTATTTGGAGAAGAAGCAATCCCAAATCCTCCATCTTCAATCTCTCTCTCATTTCTCCATTTCTCTTCTTTTTCTCTCTATGTTCAAGACATAAAAATGAGGGAATGAAATAAGGGGCAAGACCAAAAATCGTGGCTTAACATAATTCTCCCAACTTAAGTCGTTAATACCACATTAAAATTACTCGCAAATACGCATATAAGCTAAAACCAGGTAAAAGTGCCCGAAACACAAAAATACAATATGACACTTATTTTGACTGTATCGCACCTTCCGAGACTAACTACACCCTCTAAACTGGCATCCGGAAATTTTATAAATTATTTCGAGTTCCAAAATCATTTAAACTAAAAGGCCATTTAAAATACATGACACTACAGACATGCAACCTGATGTTATTTACTTTCACATGCAGTAAATATGCATCAATCTAGTAAATATTAACTTTCAATTCATTAAATTAATATTTACTCCAGTCCCCACATTTTATATAATTACTTTATGCGGTAAAATTAGTATAAAATGAGCCTCCCAGAATCGAGGGTTGTTACAGATGATTGATTTCATTCAAGGAACTTTGGGAGATGATGTTTGGGACATTGTTGAAAATGGTTATGTTTTTCCTACTAAACCAGCCAATGAAGGAAGTAATGAGAGGGTTAAGAAAGCTTTAAGTGAGTTCACTCAAGAAGAGAAACAAGTTTCTCGAAATAATAATAAAGGAGAGAATGCCATATTTATGTCTATAAATGAACATGAGTTCAAAAGAATCTCATCCTGTACCACTTTTAAGGAAGCTTGGAACACCTTAGTCACTACTCATGAAGGAGACACTTGAGTTAAGGCTGCTAAAACCCAAATGCTTATTCAGCAATATAAGTCCTTAATTATGTCTGAGACTGAGTCATTTGATGACTTCTATATGAACTTGACTGATATTGTGACCAAACTGCATGCTAATGGGGTGACTTGTGACAGACATGAAATTGTATCCAAAATTCTAAGATCATTACCACAGAAATTTGATAACAAAAGATATGCTATTGAGGAAATGTGTGATCAAAATCTCACTCCTGAATTACTCAGTAGTAAACTAAGAACTATGGAAATATAACTAGAATTTAAGAAACAATTGACTCAAACCCATAGGAAACAGACTAGTTCCAATCTTAGCTTCTCTTCTAAGATCACTAAGCCTGAACTTATATTCCCCACTTACGATTCTGATGAGGAATGCAATATAGAGAGTTTGGAGAATCAAATTGCCTTAATTACTAAACAGTTCAAGAAAATTATTAATTTTAGAAACAAAGTGGCAAATAAACAAGGCAATTCAAATTACCCAACTTCTTCTAATCACAGGCCTCATGAGAAAAACCATGATAAAAATCTAGACCTAATAGAGACCTTAAGAAGACTGAATGCTATAGATGTGGTAAACTGGGGCACATTGCACAAGACTATAGAGTTAACTTGAACATGCAAAACAAAAACACTAGAGCCAACATTTGCAAAACATGGGATGACCCAAGTGATTCTGAAAAGGAGGAACCTGAGTCATCTGATGTTTTTGATCCTTGCATGTCCTTCTTCGCCAAGATCATATATAATTATGATGTGCTTATGCCTATGTATGAGAATGCTTCTAGTAACTCTACTCCTGCTATTGAGAATCATGTTTATACTGGTTTAGATGCTTTGATTACTGAGAATGTTACATGTTCTACCTCGGGGTGTGTGAGTCAAAGGGATAGCGATAATGACGATGTCAATGGGTGTGTGAGTTTAACAAATGAATCTTTAGGGCTCACTCCACACACCACACTTAGTGACTCGGACAATGAAGACCTCCCTGACATTCACACACTTTATGCTAAAACTCTCAAGAAAAGCACTAGATTAGAAAACATTGTGAAAGATCTCACTAAGAAGTTAGAAGATCTAAGCCTAATGGTTAAACTAAGTGCTGAAGAGTGTACTACCCAATGTTTGACTCATAAAAGAGAAATCAAAATGCTTGATGAAATACTCATAGATTTAAAAGAAACAAATGAAACTCTGGAGAAAAAATACAAAGGGACATTGTTAGAATTGGAGCAAACTAAAGAAAAGACAGCAACTGTTTTCAACAAAATTACTAAATTTGAAAATAATTCAAAATGTTTTGATGAATTTGTTGCTGAATCAAAAACCAATTCTGATGATCGTACTGGAATAGGGTTTTGCCCTAATTTGAAAACACAAACAAAATCTTTTGAAACTATCAAGTTTGTGTCAGGAGGCAAAAGACCTATTGAAACATGCCCAGACTTTCATTCTCTAAAAACTGAGTTTGATTCAAAAAATCAAAATTTTAACATTAGGGAATCAAGTTGCTCTAAACATGAAAGTTCACCTAAGGATAAATACGTCTCTCCTTCTATTAGGAAGAGTGAGTCTGCATTCAAGACTGTCACACCTAGGAATAGGTTCAGCCTCAAAACTCTACAAAACCTTTGTTTAGAGACTTTCCTAAGGAGAACCCTATTCTGAGCAATCTTTATTGCTCCTACTGTGACATATATGGTCACTCTTTTGATGATTGTTATGCTAGGAGACTCGTAAAACCTACCTATAATCATTATATCTATCAAAACTTTAACTATTCTAGGAGGAACCGCAGCAATTATATACTTCCTAGACAGACAGATAGAAACTCTAATTATAGAAAGAGAAAGATCAAGCCTAAAAGAACATTTACTATAAGGAATACTAAGCACTTTCCTAAACCAAATTCCCAAGTCTTTCACAAATTTAAAAATCATGCGCAAAATGTTTTTGAGCAAAAATCCAAAGCTCGCAAATTTTATCAATTAAGAGCTAATAAGCGCAAGATGAAAACTAAGGCAATTTGGGTTAGAAAAGATGATCTATTACCTCAGATGAAGTGTAATGTTGTTGTTACTGCCTTAAAAGCTGGACACACATCATCTGGTTGGTATTTAGACTCTGGATGTTCTAAGCATATGACTGGTGATGAAACTAAACTTTTAAACAAAACCAGCTTTGCTGGTGGTAAAGTCATTTTTGGTGATGGAGTTTCATCTCAAATCATAGGCAAAGGAACTCTCCAAGAAGATGGGCTTCCTATTCTACAAGATTGTAATACCCCGTAATTTTAATGACTTTTAAAATGGGTTATATTTTAAATTAATGGATTAATTGGATCTTATTATAAATTAATTCATTTGGGTTTTATCCGAATTGTGGATATTAAAATGGATGATTCTGAATATTACTTAAACATATTTAGGTAATATATGAATGTGATGTCATTGATATGACGGTATGATATAAATTCGATAATTTGAATTTTTAGTCAGACGCGGTATGGGACGTGTCGGGACTAATTTATTAAATTAAAAAGGAAATTTATTTTCTATCTACCTTATAGTCATTTCGACTGTGTCGTTGCGTCCGGAAGGTTCGAAATAGTCAGAAAAGTCTATTTGGATGTTAATTTTGAGTCTCGGGTCATTTGGAAATGAAAAGACAACCCAAAAGGGCATTTTGGTTATATTTACAAGGGGGATGAATAGTGATTTCGAATTTTGTCTTATTATAAGTATTTGGAGAGTAGTGTATGTAGGTTCATTTCATCTCTTCTACACAAAATTGAGAAGTCATCTTCTTAGAGAGAGTGGAAGGTTGCTTGGAAAGAAAAAGAAGTTTGCTTGGGAAGGAGGAGAACCAAAGGTCAAAGGTCACCACCACCATCACCACCTGTGTTATTCAACTCCAAAGGGTCAGATCTTCATTAGAGGCAAGTGTTTGATATTTGCAATTTAAGTTCGTATATTGTCCATGTTATGATAGTTATAAAAAGAGATGATTTTCATGCTTGGAAGATGAAAGGATATAGTTGTTAATGGATTTTTGAAATCTAAAAATATATAGGAATTAAACTCATGTTGTAGGTACTTAGTAATCCAATAAATATTCATCAATCTATGGAAGAAATTATGAAAATAATTTAGTGTTCTTGAAGATAATATGTTGATAATTTTCTCGAAAAAGAGGCAAAAACGAGTGGAATGAGACGAGCCAATTTGGAATGTTTAGATCTTCTTTTTGAGTGCATTTGGATGAGATTTAAGAAAAACTCAAAACACATACCTGACTCAATTTTTCGTGTAGAATCCAAATCTGATGTCGGATTGATGATTTGAATAATTTTTGGGTCTGATTTTTCTGAGTATTTCAAATATGAGAATTCATGATGTTGTTTCTTTTTAATGTTGGTTCTTATCCCAAAACTTTTGTAGATATTCGGTGATTATTAATTGGATATTATGGGACTTAGAGAAGATCAGTAAGCCCTAGTTAAGATTTGAATTAATTTGATTGGGATTTAATTGATTAGAATTATGATAATTAAAGTTAAAGAGATTTCGGTTGCTAGATTCATGTGTTGGATTCTAATCTGTTTGTATGAGGATTAAGGATAGTTCAAGTAGGGGAGATTTAATATAACACCTGGGTAGCCTTAGGTTTACAATTTAAACATCAAGGACTGAGTTTAAGATCATTATTGATTTCGTAAGGGCTGGGTGTAGTACAAGAGCGTAGTGGTATGGCTCCTGGATAGAGATGGGAGTTTAGAACACATTTGGTTAAAATAAGGTATGAGGTTATCCCGATCGCATAGTTGAAGTTATCGGACCTCCTCGATCGACAAACTTAAGTAGTAGTGTATTGGAGGGGTTCCTTGTTTGGATTTCGCTTTGCGAGACGCTCCGCGCATGAACCTTAACGACGTTGGGAGTGGAGAGATGTTATAGGATGAGAGGATAATTAAATTATGAAGTAAAGATATGATACGTGGAATTTAAAAGAGATATAATGCTACGTATGAGAATTATCTTAGGGTAGTGATATTACCTTATTGATATTATATTATAGGTATTATAATACCTATTTGATTGATTGAGGATTTATGTGTATGACATGCCTACCTTAGTTGCTATCGGTGGGAGGTTTGCGCGTGAAGGGAGTCATATCCTGATGAATCTATGTGATATTTGATTTATCGCTCGAGAACATAGGTCTATGAAAGACTTATCGGGGAGTTGATAAGTCCGCTGACTGTGGGTACGTAGGTATGTGCGTGACCCATGGATACGAGAACTATGTTCGCCTCCAATTTGTTTCTTGTTGTTTGTGGTTCTAGGAATCCTTACCGAGCCTTTAGTCCCCTTTTCAGCGACCAACGATATTGGGACATGATAGCAGAGTAATGCATTGCACCGCAGCTATGACTCGGGGTGCCGTATTATATATGAATATATATATAATGGATGAAATGAACGAATGGATATTTATTATGGTTAAGTTTATCTATGGTGATAATTGTAGATAACGGTGAATAGAGAAAGATAATAGAATTAAGTTAATGAATGTTTATTCTTAAAGAATTGAAAATCTTAATTCATATTAATGCGAAATGATTCATGTTAATGAGAAACTAATCATATAAAGTAGAATCGTAAATGAATAATAATGTGACGTATGGTATGGGACATACGGGGATTATGATATGGGAATGGAATTATAATATGGGAACTGGAAAAGAGGAACCATTAACTAGGAAGTTAATAGGAAACGTTAAGTGTGCACTCTAGTTGAGAGGTGAGAATAGCAAGTGAGAGTTGGATCTAACATGTACATAATAAATTCTTTATTGCACTTGTTAAATACTTGCTGTTTTAAAAATCATTTACACAATCGGGCTCTGACCCGTTTCCTTGCATATTTTCTTTTCTATTGTATCTTCTATATCAGGTGTCCAGCAGTAGGGACACCAACCTTAGCGGATTATGACAAGCTATGGATTTATGGAGTTTTGCTTAGATGCCTATCATATTTTTGATTCACAGTATTCTTAGTTAGGGCATGTCGCCCAAAGGATTAAGCTATCTTTTTCTATCGGGGTCAAATACTATTGTAGTCGTGTCTTTTTAATACATTTAATATTGTTGGATTACTGTAATGGATTAATATTATTTGGGGATGTTTATTCCAATTGCAATTAAATTCTTTTCTGTTATCTATTTGGTTATCAATGTTGTAGAATAAAATGTGTTGTGTTATTCTTAAACTGGAATTGGATTTTGTTAAATTAAAATTTGGAAAGTTTTTAACACCAGCTTAATTGGGTATTGGGTGAGTTGTAAATGTTTTCGACAGTGATGCTAATAATGAGCCAACTGTATATTCTGTTTTAATTTGGTATGGGACTGGCCACCCGATATTTAATTAGGCGGGGTGTTACAAAGATGTTCTTCTACTCAAAGATCTTAAGGCAAATTTACTTAGCATATCGCAATTTTGTGACTCAGATCATACTGTTACCTTTTCAAAGAAAAATTGCAAAATTTTAAATGAAAAAGGTGAATGCATAATTATTGGATTCAGAACTCCTGACAATTGCTACACTGTCATGAACAATTCTGAAATCTGTAATATTGCCAGAATGGATGACAATGAGATATGGCATAACATAATGGGTCATATAAATTACGATAACCTTAGTAGACTGACCTCTCAGGAAATAGTTAGAGGAGTTCCTAAAATCAAACTTATTCCCAATCTTATATGTGGTTCCTGTCAAGAAGGAAAAATATTAAGGCACCTCATAAGAAAGTCAAAGATATTCTTACCTCTAATCCCTTAGAACTCATCCATATGGACCTAATGGGTCCCTCCCAAACTGTTAGTCTTTGTGGACACAGTTACATTCTAGCTATGGTTGATGACTTCACTAGATTTACCTGGGTAGCCTTCTTAAAACAAATGCTAAGTGATTATGGTATTCAAGAAAACCAATTGCATCTCTATTGTGATAATCAAAGTGCGATTAGTATTTCTTAAAATCCTGTTCAACACTCGCGAACAAAGCATATTAAAATAAGACATCATTTTATATGTGAATTGGTTGAATCTAAGGAATTAGAAATCAATTATCTTCCTACTGATCTACAACTCGCAAATATATTTACTAAACCTCTAGATTATAATAGATTCATTTCATTACGAAATCTATTGGTATGCTTTATGCTGACTAATCTTTTTGCTGTTTATCCAAGTTCTTCCCTTTGTCCATTTGAGACAAAATGGTGGAGAAATTTGAGTCTATTAAATTCGTACATATGCTAAATAACTTGATCTTAGTGATTTATTGCAGGTTCTTATTGTACAGTTATTCTCAACCGTTGTAATAGGGTATTCCTATGTACTTAGTTGAGTTATGTACTTTTTGATTTCTAGGAATTGGGTAGATAGAATTTTGATAGGAATAAGTTTTTATTACTTTCTTGTTGCCCTACGAGTCCAAGATGACTCAAAGGAGATTTTGTCTCATATTTCCAAAGGGGGATATTGAAGCCCTTATAATTTTGACTCACTTGAGTCTATATTGTATAAGTGCTCATCTAGTTTGGAAATTATGACAAAATTGTGTCCTACCTAGAATCCAAAGAACCTCAGAAGTTGGTTTGCTACTCCATCTCTCTATCTTGTAGTGATCAAGAACCTATTGCCAACACTCACACACAGTAGAATTCATTTATTGCATATCATACTGCATAATAATGTGTGTGCATATGTTGAGTGTGTTTAAATCCCTAAATTGGAATTTTAATAATTTTTTGGGATTTTTTAAACATTTATAAAATAAGGTTTTCTTAATTAAAACTTGTTTTAAAAAGTTTTGTGGTCAATTTATAAATATCATTTGTTGATTATATTGGCTTAATGTTACCTTGGGTAGAATCCGAAAGCGGAGTAAACTTGAGGGTGTGGTTTTAATTAACTTTGGATGCGCGTTTGTTATCCTGTTAATAACCAACACCTGTCCTCGTCTGATTGGCTAAAGTTGTGTTTCTTTACTGAGTTAAAACAACGTTCGTTCCTAGCCCTTGGATCATTAGCTATCAACGCTCTGCATTTGTCTTGGTGAATCCCAGTACAACTCTTTAGACGAATCAGAATTCGTTTAATCACCGCCTTATTAGAACCCTACGATCTAAGTCAATTTGGCTTGACTTAATCCAGGCCCTTGGTTTTGAGCCTGCCTCTCGAACCTTCTCCTCACCCTACAAAAAGGACCCTTCTCTCAGACTTCGAAGACTTTTGCCATTTTCATTTCCTCTGAGAAATTGAGAGAGTAGAGAGATAAGAGAGAAAACACAGAGAGAAGAGAGAGAGTTAGAAACCCTAACCCTGTTCGTCAAACCTCTTCCATCCAAACTCAAACACTTAATCAAATACCTCCATATACAAAACACTTCTCTGAGTGTTCTTGAGAGTTTTAGAGTTTGAGTTGAGTTTGTTTTTGTTGGTGTAACCTCGTGTTCACTTGATCTTGTTTTCAACTTAAACGTTTTACTCAGATCTACTTTCTGATTTCATAGAAATTTCAGATCTGAGTTATTAATGTTACATTACACTTAGTTTCATTTTATTTCTCATCTTGAGAAATATATCTTTGATTATTTTCTTTAAAACGTTTGCTTACTTTGAAATCATCAATAAATGTTTTATGTTTCTAGTTCTTGTAAAACTAAACCTTTGACCTAGTTTGGAATCTCACTTGGAGGTTTTCAATCTCGAAAATTTTCTCTAAATTCTGAGATTGATTAAGACCTTATCTGTCTTCCTAGCAAGGTATCTGTGGATTCTGGGAATGATTTAAAGGTCAAATAAGGTGAAAAGTTTTGTAATAAGAAAGAAAAAGAAAAGATCACATCATATAATGTTATTGTAATTTGTTAGGACTGTTTGTACTTAATAAGTGTGTGTGTGTGCATGCATGTGTTAGAAAGCACCTTCACAAACAGTTTCACCCTACAACACGAAAAGTGTTGGTAATAAGATCTTGAGAACAAAGAGTCGACGTAAAGTGCTGGAACAAATCAAAAGTTAACAAACTGGGAGAACTACATCTACAATCAGAACTGCAGAGAAGTTTAAGGAGACCAGAGGGTACATTCCAAAACTTATATACGACGGAGTTGTTTGCATGTTAGTTATATAGTTTGTAACTCTTATATTTGTTTTAGTGGATTTTTCATTTTACTCCGTAGAGGGAGTCGTGGATGTTTCCTCAATTGGTGAGGTTTTACCACGTAAAAAACATCGTGAACATAATCTTTCTACATCTCCTCATCTCACTCTTGGTTGTACTAAGTTTAAGATTTTTCAACTACTTTATAAATCTATTATTCAATTCTTGAATAGATCTCGTACATACAGATTTATTAAACACATCATGTGTTCAAATAGTTTGGTTTTTACGAAAAGAGTTTCGTAAAAAAACAAATCGGAGTTACTTAAATAGTTTAGTTTTAATAAACGGCTTTAGTAACATTTTTCAGGATTAATATTAAATTAATTTATCCCCATTTAATTTAATTAATCCCATAATTAAATGCCATAAAAATACGAGGTATTACAACCACAAGTTAGGTGATGTTTTGCAACAGGTAATTTGATGCTAAAATCTAAATATTTCCCCTCCTCCCATTTTTCCACCTTCACACTTAAAATTTTAACATTTGGCAACAAGTTTTATTTTATGTTTCCAAAAGTACACTGTAGAATCACCTTTTGGCAACGTAAATAAGATTTTGTCATCAAAAGGGTATTTTTGGCAACAAAAGTAGCTTGTGTAGCTAAATATTGTTGCTAGTGCTATAAATTCTTATAGTGAATGTAATACTTACATATGTTTTTGACATTCCAATGGTGTTTTGAAAGCTTATCCTTATAAAGTTTTGATCTGGTATGTGCATGGGCATATCATAGAGCTACCTTGGTATGACCCATGGAAATTCTCCTCCATCTTCTTTCTTTTCTAGATCCCATTTTTCCTAACCAGATCACCCTTCTTTAATGTGACCAGATTGACCATTTTATTATATAATCAGGTAATTTTTTGTTAATAAATTTCCACTCTGAGATTTTCTTGTTATCTCACTTCTTCTACCAAATCCTGATCAAATTGATGCACTAATTTATTTATTATATAGTTGAAGTATAGTTTCGTGTGATAGGTTAGGGTGACCTCTAGCAGGACCACTGTTTCGGGTCCAAATGTCAACATAAAAGGGGTATCTCCGGTAGCCGTTCTAGGTTCGTCTTGTAAGCCCACATAAGTCTATGAAAATCATTTATCAAGTTGGACTCTGACCCTTTCAAATTCTTCCTTATGTTATCCATGATTTTTTTATTGGTGATCCTTGTTGGTTTATTGACTTATGGGTACTTGTGGAATAATGAAGCTTGTTGATCTTAGACATGATGAAATAATCACCAAAACAATCGTTGTCAAGATGAGTACCGTGATCAGTGATTAAGGGATTGATCATCCCATGTCAACAAAGTACATTTATCAAGAAGAAGTGGAAGGTCTTCAATCGGATTATCCTAATAATTAGATAAACCTCCACCCACTTTGTGATGTAGACCACAACCACTACTAAATACTTGAATCTTACTTCCGTCTTGGGTAATGGCCCCATAAGATGTATCACCAACATTGCGAATGATTCAGGGGCAGCAATAGGTGTTAGAGTCACTACTGGACTTCGACAGATCATAGCAAATCTTTATCAATTTTTTCACTCTATCGCATAATTGCCACAATTTTCCTTCATGGGTGTCCAGTAGTATCCCCACATCTATACTATTTTTACCAATGATCTCTCTGTTGCATGAGCCCCACATGATCCTTCATTTATTTTTTTAAAGCCTGGACCTATTTGTGATGAATACAATAGAGGGAAGGTAGCATGAATCCTCTCTTTTAAAACACACCTCCATTAAACATATATCTCGCTGCCTTGTAGCACAACCTCCCTACTTCTTTCGAGTCGGCTAGAAATTTTTTAGTCCTCGAGTACAATATGATTGGATCTATATAGGAGGGACCTATATCCAACTTCATAGCCTTCACACCTTCTTCATCTTCTTCAATACTAGGGTGCAATAATATTTACGTTATCATCGTTCTCCTTAGTTGAGTTATCAAAGCTAGACGATCCAGGGCATCGACTCGTGAGGTTTTTGCTTAGGGAATCTTAACCATATGAACTATGATTAACTTTGGCAATAACTTTTTCACTTTGCTCAAATACTCCATAATCTTTATTTCTCTAACTTCTTAGGAACTCAGGAGCGGGTTCACAACTAGTTGTGAGTCACAATGGGCAAAACCTTGCAAATTACCCCTAAGAAGAAGCGAGGCCCAGCTACTATTAAAGTATTATATTTGGACTGATTATTCGATGACTCAAAACTGTATCTAAGTGCATATTCTATATATTCTCTATTTTGAGTGGTAATAATGAGACCTACTCCAGTCCCATCAGCATATGATGAGCCATCCATAAATAATTTCGAGATGTTCGTGGTTTCTACAAGACACCTTTTAACCAGCATACCGGTCATGAAAAACTTCTTATTATGTTCTTGGTATCATATTGGTTTGACCGCTCTTTTTTAGGGATTAGCCTTTATAGGAGTTATGGCTCTAGACACCGCAACGTTCATCGGCGTCTCCTCCTCATATGTAAATTCAGCAATAAATTTCATTATAGCCTATAACTTTGTTATATTCTTTAGCTCATACACTATATCAAATCCCCTCAATTGAATAACCCATGCCATCAATCTACTGGGGTTCTCAAGCTTATGTATATGCTCCCCTATAAGACTAATTGGTGTAATACATCGGGTTATGTACATTTTCTTCATTTCCATCCGTGCTGAGCTGACCGCTAATTTAGATACATCTTGGTACAAATATAACCTTTCCCGAATAACTAGCCTAAATAGTACGGGAGGGGATCCAAGATACCTTTCTGAATTCTGAGATGCATTTTTGCACTCCACATTCCATTCGAAGGTAGATTAAATTATGGGAGGAAATGTCCATTGTTCTTTACACAAATTTGTTTAAAGCTGCAACATGCCATGTTTGCCTCTGGATATCTTTCTTATTCTATGATGGCTTCATATTGAAGAGGGGACTGATTTTTTAGGATTTGGTTTAATTTCCCACAGATTAACAGTAAAGTTCGGGAACTTACCGTATCGAATGCCAAATACACACTTTGTAGACTTCAAATTCATCCTATATGTAAGACCCCCTATTTTCCAGGCTCAATTGATCAGTATGTACGCTGAACACATGGAGGATTATGCAATTTATATCATTCTCAGCATCAACAATACATAAAAATGACTTATCCACGATAATATAATGACAATGGATGAAAATAAGAATATCTTAAATGAGATAATATAAAAGTTCAATAAAACTGAATCCATTATAAATTTCTTTTATACAAATGTCACAACTAAAATAAAAGGATGTACAATAGTAACCACCCCTTATCAACACAACTGAGTATAAGTGACTACTATAATGTCCCATTAACTTCTGCTCTAAGGATATCAACTTAAATCTCCACAACTGCATGTAATACCCCGTCCTAATAAATTAACTCAATGATATATAGATTTTGTATGAGGGAGAACTAATAAGAATTAGAAGGATTTGCGGGTGACAAATTGAATTAAATAAAGGGGAGTTATGGAATTATAAAATTGTTGATTAATAACTATAGGGTCTTTTATAAGAAATTAAAAACCGAGTTGGGGATAAAATCACTAGATAGGATTTATATAAAGAAGAATTAGGGGCCATTGATTAATTAATGAAACATAGGGTTAAAGAACAAAACCCCATTCTTCCATATTTCTATACTGGCTTTCGAGTTAAAGGACATATACAGTGTGAAAGGGAAGAAACCTTCAAGGGAATTGCAGAAATATTGGGCCCTTGCCGTCTGGTTTAAGCGACGATTGTCGTCGTTCTAGCGATAGGTGCAGTCACTCGAGCGACGCACTGATTCGCTAGAATGACCCTGCAAAGTGGTATATCCTCTCTCTCCATGCTGCTGAGAGGTCGACCCCCCATACCCAAATCTCACCAACTCCTACCTTGCACTTTAGATTAATAAAGGCAGATACATCAAGAGTTTTATTGTCTTGAGTATGAGGGAAGCAACGTAGGACTATAAGACTACGGATGGACACGTACGTTGTCAACCCACCAACCCCTGGATCACCTCTGCAAATGTGTTGTCGTGTAGAGGTAAAATCGATACCTGATTGTGGAATGACTAGTGAAGATAAGGGTCCTTATTTTGGTAAAAAACTAAGTCTTTGGGATTATAAGATAGATTAGGAAGTTACCAACCAAATTCAGAATAGTCCTCTCTGTAAAATATGTCATGTGCGATACTAATTCAAATGGATTTGCAAATTTCCAAATCAAACATATTTAATTGGATGTTTAAATTTGCTCAAACCAAACACCAATTTTATTCATCCCCAAAACATGCATCTACGTGTCAAATCAAATTAATAAATTAAACCACACAATAATTAAGTTGACAAACATAGATTTCGGGAAAAAAAACCTTTCGGCTAAAAAACTTTTTATTTACACTATAATTTGTAAAATAAGGTTTTCACGGATTATAATGAAAATAAAATTGACATACGAAATACCCGCAGGCGTCGGTTCATTGTCGTCTACCCAGGAGAACTGCAACACTCCATATGACAAGCAGTACCTCCTGAAAGTGGCACCTAGTGTCAGCCCAATACCTTTTAAGGCACCTAGTGTAACAACATAAACTCCCAACAAATATATCTTGGATAACACAAAACAACTCAAATAAAAGTAATTGGGATTTTTGAATCGTAAAACAAAAGCTTTGAACCCTTTTAAATGATTGGAGAAGAAAAACAAACACTCAAAAATATATTATGTTAAAAGCAGTGTTTCTCCACGCCAAAAACTAGCAGTTTGACACATTTTTAATAACACCATTTAAGGTGGTGACCTGTCAGCCTAAATGACTTGTCGTTTGAACGACATACGATATCATTTGAGCGAGCCAACATCTCATTTAAACAAGATACGTTGTCGTTTGAACGACAGTGGCACTGATCCCAAAAAATTCTTCAGACTTTGAAAATAGTTGGAAACCTCAGAAAGAAAAACTGTTACGGGATCAGAAAACTTTTATATAAAAATCTTTTATAAGAAAATGTTTATATAATTTTTTTTACAAAAAAATCATAAAATATCCCAACACTTTTAATGTGAAATGTCAATGGAACATAAACATAATTTTACCAAAATCATCTTATTGGGCATGAATGTTGAAGTCTTCTTGAAATTCGGATCGTCTTTTGTAAATGTTAGCTTCCTCAATTCTTCGACGACTTGTAGCGTTATACGACATAATTAATTTTGACGGACATTTATAAAATCTTGTCCTTATAAATCTCCCCCTATGTCTATGCCGATGTAAAATAAAAACATCTGAATTATCAATCTAAGAAATGACCTATACAAATCTACCATCCCAAAAATAAAAGTGGAAAGATAAAATGACACGTCTTCAAACTTTGCTTCAACAATCAACTTTTCAAAACATCAAGCTTTTATCGTCATGGTCTGTAATCCAACAATCTTCAATTGTACCTACTCACATGAGACAAAGCAAATACCTTGTGACATATTGAGTTTGAAATGGTATAAGCATAAACAATTCCCCCCCATACTAAAACTCCCCCATACAATAATAAGTGATTGTCCTCCTTTTTATTTGTTCGAAATAGACAAGGAAAAGAATAACCCAAAAAAAATCGGGGGCTCATAGTAAACAAAGGCAAACAAAATATTTTTTATTTTTCAAAATTTTATGGCCAAAATGCAATAACTAATGTTACAAAAATCACACACCATGAATTTATACTAAGATAACCAAATCATGAAAACAAAAGGAATGGGTGTGAACAAATTTGATAGGAAAATCGACTCTATCATGTCATGTGCGCACGAAGCATAAGTGTACTCCTAACGAATGAACATCAAAATAGTCCTTACGTGTAAAGTTGTTGAATTTTATGACATCATCTTAATCATATCAACAAATCAAAGTTTCAATGATTTTCACACCAATAACGTCCAAAGCTATGTAATGTTTTTTCATGACTTTTAAGGATGTGCAAACCATTATAAATTCCATCCAAAATCCTTCATTAAAAGAAAATGCTTTTTATTTTTTCGTATGAGGTGATGAAACTAAAATCTATTAGCCCATTTTTGGCATAATTTTCTTCTTATTGCGTTCCAATTTTTTGGGGGCTCTTTTAAACCTCACGGGACCCCGGGTAATTTTCAATTCCTAACTTTTTAGGTCCATTTAAATGGTGGCTTTATCGCAAATGAAAAAATGAAATACCTTTCGCTGCCCTTTTCTGTTTTTCAAAATAAATCACTCAAACTCACAAACGATTTATATCATGCACTACTTTTTGTCAAATTTTATCGCATTTGATTCATTGTATAGACATAATTGAGATGGAAACACTCAACCAACATGTGATATACAAGAACAAAAGTCAAACAAATCTATGCATGTGCGCAATAAAGGACAAATGAGTCAAACATGTAGGTAGCAACACTATATCATCTCAAAGAATTCAGACTTTGTAAAGCATATGAATGATACAACATATTGTCTCAAAACACTATCCAATAGTCACATGGATATGGAATGAAATTGTGACTCGGTCATCCTAAGTGTCCATTCGTATATAGTGTAAACAAAATACAAAACTCTTTTTTTATTTTTCAAATATTTTATCAAAACAAATGAAAATATTTTTGTATTTTTAACACTATTCAGAATCAACCCAGCAGTATCAAATAACATAACAATGTGAACCAGAGGACTATAGATATAAGAGATACAATTATCCTAGAGTCGCTCGAATGAAGTGCCATGTCACTCGATCGACAAGGATTTTCTTGAGAAGCTGCTTCGCGTGACATCAGGTGTCGCTCGATCGAAAACACATCTCGTTTCAACGAGAAAACGATTTTTTCATAGTTTACCAAGAATGTCATACAGTTTTGTCCAGTAATTTTTTTTCGTGAAAGCCGTTCCTGGAATGGGTAAACAGATCCAAAATAGTGCTAAAACAGAAGCAAAATTAAAAAACAATGTAAACTACAAAATGATACATACTAGAAAAAGGCAAAATTATATTCATATAAATCATCCTATACTAGCAAATAGTCTAAACCTCATCCATTAGGTGCAAGGGAGTTTTCCAAAGATGGCGACAACGTATGTAAGAACATAATTTTATAAAAGTCCAGGGTAGAATCTAGGAATTTTCTGTTTGTCCTAGATCACAGTATGTATGTTTGATCCCGCTACATTCGGCACGATCATCCACGACAGCCTTGATTCGAATCCATGCATCCATCATCTTCACACGTGCATCATGCTTCATGTGACGTGCTGCTCAACCGTTCCCACTACTTCACTTTGCATTATTGGTAAAGTGATTTATTGGAGTGGTTTATAATTGCAAAAATATTTGGGAATTTTCGAGAAAATATTTTTTCAAAGTCTGATTTGTTTTTATCAAAAGCAGAAATTTGCCTAAGTGTAGAAGCGGTCTTCCTCGGTCAACAAACTCGTTCAAATGACATAGCACTGTCATTCGAGTGACATAGGCATGTCGCACGATCTCGTTCGAGCGACATGTGTCCTTTATTCGAGTGACATGCTTATCTCGTTCGAACGACGCCGTCGCCTCGATTTTTATACAAATATCTGGTCACTTTCTACACATTTTCCATGTCTTTTTCACACACGATTTCTGCGATTAGGGATCCATAAAACAGACTTCATGTTTAAAGGTTTTATACCCTCTTTATTCACGTAAATACTCCCATATATGTATGTGAATCTTTAAACGTTCAATAGGATTGTGTTTACTCATCTGGAGTAAATTTGTGGAGAAGGTGTCTCTTCTTCATTGCTACCCATCTGGAGTTCTTGTGGGAGATTCCAGCCGACGACATCAGAACCGACACCTGAGGGTATTTCGTATGTCACTCTTGTTTTCACTATAATCCGTGTAATTGTTATTTTCAAATTATAGTGAACATAAAAAAAAGTTTTTTCCCCTCTGGGGGATTTTTCCTCATTTGTGTGTTTTGTTTGTGATTGACTGTTCTTGCATGATCATATTGATTTCAATCACACCTAGATACACGTTTTAGGATTTAATTCAAAAATTGAGTTTAATTAAATAATTTCTTAATTCGAACAAACATGCACTCTTCAAATTGGTATCAGAGCCAATTACACAATTATATCTTGTATTTTTCCACAAAATTTTTCCTAGATATCATTTTTTTTAAAATTGAGTTTTGATAAAGGGCGTGTTGAATGGAGAAAATATATAATAAAATTCCAATTTTTGACGGTACAAATTATGCTTACTGGAAAACCCGCATGAAATCGGTTTTAAAAGCCATTGATGAAAGAGTTCGGATTTTGGTTGAAAGAGGGTGGACACCTCCCTCCATCACTGTTAATAATGTGACTAATTTAAAACCTGTCACTGCGTGGACTGAAGAAGAATTTAAAACGTCATCTTTTAATTCTAAGGTTTTAAGTGCTATTTTTAGATCCGTCACACCTGACGAGTTTCGATGGATAATGATGTGCACCACGTCAAAAGAGGCATGGGATGTTTTGCAACTTACCCATTAAGGAAATAATGCGGTGAAAGAATCTAAACTAGAAAACTTGACAACTCAATTTGAAACTATCACCTTGCTTTAGACTGAATGTTTTGATGAATTTTATGCTAGGTTATCTGATATTGTAAACACTAGCTTTAATCTTAGTGAAGACATTCCTAATGCTAGAGTTGTTAAACAGATTCTAAGATCACTTCCTAAGACTTTTATCCCTAAATTCACTGTTCTAATTCTATGGGTAATTTAAACACGCTTAAATTAAAGGAACTTGTAGGAGACTTACAAATGTATGAAATTGATATGTTTCCTAAATCTGTCAAGCCTAAAGATAAGGGAATTGCACTTAATGCCCCGGATAGAAAGAGTGAGGGGTCGGCAAGAAAGAGAGTTGAGTCATATAGAAAAAGGGTGATAGAAACGTGAGATTCTGAGTGTGACTATGATTTAGATGATTTGGCCTTATTTGCCAAAAAAAAAAGAAAATTCTCAAATTCAAGAAAAATGGAAATTTCAAAGATAAAAAAGAATTTTGAGAAACATATGTTTGAAAAGGAAAATGAAAAATATTTTAAAGACCCTCCTAAGAAAGACGGTGAGAGATGCTATGAGTGCGACGGTAAGGGTCATATAGCTTTTGAGTGTGCTACCAGGCTGAACAGACTTGCAAAAGAAAAGAACAAAGTTGTTCTTAACGCTACCTGATCAAGGGTGAAAAGTAGCGTGTGTCAAACGCTGATCGTTGTTTTCTATTCACCGCCTTAATACAAAAACCTAAACTATGACTACACTCTTTTAAGGGAGTATAGCGGCTAGTCCGGGTATCGAATCCACAAAGACGAGTTGCTAGAATTTATAGGATTTAATACTCCTAAAATAAAAGTGTAAAAGGTGATAGGTTGGAAATAAAGAAAAGGGAAAAATTGAGAAGTTAAGTCTAAACTAGAATTAATAAAACGAGAGTCGGGATCGTGTCCCCACCATGGGCTAAACAACTAATAATTAGAATTTCGGTTCTAAAACATTTAATCGAGAATTTTCAATTAAGTATAAACATCACACAATAAGGAATTTAACCCAAAGTTGCGAGATTAAACAATTAACAGAAAATGGTCACACGCATCTTAAATTCGGATTACCGCTATAAACACTAACGTTGCATGACAAAGAAAGTTAAATGCATAATAATCCGACTTTAATACGCGAGGTTTCAATTAAATGCAATTTTACACAAAACCTAATTTTCGGAGCTCAACGCCCATCAATGGCGGACACACGACCCAAACTCTATGTAACTACTCATTACACATGATTAATCTAATTACATAACTAATTAATAAACAAAACAAGAAATAAATAAACTAAACTAATTTATCTAGGCAAGAAAGTAAAGAACAACAAAGAAATTAACCTAAAACAACAAAGTACAAAGCTTGAAGATAATGAATAGTAATATTAACTTACAAAGTGGGCAAAACACCCATGGAAATGAGGAGAGGGAAGCTCCAAAAAATCCCCAAAGTTCTCTAATCTAAAGTGAAATATATCTTCTAAGAAAAGCCCCAAACATTCTATTAATACCCCAAAATAAACCCCAAACAAAATCAAGCCAAAAAACCCAAAATAAGTCAATTTTCGTCCATATCTGATGGGACCAGTCGACCTCTGTTTTGGGACCGGTCGACCGCACTTTTGGAATTTGCCTTGGGCTGGAGGCAGCCCACTTTTCCACTTTAAACCAATTTTGATGTGTTGCACGGAAATGGCCATAACTCCCTCATACGGAATCGAAATGAGGCGTGGTCGGAACCGACGCGAAGCTAATTCAATTCTCTACATGATTATATTTTGAAACCCTCCAAATTATGCAGTATGAAATTACCAAAATGCCCTTGAAGTAGAAGAAAATACCGAAACCTTTCGGAAATGGGCATAACTTCCACATACGGAGTCAGAATGACGCACGGTCAGTGGCCATGGAAAGATAATTTGATGATCTACATGTTGGTAACTTCATTCCATAAAAAATAGTGAGTTTGATAAGACCAAATTTCCCTTGAAGTAGCATTCGACGACAGAACTTCTTCGAAATGCAACCGAACCTCACTTTTAGCGTTCCAATACCTACAAAAGCACAAATAACCCCTGCAAAGCATGTATATATCCAAATCCAAGGTTGTCTGGTTAATGATCATAATTATAGACATTTAGGACCGTAAAAGTGCTAGAATGCATAAAGATAACGGGCGGAAATATGCAATATTCGATACGAATCACCACCCTTAGTGACGACAGTGAGGTCGAGTTAGTGGACTCTGGAGACGAGTCACCACATGAGTGTAACTTCACCGCATTCATGGCTAGTCATGTGAGTACTTCTAGTACTCCTCACGACGATGAGGATGCTACTTCACAGGGACAACTCGACAATGAGAACGACGTGAGTGAGGGGGAGGATGATGCAAGTGAGAGCGGGAGTAATCTTCAACGCGCCTATGACGAGTTATATAATGAGTAATTTAAAACCAAAAAGCCTAACAAAGCATTAGTTCTTAGGATCATCGCTTTAGAGGAAGATTTAGAATAAGCAAGAGAGAGAGTCCTCCACCTACACTACCTTGAGAGAGAGAGAGAGTCTGCCTGTGTTGAGAGATAAAGTCAGTTTAGAGAGAGATAGAGACTGTTTGGAGAGAGAGATAGAGAGTTGTTTTGAGAAAGAGAAATGGGAATTGACTAAATAACTGGGTAGTCTTATGAGTGAGCTCCATTCCCCCCTGGAGACTCGGAAGAAACTTTAAGCCCTTGTAGCCCAGTTTACTCATGATCTTGAGAGAGCAAGGGAAGTAAAGGTTCAAATCGAGGACATATCTGGAAAGATAGGAAGGATGCTCCTCGGCCACGCTTTAGGTTTTGGTGATAGGCAGGGAATAAGTTTTTATAGTGCCTCCACATCCCAAATTTCACCTGGACCAGTTCCTGTGTTTACTACGACTCCATATGGCCATCGTAAAAAACCACGAAGGAGAGTTTGACCAAGAAAAGAAAACCAAGGACCACTTAAGACTGTGTTCTTTTGTACGTACTAAAAAAGAAAAGGCCACCTCAGGGAGTTTTGCAATAGTTTAGGTCGGACACGATGTACTACTGATCTACCACATCGTACTGATGATTTTGCCAGTCTGAGAGAGCATGTTGCATTTTTAGCTGCCACATCACAGAGTTTGATGGAGGAATTTTGACGGATGTCTTTGACCTCAGTGAATGCTTCCCACATCCAACCTAAAACCAACAACAACAAAGGTAAACAAAAGGTTACCACTTCTTAGGTACCTAAGAAATATGAAAAGTCCTTTCTTGTTCATGATGCTCTCAAAGCACATAATACCTCATAGTGGTAGTTTAATAGTGGGTGCTCCAGACATATGACAGGTGATGTCTCATTTTTTACCTACCTAGAGGATTATAAGGAAGGTAGAGTCACCTTTGGAGACGGGAGCAAGTCTAGCATCGTAGGACGAGGTACAGTAGATGTAAAAGTGGTTATCATTTAAAAGATCTCTGATACCAATTTGTAATATATGACGGTGTGTGATATGGATTTAAATTAATTCACAAGTTTCTACTTGGGCGCACGTATTTAATTAGAGTATATTTTTAAACCAAATCAATTCAACCCCTAAATATGCAACTACATGTGTGCATGTGTTAACCCATAAATAAATAAAGCATGTGAGACAAATTTCAGGAAAAATCCCCGCAGGGAAAAACCTTTTATTTCTAGGACTTTGACAAGTATACAAGACCATTGACTTACATACCATCTTGCTTTTGCCCACAAGAGTAACACACGGTGCATTTGTCAAACCTTCAATGTAACTGCTAGAAATTAGCAGTGGTTCACATGCAGCTATACCACAAGGACGTGCAGTCCAGACACGTAGTCAAAAGTATTCACAAGGACTCCCTCCATAATAGCATGCATATCTCCGGTTGTAGGGTTCTCCCCACAAAGA
Source organism: Sambucus nigra (assembly GCA_949130495.1). Taxonomy (NCBI): domain Eukaryota; kingdom Viridiplantae; phylum Streptophyta; class Magnoliopsida; order Dipsacales; family Adoxaceae; genus Sambucus; species Sambucus nigra. The sequence continues at coordinate 58,280,757 of OX422213.1, forward strand.
ATGATCAAAAGAAAAGAGTGTTCTTGAACACTAAGACAATTCATCAAAGCATATGGGATTTTGTGAATTGAAAACAAAAAGGGATTAAACCCTAAAAGAAGAAGTCAAAAGGATTCTGCAGTTTCGCAGTTTTCTATCTTTCAAAACGCTGGGACTTCTTAATGAAAAAAAACATTTAATGAGTATTTATTAAAAATTACGCCGCCTTAGTCACTCGAACGAAAAAGGGATCTCGCTCGAATGACGTACACGTGTTGTTTGAGGGACATCATGCGACAGCTCCATATCTCTCGAACGAGATGATATCTCGCTTGAACGACCGAGCATAAAAAATGAGGCACGCTACAGGACTTAGAAAATTACTCATTCTCAAATTTTGACAAAAAATGTCCACTCCAACACTTAGAAAATATTTTGAAAAAATATCCCAAAGCTCTAAGTGCAAAGTTAAAGTATTTAAAACATAACGTTAGCAAAGTAAAATTTACGGAGTCTTTTTGATGAAGAACCTTGATATATTCGGATCTGTCTTGATGTAGATTGCTCTTGAACTTTTTCGATGGTTGTAACGGTATACGACATAATGAATTGTGATGGAAATTTATATAAACATGTCCTTATAGTAGAGTTACCAGGATTTCCTAAGCTAGAGAATGTTTTAGACGTCAAATTTTTGAGAGCAAACCTTCTAAGCATTAGCCAGCTGTGCGATGTTGACTTTGCCATAAAGTTTGATCGGGACGTGTGTAATGCCTATAATCAAGTCGGTAAACTTTTACTCTAAGCGGTGAGGATAGAAGATAACTGCTATGGGAATGTGCCCAACTTCTCACTTGCGCCACAATCGCTCCTATGGATCTGTGGCACCAACGTCTAGGTCATGTGAACGTTAGAGATTTGAAATTTGTAGCTAAAAAGGACCTAGTACGTGGCTTACCAACACTTGGAAAGCCAACTTCCATGATTTTTGGACCCTATCAGTTGGGGAAGCAAATTCGTAGCCCCTATAAGAAGTTACATTCCATTACCACCTCTAGTGTGCTTGAGTTGATTCACATGGACCTTATGGGTCCTACTCATAATGAGAGTCTGGGTGGTAAGAGGTATATCCCCGTGATGGTGTATGATTTCTCTAGATATTCGATTGTAGGTTTTTTGAGAGAGAAATCCGATGCTGTAGAGTTTTTAACGACCAAGTGACATGTGCTAACAAAATCAACACGGAGTCACTATTAATAGGATACGTAGTGACAATAACACGGAATTTAAGGAAGCAAAGGTAGATATTTACAGTGATAGCCTAGGAATCAAACATGAGTTTTCTACAGTGAAGACTCCTCAGAAAAATAGAATTGTTGAGATAAAGAACAGGATGATTCAGGAAATGGCTAGATCTATGCTTCTAGGTCCTAAAGTTTCTAGGAGATTTTGGGCAGAGGCGGTGTCTATGGCATGCCACACGGTGAATAAGATTTACCTACATCCACACACACTTAATATGCCTTATGAATTTTGGACTGGTAAGAAACCCAACCTTGCATATTTCTATGTCTTTAGGAGTAAATGCTACATCCTACGGGATAGAGAGTAATTAGGAAAGTTTGACTCCTGGAGCGACGAGGGAATATTGCTAGGATATTCATCAAATGTAGAGTGTACCAAGTTTTTAACCTAAATAGCTCTAAGGTTATGGAGTCAATAAACATCACCTTGCAAGATGACGAACCTTCGACATTTATTGATCCTAGCCTTTAGCGTGAGGATGAGGACTTTTTTGGCAGCGATTTACTTGACCCTATGGACCATAATCTTGTGTTAGGGGACATACCTGCTTGGGTTTGCAAGAGTCATGACCCTGCCTCTATTGTAGGAGATCCCACCTTAGGGGTTAAGACTTGTTCTCAGCTGGAGAACGATGTTAGTAATTTTTGCTACACATCCACAATAGATCCCAAGAATAACAAAGAAGCACTCAATGATGAACACCGGATATCTTCCATACAGGATGAGTTGCTTCAATTTAAAAAGAACAATATCTGGGAACTTGTTACCCGACCTAGTGAGACTAATGTGATAGGTACCAGGTGGATTTTCAAAAATAAAATGGATGGAAAGGGTATCATAATCAGAAACAAGCCTAGGTTTGTCGCTCAAGGCTACACACAGATAGAGGGTGTAGACTTTGGGGAGACATTTTCTCATGTTGCGAGGCTTGAGTCCGTTCGCTTACTACTCGCCTTCGCATGTCATCTTCACTTTAAGTTATATTAGATGGATATATAGAGTGCTTTTCTAAATGGCATTCTACAGGATGAGGTTTACATGGAACAACCAAAAGGGTTTGAAGACCCTAAGCACCCAGAGCACGTCTACTATTTGAGGAAAGACTTGTATGGTTTGAAGCAAGCACCCTGTGCTTAGTACGAGAGGCTTAATTCCTATCACTTAACCCATGGCTCAAGAGAGTGGGAGTTTGATTCGTATCGAATATTGCATATTTTCGCCCGTTATCTTTGTGCATTCTAGCACTTTTACGGTCCTAAATGCCAATATTTATACTCATTAACCAGAAAACCTTGGATTTGGATATATACATGCTTTGCAGGGGTTATTTGTGCTTTTTTAGGTATTGGAACGCTAAAAGTGAGGTTCGGTTGCATTTCAGAGAAGTTTCATCATTGAATGCTACTTAAAGGGCAATTTGGTCTTTTCAAACTCACTATTTTTTGTGGAATGAAGTTATCAACATGTGATCATCAAATTATCTTTTCGTGGACACTGACCGTGCATCATTCTGACTCAGTATGTGGAAGTTATGCCTATTTCTGTAAGGTTTTGGTATTTTCTTCTACTTCAAGGGCATTTTGGTAATTCCATACTGCATAATTTGGAGTGTTTCAAAATAGAATCATGTAGAGAATTGAATTAGCTTCACATCAGTTCTCACCACGCCTCATTTAGATTCCGTATGAGGGAGTTATAGTCGTTTCCGTGCAATGCGTCAAAATTGGTTCAAAGTGGAAAAAGGGGCTGTCTCCAGCCCAAGGCAAATTCCAAAAGTGCGGTTGACCGGTCCCAAACATGAGGTTAACCGGTCCCATCAGATATGGAAAAAAATTGGCTTATTTTGGGTTTTTTGGCTTGGTTTTATTGGGGGTTTGTTTTGGGATATAAATAGAATGTTTAGGGCTTTTCATACTTCAAATGTGTTACTTCAAATGTGTTACTTGATCATGATTTTCATATATTATTTTGATTCGAGAATTGCGTAAACTTTTGGAAATAATAATAGGCCATCTTTGTTATATCACCCATATTAGCCTTGACCTCGCCCTTATATGTTTACCCTCATTAACCGCTTTGACCCTAAATATAGCCTTTCGTTTCATAACCCAAAATCCCATAACCAACTCTAAATTGGAGTTTTAGCCCATACATACACTTTCCATACCTTTGTTTGGAATGTTACGTGGGATTGACTGATGATGTTATGATGTCGATTATAATTTTGGCATATGAGAGTTTGAAAAGTAAACTAAAGAAAGATATGAGAAAGTGAACAAAAAGAGGAAGTGAAAAACAAAAGAAAACAAAACAAACATGAGAAAAAGAAGTAAAGAAAGAAAAGAGAAAGTTGTAACTGTTGTGTATATTGTTCAATAAGCTTTGATTACTCTCCCCAATGATATATCTAATGTCGTCTTGGAAATTGTTTCTCAATTTTGATATTGCCCGCATTTTCCCATTATATCGAGTTTTCATCCCGAGCACTTTGAACCCGTACATACATTCCTTTGTTTCACTCCCTAGCGTAGCCTACATTACAACCCTATACAAGTCCTCTGTGATCTTAGGTGCATGTAATTCAAAGGTTTAAACAGTTTTGATAATCTGTGAAAATGGATTTTGTCTCCTTTAATGAGCAGTATCCTTTCATTGAGATTACAGTTTTTCAGTTTATATATAGCGTTCTTCATTTGTGACATGTGTACGGCCTAGTTTCCATTTACATTTACTCTTTATGCCCGCATGTCCCGTGTGTTAGCTCCCTGTTTCGAGTGAATTTCATTTGATAAGTGTAATAGCCGTGAGTATTGAATATATGCTTGCTTTAATGTTTATCTGATTTATATAAGTTTTTGCCAAATCACACTTTGCATGTGCTCGCTCCCCTCCCACATTTTAAGGTTTCAATTCTATGAGGTGCATTCTATAATGTTAATGATTAAGACTTTTGTGTGAATACATTCACTTTGCTAATAATTCATATGAAATCTTTTTCGCTTTTATTGGGCTCGTCGCAAGTTGGTTTGGGCATATTTTGAGGAAACCATATGATATTTGCGGGTATCATCCCTGGAAACCTTCACGAGACGACACTAGTCCACTAGGATAACCTAGGGGTTTAACGACTTATTGCATCTGCTAAATGCAACCGTGTTCCCTAGGAAAGTGGAAAATATATTTTGATGCATATATGCATTTTTTATTTCCTTTTGTGGACTATTTTTGTTTGTTTCATCACTAGGGACTAGCAATGTTTAAGTTAGGGGTGTGATTCGTATCGAATATTGCATATTTTCGCCCGTTATCTTTATGCATTCTAGCACTTTTACGGTCCTAAATGCCTATAATTATGCTCATTAACCAGAAAACCTTGGTTTTGGATATATACTTGCTTTGCAGGGGTTATTTGTGATTTTGTAGGTATTAGAACGCTAAAAGTGAGGTTCGGTTGCATTTTAGAGAAGTTTCATCGTTGAATGCTACTTAAAGGGCAATTTGGTTTTTTCAAACTCACTATTTTTTATGGAATGAAGTTACCAACATGTAGATCATCAAATTATCTTTCTTTGGCCACTGACCGTGCATCATTCTGACTCCGTATGTGGAAGTTATGCCCATTTCTGGAAGGTTTTGGTATTTTCTTCTACTTCAAGGGAATTTTGGTAATTTCATACTGCATAATTTTTCAGTTTTCAAAACATAATCATGTAGATAATTGAATTATCTTCGCGTTGGTTCTGACCACGCCTCATTTCGATTCTGTATGAGGGAGTTATAGCCGTTTCCGTGCAACGCGTCAAAATTGGTTCAAAGTGGAAAGCGGGCTGTCTCCGGCCCAAGGAAAATTCCAAAAGTACGGTCGACCAGTCCTAAACATGAGGTCGACCGGTCCCATCAGATATGGATGAAAATTTACTTATTTTGGGTTTTTTGGCTTGGTTTTATTGGGGGATTGTTTTGGGATATAAATAGAATGTTGTATGCTTTTCTTTACGAGATATATTTCATTTTAGGTTAGAGAACTTTGGAGATTTGTTGGAGCTTCCCTCTCCTCATTTCCATGGGTGTTTTGCCCACTTTGTAAGTTAATATTACTATTCATTATCTTCAAGCTTTGTACTTAGTTGTTTTAGCTTAATTTCTTTGTTGTTCTTTACTTTCTTGCCTAGATAAATTAGTTTATTTTATTTATTTCTTGTTTTGTTTATTAATTAGTTATTTAATTAGATTAATCATGTGTAGTGAGTAGTTACATAGAGTTTGGGTCGTGTGTCCACCATTGATGGGCTTTGAGCTCCGAAAATTAAGTTTTGTGTAAAATTGTATTTAATTGAAATCTCGCGTATTAAAGTCGAATTATTATGCATTTAACTTTCTTTGTCATGCAACGTTAGTGTTTATAGCGGTAATCTGAATTTAAGATGCGTGTGACCATTTTCTGTTAAATGTTTAATCTCGTAACTTTGGGTTAAATTCCTTATTGTGTGATGTTTATACATAATTGAAAATGCTCGATTAAATGTTTTAGAACCGAAATTCTAATTATTAGTTGTTTAGCCCATGGTGGGGACACGATCTCGGCTCTCGTTTTATTAATTCTAGTTTAGACTTAACTTCTTAATTTTCCCTTTTCTATATTTCCAACCTATCACCTTTTACACTTTTATTTTAGGAGTATTAAATCCTATAAATTCTTGCAACTCGTCTCTGTGGATTTTTGATACCCGACTTACCGCTATACTTGTATCGCAAGTGCAGTCGTAATTTAGGTTTTTGTATTAAGTTGGTGAACAGAAAACAACGATCAACGTTCTGACGCGACGCTACTTTTCACCCTTGATTAGAGTTGATATGACGTTGTTCGTCAGGAGAGATGACGGTGCTATTTTGACTGCCCAGGTCTATGTGGATGATATAGTCTTTGGATCCACGTGCTCCCTGCATGCTCACCACTTTGAGGAGGAGATGAAAAGTGAGTTTGATATGAGCATAGTAGGTGAGGTTACTTCCTTCCTTAGTCTCCATGTTCATCAGCTAAAGGATGGGATATTCCTCTCCCAATCCATGTATGCTAGAGACCTAGTGAAGAAATTTGGTTTAGACTCCGCTAAGCATGCACGTACACCTATGAGTACTTCTATCAAGCTTAGTAAGGACACTCCAGGAAAGGACATATAGCAAACCTTGTATGAGATTATGATAGGTAGTCTTCCCTACTTGACTGCCAGTCATCTCGACATAGCCTTTAGTGTTGGAGTTTGTGCGCGATATCAGGCATCCTCGAAAGAGTCAGACTTACTCGCTCTAAAACTTATTATCAAATATGTGAGTTGGACTCTCTCATACATTATTTGGTATTCCTTTGATACCGATGACTGTTTCTCTGCCTATTGGGATGCCGATTGGGCTAGGGATGTAGATGGTTGTAGAAGCACTTCTGGTGGGTTTTTCTATTTTGGTTCTACTCTTATCTCCTGGTTGAGCAAGAAGCAAAACTCCATCCCTTTATCCACTGCGAAGGTTGAGTACATCTCCGTCGGGAGTTATTGCACGTAAATCTTATCGATGAAGTAAACGTTAGAGGATTATGGGATTTCACAAGACACCATGAGTATCTTCTGTGATAACACGAGCGCGATACACATATCCCGTAATCCGGTCCATCATTCGCGCACCAAGCACATCAGGGTACGTGAGCACTTTATACGATTGTTAGTTGAGGAGAAATTCGTATCCATGAGTTTCGTACCCATCGACCGTCAGTTAGCTTATATTTTCACAAAACTTTTAGATGCCCTCAGATTCGAGGGTCTTACGATGTCTTTAGGGATTTTCACAATTGACTGAGGGGTTGGTCTGTGTCTAGGACAGGATGCATTATCATGTTCATATCATATGATTCCTATTCCTAGAAAAATATTCACAGTTCACTGAGGGGTTGTATTATTATTATTTTTGCTTTTTTATATTTTTTTAAAAAAATCTAAAAAAATATTTTCTTTATATAAAATTTTTAGAAAAGCACAAAATGATTTTTTATTTTGTTTTCAGCTTTTATGGATGAGCATTTCAGATAGTCGATTTACAATTTTCATTCCATTTATCCATGTGACTGTTTGATAGTGATTTGAGACGCTACATCATTGCATCCATGTGCTTTACATTGTTTTGAGTCTTTGAGTTTTGATTAGTGATATCTTTCTACATGTTTGGATCCTTATCTCCTTTATTGCACACATTCACAGTTTTATTTGATTACTATACTTGTCTATCACATATTGGATTGAGTGTTCCCACCTTAATTTTGTCTATACAACAAACCATATGCGATAAAACTTGACAAGATTAGAATGCATGTAAAAAAGCATTTGGTGAGATTGTGTGGTATTTTAAAATGGTGAAGGGCTACGAAAGGTTCTTATCTATCCTTTGCGATTAAGCCACCGTGAAATCGGACCTAAAAAATTGAGGAGTTTTACTATCCGGGGTCCATAGAGGTTAAAAGAACCTAAAAAAATTTAAAGGCAATAAAAAGCAATACTTGCCAAATATGGGCAAATAGATTTCACCAACAATTCTCCAAAGTTTTAGAATTTATATCACCTCTATTCAAAATATAAATCTTAGGGAGTTTGGTTGGAGAATTTAAATGGGTTTGCACTTCCTTGAAAGTCCTGAAAAAGCATTAAATTATTTTGGACGTTATTGGTGTGGAAATCACTTTGAGGTTTGGTTTGTTGATTTGATTGATTCAATGTCTCATATTTCCATCTTTTTACACCTATGGAAGATGTTGAGTTCATTCGTTAGGAGTATCCGATATTCATCGTGCACATATGCCATGTTTGTATGAATTGATTTTCCTATCGAATTTTATCACACCACTACATTTACGCTATCATCGACTTGGTTGTTTTTGTGTTTGTTCACGGTGTGATTCTTTGTTGTATATTTTGTGCGAAAAATTTTGAAAAATTCAAAAATATGAAGTTTATTACCTTGTGACATTTTCCATATTTACGCTTCTCACATCTATCTATTTGGGGACATCATAAAAAGGGGGAGAATGAATTATGGGGGAAAGATTTTTTTGTTGATTTATCAATGATTTTCTTAATCTTAATTGATCTTTGATTTTTCATATCATTATGTTTCAAACTGTTGTGTGTCACGGGTATCTATGCTTTATCTCATATGCGTAGGTACAAAATTGATATTTATTAGATTGCACACTATGATGAGAAGAGCTTTGAGAGTTTCTGATGAGCTAAAGATTTGAAGATGTTGAAGTTCGATTGAAGATATGTCATTTAGTATTCTCAGATTGAGGGTTTAATGGGGATATTATCTTGTATGTCATTTTTTTATGGAGATTTCATAATTCGGATTTTTTATGTACGTACCGGCATAGACATAAGGGGAGATTTGTAAGGACATAATTTTATAAATGTCCAGGGTAGAATCTAGGAATTTTCTCTTTGTCCTAGATCACAGTATGTATGTCTGATCTCGCTACATTCATCATGATCATCCATGACGGGCTTGATCCGAATCCATGCATCCATCATTTTCACACGCGCATCATGCTTCATGCGACGTACTGCTCAACCGTTCCCACTACTCCACTTTGAATTATTGGTAAAATTATTTATTGGAGTTGTTTATATTTGCAAAAATATTTGGGAATTTTTGAAGGAAATATTTTTTTGAAGTCTGATTTGTTTTTATCAAAATAAGAAATTTGTCTTAGTGTAGAAGCGGATTTCCTCGGTCGACGAGCTCGTTCAAATGACATAACACTATTGTTCGAGAGACATAGGCATGTCGTACGATCTTGTTCGAGTGACACGTGTCCTTCATTCGAGCGACATGCTTATCTCGTTCGAACGCCGTCACCGCCTCAATTTTCATATAAATATCTAGTCACTTTCTACACGTATTCTAAGTCTTTTTCACACACGATTTATGGGATTAATAGACATAAAAAATACTTCATGTTTTAAGGTTTTATACCTTATTTATTCACATAAACACTCCCATATATGTATGAGAATCTTTAAACCTTCAAGAGGATTGTTTGTACTCATCTGTAGTAAATTTGTGGAGAGGCCGTCTCTTCTTCATTGCTTCCCATATGGAGTTCTTGTCGAAGATTCCAACCGACAACATCGGAATCGACACCTGAGGGTATTTCGTATGTCACTCTTTTATTCATTGTAATCTATGGAACCATTATTTAAAAATTATAGTGAAAATAAAAAAAAGGTTTTGCCCCTTTGGGAGATTTTTCCTCATTTGTGTGTTTTGATTGTGATTGACTATTCTTGTATGATCATAGTGATTTCAATCACACCTAGATGCATGTTTTAGGATTTAATTCAAAAAATTGAGTTTAATTATTATAATTGAGTTTAATTTAAAGATCTTCCAAGCTCCTTGTGTAGCAGCATCAACTCCCAGAAAATATGTCTTGGATTCCACAAAATAACTCACACAAAAGTAATTGGGATTTGTGAATTGTAAATGAAAAGTTTGAACCCTTTCAAATGGTTGGAAAAAAACACTCAAAAATATATTATGTTAAAAGAAGTGTTTCTCGAGCCAAAAACCAGTACTCGGACACCCTTTTTATAGCACCATTTAAGGCGGTGATGTGTCAGCCTAATGACATGTCGTTCGAACGATGTACGGTGTCATTTCAGCGAGATATAATCTCGTTCGAACTAGATACACTGTCGTTTAAATGATCGTGGCATTGATCCCAAAAATTCTTCGGACTTTGAAAAAAGTTGGAAACCTCAGAAATTAAAACTGTTACGGGATTAGAAAACTTTTATATAAAAATCTTTTATAAGATTTTTTTTATAAAAACCATTTATAAAAATTTCACAAAATATCCGTCCACTTTTAATGTGAAATGTAAATGGAACTTAAACATAATTTTATCAAAATCATCTTGTTAGGCATGAATAATTATGTCTTCTTGAAATTTGGATTGTCTTTTCTAGATGTTAGCTTCCTCAATTCTTCGACGACTTGTAGCGGTATACGACATAATTAATTGTGAGGGACATTTATAAAATCATGTCCACACTCTCTCTCTCTCTCTCTCTCTCTCTACCTCACACACAACACTCTTAAACATTTGGTCTACAAAATTTGTATGAAACGCATCTGATTAATTAAAAATATATAGATGCACTCACACAAATAAACAAATGTTCTCCCCAATGCTGAAGGCAAATCTACGAAATTAGAGAGTTATTGTTGGGGGTTTTATGAGTGTTGAAGAACTATTTTGGTAGATACGTGATTAAGGAGATATTGTTAGAGATATTTGAAGGGGCTTTATTTTCTTAGAGCTTTCATGGAAGCTAGTTTGTGGGCTTTTGTGACTCCCTTTAGGGCCACCTTTGGAGGTGGGGGAGTCACACATCTTCATCACCACAACCATTTTGCCGTTATTTAGGTGGGTAATCTACTCTTAGTGTATTTTTTACTATGTTTGACAAATACTATATACTTATTGTCTGCATAATTAAGAGTAGGTATATAAAAATAGTAATGTTCTCTAAGCATTATGAAATATACATTTTTAGGGTAATAAAAATGTAAGAAAAACATTTTTTCTGCATATTTTCTTGTAAAAGAACATAGTAAACATTTTTATGGTAATAAAAATGTAGAAGAACTCATTCTAGCATATTTTCTAGTAAAAAAAGATGATGGACATTTTATGGAATAAAATGTGTGTAGATATTATTTGGATGTGTTCTTTAGTAGAACTAATAATGGGCATTTTTATGGAGTAAAAATGTAGAAAATATCGTTCTGGTGTATTTATAACGAAAAAGAAATAATAAACATTTTATGAAATGAAGTGTTGAATGATGTTAATATTGTTAAAATATTTATGGAATAAATATTTATTTTTATGTTTCATGTGAAATGAAAACTTTATGAATAAAAGGTAAAATTGGGTGTTTAAAGTGTAGAGGGCGTTATTCATATGTTAAGGCGACCAGTGTGAAAATTGAGCAAAAGTGTGGTATAAAACAAATGTTAAAATTTCTAAAGTGTTTAAATGTTAAGTTGGAAACTAAATAACCATTTTGAGAAAAATACACTTGTTAAAGGACTAAATTGAAAGTTTGGCAAATAAATGGTAAATTGGCAATTCACTTAAAGTGGAACAATTTTAAGAAATAAAAATGTTAAAGAATGTCTTTACACTAATGTGTGTGTGAAAATGAATTGAGTCCTAAGCATGAAGGGATTTAGTATAAATCACGTGTGTGTGAATAATGGACTTAAAGAAGAAAAGAAACAATTTTCCAAGTGTTAATGGAAAATGGATGGTTAAGTCTGGGTTTTGGCTTCGGTTGGGTAAGAGTAAAGAGGTGGAATAATGTGGACATTTTGTAAAATTTTTAAAACACATGAAAGGAACTCGGACAACACCGGGATGAAGCAATAAGGGCCCGGAGCTCTTAGGTGAAAATCAATGTCCAGAGGATTTGGTGCGCATAGCCATTAGTGTAGAACCCGTGTGAGTATGCGGTTAATTGGAAGATTCCAAAAAACGATAAAGGAAATATGGAACATATCAAGAAACGGGTTTTGTGGTAAAATGTGTTAATACAACCTAACTTTAATGAAAGTAATAAATGTTCCGATAGAGGTGAAATGGACAAGTAAATGCGTAAATATATTAATGTACATAAAGGAATAAAAAAGGTTTAAAGAAAGTGGATAAATGAGTAGTTAAGAAACCTAAATGTTAAACCCACACTTAACACAAGAATGTGTTGTAAATAGGATTTTCAAAGATTAAATAAGTATTTTCTAACATTGTGAATCCTATGTTGAAATAGTGATTTTCAATGAAATATTAAAGTGTTTTTAATGTAAATTTTTGGTAAAGGAAAGGTTTTTGATAAATTAAGTGAAATGGTTTCAAGTGTTAAACTAGGTATGTAAAATAAGTTGGAATTTTCTAAATGTGAGTAAATAAAACCCTTAATAAGATTAAGGTTAATTGATCTCTGGAAGTAAGGTTTTCGGACGTAAAATAGTTAATTCATTGGCATGTGTATTTTCCAAAGGTATACATATGTAGATATATATATATGTTCACATGTATGTGGTTGTAGCGTGTGAGTATTCTTTTCTACCATTCATTTCCATACTGTTTGTATAAATCCCACTGGGCATAGGCTCACATCCCCACTTTGTCACGGCAGGTTTGGAGCGGTTTTGTATTCGAGGGCTTTTTACAGGTTAGTATATATTATTTATGTTTGAGTTAGCAGCACTGTTTACTTCGACTTAGGGGTTCTCCCCATGGGTCCCTCATGAAGTTCATCTCTAAATTGGAATTTCATGCAAACAAGTGAAATGTTAATTAAAATAAAATTGGACTAGTAACATTGTCTATCTTGTTTCATTACACTTGACACACAACATCCAGTTCGGATCGGGTCGACTCCCGGGTGACCCATAAATTCGGGTCGGTTCGTTACACTTCAAGTCAAACAACTCAGTGCTTGGATTTTTAAATATAACAAAAATAAAACATATGCAGGAAAAAGATTTATATATTAAGGTCATCGTCTCAAAGTTGGAAGAAATAACTTATAGTATCAAAACAGTAATAATTATTCTCCTAATTTAAGATATAAATTTCATCCCAACGACACTGACATACATAAGATACCTGGCCTCGTATCATAAGTGATAGATTACATGAGTATCCTAACCTAATCCTAATCAATACTAACAAGTTTTGGCCACTAGAATAATACGTAACACCACCTAACGAAATACTAAAAAGGGATCTAACTAGCTACATTTGTACATAATACACCCCAATACCCATATTTACAAATTTAACATGTTTTAATTAAACTTGTTAATGACTGAACTATAAGGTATCTACACAACAGGATCCCATACCAACCCTTTCTCATGTAACCCCAACGATAAGATATACATAATCTCAAAACAAAATACAGAAATGTGATATTGGTATTTAAATCAAAGTTTCCATCGTCCGACTAAAATATTATAGGTGTATATATCAATCTCATAGCATCCACACAAAGGTAATTACCTTCATAGAACCTTTTTGCGCTTCTATAGATACGTATGTAAGAGTCCCTCACTTAACAAATTTGGAAAACATGCACAAAAATAAAAAATAGTGGGGATCACTATGCAGTAACACCATAGGTTGGCTCCATATCTAAACCCACTCTATGAATCGAGTCATCCATATCCCCCATCAGGAAGCTGTGACCATCCTGAAGGTATGATTCTAATATGTAGCCACATAATAATACCATCAGTTATCTCACCCAATGGATCGAGCCATCCGTATCCATCATCACGAGGTGGTTACCATTTAGAACATGTGATAAAACATATTGACCTCCACTTGTTCATGCATAAATAACGAGGAGTGCGGTAGACGAGCCCAACCAAAATTATCAAAATCCTAACCAGTAGATTTCTCACAAGTAACTGGTATGTTCAAATGAACAAACGATATATATATATATATATATATATATATATATATATATATATATATATATATGAAGACACACACACACACAAAATATACATAAATATAGGATCACAAGTACTCTGAAGTGTACCTAAACCATCCCGATCCCGGAACGTTGGATTTTCCATTTAATTACCACTTTTATTAATTCTCGAACATCAATAAAATCAAATATTGCAACATATACTATATTTACAACAAAGTTAGATACACATACTCTCAATTGTACTCAAATCTATCACAATCCCCATAATCGTATTGTCCTAATTTCATTTAAAGGTTTATTACATCTCAAAATCGTATTCTAACCTTGCACGTGTTTTAGTGAATTTAATTAAGTAAATTATAGTGCATCATATATGAGTAAAATGGCAGGAATTGACAGTATCGCATGAGGGGCATTTTTGGGATGAAATATGATAATTAGGTTTAGGGACTCAGATGGTGATTTCAACACGAGGATCACGTTGAGGAACCCGTCAGCCAGGCTAGGCAGTTAGAAAATGGAGGTAAATTTTTTATATTATCCTTATGAGTATGGGGTGAGTTTTGGGTGACATGGGTGCATCACAATATATGACTATTAACACCAAGATTCGCGTGCGAGTCGGGTTTAGTGGGTGTGTCGGTAGTATCGGCCATATTATGAATATATTTACCATGGGGTAGCGGGGCTCTTTAGTGCCGCCTGTGGGGGAGCGGGTGTTGACACTAAGAGAATGTTTATATTGTGTGTTAGTTTTTCCCCTTTTGAGAGTTATGAGAGTAGATCATATTATTATCCTGAGTTGTGACTGGTTTGCAAGGGTTTGAGCAGTAGTGGGATGTTATAGTAAGACTATCCTATTCATTGTTCTAGGGTAAGATTAAATGTTTTGCAATATATTACCATAAAGAGGGTCGAGCATATATATATATATTATTGTATAGAAAACTTTGGAGAGTATAGTTGTCTCATTACATTTGATCCTAGTGTGTAGGGACTTTTACTCATGTGATTCAGGGTATATTGGGTTTAGTGTCGAGTGCAAACCAGCCAATGCGTCGTGTACGGGTCGGGTTAACGGGTGAAAACACACTTAACCCGTACATGACCCATTAAGACTAATGGGTCCAATGATAATACCCAAACACGATATGTTGATATTAACAGGTACATGACCTAAAGCGTTAACACCTTTTAATATTAACGGGTAATGGGTTGGGTGACCCTATATTACCCGTTAGTCTTCATTAGTTTAAAAATAATGAGTTTTAATGGTTATTCTTATAATGGTTGAGATTAACTTAGGGATATATATATATATATATATATAATAAGATAGCATGGATTTTGAAATGTCTAAGCACAGTAACGGCTCAGATCTTGCCACATCTCCCACTACAAATGAAGGGCTTAGATTAAATCTTCAATTTTCATTCAAAATTTGAAAATTGTTATTCCCCCCCCCCCCCCCCCCCCCCCACATTCCATTCCCCCCTTCTCATTAGCAACACAAAATAATTTCCCTGTTCTCATTTAACCAAAATTTTGTACGACTCTCTCTTACCCTTTCGTACAACTCTCTAACTCTGGATTTCTCTCACCATCTCACTTATCTCCCTCGATCTCTCGCTCTTATCTTTGTCGTCCCAACCAAGTGTGGCACCTCCTCTATCCCTCTCACGGATTTAGGTTTTTTTGTTTATGAGTTTTCAAATTTGAGAGATTTTAGTTTTGATTATAGATTTTACAGATTGTATTGTTGTTTTTTTGGGGTTTTCATGAGATTTTTGGTTTTAGGGTATATGAATTGGTTTTTTCGAACCATAAACCCTAAGAAATGATATGTTGTTTCTCAGTTCTCCTTTTATTTTCAATTTCAAACCATTAGCACCCATATTTCATTTTTCCATATCTGACCTCAAAGCCCTAGTCATTTTTTAGGTTTGCCTCTTCCATTTTTGTGCTTATATTTGTAGATCTAATTCTTTAGTTAATGATTTTTTTCTGCAGATTCAACACCTGAACAGGTATGTCTGTCTCGCTCATGAATTTTAGGTTTTCTTTTTCAGATTTTAAGGGTTTAGGTAAGTGGATGGTAGTTTTTTTTTTTTGTCTGGATTGTATAGATTTTTATGTTCCCTTCATATTAAAGCCTTTGGGAATGAGAATATAGGTTTTTGTTTTTTGTTTACTGATTTCTTATGGATTTTTATTTTTTCTATTTTTAATTTACTTTTTACTTTTGACCCATTTCTCCTTTTTCACACTCGCAGGTACTAATGTGGTACATTTTTCACACTTAACAGGTATATAGCTCACACTCAGCAGGTATATATCTTTTCCACACCTTTGAAAATTGTTTTGGGGAATTCTTGGTTTTAAAATTACTTTTCTCTAAACAATCACAAACACACCCACATGAAAAAGTTAATTTTTGTGTTCTAAACTATGTTTTATTTCTTTAGTCAAAGAGAGTTGTGGGCATACTACTGTTTGGAATGCCATCAAACAATATTTTTTTATTATGAATAAAACGTTATTCTATTCCGTTTGATTCATTATTCTGTTGTAGAGTTTAAAAAATTAGGGATTTATACTTGATTTGAAGTGGTTCTGTATTGAAGATAAAATTGAACTTTGAAAATTACAATTAGTATGTATTAAGCTAAACATATATTCTTCATTAACGTGTGATTGATTATATAACTTTGTGTGAGTTTATGATTTCCATGAGATTTTCATTTATAAAAGTATTTCTATTAGTCTCACAATAGTTTCAATTTGGTAGTGAAATCTAATTTTGACTACCAGTGTTTCGAAATGAGGTCTTTTCATCTTTCATAAAAGTCTATTTATGAGATTAATGGGCTTTGTGATTTCAATATAATGATTTAGAATTTATATTTTGGTAATGCAGATCTTTGATACGTGTTTTACCCATATTTTCACAATATACTAAAGTTTTTCATTGTCTCTTTGGATAAAAAAGTACTTTGTATTCTATAGTTGATAAGGATTTTCAGCTTCTATTTTGAATAAAAAAGTACTTTGTGGATTTTGTTGATTTTATATTGTTTTGGGTACATGTTTTTTTGTAAAATTTAGGGTGGTTTTGGATTTACTAGATTTCAAATGTTTTTTTCTTTTCTTTTAGGATTTTACATGCATATTTGGGTTTTCTTTAAGGATTTCCGCTGCTGCTGTTCCAGTATACCTGCTGTTGTTGCCTTGCTTTATGTTCGACAAGCATACCTGCTGCCCTGCTTTATGTCACACGCAAGCATACCTACTGCTGCTATTCCAGTAGTGCGTATTAGTTCATTTACATGATACGGGGTTTTTTAATCCAGTGCAGCAGTGGGGATTGAGAGTTAATGGTGGTGTAGATTCTGCTGCAAGTCGTACATTTTGTTTTTTTATTGTGCGGAATTGTGCAAATGTCATAATAAATTGACATTCATACATGAGAATATGATGTCATATACTTAATAGTGTGAATATCTAAAGCTTGATGACATGGGTTTCTGAGATTTGAATTTGATGCTTGCAAATAGGAACATCCATGAATTGCATGATGATTATTAGGATATAAATTTTAGCATGTAACTAATGGTTTTATTTTTTATGTGAGCTTGGATGGAGGTTCATTCACATCCTGAGTTTACCAACGCTTATTTGAATGAGTAGTATGCATTATTAGAAATAAGAGATGGTGGTCGTCCGTTGACAGCTATAGAGGCGAAGGAACAATGACGGTATGGAGGATCTTTATTCGTCTGTGACTATCGTTAAGTATTTTATTAGCAACAAGAGATGGTGGTGGTCCGGTGACAGCTCTAGATGATAAAAATGTATTTTTTTCGTTTGGTAGTTTTTAAACGTCTATGATTCCAGTTTGGAAGATGCAATATATATGTAACTTTCTTTATTTCCTCAGTTATCTTTTACATAATTTGGGGTTGATTTTTATATTTGTTGACAACTTCTCACAAATAGAGATAAAAGAGCACTGATTGAACATTGATTAGATTCAGAGCTTATGATTTATGGTTTTCAAACTATCTTTGTTCTTCTACAATGTGCATATTTGATTGCACCATTTTATTGGTGAAAATTAAGGCATATACATGCCTTCATTCTAAACAAGGATCACATGAGCATATATATATATATATGGATATCTCACATTCACCTGCCTTCATTCTAACAGGTGTTCACAGAGGCTTGATTCCTCATTCCTCAGGCTTCCGGAATGGAGGTTGCAACACCATCCTGGTTCCATTTGCATCAATAATTTGGGCAGTCAATTAATCCGAACTACCACTGAGGGTGGGAATAGAGTACTCCCCGTAGTTTTCGCCTATAGGTACAACTATCAGACCTGAGAGTGTATGTTTTGATCTTTGTATGTATCAAGCCAAATAGAGAAGAACTTTGCAATGAAAATAATGAATACAATTATGTGTATATCATGGATGTGTTGTGCTTTTCCAAGTAATAAGTCAAAATGAAGTGTATTGTTTTTTAGATTAGTAATACAATATTTTTTTTTTCAATTTGAAATATTTGGCGGTTGGTCTTTTTCAATTTTAAGGATTCATTTTTAAAAAAAAAAAATTAGTTTGTTCCATGTATAATGTGTACATATATAGCTAGATTGCAAACTCATGTACTTTTTGAAAGAATTTTGCGGGTTTGGACATTTGTAGGTTTTGTTGTTTAATTTTTTTTTTCATATTTACTTACAAACTTAGTTTGCTATTTAATTGCAAACTTAGGTTGTGTATTGAGAGGTATATATGTTTAATAGTTTTTATCTATGGTTACATACATTGGATTATATGTTTTGATTATAAGTTGTGATTTTTGTTTAATTTACTTTCTTTTTTTCTTCAAGGATGCAACTAGGTATCAGGGTGTGCTTTTGGTGGTGATTCACTTGCTATAGAATAGTAATGGTGGTATCAAGGATGCCACAGAATAGTAATGGTTATGATTCACTTGCTACAAAGACTATTTATAATGGCTACAGAATAGTAGATTCTATACCAGTAGGATCATCAAGCATACCAAGCTCAACGCGTATCTCATTACACATGAAATCTTCTGATTCCGGGCTGCACATGAAGGTAAACAAGAAGATTATGAAGCATTATGCTATAGGCACGAATCTTAGCACAAGCATCCTTTTGGGGCCATATTTAATTATCCGGAAGAAGAAACTCAAACGAAGCAAACAATGCGCTACGGTAATAAAGAACTCGGCTCAAAATATGTGAATTGTATCTCAATGGATCTTGAGCCATCTACTTCTGAGAAATTCACGATAATGCCCCTTGGTGGTTCATCTCATTCCCGTAGAAAGGATGTGAATTCTGGTTCGAAGAAGAAAGAGAAGGGTAGCGTGGTAAATAATGTTGCAAGGAACTCAAATGGTGATTTGTTGATGGGTGTCGTTAACAAATAATTTGGAGAGTGTATTGGTCAGAATGATGCAAAGCTTGCAACCAATGATTGACCACAAAAGAGTCCTACTATTGCTTCACCAGGAAATGTGTCAGAATCTAGAGGATCCAATGCTTACTAGAGTTTTAGAGGAGACAATTGGTGAGTAATTTTGTTTACATAATAACCACCTTTGAGTTGAGTAGCAACCTTTGAGTTGAGTAGGGAATTCAATCTCTATTTTTTTCTTTATGTTTTTTATTTTTTTTATGCACAATATTTTTTAAGATTGATTTTGACGATCTATGTGGCATTTGGGGGTGTAGTCTTTTCAGGTTTTATGTTCAAGTATTTATAGATTTGTGGTGTTTATATATAATTATTTGAGTATCACTACACTTACACACTTTCATACTCACTTTTATACGTTTTGAGATGAATTTATATTTAGAGATCAATTTTTGGCACGTTTTTCAAGGCAATATCACACGCGATTTTCATAACCGATCAAAATGAAATGATTGAGATCCACGACGACTTTTTAGGCGCTGAAAAGAACCTTGAGTTAACAATTAACTCGAATTGATTTAAAAACTCGCAAAAAGTGATAGGCTCGAATCTCACCAGGGTTGTTAATCTCCAAACTTTTTAGTTAAGTTGTCAATTTTCACTCAATTTCCATCTTTGGTCAATTTTGGCTTTGTGTATGTTGAATTTTACAACTTGAGACTTTAAACCGAGTTTTAATGATATTTTTGAACACTTTGAATTCCAATTTTTATTTTTTTGAACAAAAATATTTTTGGGTTTTTCAACATATTATGATTTTTTTGGAAATTTCTGGGCATTTTTGAAAATTTGTGAAGTTTTAGAAATACGCACTTGTGACCCCTCTAACTTAGACGTTTGCATTGTCCTCAAGAAAAAAGGACTAAACGCTAAATAAGGCAAATTAATAAGTGCGATAAATAAAACAAACAAATGGAGAAAATGCAGATTTTATTGAAAACATTACTGTGGTATAATTACAAGGAAAAGTATACTAACATGTGAACAGGAAAAACAAATAAAAATTGCCATAACCACATAAAGCTTCACTGGGGCCGGGGTTTGGAGGAACCGGGCGGGTAGGGGTCATAGGGATCATAGAAATAGGAGGTCAATGGCTCATTAGGATCCCCTTGGCGTCGGTAGATGTCCGCTTGGAAAGCGAATATCAAGCTCGTATCACGATGGTAGTCTGTCAAAACGTTGTCGAATCTCGTCTTAAGCATCGCCATCCGGTTCGTGAGGTCTCTACCCGCACATTCAAAATTCGGATTATCCTCTTCGTCCGTCGACTCTTCATTCGGACCGATATCCCCCATTTCGACATCCGCATCGGCTGCCTCTTCTTCCTCTTCGTCGCTCTCGCTCGAGGCATCCTCTTATTAACTATCACTTCCCTGCCGTGCCCGAAGAAAAGCTAGATGTTTGTCTCTCTTGGTGAGGGTCCCTTATCCAAAAGGACCGGGGAGACAAATTCGGTCAAGCGGTGCCACAATGCCAGCATCCTTGAGGATGGAAGTGATCAAACGGGCATAAGGAAGTGGGGAAGAACCTTTCTCATCCATGGCAGCGACCAAGATGTCGTCGTATAAAGTGCAGGCCAAGTTGATGGAAGAGTGTGGGTCAAAGAGGTGGTAGGCCAAGGTGGTCGGGAGGGGATGCATCGTTGAGTCGTTTGATGTTTGCAAGATGTTCGCACATACGATTTGGAAGGTGAGGCATGCCTTCTCATTGAGGCAACCCATTGCGACAGTTTGCCCCGTCCATGCAACATCGAGGGCAATGCGGGCCATCATTAACTCATTGGCGACCAGGGCGAGATTCCAAGGGTGAGTGAATTCTTGGATGTCGGGGACATCTTATTCGGCCAATTTGTCCATGAGAAGGGCCAATGAAAAAGGGGAGATGGTCCCATCCATGTAAGCTTGAGACTCGAAATGCCCCGTCCGAACAAGGGTGCCATAAAAGGAGCGCACCTCGGCCTCCCAAGCCGCTTCATATGGTTCGTTGAGAAATCGGTACCAACCCCTAGCCATGAAAAGGGAGGTGACGAATTGGGGCAGGCCGGTCCATTCGATAACGCGCTCCAAATGGAGTTTACGATCCGGACCGAAGAATCAATGGAACCATTATTCCTCTTGGCGGGAGCGAAATTCTGCATGGCCGGAGGGGTGAATGTCGGTGGAGTCATACTTGGTGGGGGTAGCACGTTGGTCCATGATAACAAGAGAGATTTTTGCTGGAAAATTAGGGAGGGAGAAGTGAGGCGTTTGGTTGAAGGTGTGGAGGCAAAGGGAGGGTTTGGTTGTTAATTTATAGGTGAAAGGGGTAGGTAGGGTTAGGAATTGGAGGGAAAAGGTTTGTAGGGAAAAGGGGGTGTATTTGGGAGGGAAAGGTTAGGGTTGGGAGTGGTGTTGATGATTTGGGAGGGAATGAATGGGATTGGGGAAAAGGGGAGGTGAACCTAGGGAAAGGGGAAAAACAGATCTGCAGAAAGCGGATCGGTCCACCGGGGGATCGGACCGATCCGGTCCTTTATTATGTAGGCAAATTCGACTAGCAGACTGGTTCGCCTCAAAATTAAAGGAACCGGTCCGGGGTGGACCGGTCCGGTACTAAAATAAAGGAACCGGTCCGTCTCCTTTATTTGAGCTGGACTTCCCCCTAACTGAATTTCGATCTCTCTTTTCCAAAAATTTTCACTTTCACAACATACTCCCTATCAATTTTGGATAAAAACCCTCTCGATACCAAGCTTGACTCAATTTCGCAAAAATGTGAATGCTATTTCCCGAATATACCCTAATCCAATCGACGCTCACTACACACGCGACTCTCACTACACACACGACTCTCACCCCATATGCATCGGGGGTGCGACAACCTCGCTGTACATCTCACTCTACCCTATACACGGGGTCCAACAACCAAAAAGTTCGACTTCTTCCACATATGCCTCTAGATATGTCTTTACGCGTTGTCCATTTACTTTGAATGTATTTCCCCCTTTCAAATAGACTAATTCAACACCTCCATGAGGGAAAAAATTCTTCACAACGAATGGGCCAGACCATCGTGACCGCAACTTTCCCGGAAAGAGATGAATCCGAGAGTTATAAAGAAGAACTTTTTGCTCGGGAAGAAACTCTTTGTGTCAATTGATGCTATCGTGAGTGAGTTTCATCCTTTCTTTGGAGATTTTAGCATTCTCATAGGCATCATTGTGTATCTCTTCTAACTCATTTAGTTGAAGCTTGCGAGCTTCACCGACCTTATCCATGGCATAGTTTAACTCCTTAATCGCCCAATACGCCTTGTGCTCTAATTCCACAGGAAGATGGCAAGGTTTTCCATACAAAAAGCGAAAAGGGGACATGCCGAGTGGATTTTTATATGCGGTGCGATAGGCCCATACCTAGTCGTTCAATCAAAGTGATCAATCTTTTTGGGTAGGATTGATGTTCTTTTCAAGAATGTTCTTGATTTTATGATTTGCTAGTTTGGCCTGCCCATTCGTTTATGGGTGATAAGTCGTTCCAACCTTGTGAATGACACCATACTTTCTCATGAGCTTCGCGAAAGGCCTATTGCAAGAGTGCGTGCCATTATCGCTGATTATCGCTTTCGGAGCACTGAAGAGGGAAAGTATGTGTTCCTGCAGGAACTTAATCACCACTTTGTTCTCATTTGTCTTGGTAGCTATAGCTTCCACCCGTTTAGAAACGTAGTCTACCGCGACAAGGATGTATAGGAAACCAAAGGACGGGGGGAAAGGACCCATGAAATCAATACCCCAACAGTCAAAGATCTCAATGATGAGTATGGGGGTAAGAGGTATCATGTCTCGTCAGGTAATGTCTCCCATCCGTTGGCACCTATTGCAAGATTTACAAGCAGCGTTCACATCCCGGAATATTATAGGTCAATAGATGACGCATTGCAGAATTTTAGGGGTTGTCTTTTTCATCGAAAAGTGGCCTCCACAAGCTTCCGAATGACAAAACTGGATGACTTTTGGGATCTCATCATGCGGTACACATCATCGGATGATTTGGTCGGCACAATATTTAAAAAGGAAGGGATCGTCATAGAAAAACATGCGCGACCAAGTAATAAACCTCTTCTTATCTTGCGGTGTCCAGTCGGGAGGGACAGCTTCCGTGACTAGGTCGTTCACTATATCTGAAAACCAGGGCAAAGAAGAGGTAACAAAAAGTTACTCAGCTGGAAAGTATTCGTCTATGGGTATGGGATCACTAGGTACGTCGGACGAAAGCCGTGATAAGTGGTCAGTAACGACGTTTTCTACTCCTTTCTTATCTTTAATGGAGAGATTGAACTCTTGTAGGAGTAGGATCCACCTTATGAGCAGCGGCTTTGCATCTTTCTTTGCAAGTAGATATTTCAAAGTCGCGTGGTCAGTGAAGCAAGTAATGGGAGAACCGATGAGGTATGACCATAATTTATCAAGGGCAAAGACTACCGCTAGCAACAGCTTCTCCGTGGTAGAGTAGTTGAGTTATGGTCCGGTAAGAGTCCGATAAGAGTCTGGCTAGCGTAATAGATTACATGAGCCTACTTATATTTTCTTTGCCCCAAAACAACCTCTATCGCAAAATCGCTAGCATCACACATAAGTTCGAATGGTAAAGACCATTACGGAACTTGCATTATGGGAGCGAACACAAGCATGGTTTTCAGTTTTTCAAAAGAGTATTGACATGCTCCTGCCCACTCGAATGGGGTGTCCTTCATGAGTAGGTTGCTTAAGGGTCTCGCGATGGCGCTTAAGTCCTTAATGAACCTTCGATAAAACCCCGTGTGGCCCAAGAAAGAGCGCACTTCTTTAAGTGATTTTGGTGGGGGAAGGTCAGCTATGACGTCTATCTTTGACCTATCAACTTCTATCCCTTTGTATGATACTATGTGGTTAAGAACTATTCCCTTGGTGACCATGAAATGGTATTTCTCCCAATTCAGCACTAAGTTCTTTTCCACACACCAGGCAAGTACTTTTTCCAGTGTTTCTAGAGAAAGATCGAAAGAGGTGCCAAAAATGCTAAAATCGTCATAAACACTTCGAGTCCTCTCTCGACCATGTCGCTAAATAGGCTTAACAGACACCTTTGAAAGGTCGCGGGTGCATTAAACAAGCCGAATGGCAAACGTACCAAAAGGTCAAGTGAAGGTCATTTTCTCCTGGTCAAGTACATCTACCTCAATCTGGTTATATCGGTAATGACCATTAAGGAAGTAATAGTAAGGGTGGCCTGCTACTCTCTCAAGAATTTTATTGATAAATGGTAAGGGGAAATGGTCTTTCCTAGTTCCCGCATTGAGTTTCCGATAATCAATGCAAATGCGACAACCGGTGGTGGTACGTTGGGTAACTAGCTCTCCCTTACCATTCTCAATTATTGTCATGCTCGACTTCTTCGGGACGACTTGAATAGGGCTCACCCACTTGCTATCCGAGATTGGGTACATAATCCCGGCATCCAATAACTTGATAATTTCGGTTCTCACCACTTCTTTCATATTGGGATTTATCCTTCTTTGAATTTATCTTGAGGGATTGACATCCTCTTCGAGATGGATCTTGTGAGTGAAAATCAACGAGCTTATCCCCTTCAAATCAGTAATGCACCAACCAAAAGCACTTTGGTGTTTTCACAAAATTTTCAACAATTTACCCTCCTGCTCTTCATCTAGGCTAGAGGAGACAACAACAGGAAATGTCTCATCCTCTCCTAGGTATGCATATTTGATATGCGAGGGGAGTTTCTTCAATTCAAGGGTTGGAAACTTTTCATCGAAGGGAACCATGCATGTATCCCTCTGTCGTAACTCCTCCAATCTCGAAACCCAATTTACATCTCTCGCTTCCTGGTCTGACGCTCTCTCATCGAGTAACTCTCTCAACTCCCCAATCTCCCTCTCGTAGTCGGTGTACATCCCATCACTCTCGTGTCTCGACAATAAACAGGACCTTAAGGCTTCTCCACAATAATTCTCCTCAAAGTACTCCTCTACTATCTCATCTATGAAGCTCAAGGCTTGAAGATCATCTTTTTCCCTCGTATGTTAGGCTATATGGAAGATGTTGGTTTCTGAGGTCATGTTCCCAAAAATGAGTTGCATTCGCCCATTCCGAGTGTTAATGATTGCGTTACCCGTAGCTAAGAACAGGAGCCCAAGCATGAGGGGAACATGGTTGCCGAGGAGAAGGAGCGCTCCGTGTCCCAAATGACAAAGTCTACCAAAAAGTAGAAAGTGTCAACTTGGACGATCACGCCCTCAACTATGCCTCTTGTGATCTTCACGGTTCGATACGCTAATTGGAGAATGATTTTTGTGGTCTTGAGATCACTCAATCAAGTTGCCTATAAATGGAATAAGGGAGGATGTTGACATTTGGTCCCAAATCAAGTAAGGCGTTTTCGATTTTATTTTCTCCAATGATGCAGGAAATGGTGGGTGCACCGAAATCTTTAATTTAGGCGGGAGATCATTCAGTAAAATGGAGCTCACGTTCTGTGCTAGAAAGACATTCTTGTTTACCTTCATCATTCTTTTTACCATCAACAAGTCTTTGATGACTTTTGCATAAGCTAGAATTTGATTAATGGCATCAGGGAAAGGTAAGTTGAGCTTTACTTGCTTTCGCACGTCTGGCACGTCCTCGCGTGGGTTTCCCTTATGGGAAAGAATCAACCTTTAAGGAAACGGTTCCGCAGTGGGTGGTTTCACGACTACCTAGGGCTCACCAGTGTCTTCTTTATCACTCTCACTCAAGGGGAGATCTTCGACCTGTTTCGTTCCTGGATAAATCTCCTTGTCTTTCATTGTGTCGCGTGTGGGAGGTGATAAATCAATGACTCTCCCACTACGAAGAGTGGTCATAGCTTTATATTGCTCCTGATGTTCAGTAGAGGTGGAGCTAACACTATTTTGACCTTGGGGAGGTCTTTGGCCTTGGTCAGGAACTTTCCCTTCTCTTGAACACTCAACGAGGATTGTATCTTCGACAGCCTTGTAATTATGTCGCTAATCAGGCGATCATATCTAGCATTGGTTGCAGTCTGGTGTGACACCCCAACTAATTAAATACCGGGTAGCTACTCCTTTATTCAAATTTGTACAAAATGTCAAGTTGGTTCAGTTCATAGCATCACTGTCGAAAATGATTTAGCAATTACTAGCCACCTAATATTTAAAAAGTGAGTTGTCAATTTCAATTAAATCCGATTAACTTACAACCAATAAAGAAAATGAAATACTAATACCACAATCACATTACAATCGTAACAGTAAATAATGTAATAAACTGAATCTGGAGGAATACTCCTCACCACAATCCGAATACTCAATTAAACCAAATAAAAAACCTTAATCACTAATTAATTACATCCACAACTGAATTAAAACTGAATAAATAAACTGACACTAGGAGAAAAGGGCGACATGCCCTACAGATGAGTAAATCTGAATTAGAGTCAAGATAGGAAATGGAGGCGTCTAATATCGAGGTTCTGAAACTTCCACGACAGCTACAGCACGTCACCTGAATGGAACTTCTACGCTTGGTGTCCTTGTGGCTGGGCACCAAAAATGTTTTTACAAGAAAATAGATTTGAAAGTAAACGGGTCAGAGCCCGATTGTGAAAATAGTTTAAAATGCAGCAAGTGCTTAATATTATTAAACAGTGAATATAAAGTACATGATAGTGCGTGCACTCACCCAAGTTCCTCACCTCTCAACTAATTGTGTACGCCTATCGTACCCGTACCCATTCTAGATATTCCCATATCTAACTAGTCCAATACACAATCTAACATTACTATACGATTCACGATTTATTATCCGACATCTTAATTTAAACCGAGAGTTTCACATTTTTTCTTACTTCCCCATAGTAGTCATGCTAATCACTAGAGATTTTTCCATTTTTAACTCTACTAAAATGTTGCTATTATTCACACTTACATTTACACATGACAGTTCATTTCAATCAGTACTATATTATTCTCATCATAAATATACACTACTGGCACCCCGAGACTAAGCTGCGGTGCACACATACTCTACTATCCAATCTTGGTACATCACGAACATAAGGACCACGTATTCCGAATCTCTTAGGAATCGTTTTCAATAAACAACAGTCACACAAAATGGTGGCGAACATAGTTCACATCATATGGGTCACGCACATACCTATGCTCCCATGATCAGCAGACTTATTAACTTCTCAATAAGTCCTTCTCCGACCTATGTCCTCGAGGTACCAATCTAAATCCCCCCCCGTAGGCACACAAAGATTAGATGGCCCCGATCGAACGCTGACCTCCCATGATAGCAAGTATGGTAGGTATGTAATACACAAATAATACATATACCAAGCATTCACACATCTTATGTAACCCATAATATTTATAGAGGTACATTTCCCATCCCTATACCATTATTTAATGTTACACGTTTACAAGTCCCCGATTTATATACGTTAAGGTTCTCAACTCTTCTCACGTCGTAATTTTAGTTACTTATACCTTAACCCATAGATGTCATCCGGTTTACTACTTAATTCCAAGTTTTAATCCTCAACGTACTTCCAAAGTCGCAAATATATCCACTAGTCAACAAGGGAAGGATTACACTCAATTATATAAGTCTTCTGGAGGTTCGAAATAAAATCAGGCCTAAAAGGCCATTCTGTCAACTCGTTAGAAATCTCGTTCGAACGAGTGTCGTTCGAACGAATGGCTTCGAATGAACTACCAACTCCTTAAAAGGGTTACTGTCATCTCGTTAGAAGTCTCGTTCGAACGAGCTTGTTCGAACGACATGGGCAGGTCTTCTAACGAGATGGCAGAATACGCCCAGAAAATTCTCATTTCATTTTTCTCAATTTTTCCCTTCTCTAAATTCATCCTAAGATCATACCAATAGCATTTTAATGTTCTTAAAGTTCTCTAAATCCTCTCAGGTCATTTCTTAACATATTAATTATCATCAATCCCCAAATTTTACCCCAAACCCTATGAACATGAACCCAGAATTTTATTATGCCTAATTACTCATCATAAATCCATTTTTAAATCATCATATTTAAGTTTTTGGATACTAAGTTTGTTCGTAGTCATTCTACATGCAATTCCTAACCCAAAATTAGAGTTTGCACAACAACTTCATTATGTTTTCCTCAAAACTTTCAAGACAAAACAGTTCCTACACTAAACATGGAACAAATATTCAATGCACTTAAAAATATGAAATCACTTGCCTTAGATTCGTTCTTCAGATTGTTGTCGATCATTCAAGGTTGATTCTTCCCTCTTTATGGTCACAATCTCTTTCAAAAATGATGGTGGTGGGTGTTCTTGGTTTGGAAACCTATGATAACTCCTCTCTAACTCCCGTAGCCAGTTCTAATGCTTTTTGATGGTAATGGCCTTTGTGGCCTCTATAAAAATATAAATATAAACTCTAAAATTTGTGGGTTTTAATTCCCTTATTTTTAAAATTACCAAACTACCCATCTAGGTTGCCGGTTTGGCCTAAAAATGCCCCGGGACCCAAACTAAACCCCCGGCTAGTGTTTTCTGACTATCTCGACCCTTTCGGACACGTTGGCATACTCAAAATGACCATTCAGTTGATAAAAATATAATTCACTTTTTAATCTAATTAAAATCAATCCTGACGTGACTGACATGTGCGTCCCAACTTAATTTTCCCAAATTGTCGTATTTCAGCCTTGTGACAACTTTAATATTTTCACTACTCATGAAATATTCAATTTTAACATCATAATCAAATACCAAGTCACATCTCGCTAGTATTTATATCCGGATTAATTCCTAACTAATTCTCATTTAATTTAATTAATCCCTTAAATAAAAATCAATAAAATTACGGGGTATTACATACTTCCCCCCTAATAACAGAATTTTGTCCCGAAATTCGGAACTAAAGAGTACCTGGTCAAAATAACCCTGGATAACGTTCGCACATCTCATCCTCGCTCTCCCATGTGGACTCCTCGGCATTATGATGCCGCCACTATACACGTACTAATGGTACTATCTTTGACCTCAGTTTCCTCTCGCTGTGGTCTAGAATAGCAATCGGCCCCTCCTCGTAGGAACTATCGGATTGAAGATCGATATCCTCTAAAGCAAAGTGAGTATGGGCCAAATCGTCCCTAAGATATTTCCTTAGTGAGGAAATATGGAACACATCATGAATCCTATGCAAGAGCTCTTGTAATCCAAGTCTATACGCAACTGGCCCAATCCTCTCGATGATAGGAAATGGCCCCATGTATCTTGATGACAGTTTCCCCTTCTTCCCAAAATGCATGATCCCCTTCATCGGAGATACTTTGAGTAACACCTGGTCCCTCAACTTAAATTCTCTGAAGAACCTCTTGGCATCAGCATAGCTCTTCTTTCTGTCCTGAGCTACCCGAATACGGCTCCGTATCATCTCTATCCTTATTGAAGTGTCCTGGATCACTTCCGGCCCAAGGAGTTTGTTATCTCCCACCTCTAACCAACATGCTGGGGAATGACCAGGTCTACCATACAACGCCTCAAATGGAGCCATGCCAATGGTGAACTGGTAGGAGTTATTATCAGCAAACTCCACCAGTTGAAGATACTTCTCCCAAACACCTCTAAAATATAGGATGCACATACGCAACATGTCTTCCAACATCTAATTTGTCCGCTCTGTTTGCCCATCAGTCTGCGGGTGATAAGCCGTACTCAGCCGCAACTCCGTGTCCATGGCCTCCTGGAAACTCTCTTAAAATCGTGAAACAAATATCTTGTCTTGATCAGACACGATATTTAGAGGCACCCCGTGAAGTCTCACTATTTTCCCAATGCAAATCTGGGCATACTGTCCCATAGTGTATTCTATCCTCACAGGAAGAAAATGAGCAACTTTGGTCAACCTATCCATAATTACCCATATGGAGTCATGACCCCTCTGTGACGTAGGTAACCCCGTGATAAAGTCCATGAATATGCTCTCCCATACCCACATCGAAACCTCTAATGGCTGTAGAAGTCCTGCCGAAATGTCAAGTTGGTTCAGTTCTGATTAAATACCGGGTAGCTACTCCTTTATTCAAATTAATACAAAATGTCAAGTTGGTTCAGTTCATAGTATCACTGTCGAAAATGATTTAGCAATTACTATCCACCTAATATTTAAAAAGTGAGTTGTCAATTTTAATTAAATCCGATTAACATACAACCAAAAAAGAAAATGAAATACTAATACCATAATCACATTACAATCGTAATAGTAAATAATGTAATAAACTGAATCTGGAGGAATACTCCTCACCACAATCCGAATACTGAATTAAACCAAATACAAAACCTGAATCATTAATTAATTACATCCACAACTGAATTAAAACTTAATAAATAAACTGACACAAGGAGAAAAGGGCGACATGCCCTACAGATGAGCAAATCTGAGGTAGAGTCAAGATAAGAAACGGAGGCGTCTAATATCGAGGTTCTGTAACTTCCACGGCAGCTACAACACATCACCTGAATGGAACTCCTATGCTTGGTGTCCTTGTGGCTGGGCACCTAAAATGTTTTTACAAGAAAATAAATTTGAAAGCAAACGGGTCAGAGCCCGATTGTGAAAACAGTTTAAAATGCAGCAAGTGTTTAATATCATTAAAGAGTGAATATAAAGTACATGATAGTGTGTGCACTCACCTGAGTTCCTCACCTCTCAACTAATTGTGCACTCCTATCGTACCCGTACCCATTCTAGATATTCCCATATCTAACTAGTCCAATACACAATCTAACATTACAATATGATTCACGTTTTATTACCCGGCACCTTAATTTAAACAGAGAGTTTTACTTTTTTTCTTAGTTCCCCATAGTAGTCATGCTAATCACTAGATATTTTTCCATTTTTAACTCTACTAAAATGTTGCTATTATTCACACTTACATTTACACATGACAGGTCATTTCAATCAGTACTATATTATTCTCATCATAAATATACACTACTGGCACCTCGAGACTAAGCTGCGGTGCACACATACTCTACTATCCAATCTTGGTACATCACGTACATAAGGACCACGTATTCCGAATCTCTCAGGAATCGTTTTCAATAAACAACAGTCACACAAAATGGAGGCGAACATAGTTCACATCACATGGGTCACGCACATACCTATGCTCCCATGATCAGCAGACTTAACTTCTCAATAATTCCTTCTCTGACCTATGTCCTCGAGGTACCAATCTAAACCCCCCCGTAGGCACACAAAGATTAGATGGCCCTGATCGAACGCCGACCTCCCATGATAGCAAGTACGGTAGGTACATTATACACAAATACTACATATAACAAGCATTGACACATCTTAGGCAACCCATAATATTAATAGAGGTATATTTCCCATACCTATACCGTCATTTAATGTTACACGTTTACAAGTCCCGAATTTATATACGTTAAGGTTCTCAACTCTTCTCACATTGTAATTTTAGTTACTTATACCCTAACCCATAGATGTTATCCGATTTACTTCTTAATTCCAAGTTTTAATCCTCAACGGACTTCCAATCTCGCAAATATATCCACTAGTCAACAAGTGAAGGATTACACTCAATTATATAAGTCTTCTGGAGTTTCGAAATAAAATCAGGCCTAAAAGGCCATTCTGTCAACTTGTTAGAAGTATCGTTCGAACGAGGTCATTCGAACGAGTGTTGTTTGAACGAATGGATTCGAATGAACTACAAACTCGTTAAAAGAGGTACTGTCATCTCGTTAGAAGTCTCATTCGAACGAGGTCATTCGAACGACTTGGGCAGGTCTTCTAACGAGATGGCAGAATATGCCCAGAAAATTCCCAATTCATTTTTCTCAATTTTTCTCTTCTCTAAATTCATCCTAAGATCATCCCAATAGCATTTTAATGTTCTTAAACTTCTCTAAATCCTCTTATGTCATTTCTTAACAAATTTTTGGGGTCAAATCCTCCAAATCAACATGTAATTATCACCAATCCCCAAATTTTACCCCTGCCCCTATGAACATGAGCCGAGAATTTTATTATGCCTAATTAATCATCATAAATACGTTTTTAAATCATCATATTTAAGTTTTTGGATACTAAAATTCATCGATAGTCATTCTACATGCAATTCCTAACCCAACCTTAGAGTTTCCACAACAATTTCATTATGTTTTCCTCAAAACTTTCAAGAAAAAACAATTCCTACACTAAATATTGAAGAAATATTCAATGCACTTAAAAATATCAAATCACTTTCCTTAAATTCGTTCTTCAGATTGTTTTCGATGATTCAAGGTTGATTCTTCCCTCTTTATGGTCACAATCTCTTTCAAAAATGATGGTGGTGGGTGTTCTTGGTTTGGAAACCTATGATAACTCCTCTCTAACTCCCGTAGCCCACTTCTAATTCTTTTGGATGGTAATGGCCTTCGTTCCCCCTATAAAAATATAAATGTAAACTCTAAAATTACTGTGTTTTAATTCCTTTATTTTTAAAATGACCAAACTACCCTTCTAGGTTGCCGATTTGGCCTAAAAATGCCACGGGACCCAAGCTAAACCTCCAGCTAGTGTTTTCTGACTATTTCGACCCTTACGGACACGTTGGCGCACTCAAAATGACCATTCGATTGATAAAAATATAATTCACTTTTTAATCTAATTAAATTCATTCCTGACGCGACTGACACGCGCGTCCCAACTTAATTTTTCCAAATTGTCGTATTTCAGCCTCGCGATAACTTTAATATTTTCAATACTCATGAAATATTCAATTTTAACATCATAATCAAATACCAACTCACATCTCGCTAGTATTTATATTCGGATTAATTCCCAATTAATTCTCATTTAATTTAATTAATCCCTTAAATAAAAATCAATAAAATTACGGGGTATTACATCTGGCTAGTGATAAATTGATTCATAGTATCCTCGAGAGTTCTCCGCGGTGGTGGGATATACGCTCCTTGAGGTGGTGGTGCTTGTACATGTCCTTGCATGTGTGGAGCTTGTTGAAAGTGGGTGGAGGGGGGCAACATGTGAAGGAGGGTTCATCGCAGCATGTTGTTGCCCATAGCTAAAACTAGGATGGTTTTTCCATAACGGGTTGTAAGAATTCCCATGTGGTGGACCAAAATTACCCTTAAATCCTACTATACCACTAACTTGCTCTTGAAGCATCACTTTTGTAGGCGGGTATAGTCGGGCATTCCTCAGTTGAATGTCCCGCCTCACAAATTGCACACACCTTCTCAACGAGATTTGGTATGGATCCAGTTGGTCCTCTTCCCACTACCTCACATAGGTCTCAAAATCCTTTCTCAAGGGTTTCCAATCGACTGTCCGTCATTGAATTCTTATCTACGTGAAACAGCCCGAAAGCCGACTGAGTGGTGGTCACTTAACGATTTCGATTTCAAGCATTAGGATCCGAAGTATCCCAGGATTGGGTAGTCTCGACGACATACCTCAAGTGTAGCTCAACATCGTGGGCATCTAAATCGACAAACGGACCACACCCCATGGTTTCAACGAGTTGCTTGGAGGTAAGGTTCAGCCCATTATAGAGAAAAATAATTATTTGCGCCGTATCAAATCCATGATGTGGGCATGAAGAAACTAACTCATTGAAACGCTCATGACATCCATGAAATGGCTCATTTTCAGACTGCGTGAATCTTGAATTTGAGCCTTTATGGAGATCGTTCGATGTGGTGGGAAGAAGTTCTTGAGAAATATAGATTGTAACTCGTTCCAAGATGGAATCGAGCTTGGAGGTAGAGACCATATCCTGGTCTTCGCTTTATCTTTTAGTGAGAAGGGGAAGAGTTTGAGGCGGATCACCTCTTGTGTGCAAGTTTCATCATTGAGAGTATCACACACATCCTCAAATTACCTGATATGGAGATATAGATTTTCAGAATCCATACCATGATAATGGGGTAGCATTTTCATCATCCCATTTATGAAATGAAATTACTCGGCATTATACGGGAGTATAATGCATCCCGGAGTGATAGTGAGCTCGAGATATAAGATTTCTCTCAACGGGCGGTATGGGGCCTCTTCCTCACCTGCGGCTGCACTACCATGTTGCGATATCTCTCTCTCTCTTTCTTAACAACTCGGTGTCCTCACTTGGTATGCTCGAAGTGTGTTCGGAGGTGTGGCCTAAGAAATAAAGCAGAGTGTTATTGGAGATTGAGTGTGACGGTGTGGGAGGTGGAATCCAGAACTATGGGGCGTTAGGAGTGTGGGGGCTATCGGGGTCGTACTCAACTATTAGATTTTCGTGAATACTGGTTGGAGTATTATGAGGTGTGGGAGTGAGTTCAGAATTTTTCATTAACAGCTTGTGAGAGATGATGGTGAATCTTTTTGTGCTTTTTGATTTTTTTTAATGTTTTTGGATTTTTGTAAAATTTTTGGTCAAAGTTTTAGATTGACTCGATCTAATCCTAAGTCGACCTAATTCCCCTGCAACGGCGCCAAAAACATGACGCGACTAAGAATGTGCCTCCGAAGTGCGTACGCTTTAGGCTCAAGTGCAAGCCTGTCGCTCAAGTAATAATCCCATAAGTCGAGTATCGATCCTCAGGGAAATAGGACAATGTAATTGTGACGACATTGGATAGATAAGGAAATCCTAACTCTGACTCTAAAAAGAAAGAAAAATTGATTTCGATTTGAGAATGACTATACTAAATGCAAATATGAAATTATGAAAAGATGCAATTATACTAATTTACCGAAAATACTAATGATGAATGATTTAAAACTTTAAACTATGTATGAGAAAAATAGGACGGGAATAAAATCCCCCAACCCTAGTGTATTGACGTTATAATACTAATTGTAAATTTAAATGATTAATTAGATCCAGAATTTAGTACTCCCAAGCATTACGTATATGAGGTTCAAGCCCGCATCATACTTAATCTGAGGACAAGTAAATCGGTATTATGATACTTACACTTAAATTGTATTCTAAAGCATCCCGATTACTCAGAAGCAAACGAGATCTAAAAATCTACAATTGGTGTATCCTTACTCAATACGGTCGTAATAAATCACTAAATTCAGAAGATTAATGTTATAATCACGCAAATAACACATCAAGCTAGGTTCATGTATCTCGGCCTTAGAAAATCTAGACTAGCATGCTGAAAGTGATGAAAACAATTTTTGAATTACAGAAAACCATGATTGAACTAAGGAAACATGGTAGAATGATGTAGAAAATAAATTAAGAGAGGAAACAACTCACTACTTTTACCAAAGCAGTAACAGCAGCAATTAAGAACACTTGTAATCAAAGAATTTCTGAATAATCTTAACTATTGGAATTAAAATTGTAAACTGTATCTAAACTAGGGTTTCTGAAAGAGAATGGAAAATTAACTAAAATTCTCCGTGTCACTAATGATAATAAATCGGGTTCTTATACCCTACAAATATTCAAGAATTTTAGCTGCAGTAGGACTCTCATTAGAAGAAGATAGAATTTCAAAACTCGACACCCGGACCAATCTGGGGCTTAGGCGGACCGGTCTGCCTCTTGATGCGGATCGGTTCTTTTAATTTTCTGGCAAACCGATTTTTTTATTTTTCATCCTGCTTCGGTTTTCTTTTGATCCGGGGTCATCTGGAGTATGGCACAGCGGACCGGTCCGGGGTGAGGGCGGACCGGTCTGCCTCTTTGTCTTATTTTCCTAACTTTTGTTCTGGGAGTCCAATTGAGGTGTCGTTTCTTCCTATGTGCTCAAGAGCTTCATACCTTCAACTTCTCTTTAGGTACCTCATCTGAATTCCAGGTAGAAATTACACTTTTGCCCTTTGGACTTTCCTTCTTTTCGTTTCTTTCGGTTTCTTTCTTTCTTTCTTGACATCAAATAGCTGTAAAATCAATACAAAATACCAGAAACTCGGTGTACTCATTAGGATAAGTCAATAGCAAGATTATGAGATAAAGTCAAATCGATTACGTTGTTCGAGATGCTAAAAGTAACTAAATTAAAGGATAAATTAGGAAGAATTTATGCCTAATCAAATGTGTCTCAGAAGTGCGTACTCTTTAGGCTCAACTGCAAGCCTGTCAGTAATAATCCTATAAGTGGGGTATCGGTCCTCAGGGAAATAGGACAATGTAATTGTGACGGCGTTCGATAGACAAGGAAATCCTAACTCTGACTCTAAAAAGAAAGGAAAATTGATTTGGTTTTGAGAATGACTATACTAAATGCAAATATGAAATTATGAAAAGATGCAATTATACTAATTTACCTAAAATACAAATGATGAATGTTTAAAAACTTTAAACTATGTATGAGAAAGCTAGGACGGGAATACAATCCCCCAACCCTAGTGTATTGTCGTTATAATACTAATCGTAAATTTAAATGATTAACTAGACCCAGAATTTAGTACTCCCAAGCATTACGTATATGAGCTTGAAGCCCGCATCATACTTAATCTGAGGACGAGTAAATCGGTATTACGATAGTTACACTTAAATTGTATTCTAAAGCATCCCGGTTACTCAGAAGAAAACGAGATAAAAAAATCTACAATTTTCGTGTCCCTACGCGATACGGTTGTAATCAATCACTAAATTGAGAGGATTAATGTTATACACACGCAACTAACACATCAGGATGGGTTCATGTATCCCGGCCTTAGAAAATCTAGCCTAGCATGCTGAAAGTGATGAAAATAATTTTTGAATTGCAGAAAACCATGATTAAACTAAGGAAACTTGGTAGAATGATGTAGAAAAAAAATTAAGAGAGGAAACAACTCACTAATTTTACCAAAGCAGTAACAACAGCAATTAAGAACACTTGTAATCAAAGAATTTCTTAATATTCTTCAGTATTAGAATTAAAATTGTAAACTGTATCTAAACTAGGGTTTCTGAAAAAGAATGGAAAATTAACTAAAATTCTCTGTGTCACTAATGATAATAAATCGGGTTTTTATACCCTACAAAAATTCAAGAATTTTAGTTGCAGTAGGACTCTCATTAGAAGAAGATAGAATTTTGAAACTCGACACCCAGACCAGTCCGGGGCTTAGGCGGACCGGTCTGCCTCTTGATGCGGATCGATTCTTTTAATTTTCTGGTGAACCGGTCTGGGGCAGACCGGTTCTTTTATTTTTCACCCTTCTTCGGTTTTCTTTCGATCCGTGGTCTTCTGGAGTATGGCACAGCCGACCGGTCCGGGGTGAGGGCGGACCGGTCTGCCTCTTTGACTTTTTTCCCCAAATTTGACTACTCATAACTTTTGTTTCGAGATTCCGATTGAGATGCCGTTTCTTCATATGTGCTCATGAGCTTGATACCTTCAACTTCTCTTTAGGTACCTCATCCGAATTCTGGGTAGAAATTACACTTTTTCCCTTTGGACTTTCCTTCTTTTCGTTTCTCGATTCTTCCGATTTCTTTCTATCTTTCTTGACATCAAATACCTATAAAATCAATACAAAATACTTGAAACTTGGTGTACTCGTTAGGATAATTCAATAGTAAGATTACGTTGTTCGAGATGCTAAAAGGAACTAAATTAAGTGATAAATTTGGAAGAATTTATGCCTAATCAGGTGCCCCCATACTGTTCGTTAGGAAGAGGGATGGATCGTTGTGGTTATGTGTTGATTACAGAGAGTTGAATAATGTCGCGAATCGATGACTTATTCGACTAGTTGAGAGGAGCAGCTTTCTTCTCGAAGATTGACTTGAGATCGGGATGCCATCAATTGCGTATCAGGGAGCATGATGTGTCGAAGACTACCTTCTTGATGAGATATGGTTCCTATGAATTCAGGTTTATGCCTTTCAGGCTAACCAATGCCCCAGCTGTGTTTATGGAATTGATGAACAAGGTGTTCAGAGAGTTCCTGGACTAGTTCTTCATCGTCTTTATAGATGACATTCTTATTTACTCATAAACTGAGGAAGGGCATGCCGAGCACTTGAGGCAGGTTTTGTAGACATTGCGTCAGCATGAGTTGTACGCAAAATATGAGAATGTGGGTTTTGGCAGAAGGAGGTCCAGTTTTGGGGGCATATCATCTATGATAAAGGGATATCAGTGGATCCGGGGAAGGTGTCAGTGGTGAGGGAGTGGGGATAGCCCATGACACCGACCGAGATATGCAGTTTCTTGGGCTTAGCTAGATACTATAGGAGGTTCATTCGAGGGTTTTCAAACATAGCGGGTTCGTTGACACACCTGACTCACAAAGGGGTACCGTTTATCGGGAGTGACGCCTGTCAGTTAGCCTTTGATGAGTTCAAAGATAAGTTAACCTCAACACTAGTGTTAGCATTACCCAGGTCAGGAGTAGAGTATCTAGTCTACACTAATTCATCCTTATTATGACTTGAAGGTGTACTTCAGTAGGAGAATCAGTCTATAGCTTATTCTTCCCGTAAGTTTAAGCCTCAAGAGAGGAATTACCCCACCCACGATTTAGAGTTGGCGACTGTGGTGTTTTTCCCTTAGGATTTTGGGACGTTACCTCCTGGGGGAGAAATTTTATTTGTTCATAGATAACAAGTCATTACAGTATCTCGTCACATAGAAGGAGCTGAATATGCATCAGGGTCGGTGGCTTGAGTTTGTTAAGGATTATCATTTTGATATCCAATACCACTTGGGAAAGGCTAACATGGTAGAAGACGTGTTGAGACGTAGGTCAGTAGGGAAGGTGACCAAAGTGTGGAAAGCGAAATGGAAGGATTTAGGGCACAAGGATGCGGTGGGTTGATTGTTCATGTCTGTGATGACGGTTACGCCCAAGATTATTACGAGAGTAGTACATGCTCAGGCTGCTGATTCATTCTCCCAAAGTCAGATAGTGCAGCTTCTAGCAAAGGGGGTCGAGCCTTATACTGTGGGTTCATATGGGGGTCTACGTTTGAATGGAAGATTGGTTATTAATGAGGGTGAAGACTTGCGACATGAGGTGATGACAGAGTAGCACGGTTCATGATTTGCATTACATCCCGGTGGGGATAAGATGTACCAGGATATGCATAGATAGTACTGGCGGAGTGGGATGAAGAAGGATATTGTCGAGTTCATCTCGAAATGTGCCACTTGTCAGTTGGTAAAGGTCGACCATCAGAGACCGGCGGGACTTCTACAGCCATTAGAGGTTCCTACGTGGAAATGGGATAGCATTTCCATGGATTTCATCACAAGATTACCTACATCGCAGAGGGGTCAGGATTCGATATGGGTGATAGTGAGTCGGTCGACCAAGGTAGCCCACTTTCTGCTAGCCAGGATAGACTACACCATGAGATAATACGCCCAGATATTCATAGCAAAAATAGTGAGACTCCACGGAGTGCCTCTCAATATCATGTTTGATAGAGATAAGGTGTTTGTGTCTCTATTTTGGGAGAGTTTTCAGGAGGCGATGGGTACGTAGTTGCGACTGAGCACATCCTATCACCCGCAAATGGATGGTCAGACCGAGTGAACAAATCAAATGTTAAAGGACTTGTTGCGTATGTGCATCATTGATTTTGGGAGAGGCTGGGAGTAGTACCTTCCACTGGTGGAGTTTGCCTATAATAACTCCTACCAGTATACTATCGGTATGACTCCATTTGAAGAACTATACGCTAGACCTTATCGTTCCCAAGCATGTTTGTTAGAGGTAGGGGACAATAAGGTACTATATCCGTAGGTGATTCGGGATGCTTCGGCAAGGAGAGAGCTGATACAGAGCCGTATTTGGGTTTGTCAAGATCGACAAAAGAGATATGCTCACACCAAACGACATTTTTGATAGTTCAACATTGGGGGTCAGGTGTTACTTCAGGTGTCTCCTATGAAGGGATTTATGCATTTTGGGAAGAAGGAAAAGTTGGCTCCTAGGTATGTAGGGCCATTCCGCATTATGGAGAGGATTGGGCCAGTTTCTTATAGACTTGGGTTACCAGAGGACTTGCATAGGGTCCATGACGTGTTCCATATCTCTTTGCTAAGAAGATTTCTTCGAGGTGATTTGGCCCATACTCATATTTCGTTATAGGAGATCGACTTACAGCCTCATAGCTCCTACGAGGAGGGCCCGGTTGCTATCCTAGATCGTAGCGAGAGGAAGTTGAGGTCAAAGATAGTACTACTAGTTCGTGTTCAGTTGCGGCACCATAGTGTTTAGGAATCAACCTCGGAGCCTGAGGATGACATGCGTGAACATTATCCAGAGTTACTCTTGCCAGGTATATTTCCATTTCTGAATTTCGGGATGAAATTCTGTTATTAGGGGGGAAGTATATAATACCCCGTATTTTTATGCATATTTATTTTATTATGAAATTATGGAAAATGGGGATTAATTCAATTAAAGGGAGAAAATTTAATTTGTAATTAGCTCAATTTAATGGTAATAATTACTAGCATGATGAGAGTTAGTAGTTATCGAAATAATATTATGGCCGAGATGAGATACACGACATCCGTGACATAATTATTTGGGACGCGCGTATAAGTCATGTCACCAGTATGTATTTGGGGGTTAACAATATAAATTATTTTATATAACTCAAATGACTATTTTGAGTGCGCTAGAGTGTCCGGAAGGTTCGAAATAGTCAGAAAATACTACTCGGGTATTTTATTTGGAGTTCGGGGCATTTTATCCTAAAACGACACCTTAGAGTGGTATTTTGATCTTTTAGAATTTTTGAGTAATTAAATGGATGAAATTTGGTTGAATTAAGAGCATTGAGGGTTAGTGGTCTATCAGTTTCAACTTACGTGACAAGGAGAAAAGAGAGAGAGAGAACCAAGGAAGAAGAAGACTCCTTTGGAGACCTAAGCTAAGAACTCAAGCTTTCACACCAAAAATTATGCCAGCGCGTAGATCGTGTCAAGAGGATCGTTCCCATACCAATATCAGTCCAACAATCAAATGTTCATTCCGAGGCAAGTATTTATCGTGCTCCTCTTTTAGCATATATTGTTCCTGTTAATTTAGGTTTGATGATATAAACTTGTTGCAAAGAAAACTTAGGTTTAATTAGGCTAAATTGAGAAAAAACCTTATGAATTGGAGATCGGTATGCATGTAGAGGTTTTTCCCTTGATTAGACTATTAAAATCTGGAAATTTTATGTCTTAATCACGAATTATAATAAGAGTTTTGGACAATTAAAATTTTGGGTTCATATTTAAGAGACTTATTGGAAATTAAAGAGATTGTTGAATTCCAATTGATTATATAAGGATTTGACCTTTAATTGATCTTAGAAAATATCTTAGGATGTTTTGTATTAGTGTAGGAACATTTAGTTTGGATTACGTTGAGTATTTGTATGTTTTTGAAGATTAAAAGTTGATAAAAATCAAAATTTGGAAGAACTGTGTCTGTCTGGAATTCTCGTTTGAAGACCTGCCCAGGTTATTCGAACGAACCTTCTAACGATATTTCCAACGACCTTTCTAATGATTTGCTGAGTTCATTCGAACGAGAATCCTGTTACTTCTAACGAGATTCCATAATGATTTTTAGAGTCCATTCGAGTTAAAAACCATCCTAGGGTTATCCAAGCGAGTGTATTAGCCTACATTAGTAACATGTGGCTTAAATTCCAAATTGTTAGGTAAGTAAGGGTGTAATGGTCCTCGGGGTATTTTATTTATGTGAAAAACTAGGAGAGAAAGTAAGTCCTAGAGAGGCTATATATATATGGATATCGTGCAGAGTAATGGCATTAATATTACTTACGGATTATAGTATTTGGGTTATGTGATTACCTATTAATGTATATAAGTTGTGTGCATGATTATTAATTGGAATATCATGTGTATGACATACCTAGCTACTCGCTATCGAATGGGGGTTAATGCATTGTGGACGACCATATCTTGTGTGCCTTCGGGGGATTTCGAGTCTTACCACTAGAGCATGGAACCTAGGTATGGGCTATCTGTGAGAACGATAGTGTTGATGGTCGTATGGGTGCGTAGGTATGTGCGTAGCCCATCGGCTTGGGACTATGTTTCCCTCCAATATGTGTATATATTTTATTGGTTCTTGAGAGAGTGAATCTGTTGTCGTTTTTGCGTGAGCATTGCAACGGAACTAAATAGCCGAGTATGTGTTGTATTAATATAGTTGTATGTATACATAGTGATGTTTTATATATGTATACTGAGTTCCTATTCAATGTTTCTTGTTGTCTACTTTATTAAAGTATATACTTATTGGGTCACTAGTTAGTAATAAAGAATACTATGATAATGACTTACAACGTGCTTAAACCTATTCCTAAATAATAGTAATATAATGGTTTCGGGTTATTTATATATTCTCTCCGGCATAGTGGTTATCCTATATATAGTCAGGTAGACTGATGAGACTAGTATGGGTAGTTAGACTCGCTAGGTGTGCACATTATATGAAAGGTGAGCATCTCAAGTGAGTACGCTAAGTTAACATGGATAATATATGTGCTAATTGAATAAATTAAGAATTTCCTATATTTAAACTGTTTTCTACTCGGCTCAGACCCATTTTTCTGCAAATATCTTTTCTTATTCTATTATTTTAGGTGCTCAGCCACAGGGACACCTAACTTAGGAGATTCCATTCATTCGCCAAGATGTAGTTGTCATGGAAGCTACGGGATATTACTAGTAGACATTTCTAAGTCTATTTCTGCTTATCCAATAGTCATTTTAGTTTAGTTGGACATGTCGTCCCTCTTATTTTACATGTAGAGATTTGGAGTTGTTTAATTCTATCATTAGACTTTGATTTCGTGTTTTTGGATTATTGTATGGGATTTTGACTGGATGTGTTTATTCCAATTCTTTATTTTACTTCAGTTAGTTTTTACCTTATACTATTGTGATGTATGGTGATGTTTAGATATTACCTTTTAATAATGATGGTTAATAACAAGATAAAATTTTGACACCAACCTTTTTAAATATTAGGTGGTTAATTTTTATTATATTATAATTTGAGTTTTCTATAGTGATGCATTATCTGAACCAACTTGATAATCTGAAATTAATTAATTAAGGACTGATTACCTTGTAATTAATTTGGCGGGGTGTCACATAATTCAAAGTAGTTATAAATTACCATGGTAAGTATGTTTAATTTATTCGATAGTAATGTTTATAGTGATGATTTATATATAGTTATGTTTCATTTCGCATTATTAATTATTTAACAATAAGATTTTAAAATTTATAGTATGTTTCATTTTTGTCTTATTTATATTCGGTAAAATCACAACCCTAAATGTTAGAAATGTCTAGAGCCAGCCAAATCTATGCCCATCTAAATGTTCAACTACACCAGTCAACAACAATTCAAATAATAATGAAAAATATTAGAAATGCCTAGGGTCAACCAACTCAATGGCAATCTAAATGTTCAAATCCACCAATCAACAACTTATGAAGTGAATATGATAATATAAAAGTCATTATATCACAATTTATTACAATAAACATATATGTGTGTGTGTGTGTGTGTGTGTGTGTATATATATATATATATATATATATATATAAAAGAGGGAGAGATAAAAGGAGAGAGAGGGGGGAGATGTATCGGGATGTGTGTAGAGAGAGATAAATGGTCGCCGAAATATGTGAGGAAGAGGAAAGGGGGTCTCCTTTGCTGCAATTAGAGAGAGAGAGAGAGAGAGAGAGAGAGTTGTAAGGGAAAACCCAATTACCAATTTATACCAATTACCAATTTATACCAATTATCAATTTATACCATTTACCACAATATATTAATTTATACGAATTTCCATTTTCAATATACAAATTTTAACTTTAGGATACCAATTTTAATATTCAAATACCACTTTCAGAATATCAATTTCAATTTATACCAAATACCGATTTCACAATACCAATTTATGAATGCCAATTTCAATTTACACCAAATACACACACACTGGCAAACACACTAACACACATAAACACACTAACACGCCCACATTAGCAGACACACTAACACATAAGCACACACACACACACACACATACACTAAAACATATACGAGAGAGAGAGAGAGAGAGAGAGAGAGAGAGAGAGAGAGAAATACATGCTTGCAGAGAGGGAGGAGAGATGAGAGATGGACGGATGAGAGGTAGGAGAGGGGGAGATAGATGGTCTCCCATTCACAGAGGGGGGGGGGGGGGAGAGAATTGCGAGTTAAAGAAGAGAATAATGAGGTAAAGAAAAGAATAAGACGACTAGGGTTTTATTTTATTAAAGTTGTCACGGACGTGTCACGATTTTTGTTCGTGATAAGGCAGTGACACTCTTGTCGCGATCTTGTTAGGATCAAAGATCGTAGTAATAAATGCGTGTTTTTTTGTCACATTTTTTTACTGTGACAGCCTTGGCTGGGTGAAGAGTGACATTTTTCCTAATTTAGTGTAGTGATCATTGTATGTATTTGGCTTCCTACCTTCTTTTCTTAGTCTAGTGGGACACTCAAAATCACGACGCCCAACACCT
The DNA here is from genome assembly GCA_949130495.1 of Sambucus nigra. Lineage (NCBI taxonomy): Eukaryota > Viridiplantae > Streptophyta > Magnoliopsida > Dipsacales > Adoxaceae > Sambucus > Sambucus nigra. The sequence continues at coordinate 58,325,684 of OX422213.1, forward strand.
TGGCATTCAAAGGATTTATTTTCCACATTCTTAGGTTCATCCCTCTTCTTCCTAATATGGTCAATGAAGTTCTCAGGTTTGTTCTTAAATTTATTATCTTCTCTAAGTTGAAAAAACTTATTAAACTTTCTATCAAACCTAGTAATCTCTTTCGAATCTAAAATACCCTCACTATCGAAATTCGACACATTCTGTGATGCCCCTCCCAATTAAATATAGGGTGATCACACCTTTACCAATTTAAAACAGGATATCTGGTTGGTTCATTCTTACCATCACTGTCGAAAACATTATAATCCATATTAATCACCTACAATTCAATTAAGCTAAGTGTCAAAATAATTTCCCTTTTTAACAAAACCATTTAACTAAAACATTCCAAGTATAAATTATAAACCATTCACCATACATAGGAATATAATGAGTACTGAACAAGAATTAAATACGAAATTAAATAAGAAAGGGTAAAACATCCCAGTTCAAAACTCCAAACAATAAAATAAACTAAATACAATATCTCTGATAAAAGACTAGAAGAGGGCGACACATGCCCTAAATAGGTAGTCTAAATGAAAGTTGAATGGAAAGGATATAAGCATCTACTGCAAGGACCTACAGCTTCCACAATAGCTATAGCACATCTGACAATCCAATCACTAATTCTGGTACACCCGCGGCTAAGTACCTAGTATAATATATATATATATATATGAGGAAGAGATGTAAAAAATGTGTCAGGGCCCGAGGTTTAAAAATGATTTAGCAAGTATTTAAAATTTGTTCTTAAAACAAGTCTTATACGCATGCTAGTTATCGAACTCTCACATGAGCTTCTCACCTCTCATCTATTGTGTACGCCTAACGTACATATAATTATCCCCTAGTTATACCACCCAATCTAACTAGTCTGAAGTCATTTTGATAGTATCTATACCCACTAGTAGTATACCCGTATTGCCCATACAATACACTTTCAAATTTTCCTATGTCGAATAGCTAATAACATGTTTTCTCGTTTTCATAATAAATCTATTATACTCTTTAAGATTTGATTTATATATCAACATTTTCATCTCTACTAACCATACATTGTATAATGATTCACAAGTTTATGTATATATACATATAGTCACATCGTCCCTATATATATATATATTCTAATACTGCACCCCCGGGCTAAGACCCATTAGCGCACCTAACCATAATGATACTGCACCCCTGAGTTACCCCCATTAGTGAACTTATAACATTACCCTTGTACCCCCGGGTTATCACCTATTAGTACACTTATAAATATATTCTTATACCCCGGGGTTATCACCCATTAGTACACTTAACGATATAATCCTTGCACCCCCGAGTTATTACCCATTAGTGCACCTAATAGTAAGATTCTTGCACCCTCGGGTTATCACCCATTAGTGCTCTTAACAATAATAGCACATAATAGGCATACACATATCCTATTAAAATTTATAGGTATTTCTCCAACCTACATATATACTTCTCATACGTATTTTAACCTCAACACTATGTATAGTATAAATATTTAGATTACTATCTCTCTCATAATCTCGAGGGTACATTCTCTCTATATCGAAGTAAGTAAAGTATTTATTCTCACATACTTTCCTGAAATTCTGGCTTGTTTAACTTTACTATTGGGCAGTTTCTCTCACTCCAAAAAATCGGTAAACTCAAAAGTCGGACTCTAAGAAAATTCCCAAAAATTTACCCTGTCACTCGAATGAGATGGAAATGTCATTTGAACGACTACAACATGTCGCTCGAGCGACTTCGTGTGAGATATTAATCTTGTTTGAACCACTTCGGGCGACTTTACGCGAGACATACTATTTCGTCTTCTTCACCAAATTTCAGCGTTTTCTACCATTTTTGAACATAAAAAACTCTAAGATTCAACACCCAATGCCTCATCATTAATACCCATCAACGCATAACAAATTATAAATCATTCCTAACATCCTAGGATCATTAATTCATGATTAATCATTGTAATTATGTACAATCTCCAAATTAATTCGCATAAACCCTAGTTTCCAAAATTTTAATTAAAGAACCTAATCATCCCAGATTCATTCATCAATATATAATTCCATTTCATAATTAATCCTCTACATACATGAAGGATTATTAATAGCTAATTAACCCAGCCTTTAATCATCATTTAATCTTCAAAATTTCACGCAATTAACATGTAAATCATGATGAATCTCACCTACTCTAACATGAGTATGATTATTGCTAAAATAAAGCAAGTAATAAACACTTGCCTTAAGTCGAAGGTCTAAATCATTTGGTGATGTTCGTATAGACGCGTTCCTCTCTTCTCGATCTACACGTTAGTGGTCACGGTTATACAAGGTTGTGTTAATTTGACCTTCCCTCTTGTAAATTGGTTCTCCATTACATCCCGTGTGGCCGTTCTTTACTTTTCGTGTCTCTCAACCCTAATTGACTTTCTTGGGCTGATAAAATAACTCCCAATTTTCGTCCAGTAAATAAACCCAAAAATAAAATTTACCATAATGCCCTCTTGGGGCGCCGGTTATGCCTAAAATTGTCCTGGGACCCAAACTAAACACCCGGGTATACTATTCTGACTATCTCGACCCTTCCGGACTAAACGGTGCGCTCAAAATGACCATACGAGTAACCAAAAATAATTTCTCTTTTTATTTATAATCAATTAGTCTCGGTACGGCTCACACTCGCGCCAGACTTAATTTACCAAATTATCGTATTATTCACTCTCGACAATTTATCAAAGTTTATAGTTTCATATTGTATATCAAACAATAAAATTAAATCAATAAGTATTAACCCTTGGCACACTAGTTAATATTTATTTTTAAATCCGGATTAATTAATAATTAAATTCTCTGGTTTTAATTCAATTAATCCCACTATAATAATTAATCTCATAATTATTTAAATCCTCAAAAAATATGGTGTATTACATACTTCCCCCGAATAATGGAATTTCATCCCAAAATTAGGAAAATAAGCCATACCTGTTACAAATAACTCTGAATATTTCTCACACATATCCGCCTCACGCTCCTAGGTAGACTCCTCCACATTGTGATGCTTCCACAGCACCCGAACAAGTGGAACTACTTTTGACCTCAGCTTCCTCTCACTATAATCTAGGATAGCCATCGGTCTCTCCTCATATGAACTGTCGAGATGTAACTCAATCCCCTCAATTGCGATGTGAGTGTGTGCCAACTCATCTCAAAAATACCGCCTCAGTGACGAGATGTGGAATACATCATGAATACGATGCAAGTGTTTTGCAACTTAAGCCTATATGCCACTTGTTTGATTCTCTCGATAATTGGAAATGGTCCTACATATCTCGGAGCTAATTTCCCTTTTTCACAAATCTCATTACCACCTTCATAGGGTATACCCTTAACAAAACCTGGTCCCCTATGGCAAACTCTCTGAAGAACCTCGTAGCATTGGGGTAGCTTTTTTGTCTATCCCGCGCTACTCGTATGCGACCCCAAATGATCTCGATCCTATTCGATGTGTCCTGAATCACTTCTAGATCGAGTAGTTTGTTGTCCCCCACCTCTAGCCAATAAGTCGGAGATCGATAAGGTCTACCATACAATGACTTGAATGGGGCCATGCCAATCGTAAGCTGGTAGGAGTTGTTACAAACAAACTCCACCAGTGGAAGTTACTACTCCCAACCTCCACTAAAATCAAGGACACACATGTGCAATATATCATCGAGCATTTGGTTAGTGCGCTCAGTCTTCCCATCGATCTGTGGGTGATACGTCGTACTTAATCATAACTCGATCCCCATAGCCTCGTGGAAACTCTCCCAAAAATGAGACACAAAAGTCTTGTCTCTGTCTGACACAATATCAAGGGGTACACCATGCAACCTCACTATCTCTGCAATAAATAGCTGGGCATACTGTCCTGCCGTATAGTCTGTCTTGACTGCCAAAAAGTGGGCTATTTTCGTTAATAGATCCACAATAACCCATATTGAATCGTGCCCCCTCGGCGAAGTCGGAAACCAGATAATAAAATTCATGGAAATGCCTTCTTATTTCCACTTAGGGATCTTCAACGGCTGAAATAAACCTGGTGGTCTCTGGTGGTCCACTTTCACTAGTTGACAAGTGGTACACTTGGAGACAAACTCCGCAATGTCTCTCTTTATTCCGCTTCACCAATACTGCCGTCTCATATCCTGGTACATTTTATCTCCACCGGGGTGTACATCAAATTATGACCCATGCGACTCCATCATCACTGCATGTCAAAGGTCCTCCCCCTATGGAACCACGAGTCTCCCATTGAAGGGAAAACTGCCCTCGGAGCTTACTGAATAAGAATAGGCTCCATCGGCTAAAAGCTGCCTAATCCGATCTTGACAGAACAAATTCGATGCTTGTGCCTGTACTACTATCATAATAATCTGAGGCGTAACTGTCATTGCAGATATAAACAATCGTGCCATGACATCCTGGTCTCCCAATTCTTTCCATTTATATTTCCACACCTCGACCCTCTCGTCTACCGGTCTATGTCTTAATGCATCAGCAACTACATTATCCTTCCCCGGGTGATAGTGTATCTCAAACTGATAATATTTTACAAACTCGAGCCACCTGTGTTGATGCATATTCAACTCTTTCTGCATGAAAAAGTACTGTAGTGACTGATGATGCTGGAAAAAGCACCACCCTTCAAGGTGTTTGTGAGCTTAATTCAATGTTAACAATGGCAGCACAAGGGTACTTACACATATAGTAGAAGGAGTTGAGGAGAAGAGGAATCACACCGGAATGTAAGTGATTCAGCCAATTAGGCCTACATCTATTGTGAAAGTGTATGATATGTATCACTGTATGAGGGCTCTAATGGACATAATTAAAACCTTTCAAGCTTTCTCTCTCTACTGTGTGTTTAGACAGAGTTTCAGCTAGGGTTGCTAATTTCGGATCCTTTGCAAGGTAGAGGATGACCTCTATATATAGTGCCTCGAGGGTGTAATGTACCCCCCATGCATGTAATGAGCATGTCTGTGTAGATCTAGCCAATCTGATGAAGACATCTGTCACTCTCACATGTAGGTAATGATGACAAAATATTCCCCCCACGTGTGGGGAATGATTTGTTATAACTGATTTGTATCCACTTGTCCTTATCCACACGTCAATTAGTACTCAACTTTCGTGCTTGGTCGTAACCTCGGCTTGGGAGAAGCCGAGGTTGATAAGGACGAGCTTCTCATTCCATCCGAGACGAGCCATGAAGGTCTCCACTTAAGCCAAGTCGAGGCAAGGTACCAAGGTCGGCTTGGGCCGAGGTTAGGATAGTATGTGGAACATTGACTGAACTATTTATTAGGTTTCCCATGGTAGTGGTATGGTTCCTAGTAACCTCGGCCTACCCACGGCTGAGGTTTTCATTACCCGAGTTATCATTCGAACTGTTGGACTTCCTATTCATGCAGTCTCCCCTTGAAGAGGTTGGTTGTGATGTGGGCTAAGGCCGACCCTTCGATGTCCGAGATTACTGGTCACCGATTCAGGGCTCTTCCAGCGTCGGCCATAATCTCGGCCGAGGCTGGTGTCCCTGATATGAGGTGACATTTGGGGCATATCAGTGACTTATGGTCTGTAAATAGGAGAAATTGTTCCCCCAATAATTAATGCCTCCAAATTTGAAGCGCAAACATGACTGCTGTCAGGTCTAAGTCATGGGTGGGGTAATTGTTCTCGTGTGGCGCAATCTTTCGGGGAGAAAAAGATATAGCCTTCTCCTCTAGTTGAAGTACTCCCCCAAGCCCCTGTAAGGATGCGTCAGTATAAACCAGGTACTCTACCCCTGCCCTGGGAAGTGTCAGTACGGGTGCTGAGGTTAGCTTATCCTTCAGCTCATTGAACGCTAACTCACATGCATCATGCCAAATAAACGGCACACCCTTACGAGTTAGATTCGTCATCGGGCCCGTAATCTTCGGGAATCCCTAAATAAACTATCTGTAGTAATAAACTAATCCCAGAAAACTCTGCACCTCCGTCGATGTCATGGGTTGTCCCCACTCCCTCACCGCTGACACCTTACTAGGATCCACATATATCCCTCTTTCTAATACAATGTGTCCCAAAAAGTGTACCTCTCGCTGCCAAAATTCACACTCTCATATTTGGCGTAAAACACATGATCTCGTAAGATCTGCAGAACCATACATAAGTGCTCGGTATGCTCCTTCTTAGTGCAGGAATAAATCAGGATGTCATCTATGAAGACAATGATGAACTGATCTAAGAACTCTCTGAATACTCTGTTCATCAAGTCCATAAATACTGCTGGGGCGTTGGTTAGCCCAAATGGCATAACCTTGAATTCATACGACTCATACCTCATCATAAACGTAGTCTTAGCCATGTCATACACCCTGATGTGTAGCTGATGATATCCGTATCTCAAGTCTATCTTCAAAAAGTGGGATGCTCCTCTCAACTGGTCAAACAAGCCATCGATGCGAGGCAACACATACTTATTCGGTATCATGACTTTGTTAAGCTTTCGATAATCAATACAAAGTCGTAAGGACCCATACTTGTTCTTCTCAAATAGAACCGGGGCACCCCAAGGCGAGGTACTCTTACGGATGAAACCCTATCCCATTAACTATTCTATCTGATCCCGTAACTCCCTCATTTCTGTCGAAGCCATACGGTAAGGTGCACGTGCTATCGAACGATTGCTCAGTGTCAAGTCTATCATAAACTCGATCTCCCTACTCGGAAGTAACCCCGGTGTATCCTGAAATACATCAGCAAACTCGTAGATGACTGGAATTGAATCGAGTGGAACCACTACTACAGAGGTCTCATCCTCTATATAAAATAAATGGGTGAATGACCCTCCCTCATAACGAGGCATCGCCACTAAGAACATCGCCTGGCCCAAAATGGTGAACACAATATCCTTACTGAATCAATCAATCATGGCTCTATACTCGACTAGCCAATCCATGCCAATAATGGCGTCGTACTCAAACATATCTAACACTAGCATATCAGTCGGTAAAATCAAACTGCCAATCTCTATGCTTACTCCCCTACATATGAACAAAATTAGCGACCCACTACCTAATGGTGAGTCTACACATATCACTATACTCCTTTTCGTGCCTAACAACCCAATGTCTCTTGTAAATATAGTGGCTATAAAGGAGTGTGATGCCCCCGTGTCAAATAAGATGTGACCAAAAATACCATGGATAGAAAAATTACCATCCACTGCGGGTGGTGCCTGCGGAACTGTGGCTTTGTGGACGTTATAGACACATCCATATCGTAACTGCCCCTGCTGTATCGGAGCTGCGCGCAAAGCTAGAACTGGAGTTGGTGCTGGTAGGTCGGAGGGAGAAATGGGTCTCTAGGGCTCCTAGTGAGCACCCTGCTGCCTAGGAACTCTGTTTTTATTGGGGCAATCCTATTTCTTATGGCCAGTCTTGCCACAAGTATAACATTTCCCGATGAAGTTTCCTCGCCTCTGTCCTTGATAGCCTCGGCCCTTCTGGCCGTTACCAACCCTACCTTGGCCCTGCTGTTGGCCCTGGTGGCCCTTCTTCTAACCCCCATGACCATGATTGAAACCTCCAAGAATGAAACCTCTTAGCAGACTCCCCCAATTGGTAACCCTGCCTCTGACTCTGCTCAACTAGTGCCCCACTGGTACTACCTCCCCCTGTCTTTCCCAACTGGCTGGGCTCTCTCCCTCGCTTGCATCCCTTAGCATGGAAGAGGTTGTCCTGAAAATGCAATAAGGTTGCATTCAGAACGTCTGTATGTGAGTGTAGGGAAAGGTTACCCAATAGATGCTGGCGTATCCTCAACATCAAGCCATCCATGAAAATCAGAATGCGCTTCTCCTCAGTAGGCACTGTAATATCCTGTATTTCGGAAGATTTAAATATTTATGTGATTTATTATTATTGTGGGATTAATTAAATTAAAATGTGAGAATTAATTATTAATCCGAATTAAATTTAAATATTTACTAGCGTGACGAGAAGTTAGTAATTATTAATATTACTGTGAGAATAAGTAATATGGAATGACAATTTTATATAACTTACCGTGAGAGAGAAATACGACAGTTTGGTATATTAAGTCGGGGATGCGCGTGTGAGTCGTGTCACGACTAATTAACTGGAATAAAAAGGTAAATTATTTTAAGTAACTCGTATGATCTTTCCGAGTGCGTTGTTCAGTCCGGAGGGGTCGAGATAGTCATAATACTCTACCCGGGTATTTTATTTGGACTCCGGGATGTTTTTAGGCCAAGTCGGTACCCGGTAGGGGTAGTTTTGTAATTTGGATTTTTAGAGAAATTATATGGACGAAAATTGGAGAAATATTATATCAGCTAATTGGGGACAATTAGGGTTAGGATATACCAAAATCAGGAGAGAGCCACAGTGGGTGAGGGAAAGCAAATTCCAAAAGAGTAGAGTTAGTTTACACCACCTTGCATAACCACCACCACCATCGTGTAGATAGGAACACGAGGAGCGCATCCATACCAACAACACCAACGGATAAGACATTCGAAATCGAGGCAAGTTTTTATTGCTTGCTTTCTTTAGCCATAATTGTGTTCATGTTAGTCTAGGTTAATAAACCATCGTTATGAAAGTTAATTTGGGTGAAATTGGAGAACTATATCATAACCTAGGTCTGATTTGATAAGAATTTGAATCCCATATGTAGATAAGATGATGCCTATGAAATTATGTTGATTTTTATAAATAAATCTGGGCTTAATTTAGAAGCTATGTGTATCAATTTAAGAACTAGGGTTCTTGATAATAAATTGTGGATTTCCAATTATATGGATGATCGAATGATTCTAGGTTGTTAGAATTCATTTACAAATGTCAGGATTCGATTTGGGACTGATTGATTGGAGTTTGGGAATATATTTTAGAGGTGTTAGGGTTGAGAAATTATGAAAAATGAGTCTGTCTAAGGTTGAGGACCAAACAGCCCAGGTCGCGACATGTCGCGCAAAGTCGCGCGAAGGGTATCGTTCGAGCGAGATTAGTATCTCGTGCGAAGTCAGTCGAGCGAGATAGGTTTGTCACGCGAAGTCCTTCGAGCAACACGTGGAAGTCGTTCGAGATAGATGCTCTTCTAGTTCAAGCGAGATTTCTAATTTTTAGGTAATTTCCTATTTTTCCCCTATTTTAGTAAACGGTTAATTTGAGTGAGGAAACTAGTGTCCGATAAACCCAGAATAGTGCAGAATTATTGGGAGTTGTTTAGGTGTAATGATTTAAACATTAGGGATGGTGAGTTTACCTTGAAGATTATGAGCGAGAGATAATTGTAATTGTAAATGCGTCGAGAATATTAAGTGATAAATACTTACAATATTAGTTATAACGATATGGAACTTGTAAGGATAAAAATTAGTGGTTTCGTTTGGGACTTCTTATGATTATGTATTAAGGGTTTTCGGGTGACATGTTATCCTTATATATATTACGAGAGAGGGAATATCGTAATTTAAAATACGTTGATTTAGTGATGGTAATACTACGTATGGAATATGACATTTGGTTGTGTGTATACTGTTTGATTTGATGGGTTGTGTGTATACCTATATTTGATATATTATGTGTATGACATACCTACCATACTTGCTATCACGGGAGGTTGGCTTTCGAAATAGGTCCATCTAATCTTTGTGTGCCTACGGCAGGGATTTAGATCGGTACCTTAAGGACATATGACTGTGAATGGCTTATTTATGAGTTAATAAGTCAGCTGACGATGGGAGCGTAGGTATGTGCATGACCCATTGGTATGTGAACTATGTTTGCCTCCAATATTTGTGATGTTGCTTATTGTAACGGTTCTTGAGAGATTTAGAACATGTAGTCCTCATGTACGTGATGTACCGGGATTTGATAGCAGAGTATGTGTGCACCGCAACTTAGCCTAGGTGTGCCCTATTTGTATATTTGTGCTGAGCATAACATACGCGCGTTTATAACGAACTCTTTGCTAAAGTATGTAAGTAAATTATTGGGACATTTTGAATGGGATTTAATAATGATAATTGTCCTATCGTAATTGTTATACATTAATCTGGTTAATAAAAAAAAGTGAGATACACGCATGATATATTACAATGTCATTAGTAAACTCCCATATTATAATGTGATAATAGGAAGGTAGACAGACTAGTTAGGTAACGGCATAACTAGGTTGGATTAGAAGTACGTTAGGCATGTACATTAGTTTAGAGGTGAGAACATCATGCGAGTGTTCGAACTAACATGCACTTGATACTTGCTTTATTGCAAATTTTAAGTACTTGCTGAAACAAATATTTTTACACATCGGGCGCTGACACATTTCTTGCATCTCTTTTCTCTTTTGCTATATATATATATATATATATATATATATATATAGAGAGAGAGAGAGAGAGAGAGAGAGAGAGAGAGAGCGGTTCTCATGCATACCCCAGTTTGCATACCGCTGGCGCGGACCAATTTTGATAAAATAGTAAAAAAAAAAATTTGATCTAATTTTTTTTTATAGTTTCTAAACATTTCAATAGGACCGTAAAAAAAATTCAACTCAAAATGATTTTTTTTGCTATTTTAAAAAAATCGGTCAAACTTTGTCAATTTTTAACAACTTAAAAACTGACAAACTTTGACTGATTTTTTTTAAAATAGCAAAAAAAATCATTTTGAGCTGATTATTTTTTCATGGTCCTACTGAAATGTTTAAAAATCATAAAAAAAAATCAACCCGAAATTATTTTTTTTACTGTTTTAAAAAAATTGTCCGCACGGAGGGTATGCAAACAGGGTATGCATGAGATCCTTTCTGTATATATATATATATTAGTACAGGTGCCCAGCCACAGGGACACCGGTTCTAGATACTTGGATGGTTTTCCAAGCTGCAACTATTGTGGATGTTGCGTGTCATTGAGATTAAACGCTTCTCTCATTTTAATTGTGGGTTTTTAGATGCTCTATGCCTTCTTATGTGTGGATTCGATTAGTTTTATCATAGTAGCGCTCCATTCGCTCTCCCCAGGTGGGCAAGGTGTCATAGGTGGTATCAGAGCATCAGGTTCTATAATCCTTTAGGATCTGTACGGCTTATTACGTTTCAGCTTAGCGTTCTTTGATGTAGAGCCTTATTCTAGGATTGTCGAATTCCACTGCGTATGCAATTTACGCTCTCTTACGATTTATTTTAGTGAATCCAATTCATATACGAGAGTCATTGGACTTCGTACTCTGAACAATATGGGACGACCAATGAAGGTCGTTAACAGGACTGGAGGAGGAGGGAAACAATTGAATGTTGTGAAGCATTAAGGGAATGGTGATCGTGATAGAAGTCACCAACAATAATATCTAAGTGTGATGGGCCAATGGAGGGATGTAATCCAAAGGAAATAATATAAAGTAGAGTGCAGTAACACTCTGAATTTTAAATTTAGAAGAATTTTTTCTAGCTCAGAGAAATGGCAAAGAGTAACAATAGAAAATCAAATCGAGATATTGGGTGCAGGTTGACCGTTAATCTTCTACGAGTTGGTCGGGTAAGAACTGACCGTAAAGGATGAGTTAACTTGGTAAGCGAACTTCGTAACCGAAGTAGGAGTCATGGAAGATAAAAAGGGTCCGTAACTTGAAATGGGCTCGTGGGTGGATGCCCTAATGTGAATGGGAGGTATGACTAAGATGACTAGTGTCAATGCCGTTAAAGTATATGTTTATTAGAATATGCCAACTCCCTAGAAAAAAGGGAGCCAGTAGAGTTGTGATACCTATCCGAAGGGCAAGGTTGAATTCAATAGTGTTAGTAGAATATCACTAGAACGTATACCTAGTGGGGGAAAGCAATTTCAATGATATGATTAAATCTTAATGAAATGGTTATTGATTCAGTCAAGACCAACGAGTCGACCATGCGCTCCATATGCCTTGTAGAGCGCAAGGAACAAGGAAAATAACAATTGGGAGTTAAGACTGCTAGGTCCGAGAGAAGGACATCCCAGCAAGGCCAAGAGGACCAGTTAAAGGGAAATGACCCTGTATGTAGAGATAAGGGTTACCAGTATTGATGTGACCACTTGAGAAGTGAAATTGATAGTATCGGCACTAATAAACTGTGCCTGTAAGCATACCTGTTAGAGAAGTAAAATGTCCTATGTAGGAACCAGGTCAAGAAAATTGGGCCCAGGAACTAATAACTCGAGAGTAGTGGTTCTAGTCAGGACTAACGTAGTCCTCAGTAACTGTAGCATACCGTATTTTAGGGTCAACGGGGCTCAGGAAATCAGGGGAAGGCCAGTAAGGACATAATTGAGGCCTAGAGATATGGGGGCGATGTATCGATGTTGGGTGGGTGAGCCGTAAAACAGAATAATTTACCCACCAAAAAGGAAGGGAAAATTTAACAAATGGAATACGAAAGGTATAATGATTATAGATAATTATCGGTCGCAAAACGTGCATACGGGGACCCTACGATCATGATAGACTGATGGAGCTTTATTTCATCCTTGTGAATAAATGATGAGTTCAAGTGACGTGGGTGTGTCACAACATATGTGAATAGTTAACACTAAGAATTTAAGTGTGCATTAGGTTTAGTGGGTACATTGGCGACAACAGCCTTACTATGTAAATGACTATCATTTGGTAGCGAGATTTTCGTGCCACCTGCGGGGAGGATCAAGGGTGGACACTAAGAGAAATTTATATATGGTATTATGTAGCGATTCGTGCTCCTTTGAACATTATGATAGTAGAGAATATTATGATTATATTGTACGGTTACTAGTTATCGAGGGTTTGAATGTAGTAAATTGTGTGATAAGACTGTCGTACTAAAAATTTTAAATTTTAAATATATGGTTTTAGCGAGGCATTACCCGAATGACGGATGAGCCTGTATATGTGTTGTATTGTATTGTAGACTTGAGTGAGTATGTTGTCTTACCATGTTGATCCCGGTGAGCAAGGATGTTCTACTGATGTGATTCAGGGTATATTAACTTATTATAGAGAGGAGAGATATAGATCTTTAATTATATAGTGCTAATAACTTGTGATCGGGAAAGCACCACATTGTATGTCGTCTTTAGTGACGTAAAAGTAGACGATTAGAGTTTTACTTTCGTAGATGGTAATTCAGGGATATATGTTATGGAGTAAGGACTTAACAGATCTCGATGACCAATAGTGCTAGGTAGTAGTGTATCGGGGGGGTTCCTTGTTTGGATTTGGCTTTGTAAGACATCCCACGCATGAAACTTGGCCAACGTTGGAAGTTGGGAGAAGTTTGCCTTTAGTACATGGATTTAATATCGTTGTGATTGCAATATTCGTAGTTATAGCTATGAATTAATGGTTATATTACGAACCAAGGCCGATAAATCCATATAAGATTAATATGTGATAATGTTACCAATCCTTGACACCACAAGCAGACAGGTGGGACAACCTAAGATATGATTAGGTGGAAAAGGTAGGGTGACTGAGTAGGATCTTACCATATAGTCATGCTAAGTATGTGGGGCATAATTTGTTATTTATATAAAACATCTAGTACGGTGGTGCTGCAATGCACAAAACATAGGGTGTATGGGATCCCTAGAGAGTTGAATTATAGTATTTTACGTAATTGAAAATTGTGGCACAATGCGTATTATGAGAGGTAATTGAATGGAGAAGAGTGTGACTTCAAAACTTAGCTATTTGATGGGTTAGGGAAGTTAGAACCGTTAATTTATAGATTTTCCACGAGGATAGTATAGGAAGAATCCAATAAAGTTTAACTCGGGGAAGTTGAAACTTACTTGATAGGACATGGAGAGAGCATGTTTCACGAGAATTTGAAGCTTAGAGAGAGGGGGAAGGACTTGTGACATCCAGTGATGACATTATCGCATGAGCTATATATATGGATGTGGTTATAAGAAAGGTAAAATGCATAATGATATAAAGTCATAGTAGTGATGGCGTAAGCAAAGCAAGATATTACTGAGCTCCGATTGGAAGTGGACCATCAGGAAATAATAGAGTTCCTTGAGCATTAGGAATTCCTTGGTAGTAATGGGAGAGTGAATCCCTAAACCATACAGAGTTAATGACTTTGCAATGGGATCACAACCCTATGTGGGTGAAAGTGGGTCGGATTATTAAAGTAGCTCACGTTATGCCAAGTTAGGACAAATCATAACGTGTAACAGTAAACCTCAAACATTATTCCCGGGATAGTAAGGTCATATGGGGTACAATTAGAGTTTTTGTCCGATAGAGTCAGGAGAGTTATGACTCGATTGTTGGGAAGAGTTTTTGGGAGGCCATGAATATCGAGATGTGAATGCATATGACCTCTCCTAAATTTAGGTTTGTTTGTGTTACACTAACTCCACCATTGTGCTTGCCTTGCAAGTGTAGTCGTAATTTAGGTTTGTTTGTATTATCGTGGTGAAACGAAAACAATGACTGTGCCCTTACACGAGCATGCATTTCACGCATGTAGTCACGTAGGTATGTGCGTGACCCATGGGTATGTGAACTATGTTTGCCTCCAATATGTGTGTTTTTTCTTATTCTAACGGTTTCTGAGAGATTCAGAACACATAGTCATCATGTATCTGATGTACCGGGATTTGATAATAGAGTATGTGTGCACCGTAGCTTAGCCTAGGGGAGCCCTATTTCTATATTTGTACTAAATATAATATACGTGAATTTATAACGAACTCTTTGGTAAAGTATGTAAGTAAATTATTGGGACATTTTGAACGGGATTTAATAATGAGAATTGTCCTATCGTAACTATTATACATTATTCTGGTTAATAAAAAAAAGGTGAGATACACGCAGGATATATTAGAATGTCATGAGTAAACTCCCATATTATAATATGAGAATAGGAAGGTAGATAGACTAGTTAGTTAAAGGCATAACTAGGTTGGATTAGATGTACGTTTGGCGTGCACATTAGTTGAGAGGTGATAACCTCATGTGAGAGTTCGAACTAACATTCACTTGATACTTGCTTTATCGCAAATTTTAAATACTTGCTGAAACAAATATTTTTACATATTGGGCTCTGACACGTTTCTTGCATCTCTTTTCTCTTTTGCTATATATATATATATATGTGTGTGTGTGTGTGTGTGTGAGAGTGTGTGTATGTATCACACAGGTGCCCAACCACAGGGACACAAGTTCTAGATACTTGGATGGTTTGTCGAGATGCAGCTGTTATGGAAGTTGCAGGTCATTGAGATTAGACGCTTCTCTCATTTCATTCAGTTCCTCCTTCAGATATTTTTGTTCAGGCATGTGTTTCCAATTCTCATTAGTGAGGTTGTACTCAGTTTCCCTTGTAGTTCTTTTTAGTTGGATCGTGTATTTATTATGGTTTGGTTTGTGACTATGAACTGGAAGGTTTTATCCAGTCTTAATTATTCAGCATTTGTTTTAGTCAGTATTTATCTCTTGTGTATGGTTTGGAATCATATGTTCATAAATTAAATGAATTAATTGGTTTCAATTTTAATTGGAAAATGTTTTGACACTAGCTTAATTAAATGTTAGGTAATTAATTGGATTTAAGTGTTCGACGGTGATGCTAAGAATGAACCAACCGAACATTCTGTTATTAATTTTATAAAGGAGTGATCACCCGATATTTAATTAGGCGGGGTGTCACCGGCACCTCATCCGGTACCATGTTTGACAATTGCATGAACTCCTCCTCATATTTCAGAACTGTTTTCTCTTCCTGGGTGAGGTTTAAAAGTTTCCACCTCATCTCAGTACTGATGGAGGAAGGAAAGTACTTGCAGTCAAACCACACCCAGAAATCACTGATCGACATCAAATCTAGCTCCTTGGTTGTAGTGGTGGACTCCCACCACTGTAAGGCTTCCCCTCTCAGCTTAAAGGTAGCCAAAACTTGCCTCTGAACCTCGGTGCACTCATACATACAAAGGTGTCGCTGTATGTCTTTCTTCCACTGACTAGCAATAACCACATCTGAACTTCCCATTAACTTTGGGGGACATGCCCTCTGAAAGGACTCTCCCACTCTTTCCCATGCAGTGGGAAATGGATGCATTGGAACTGGTGTTACTGCCTGAACCTGGGGTGGGGCCTACTGCACCACCGTTAAGGCTGCATTCACCGCTTGTGCTACTATCGCGACAACCTCTGCTGCATTCAGTGTCCCCTGAGCCTGCACTGTCGGCTGCTCTGGATGGGCCAGTCTGTCTCTTGGTGCACGTCGAGGAGGCATCTAAGACGAGAAAGAATTTTATTTGTCCACAGTTATTACTAAATCTCAAATAGCTGAAGATGTAATCACATAAATAAGATCACAACATGCCTAAATATAGGGCTCTATATCAAATAATGCAAAGATGAAAACATAGTAAGCCATACAGATCCTAAAGGACTCTAGAACCCGATGCTCTAATACCACTTGTGACACCCAACCCAATTAAATATAGGGTGATTTGTCCTTTACCAATTTAAAATAGGATATATGGTTGGTTCATTCTTAGCATAATTGTCGAAAATAATATAATCCATATTAATCACCTATAATAAAATTAAGCTAAGTGTTAAAACATTTTCCCTTTTTAACAATAACATTTAACTAAAACATTCCAAGTATAAATTATAAACCATTCACCGTACATAGGAATATTATAACTACTAAACAAGAATTAAATACATAATTAAATAAGACAGAGTAAAACCTCCCAGTTCTAAACTCCAAACCATAAAATAAAATAAATACAACATCTATGATAAAAGATTAGAAGCGGGCGACACATGCCCTAAATAGGAAGTCTAAATGAAAAATGAATGGAAAGGATAGATGTGTCTACTGCAAGGACCTACAACTTCCACAATAGCTATAGCACGTCTGACAATCCAATCTCTAATTTTGGTACCCCTGCGGCTGAGCACCTGGTATAATATATATATATATATATAGCAAAAAGGAAGAGATGGAATAAACGGGTCAGGGCCCGAGGTTTAAAAATAATTTAGCAAGTATTTGAAATTGGTTCTTAAAACAAGTCTTATACGCATGTTAGTTATCGAACTCTCACATGAGCTTCTCACCTCTCATCTATTGTGCACGCCTAACATACATCTAATTTTCCCCTAGTTATATCACCCAGTCTAACTAGTCTGAAGTCATTTTGATAGTATCTATACCCACTAGTATTATACTCGTATCGCCCATACAATACGCTTTCAAATGAGCCTATGTCGAACAGCTAATTAACTTGTTTTCTCGTTTTGATAATAAAAACATTATACTCTTTAAGATTTATTTTATATATCAACATTTTCATCTCTACTAGCCATACACAATAGAATGATTCACAAGTTTATGCATATATACATATAGTCACATATTCCCTATATATATATATATACTCTAATATTGCACCCCCGGGATAAGACCCATTAGCGCACCTAACCGTAATAATACTGCACCCCCCGAGTTACCACCCATTAGTGCACTTATAAAATTACCCTTGTACCCCGGGTTATCACCCATTAGTACACTTATAATAATATTCTTGTACGCCCTGGTTATCACCCATTAGTACACTTAACAATAGAATCCTTGCACCCCCGAGTTATCACTCATTAGTGCACCTAATAGTGTTATCACCCATTAGTGCTCTTAACAATAAATATCACATAATAGGCATACACACATCATATTAAAATTTATAGGTATTTCTCCAACCTATATATATACTTCTCATACGTCTTTTAACCTCAACAGTACGTATAGTATAAATATATAGATTACTATCTCCCTATTAATCTCTAGGGTACATTCTCTCTATATCGAAATAAGTAAAGTATGTATTCTAACATACTTTCCCAAAATTCTGGCTTGTTTAAGTTTACTATAGGGAAGTTTCTCTCACTCCAATAAATCAATAAACTCAAAATTCGGACTCCAATAAATCACGTGAGACCTACTGTTTCGTCTTCTTCACCAAATTTCAGAGTTTTCTACCCTTTTTTAACCTAAAAACCTCTTATATTCAACACCCAATGCCTCATCATCAATACCCATCAACACCTAACAGTTTATAAATCATTCCTAACATCCTAGGATCATTAATTATTCATTAATAATTGTAATTATGTACAATCCCCAAATTAATTCTCATGAACCCTAGTTTCCAAAATTTCAATTAAAGAACCTAATCAACCCAGATTTGTTCATCAATATATGATTCAATTTCGTAATTAATCCTCTGCATACATGACGGAATATTAACATCTAATTAACCCATCCTTTAATCAGCATTTAATCCTCAAATTTTCACCCAATTAACATGTAAATCATGATGAATCTCACCTACTCTAACATGAGTATGATTATTGGTAAAAGATAGCAAGTAATAAACAATTGCCTTAAGTCAAAGGTCTGAATCCTTTGGTGATGTTGTCATAGACGCGTTCCTATCTTCTCGATCTCCACGTTGGTGGTCACGGTTGTACAAGGTAGTGTTAATTTGGCCTTCCCTCTTGGAAATTGGTTCTCCCTCACACCCTCTGTGGCCGTTCTTTACTTTTCGTCCAGTAAATAAACCCAACTTTTCGTCCAGTAAATAAACCCAAAAATACAATTTACCATAATGCCCTCTTGGGGCGTCGGTTAGGCCTAAAATTATCCCGGGACCCAAACTAAACACCCAGGTATATTATTCTGACTATCTCGACCCTTCCAGACCCAATGGAGCACTCAAAATGACCATACGAGTTACCAAAAATAATTTCTCTTTTTATCCCAATAAATGAGTCTTGACACGACTCACACGCGCATCAGACATAATTTACCAAACTTTCATATTATTCACTATCGACAATTTATCAAAGTGTATAGTTCCATATTACATATCACCCGGTAATATTAAATCAATAAGTATTAACCCTTGGCATGCTAGTTAATATTTATTTTTAAATCCGGATTAATTAACAATTAAATTCTCACATTTTAATTCAATTAATCCCGCTATAACAATTAATCTAATAATTATTTAAATCCTTAATAAATATGGGGTATTACACATTCACATTCCTAGATTTCAAATCTAAACTCTTGTATTTCATTTCATCTTTCCTCCTATGAGGACACACGTTTATTTCATAGGTTTGGATATCACGTGCAAGTTCTTGGAACCATATGGTATCGACATCATTAAGAGAATCTAGGATTGTGACTTTGGCATTAAATCTTTCAAACAATGACCTTGGGATTTTTTACACCACTCTCGACTCGGGGATATGCTCACATAAGTTAAACGTGGAGTTGACAATACCAAACAACTTAACGTAAAACTCATCAAATGACTCGTGCTCTAGCATCTTAATCGTTTAAATTTTAGTGGTCATGTTTTGTAACTTTGAAACACTAACAGTGTCAGTGCCCTCGTGTACGGATTTCAAAATCTCCCCAGCATCTTTTACTCTCTCACATGTTATAATATGACTAAACTCTCTGGTGGTCACAATACAAATATAATGTTCACCCCTTGGAATTCAAAGGAGAGGCATCTTTATCTTCTTTAGTCCAAGATGAATACACTTTGAGTAAACCATTATCAGTGGGAGAATACCATGCTTGCACAACAAAGTTCCAAACGTTCTCCTTAATCAAGTTTAAGAAAAATTGCACTCGTGCCTTCTAGTAAGTATAGTTTGACCGATTAAACATTAGTGGTCGGGTAATTGAACTCCCTTCTAGGTTAAAGTCCATCTAAATAATCCTAAACGTGCACACAAACGGGATATAATATGAAAAAATAGTGTAGCCTATTCAGATACCAATTTGAGAGTGCAATATGTGCTAGGATTATATGAATTATCAAACAAATGCTAATTTTTTTTATTTTTTCAAAGTAATTAAATTGATCATGCACCAATTAAATCGAAATATTATGAAAATATTTTACTAATTTCATCTTGACCTAAGCATGCATCTAGGTGATATAGAAATAATAAAATAAATCAAACAACAATATGATAATGTATGAGGAAAACCCATAGTGGAAAAAATCTTGGACGGACCAACCACGTAAATCACTCTTATATAAGTATCTCTACAAGGAAAAATTACTCTTACTTAACTGACTCGATGCCTTCAAGCCTCGATGATCACTTTTTTTCTTAAACCTTCTCCACAGTCTCTTTTGGATGCCTGACAATACTAATCACAATGCAAAAGCTTCTCACGTCTCATTATCCACCGATCTTACCATTGCAATAACTATTTCCCCATCGTCCCCAAACAATATGAAATCTACCATTTCAAACCGCTAACACAAAATCCACTGCTCAAAACACTCATTATTAAATACATAGTTTTGGTGAATGACGCACGAGATTTTAAACGGACATATGAATGATGAAACTTGGATAGTAAACAATGGGTGTAAAATATGATTTAAATGCCTTTTGGTTAGATGAGAGAATCTATTTTTGCAACCCTTAAAGATAAAATTATTGTGCAAATCTTACATATATAAAATTTCATAATATTAAGTCGGAATGCACTTTGAGAAAATGCATTTGAATGGAAACATGAGGGTTAATCGAACGATGTATGCAATCTTATTTGAACGAAATAAAACTGGTTTGAATGACCATCGAGAAAACTTTTATTAAAAACTTTTTTCTTAACAAAAACATTTCATTTAAAGTTTGTTTGATGTTCGTTTGAACGAAACCATCAGGTTGTTTGAATAACTTATAAAAACTAGTATAAACGAAAAAGTAAGGTTCTTTCGAATGCCTAAGAAAATAAAAAATATTTTCCTTTTAAAATATTTTTACAAAAAATACCTCAATAATTGTTTTAAGAACATCAACCAAAATGTATCCAGGGATAAAACATAATATACATTCATAGATCTTAAGATCCTATGGATGTTGAAGATGAAACTTTGCATGAAACTAGGTAGGATGTTATTGTCTTTTTAATTGCCCACTACGAGATTCAATCATGCATCATTGGCTTGAAGGACAAACATAACTCAACTCCTAATCTATGACATAAACAAGTTTTATCCAAACGGAATAGGGCCAATATACATATATATAAATTGACTCGATGTTAAATTTTTCCTTGCAATTATTTATTTCCACTTCGATGGACCCATTTCTCTCCTTGGCTAAGACCCTTTACTTCTTCTTTACTGTCTTGGAGTTCTTCACCACATTGAGCTCATGGGAGAGAAACCTCTATGTCAGTTAATGGCATGTCCTTATGGATAAATGAAAACACGTCACATCTTTGTTTGAGGACCAAAACCAATTCCTTCTTCAGCTTTGAATCATGGGAGAAAATGATCTAAACAATCTATTTTCGATGTCACTATCTACGATCACAGGTTCAATCTCTTCATTCACCTCACCCTTGACATGCTTCTCCGTGTCTTTAGGATCTAATGTCTCTATCAAATAGGTCATCGTCATCCTTTATTTCTCTTTGATCGAAGTAAATTATTATCCGTGAGATACAACCTAATTTCCTTTGGCTTTCTTAACGTGGAGAACTTCAACACTTGTTGGACTGTGGAAGAAACAAGCTCAAACTTTTGCAAGACTATGCGGACAAAGATGAAGTTATAGGTTGAAGCCACGTTCTTATCCATGGTGAAGAACTTTATCATCTTCATATTGTAGGTGGGTTAAATACCCCCATGACATTTAGCTCAATGGTTCCCAAGGGAACATCTTCTCCCCTAAAAATCAGATAAATGGATGATCATATGACTACAAATTCCTTTTTAACATATTTTCCTTTTGATAAAGTCATAGAATAATACACCCATTCATCTCCCATTGTCGACCATAATTCTCTATATAGTGCGCTCATGGACCATTAGACTTACCACTAGTGCGTCGTCGCGTGGGTACAACATGACACTCAAATCTTCTTTCTAAAAGGCAACTATCAAATGATCTTTATTCACTTTATGAGTTTAACTTTTTGTTGCCTCGGTGAAGTTAAATTTATCTCGGTCACTTCTGGCACACACCTTCACTTTATTTAAGTATTCCTTTCTCGCTAAAAGTCCATATCCTCCCCCTTCTTCTCATCCATTAATAGAGTTCATTCCAAATGATATCATATTAATAATTTCCTTCCTCTCATTGGGACTTTTAGGCAGATCATCCATACTGCCCTCATTATAGTCTTCATCAACATGTTAATCCTTTCTATCATCCTTCTCTATGAAAAGTGACCTTGAACGTCTCCTTCCATTTTACTTCGACTCGGTATCTCATTCATACCGATCCATGTCATACCATGGCCTCAATTTAATCTTTCAGCATCACACACTTATTTTTTATATGTCCATAATCTTTATGGAACGCACACCATTTTCTTTTATCTCACATGTCGTCCGAGGTCTTTAGCTTTTTTGTACAAATTGGTTGCATAGTGCCTCGGATCTCTTCCAAAATATGATGTACCCAAACAATGAGTGGAGTCTACTCATCAAACTTCTTATAATGTTTATCTTGCTTTGACTTCTTGGGCTTGTCCTTCTTATCCAAGCTTCTTCCCACCTTATCCTTGTCTTGGTTTCCATGGACTCCTCTGCATTCGTAATCTTCCCATCCCTAGCTAGGATCTTGACCATTGTTGTAGGAGGTTCCTTTTTAATTTCCCAATATACTTTCTTGGATGAAATCCACTCATGATGGGAGTAGTAGTGATCTTATAATCATAGTCAATGACTTCTAAATTTTAATTGTTGAACCTCGTAATATATTCTATGGCCGTTCCATCCTCTTTCTACCTAACAATAAGGATATGACCCATTCTCATCCCTATTTTCATATCGAAGTAAAAGTTATAGGAAAATAGGTCACCCAATAATTTGAAGCAAATTATTTTCCCCCTCGGGAGCACCATATACCACACATGGGTCGACCCAGTCAAGAAACTGGAAAATTATCTACACCTCATCTCATGAGGACTAGAATGTATATTATAAATAACTTGATATTACTTAACCTAATGTATTGGATCATACTTCCCATTATATCTCAACATAATATATAACGCCTTAAACATAGTTGGTCTTCGATAACTCAAAATAGAGCCAATAAAATATGACCCTTCAACATAACCCCTCTACAAAGGGGTTTTATTTTTTTTATCAGATCAACCAACCAATCTTCCAATCGCTGAATAGAACCCTTCCATAACTCATTCTTCTCAGAAATCTTTAGATGGCCATCTCGTTGATGACTATTTATTGAGCTCTCTTCCTTTTATGGATTAGTTATTAGGCTTGACTTGATTTGGACGAGCATGCAAACTCATTGGTAATTGACAGAAAATATTCCTTTTTGAGTTCTCATTTCGCCTCGCCTTAGATACTCACATTTTGGGGCCTAGACGATCGAAAGTATTTCCCCTATTCAACCTTTCCAAAACACTTGGTCATAGAGGCTCTATCATTTAGCAACAAGCATCTCTTGTTTTCATGGCCACTACTAGAAAACTTGGATATTGCGATGTTTTTTTATGACGCTTTGAAAAACGTCGGTATATAACGGATTTTTCAAAGTTTATCTTACAACGTTGGAAATCTCTTCACGATTTTAAATAATTGTCAAAAATTTTGTAGACATTTGTGTAAAAGGTCAAAAAATAATAACGTCTATTTAAAAGCGTGGCTTATTTCACATCCTTTTTAATAAAATGATCAATTATCAAATTATTTTCCCGCGTAGAGGGCTTACTACTTTCTTGTTATTTTTTCTTCGCTCCAAACCTCCTTTTTCATATTATTCAGAAGTGGTTTTGTTACTCTCTAAACCCTAGACTTTCGTCAAAATCACCACACCTCTGCCCTCGTTCTATCAAAATCAATGAAATGCTCATTATGATATTTGTTGATTCTTTTCATGGGCCACCGCCAACTTAATCAAATGGAGAGAAGTCTTAGTTTAAGGTCAGATCTATCCATTTCCTAAAATCATCTATAAATGGGTTTCTTAAAATCAAGATAATCAAATGATAATGTTCTTTATTGATTATGTTTCGAGTAATCTTGTTGTACAACAAAAGGTGAAAGATGAAATTTAAAACTTAGCTATCTTTGGTATGCATTTCAGTTTCAATTTTTAAAAAATTCAAACTTTTGAGCTTTGATGAAAGGTATATTGATTTGTATTTGTGTCTAACAAGGCATCTAGGTAGAATTTTAGATTCATTTCTCATCATGCTTTTCTTATCGTTATGGATATTAACCATAATTATTTAAAACTCTAGATTGTTAAGATTAAATATTACATCTTTTCTTAATCAGAATAAAATTTCCTCTTATTTGGATTAATTTGATTGTAATCCATAATTGTAAATTATGAGTAATGTACATTATAACTAAAATATTCAGACATTTTTAACAAAATTATATTATATTACATCAAGGGGTAATGACATAAACCTATAAAGTTTGCTGGTAAATACAAATATTTGACTATAATTTTGTAAAGTTACGATTCGGGTGAAAAAAAATGCTTTACTCATGTATGTCTCAAGAGACTTAGAGAAATTGAAGAATAAGTAATTGAAGTGAAACTCTGATTATGTGTTTTGAATTTTCTCTTCGTCCGGTAAAACATATATGAAGAATATTTGTTGTGATCAGCTGTTACTACGATATAATATTTTTCTTGTCAAATTCACATAAAAAAATAGAAACGGATAAAAAAATTTCTTTTACGAAAAGAACTTAAATATTGTAATGTGGACAATATGTTTATGTATGTGTTTATTGTACTTATTTATTCAATTAAATTGGATGTATGGTCATCTCTTGATATATACATGTTTTATATTGAAATGGTGGGAGGAATTGAGTTTTATGATGTCTTGGTTAAAATTAGTTTTGGTGACTTATTATTTTGAATGAATATTGTGAATTGAAGCGCTGCTTTGTATGCTTATAAATTCCGTATCTATTATATGTATTTAAGCAGCATTAGTATAATTTAGAATTTAATCTTGATGGGGCTTGAATAATCACTATATGATTAACAAGCCTATATTAACTTAGAAATTTCAAATATTTTGGGTTAGTTCTTCGGCTTTAACGCATAATAGAGTTTGTAATCTTCGTATTGTCCCTATTCTTTCTTAAACTTGCCTACCACATTGGAAACTTGATGTTTTGGTGTCATTATTTTTATTACGACTCAAAAATAAATGTCTTAAATTTGGAACGTTAGATATGCCACTTGGTAGCTCCTCCACACTAGTGATCCTGATATCTAGCATTTGTGGATTTCGTAGACTCTCCACTGACTTGGGATTATTTCTAACCTTGGTTTCCCATAAGTTTAAGTACATCAAATTAAACAACCCAACCAACATGTCAAGTATTATTTCAGTAGACACACCCGATAGATCAAGGACCCTAAGTAACTTTAATTTTGATGATATGTCACTCAGAGAATGACAAGCATGAATTTGTTTCAAATACGAAGAAAGGGAGAATATAGTGTGACATAGTCCGGCATAATCAAATGACTTCACCTCTGTTTTAGACTACGCGCTTGGTATTTTCCTTCTAGCCTCTTCACCATCATATTTTGTGAAAAAAATCTCTTAGTCTGATGTCATCACACTCAGAGAAGGACGAGCATGATTTTTTTTAAATACGAAGAAAGAGCAAGGATAGTGCAGCGTAGTCTAGCATAATAACATGATTTCACCTCTTAATTAGACTAGGCGCTTGGTATTTTCATTATAAACTTAACTATTTACCATCATATGTTGTGCATAAATTCTCTTAGTCTGATGTCATCACTCTCAGAGAAGTATGAGCATAATTTTGTTTCAAAGACAAAGAAAAGACAAAGATGGTGTGACATAGTCTGGCATAATCGAATGATTTCACATATGTTTTAAACTAGATGCTTGGTATTTTCACTATAGCCTTAATTATGTACCATCATATGTTATGAATACATTTTCTTAGTTTGATGTCGATGATGAGCATGAATAAGTTTCAAAGACGAAGAAAGAGAGAAGATGGTTTGACATAGTCTACCATAATCAAAAGATTTCACCTTTGTTGTAAACTAGGTGCTAGTGTTTTACTTAACTTTGTACCATCATATGTTGTGCAGAAATTCCCCTTAGTCTGATTTTATCACAACCATTTCTTCTCGCATTACGTCATGAACTCTAAATTTCTTCACCCTACCACTATCATTAATGTATGTGACATGGATCATTCTTTGAAAGATAAATTCCATGAGTTAGTCCTCTTCCACCTCCTCCATTTTCATTCTTTTTATTTTTATAATAAACCCCTTTGCAACCCAAAGTTGATTCAATTTTTTTTATTTGATAGGGAAACAATCACGAAAAACACAATAGTATATGAAACTGTGTTTTAAGTAGAACGATATGTCAATAAAACTCAACAAGACTACACTCACATGTTAAAAAATGGAATTATGGTCAGTTGTCAATTGAGGTTATCATGAACCTTCTTCTAGTTAATAGCCATTTGTTCCTCGAACACACGAGCCCCCAATTTCCAATATTATCAGAGGCAACCCTTAACATTTCTTCACAATCACTCAGGATAATGCTTCCAAATCTTTCGGATAACTTCTATTTAGGTGAATTCAAAAGGACTTACCGAAGAGAGCCTATGCATCACTCTCCGAGAGAGGCTCAAAACGATGTACACAATTTTTAGGTCCCACTGAGGTCGCTACATTCTGATTACTTATCGAGAATATAATTCTACTCCCATAATTGTTACATGGAAATGCACCTCTTATTATAATCCGAATAGGTATGCACTAAGAATTATCTAAGACAACAACATATCTTTTATCGAGAAAATTGTCAATTAGCATCTCCACGAGCTGTCTCTAGGACATTGAATACAAGCTTCTGGGAGTCACCACCTACTTTTACTTGACGAATTCTTAAACAACGCTTCTTAGAAGTTCTTTGATCCCACTTGTTAGTGATACAACTATGACACCCCGCCTAATTAAATCCTAGGTGATGAGTCCTAAATTAAATTTAAACAGGTTTCTCAGTTTGTTCATTCTTAGCATCACTGTGGAAAACATTTTAAATTAATTTAGGACTGATCACCCAGGATTTGATTAGGCGGGGTGTCATAGATGGTATCAGAGCATCAAGTTCCAGTGTCCTTAGGAATCTATGCAGACGTACTACATTTTCAACATTGCTTCGTATTTGATATAGAGCCCATGCTTAGCATTATTGATTCTTATTGTGAGATTTCAATCTCCTGCTATGATGTATTATTGTATTGGATCTTAGTCACGTTCGGGTATGCTACGTAAGTCGAACAATGAAGGACAACCTGTGAAGACCATTGGGAGGACAGTAGGAAGTGGGGCTTAGTTGGATCTATGTAATATTATGGGGATGATGACCGTAGTCGAGGTCACCCCTAATGATGATTTGGCAGTTGATGCTACAATGACTGCTAGGGTACAACAGACTTTCCCAATACCGTTATGGCAGGAAGTGGTACCAAAGTAGTTAAATTGCGAGAGAGTCAGAGGGGCCTTAAAGAGTACCATTCTCTAATGTTTTCTAAGTGCGGATGTTGTATGTGTCGGCCAACGATAAAGGAAATCCATGGCCATTGACTTATGATCGGGTGTGGTAATGTCCGAAGGTGAAAATTTAGAAAATTTTCTGAACTTATCACATGAGGATCGGGTAGAGGCCAAGTGTGAGAAAGAAATTATTTGTTCAATGAAACTTTGTACCCGGCAATGTAGGTCTAATAGAGAAAAGAGTCCATAAAATTGAATAATGGGCTCATGAGTAGGAGTCGCTAGAACTTATGGGAAATATTGCGTTGGCGACCTATGTGTATTGATGATATTTATGATTCTATGTGAATGAAGCTAAAAGAATTGAAGAATTTAGTCAGAAGGTTAAGATTGGATGAAATGATTCTGATAAAACACCACAAGGGGAGAACAGTGAGGGGACCCATTTAAATAATGCAGATAATGAAATTCTTACTGAGTAATGGCCGATTCAGTCGGAACTGGTAAGATCAACAATATATTTTCCCTAGGGCCAGCAGAGTTAAGGGAACAATAAGGGTAGCCATCAGGGTTGAATCTACCAACATCTAGGGATGGACAGCCCTAATACGGCCAGTGTGTCCAGGAATAGGGGATTCTAGAGAGAGATATTTTTATGTAGAGAGTATGACCACATACATTGATCTTGGCCGAAGTGAGGAAAAAGGACAAGAGCATGGTTCCCAGTAGGGGAAATGACTGATATAGTCTTTGGGTTATGTTGGGACAAGTGTGTAATGTCCAGGAACCATTTGAACAGCCAGTGCGGTTGTCAAGGTGGAGGTATGAGTTTTATCCTCGAGTGAATGAGGTATGTTTTGTGTGAGATGATCGTGTCATGGGATTTTGTTAGCACTAGAGTGGCGTGTGAGACGAGTTTAATGGTTATATCGATAACATTATTATGTGTATATATTTTTCCATTGGGTAGTGGGGTTATCTTTAGTTTCATCTGCATGGGAGCGGGTGTTGACAATAGGGAAATACTTCAGAGAAATTACTCGTTCTAGTGGTGTGTTATACGAGTATGATAGTATCCTAGGTATGGAATAGTTAGTTATGGTCAATACGATAGTAATCTGTTAGTGCAAGGCTATCGTGTTTGTTGTTCCCAGGCAGGATGTGTTGTTTTAGCGATGCCTCACTGGAAAGAGGGTTGAGCTCGCATTTATATGATATTATGATGGAGACTTCAGAATGTATAGCTGTCTCAAAATATTTGATACCGGTGTGTAGGGAATTTACCATTATAGTTCAGGGTATATTGGGTTTATTATCGAGCGAGGAGATTAAACTCATTATGGTGATTAGCGCAAATTATTAGTGATAGTGAGAGCCTGGTGTAATATGACTCCTTTAGAGATGTGCGAGTTGAGAGTTATATTTTAATGTATGGGGATAGTATTTTGAGTGTCCGATTATGTGCCTTTCGCTTATTGAACTCGATCTCTAACATTGCTAATGATGATGCATTGGGAGGGGAATTTCCTAGTTTGGGTATCATTATGGGATGAGATACGCATCGACCTTAATAAATGTCGGGAGTTAAGAGACGTTGATGGATTCTAGGGGCATCAATTTCGAATGTTAACTATTATACGCGTGAAGAAAACACTTTGAGCTGAGAGCTATTATACGAGTAAAGCCAATGGAGATGGTAGTGCTGTAGAAAGGCACTGAAATGTTTTGTCACTACGAGCTGGGTGGGATAATGTCAAGAAGTATTTGATTATAGGTTATGGGGTGATTGAGAAGACCCGTGTGATATAGACATTTCGAGAATGTGAGGCCAATTTTGAGAAAAAGTGTGTTACGTAAGAGATGTTGGTAATGTTTGTACAGAAGTGCAAGGGACATAGGGTGTATGGGCACCCTGGCTAGTGGTTTCGAAGTCGTCCGAGATAGAAGGGTGTGGAAAGGAATGTGTCAAAAATATTCCTGAGGGGCAGTTATAAACAATGTTAAAACGGTTTGATGGATTGAAAATTGGTGAGAAAAATGATAATCCAAGTATGTATGTTAAACGAGAGCTAGCACACCCGAGATGGGTTAAAAGGCTGTGGAAAGAGAACTATTACGAGGAAGTAGAGTGGAGTCCTACTCAGTCAATTTTTTAGAGTGGCTTGCACGTAAATGGAATGTCGATGGGTATACATTAAGATAAAGGGTATGAGCAATTACCGATAGGTAGAGTTATGTATAGACAGTCGTACCTATTTGTAAAGGAATGAGTGCCTTTTGAGGTTTTGTGTGGTAAGCCTTATCGTTTACCCTCTGGGTGATCCAGAGTGAGAGGATAACTAGACTTTTGATCGGACGTGATTTAGAATCCGTTGGAAAAAAAAGTGGAGTAACCCAAACTGTTTTAGAAAACTTTTGAAAGTCGTAAGACTTATGTTGCCACGAAATGATGTTTTGAGGGTGGACATGAGTGGTTAGATGTACTTATGGTTTCCCTTGGGATGGGAGCTATTTGTTGGGGTCAATATGGGAAGTTGTCACCTAGTGATGTGTGACCTTTCGTTAGTATTGAAGAAATAGAGTGAGTGATGTGTAGGCTCATCTTATTAGAATGTCGTGGTAGAAGCATAACGTGCAATGTCTCGTTTTTAAGGTGAGACCTTAAGACTTGTAGAGTTTATCAGTATGAAGAGATTTGAATGAGCTTGTAGATAATCTGAGGCTATAGCGATTAAGCCTTTTGATAGGTGGGCACCACTAGCGAGTGTATAGTGGAGTGACCCTTATGTTATTATGATTTGAATTTGGGTACTAGAGGATGTCGTGATCTTAAAGACCCTAAGTTTTAGTACCGGTCTTGTCCTAATTTTGAAGATGAAATACCATTCTAAGGGGGGGAAGTATGTAGTACCCCATATTTCTACGTATTTATGATTTAATTAATTGGGAAATTAATTGGGAAAATACGTTTTAGTTAAATTACATGTGTGACGTAATTTAATGTGATTAAATAATAAATGTGAAGATTATATATCAATCAAAAGACAGAGGCTGATTAATATTATATTATGAGATTTACTATGTGTGTAAATAGTAAATATTGACAGCAAATTTGATATACGTCATAGCGAGTGATATGGGCATATTTGTTATTGTCTCACCCGGAGTCACGTGTAGACTATTTTGAGGTGGGAAATATATTTTAGTGACTCAAATGATAATTTAGAAGTCACGGATAAGTCCACAAGGGCCAAATAGTCAAAATGGTATACCTGGGGGTACTAGCCGGGTACTGTGGAATTTTCTGTCTAAATTGGGACCATACGAGGGCATTTTAGTCTTTTGGCATATGCGGGTGAGGAGGCCTATGAATTTACAAACTCTAAATAAGATTATAAGAGTTAAAGGCTAGGGCTAGAGGATAGAGAAAAGACACAAAAACCATTATAGAGAAGAGATAAACAATTCTCAAAGACTAAGGAAGAATTCGTGAAGGATTTCTTTCACCATAAACTAATTGGGGAGGAAGATTGGAGGAGAAAGGCAGTCAATCACCAATCACAATCAAGAAATTAGATCATCTGTGAATATGGAAAGTGGTTATTTGCAAATTATTTTGAGTTATAATATCCATGCGTAGGATTTAAGCACAAATTGATTTTGCTGAATATTCTTGGAGAAAATGAATTGATTAATTACATGTTTGGGTAGAATTATCATGTTGTTGAATATAATTTGTAGAGGATTGAAAATCAGAGTAATCATGGTTGTTAGTACGAATTAAAATCTGGGTTGATGATTGAACACATGGGAAGAACATGTCATACTAGGGTTCTTCAATAATTAGAATATTTGAATTATTCTGGGCTAAATTGGAAGGATTTATAATGTTTAATTCGTTGGTAACCATCCTAGCATATGTAGGAATGGTTAGGTATCGTTAGTTACAAGTCTGGTGGATTATCATGTTAGTCAGATAATTTAATATGGTGAAGAAGAAGAATTGTGTCTGTCACTGCTCGATCGATCGATCCACCCTTGAATGTCGATCGATTGATGGAGTCGATCGATCAGTGCTCATGGTCAATCGATCGACCTAGGCTAATTTTGGGTTATTTTATTGGTTGATGTATAGTCGATTGCCGATTCTTGAGGGGAACCTTAATGATTATATTATAACTATGTAGGGACTTAGAGAGTACCAGTAGGTGTACAGTGGA
The DNA here is from genome assembly GCA_949130495.1 of Sambucus nigra. Taxonomy (NCBI): domain Eukaryota; kingdom Viridiplantae; phylum Streptophyta; class Magnoliopsida; order Dipsacales; family Adoxaceae; genus Sambucus; species Sambucus nigra. The sequence goes on from OX422213.1 coordinate 58,357,607, forward strand.
GGTCCGTTATAATCATTGAGTGCAAGATTTGGAGAGATGGACGGACGAGGATAGACCGATCGATTAGTGCGTCGAGAATTTTGGATTTGAGTTATGGAGAGGGTAAATGTAATTCCAAGGAGTATACCAGTAGGTTAGAGTTATCTTAACTACTGAAATGAATGGAGGGGTAACTAGGGACCCTATAGTTGTGTTAATACTCAATTAAAATGCGATAGTGAGATAAATCATAAATTAATAAGTAGGGTGAATATCAGAGAGAATTATTACATACGAGCATGATTATTATATTGTGTGTATACCTACTGAATTATATAAATATGTAGGTGGATTCAATACCTAAAGTACATTTGATTATACTAGGGTCGAGGTAGGATTCCGGACTAGTATGTGAAAATAATGTAATCTAAAGAGTACGGTTAATATTCGAGATAAATATTAGGTAGGAGAATGATTATTAGGTTGTGTGTATACCTAAGGAATTATATCGATACCTAGGTGGAGTTCCGAACCAATATATGGAAATAATGATTTGGGTTGTGATGAAAGATTTCCGAACCAATGCATGTATAAAATTTCATGAATGGGGTCGAGGTTATTTTTTGGACCAATACTTGAAATAAACTTGGGGTCAAGGTGACATTCCGAACCAGTCCTTTTACTTCGTGTCGATGGAACATTCCGAACCAAGAGTACTTGATGTGTGTTATGAGGACATATTAGTGATGAGTGAATTTATAAGTATATATTGTGTGTGAAATATATACTATATGATAATCTACTTATATGGGATAGTAGAAAATTAGATGATGTGCATACATCTAAAAGTAAATTAAGTATATATAATTAATTAGAAGAATATAACGATAGACAGTGATTATCTTAGAAAAATTAAGTAGTGAGACTTAATTGTAAAAGTAAGAGATAACATGTGTGACAAGTTATCTAATATATAACATATGAGATGTGTTAATATTAATATATACTGTATGGGCGATATGGGAACTTAGTCGTGTAGATAAGTTCAATTAAATACTATAGTCTAGTTAGCTTGGGTAGTACAGCTAGGTGGGCTAAGTATAAGAGGTTAGGCATGCACTATAAATGAGGGGTGAGGTAACTCAACAGAGTGTACGAAATCTTAACATGTATAATCAATAACTCATCTTATTATGATAAACACTTGCTAAATATTTTCAAAACGTTTTTAGTACTAATTCTTGCAATCAAAACATTTTCAAAACCCTTTAGGTTTCCAGCCACAGGGACACCAGACTTGAGGATTCAGTCCAGGGACTCGTAGTTGCAACATTGTGGAGGCTGCCAGAACTTTGCATAGACGATTCATTCATTCAGATCTGTTGTAGGATCTTATTTTATTACTCTCTATTGGGACATATTGTCCATTGTCATTATTTCAGATATTCAGTTTTGGATTATATTGGTATTATTTAGCAGTTTTGGATTTTAGTCGATTGTTGACTCGACAAGACTTTATTCTTTATATATTGCGTGATGGTTTGAATTATTGTATAGTGTGAATGTTTAATTTTTTTTGCATGAGTAATTCTCTTGGGTTAATGAAAGATACAATTTGGCAGTAGTCTAATTTCACTTAGGTGATTAGTAATTAAAATTTTTTTGACAGTGATGCTAAGAATAAACCAACTAAGAAACTTGTTTTAATTTAATTTAGGACTGATCACTCGGGATTTAATTAGGCAGGGTGTCATAACAACGATACAATCATAACAATCAAACACTCGCTTTGTTATTTGGTCATTGTAGAATCTTTTAACTATAGTGGTCTTATCTAAGCCTCCCTTTTCGACAATTGGGATAATGGTCTGTCGGGCAATTAACAAAACAAGATTTGAAATTTTTTATTTTAATAAAATATCCCCCAAATGACGTATATCGTATGTCATGTGTTATAGAAGGGGAGATAATAATGAACCTTAACAACGGTTTTAACTATCATCTGTTATCATAAATTATATTTTTTCATTGAATTCTAAGTTACCAATTCACATCTTATATGAAGGAAACAAATTCTAATGAATATGAAGGAACCGAGATACGAAATACACTATTTTAAACCAAAAGTGGTTATTTGAAAGTTAATTTTTTTAATGAATACTATTGTTAATGTAATCATTGGTCAAAATTTAAACTATCTAACTAATTTGGAATTTGGTGCATTGATTTTGAACATACTTCTCTAAATCTGAGATATACTAAGAAACAATGTGATATTCCTAAATTGAAAAGGAGGGAATGTATTTTTTTTCCAACACTTCCAAATTCTAATATCTAGTAACTGAATATAGAAACTAAACAAGACCTTAGTTAAAAACATCTCAATTCCTGCACACAAGATAATTGAATTTCTACAAACATACCTTTCTCTCTCCTTTTGAATTTTTTTGTCATTTTTTAAAGCCCAAAATTCACAAGTATGTTTTTAAAGTCATTATTCTTTCTCATGTGTTTTGTGTTGCAATAAATGATGAATTGACTTCAACATAATTTCAAAAAAGTTATTTTGAAGTACTTAGAACCATCCAATTTTTCATTTTTTTAAAGATGGAAGCCCCGTACTACCAACAAAGACTTCAAAGGAACATATATGTTCTAGTTTATGACATTAAATAACACATTTCGTATTTCCAAGTATTTTCCTCCAAAAATATTACCAAGGAACTAATCTAAAAGTCAGGGATAAAGAAATAAGTCATGGACTTTATAGTATGAGTGGTCATTTAATCATGTTAAAAAGGAGATTCCAACTTTCCATAGGAAAGTTTTAAGTCACAGAACTTACAATTATAAGCAAAGAATATAGTTTGCCAACTTTCTAGAAACATAAGTCCATACTAAATGTTAATTCTGTATTGAAAAATTTGGGAGTGTTGTAGTAGTTGTTCACAACAAAATTTGTTATCATAAAACTAAATTATATGAATTTAATATAAATAATACTACACAACTGAATATTATTAATCATCTTATATCTCGAAAGTAATCATACATGTATGACATTTTAGAATACTGAACAAATATGAGAAACCAATTGACATATTCAAAGCCAGTTGATATAGCTCTGGAATTATCCCACCAATGTAACATACAAAGAATACATAAACATAGATTTTCAAAGATTATAGTGATGCAACTGATCTATGTTATCATTGATAAAACAAAAGAAAAATGACAAAAAATTATTAAACTATTTATTAGTTTTTTAAAAGAACGTATTGAAATGGAAATTAGTAATGAACATGAATTTAACTTAAAACTTTAATGACACTGTAAGTTATCAATGAACATTAACAAACTCGGAATTATGAATGCAGTTTATTATGGCATCATAAGTCTGTTGTATAAAGGATTTACTGTAATAGTCTGCCTGAAAGTCCAATATAAAGTTTATGAAATCAACATAGGGAAATCTCATCAAGCGTTACCAGTGTTACATCCAAAACAAGTGCACTTCACGCATACATTTTAACTATAAAGAAGCACTAATAAAATATTTTCACATTTCAAATGTATAACCACAATGCAATATGGATCAAATGTAGAGGAATCTCGACGCTTTACAGGTTAACGAGTCAATATAATGAAAGCAAGTGAGGATGATGTTTAACAAATTCACCCCGATGGGCCTACATCATGCATGAATTGCAAGTAGATGGAAAAAAATATGAGACCACTTAGAGATATGAGTTGAGCTATGAACTGAACAGTAAGTGAATACACTGGAAAAAGCTTGATGCAAATCAATGTGTGTGTCATTAATTTATTCTTATATTTCGTGAATCTAAAGAGAATAAATTATGAACTGAACAATAGGCTAATTTATTCTTATAATTCATAAATCTAAAGACAATTGTCGGATCAACACTCATGTGCCATTAAGTATTTAGGGATCATGTGTCAATAATTCTTCAGGGATAGAAGACCATAATTTGGCCTGACAGAAGGATTATCTGACAATTTATGTTCCCTTGAATGTTTTTCACTTTCAATTTGTCTCACATTTACATTTATTTTTCATGTTTTTGTTAAATATTTGAATCGGATTTAAATGGTTCATTTCATGTTGATTACGCAACTCTATTTTATTGCAGGACCATTATGCATACACAATAGTGGTGTAAACGTTCGGCGAAGTTAGTGAGGTTGAAGGTAGCTCTCTCTCTCTCTCTCTCTCTCTCTCTCTCTCCCCCTCTCGCTCTCTCTCTCTCACACACACACACACACATATGTATTATGATGTTTGGTTCTTTAATTGAGTTTGCATATTTCAATGATTCTTACTAGGAGATTTGGTGTCAATTTCATAATTGCACATGGCTTTGTTCACTTTTAAAAAGGAAAATGCTACACTTATGTAAAGTTTTATACAAAATTTCAATTTGTATACATGAGTTTTGTTCAGTTGTAGAAAGGAAATAATAAAAAGAATCTCATTTCGTCCTTTGGTTATATCTTCTAAGAAGAAAAAATCATTATGGGAGTCCTCTCATCACAGTGGTATTTACCCTTCACCAGAGTTGAATTTATTATTAAAATTTTTTATGATAAGGCACGTCCTAATTGTGCTTATGGACATATTTAGCTTGATATTTCTATTTATATTTTTGTTTAATTAGTATAACTTTTCTCATACTATGTGTAGCAAAATGAACCATTCTGCGAGGAAAATTTATTCAAACATTAAGGGCACTGTGTGATTTGGTATGAAATTATTAATTAGATATATGTTTGGCACTCTGCTTAATTAATGGGATCCTACATATAATAATTTGGTTGTGCTTTGGAAATTAACACTTCGTTGCTTTGAGTTTAAATACTGTTATGATTAGAGGAGTTTGATTTCAAATTATATATAGAACTTAAATATGTGATAATATTTTTTCCCATTTCATTTTCTGTTTGCAATTATTGGAAAGCATGTTAGATTTGATATTGAAGAAAGTTAAACCCTTTTGACTCCATTTTCCCCATTTTGTAACTTTTTATGTTTGAATCTTTATTTCATATTATTTTTTATTTAAAATGTTATGATAGTGCAATGTGTTCAAAAATTGACAAAGGTATGTACTTTTTAGTGAGGGAAGCTTCGGATGATCATTTAGTGATACGGGTTGTGATCTCTAATCCCATTTCTCATTGTTTTATACTTGATTTATCAGTCTACTTGGAATAACTATTAGAGCACTTCACTTACATAGTGCAGATGAAATATCAATTTGTTAGATTCTTCAATTTTCCATCTCTTTCCTTCCACGAGGTCGAGGATATCAAATGTGGGGCTACAAAATTCACTCAAATTTCACATTAAGGGACTCAAGAGAAAGTTAGTTGATATAAATCAACCAACTTGATACAAATCAATCTATGTGTCATTAATTTTTTCTTACATTTCATGAATCTAAAGATAGGAAACTATGAACTGAATAGTAAGCTAATTTATTCTTATATTTCATGAATCCAAAGAAAAATGTTGGATCATGACTCATGTGCCATTAATTCTTCAGGGATCATGTGTCCTTAATTCTTCAGGGATAGACGACCACAATATGGTATGAGAGAAGTCTTATCTGACATTCTATGTTCTTTTGATTTCATTTTTTCACTTTTAATTTATCTCACGTTTACATTTATTGGTCACATTTACATCATGACTCATGTGTCAACTAGGAACATCTTTTGGGCTATGTGCTTTTTTAATTTATCTCTTGTCTAGTTTCTTTAAAGTTATGTTTTATTTTTTAGTTTTATTTTGTGATATTTTTACTTTCTCTTGGGGATCTTTGAAATGTTCTAGAATCGAAAATACACTACTAGATTGTAACCAAGACAGTAGAAAATCTAGATGCAAACATGATGCATTTAAATATTCGTAGGTAGCAAATAGTCTATCTCAATCTAATACAGAAGTAGAACAAAAATGCAACACAGGGTACAGTAATTAACACAAGACCTTTTGATTGTTTATATGTAAACACTATTTGTTTATATATATATATATATATATATATATATATATATATATAAAGTAGGAAACTTATGTATGTCATAAGCTTAAAAGATGATGCCATCTATATGACTTTCTATGCACTACCTCTTTTGCCCTCTAAACATTTGAGTTCCCCCTCCTTTTTTCACACTCGAAATTAAAAAAGAAGGCTATTTTTGTAAACTTGCCTCAATCATACTCCCTCAACCCTACCACACTATCATCTTCTACCTCTCACTCATCCGTTGGCTTCCAACGACAAACCCTTTCATTCTGTCCCTCTCTCACTCATCCACCGACCCCTATATCATTCACCCGATGCTTCTACCTCCCCCAGTTCTCAATCTCAGCTCTCAATCTCTATATCTGAGATCCTCACTCTCTTTATCTTTATCTTTCACACGCATCTCCGCCTCTCCGAGCTCCACAACTCTCCGCATCTCTACCTCCAAATTCAACTCTCCGCCTCTCTACCTCCAAAATTCAACTCTCCGCCTCTTCGAGCTCCATAATGGATGAGGTTTTTAGGTATGCTTATTTTTTAGATCCTCACTCTATCTGCTCTTCGTTTTTAAGATCCTCACATATGGATGAGACTGGGGCAATGGAATTAGATCGTCCTCTATGATTTCGGGGGCTTTTGTACATGAATGTATTTTTTCTCACATTAGTCTCTGAAAATTTCATTTACTTTTGTAGATATGAACTTGGGGTTCCCCATGTAAATTTTCTTATATTTTCTTTTATTGTGCAGGTTTCTTTTATTGTGATGTTGTATGAGTAAGACATATTTTGTAGCAGTTTGGGATTGACGAACAATATTAAATCGAAGGTATGCCTTCCTATACTAATTTTTCTTATATTTTCTTTTAGGTATTTTTTGTTGATCTAATTTTTGTGTAAGTTTTGATGTTTATGTTTTTTTTATAAGATTGAAACATAATCAGGTATACATTATCTCCCTCTAATTAGAGCTTTGTGTTTTTATTTTTGGTCCAAACTTACTTTTTTAGATATAATTTTTTGTTTGCCTTTTGATGTTTATTTTTTTCAGATTCAAACCTAATCAGGCATGGGGCCATTATCTTACACTGCCTCCCTAGAGGTAATCTCCATCTCTTTTGCACACACAAAATCACTCCATCAGATGTGTTTGTTTCATGGGTGCGATGTTTGTCTGTGTTATTTCCATAAACTAATGTATGGAATATTATGGATTGAGTTCATGTGATTGCAAGCTTCAGTGTTATGACTATTAGTTAGAATGTTAGTTTTTATTAATATCGTTATTGGAGTTTAAATTTTTCAACATCTTTTGATATGATGGTTCATGGACTTTATTACAGTGTGGTATTTCAGGCGTGGGGATTCCCCTTTATTTTTTTAATGCTTATGTTGACTATGGTAATGGCCAAATATATCTCCGAGGCTTTAATATTTTCTTTCGTATACGATGTTTGCATTCTCGAATGATTAGTTTCAAGGTTCTAGATTTAAGTGTACTCCCACTTTCAGATTTAAGAGTTCACTAGCTTATTCAGTTTTCACTATAATAAAACTATGTATTGTCTAAATTTTTAATATAGCAAATATGAGTTACCAAAAATATTGCGCTTTATCTGTATTATGTATCACAACGACTGAAGCTTTTTATTAACTGAGGGTAGGAACCAATCACCGTGGTATTTTTAGTAACTTCGTTTTTATTTAAACTCATCATGGTCTTTTTATTCTCTAATAGATGGGCATATTTAAATAAGAACTCAGTTCAATTTCCAAGTTTACCAGATGTAGACCTAAATTCATTGGATAAATATATATTGTGACCTATATTTAAGTCTACCATATGTAGTATTTGTGTTGTATGCTGTGTTGATATTGGTTATTTTGAGGTTCTGTATCGTGTTAAGTTTCACTATTTTTATTCGAGGCTCAAATGAAATTGATGTGAGTCCATGGATGTTTGATTATGTCAAAGTGTGAGTACATAAGTTAGTTCTACACTAACTGATATTTGGATGAATTTATCCTATGTTCACAGGTAGAAAGGATCATTTTTATCCTATATGATGGATGAATTTATCATATCTAATATTGTCCTATCTGATATTGCCATTTTTTATCCTATGTTCCAATGGATGAATTTATCCTATCTAATATTGTAGTTCACACTGACATATTGGACAAGAATTATACCCATCCAACCATACTGCTTTAAACCTAAGAGCATAGCTGCTTTAAGCCAACTTCATGTTGAGACAGAGGCTCAGACTACTGATAGTGAGGCTATGGTGGAAGCCGAAGAGGTGGGAAAGGTAGCTGAGGGTTAGGGTGAGAATGAAAATGATCAGGAGGGGGATACTTGTTTCAAATAATTTCCAAGAGTGTGCTATCTGTTTCAAGAGTGTGAAAATGATCAAGAGGGGAATACCTATTTCCAAGAGTGTGTTATCTGTTTCCAAGAGTGTGCTAGCATAATTTGATCTAATGTTAGGAAAATTGTGCATTATTATAGTGCTCATTTCATGACCTTAATATCATTCCAAAAACAAAATTCAGTGGATAATTTTTATTATTCTGATTAGATGCATACTCAAATATCGATAGTTGGACCGTATTGAAACGGGACATACGAGTCACAACTAATAACTCATTTCTTTAATTCTATATATGTGTTACTCATTGAACCTATTTTAAGTGTTATTTTTTCTTCTTATGTGCTGGATTGCGATTATTCGTCCGTGTCTTGTTTTCCTTGGTTTAGGTTTATTGGTAGTAAAATGAGTATTGTAATTCTGATAAGATGTTAACATGTATTGAGAACAAGTTATGATCTCCACTCGGTCATAAGGATGATGAAGAGTATGCATTGCTTGATGTAGATGCTATCTCGGAGCAAGTTGATATTCCACTAAATGCACTATATGTTCTATCTGGTCTAGACACTCTGAACCCAGTATTGATTATTGATAACAAATTGAAGCTGATTGGAGAATATGAAGAAATAATTGGGACATGCTTTGTTCTCAGCGAAAGTGATGCAGCTCATGTGGTTTATGAAGATCCAGAACCGTCTGAAACTAGCCTTTTCTCAGGAAATGCATAATACACCCAAATAAAACTGCAGTCAAGCAAGTCAATCCAGTTGTCAGCCTACATAAAATCCTCATGTTCAAATTGTCAACGGAAGTAACCATAGAAGATGTTTTGGCACAAAAGACTAATATTTAATGGCGATTTACCAACCCAACAATATTTGGTATCAAAGCCTTTTATAATGGAGTTATCCTAATCTCAGTCACCTTTTTGCTAAGTCTAGCCAAATGACAAAGTAAAACTAATCACTAAGTTGGTATATGAAAAGTCGATCCACTACAACCATACATCATTTTCAATAAACCAAAATTGTCATCCACATATATTTCCTCATTTTATCAACATTCATCTTTTCTGTCGATATTAAAGAACCAAACTCAGAGAAGTTGAAGCTTCAAACATGTTGACAGTGAAGATCCACTTGAAAAAGCAAACAAACAAGGATATTGAAGGTGAAATCATTTTGGATGGGGCGCATCATAGTTTACAAAGGTTTTAAACACATTGTTACTACATTGATGAACTCCAAGATCTGGGTTTGAGACATTGCTCAGATGTGTAGTCCCGAGCACAATGTATTGCTTATCTCTTCAATTTTCTTACTTGGTCGCTTGATTTTGGGTTGTCGAAGAATAGTCATGCTCAGATGTTGAAGTCCGAGGGATTATCTTCTAAGTTTTCCAGACATTTTAATTGATTACGGGTTATCAAGCAAATTCTATACGTGTGAGAAATGTACGAGTATATGAATTGTATAGTCAGAAGATCTTTCACGATGAGGATCTTCATGACTCTTCCCATTGCATTAATATGGATGAGATTAACCCTTGATGGGAATGAAGAGGGAAGCAAGTTGATTTATTATAGAAAAATAAACTGGATCATCTTCAACCAAACCATTAATGTCAGAAAACCAGGGGCAAGAGTAGGGGTTGTTTTCTGTTTGTAGCATCCGTACCTTGTTTTATTGGTTGAGGCAATGCGATAATGGAGAAGTACTTTGCCCCTTTTTTTATGTTTTTTTAGGGAGGGGCTAGTCCCACACCCCTTTCTTTTTAACAATCTCTTCTATCGAAATCTGATATGTTATACTTTTTATCTAAATTTGAACCGGAGGTAATTCTGATATGTAAACTGATAAATCTGAACGGGTGATACATTTCTCTTTCAGGTGGTATCTAAATGTGATATTTTATAAATATATAAATCTCTCATCCAGTTTCATATTAATAATTATATAAGTCTGATATCTTATTTCTCTTTCAGGTGATAATTATTTAAAGTCGCATGTTATACCGAAATCGGAGGTAACCGTAATGGATTGGATGACTTAAGAAGAGTGTCAGGAAGTTGGCGGTGCCATGTCGTAAGCAGAATTGATGTAGTATACATGACTTGAAAGAGGTATCCAATCAACCTCCAAAGCAGGAGGGTCAGGAAGATGGTTCCATTCCCCCGTATGGAGATCATAAAAGGCCATGGTACAGGGGCAGCACATGAAAAGAGCATGATCCTTTTTTTATTCGTGGGGAGAAATATGTTATCTCTTTTCAGCGAGAAGGCCACATCATCTCTTTTCTTCTGCACAAACTCAACATTTTGTTCCACCTGCAGCTCAAGCATCACAGAGTTTGATTATTACTACATGTTGGTAAAAGTTTTCTTCGTAGAAAGTACACAGTATACATACTTATAATTTACATACCTGATCAATTAGAAGCTTCACAACATGACACAAAATTTCCATATTAGTTATTTCTTGAAAACTTTTTTATCGGGCAAGTGGAATAGCTGCTAGATCGGGGAAGGAAATGAGGGAGCTCCACTGAGCGAAGTGCAATGAAAGCATATCAATTGCTGAGAACACGCATTCCTCTTGGAACTTTTTAGATTTTAACCAATGTTTCGATTTAATACACCTGTTTTATCTCTGCACCTGTTCGGTGTTTTATCAACAATGGGTGTGAAGTTTAATTTGCTTCATGTATTTGGCATGTTCTTAATAATACTAAATTTTCTTGAAAATAAACGGAAAGGGCATTCTTATTTATTTTCTTAGTATGGCTTAATCAATATGACCCGTTGATATTGGTAAAAGCAAGTTTCCATACAACATATGCTGGACTTATTGTTGAAACATGAGATCGAGTCTTAAGGTTTTATTGAAGTAAGTATGGTTTAATTTGTTTGGTTTTCATTAGAGTTGAACTAAACATATAACTGAAAGAAGAGTACAATTACAGGTCTTGAGGGTATTATTGAAAAGTTCAAAACAATTATTTGGTAGATAATATCTATAATTTTTTGGCCTTTTTTTTCTAACAGCTATACAATTTAGTTAATTTCCCTGAGTTTTGTATTAGTCTTTATGTTCATTTTTTGTTGTTGGATGTCATATTAAAGGCTTTTATTGTGTCTTTCATTCACAATTTAGTCTAAAATTAGTTCATAGATGAACTGAATTACATATGTAGATTTCATTCACAATTTAGTATTTTTCACAAAATCTAATTGGTGTGGTATTTGTGTTGTCTAAAAAGGGTGGATAGTCATATAAACAAAGGAAATTATGCCTAATTTTTATAAAATATTTGTATTATGAAAGGAACTTGAGAAAAGCCTTATTATACACTACGTGACACTTTAGAAAATTTTGCGTGCCTTCAGAAAAGTTGCCATGATTGATACTATAATACAAAACATTTATGAATTGACCATAATTGATACTTTGGAAAGTTGTCATCGTACCTGTAGGGACGGGCATACCCTAGTGTGTGTGTGTATATATACACTAGCGGAATGCCCTTGCCTGAAGGCATGGCAAAAATTTTCAAAGTACATAATTGCAAAACGAAAAAAAATCATTGCCCAAAGTATTGAATCGTGTATAAATTCAGTCTGTTTTTTTACCACACAAACGTGTAAAAAAATTAGAAATTTTGAGAAAAGCTTGCTTTGTTTATACGACTCCACCCTGTTTAAGAAATAAAAAAAATATTCCAAGATAAATAATACTCATAGCAAATTGTCATGCTTCTCTAGTAGGCACCACCCAAAAGTGAATTTTCCCAAAGTATTTAATCGACGATAATTTAAGTGAAAAAGTTTTTTTAAACCCAACTAAGTGTAAATAAATTAGATAATTTGGACGGGACTTCCTTTGTTTGTACAACTTTTCACCTTTTTAAGAAATAAAAATATTACAACACTTCATTAAAGCATTGCAAAACCTCAAAAGCCAAAATTTAATAGCTATAATTTCACATCATAAGTTCAAAACAATCATATGGTTCCATTTACTTGGTATACATACGTTAGGAAGACACGTCTTACTACCAATGGATCTCCTCTAATTTTATTCTTCATACACCATCTTTTATTCTTGATACACCATCTTATATAATAAAACTAAAAAAATAAAACTGTTTGAATGGATCTCCTCTAATGCTTCACCTCGAAACAATAGCTTGTAGCTGGTTCAGTGGATAAGATGATTGTGCTCCAGCTCACTCAAAAATGGGACGGGCAGTGTTCTGCTGATAATACATTGGAATCCTGAAGCACCAACACGAACGCTACCGCACGTCCGCCTGCGGTGCGGTAAGGCAACACCCTGTTCTGCCAGCATCCAACTCCAGCGTATCCTCTTAGTTATCCTCATCAAGCCACTTATTTAGTACATTGACCATAATGTATACTGAAATATGTTATCCTCATCAAGCCACTTACTGCATTGACCATAATCCTACATAATGTATACTGAAATATATTAGCAACTCTGCATTAATTAAATTTGATATGCATATATTCAGATGTTTCAAGTCTCTTTTGTTGCTTTAAATCTGATATGCATTAATTAAATCTAATAAGAAAGTTTAAACTTACTTTCATATTCACCCGCTGGCATCTGCTTCCCCTTTCTGATGAGGATGAAAATGCAAGAAATTCCACGTATTACAAAAATGACAATAACTACGACGGTAATAATTACACTTCGAGTCGTGTTGTTACCACCGTTGACTGCAAAATAATAAGAAAGTACTTATTACCTATTTGGAAAAGTGAAACCAAAACATGTTGTTTTGAAAAGGAACAAACAAAAAGTACATTTAGGATAATTATAAATAGTAAAAGATTATAAAGAGTGTGAGTGGCATTTAGTGAAACTTTATGAATTACAATTACCATAGTATGTAGAGGTTTGATGAAAAGATTATTAAGGATGTAATGAACTTGAAATCAGTAACAGGAACACTTCTTGATGACAGGGTATCCCTATTTGAGACTGGGGGAATTTGGAAGAAGCCTGTAGTTGGCCATTAAAAATACACAGATGAAATGGCCAGCTAGGCCTAGGCCTTCAAATCGAGAGGATCTTCACCAGTTTCTGACATGGATGCTCCATCCCCAAGCCACAATGCAACCTCGAATAGATGATATCACCATTCATGTTGACAAATTGATCTCAAAGTTCTATCATTGAACAACTGTAAATCAAAAGACATGTTGGATTAGTTCACAGGGGTGTACCATCCACAATTCACACTGGTAATCTTCTAAACAACCTAATCACCTATATGAATTCATTAATTCATCCATTGTACCAAAGTAGGTAGACCATCAGAATTCATTAATTCTTTTAAGATGAAAGTTTATGTGGAAAAACAGAGAACAAAATATGATTGAATAGCCTTGGGTTAATTAAAAACAAAAAACCCCTATGTTAAAAGCATTAGAAATTAAATAGCATAAGAGAGAGTTATACATGATTGGTGTTTGAAAGAAAAACCTAGACACAATAGATTTGCAACTGAAAACCCCAAAAGATCAAATAATGAGAGACAAATGTGCATTAACCCTTGGGTGAGAGAGTGAGTCATAGATTTGGAGAAGAATCGTTGATGTTGATGTTTTGTACTTGTATTGCAATATTTTAGATTGTCTAATTGCAGCCACCACTCTCGAGGTCATCTCCTCCTCAATTTTGTCAAAGAAATACATAAAAAGACAACAAAACATAAAAATTGGTATTATTGACTTCAAAAAAATAAAAGATAACAATATGAGACCATGAAATATAAAAGAAATGAAAATTATTACCAACTTAATTTCAATAAACTGAAATATATCAAAATCATAACCAATTTCACTTGACAATACTCCCATAGTCCCACACGACTACATAAATAAAGCACTCTAGAGTCGATGAATTAAAAATATTAATTTCAGGGGTCAATTTCACTTAACGCTACTCCCATAGATAAAAGAACTTGGCTAAATGGTATACAGTAGAGGATGTGCTAAACAAATTTAAAAATTACATATTCTAAAATATATAAGGTCAGGAAGATTGACTGTGTTCGGTTATGTGTGTTCAGTTCAAAAGGAATAAACATTACAACTAAAGAACTTGTCATCACGTGCGTTCGGTTATGTGGACAACACATCATAAACATATTCATTATAGAATACCATATACATTACAACTAAAGAAGTGAAGTAGATTAAAAAGTAACAACAACAAAAAGAGTTTAACTGGAGTTCAAAAGGAAGAAATCCCATGTAATCTGTAAAAAGATAAAAATTGCAGCAAAAAAATTCACCTAACTATTGCATCTAATTTTGGTAATCTCCTTTACTTGTCCAGCAAACATAACAATAAATTCATGATACCTCTATAGGCCTTTAAATATCCCTCTTATTGTCTATACACGCCTTTAAATATGATTGTACTAATAGACAATACCTCATATCGATTTTCAATCAAATTACAGAAGGTAGCGTCATACATCTAAGCTTTAAACACTAAACTAATGAATGGCTACAATAGAACCAAATACATACCTTTTGTAACAACAATTTGACCCTCTTGTGCACATAGCTATGCAAGCACTCGCACCCTCACGTGCAAAAATGTGAGACCATTGCAGACATATCATAGTTAAGGACATTTCGTAGTAAGCTTTGTAGAACTATCATAATAGTAAAATCAAACCAAAAATTAAAAAGCAACAAAACTTCATCCACCCCAAAATGTAGCAGCTTTGTAGATGATTGTCAGTATAAATAGTGAGACGATTTTACCAACCTCATTATCAGTATAAACAGTGAGATGATTTTACCAAAATCGGTTGTGAACACCTTGGGTATTGTGCATCATGATACTAAAGGTCCATTTAGAATTCTTGCGTCTGTTGTCAAGTTTCATTCAGTTCCTTTTAGTGTATAATGATATAGCTGCTGCAATGACCTTGCGTGAACTCCTCTGGTATAGCTGCTATAACTCTTAATGTCTCCCCTCTGATTTCCTCTGCACATCCCATCATAAAACCAAAAAGAAAAACTCCAGAATTAGTGTAAACAATAAAAGAATATTCAACTCTTCCACCATACTGACATTGTTGTTGTTGAGCGTGCCGGAGCTGACCCCCCATCTACCTCCTGCCGGAGCTAACCCCTGAAATCAAATGTCGTCTTTTTTTAGAAAAATTGTCTAATTCACCTTCACACATTATTAATACCACTCTGAAAGCCATAATCGAAAAATATTTCCCACTGTGAAAGTTATAATCGGAAAATAATTCCCCAATCTGATCTAAGTACTAATCCCACTCTGAAAGCCATCATCGAAAAATATTTTAGCTAAACAGGGAATCCCAAAATATATTCATTCGATTTAAGAAAATACAAAAACCAAAGTATATAATAGAATAAAAAAATACCCATTGTCCACTACCGGATCTCTAATAAATCTTATTGCATTCCCCGTCGATAAGTGTCGCAAACCCAACAACGTTTTGAATAGAAACACTGATATCCAAGCTCGTGATCCCTCCATGCGACTCTCGACCAAATTGTTCAGTGACCTGGATGTAATCATCGTCGCCATCTTCCTCCATATCCATATAGTGAAAACTGCATAAGATTTAAATAGTTTTCAGCATATGATTTCAGTCAATATCAAATCAGTCCCAAACAGTCTCAAATAGATTTGAATAGTTTTCAACCTATGCAATTCAATTCAATTCAGTCAATTAGTTTTCATATGCATATAATGAAAACTGCAAACATCGGTTGCCGCAAAGAGGAACAATTTGAATTCAATTCACTGTGATTGAATCATATGAAGATGGAGTCCTATTCAATTCAATTCAGTCCTATATATGGTGATAACCTAGCTCATTTGTGATATAGTATAGTATTTATGATAACATGGAGAAGTATAGTGGATTAAAAAATAAATTACAAATCACGCTACATCAGGGGATATGTGAAATGGATAAATGAGGTCATACAAAACAACTGAGCATTTAATCCACATTAACTGAGTGTTTTAGAATATCTAGTGCACATTAACCGAGTGAACAAAAAGTATACCTATTTAAAGCTTGTTTTCACTTCTCGATCAACTGTAGAGACAACAAAACCAATAAAAAATTAGTCATGGTTTATATACCTACCCGTTGGTCAAGTGTAGCCAAGATTTTAGTATGGACCAACTCTTTACGGTTGTTTATAGTTTAATGTTATGCGTCCGGCTTCAATATGGTCAAACTATCAAGATTTGAGTCTGCAGCTGATCATAATAATAATAACCATTGTTAATAGTATCAGAAAAGTCATCTGTTGCATCTTTAATAGTATCAAAGTCATACTGAAACAAAGAAGTTTGTCAAGCGTACCTCCTCCAAGAGTTGTTGATATAGATCTTTTCGATAATATGTAGTTGACATCAACAAATTTAGATTATATGATGTGAAAAGGCTACTCAATGAAGCATTGTCATACATATTTAACCTCTCAGAAAAAGCGAGGGAATAAAATATGAAATGATCCACAACAGAGACACTAACATCGGAATCTAAGTGGTGTGAATAAGTGTTTTCTCCCTTCTTGCTACTTCCAATGGACAAAACACCAGGTGAATGAAGCTGAGAAAAGAGAGTGGCAGCTTGACAAGTGTCTACCATAATCAACAACTCCTTAAATCTATGTTTTTCCTTTATTTGTCTCACTGCATCGGCTAAATAATGACTTTGAAGATCTCCAGATTCCTAAAATTTTAGAAACTCATTCCCTCCATGCCCCGTCATGGAGTGTAACATGCATTACCCTTAGCTAGTGTTTGGCCATCAAACTTCGATCTGACATATAAGAGAAGGAGAAGATTGAGATTGGGGAAAATTAATTTTGGATAAGAATTTATAACAATTACTAAAATAAATTGATGATAACTAAATTATTAAATATAAGCGAAGGAGAAGATCACATGAGTTCGCTAAAGACACCAATTTCAACTGATAATAAAAAATGAACCGTGTATGATTATGACTAATTCTCAAAATCTGCAAAGTAGAAACTCTATCAATATACCTAAAAAAATGTCATATCAAGTTAACTCCAAAAACATTATATAATTCACTAAAAGTAAAAATGTTACCCACATGTATGATTGTATCTAAGTTGTAATAACCATTTTCACTAATAATTCATCCGCCAAGCTAAAATGTATTGTAAAATGCCAAAATACTATTTAGAGTACAATTTGACTTGAGCTATTGCTAAGAGATCAAGACAAAAAAAAAGTAAAATTTGCAATTCTGTAAAGAGAACCTTGATAAAAATTACCCTATATTCGTTATTTTGTCAAATATGTGGTCTACACACTTTCAAACATCAAATCCAACATGTTAATCAATCGATGTGTTAAAAAGGCAAGAAAACGTGATATATTTCTATCTATTTTAAGGATGAAAAAATCAAAAATTAATTGCACTTACCAATAGCTTTTGACACTTTTGATATCAGGAAATTGTTACACATGCCATGACTTTTGACTGAGTTTAGGATCTTCATTCCTAAGAGATTTGCACAATGTTTGTTAATGCCCCTACCCCGGCTTATGTTTTCAAACCATCTGTGATGGCCTTCGTGATGGATTAGGCCCACCCCTCTTTGATACCGCCTCTGCCACACGCCGTAGTTTAAAAGGCATTCAACACTTTGTATACCCTGCATTTGTAGAAAAAGGCAATGAACGCCCAATAAGCAATAAGTGTTTACCATCTACCAAGTAAATTTATAAAAAACTATAGTAAGACTAATGTTGGCTGATGAATGTATTTGTGGATAACGTTGGCTGACAAATTCTTGAACACTAAAAATCACAACTCCCAAATGTCATAAAACCCTAAAAATCACAACTCCCAAATTCTCTTAAGGAGAGTGCCTAGCATCACAGAACAACCATAAAAAAAATTGCCAGCACCATCTAGCATCAATTCCACCAATAGAATTGGCCAGTAAAAAAAACTGATAAACAATCTATTATTCAACATCAAAGATAACCCATAGTACATACTACACTTCATCTTAAATACTAACTTCTTTGTAATCTAATGCTCTGGATTACAACAAATGGGGTCAAACTTGTATGAAGCTAAAGTCAATGCCAATAATGTAGTTAAAAAAACATGAGTGGCATAAAAAAAATCCATCGGCGCTCCTCAGTTATAGGGAGAATAAAATAGAAACAGGGAGAGAGAGAGAGAGAGAGAGAGAGAGAACATGGCTAATAGGTGATGGTGCAATTGAAGTAATATTTCAGAGAAGAAAGGTGTAAACTTCACTTAAAAAAACTTTATGTTTAATTATTTTCCTATAATTTATAAAACACTTTTCCATGTTATTTAAGGAAGACAAAGAAAGGAGAATATCCTAGGCAAAATCTCATACTCGGTATAACATTACGACATTTTCACTTCAGTTTATCCCCCGAAAACTTACTACAGTAAACAGCGAATGACGAAAACATTAAAAATCATTTAGTTAATAAAATTCATGAATTTCATAGGTAATGTGTCCGAAATTCTACCTTACTATTCCTTTATCCTCATTGATGGGTCATGATTTAAAGAGGGAATCTATCATCTCCACCTTTGGTGACTATGAACAGATGCTATATTGATCAGTGGCCACTTCCTAGAACCGACAACCTACAACGAACTGAAATCACTGTTTTACCTCCCAAGAATTAAATAAGTCAACATCTACAAATAACGAATCTTGACTATGGTCATGTGAGTTTTGTAATTGTAAAAAAGGCTTACAAAATTATTGTGGTTTAGATTAGAAAAATATGAATCTTGACTGGGTTCAATGAATATGAAAATTCACAAACTGCATTGTCATGTTTCCTATAATATGAATATGAAAATACATAACAATATGAGAACCGAGTCAAATTTCCTACAGTATCATCTTTCTCATCGCAGCAGATAAAACCATCACGTATAGCATAAAGTGAGACACTCTAGTCAAGTTACATTTCTTTAATTCTAACACCTAAAGCCAAAACAATTAGAGAAAAAATATAAAATTTGAACAAACTTCAGAAAAATCACCATACCCTTCAAATTGTTGAATGGCATGTAGTAAGCCAATTGTATTTGACAAAGATTGCACTATACAGAACAACACATTCCCCAAAAATAGATTACAACCAATGTGATATGGAAATAGAAATTAAGAGAATTGAAAATGAAACAATCCAAAAACATAATGTTTGACTGAGAATTCCTTCAACCACTCTCCATGTGCCCTTTTCATTGTATGACGGTCCAAACAGGAATTGGATCACAAACGTAGGTATAAAAGTATGAATCAAAAGATATCAAATAACTCAACTATCGTCATGTACATACATCCTTAATATGGTATCGTTGAGACAGTTACTCACATTACAAATCAAATTCAACAATGTACGCAGTCAC
The DNA here is from genome assembly GCA_949130495.1 of Sambucus nigra. Lineage (NCBI taxonomy): Eukaryota > Viridiplantae > Streptophyta > Magnoliopsida > Dipsacales > Adoxaceae > Sambucus > Sambucus nigra. Next base: position 58,377,503 of record OX422213.1, read on the forward strand.
TATAAAGATTCTATAACAATGTATTACCTATTGCAATGTCAACATATTTACAATCTTCTGATTCAGAAATTATAGAAAGTATTCCCCAAACCTTGTACATTGTAACGGACTCCTAAAGATGTGAAATATTAGTTAGTTTATGAAAGGCTTGAATCACGTAAATACTAAAAACATTAAGTGTGACGCATGACTCGTGCACATAAGAGTGAGGCAACCCATTGTGTCACGAACGGTGACTTGCACTATTGCCCCTTGTCACAATAAACAGTGATCGGCGATGGTGGCATAGTTTTTGCCTTTAGATAGAGATTTAAGAGTATTAATTCGACTTTGACATCCTATTTCTCCTATTGATTTGACTTCCTGGAGATATAAGCTATGCCAAACTAGAATTTCAAAAGAGAAAATAAAGGAATACTAATTAAACATAAAAAAAGGTTGGAAATATTGTAGAATATCACATTTAGAACAGTAAGATCCCAAATAGAACTTGAAGTGGACATATTATAATAGAATATAAAAAAAACAAAAAGATCTTGAACAATAGTAGTTCACGCTAATAATACATGTTACGCTCATCAATTCAACATTTAAGAAGATGCTATATCCTAATGCCTTTTGTCTAAATTGATTCCTTTTTCTTCTTTCGTGAAAATACAATTCAAACTTCAAACTCGAGGGCTTTGTATAACACATATAATAGATGTAAAAGTAACCTCAACTAAAATCCTTGCACTTTATCACACCTTAATGGATAAAAAAGAAAATTCAAAACAAATTTAAAGTTTCATATTAGAAATAAGATATAAAAATACCCATTCACAACAAACCAAAACCCAGAGTCACAAAAATAGTTATAAAGCTCTCTTGGGAATTTTTTCAAATATTTGGTACAAATTATCAACTACATCAAACACCTAGATACAAAACAAACGTTGTACACAACAGCTACCCCCTGGAATTGAAATACTGTGCATGTATTTTTCTAAATAATGTGCGTGTTTTTTTCAAAAATACATAGCCACCATGTTGAACCTGAAAAAACAGAAATCCATAATAAAACCAACAAAAACCATGTACATAAAACCCATATGCCTCAAATCTCGGGGGGAAATCCCAAAATTGAGCTGAAAGGAAGGCTACAATCCAAGAATAAAATCACGAACCCCTAAAATGCAAAAAAAGCATGCCATAAATCCTATAATATTTGAAATTGATACTAAAACCTAAAACCCATATATCCAAAACCCTAAAATATAAAAAAAAAATCAAAAAACCCATACCAATAACCCTATTTCTATAAAATCCATGATATAAGAAAAAAAATACCTAAAACCCTTAAATCTGAAAGCTTATAAATGCAAAACCACTCATATCAGATAGAGGAAGCTGGAGATATAATACCTTTGACTCAATATTTAAGTTGAATCCATAGGGAGAGATACCTGAAATCTATATAAAAAATAATTATTTCAATTAAATCGAAGCACAAAGATCTTATGAACAAATTCAATTTAGAAACTCATCCCGAAGATACTCCCATTTTGCCGAGAGAGATAAGGTTGTTGGAAATGGGCGAGAGAGAAGTTTACACCGTCACATGAAAAAAGGTTTTAAGTGTGTCATTTCCAATTTTAACCATGTTTTTGAATTTTGAGTAAGAGGGGGAAAGGAAATGAAGTGCTAGAAAGAGGGGGAAATACAATAACAAAGGGATAAAAGAGGAAAATGCAATAAAATAATTTCAACCCTTGGATTATTGCATTGTTGGCTTCATCCTCACACCTAATTAAGTTATCAACTTATTGAATAGTATCAACAAATTTACTCCTTATTTTATATATATATAGATATAGATAGATAGATAGATAAATAGATAGATAGATACATACATACATATATAAATAAATAAGACATTATCCGGTCACAAAACCTTGATAAGACAAAGTTATTCCGTTTAAATACGCATCTAGTTATATCTTTGTTTCATTTGTTAGTCCATCACTTTCTAAGAGATTGAAGTAATTCTGGATTTTTGTATTATCTGGAATGGCTCTCGTATTACGAAATTCTACCTAGTGCCATTCGATTACAAAGTCCATTGGCAACTGCATAAATGAGTTGAATGACCAAAATTTATCTTTTATTTGGAAGTAGGGTGTATTGTGTTTGATTCTTTATATTGTATTGCTTAAGATTGGTCATTCTTTAGTCAATTTAACATTACGCTTAAGCTTATACTTTTGAAAGAAGTATTTTAGAATTGATGATTTCTTTTAATAATAATTTTTTTTTTATATTTTTTTTCATGTTGTTTTATATTATACCATGACGACCAGTAAATATCAAACCAAACACATTTGAGGAACTATGCCAACCTCTGAGAAACAGGAGAATGTAGAAGCCAACATTTCCATGCCTAAACCTCATATACGGGATTTTATGAAGTCTCATCTGCATTCTATGGGTGACGTTTCTTTAGGCGTTAGATAGGTCAAATTTTATTAATTATTGGTTGTATGAGTACAATTGCTTAAATTTATGCATTACTTCTAATATTTTGTGTATTCTAATTTCTAGGTTCCTGGCAATGACAATGTTGACCCTCTAGCATCACCATAGTTGCAACTGTTGACATCTGAGATTCAATCGCAACGCCACTGGCAATACTCAAAGAAGGAACCACCACAAATCATATCACGATCTCAACTTTGGAACTATTGTGAGCTTAGTATATTTGGTGAAACATTTCAAAGTATAATCCTTTCTTAAAATTTTATTGTTTGATGCATATAATATCCATGATATAGACACTAGTTATACATGTGCCAATGTCATGATTAATTGCTTAACTTTGACATGAATCCGTTTAAATTTTGTGTTGATGGAACTAATTTATGAGGCTATCAATGTTAAAATTGGTGGAAGGGATTTATTGGTGGTTTAATTTGGATATTGTTGTTGTTGTTAAGGTAATTATAAATGTTAAAACAAGTTGGTTTCTTGAATAAACAGAAGAAACTCTGCTGAATTTTTGTGAATATAATAAGTATGTTAAAAATGATTAACACGAAGTAAATTAAGCAAGTTGTAATTAATGTAGGTACAAATGATTCTAGTACATATTGAATGAAGCTAATACAGATAACATGATAAAATGAGATAAGATGAGGAGGATAATAAAATAACTAATAACTTTTCCATCGTCGTATATCAAACACAAACTCTATCATTTGGATTTTAATTATAAAAGTCAATGTGTTTTAAACGTGGATTAGTTGGATTTTCTATAATATTCTTGGTTCTCCTCCAAGTCGGCGCCCCTCCATTCCTCCTCCCAGTCCTTATTGCTGCACCCCTCCTCCTCCTCATCCGCTTCGGTTAGTCTCTCTCTCTCTCTCTCTCTCTCTCTCTCTCTCTCTATCTCTGTATATATATATATATATATATATACATAAATACTAGGGTATGATCGTGCCTGAAGGCACACTGATAATTGCAAACTGAAAAAAATTCCGTTCCCCAACAAAACAAAGTGTAATTAAAAAAAAATGATCATAATATTTTTTGTTTATAATATTATCCACCCTACTTAACAAAAAACGAATAGTCCAATAACATTCAAATAGTACGCTCGTGCCTAAAGGGATGATGAACACTTCCAAAAAACTTCGTCGACAAAGACTTGTAATCAAAGAATTTATTATAAAACACAAATGTGTACACAATTTAGAATAATTGGGCAAAATTTTCCCTTTTTATAGGACTATCTACATATTTAAGACAACAAAACTACTCAAGTATACAAATAGTCCATCCCAGCCAATATATAAACAAAATCTTCAAATTATGACTATAAAAGACTTCAGATATGATTACATAAGAAATCATTATTGAGAATTTTACCAACAAAATGATGATAAAAATAATACTTAAACACAATAATAAATTTTCAATCTAAAAAAATATAAATCGGCGATCGATCAAACAACTCGTGGCACATTTGTAATGGAGTGGGATGGGGCTCAATGTTGAACATGATCCCAAACTCAAGCTAATAATTGACACGTTCTCCTCATACTTGTAATAATCTGAAAACAAAACAATAAAAAATAGACATGTTAATTCAAATCCATAATAAATATACAAACAATACCTTATTAAAGTAGCTCACAAATGTTCTATACATACCTACCTATTCTTTTCTATTATTATTCACATCAATCTTGATCGCCATCTCCATCTTCATCGAGAGACAAAAGTCCATTTCAAGGAAAACCTCTTGTAATATTACATCCAACTGAACACGTAAATTGACCCTGTGCATAAGTCAAAAAGGCACGGTTAAATATGTACTAATAAATTTAGACATGACACAATGACAACATAAAAGCCAATAAACTGATCCAAAACAAATTTTTCGTAACTGATTTATGTTGTGCCGCTTTTACTTTGGTTGTGTTCTAGATAGGTAAAAAAAAGTTCATATCATGTCGTGTTTACTATAGCCGGGTTTGTTTTTTATTTATAAAAACATTGTGTTATGTCACTTTTACTTGGTTAGTATTTGTAATTGATAAAAAAAATATTATTTCAATTCATTTGTATTATGTCGTCTATTACTTATTTTGTGTTGAACAATTTTTACTTGGATTGGTTGTAATGTGGGGTTAAAGTGATTGTGATAAAGGTTATTGTTTAAAAAGAAATGTGGTTCATTATGTAAAAAGCAAAGGAAACAAACAACAAAAGTTATTGCGTAATAGCATTCAAGCCGAAACGATTTATAGCATTCAATGTTAATGCTATAAAGCAATAACATGATTCATTGTTGTTATAACATGATTCATCACAGGTTCATTAATAAGTATTACTGTCTATAAAGCAATGTGGTTCATTTCATTTTTTAGGGCAAGACAATGTGATGCCCTGTATGTTATCTTGTGAAAGCAATCAGTGTGGGATATGTCATATAAGATACACGATCTCAATTTACCCATTTTTTAACAATAAAAGTATAATATCATATGTATAGAAACTGGAAATGTTTACACATGTGACACACATAAATGAATGAAATTTAATAACCAGTTCTTAATTATTTATCATAAATAAGATGAGCCTTATGGCATGGATCCAACATAAAATCTTACAAAACTGAATTTATCATCATAATATATGAAAATCAGATAACCTTTAAGAACAATAGGAATAAATGGTTAGGATGTTTGATAATCCTTTATAGCACCATAATCTTTGCTCTTCGAATATCTCAGCTGCAGATATCAGCTTGCACTCCCAACTGTTTCTTTATATCCTCTATCCCAATCCTCACACCATCTTACTCAGCAAAAAAACTTGCATTTTGTAATATCAATGAGCACGAATATTTTCTAATCGATCAATGTGTTCCAAATCCTCGAGAGTAACATAAGTCCCCACTTGCATAGAACTGATCACCTCGTTTTGTCCTTTCACAGTAGTCTCGTAATTCTTGTAGAGAGTATCAATCCACTTCCCCATTGAGCCCAAGGGCATAGAAGTTGTGAGGGTAAGAACAGCTGCCACAGGTGGTGTTGCTATGGCTGCTGCTGCCACCGAGCAAATCAACATAGCAACAAAAGTAGCCATAAAAATCATATGGAGATCCACTCTGTATCTTATGTTCGGTGTTATTCATGATAATGTTTAACTTCTTCCATAATTTACAATGACTTGCCAAAAAATCATATAAGTGGATTATTTGGATCATTATGTAGTTGAAGTTAAATATGAAGACATATTACAACAAATAACTGAAAAATCAGAGTAAAATCATATGGCTAAACTAATTGATAATTTAACAATACAATTATGGAATTTGGTTTCCGCGAAGCAGGATAAGTACAATGGGATAATTCTAGTAAAATAAATACCATACAAAACAACTAAATATGATTTTTCATGAACTATACACCTAAATAATGAAGTCGGTGTTGGTCTTTGAAAATCTCCATCAACATAATATCCAATCAAGTTCACCAATTTTGGTGATGAAATAAACTTAACATCATTACTTCCATAACAAATTCCATATTCTCTTGCGAGCCATTACGACCAAGTTGCTTGATAGCCATAATCTTATTAGTACTCCCTAACTGTCCCTTGTATACTCTGCCAAAGTCTCCTCCTAAAAGACAATCTGCCCTGAAATTCTTAGTTGCAGCGTCCAATTCACGAAATGTAAATGTGTGTGCTAGGATGTGGAATCTACAAACTAACTTTTCACCAAGTTCGTATCAATTACCTAAGCATAATATTCATAAAATAACTTTTCACCAAGTTTGTATGAATCACACAAATTCTTAGAAAGTTCCTTTGGTGACATTCAATAATCTACCATTTATTACCATGATATAAAATCAAAGTCGGACCTAACTAAATAAATGAAACAACAATAAATAATTAATGTAATTTAACCAAATATCATATATAAGATATGCTAATCAAGAAAAATAATCATCCATAACTTAGAATACTCTTAGCATTGTCTCAAAATTTCCTTCAAAGTCGAACCAAATGGTACGTTTGAATTTCACAAATTTCTCTATATAATAGTGAATAAAGATGACAAATTCAAAACATCAATTCATACATTTCAATATGAAATACATCCCCAACAAAGCCAATGATAATTTGAAGATTGATTAAGTATACAAACTGCTTTTTTCATGTGCTTCCCATAAAACCATGATTTAGTATACAAAACCTGATCATACCTGATCATAACCGTAAGTCAGTATAACCCCCAAACCTGATCATAATTTGAAGCTTGATTCAATTTACAAAATCTTGATTCAATATACAACCTAATCATCATCAAATACATCACCACCAGATAATTATTACACATTTTTTTATGTTAGGGCTGTGTTTCCACCCACGGATAAATAAAGGACCATGCTCTTTTCATCTGACCGAAGGTATAGATCTATAGTTCCCCGTTCACTTGTATTGAGAATATGGACTTCAGATAGTTCCCCGTTCACTTTTATTGAGAACATAGACTTCAAATACAAAAGAACCATGCTCTTTTAATTTTATAGTTGTGTCGTATATCTTATGTGAAATTGGAAAAAATCAGAGCAGGTCTTGGGAAAATCAGAAGTTCGAGGGCAGAAAAAAAAAATTGTAGGGTTATTCTACACAATGCAAAGCCAGTATAAGCATTTAATGCAAGATCAATATTTATGATTGCATACTGAACCACTAAAAATACTAAATTGATACCAAAATGTGGTGCCTAGATTCATGTCACCTGACCATTTATAGTTTGACAAACAGGGAACACCACACTTACATCAAGAAAACTATGCATTTATTCTATACCTAATGTCCAGAATAAAAGGCATGACATTAATCATTTACTATCATACCTTAGGATACTTGATTTTGCAGTTTCAAAAAGCATCCGAAAACACATCCAAACAGAAACGTGCGTGTGAAATACAACTTTCACGTAGTTCAAAAGGGATATGACAAACTGGCATGAAATTGTGACAGTTTAAACATGGATTTGTGAAGACAATACAAAACATAATTAGTAACCTTGGAGAAATTTAACTTACATAGTTTATGACTGCACATGCGCTTCTCCTGAAAACCTCCAAGAGACATAACATGAAATCCACCCACAATGAAAAAAGAAATGCAAATAATTGCTTAATCTCTCTTCACTTCGAAGCGCGAAACCAATAAAGATATATAGAGTTCTAAATACAAGTCATACTCACCCAAAACACCAACACGCAAATCGTCCAAAACTTGAACATATTATGTTATAAGTAGATGTCAATTAAGACGAACTTTAGCTACAAATTACATGTATGTATGTCATATATATAGTGTTATGTACAGATTCAAATTAAGATGAATTATATATATATATATATATATGTGTATATATATATATATATATATGTATATATATATATATATATATGTATATATATATATATATATGTATATATATATATATATATATATATATATGTATATATATATGTATATAAACTTCATGTCCATATGACATTTCCAAATATCTTATTCACCAACAATTTTCATGCATATTGTCACTAAAAGAAAGCATACATTGATTGTGTTTTGGGTCAATGATTATGTGTGTTCTAATAATCTCTAAAACCAAGAACATCCAAACATTTGTATAACCATTGTAGCCGGTAATTCCCATATTCATAATGCCAATATTCATAAAACCTTATCTTTGAAGTAAAAAAATCACAATGCAAATCGGTTTAAACTTTAACTTAACATGATGAAATTAGAGTGAAAGAGGAAACTCGAAACAAAAAATATTGGATTTGTGGTTCCATGAGCAGACCGACATCATAGAAAGATTGAACAAAATCATGACACATAGCCAATCATGATATACATCTAAAAGTATACAAATGCCAACATGATAAAGATTTAACATGTTGTTTTAAATTAAACCTAAAGACTAAAAGTAGGCATCTAAATACAAAAAGTAAAGAAACGGTTCTAATTTTTGCTCCAGTTGTATCAAGTCAATAATACACTTTGCTCATGTTGTAATTTTTACTATCTCAATGACACACTGCTAAAGTTATACTGAATATGAGAGAGGGCTCTTAGCTTACGTACGGTGCTAAGGCACTTAGGGGATTGTGAGCAAGGGAATAATATAAAATATTCCTTTTCCAAAGACTTAAATTAGAGACGCTGAATAGGGCATAATTTAGCACCAATGCACTTAGGCCCATTGTACAACATACTACAAACACCAATGGACCGTTCCTATTTAGTCACAATAAGTATTGTGACACAAAAATGCAGTAAAATCGGGAGACAAAGAGATATGGTTTACATAAGAGACTACCTGGATTATACACACTTACTTTAACTCGACCAAAGGAAATATGGTCCATCCATTAAAAAATGAATGACAATTCTTAAAACTCATACTCGTACAATGAAGTTAGCAAAAACATCGCGACATAAATAAAACAGATATGTAAGAGAATATAGGAGTTCATGATTTTTAATCTTAGTCTTCTAAATAGATAAGTTTAGATCTTAAATTATTTGAAAAACATATATGAGTCAACGATTGATAAATGAAATGGATTTCACTTTGAATCAATAAAACGATTAGAATACATACATAACAGACCACGTGGTTTTCTTTAGTGAAAAAAAGATTAACACCCAACTAAATCTGTTGCATTTGAATCCAATCAGAATTTGTAAAAAAATGAAATAAATTTAAAATACAAAACGAAAATAAATAGGGGAAATGAAATCAATGGCTAGAAGCATGTTCCTTGGTAGCTCCCTCAATAGGGACATTCTTTCATTACCAATAAAAGGAAAAAAAGTAATGTTTGAATGCCAAATTCTAAAGCCAAAATAACAAAATTAAATGAGAAATGAACCCTCAACATCAATTTCAATTTTTCGATTCTCGGTCGAAATATCATGATACTTCAATCAACACACATTATGTGAGGATGAAATAGTTGAGGGAACAAATATACATTAAAACATAATTGATGCATATTCCCATTGAGTACATTTGGGCATTTTCTAATATTAATGGAAGATTCACGACACCAAAATGGAAAAAAAATATGAGAGTACTAAGTTACAATAACCTCCAACCCAACAAATTCAAAAAAACGTTAGAAAATTCATTCGGACATTTATCCAAACATATACCATTCGTACATTTATTCAAACATATACAATGCAAAAATTCATTCAGACATTTATAAAAACATATACCAAATGCAATATGTATCAAACCCGTGTCGATGACATGGATGTAATTTCAATAGTACCATACTAAAAGTGTTGGAAAACATGACTAATCTCGATTTACATGTTTGTTTATGTTTAAGAAATAGGCATTACACATATTTACATGTATGTTTATGTTTATGAAATAGATTACACATTTTACATGTATGTTTATGTTTATGTTTATGAAATAGACATAAATGCTTAACATGGTTTTAGATCTGTTTTCAAATAATAAACATGGTTTTAGATCTGATTTCAAATAATAAACATAAACATACATGTAAATAATCTCGAAATAGATCTTAACCAAAATATAAAGGTACAGAAAAAACCTACAATCTATAAATAGACACAAACTAAAAAAGAAAAGGACCATACCTATTTAGGGTGTTCAAGTATAATCAGATCCCCTGCAAACAAAAATAACAAAGCACAAAGAATAAGTAGATCCCAAAACATAAACATAAAGATTAACATACATGTAAATCGCCCCATATTTTCAGACCAACAAAAATCGCCTCATGTTTTAAGAAAAAAAAACAAATTTAGATCTTAATAAAACTAAAAATAAAAAGGCCCTAAATTTATCAGTAGATCTTAATCGAAATCACCTCATGTTTTCAAGCCAACAAAATAAATGACCAAAAAAAAATTGTGTGTGTGTGTGTGTGAGAGAGAGGGAGATTACGTGTTCGAGTATGTGTTAGAGAGAGGAAGAGCAAGAGGAACACAAATGAGAACAGGAGAGAATGAGGGAGGGGAAATTTTTTGTTGCCAGATTTCATCGTACATCACAAAGGGAAAGAGGGAGGGAGAGAGTAAAGTGGGGAAAAAATAAGAAGATGGGGAAGGGAAATTGGGGAGTAGAGTGTGAGAATGGTGCAAATACTATTGTACCCCTATTTTTGAATTTTGAAGAGAAGGAGAAAATAAATTAGAGTGTGTCAAAAGAGGGGGAAACTAAATATTTGAAAGGTAAAATTGGTAGTGCAAGAAAAACTTATTTAGATGACATCATCTTTTCATCTTATGACATACATAAGTTTCCTACTTTATATATATATACTAGCGTGACGAAAATTTTCCAAAGTACATAATCAGGAAACGGCGATAATTTTTCAAAGTATGTAATAGCGATTCGCAAAAATTTTCGAAGTGCATAATTACAAAACCACAAAAATTCGTTCCTCGGCAAAACAAAGTGTAATTTTGAAAAATTTGGCTACAATATCCTTTATTTATAGGACTATCCCACCAAACGTTAGTGTTCATAATTGGTAATAAAATCTCATGTCATGTTTATTTTGGTAAAGTTCGTTTTTGGTTAAAAAACATTGGGTCGTGTTTCAGATAGGTAAATAATAATATTTCATGTCGTGTCATGTTTAATTGAAAAACAAAAAGTACGTAATTGCAAAAAAAAATCGTTACCCGACAACAAAGTGAAATAAAAAAAAAATTGTCATTCAAAATTTTCTAAAGCATATAATACAACTTTGCTCAAGTGACTCACATTACATATTACTATATTCATACTTGGTTGGCACTATAATCAATAAACAACCCAAATCCATGGCAATAATATTCGTTTACGTTAAAATTACAAAAAAAAGGTAGTCAAAATAAATGTACAATATTTTTGTTCTAATTTTAAAAAATTTGGGCAGAGTTTCCTTTATTTATAGGACTATCCACGCTGTTTAAAAAAATAAAAATACTCAAAAATAGCAATCCTATAATACTCGAGGTCCATATTGGACCTCATTTCAACCACTTAATCAATTTAACAATAATTAAATATAAACCCCAAATATATGTACATAATAGACCATTATTGATAAGTTCATCTGAATCGAGTCGACCATGTAACTTGTTGAGTCAATAACCGCCTGCATCACCGTCAAGTGCACAGAGCTTTGCACGCACCCACACCCTAAAACATGCAACATCAACATAACATGTATGCACCATTGTCGGTACGAATAATTTCAAAAACATATGCATAACTTGACAAAATTCAAGAACCTACCTAAAAAGTAGAACTTACCGATATGAACTTCAACATATACTTCTCCAATTCTACAATATAAGTTTGTTTGTTATCAGAATCTATAAGAAAAATGATATTGTGAATCAATTTATATCCACAGTTGTCATATATCAAATGCAATATTATTTGTATAATGTATATTTTAATTCGTGTATTAGCTAAGACTATTGACAACTATTGAATAAGATGCAAATTGAAGATTTAGTGGGGTGGGGTGGGTTAAAACATTACGAATGCAGTAAACAACAACAGCGAAAAAGAAGTAATCAAATTAATAGGAATAGATGGGATGTCATCCAAAACTGAAAACAAAACATAACATGATAAAGAAACCGATGTAATTGTGATGAATGATATATATGCATATGCATATATATGCAGCATGATATGGGTTATATAAGCTACGCTCTTGAGGCGATCTGGGTTCCCGTTATGCTAAAAATGAGCACTCTCGCACCCTTCTTCCCACTCCCACTCCCCGGTATGGGCACTTAAGCAAAAAACATGCAATAAACATCAAACCCCACTTTAAATTAGAGTTAAAGATAGACATAGTTAACTTACGAATACAAATATAACAAACACAGAAACCTCAGCATTAAATTACATTACCGCTTAAAGCATTCCGACTATAGCCTCCTCTTCGAACGCTATTATCAGTGCTTATGTTAGATCTCATTCCCTGACCTACATGCCCACTCTGTTTTCTTGCCTCTATACCTGCAGAACCCTTGTACCTTGTAACCTGAGTCAAAATGCATAGTAATATTAGTCAATCAAACGTTATACTAATGCGAAATTCTTCTAAAATTATCGAAAATAAATTCAACTCCAGTGCATGGCATTAGCATTAAAATACTAACCATACACATAGATCAAATAATAATAACAAAATGCTTGGTGAATCCTTGTTTTTGGAACAATTCAACAAAGCCTCGTCCTTCTTATTTGGGATTGGTCACATGCATTAATATAAACTATGCTCTTGAGGGATATGATCGGACTTAGGGATATGACAGACTACAATGGTTTACAAATTTTGATTATTTATCTAAGTTATGCTCTTGAGGCGATCTGGGTTCCCGTTATGCTAAAAATTAGCATTCTCGCACCCTTCTTCACACTCCCACTCCCCAGTATGCCCACTTAAGCAAAAACTATGCAATAAACATCAAACCCCACTTTAAATTAGAGTTAAAGATAGACATAGTTAACTTACAGAAACAAATATAACAAACATAGAAACATCAAACCCCACTTCATATATATGCATATATATTCAGATGCATATATATGCATTTGCATTTATATGCATCATATATATGCATATGCATATATATATACACTATGAATATATATGATGCATATATATGCAACTGCATATGTATGCAACATATACATATATATATGCAGTGCATAAATATGCAACTGCATATATGTGCATATGCTGCATATATATGATGTGAGTATATATGCAACATATGCATATATATGCAGATGTCGCTTACAATCCACTTGGGACTCGCCATGCTCCGCTTGGGACTCGACTTCGCCAAGTGCTGCTTACAATGCACCTTGAAAGACACCTCAGGCAGAGCCCCGCTGACAATTACATAAAATCATGAAAATATACTCCTTCCATTTCAAATTCTCTTGTTTTACATTGATTCTTTTAAATAGTATAAATCTACATTTTCTTTATAGAGCTGATTACATGAAAACTTTACCATGTTGTGTTTTGCACTAAGAAGCTCAGGTTCCATCCAAGGATACATTCAATGAGCACCTCCAAACATGAAAGTCTGTTGTTTTACCTTTGATAAGCCAAGATCCCCAATCTTGCACACTAGTTGATGTAGATCCCCCGTGTTGACCATGATAACTCCATCCCAAATGCCACATCCATAACTATGATAAGTCTCTTACGATAATCAATTGTCCTATCCTTTTTCTGTAAAAACTATTTTAAAGATCCATTTATCATGAATTCTGTAACAGTTGCTAAAGATCCATCAGGATCGTCATGAACTATACCGTAAAAAGCAAAAAATAAATTGAATGATGCAATGAACATAATATAAAATCCTCCTACCAGAAATATGTAATCATACGTTCCCTTTTAGATGACATCAATCATAGATTTCATATGGGTCATTGTGAATCTATAATCTACCATTTTGGTCCCTGAAAGAACCTCACTCATCAAAGCATACATCGTTTATACATCCATTGCATCTGTTTAATGTACTTATGGCTTCTTGAACGGTACATCAACGTGAGAGGTAGGTGACTCGATATTGATCGTAGCAGTTGGTTTTGGTGCTCGAAAAGGAATGTTCACTCTATTTTGTGCCATCTCTAAGAAACAAAGTTCAATATTATTATAAATCAGTTCAATGCAAATAAGTTCAATGCTATTACAAACAAATATGGTACCATTTCTTGCATTAGCAACATATAATATATCATTCAACAACAGATATTAGCAACATATAATATATCATTCAGCAAAAAATCAGTTCAATGCATATCTATTCACATATATTTAGCAACTGATATGTCAAACTAAGAAAATCCTTGATTCTAGCCCCTCCATCACTCGAGGGCTTGTAAATATCTTCCCACTCGATGAAGCTGCAAATATATTTTCATTTTTTATAAACATAAAATTCGAGCCAATGGACAGTTCAGATCTATGTAGTATTAAGTTAAAGATGAGGATTTCATCAAGAGGTACATCGAATTGTATGGCCAACACTCAAATGCCTAACAACACGGAGATCCATATGAATGCACAATTATGGAGTTGCCTACTTCTATAATTCAGGTATTGTCAAGTTGTATCAAGGAGATATAATACTATATTAAATACTCTTGTTATATCAAGCAATTGGCATTGGCATTGGCATTGGCAAGTTATATCAAGCAGTTGTAGTGCATTGGCAAGTTATATGAACCATATATTTTTTTACATGCAAAGAAACAACATTTTCAAGAGCTAAAACCTGATCTAATACTCATGTCGAAATAGGGTATTAACTATCGTCCATTCCCTGTATCTACCCAAAAAAATAATAAAAATAAATAAACTTTCACAATCAACAAATCAAATAAATAAATAAAAGAAACCTTAACAGTAGCCCCTAAATTCATCTTTTTAACATCCATAATTTATAGGATAAATGAATCCTGGAATCGAAGCTAGACTAACTTATGGAAACTAAATATTAATAAATGGATCAGGTACATTGTGAACAAATGAAGCTTAAGAATTCTAATAAATTGATACCACAAAAGAAAAAGTTTGAGATAAACTGGTACATTTCAAATCATACATTAGACTCACTATGATCAGAAAGAAAATTACCATTGCACTTCAATCCTATAGACAGAGCCAGATAAATTACACTAAAAATATAACAAAGTAAAAGATAATCTCCGGTAAATTTAAATGCTCACTTAGTTGAATGAACAAATGATAAAATTTTAAGTTATAATGCAATGATTTAAAATGTCCAGTGCTTGACACTTAAATACAACCTAGAAAAATTGAAGTTCACAAATGAATGCACAAATAACTTCACTTCAACATCCTCTTTATCTCCTAATTTCTGTCTCGACACCGTTTATTTATGAAGTTAATAAATCAAAGCTCTCAAAAGACATATTTGGTTTGTATATGAATCCACCCACCATTAGAGTAGTTAAGAAAATGGAAATACCAAACATTACGAAGTGGAAAATAGAAAACACCTGAATCTGATTGAATCAATCCATCAACACATAAAGGAAGGAATATTTTGCATTCACATCATCTTCTATCCAAAATTGAAATCCATATTTAAAAAAAAAAATTAGTAAATGTGAGAGATAGAAAGAGAGTTAATGAACGATTAAAGCTTGTGTGAGAGATAAGAGAAATGTGTACCTACAACAACACCCAAAAAAATTAGTACAGCCGATATTCCCTTCCCCCACTTTTTTCATACGGTGGCTGGCATCTTCAATTTGGTATATGACAGGGGCATGCATTTGAGTAACACCACTGTCAGGTGGTTTGAGAAAACCGTCCCCGGCCTTAATGTCAAAATCTGCACTGAGATGATCTACTGTGTTAATCCTCCCTAAAACATGAATCCTTTTGTTAGTCATGTTAAGAAACACAATGACACTCGTAGATTCATAAATAAAGTCACAAAAGTTGAGGTTGAGATAATATCACAAAAATTCTAGGTCAAATACTATGACTAAATGCCTCTTGTGGTACTAAAACTCAACCTTTTACACGTACCAAGCATGTCCAATTCCACATTGCCAAGGTTCATACCAAGTTCTTCAGTAATAAGATATAAGACATAAGCAAGATCAATCATTTAAAATCTCATGCAATATACATACTGTATATAGAAAAATAAATTGCGAATAAACCTACATCGCCTCCTATGAGAGTGAGAAGATCTTGCGGATTGGCCTTCCTGTTCTCCCCAAACCTCAGAACTTTTAAGGCACAAACCTATAGAGATGCAACTAAGATAAGATAATATTTAATTAAACAGTATAATAATTGGAAAAAATGAAAAGTCGTCCACAATTGATAGATATCCAGCACCAAGTTTATTAAGTATAAGTGTTGCAAATGCTTCACTATCCACATTTTCAGCAACAATCACAAAGAATACCAACACAGTTCTAAATGACACATTTCAAATTACCAAAAAATTTCCAACACACCAATAATACCAACACAGTTCTAAGACACACATTTCAAATTACCAAAAAAGTACCAACACAGTTTTAAGAATAATATAACATTATAAAAAACTACAAAATTCAGAATAGTGGAAGTGAAAAATGAAAATCGACATCTGTTCTGAAAGGATACAAACACAGTTCTAAGTGACGCATTTCAAATTATATACCGATATACCCATTTTGAAGCTCTAACAATATAAAAGAAAGAACCATTATTTGAATCTAATGAGTAGTTAACTATCCATATCAAGTAACACACTGACATATAATGATACTTCAAACTCCTTGTGTTTTAAGTATATACAAATATTATGAGTTAAACAAAGATCGTGAGACTAAACACTAATTTGGGACCAAACTCTTCCCAATAAAAAATATGAAAACATATCTCAAATATATCAGATAAGAGAGATAATCCGAAAAAACTAATCTTGAAGAAAAATAACCCTAAGAACATACAAATTAAATCCCCAAAACAAAGAACAAAAATAAATATTGATAAAAAATCTTCAACCGAAAGAACCCTTAAAATATGCAAATTAGATCCCCAAAACAGAGAAACAAATTAAACCAAGAAACAAAAATCAAAACCCTAAAACTCAGGAAATGTGTAAAGCCAATTGTAATACCCCGTATTTTTATGCTATATTAATTTGGGGATTTATTAAATTTAATGTGAGTTAGTTATTTAATAAAAATCCGGAAATTAATTATGTTATAATTATTAATGTGACGAGAGTTAGTAATTATGGGAAACTTGTTGAATATTCCTAATGAGCAAATTAATATATTATATTGGTTATATTGAATGTCATGAGTGAATTAAATGACGATTTCGGAAATTTAAGTCAGAACGTGCTCGTGTCACGTCGGGACTAATTTTGTTAAATAAAAAGTTAATATTTTATAAGTTGCCCGTATGGTCATTTTGAGTGCGACAACGCATCCGGTAGGGTCGAGATAGTCAGAAAAGTGTACCCGGGAGTTCAGTTTGGGTCTCGGGGCGTTTTTAGGCCTAATTAGTACCCCGGGAGGGCATTTTAGTCATTTTACATAATTGGGTAATTAAACCCACGAATTTCAGCAACCTATATCAGCCAACTAGGTTAGTCTTTTAGGGTTAGAATATCCAGAAATCAATTGACGGCCATTAGAGAAGAGAGGAGAGAGCTCCAAGGCAATTCAAGGCCAAAAAGTCACCGGTTTGCACCGCCGCCACCACCACCGCGTAGATCGCGAGACGAGGAACGCAGCCATACCAAAATCAGCCTTGAATCTGAATACCAAAAATCCCCGGTATGTGTTTAACTTGCTATTTTCATTGGTGCAATGTTCATATTAGTTTAGGATTGATTTGTGATGAAAACTGTGGAAGAAAACCCAATTTATGATAGGAGAATCCATGTAGTATTGATTTATATGTTTATTCTGGAAACCCTTGCCATGTAGAGGAAATAAATTTCAGATTTGTGAGGATATAGTCCACGAGTGTCAAGTAATGAGTGAGAAAACCCTTCGACTTAAGGTTAGGAATGAAACTTTATACGTAATTCTATAAATGTGAATTTAAGGATATATGGTAAAATTATGGGTGACGAGAGGAACCTATATTAATATGATAAAGTGGTATATTTATATGATTGTGTGTACATATATTATATACTTGTGAAAATCATGCCCACGCTACTTGCTATCCCTGAGGTTACCGCGCTGGTACAAGTCTTATCTCGATGGGATCTTTATGGGGGATATTGACTTGTACCCTAGAAGATAGATATCCTTGGTACAGGCTATCGACGTGATAGTTCCGACGGTCCTAAGAGACATAGGTATGTGCCATCCTCTTAGAGACATGGAATCTATGCTTTGCCTCAATATTGTTTGTGTATTTATGTTAATACAATTCGAGAGTGATTCCGATTGTATTCCCCTTAAAATGAGTGATATGGGGTTCTGGATAGTAGAGTATGCACGCACCATAGTTTTATGAGGGGTGCTGTTATTTTATATATATTATACGAGTAGTTAATATGTATATGAGATTATGAAATTTGAAACTGCCTACTGGGATTTGATAAGTAGGACATGGTTGTTGACTCAAATTATAAATACTTGTTTTGAGAAAGTATAATATATCACTGTAAAACTTTATTGATTGTTATAAAGTTAAAAAAATAGAGGACTTTGGTTTCAAATTGGAACATCCTTTTAAAATGAAATCATAGAATTGAAAATCTTACGAGTAATCTAAGTTAAGTTGAATCATTTGGGAAGACTAGTGCGGTATACAATAAGATAAACCGTTGGGAAGGTTAGTGCGATAGGTGTGCACATTAGAAGAGAGGTGAGTATTTCTCAAGAGAGTGACACACTAATATGTTGTTGCATTGGCCTGTATCATTTTAAATACTTGCTAAACGTATTTTAAATCAAACACACTTTCGGGCTCTGACCCGTTTTCTTTTCTCTCTCTCTCTTGTATATATATATGTATGTATTACAGGTGCCCAGCCACAGGGGCGTCTTTCTTAGTATCTCTTGGAAGGAACGCGCTGCAGCTTAGGTGGGAGTTGCAGGTCTCTTGATTAGACGACTTCGTTCATTCGGATCCACTCTTAGTATTCTTACTTAGTTGAGCATGTGTAGGTCTTTCCATTATTATTGGGACATTTGTATTTCAATTATTTCCAGTATTGTTACTATGAGTTTTATTCAGTTTGATTGTGTTACTTTTTATTTCGCATGTTGACATTCGATTGACGAATGTTTTAATTTAATTAGACTATGTTGCAGATAGTTAATGTGGTGTGATTCTTAGTTATTGAATGTTGTTAATAAAATAAATGTTTGTTCTTTAAATAAAATTTGGAAAGTATGTATGAAAATGGTTTTGACACTTAGCTTAATTATTTAGGGTGTTAAATTGGAAAATTTATTTTTATCGACAGTGATGCTGAGAATGAACCAACTATTTACCTAGATTTAATTTAATAAAGGAGTGATCGCCCGGTATTTAATTATGCGGGGTGTCACAGGTGGTATCAGAGCATCAGGTTCTAGTGTCCATAGGATCTGTACGGCTTATTTCGCTTTCAGCTTAACGTTATTGCTATAGTGCCCTATTTTTAGGATTGTTGTATTCCTGATTTTACGTTAAAGTCTTCAGCTATTTGAGATTTGATGATAACTATAGACTAATAAACTTGTTCACATTTCAGATGCCTCCGAGACGTGCTCCGAAAGATAGGCGTGCCCAAGCCGAGCAACCAGCAGCTCCGGCACCAGGCATAATGAATGCAAATGAAGTAGCCGCCATTGTTGCTCAGGCGGTAAATGCCGCGATAGCGGTGATTCAGCAGGCTCCACCCCAGGTTCAGGCAGTGGCGCCAGTACCAGCACAGCTTCCATCCGCATGGGAGAGGGTTCGGGATGCTTTTCAGAAAGCGCATCCCCCTGAGTTTTCTGGTAGCTCCGATATTGTTACTGTTAGCCAATAGAAGAAAGACATCCAGCGGCACCTCCGTATGTATGAGTGCACTGACGTGCAAAAGCAGTTATTGGGTTCCTTTAAGCAGGTGGGAGACGCATTACAGTGGTGGGAGTCCACTACTACTTTGGAGGAGAGGGACACGATCCCTATTCAGTTGTTTTGGGAGTGGTTTGACCGCAAGTATTTTCCACCCGCAGTGCAGACTGAGATGAGGCAGAAATTTCTAAATCTGAAGCAGGAGAACCTTACTGTAGCTGAGTATGAGGAGGAGTTCACGAGAATTCTCACTATTGTGCCGGATGAGGCACCCACTGAGAGCAAGAAGATTATGTTGTTTGTCGATGGATTAGCTTGGAGGATCCGTCAGCACCTTATTGGAAATCTATCCCTGAGTACTTTCACTGATGTACTCAATGCCGCATTGCTACATTGCCAGGATCACCGTTTCCATCTGCAGGGAAGAAAGAGAGCAGGAGAGTCCAGCCAGCAAGGCAGGACCGGGGGTAATAGTTCCAGTGGGGCACCAACTCATGGACAGACTCGTCAGCACGAGCAGAGTTCCCATCAGGGGGACCCTGCTAAGCGATTCTGTTCAAACGATTATAGGCAGGGATTCGGGGGTTTCAGGCAGGGCCAGCCTAATCAGCAGGTCCAGCAGGGCCAACACCAACCACAGGGACAGCAGCAGGGCGAGCAAGGCCAACAGCGTGCACATCAGGGCCAACAGGGCCAGTGGCGTGGAGGTAACGTCCAGCAGGGACATGGAAAGCAGGGTCAGAGGGGCGGTAACTTCAAAGGCCGATGCTTTCGATCCGGTAAACCTGGCCATAGGCACCAGGATTGCCAAGAGGGCGATAGGGCCCCACAGCAGCAGGGAGCCCGAAATGAGCTGCAGAGACCACTTTTCCTACCTGCCCTCCCAGCTCCAGCCCAGGTGCCAGCCCTACTAGCCATTCCAGCGGCTCCAGCACAGCAGGGGCAATTACAGTATGGACGTGTCTATAGCGTCCACCAAGCCGCATCTCCACAGGCACCACCCGCGATTGAGGGTATGTTTCCTATCCATGGTACTTTGGATCGAGTTTTGTTTGATACGTGGGCAACACATTGTTTTATAGCTACACATTTTTCAAAATCCTTAGGGTTTCTAGCCACAGCAGAGAGCACTATGATGTGTATCGACTCACCACTGGGGAGTGGGTCACTTATTTTCTTTATATCCCGGGGAGTGGGGGTAGAGATTGGTAGCTTGGTATTACCTGCAGCCATGTTAGTCTTAGACATGCACGAGCATGATGTGATTATTGGTATGGATTGGCTCGCAGCTTATAGGGCCATGATTGATTGCTTCGGTGGGAGCATTGTTTTTGCCATTCCGGGGCAAGAGATGTTTGTAGTGGCGATGCCTCGCCCAGAGGGAGGTTTGACCGCTCATTTGTATTACATAGAGGAGGATACCTCTGAGGAGGTTGTGATTCCCTTAGATTCGATCCCTGTTGTCAGGGAGTATTCCGATGTGTTTCAGGAGATACTAGGCCTACCGCCTAGTCATGAGATAGACTTTATCATAGATTTATTGCCAGATATGAGACCTATAGCACGCGCACCGTACCGTATGGCTCCGGCAGAGATGCAAGAGCTACGAGATCAGATAGAGCGTCTATTAGGTTAGGGCTTCATTCGTAGGAGTACCTCACCTTGGGGCGCTCCAGTCTTGTTTGTGAAGAAGAGGGATGGTTCACTGAGATTGTGTGTGGACTACCGGGAGCTGAACAAGGTCACGATACGGAATAAGTATCCATTGCCTCGTATTGATGATCTGTTCGACCATTTGAGGGGAGCAACTTTCTTTTCGAAGATAGATCTGAGGTCGGGATACCATCAGTTACGTATTAGAGAGCAGGATGTTTCAAAGACTGCCTTCTTGTCGAGATATGGGTCCTATGAGTTCAGGGTGATGCCGTTCGGACTCATAAATGCCCCAGCCGTTTTGATGGACTTGACGAACCGAGTATTCAGAGAGTTCTTGGATCAGTTTGTCATCGTCTTCATAGATGACATCTTGATATATTCACACTCCGAGGAGGAACATGCCGAGCATTTGAGGCAAGTGCTTCAGACTCTACAAAAGCATCAGTTGTATGCTAAGTACGAGAAGTGTGGATTCTGGTTGCGAGAAGTACAGTTCTTGGGCCATGTTGTTTCTGAGCAGGGGATTGCAGTTGACCCAAGAAAAGTGTCAGTGGTAAGGGAGTGGGGACAACCCACGACACCGATGGAAGTGCATAGTTTCTTGGGATTAGCCGGATACTACAGGAGATTTATTCGGGGATTCTCCAAAATAGCGGGTCCATTGACGAATCTGACTCGCAAGGGGGTACCATACGTTTGGGATGACGCTTGTCAGTTGGCTTTCGACAAGTTAAAAGATAGGCTTACTTTAGCGCCAGTCCTTGCTTTACCAAAACTGTGTGTGGAGTACCTGGTTTACACCGATGCGTCTTTACGGGGACTTGGAGAAGGCCATAGCTTTTGCTTCCCGCAAGCTTAAGCCGCATGAGAAGAATTACCCCACCCACGACCTGGAGTTAGCAGCGGTCGTCTTTGCATTGAGTATTTGGAGGCACTACTTATTGGGTGAGAAATTCCGTTTGTTCACAGACCACAAGTCACTGCAGTACCTGTTCACTCAACGAGAGCTGAATATGGGTCAGTGCAGGTGGTTAGAGTTTGTGAAAGACTATCAGTTCGAAATACAATATCATCTGGGGAAGGAAAACGTAATTGCTGATGCGTTGAGCCGTAGACCGGTAGACGATATAGCAGACATCTGGAAAGCAAAGTGGAAGGAGTTGGGTCACCAGGACGCAGTAGCCCATTCTTTCATATCCGTTATGTCAGTCACACCCGAGAGTGCTATGAGGGGGATACAGGCACATACCATAGACCCGTTTTGCGAGGAGCAGATTGTGTGACTTCTAGCCGAGGGTGCTGAGTCCTATTCTGTTAGTTCTGATGGAGGTTTGCGGTTTAATGGGAGATTGGTGGTTCCAGAAGGAGTAGAATTACGTCATGCAGTGATGACTCATTCTCATGGGTCCCGGTTTGCAGTACATTCTGGAGGAGATAAAATGTACCAGGATATGAGGAGGCAATACTGGTGGAGTGGGATGAAGAAGGACATTGCTGAGTTTGTGTCCAAGTGTTCTACCTGCCAACTAGTAAAGGTGGACCACCAGAAACCGTCAGGATTGCTTCATCCATTGGAACTACCCGCGTGGAAGT
This sequence comes from Sambucus nigra, assembly GCA_949130495.1. NCBI lineage: Eukaryota > Viridiplantae > Streptophyta > Magnoliopsida > Dipsacales > Adoxaceae > Sambucus > Sambucus nigra. Next base: position 58,400,902 of record OX422213.1, read on the forward strand.
GGGAGAGTATTTCCATGGATTTTATTACACGGTTGCCTACATCACAGCGGGGCCACGATTCTATCTGGGTGATTGTAGACCGTTTGACCAAGGTGGCTCATTTTCTGCCAGTGCGGACAGATTATACTACGGGTCAGTATGCTCAGTTGTTCATCGCTGAGATTGTCTGATTACATGGGGTGCCTCTGAATATTGTGTGAGATAGGGATAAGATTTTTGTGTCACGCTTCTAAGAAATCTTTCAGGACTCTATAGGTACTGAGTTGAGGTTGAGTTCGGCTTACCACCCACAGTCAGATGGACAGACAGAGAGTACTAATCAGATGTTAGAAGATATGCTACGCATGTGTGTTCTCGATTTCGGAGGAGGTTGGGAGCCACATCTTCCAGTGGTAGAGTTTTCTTATAATAACTCCTATTAGTTCACGATTGGCATGGCTCCATTTGAGGCTTTGTATGAAAGGCCTTGTCGTTCTCCAACTTGTTGGCTCGAGGTGGGGGATAACAAGTTGCTAGGGCCAGAAGTGATTCAGGAGACCTCCGCGAGGATTGAGATAATCAGGAGTCATATTCGGGTAGCCCAGGACAGGTAGAAGAGCTATGCCGATGCGAAATGGTTCTTCCGGGAGTTTAATGTGGGAGACAAAGTGTTATTGCATGTATCTCCTATAAAAGGAGTGATGAGGTTCGGGAAGAAGGGGAAGTTGGCTCCGAGGTACGTGAGACCATTTCCCATCATCGAGAGGATTGGGCCGGTTGCATACAAGTTTGTATTGCCAGAACATTTACATCGCATCCACGATGTATTTTACATCTCGTCATAGAGACGATATCTTCGGGATGATATGGCCCATACTCACATTGCGATAGATAAGATCGATTTATAGCCTGATAGCTCTTATGAGGAGAGACCGGTAGCTATCCTAGACTATAGTGAGAGGAGATTGAGGTCGAAGATAGTTCCACTTGTGCGAGTCCAGTGGGAGCATCATAATGTGGAGGAATCCACTTGGGAGCGCGAGGCAAATATGCGCGAGAAATACCCAGAGTTGTTTTTACCAGGTATGACTTATTTTTCGAATTTCGGGATGAAATTCCGTTATTAGGGGAGAAGTATGTAATACCCCGTATTTTTATGCTATATTAATTTGGGGATTTATTAAATTTAATGTGAGTTAGTTATTTAATTCAAATCCGGAAATTAATTATGTTATAATTATTAACGAGACGAGAGTTAGTAATTATGGGAAACTTGTTGAATATTACTAATGAGCAAAGTAATATATTATATTGGTTATATTGAATGTCATGAGTGAATTAAATGACGATTTCGGAAATTTAAGTCGGAACGTGCTCATGTCACGTCGGGACTAATTTTGTTAAATAAAAAGTGAATATTTTATAAGTTGCCCGTATGGTCATTTTGAGTGCGCCAATGCGTCCGGTAGGGTTGAGATAATCAGAAAAGTGTACCCGGGGGTTTAGTTTGGGTCTCGGGGCATTTTTAGGCCTAATTAGTACCCCGGGAGGGCATTTTAGTCATTTTACACAATTGGGTAATTAAACCCACGAATTTCAGCAACCTATATCAGCCAACTAGGTTAGTCTTTTAGGGTTATAATATCCAGAAATCAATTGACGGCCATTGGAGAAGAGAGGAGAGAGCTCCAAGGCAATTCAAGGCCAAAAAGTCACCGGGTTGCACCGCCGCCACCACCACCGCGTAGATCGCGAGACGAGGAACGCAACCATACCAAAATTAGCCGTGAATCAGAATACCAAAAATCCCAGGCAAGTGTTTATCTTGCTATTTTCGTTGGTGCAATCTTCATATTAGTTTAGGATTGATTTGTGATGAAAACTATGGAAGAAAACCCAATTTATGATAGGAGAATCCATGTAGTATTGATTTATATGTTGATTATGGAAACCCTTGCCATGTAGAGGACATAAACCACGAAATTTTGATGATCTTAATAAAGAAATTCTGGAGAAAGATTTGTTAGAAAACTGTTTAAGAAAATTCTAGGGTTCTTGATAATTGGATATAATTTTAGGTTGAAATTTCGTGTTTAAATGATGAATATGTACATGCCTTACGTTAGAATCATCTGGTATTTGTTATAATGTTAGTAGTAGAATTCTGGGACGATTGGAACTTGAAAATATGGATTTGGTGTAATTTTGGTGATGAAACCCGTAACTGCATTCTGCAGAATTTTTCGCAGACCTGCTTGATTGATCGATCGAGCCTAGAGCTTCGATCGATCGAAGATTCGATCGATCGAGCCCCAAGCTTCGATCGATCGACCCCTCCTGGCAGACTCCTAATTCGCTCTTTAAATGAGTTAAATTCAAATTGTCATGATATAATTCTTGGGCATTCTTGATAAAATGATTTGGGAGATATTGAGGACCAGTAGGGCATATGAATAAATGTTGGGACCTTTAATCTTCAACGAGAATGGTATTTATGGAACATTTACTTTAGGGTTGGTGAATTTATAAATCTAAAGGGTGAGGTGCGTAAGAGAGTTACGCTGAAACCTAATAAAGACACTTACTGAATTTCAGATTTGTGAGGATATAGTCCACGAGTGTCAGGTAATGAGTGAGAAAACCCTTCGAGTTAAGGTTAGGAATGAAACTTTATACCTAATTCTATAAATGTGAATTTAAGGATATATGGTATAATTATGGGTGACGAAAGGAACCTATATTAATATGATAAAGTGGTATATTTATATGATTGTGTGTATATATATTATATACTTGTGAAAATCATGCCCATGCTACTTGCTATCCCGGAGGTTACCGCGTTGGGACAAGTCTTATCTCGATGGGACCTTTATGGGGGATATTTACTTGTACCCTAGAAGATAGATATCCTTGGTACAGGCTATCGATGTGATAGTTCAGACGGTCCTAAGAGACGCAGGTATGTGCCATCATCTTAGAGACTTGGAATCTATGCTTCGCCTCAATATTGTTTGTGTATTTATGTTAATACAATTCGAGAGTGATTCCTATTGTATTTCCCTTAAAATGAGTGATATGGGGTTCTGGATAGTAGAGTATGCACGCACCATAGTTTTATGAGGGGTGCTGATATTTTATATATATTATACGAGTAGTTAATATATATATGAGATTATGAAATTTGAAACTGCCTACTGGGATTTGATAAGTAGGACATGGTTGTTGACTCAAATTATAAATACTTGTTTTGAGAAAGTATAATATATCACTGTAAAACTTTATTGATTTTTATAAAGTTAAAAAAATAGAGGACTTTGGTTTCAAATTGGAACATCCTTTTTAAAATGAAATCATTGAATTGAAAATCTTACGAGTAATCTAAGTTAAGTTAAATCATTTGGGAAGACTTGTGCGGTATACGATAAGATAAACTGTTGGGAAGGTTAGTGCGATAGGTGTGCACATTAGAAGAGAGGTGAGTATTTCTCAAGAGAGTGACGCACTAATATGTTGTTGCATTGGCCTGTATCAATTTAAATACTTGCTAAACGTATTTTAAATCAAACACACTTCCGGGCTCTGACCCGTTTTCTTTTCTCTCTCTCTCTTGTATATATATGTATGTATTACAGGTGCCCAGCCACAGGGGCATCTTGCTTAGGATCTCTTGGAAGGAACGCGCTGCAGCTTAGGTGGGAGTTGCAGGTCTCTTGATTAGACGACTTCGTTCATTCGGATCCACTCTTAGTATTCTTATTTAGTTGAGCATGTGTAGCTCTTTCCATTATTCCATTATTATTGGGACATTTGTATTTCAGTTATTTCCAGTATTGTTACTATGGGTTTTATTCAGTTTGATTGTGTTACTTTATATTTCGCATGTTGACATTCGATTGACGAATGTTTTAATTTAATTGGACTATGTTGCAGATATTTAATGTGGTGTGATTCTTACGTATTGAATGTTGTTAATAAAATAAATGTTTTTTCTTTAAATAAAATTTGGAAAGAATGTATGAAAATGGTTTTGACACTTAGCTTAATTATTTAGGGTGTTAAATTGGAAAATTTATTTTTATCGACAGTGATGCTGAGAATGAACCTACTGTTTACCTTGATTTAATTTAATAAAGGAGTGATCACCCGGTATTTAATTAGGCGGGGTGTCACACCAATCCAACATAAAAAGCACTTTTTCCAGTTCGTACAACCAGTATCCTACAAAGTAGACTTGATATCAAACCAAAAACCCTATAATTTAAGAAGAAACTACACAATCCCAACCAAAACACGTAAGATATGGACCCAAATCCCCAAAAGGAAAACCCCTACGAATTTCCTATAAATTGTATATAAAAATAAATAAAAAGAAAAAGAAAACTTTTTCTTAAACATTACGTCGAACAGTTGAGGAGCAACACAAATACTGGCAAAAAAACTCACATTACAATTGTAGAAAACTATACCTTTCAAGAAAAACTTTTGATGGCATATACCTTTCAGTACCTAAAGAAAAATATACCTTTTCGTTCCATATGACCTAAAGAAAAAAAAATATTGCTAACAAAATCATATTATTGAACCCTTAATCATGGTCACAATCCCATTACACAGCATTTTGGATAAGTTATATCAAATTTAGACTTGCCATGGTACCTGTTCAAAATTTTTATGGAATATATCAAATTGAACTACTTATCCCAAAAGCATAAAATTTCACATAGCTTCCATTAAAGAGTTTCCACCGACTTGAGTGACTCCAAAATTGGTCCTCTTTTCACCAATACTTAAAAATAACTCTACAAATACATTAAAAAATGTTAATGTGCTATACTTATTATTTGGTTGAATCCAATAAACAACAAATATGAATTCACAAGTTTAAATTCAGTAGTACGTACCTTTTTAGATCCCAAAATTAAAGAAAAATAAACAACAAAAATATAAGAAACAAAACCCTAAATTCAGAATTTCTTACCGAAGTAGTACATTGTAACAACCCTCGCTTTTGAGGTCCTAGTTTATATTTAATTTGCTAGATATAATAATTAGATATAAATTGTTGATATGTGGAGTAGGTATTAATTTAAGGAAGAAAAGTTAATATCTACTATGATGTTGCATATTTACCGTATGTAGAGGTGAATTTTGCTATGTTATGTTTTGTAATGTCACATGATTTAAAAAAAATGACATTTGGCTTAAAATGAAACCGGAACCAAAAATGAATTATAAAATCTCCAAATGATAATTTGGGGGGTGCCAATAGTCCCGGGAGTTTCGAGATAGTCAAATTTTGTGCCATATTGTATTTCGAGATTCCGGGCACTTTTGACTGGTAGTAACTTAAATGAGTAGTTGCGTATTATTTTACCGCGTATTAATTACTTAAGATGGAACTTTAAGACTAAGCCACGATTTATGTCTTGAACTAAGTCACTATTCCCTTAATTAAATTGGAAACCCTAAAGAAAGAGAAGAATAAACCTAAGGAGAGAAAGAGAGATTGAAGCATGGGTGTTTGATCTTATCTACTATCCTCACCAAATCTGAAGTTACAACCTTGAGGCAAGTTTTCTACTTGCTATCTTATGCTTTAAGTAGAGTAATTTGCATTGATAGTTGTGGTTATGCATAGTTTAAGAAAACTAGGGATTTTTAGTGGATTCATGGGTTTTAACTCCTTGGAGATTGCTTTGAATTGTTATTGGTATAGGTTTTGGGTGTTGGATGCATTTAAAATCTTTTGGTAGCAATAAATGATGTGGAGACTTGTTGTTGGAAGAAGAAGGGTTATTGGGTCTGTTATGACCGGTCGACCGCGTGTCTAGGACCGGTCGATCGGGCCTTTGGGGGAGGGCACACTACTTTCTCACTAAGGCCTGATTTTTGGCATGCGGTCGACCGAGGTCTGGGAACGGTCGATAGGCCCCCTTTTTCCCGGACTTTCTGCTTTCCTACGAAGGCAAAGATTTGAGATGCGATCGATCGCGGCCTTAGGACCGGTCGACCGGTCCCCAGTTTTTCACTCTTAGAGTTGTTTTTTTTTCCTAGCTTTCTTCTTTTACATAGGAAATATGAACCTTCTTGCATGAAGTAATCTTAGAGTTTTATTTGAGTTTGGTCGTTACCCTATAGTTGAATGGGATCACTTGGGGTTAATTCAGGGGTACTTAAAGTGATGCTTAGGTATCACTTCTCTTTTGGTAAATTAGCTAAAGTTAGAGTTCTAAGCCCATAATTTGAGATGTTAGAGGTCCTATTGAGATATGTAGCTTCTTGGGGAATAGTACAATTTCGGAAATCACTTGGAGGTTTACTCGGGACTTAAAAATGATGAATATTAATGAGAACAGTCAAGGATAATGGTTTCAAATAAAATGAAACACATGTGATTTACGGTAATGAAAATGAGATTAAATTGGTAATTGTTAAATTACTTAAACACACCTCTCTAAATGCTATCATAAGGGAAGCTCCCGCATGAGGTCATGTCCCCTGACTATTGAATGCAGGCTGACTATAGTCCTTGGCCATATGCGGGGTTTGTATATATTTTTCTGCGCTAGTGAGGTAATTTCGAGTGTGGTTATGACTCACTCGCAGGTGTATGGCCACTTCTCGACGTGCATTAGGTGCCCAGGTTGTCTTGTATAGATAGGCCCTGGAAGATGATAGTCATTTATGGGCGTGCCCAATGGGGAAACTCAGAGGGGCGGTGTTAGAAATGTTATATTTATAAGAATATAACCTTTCTAACTCAAGTGGGACTTGAGGTATGTAAATTTCCATAAGATATGAAATGGTAATTATATTCCTGATAAGGAATGGAAAAAGGAAAGATATGATGAAAACTACATTCCTATTAAGGAATGGAAAATGATAAGACATGAAAAGAATTGAGATTTAAATTTTATTTTCTTCCTTAAATCAATCACTATTAGAAACCTATATAGTTGAATCATCACATTTTCATGATTAGGTTGTTAGATTCACATTTACATTATTTATGATTCATTGTCCATATCTATCGTGTTTCTTACTCTTCTGGGAATCATATATAAATCGGGCCCTGACCCGTTCATTTTCCATGTTGTGCATGTTGTTGTATCCGCTCAGGTGCTCCTCCACAAGGGGGCCCGTTATGATTTTTCCTACTCTTATGCTTTTGACGAGCTATATGACATTGCGGATTATTACAGGATGTTTGTTAGACGTCTTCGTTTTTGGGATCTAGTTATGATCTGGTCTTTCATCCGGGATAGTGGACCATATTTTGTACTTGTTAATGAATGTAGTATGTAAATATTGAATTGCAGAGACACTTTGAATGTAACTGTGGACTGACAGATTATTCGGTTCTTTTATTATATGTTATTTTAGTAATTATCTTTATGTTCCTTTGAGATTTCACTTTCATCAGATTTGGGTTGTTTAATTCATTTCTTAAATCTTTATTAAACCAAACTTTATGACAACCTGCTTTCTGATTTATGGAGTGGTTAACCTGTATACCTATTTTATTGTTATGATGTTGAGGATGATATCCATCCATGATTCCGTTATGTCGAGTTATCGGGCTGGCAACCCCTTATTTCGGAAATGCGGGTTGCTACATACATACCTATTTAGATCCCAAAATTGGAGGGAATAACTCTCGTAATCTGCAAAAGGAAAAACATAAGAAATAAATCCCTAAATTTATTTCAGAATATAGATCTGCGTGTGTGTGTGTGTGCGCGCGCGCAAGTGTGAGTGTGCGTGTGAGTCATAGCCGCATAGGCAGAGATGTGTGTGTCTGTGTGTGTGTGAGAGAGAGAGAGACTACCTGAATGGGCGGTGGAGGGAAGCGGAGGGTAGTGGGTTTGGGGGGTTTGGAGCGAGAGAATGAGGGAGAGAGGTGAGGACGACGGGGTGGGTTTGGGGGGTTTGGAGCGAGAGAATTAGGGAGAGAGCTGAGGGTGTACGTGTGTAAGACTGTGAGGAAGAGAGGGTTACAAAAATACCCTCATGTTTGAATTCAAGTGCAATTTTGGTGAGTATAAAAGAGGGGGAAATCAAAGAATTAAGGGGTAGGCTGGTAAAAAAGAAAGGGAAGTGATCTGAAGCCTTAAAATGTGTAAAAATGTGTAAGGAGGTGGCACACATCTTAACCGTTAAAATGTGTAGACAATTAAAAAACTTCCCTATCTGATTATATATATATATATATATGTATGTATGTATGTATGTATGTATGTATGTATGTAATGCCCTGGTGTGAACTGTCGTACGTTTTAATAGTGCGGATCGGATATGTGTCACCGTGACAGTGAGTCTAAAAATTATCTCCTAAATTATAGGTGTTCTCTCTCTCTTTTCTGGGCTCATCGTCAGGTAACACGTTTCCAGTCCGCACTGTTAAAATGTGGGACAGTCCGCACAAAAGCAGTACTATATATATATATATATTAGTGGTGGAATGATCCTCATGAAATTGTTTCCTTGGTTACCAAAGACCTTTCTCTTTTTCCTCACTATAGGTTTCTTAAGTTTATTTTTAGTATTGACTCATTAGTTTTTATTATTAAGGTTGGTTTGGTGGTATATCCCTCAACCTTTGTTTGTGAAGCCCTTGGTCCATCATAAAAACTATAGTTTTTTGGGGTTTAGTCCCATTTCCAAAGTTTTATTAAGGGCCCCTACCATATAGTTTCTAAATTGTATTAATTTCCATAACCATCCAAACCTCCCGTAATCGTCTTATAATCAGCTATCTTCCTCTTCATAGAGAATGACACTTGTCCTATAGTTGCTACAACATGACCAATTACTAAAAATAAAAACGCGGGAGTGGATGAAAATGAATCTTTAAAAGTGGGATTAAATACTTGTGACCCCTAAAGACTATAGTGGGACAATTTTATTTCCTTTCTTTTTCTGGATGGTTAGGTATTAATGTTCCCCTTCCTTTTATGTGAAACATATGGAAGTTTTTTTCCCATGGTTTTCTATAAATTAAACTTATGGATATACCATCCCTCTTTTATGAAAAAGATATAGAAAATTTGTCTAATGCAATAGTAATAATAAGTAGATCGTAAATATAAAAAAAATGCAACTTTACAAGATGTTAGAGAGAGATGATTTTTTCACTAAACATTCGTGAAGATATACCCCCATTACCTCAAGATTATCTCAAATTCATCTTTAGCACTGTTCCTGCTGCTATAATTTGGGAAATATGGATTTCCAGAAATTTATGTGTTTTTAATGGTGCTAAAATGATAGCCAAGAATATTATTCATCAAGTTTATGATCTTATCCAATCTTGTGCTTATCATAAAACCTTCAAGTCTTCTAACAGAAACTTTGATTTCATCATCCAATCTTTCAAGTTGAATGTTGCCTCATATGTCCCAAATTACTTTCTCATTTTCCATTGGATCAAACCCCCGGATGGTTTTGTTAAAATGAATTGTGATGGAGCTTCCAAAGGGAATCCAGGTTTTTCCGGATCAGGTGGTATAATCAGAGATCACAGTGGTCGCCTTATCAAAGCTTTCTCATCTTTTGAAGGTGTTATTTCCAACAACAAAGCTGAGATTTTGGCCATTTTTAGGGGATTAAAACTTTGTATATCATTAAATATGCACAATATCATTGTAGAATCTGATTCTAAATTGGTGATTGACATGCTTAATGGTATTACGAAGTCGATTCCCTGGTCCATTATTGAAGTATTTTATGAAATCAAGCTCTTACAAGGCAATATTCAAGTCATATTTCAGCATACTTGGAGGGAGAATAACAAGGTTGCAGACAGTCTAGCAAATCATGGAGTGGATTGTAAAGGTTACTCTTCTTTCAACCAAACCAGTGATCTTCCTTTCTCAGCTAGAGGCCGCTACAAAATGGATCTGCAAGGTGTTCAATCCATTAAAGTTTTCAAATAATGCATTTCTTATGTATTTTTTAATTATTTTTCTCTAGCTTGTAAAAGCCTTGGTAGGGCATTTCTACCTAGTTTAATAAAATTGTGATTTGTTTTAAAAAAAAAAAAAAAAAAAAAAAAAGATATACCCCCATTACAAATTGGTATTAGATAACACATGCTTACATACATCTATATCCATACTATAAATCAATAGAAACTACATCATCTTAATAATATTATTCGATGTTAATTATCTTAACTTTCTTCATTATCACTCTATTACCTAGAACCAAGTCAACTCATTTGACCTATATGACCTACATAGGCCTACACTATTGGGGTTATTAGAATTTTCACCCCAATACTTTACTTTGGTCCCCCTACTTTTTTGTTTATACAACTTTTGCCCCTAAAATTGCAAAAACTTATATAAGTAATAAAAAAAATGTTGTGATGTGTAGTTTTACAAATTGACTTAATAAAGATCATACCGAATATATATTGCTCCCTTTTTATTAGGGTTTGGAAGAGGTAGATGTACCCCTATTACTTATTGAACTTTAATTAACGTGCATTCTTGCATTCAACTAATTTTTATTTATTGTAAGGATAATAAACTAGTTTTTAATTTTAATCATCTATGGATTTTCATTTTTTAAATTTGAATATTCTAGTTTATCATTCAATTTAAAGTTGGATGATTTAATAAAATTTGTTATGCCTTATTTTCTTTAATTACTCACATGAATTGAAACACCATTACTCTTATCTATAATTTCAAAATCGCATTGCGACTAAGAGGATAAAATGAACAAGTAGGCAAAATATCCACGTGCGATGTAAGTCCACCTTTAATTTCTTTTAATATCCCCTTTGACCAATTTTTATTTTAACATTTCATTCACTTTTTTTTGTAGATTTTGAATTTGGTCCCGCTTGCTCGTGGATGTGTATTTTGTTTAATTATATGAAATTTTTGTTACTTTTTAGATAATAATGTACAATCTTTTTATATTTTGTTGGGATAATTTGGACGCGTGGTAGACATTTTTTTGGATTGAAAATACATTTTTTTTGGAAGATTGATTATATAAAGACTCAATGTTTGGTTGACTCAATATTTATTGAGATACATATTCATATTAATGATGCCCCCTTTAATATAATAGATTTTTGAGAATGGTTATTTAACTTCATTAAAAGTTTCTTTTTATTTTTATTGTTGAATAACAACTAAAGATGAACTTTATTAAAATGTGGATTTTGATGAAGCCAGACGTTTATGCATAAATGTTGTAATTTTTTACCTTTTTAAAAAATGTTGGCATATAATTCAACGATGTTTTTTTTATGTGTCGTAATAAAGCGGCATTTTTTCCTAAAAATGTTGGGTAGTCTACCCAAGGGCAGAGATTTGAGGATGTTTAAAAAACTTCAGGGAAAACATCGGGAGATTATTTATCGACATTTTACAAAAACGTCGGCTATTTCCCGATTGGAGATACCACGACGCTTTCCATAAACGTCGAATTTTTTTAGCGACGCATTTTACTAATTTTCGACATTTTCAAAACGTCTTCGTAGCTCAAATGTCTTGTAGTGGGTAGAGGTTCTCCATGGCTTGTAGGATCCATCGTCATAGTCAAACCCAATTTACATGCCTAATTTTTGGTTCTATTGTGTTGAACTAAGATCTAGACATCTCGGGTTTTCTATGGAACGTTCTCTGAAGCACTACCTATTTTTCCTGCGGGGGGAAGGTGGTGGAATCTCTCTATGCCTATAAGAGTTTTTTTGTAATTATTTAGGTGAGGAGATCTAACATTATTGAAGTTGGATTGGTCAGATCACTGTGAAATAAACTTTTCATCAATGTCTACATTATTTTTGGCATAGCATCTTGTAATCGACAATTCCAATGGGGGTTAAGGGAGTTACCCTCTCCATCGCATGGCTACTTTATGTATTATCATACTTCTCGACCGAGTAACAATAGTAAAATAATGTAATTTTGTTTATGAAAAATGTTAATAACCATAATAAAATAAATATCTAAATAGTGAACTAGAAATTTTTTACTAATCAAATGAAAATTACATTGAAAAACTTCTCTAAACCCTTGAAACCATGGTGAATTGAATCATAATAAAATGGGCATCCTTGAGCCCTAGAAATGAAATTTGGGTGTAAAAAAATTTGTTATGTTCTTTTCCACAGACGACACCGAACTGTTATCACTAAAATTGGGCAGTGACTAGATCGTAGGTAAATGACATTACACTACTAAAAGATAACCAATGAAGATACATAAAATATTAAATGCCAACAAAAACGTGAAGTAGCGACTTGTAATACCCCATTATTTTGGTTAATTTAATCAATGACTAAATATTTAATTTGGGAGAATTTTAATTGATTATTAAATTGGAAACTTGAATATATAACATGATTTATGAAAAAAAAGTTTAATAAGAGAAATTAGAGTTTAAATATTAGATTTTAACTAATAAAGGAATAACATTATATGTTCATAATTGTAAATTATTTTAGGATTTATTTGGTAATTATGGCAAGTGAGTTAATAATGTAACATAAAAGGTATTTTTGTTTAAAGATTAAGGGTAAAATGTTATTTAATTTATTACTTAAAGAATAATTTAGGTTAAAGCATAAATAAGGAAAAGAAATGAAATTAAAAGAATAAGAGCTTAGTGGGAAACATTTGGGGGCGATAAGTTTGGGCTAAGACCGCTATAGCTGGTAGCGTCAGTCACTATAGCAGGCACAGGGCTTTACAATATGCGCCCATTTTTTTTCTTCAGAGATTCCTTTTTTTTATTATTATTATTTCAATCCCATTTTCCCAACATCTCTAAATGAAAACCCTACTGCCTCATCATTCTATACCATTTTCAACCTTTTAACCCTAATCCATTTTCCACACAAATTATATAATTCCAATCCAAAAATTATACCTAACATTTTAAAGCAACAATTGGATTTTCTTGTAATAAATTTATGGCCACATATTCTAAAGAGCATTTGGGTTGGAAATTCAACCAATTTTCAAAGAGGGGTTCTTCTACAATTCTTACAACACCGATGCAAGACAAAACTACTCTTTTCTCTCATGCTATAATTAATAATTTCTAGCGAAAGATGTTATATAAATTATAAAAATTTGTTCAATAGTCATATTTTTTTAAACAAATGAAAATGTTTCAATTCATGAGTTCATATGCTATTTAATTCAATCTAATAAAAGCATAATTGAATTGAAGTTTGAATTTAGAATTTAGAATTTAGAATTTTTTTAATCCAATTGCATTGAAGAGTATGATTTCATCCTTTAATTGAATTTACATGAGTTAAAACCCTTCTTCATATAGACTTTGGAATTACACTTATATTTCTGATTTCGGATAATTAGATTGCTTACATGTTGAATATTCCTTTACATATGTTTTGGAAATTTAATTTAGACAATAGTTGTTAAGTTGTAAAAAAAACCATTTATGCATGAATCATTAACTCAATTTGAATTTTGATATTAAACCTTAATTCACCTACCCTCCATAATGTGTAACTTTAAGAGGATTAAATACAACCACGGAAATTTAGATAAACCCAAATCCTTTAAGAATATAAAAAGATACAAAGTTGATGGGTAGTAGTTGAATTGGTTGAATTTGGATATTTTGGGATATGTATTATTATGGACATGCACCCAATGAACTATAACATACAAAATGTTAAACCTATGAAATTTAATGTTGAACTAGCCTTCGTTTATAATATATGTGTTATGGCCCTTAAAACAAATTGGGGAGATGAGATGATAAAAAGATGGAATAAAATCTCTAACTAGAGGAAGGGATTTCTTAATATATTTTAGGCTAACACTGTGTGTCGGGTATGGATACTTTATGACTTTTGAATGGATCGGGTTAGAGTCATGGTCTTTATATATTGAATATATTATGGACGTGGGAAAAGCAGTGTATCGATTTAAGTAATGAGTGTATATGTGTGTGTCGATTATGGAGTGAGGGAAGAGAGGGTGCCAGTTATGGTTACTTCATTATTTTGAATTGATCGAGTTAGAATGTTGGTCTTTCTATATTATTTATATTGATTATATTATGGAGATGGGCATAAGGGTGTGCTGGTCTATAGAGTGAGGGAAGAGGGGGGTGCCGATTATATAGTGAGGGTAGAGAGGTGTGTCGATTTATTTTGTCTGCGCTAGATAAAAAATAATGAAGATGTAGTTCACTAGAGCCCCTAGTTCTCCAGTCCAGTCACCGCCTATTTTGGAGATGTAGGAGTTGATCCTACCACTAGGGTTAGTGACTTCATGTTCGAGGGATGTGAGTCTTACTTTATCCTTTAGTATTGTATTTAGTTTTGGGACCCTATTTTTTTAGATGTTTGAGTTTTAGCATGTTTCATGTTGGGATCTTTTGTTAAAAAATTTTACCTTTTCTATTCAGTGCTGGTGATTAACTCTTATCAATTATATATGACTATTTGAGGATGTCTTACATCATGCTATTAATTGAATTATCATTTTTCACTGCTTCTTATTTCATTATAAGGATGATATGTAATTGTTTTGACAACCTATATAGATTTAATAAGAAAACTTGATCTACCTAATTATTAAAACATACGGGGTATCATAGATAGTTACATACCATGGTCCTAGGCAACATAGGTGCCATAGGTCCATTCTAATTGTATGTGTAGCTTTGTTTGATAGATTCTTTTTCTTGGCGTTCTCATCGTATGCTACGATTTTTAGTGAGTTTAGTGAAACTGACCCTGATGGACGACCCGATTAGACTTAAGTGTATTGTCATGGTTCTCTTTTTGGATTTCATTTGTGAGATGTACTATGCATGGAATTTAGTTCGGATAAGAGTTAGGAGATATTAGGTGTAAGATATGTAGTACGTATCTAATGATACATTTGGTTAAGTGTATTCAAATAATATGAAGAGGTTAAATGATAAGTATTTCCCCTAAATACATTCGTACACGGCATAATAAGTTTATTCCACCTCAGTAGGGGACTTATACTATTGTACATTACGAGAAAGAGTTTTTTTCACTAGATGCTCCAAAGGAAGTGAATATGGAGAAGAATAGGATTTAGTGTTGTGTTTCAGTTACCTTCTATGGAATATTTTAATAGTGAACCTGTCATACACTATGTACACACAGATAGTGGATTTTCCACTTACACTTAATAAATATCGTGAAAATCAAAAGAACTAGTTTGAGAAAGGTCGCCTAGCAAGTGGTCCCAATACTATGGAAAGATCCTACAGAGTTAAAAAATGAGTTTAGGTCCTTCAATGCCAATGGTCATGGAAGAAATTTTGTCCCAATTAGAAGAGGCCCTATCAAGGTGGGCAAGGATCGCAGAAACAACAAGGGAAGCATAGTGATACTTCCCAATAAGAGTTTATTTTTTTTCTTCAAGTGTAGTGGTTTTGGACACATGAAAAATGACTACCCAAGTAGGGGAAAGCCAATTTAGCAAGGCCACCAGGGTCAGTACTGGTACGGCTACTATAGGTAGGGCTAGTGGTAGTAGCAATTTAAGCCTGATCATTAGCAATAACAATCGATGTCAGTTCTACCATCCCTGACGCAGTAGGCCCAAGTTGCACCTCCTATACCAGCTGCAATGCCTTCACCTCAGTTGTAGTATGACAGGGTCTATTAGGTGGGATTTAGGGATGACCAGACATATATTCAGGACGTTTATGGTATGTTCTCTACTCATTGCACTTTAATAAGGGATTTATTTAACATGGGGGCTATGCACTCTTTTGTTACATGAAACTTCATGGGTATTTTGGGAACATTCCGAGAACATTTGTTAGTTTTAGATACCCACACATATTATGTGATTCTGGCGATGGATTGGTTATGTACCTATAGGTCTCAAATTGACTATATAAGTAGGGATATTGTATTTTCTATATCGGTCCAAGAGATATATTTGGCCTCTATGCCTAGGCATGAGGGTGAGCCTACTGCCACTTGTAATTTATTGATCAGGAGACCCAATAGGATACCACAGTGTCCCTAATATGATTCTAGTAGTTTAGGTGTTCTCATATGTATTCGATTAAATTCTACGGTTATCACTTATACCAAATATTGACTTTGTGATAGATTTGGCACCTTAAACGAAGAGATATCTAGAGAACCATATCGTGTGGAACCTAGGAGATGAAGGAGAGATAAAATTAAGCAGGAATTATAGCATGAATTTATCCATCGCACCATTTTACCTTGGGGTGTTCCAATATTGTTTATAAAGAAGAAGAATGGATCTTTAAGGTTATGTATAGATTATCACGAGTTGAATAAGGTGAGGATGAGGAATAAGTACACGCTACCAAGGATTGACGATCTATCTGATCAGTTAGAGGGAACTTCATTCATTTCAAAGATTGATTTGTGATTCGGTTACCACCAGTTGAGGGTACAAGACGAGTATATGCTCAAGACAACTTTTTTGACTCGTTTTGGATCTTAGGAGTTTCGACCGCTTGGGTTTACTAATGCCCTAATAATATTTATAGACTTGTTAAATCGGCACCGGTTAATCATAGTTTTCATTGATGACATCATGATCTACTCATGGATAAAGGAGAAATGCGACCGACATTTATGGATTGTATGAAAGATATTTAAGGAACGTAAGCTTTATGTGAAACTCTCAAACTGCAGGTTTTAAAAGAGTGAAGTGATGTTTTGGGGATATATTATGTTTGACAAGGGATTATCCATAGATCCTAATAAGGCATCAACCATGTTGAATTGGGTGATCCCACGACACCTACTGAGGTACTCAACTTTTGGAGTTTGTTCAGTTATTATAGGACATTCATTCATGTTTTTGAAAGATAAATGGGATGATGAATGAGTTAACTAAAGGGTGTGCCATTCTTTTCGAGCGATAAATGTCAATAGGCATTTGTCACTCTAAAAAAAAATCTTGCATCAGTTCTTTTCTTGCATAGGAGTGGAGTTCTTAGTCTACACCAATGATTCTCTGTATTGATTAAGTGGGGTATTGATGTAAGAGGCACACCAATTTCATATGCATTTCAAAATTTAAAGTTGCATGAGGTTCATTATTTGACTCATGTCTTGGAGTTGGTAGCCATTGTATTTGTATTTCATACGTGGATGCACTACCTTTGGTGTTATAAGTTATACATAATATATTTATACATAAATATCTGAATATGAGGCAGCATTGATGGTTTAAATTCATTAAGGATTATCAATTCACAGTCCATTACCACCCGATAAAGGCTAATTTGGTAGCAGATGCATTGAGCTAATGACCTTGTGGTAGCCTATGAAGTCTTTAGTTGTTTGAGTGGGGTTCAATTTATATAATTAGTGAGTTGACTAGGGCCTTTTATGTAGATGCTTATAATGACTCCAGAGATTGTGATACGAGTGATTAGAGGACAATCATAGGACTCGGTATTCAAGGAGAAGGTGATGGATCTTCTCTCTACCAGTGTACCTTTATTTTAGTAGGATCCGATGGTTGGTTGCATTATATGGGTAGATAAGTGGTATGTGACACCCCGACTAATTAAATACCGGGTAGCTACTCCTTTATTAAATTAATTCAAAATGCCAAGTTGGTCTAGTTAATAGCATCACTGTCGAAAACATTTTAAAGATTACTAACCACCTACTATTTAAAAAGTAAGTGCCAAATTTTATTTAAAGTCTTATTAACATGCAACAAGTGTAATGAAGAATAATAACACCATTGACCATACTGAAGTAAAAAGAATAACCATCACATAATGTAAATAAAGTCTGGAGGAAAACTCCTCACTATAAATCCCACAACTGAAATAAATAAACCGAAAACTAAAACAGTACATGCCAAAGTCTGAAAACTGTAATTGAAATGTAACTCTAATAGAAATGGGCAACATGCCCTACAACTGATAGATAATGAATCTGGAATCCAAGTGACAGAGGCGTCTACAAGAAAGTCCCTGTAGCTTCCACAAACAGCTATAGCTCGTCACCTGAAGGAGTATCCTATGCATGGTGTCCTTGTGGCTGGGCACCTAAAATGGTTTTACAAAGAAAATAGATTTGAAAAGCAAACAGGTCAGAGCCCGAATGTGGAGTTATATTTTAAAAACCTGCAAGTGCTTTAAAAACATTTAAAACATTAAATGCAAAGTAAATGTTAGGACGTGCACTCACATGATATTCTCACCTCTCGTCTAACTGTGAACTCCTAACGTTAGTACCCATCTATAACGACACAAACCACTAGCTAAGTGCCATCCTATGTAGCTAGACTGTCATAGGTCCTACCCTTATTACTCGGTTCTATTAACATTATAACGGTCGTAATTAAGTAGGGGTTTAACGTAAACTCAGATGCTCAATATGCAATATATCACTATCAGTTAACTCGTTATATTTCTTGAAGCAATACCGTAATTATATTCACAACATTAACATGAAGGTTCCCATTAATTAAGTGTATATTATTCACATCATAAATATACAATACAAGCACCCCGAGAACAAAGCTGCGGTGCACACATACTCTGCTATCCATCCCGGTACATCACGTACATAAGGATTACATATTCCGAATCTCTCAGGAATAGTTCCCAGATAACAACATCAAAAATAATGGAGGCGAACACAGTCACATCACATGGGTCACGCACATACCTACGCTCCCACGATCAGCGGAGTTATTAATATTCCAATTAGTATTTCTATGACCTATGTTCATCAAGGTAACAAGTCTAAATCCGGGCAACAGAAGGATTAGAGGGCCCTAAGCGAATGCAAACCTCCCATGATAGCAAGTATGGTAGGTATGTCATACACACAATTCATATACCAATACTAAGTAAACACACATGTTAGTAATCCCGTAGTTTAATCGTAGTACATATCGCTTTCTCGTACTAACTTCTAATTATCACAATTTATACGATTCCGGTTTGTGATCATACGCGCCATAATTTACTCTCATAGTAGAAGACACTCACGTCTCAACCCAAACCGTCCATTTAATTTAACTCTCGTATATAATTTCCTTCTCCTAAATACCCAAAAGTCCCAATTCTATCATTACATCATCATCGAAATGTTATCTATATCCTCGAACAAGTTTACGGGACTCCAAAAAATCAAAACAGTCCAAAAAGGCCCAAACTGTCAACTCGTTAGAAGTCTCATTCGAACGAGACTGTTCGAATGAGATTCCACTGTCAACTCGTTAGAAGTCTCGTTCGAACGAGAATGTTCGAACGAGATTCCAGTTCGTTCGAACGAACTGTACCTTCTAACGATATCTCGTTCGAAAGAGATTATCGAACAAAGTTCCCTTTCATTAGAAGCGACTGGTCAATTCGTTAGAAGCTCGTTCTAACGAGTTCGTTCGAACGACCTGGGGAGGGGCTTCTAACGACCTCCCAGTTTCGTCCCAGATTTTCCTAAATCTCGTTTTTCACCATTTTTACTCCTCAAATCTCTTCTAAACTAAGTCCCAACAATCGTTTAAAGGTCTCTAAACAATCT
The DNA here is from genome assembly GCA_949130495.1 of Sambucus nigra. Taxonomy (NCBI): domain Eukaryota; kingdom Viridiplantae; phylum Streptophyta; class Magnoliopsida; order Dipsacales; family Adoxaceae; genus Sambucus; species Sambucus nigra. The sequence continues at coordinate 58,420,406 of OX422213.1, forward strand.
TAAACATATTATAATCACATCCTAACACGTTTTAAAGGATTAATCCATCTTAACATTAACCAAATTTACCAATCTCTAAACTTTTTCCCCAATTATCAAGAACATGAACCCTAACTTTTTGAATCATGAATTAATCCAATATAAATTCATTTTAATTTCTTCCAATCACAAATATCATGAGAATAATCATTTACCTATCATTCTACATGCAATTCTCCTCAAGATTTCAAGCTCTAATCTTCAAAATACATGGGTTTTCATTATCTTTCAAGAACAATTGATATTCTTCAATTTTCAAACATGGAAGGAACATTCTACGAATTTAAATATAATTAAAACACTTGCCTTGATTGTCTCTGGGTTTGGTGTAGGTTTAATGAAGCTTTTCTGCAGAATTTCTTCTCTCTCCAAGCTCCTTCTCCAATGGTGGCTTATAGTGGCTAGGGTTTTTCTTTGGGAAAGTTGTAAACCTAATGATAGCCCCCGTAGCTTAATGGGTTAATATGGGTTGGTTAGTGGGTTTAGTGGGTTAAGTCCACATCAGATTTAGACTCCTAATTTTCGTCATTATTAATTCCTCAAAATACCAAATTACCAAAATACCCTTTAGGTTGCCGGTATAGCCTAAAAATACCCCGGGACCCAAACTACACCCCCGGCTAGTGTTTTCTGACTATCTCGACCCTTCCGGACGCGTTGGCGCACTCAAAATGACCATACGGTTTATAGATTTTAAATTCACTTCTATAATCAAAATATTACACGTGACGCGGCGGTCTCACGCGTCTCAACAAAATTTCTAAAATGCCGTATATAAATCTCACGACAATTTTCATAATTCCAAATTCATATATACTCATATATGCACATAATTAAATACCAACTCACATCTCGTTAGTATTTATAACCCGGATTAATTTCCAATTAATACGCATGTAATTAATTAATCCCAAAAATAAATATAGCCCAAAATACGGGGTATTACATGGTACCCGCTAATGAGGGATTAAGATGGGTTGTTATGGAGGGGAATCATAGTTCGTATTTTACAGTACAGCTAAGTGGGGACAAAATCTACTGAGAAATGAAGAGGCGGTATAGGTGGGATGGTATGAAGAGAGAAGTAGAAGAGTTTGTATCTAGATGAACCGCTTATCAAATGGTGAATGGGGACTGTGGGTACCCGAAATTTAGAACTATGGGCCTGGACGAGTAGCCCAGTCCTGGCGGCCCAAAGGCCAGGCCCCTCATCTTTTATAATTGATCCGGTCTCCCCCCACGATCCTATGAAGGGAAGTTATGGGGGAAATGGAAAACGTGGAGGAACCCATCACCCCCACTCATTTACATGCACATGTATATATTAAACCCTAGGTCCGAGGAAAAAGGACAAGTTGTATTCTCTGTAATCACTCTCCGGAGTATATAGAAATAATATCGACTGCACCACCGTGGACGTAGGCACATCTTGGCTGAATCACGTACATATTTTGTTGACTGATTGGCATCTTGTATTCCTTGTTCTCGTCTTCATAATCTTTCTCTCATATTTATTTGTGTTGCATAATAATTACTTCCAAAATTGGTGCCGTCTGTGGGATTCGTTAATCTTTCCCTGAGAAGAGCCCACATCAAGAAAGGAAGTTAAGATGTCTGGTCACAGAAGTAATGCCCCCCAAGAAGGAGATATTCAAGAGCCACCTGCTCCTCTCAGGATTAGGTCTAAAGTCCGACGTTCAGATGAGAGAGCTCGCTTGGAAAGACCAGCTTCAGAAGAGAGTCAGGGACCAGCTAGGTCCACGCAGATATCCAGGCAGTCTTCTCGCAGATACGAGGCTGAGAATGCTCGCTTGAAAAGAAGACTGGAAAGACTAGAAAGGGAGCTTCGCCCTGATAACCGGAGATGCCCATATCGCACTCCTAGCCCTCATGCGAGAAAATCTCGCAGCCGAGGAAGGAGCCCTAGGCGAGAATCTCAAAGGGACAAAGGAGGCGAGTCAGACGATGACCTCCGCGAACAGCTGCAAAGAGCTTGCCGCCACCAGAGCCCTACTCGCAGCGACGAGAACATACGAAACATGGTCTGTAGGGAGATGGACCAGCATCCTGCTCACCACGAAACAAGATCAACTAGAGAGCTCACGAGGAGAGATAAAAAAAACCCAGATAAAGTCACCTTTCACAAGAGAAATCGAGGAGGAGGAAGCTCCTAAGAAATTTTATATTCCAAGGTTCAAGATTTATGACGGAAAGACTGATCCCATCGATCACGTCAGGTAATACTGACAGGCCATGACCCTCTAGAGTCACCGGGATGCCCTGATGTGCCATATTTTCTCCTCGAGCCTTAATGATGTAGCACAGAAGTGGTTCTAAAGGCTCCCCACCGATCGATCAAGAATTTTAAATACTTAGTCGAACTCTTTATGGCCCGATTCATTACCAGTAGCTCCCATCCCAAAAGGATGGATGCTCTACTGACAATGAAAAAAATGCCTCAAGAGACCCTCCGAGAATACGCGAAGAGGTACTGGGAGTTATTTAATGAGATCGAGGACTGCGCGGAGGAGGTGGCAGTGGCCTCCTTCAAAAGTGGGCTCCCTAATTCTTCCCTCCTCTACCAATCCCTGACGAAGAAGGAAGCTATGACTATTGACGACCTTATGGCCCGAATCGAGAAATACGCAAAGGTGGAAGATGTCACCCGCTCTAATACAGGAGAAAACGATCGAGCTAAGCTCACTACTAAGGTAGGTGAGAAAACTGAGAACCAGAGGAAAGGAGGAAAGAACGGGGGCAAAAATGGCTCCAAAAACGGAGGGAACCAGGAAGCATCAAAAGCATTCCAGGCGGTCAACACCGTCTTCAAAGAACCAATTTACAAGGTTCTCACGAAGATCAAGGATGAGCCATTCATCAAGTAGCCCAGGAAGATGGGAAGATCCCTCGAAGAGGAACAATGCGTTCAGATGCGCTTTTCACAAAGAGGGAGGGCACAAGACCGAGCATTGCAAAGCTCTTAAGTCTCACCTCGAAGAATTGGCCCAGTCCGGGCATTTGAACGACTTTATGGAGAAAAGGGAAGAGAAAGTGACAGCCAACAGAGAGATGAGACCCGATAATGTGCTGGAGGGTGACGCTGGACACGAGTTTGTCGTAATTTAAGGAGTATCTGACGTCAAGCAGATACGAGGGAACTCAACTCGAATGGAGATGAAAAAACTTATAGCGGTAATGCAGGCCTTTCAAATCGCTCCAGTAAAATCACAGTCAGGAAAGCGTCGACAAGTAGAGGACGTCATCTATAACAAGCATATTGTTTTCACGGATGAAGATTTGATGGGAGTAAGGACCCCACATCATGATGCCCTGGTCATTACACTCAGGATAACCAACTTTTACATAGACAAGCTGCTCGTCGATCAAGGAAGCTCATCCAAAGTAATGTATCTCGACCTATTCAAGAAATTGAAGTTGAGCGTCGTCGACCTAAAGGAAGCTACTATACCTTTGGTCTGCTTCACTGGTAAAATGACCATGCCCCTTGGCAAGATAGTGCTGCCAGTTCGTGTTGGGAACATATCCAAGATGATTGAGTTTTTGGTAGTTGACATCGAATCACCGTACCATGCCATCCTTGGTAGAGGATGGCTTTATGCAATGAAGGCGGTCTCCTCGACCTACCATCAGAAGCTCAAGTATGTAACCGAGCGAGGAGTAATGGAAATCCACGGCGACCAAGCGATGGCAAGGAAGTGCTTCATATCAGCCATCTAACCATAGCCAGATAAGAAGGCCGGTCAACCCAGTGAGGAAGTTAAAGAGGGTGTGATACCTTCTAAATAGCAACTAAAGTATGGAAGACCAGAAGTAGAGGAGACCAGGCTCCTCCCCTCCGAGCGTGTCATCGAGGGCCTTGTAGAAGTTATAGCCGAAGTTGGTGACAGTAGCAGATTCTTCTTGATTGGAGCATCTCTCACCAATCAAGAACAGAAGGAGTTGACGACCTTGCTGAGACATAACGTAGATGTTTTCGCATAGGAACCATACGAGCTGCCTGGCATTGATCCTTATATGGTCTGTCATCAGCTGCACGTCGACCCCACGTTCAAGCCAGTCACGCAGAAGGCACGAAGAACTGCACCTGAGAAGGCTAAAGCGGTCGAAAAGGAGGTCGAAAAACTGCTGGATGCAGGATCCATACGGGAAGTACAATTCCCCAAGTGGTTGTCCAACCCAGTAGTAGTTCCGTAGAACAATGGGAAGTGGAGAGTTTGCATCGACTTCACGGACCTCAACAAAGCATGCCCAAAGGATAGTTTCCCCCTCCCAAAGATAGACCAACTAGTAGATGCCACTGCAGCTCATGAGCGAATGAGTTTCCTGGACGCATACTCAGGATATCACCAGATCCCCTTGTATGCCCCAGGCCAGGGCAAAACGGCGTTCATCACGACGGTTGGGTTGTACTGCTACAAAGTTATGCCATTTGGTCTCAAGAATGCAGGGCAACCTACCAGCGGCTGGTCATAAAAATGTTCAAGGATCAAATGGGAGACACAATGGAGGTCTACATTGATGACATGCTTGTTAAGAGCAAGAAGAAGGAAAATCACCTCTTAGACCTGTCAAAGACCTTCGAAATCCTCAGGAAGTACCGAATGAAGCTTAATGCGAGCAAGTGTTCCTTCGGTGTCCAGTCAGGAAAATTTCTTGGATACTTAGTCAAAAAGAGAGGCATAGAAGCTAATTCGGACCAAATTGATGCAATCAACAGGGTACAACCACCTCGAACAGTCCGGGACATGCAGAAACTCACTGGAATGCTCGCTACCTTAAATCGCTTCATTTCTAAATTCTACGAGAAGTGCAAGCCTTTTTTCCAGCTTCTAAAAGGGAATAAACCAATAGAATGGAGCCCGGACTACTCGCGAGCATTGAACGAGCTCAAGTCTTACTTAAGCTCTCCACCGCTGCTTGTCATACCACAACTAATGGATTCTTTGTTACCTATACCTCTCGGTATCCAGTCACACTACCAGCTCGGCGTTAATATGCGAGGTCGAAGGAATCCAACACCCTGTTTACTACGCAAGAAAGGCCTTATTAGATGCCGAGCAAAGGTACCTTCCATTAGAGAAACTCGCCTTTGCACTAGTGATAGCCTCGAGGAAACTAAGACATTATTTTGAAGCTCATACTATCATCGTCCTTACATCGCACCCCCTTAAGGCGATCCTAAGGAAAGCACATTTATCGGGCAGATTGTCTAAGTGGTCAGTCGAGCTCGGTCGGTTCGACATCCAATTTCAACCAAGGACCGATATCAAGGGTCAGATCCTCGCTGATTTCATAGCCGAATTCACTGGTGAAGAACTCCCCGACCAACCTCAACCAACAAAGCGAAAAGAGAACCCAGCAACAGTGGAAACCTGTAAACTATTCGTTGATGGAGCCTCCAACTCAAAGGGGGCAGGCGTAGGCATCATCCTCATCACCCCAGAAAACACCATCCTTGAGCAAGGAATCAGGCTTGGATTTGAAGCCTCCAACAACGAAGCAGAGTATGAAGCCCTAATAGCCGGTCTCCAAAAGGCGCAAATTTTGGGAGGAAAATGTTTACAGGTGTTCGACGATTCTCAACTAGTCTCCAATCAGATAAGTGGAGATTACAACGTGAAGGATGAAAGGATGGCAGCCTACCTCACCCTGGTGAGGAAACTAATGACGAGCTTTGAGGAGATCAACATCCAGCAGTTTCCCAGAGGGCAAAGCAGTCATGTCGACGCCTTAGCAGCCCTAAGCTCGGTAGTTGATTCTAGTCTTAAAAGGGTCATTCCCATCGACTTCCTTATTTGTCCAAGCATTAACCATAATAGCAAGCTGCCATATGTGGAACAAATACTCCAGGTGGGATCAGCCCCCAGCTGAATGGACCCCTTAAGAGACTATTTAAAGGAGGGCACGCTCCCCGAGGATAAGAAAATCGCCCACCAGATAAGAGTCAAAGCTGCTCGCTTTCACTTATTCACAGGAGGCGACTTGTATAAGAAGTTCTTCTCTAGTCCCTACCTTAGATGTGTCCACCCAGGCGATGTCGAGCAAGTGCTGCGCGAGCTTCATGAAGGAATATGTGGAAGTCATGTCGGAGGATGACCTCTAGCCTTTCGAGCAATGAAGGAAGGCTATTGGTGGCCATATATTCAAAAGGACTCCGCAGTATATGTCCGTAAATGCCCGAAATGCCAGTTTCACGCTCCAATGGTCCACCAACCAGCCAGCAACCTGAAATCCCTGACCAGCCCGTGGCCCTTCGCCCAATGGGGGATGGACATCGTGGGACCACTACCCACTGCTGCCGGCAATCGTAAATACCTGTTTGTTGCAACTGACTACTTCACCAAATGGATCGAGGCAGAACCATTGGAAAACATCCGAGACGCTAACATGATAAGATTCATATGGAGGAATATAATCACTCGATTCGGAATCCTCAGAACCATCATCACTGATAATGGGACACAATTCGAGAGTGGCCCATTTCAGGACTTCTGTAACGAGCACGGGATCAGGCACAACTTTAGTTTGGTGGCCTACCCTCAGAGCAATGGGCAAGCAGAAGCTTCCAACAAAACTGTGATCGATGGATTAAAAAATCGACTAGAGCGAGCCAAGGGTGCATGGGCAACCGAGCTACCCCATGTCCTATGGGCATACCGAAAAACTCCTCGGTGAGCAACAGGAGAAACCCCATTTTCGCTAACATATGGCATGGAAGCAGTCATTCCACTAGAAGCGGGCTTGCCAACAATGAGATTCAACCTTGTCGACCAAGGCCAGAATGATGGGGTGTTGCTCGCTGAACTCGACCTCACCGACGAGCGTAGAGAACTGGCCCTGGTGAAGCTTGCGAGCTATCAGCAACAGCTCGCAAGGCATTACCACAAAAGGGTTAACCCAAGAAGATTCCAAGTTGGGGACTATGTTCTAAGGAAAGTCCTGGGCAACACAGTAAGGTCATCAGACGGCAAGCTAGGCCCAAACTGGGAAGGACCCTTTAAAATAACTAGGGACGACCTGCAAGGTGCATATCATTTGGAAATAATGGAGGGCAGAGAGATACCACGAGCATGGAATGCAACTAATCTCAAGAAATTCTATTTTTAAATTCTCAAGGAATTCTATTGTTGAATCTTTTTCTTGTATTTGTTATGTGAAAGGAATAGTTCATTCCCCTTATTACTAATGAAATCAGTAAACTGCATTTTATCACACGTCTTTTTCCAAATCACAGGCACAATGGTCGATATAGCAGGGGAATACCCCTCCTCAGGTCATCGTTATGAAACACGAAAGACCTCTTAGACTTACCCTTGGCAATACATAAAGCCCTACAGAGGATTCTTTGGCAATACGACCAGATTTTATACTGGCCATCAAACCTACTTTGGTTTAGCAAAATCCTGATCGGATGAAGACATCCAATACCAGGTGTGTCCTCGCCAATTGCCCTACTTAGGCCTAAGGGAGTGTGACGACACAACCTAAAAGGTAAAATGGGGCATAATGGTATTTTGGTATTATACTGGACTGGGGGGACACTTGCATGGAAAAATGAAAAGGATTATGAAGCAGCAAGAATATAAAAAGATTGGATGAACACGTTTAGTAGGCAAAATCGCCCAAAACATGAACTTTTCATTGATCTCTTATATTTACAACAGTGATAATACATGTTTAGTCGGTGAAGCTCGCCCAAAGCATTTACATTATCAAAAAGGACAAAAGAATAACAACTTGTTATATTTACAATAAAGATAATACACGTTTAGTCGGCGAAGCTCCCCCAAAGCGTTTACATTATCAAAAAGAAAAAACTTTCAAAAAATTCAAGAAGGAGGAAGCCTCTGAACAAGATAGTCTACCACCCTAGCTCTTCGTCAATCATTAGGAGCAGGGACCAGCTCTTCCACAGCCTCATCTGCATCCAACTCTAACAGTTGCCGAGGAATAGAATCAATAGGGATCCATCTATCATCCCTCCTGAATGGATTGGGCATTAGAGTGGAGGAGGACATCTCGTGACGACACCATAACACTGAGTTCTTCGGGACCTGGAGTTCTTTCATGGCACTCAACCACCCTCTCATGAAAGAAATTTCTTCGAACTCGGATAATCTTGTGGGAGCATCTAGCCATCCTTGATCATAATCGTCAGCCCATGCTTGTCGGGACCCTTCTTGAATAAATGCCGCAATTGAGTAACGTCTCTTTAAAGCTCAGCAACAGTTACATATGCTCGGCGGACATCATCACGAAGCTCTTCCATCTCCTTATCTCACTGTTCTTCTGCTTCCCTGTTCCTGCCCCTGGTGCTCCTACCAGCTCGTGGGAGGGGAGGACGAGTGGAACCTCGCGGCATAGGAGGAGTATATCCAGCTCGCGAAGACGAGGATCCTTGCAGAATCGCTGAAAATGTGCTCGGCGCATGCTCTCTAAGTTGCAGGACTTCCCTCCTCAGGTTTTCATTCTCCTGCTGCAGGAATTCCCCAACTTGATTTATCTCGGTGGCCTCTAGCAACCTTGCTCTCAGTACATTTACTTCCTTTTGTACAGAGGCACCAATGCCTTCCATCTCCTGGAGCATTTCCTTCATCTTAGCCACTATCTCGGACTGATCCTTATATTTTTGGTTCCTTGACTTAAGAGACATGTAAAGACTAATAAAGGCCTGACGAAAACCTGAGGACTGGCATTGGGACCAAGAGTCCTGCCCAATTGAGATGTGGCAGGAATATAGTCGTCTACATCAGTCAACTACAAGACATAAAAGGGCAAGGGAAAGAGAAATCAATCAATGCATTGGAAAAAGAAGCCTTTTTATTTCATTAATGAAGGTTAAGTACATCGAGCAATAAATGGAAAAATTACAAGCAAAAGTACAAAAATAGTCCTAAGGGAGGATTAACTAGCAACCTCAGGCTGCCCAGTAGTGGCTGGCTGCTTCCCCTTATCAGCAGCAGTAGTGGCATCCCGCTCTACAGAGATGCCCTCATTCGCCTGGGCAGGACCAGCATCAGCAGGGGTTATCTGAGAGGTAAGGTTAACACCCTCGATGGCTGGGGTAGGGGCTTCTTCGTCCATGATTGGCCTTGGACCCGGGTCATGCTCATCGAACAGAGGAGACTCAGCATCAACACCAGCAGCTAGGAGGGCCTTGTTCCAGCCCTTCTTGAAGTTCAAATGGATGATATAGCCTATTTGAACTTTGGTGTCTTCATAAGCCGCAGTCCATCCGGAGTTGTATGAATCCTCCTTGATGGTGGCTACCTGGGACTCCTTCTTCTCCAGCTGCTCGGTCAGAGCCTAATTCTCCTCCATAATACCCAACTTGCTTGAGCAGACTATGTCATCGGCCTGCCTCAACTCTCTCAGCTCCTTAACCACCGCATCCCTCTCTCGGTTAGAATTAATAAGGGCCAGATCAGAGGAAGCTCGGGCGGCATCAACAGCCTTCAGATCAGCCTCCAGCCGAGAACCCCTGACTTCCAGAGCGGACTTATGCTACTCCAGTTCGCTATTCATCCTCACCAACTCATCGCGAGAACGGTAGAGCACAGAGAAGTCCATCACAAACTACCAAAAATAAAGAAGAAATCAAGAAGGAGAAATAATTAAAACTTGTTAAGGAATTGAAAAGGGAGAGAACCTTACCAAGTCTAGTCTCTGGCTAGCTTGGAGGGCTAATTGATCATATCCCAGCGCCCTCGGGTGATCTGCAGGAAGAACTGCCCTCTCAAGCAATGCATGAGCCAACTGAGGGGAAGTGGCAACTGAGGCCCCCTCGGGCAAAGCTGACACCGGGACCAAGGCTTGCCCAGCCTTCGTCCTCGACTCCATCTTACTCCTCTCTTCCTCTCTCTCCCTCTCCATCCTTTTCCTCTACTCCACCTTCTTCCTCCCCTCATCCTTCTTTCTCTCCCTCTCCCTCACCTGCTCTTCCTCTCTCCTCTTCCTATCTTGCTCCTGAGTGGATGATCGAGAGCCAGTAGCCACGGCCCCAAAAGAAGACCTTTGTTTCTTTAACCTCTGTGCAAGAATCACATGGTCCTCATCATCATTGTCTCTAATCAGGTTCTTCCTGGGAGGCATATCTTTGCCTGAACTACTGGAAGTGCTCGACGATCCTCTAGCTTCAGAATCCTCTTCAGAAGAACTTCTACTGTTAGAGCTCCCTCCACCCAAATTACTCGCAGCTCCTGCAGGCTCACTCTCAGAGCTGCTCTCCTCTTCATCCAACTGGATAGGCACAGCAGTAGTCTATCCGAAAGAATCAAACTCTGGAACACTATCTACAGGCCGTGCAATGAAGCTGGAGCCTGCGTTCTTATACTCGAGCAAAAAGGCAGCAGACCTGGGATGTTCGCCGTCACCCAGAGGCTCCCTGATATTCCAAGCTTTCACCAACTCCGAGATACGAACCTCACTGAGAGCAGGCTCCAAATACTTTGTACTCGCTATGGAAGAAAAAGCAAAGAAAGGTTAGAAAAGTCACAAGTCAGCAAAGGTTGAAATAACAATACAATGTCTACCTATATATTCTTCCCCGTAAAAAGGGACAGTGAACCTCTCAGACCTCAACCCTTCAAACTGGGGAGGGAACTGCAAATTCCTAACGAGGAAACCCTCTTGCCAGTAGTCCTTATGGGAATTAGGTAGGTTTACTACCAATACCCTATCAAGACTCCTAGCTTTGAGGTATAAGACACCTGAGCTAGTTCGAGAGAAGGAATAGGAGAAACAGATCTCCGTAAGTCCTAACCTAGTACTATACAACTGGTTTATTCCATGGATGCCATTTACTATCTTCCAGACATTGGGCGAGCACTGTGCGGGAACAATACCGAAATAACCAAAAAAATGCAGAAATAGATCATTAGGGGGAAAAGTAAGTCCCCCTTGGGAGAGCAACAAATCATGGATCTAGTGGGCATCCTCTATATCCCTAACATTCCTAGGAGGGGAGGCACAACATTCAATATCTACCCACTCAGGAATATTGTAGAACTTCCGGAACTTAGAGATTAACCTATTTCCAATCTTCGCCATTAAAAAACTCTAGAAACTCTATAAACCAAAGAGAAAGTGGAAAGAAAGGGCACGAGAAACTTACAAAACAGAAGATCGGTTCGAGCGATGAAGAATCACGAGTCCAAGACGACTAAGAAGCAATGGGAATGGGGATTCAGAGAAGAAGGTACGAGGCGCTAAAGTTCTGAGAAGAAGGAAGAGTACTGGAAAAGCTGAAACGACGGATGAAAAGTGGCTATCCCAACAAGCCTTCAATTTTAATCATAGCGCACGGATAGCGAAGCGGGTGCCACCAAAGCAACTTCACAATTTTCAAAGAATCACAAATCAGCCATAATGGCTGATCATTTAAATCCATTAGACCCATAAACATGGCCCAAAAAATTTAGGGGCAATTGTGGGTACTCGAAATTCAGAACTATGGGCCTGGACGAGTAGCCCAGTCCTGGCGGCCCAAAGTCTAGGACCCTCATCTTTTATAATTGATCTGGTCTCCCCCCACGATCCCATGAAGGGAAGTTATGGGGGAAATGGAAAATGTGGAGGAACCCATCACCCCCACTCATCTATATGCACATGTATATATTAAACCCTAGGTTCGGGGCAAAAGGACAAGTTGTATTCTCTGTAATCACTCTCCGGAGTATACAGAAATAATATCGACTGCACCACCGTGGACGTAGGCACATCTTGGCAGAACCACATACATCCTTTGTTGTGTGATTGGCATCTTGTATTCCTTGTTCTTGTCTTCATAATCTTTCTCTCATATTTATTTGTGTTGCATAATAATTGCCTCCACAGGGACCATAAAAAAACGTCTTGTATGCTTCAACCTCTACCCATTCCAGAGTGGAAGTGGGACAGCTTCTCGATGGATTTCACCGTGGTGTTACCTTTGACTCCTCGCCATCATGATTTTATTTAGGTGACAAGTAGACTCTTTATGAAGTTGACACTCTTTTTGGTCATATGTATCGATTATTTAATCGAGCATCTTACACGTTTATATAGTGTCGAGATAATCTAGTTGTATGGGGTTCTATTATCGATCATTTTAGGACGGGGCCCTACATTTTTCGTACACTTTTGGGAGAGTTTCTATAATGATATGGGAACTAAATTTCACCTTAGCAGGACTTACCATCCAAAGATGGATGGGCAGACGGAGCGGGTAAATCAAGGGGTAGAGGACATGCTACGTGCATGTTTGATGGACTTTAAGGACAGCGAGGAAGTACACTTGCCATTGGTGGAATTTTCATATAATATTTGTTATTATAAGTCCATTTCTATGCAACCTCGAGACTCTATGATAGATCGTGCCGATCACTGGTGTGTTGGTAAACCCAGGAGAGGGTAGAAATTTAGGGTCGAATTTCATCCAAGAGACGATCGAGAAGATTAATTTTATCAGAGAGGCTGTGATCTCTCTAAATAGACATGGTAGTAATGAAGATAAAATAGGAATCACGTGGACTTTGAAGTGTAACACCCCGCGTGCCCAAAAGATATGTGGCATGCTATTACTATAAAACTAAGCTAAATTCATCAAAAGAATGTATAGAGCATCTAAATGTCCACAATTTAAATACAACAAATCCAAAATTCTTCTATTTTCACAATAACGATTACAAGAAAGTCTCTCAAATATAAAATGCCATCTAAAATTACACCGTTAATTATTACATCAAAATTAACTTTCAAATCCCTGCTCTAAAATAATTATCCAAAATAGCTAATAGCGTTCCAATCCATGTTAACCTACCACAAAAAGAAAATATGGGGAAGTACATAATATGATAGGAATAGATGCTCAAAAATTTAATACCCCGTATTTTTACGCATATTTATTTTTATGAAATTATGGAAAATGGGAAAATGGGGATTAAGTAAATTAAAGGGTGAAAAATTAAATTAATCCAATTTTATGATAATAATTACTAGTGTGATGAGAATTAGTAGTTATTGAAATAATATTATGGTTGGGGATGAGATACACGGTAGTTATGTTATAAATATTTGGAACGCGTATGAGTCGCGTCACTAGTATATATTTGGGGGTTTAAAAGGTAAATTATTTTTGTATAACTTGGATGACTATTTATAGTGCGATAGAGTGTTCGAAAGGGTCAAAATAGTCCGAAAACACTACTCGGGTAATTTATTTGGAGTCCGGGACATTTTAGCCCAAAACCACACCCCAGAGGGTTACTTCGGTCTATTAAAAATTTTGGGTAATTAAATGGGCAAAAATTAGGTTTAATTAATAGCATTTAGGGTTAGTGGCCTGTTAGTTTTCAACCTACATGAGAAAGATAGGAAAAGAAAGAGAACAAAGGAAGAAGGAGAAGACTCCATTAGAGCCCTAAGCCAAGAACTTAAGTTTTCACACTAAAAAGTACACCAGCGCGAAGATCGTGTCTGGAGGATCGTTCCATAAGGCAAGTGATTATCTTTCTCTTTCTCTTAGAATTTATTATTCTTGTTAACTTATGTTGAGATTTTAGAACTATTAACACCAAATTTGGTTTACCTATGATGAGATTGTGTAGGAATCTTAGAAATTTGATGGGGGTTTGAATGTAGAGGATTTTACCCTTTATAGGAGAATGAAATTTGGTGAATTAGATGCTAATCATGAAATAAAAATGGGAATTTTATGAATCTATAATTCTTGATTTATGTCAATATTATTCAAGGGAAATTTAGGAGTTTGTTGAATTTATTTGATGATTAGAAGGACTTGACTCCTAAACTATGTTAAGAAACGTTCTACAATGACTTAGAGTAGTTTAGAAACCTTTTACTTGGGTTGGAATGGGTTTAGGTTGATATTGAAGAGGAGAAAATCTGGAAAAACAAACTTTGAAGATGAACTGGGCAACTGCGGAATTTTCGTTAAAAGTCCATCCCAGGTCGTTCCAACGACCTCATTAGAATAAGACTTCTAACGGGTTTCCAGTGTCCCTTCTAATGAGTTTGGTACTTCGTTTGAAGTGGGAGCACCTTTGTTCGAATGACCCTCATTCGAACAACCTCATTCGAATGAGATTCCCTGGGTCTTCTAACGAGATTCCGGAATGACTTTTAAGGCCCGATTTTGTTTCGAACGTCCCGTAGGCTTAGTTATGTGAGTGTTAGACCTGCTTCGATGTCGAGTGACTTAAAATTTATAATTATTAGTGAGTGGATAATATGTTGACCCTCGGATGGTATGAAAATTTATAAAATTTGAGAGATGCGAAAATACAAGGGAGAATATATATACGAATAAGGTATGGGGTATAACAGGGGATGCTATGCGTACTGCGAATACTAGGTTACAGGAAAACTTGCTCTACATATTATGTGTATGACATACCTAGCTACTGGCTATCGAACGGAGGTTAACGCGTTGTGTGCGTTCGGATCTTGTGTGCCTTCGGGGGATTTAGAGTCGTACCACTAGAGCATGGAACCTAGGTACAGGCTATCCATGAGATTGATAGTGATGACGGTCATATAGGTGCGTAGGTATGTGCATATCCCATCGGCTTGGGACTATGTTTGCCTCCAATAGGTTTTTGTTTTTTTATTGGTTCTCGAGAGATTGAGCTAGTTGTCCTCTGTGTGTGAGTGTTGCAATGGAACTAGATAGTTGAGTATGCATAACACTAAGGGCTTCTCAACCAGGGGTGTGATATTGCTATATTTATATATATAATATCATATGTATACATAAAGAGAATAATGTGTGTATATTGAAATCATGTTTGGTGTGTTGTGTTGATGACTCTATTTTTAGATGTGTGCTTATGGTATTATCAGTAGGGCAATTAGAAAAATCTGTGAATACACTAAAGTAATTCTAAACCTAAATGGAAATCTTAAGTATGTCTGCTTGGGGTTATTTAGGGAGACTTTCCAGCATAATAGTATGTACCTAGTAGTCAGTTAGGGTATCACGACTAGTATGGGTAGTTAGGCTCGTTAGGCGTGCACATAGATTGAGGGGTGAGTATCTCAGGTGAGTACGGTAAGTTAACTTGAATAATGATTGTGCTAATTGAATCAATTTAAGCATTTGCTATATTAAACTGTTTTCAACTCGGGCTCTGACCCATTTTTCTGTATAGCTTTCCATTGTTCCATTATTTTAGGTGCCCAGCCACAGGGACACCAGCCTTAGGAGACTTTATTTAGTTGTCGTGATGTAGCTGATGTGGAAGCTGCAGGATAGTTGCTAGTAGACGACTTAGCATATTCTCCTTTTTCAGTTATCTAATTTGTTAGACATGTCGTCCTTTCTTCTGTTTACATTCAGGGATTTAGTTGTCATAAATTCTCTTAGATTTGATTTCCTTCTGTTGGATTTATTGTATGGGATTGTATCTGGATGTGTTTTACTCCAGTCAGTTATTTTATTTCAGTTAGACTTTATTTATATTGCAGTGATGCATATTATTTGTTGGTATTATTCATGATATTAGTTAGTAACAAGATAAAATTTGGACATCACTCCTTTTAAATACTAGGTGGTTAGTTTTTATTAAATTAAAATTTGAGTTTCGACAGTGATGCATTACCTGTACCAACTTGATATTCTGAAATTAATTAACTAAGGACTAATCACCCGGTAATTAATTAGGCGAGGTGTCACAGGTGGTATCAGAGCATCAGGTTCTAGTGTCCTTAGGATTTGTACGGCTTATTATGTTTTTGCATAGCGTCCTTTGATATAGAGCCCTATATTTTAGGATTGTTATACTCTACATACGTTTTACATTCTTTTGATATTTTGAGAATATAATTGTAGACTTATGAAACTTTTTTTTCTTTTTAGATGCCTCCTAAACGTGCACAAAAAGTTCCCAGGGATGCCCAGCCAGAGTCTCAGCCTGCAGGTGCGCAGGGTATGACGAATGTCGATGAAGTGGCCGCCATTGTAGCTCAGGTGGTAAATGTTGCTTTGGATATAGTACAACAGGCACCGATGGTGGCTCCAGTTCAGGCATAGGCTTTCCCTTCTGCTTGGGAACGTATTAGGGATGCCTTCCAGAAGGAGCATCCTCCGAAGTTTTCTGGGAGCTCTGATGTAGTCGTGGCGAGCCAATAAAAAAAGGACATCCAAAGGCATTTGAGGATGCACAAGTGCACGGAAGTACATAGTTAGATTTTTGCCTCATTCAAACTGGCGGGGGCAGCACTACAGTGGTGGGAGTCCATCACCACCACTGAGGAGAGAGACACACTCAGTATTCGAGACTTTTGGGTGCGGTTCGACCGTAAGTACTTCCCTCCGGCTGTCCAGACAGAGATGAGTCAAAAGTTAGCAAATCTGAAGCAGGAGGGAAGGACTGTGGCAGGAAAAGAGGTAGAGTTTACTAATCTTCTGAACATTGTACCGAGTGAGATCCTGATCGAAGAGAAAAAGATTTAACGCTTCATGGATGGGTTGACATGGAGGATCCATAAGCATTTAATAGGCAATCTCTCCTTGGTCACCTATTTAGATGTGGTCAACGCAACATTAATCCACTTCCAGGACCACCGTTTCCACTTATCCGAGGTTAAGAAAGTAAGAGAATCTAGCCAGTAGGGAAGGGCAGAAGGGAATGGTACTAGTGGGGCATAGGTAATTCAGGGTCAGCAAAGGCATAGTGATCAGGGTTCCCATAAAGGGGATCTTAAGAGGTTCAGGTCAAGAGGTTTTAGACATGGGTAGGGAGGCTTTAGACATGGCCATCGGGGCCAACATAGCCATCAGGACCAGCAAGGCTGGCAGCAGGTTCAGCTTGACTAGAATGGCCAAGGGAGGGGTGGTAACGACCATTAGGGTCCGGGACAATAAGGACAGAGGGGAGGACCCTTCCCAGGGAGATGTTTCACATGTGGCAACACTGGCCACAAATTCCAGGACTACCCTCAGAAGGGTAGAGGTCAGCAGCAGCAGCTGGGTGTTCGTCAGAAACCCTAGAGACCGTTATTTCTCATAGCTCTCCCATCACCTCCACAGATGGCAGCACTACCACCCACTCCAACCGCCCTAATTCAGCAAGGGAAGCTTTAATATGGAGGAGTCTATAATCTACACCAAGACGCAGTCCCATAGGACTCGCCAACGATTGAGGGTATGTTTTCTATCCAGGGGACTTTGGGGCGCACTTTATTTGATATGGGAGCCACACACTATTTTATTGCCATGGGGTTGGCACATACTACGGGATTATTTGGCACAACAGAGAGTACGGTTACTTGTGTGGATTCTCCATTAAGTAAGGGTTCCATGATTTCTTATATTATTCGAGGAGTGGATATAGAGATTGGGAGGTTTGTCTTACTCGGTGACATGCTCGTATTAGACATGTCTAAGTATGACACGATTGTGGGTATGGGTTGTCTTATCAGGTATAGGGACATGATTGATTATTATGGTAAGAGTATAGTTTTTGCTATACCCGAGCAGGAGATATTTCTGGTTACGATGCCTCGATTTGATGGAGGATCGTCCACTCATTTATTCTATATAGAGGAGGATACCTCTATGGAGGTTGTGGTAACGCTTGATTCGATTCATGTGGTTTGAGAGTTTGCCATTGTGTTTCAGGATATTTCTAGGTTACCACTAAGGATAGAGAGATAGACTTCATCATTGATTTAGCACCAGATACTCGACCGATAGGTCGTGCACCTTATCGTATGGATCTAGCAGATATGGGGGATTTATGTGACTAGATTGAGCAGTTGTTAGGGAAGGGATTTATTCATAGAAGTACTTCGTTGTGGGGTGCTCCCGTACTGTTTGTTAAGAATAGGGATGGATCATTGAGCTTCTGTGTTGACTACTGGGAGTTGAATAAAGTCACGATAAAGAACAAATATCCGTTGCCTCTAATCGATGACTTATTCGACCAGTTAAAAGGATCGACTTTCATCTCGAAGATTGATTTAAGATCGAGATACCATCAACTACGTATCAGGGAGCAGGACGTGTCGAAGACTTCCTTCCTGACGAGATATGGTTCCTATTAATTCAGGGTTATGCCTTTCGGGCTAACCAACTCCACATTCGTGTTCATAGACTTGATGAATAGGGTGTTCAGAGAGTTCCTCGACCAGTTCGTCATCGTATTCATAGATGACATTCGAGTTTACTCACACACCTAGGAGGATCATGCCGAGCACTTGAGGTGAGTTTCGCAGACACTGCGCCATCATGAGTTGTATGCAAAATATGAGAAGTGTGGGTTTTGGCTGAAGGAGGTACAGTTTTGGGGGCATATCATCTCCAATAGAGGGATATTCGTGGATCCGAGGAAGGTGTCAGCGCTAAGGAAGTGGGGATATCCCACAACACCAACTGAGATATATTGTTTCTTAGGTTTAGTCGGGTACTACAGGAGGTTCATTCGAGGGTTTTCGAAGATAGCGGGTCCATTGATACACCTGACGCGAAAAGGGGTGTCATTTATTTGGAGTGACGCTTGTCAGTTAGCCTTTGATGAGTTGAAAGACAAGTTAACCTCAGCACTAGTGTTAGCACTACCCAAGCCGGGAGTGGAATATCTAGTCTACACTAAACCGTCCTTATTAGGACTTGGAGATGTACTGCAGTAGGAGGATCAGGCTATAGCTTATGCTTCTCAAAATCTTAAGCCTCACGAGAAGAACTATCCCACTCACGATTTAGAGTTGGCGGTGGTGGTGTTTGCACTCCGAATTTGGAGACATTACCTTCTAGGGGAGATATTTCATTTATTCACGGACCATAAGTCATTATAGTACCTCTTCATGCAAAAAGAGTTAAATATGCGACAACGTCGGTGGCTTGAGTTTGTGAAGGATTATCAATTTGAGTCGGTGGCTTGAGTCCAATACCACCCAAGGAAGGCTAACATGGTAGTAGACGCGTTGAGCCATAGGCCGATCGGTGAGGTGGCCGAGTGTGGAAAGAGAAATGAAAGGAGTTAGGGAACCAGGTTGCGGTGGCTCGATCATTTATATCTGTAATGACTGTTATGCCCTCGATTAGTACGGGAGTAGTACAGGCTCAGGCAGATGATCCATTCTGTTAAAGTCAGATAGTGAAGGTTCTAGCCGAGGGGTCTTAGTCTTACACCGTGGGTTCAGACGGGGGTCTACGTTTCAATGGGAGATTGGTTGTTCCTGAGGGTGAAGATTTATGACACAAGGTGATGACGGAGTCACACGGTTACCAATTTGTGGTACATACCGATGGGGATAAGATGTACCAGGATATGTGTAGATAGTACTGGTGGAGCGGAATGAAGAAGGATATTGTTGAGTTCGTCTTGAAATGTGCCACTTATCAGTTGGTAAAGGTGTACCATTAGAGACTAGCGGGACTTCTAAATCCATTAGAGGTTCCTATGTGGAAATGGGAGAAAATTTCCATGGACTTCATCACGCGATTACCTACATCACAGAGGGGTAAAGATTCGATATGGGTGATAGTGGATAGGCTAACCAAGGTATCCCACTTTCTGCCAGCCAGGACAGACTACACCACGGGACAGTACGCCTAGATATTCATAGAAGAGATAGTGAAACTCCACGGAGTTCCCTTCAACATCGTGTCTAATAGAGATAAGGTGTTTGTTTCTCAATTTTGGGAGAGTTTTCAGGAGGTATTGGGTATGGAGTTACGATTGAGCATAACCTATCACCCGCAGACGGATGGCCAGATCCAGCGGACGAATCCGATGTTGGAGGATATGTTATGTCTATGCATCATTGATTTTGGCCGAGGCTAGGAGCAGTACCTTCCACTGGTGGAGTTTGCCTATAACAACTCCTACCAGTTTACTATCGGTATGACTCCATTCAAGGCACTGAATGACAGACCTTGACGTTCCCCAGAATGTTGGCTAGAGGTGGGGAAACAACAAGTTACTTGGTCTGAAAGTGATTCAGGATACTTCAGCAAGAATAGAATTGATACGAAGTTGTATTCGAGTTGCTCAAGATCAACAGAAGAGCTAAGATGACGCTAAATGATATTTTTGCGACTTCAATATTGGTGATCAGGTGTTACTTCAGGTGTCTTCTATGAAGGGAGTTATGCGTTTTGGGAAGAAAGGAAAATTTGTGCGTATGTATGTATGACCATTCCCCATTATCGAGAGGATTATGCTAGTTTCTTGTAGACTTGGGTTATCGGAGCACTTGCATAGAGCCCATGATGTGTTCCATATCTCTTGGCTTAGGAAATTTCTTCGAGATGATTTGTCCCACACCCACATTGCATTGTAAAAGGTAGACTTACAACCTGATAGCTCCTACAAGGAGGGGTCTGTTGCTATTCTAGACGGTAGCGAGAGGACGTTCAGATCTAAAATAGTACCACTAGTAAGTGTTCATTGGCGGCACTATAATGTTCAAGAACCAACTTGGGAGCGCGAGGATGACATGCGTGAACGTTATCCAGAGTTATTCTTGCTATGTATAGATATTCTTTTCCTAATTTTGGGACGAAATTCTTTTATTAGGGGGGAAGTATGTAATACCCCGTATTTTTACGCAAATTTATTTTTATGAAATTATTGAAAATGACAAATGGGGATTAATTAAATTAAAGGGTGAAAATTTAAATTAATCCAATTTTATGATAATAATTACTAGCGTGATGACAATTAGTAGTTATTGAAATAATATTATGGTCGGGGATGAGATACACGGCAGTTATGTTATAAATATTTGGAATGCACATGAGTCGCGTCACTAGTATATATTTGGGAGTTTAGAAAGTAAATTATTTTTTATAACATGGATTACTATTTAGAGTGCGATAGAGTGTTCGGAAGGGTCGAAATAGTCAGAAAACACTACTCGGGTATTTTATTTGGAGTCCGGGACATTTTAGCCCAAAACCACACCCCAGAAGGGTACTTTGGTCTTTTAAATTTTTTGGGTAATTAAGTGGAAAAAAATTGGGTTTAATTAATAGCATTTAGGGTTAGTGGCTTGTTAGTTTTCAACCTACATGAGAAAGATAGTAAAAGAGAAAGAATCAAGGAAGAAGGAGAAGACTCCATTAGAGCCACTTAAGTTTTAACACCAAAAAGTACACCAGCGCGTAGATCGTGTCAGGAGGATTGTTCCCATACCAATTTCAACTCGCGAATCAGAAGTTCATTTTAAGGAAAGTGATTATCTTTCCCTTTCTCTTAGCATTTATTATTCTTGTTAACATATGTTGAGATTTTAGAACTATTAACACCAAATTTTGTTTACCTATGATGAGATTGTGTAGGAATCTTAGAAATTTGATGGGGGTTTAAATGTAGAGGATTTTCCCCTTTATAAGAGTGTGAAATTTGGTGAATTATATGCTAATCACGAAATAAAAATGAGACTTTTAGGAATCTATATTTCTGGATTTATGTTAATATGATTTAAGGGGAAATTTAGGAGTTTGTTGAATTTATTTGATGATTAGAAGGATTTGACCCCTAAATTATGTCAAGAAATGTTCTAGAGTGACTTAGAGTAGTTTAGAAACCTTGTACTTGGATTGGAATGGGTTTAGGTTGGTATTGATGAGGAGAAAATCTGGAAAAATGAACTTTGAAGATGAACTAGGGAACGGCGGAATTTTTGTTAGAAGTCCAGCCCAGGTCATTCGAACGAGACTTCTAACGACTCTCCAGTGGCCCTTCTAACGAGTTTGGTAGTTCGTTTGAAGCGAGGGGACCTTCGTTCGAACGACCTCATTCGAATGAGAATCCTTGGGTCTTCTAACGAGATTCTAGAATGACTTTTAGATCCCGATTTTGTTTCGAACGTCACGTAGGCTTAGTTATGTGAGTGTTAGACCTACTTGGATGCCTAGTGACTTAAAATTTATACTTATTAGTGAGCGGAGAATATGTTGACACTCAGAAGGTATGAAAATTTATAAAATTTGAGAGATGCGAAAATACAAGGGAGATATATACGAATAAAGTAGGGGTATAATAGGGGATGTTATGCGTATTGTGAATACTAGGTTGCGGGAAAGCCAATGAATTTATATAAGTGGTGTCTATGCTTATTGCTCTACATATTATGTGTATGACATACCTATCTACTGGCTATCAAAGGGAGGTTAATGCGTTGTGTATAACTGGATCTCGTGTGTTATCTAAGGATTTAGAGTCGTACCACTATAGCCTGGAACCTAGGTACGAGCTATCCGTGAGAATGATAGTAATGACGGTCGTATGGGTGCGTAGGTATGTGCGTAGCCCATCGACTTGGGACTACGTTCGCCTCCAATAGGTGTTTGTGTTTTTTATTAGTTCTCGAAAGATTGAACCAGTTGTCCTCTATGCATGAACGTTGCAATGGGACTAGATAGCCCAGTATGCGTAGCACTAAGGGTTTCTCAACTACGGGTGAGATATTGCTAAATTTATATATATAATTTGATATGTATACATAAAGATAATAATGTGTTTATATCGAAATCTTGTTTGGTGTCTTGTGTTGATGACTCTATTTTTAGATGTGTGCTTATGGTATTATCTGTTGGGCAATTCGTAAAATATGTGAATACACTAAAGGAATTCTAAACCTAAATCGAAATCTTAAGTACGTCGGCTTAGGATTATTTAGGGAGACTTTCCAGCATAATAGTATATACCTAGTAATCAGTAAGGGTATCATGACTAGTATGGGCAGTTAGGCTCGTTAGGCGTGCATACTAGATTGAGGGGTGAGTATCTCAAGTGGGTACGCTAAGTTGTCTTGAATAATGATTGTGCTAATTGTATCAATTTAAGCACTTGCTTCAACTCGGGCTCTGACCCATTTTTCTATATATCTTTCTATTGTTCCATTATTTTAGGTGCCCAGCCACAGGGACACCAGCCTTACGAGACTCTATTCAGTTGTCATGCTGTAGCTGCTATATGGAAGCTGTAGGATAGTTGTTTGTAGACGACTCAGCCTATTCTCCTTTTTCAGTTATCTAATCTGTTAGGCATGCCGTCCTTTCTTCTGTTTACATTCAGAGATTTAGTTTTTATAAATTCTTTTAGATTTGATTTCCTTTCGTTGGATTTATTGTATGGGATTGTACCTGCATGTGTTTTACTCTGGTCATTTATTTTACTTCAGTTAGACTTTATTTATATTACTATGATGCATAGTATTTGTTGGTATTCTTTTTCATATTGGTTAGTAACAGGATAAAATTTGGACATCACTCTTTTTAAATACAAAGTGGTTAGTTTTTATTAAATTAAAATTTGAGTTTCGACAGTGATGAATTATCTGTACCAACTTGATATTCTGAGATTAATTATTTAAGGACTGATCACCCAGTAATTAATTAGGCGGGGTGTCACAAAAAATAATTAGCACGATGAATAAATCGCAATAATATGAATCGCATATACAAATCAAATGAAACACTCAAGCATTATATCAATATTAATTTCTCAATAACGCATCAATGACTCACCAAGACTCACCTCACCTCCCCTAGGCATCTCAAAGCCATATACTGGTTCGTGGGACTATTGGCGGGTGCCCATTCTCCGTGCCATATTAAAATCTCATGACACAATGCTCAAATCACAATATATATCACAATGATTCAATATCAATATTCCAACAATTATTTGGATTTCAAATGAATATCAGAGTTCAATCATGAGTCAAATTTACAAAGAAAACAAACGGAATACTCTCGAGAGGATTTAGGAGCATATTGTGTAAGTCTCCTACATTAAAACCATCGCATGAGTCCTCATATAAATTTAGCCTCCAAATTTGATCGCACCATCACGTTCCTCTTTCAAAAATAATCAAATCATGTTCTAGCCCCAACACGAGATAACCCCAAATAGTCCTATTTTAAAAACCCAGAAAATCAGATGCAAAAATTATTTCAATCGCCAATCCAACTTCAGATATGGATTCTACACGAAAAACTGAGTCAGGTATATGTTTTGAGTTTTTCTCAAACCTCATTCGAATGCACTAAAAAGAAGATCTAAACATTCAAAATTGGCTCTTCTCATTCCACTCGTTTTTGCCTCTTTGGATTTCGTTTTTGGCCTCTCTTCTTCATCTCTCGTTCCTTATAATTGCCCATGATATTCCTTATATAACCCCTCTCTCAAACACTGTCTTGGAGTCTAAGCTATCGCATATTACTATATTATCCTTTAATTCTAAATTATCAATTTTACATATTTAAATCATTACAAAATGTCCAAAAATAATTTAAATTTAAACGTTTGATTCGATTCCAAACCAAAATAAATCATTTTATCCCCGATTAATAAAATAATTATATTACTGAAATATTGCATAATATTAATAAATAACCCTCAAAATAACGGGGTATTAAATGAAGTAGGAAACAAGGTTCTACTTCGAGTTTCCCCAAGGAAAAGGGTGATGAGATTTAGGAAGTAAGGAAGACTAGTGCCCCATTATATCGGGTCGTTTATGATTACAGAGAAGGTGGAGAATATGTCATATCGTTTAGCACTTTCATACCACCTAAATTCGATGCATAACATGTTTCACGTATTTCAACTTTGTATCATAAAATTATTTATTAGCATATCGATCTAACCGAGATTGAGTTAGTCCTAGACGCTTCTTGTATTAAGCACTCAATAGGGATATTGGATACGAGGATTCAAAAGTTGTGCTAGAATGATATACAGTTAGAATGTGTTAAATGGAATCACCATAATGAGGATGAGTTCATACGGGAGTTTGAGGACTTGATGAGGCAACAATATCCACATCTATTTTGAGTTAGGTATATAGTTGTTTATTTGTGAATTTCCAGGATGAAATTATTTTTATTAAGGGAAAGATTGTGATGCCCCATAATTTTAGTTCATTTAATAAATAACTAAATATTTAATTAGGGAGAATTCTAACTAATTATTAAATTAGAAACTTAAATGTAATATAATTTAATTTGTGAAAATAATTATTTATAAGAGAAATTAGAGTTGAAATATGGTATTTTAATTAATAAAGGACTAAAATAATATGTTATAATTCTAAACTATTTAGAGATTTATTTAGTAATTATGTTAAGTTAATAAATAAAATAACATAAAATGTATTTTATAGAAAGATTACGGCTAAAGTAGTATTTAGTTATCACTTGAAGAAGAATTTAGGTTAAAGGATAAATAATAAAAGGGAAAGAAATTAACAAATGTTAGGGCTTATTTGGAAAAATCTCAAGGAGATAACATCTGGATAAGGCTGTTATAATGGGCACATCAGCCAGTATAGCAAGGATGGGGTCTTTAAATATGTTCCTGATTTTGTTTTCTTTACCAATTCCTTTTTTTTTCTTATTTCAATCCAATTTTCCATGCATCTCTCCAAGAAAACACCACTTCCTCCTCATTTTATATCACTTTCAACCCTAAAACCCTAATCCATTTTCCCTACAAATTATGCAATTCCAACCAAAAAATTAGACCTTATATTTTAAATCAACAATTGGAATTTTCAGCTAATCGTGTTAGGGCCACATTGATACTATTCTAAGGAGAATTTTCGGGAGGAAATTCAACTAATTATCAAGGAGGGTTTCTTCTCCAATTCTTTCAACACTCTTGTGAATTTTTTTTCATCAATTGATGCAACCCACTCTCTCGTCTAATGATATAAGTGATAATTTTTACCTAAAGATGTTTTATAAATTATAAAAATTTAGTAGAGACAATTAGGTATAATATCATACTTTCAAGATTCATGTTTTTATAAACAATTGAAAATATTTCAATTCAAGAATTCATATGCTATTTAATTAAATTTAATAAAAAAAAATTATGGAATTAAACTTTGAATTTAGTACGTTCTTAATCCAATTGCAATGAAAAGAATGATTTCATCCTTTAGTTGAATTTACATGAATTGGACCCCATCTTAATATGGACTTTAAAATACCAATAATATTACTAATTTAGGACAATTTATTTGGCTACATATTTGTAATACCCCGTACTTTTATGGATATTTAATGTAACAACCCTTGCTTTTGAGGTCCTATTTTATATTTAATTTTCTAAATATAGTGATTAGATATAAAGATGTTGATGTGTGGAGTAGGTATTAATTTAAGAAAGATAAGTTAATATCTACTATGATGTTTCATATTTACCATATGTAGAGGTGAATTTTGCTATGTTATTTTTTATTATGCCATATGATTTAAAAATGACATTTGGATTAAAATGGAACCGGAACCTAAAATGAATTTATAAAATCTCCAAATGATAATTTGGAGGGTTCCATTAGTTCCGGGAGGTTCGAGATAGTCAAATTGGGTGCCATATTGTATTTCTAGTTTCCGGACACTTTTGACTAGTTGTAGTTTATATGAGTAGATGCGTATTATTTTACCGCATATTAATCACTTAAACTGAAATTTGGACCTAAGCCACGATTTATGTCTTGTTTAAGTCACTATTCCCCTAATTGAATTGTTAAACCTAGAGAAGAAAAAGGAAGAAGAAACCTTGGGAGAAAGTGAGATATTGAAGCTTGGGTGTTTGATCTTGCCTACAATCCTCACCAAATATGAACTTACAACCTTGAGACAAGTTTTCTACTTGCTATTTTATGATTTAAGGAGTGTAATTTGCATTGATAGTTATGGTTATGTATGGTTTATGGAAGTTAGGGTTTTTGATTTGATTTATGGGCTTTAGATCTTTGGAAGTTATATTGATATGAGTTGGAGGTAAATTATTGTTGGATGATGTATTTATGATCAGTGGGTAGCATTAAAGGGTAGGGATTTGAGTTGGTTGAAGTTGGGTAGAGTTTGGAGTCAAAGACTCCATAAAAAAAACTTGGAAATTCGGCAGAACCGAATCAATTCGGCCTGGCCGAATCGATTCGGTGAGTGACAGTTTCCAAGCCTGGGTAGTCCGAATCGGTTCGGCTCGTCCGAATCGATTCGGCAATTATACAGAAACCCACTTTTCCTGACCGAATCGATTCGGCTATTCCGAATCGATTCGCCTTTAAGAACCCAAATCGATTCGGCTAGTCCGAATCGATACGGAAAGCCTATTTTCCTTTATTTTTTCATTTTAAATTTTACCCCCTTTTTCTTTAGGATTATGACCTAGGACCCTTCTTGTAAGAAGTAAACATAGGATCCTAGAGTTGTAGTCGAGTTTGGTCGTTACCCTATAGTTGAACGGGATCACTTGGGGTTAATCAGGGGTACTTAAAGTGATGCTTAGGTATCACTTCTTTTCTGGTAAATTAGTTATAGTTAGTGTTCTAATCCCATATATGGAGCTGTTAGAAGCCCTTTTGAGGTATATGAACCCTCGAGATTTGTTAGATGTAACACCCCGCCCGCCCGGAGAGAGCGAACGGAGCGCTAATGTGATAAAACTAAACTAAATCCACAATATAACAAGGTATAGAGCATCTAAATAAACCCACAATAATATAAATCCACTAATCTCAATCTCTTCAATTACAATAAGTCTCTCGAATTAAAATTACAACTATCTAACTCGAATAAAAATACAAATCTCAAATGCTCTATACAACAAAATAATACAAATCTTTCCCAAATAATCCTCGCTAAAATCAATCTCCATAGTGCCCCAAAATCCGCGCTAACCTGCGACTAAAAGAAAATATGGGGAAGTACACAATACGACAGGAAAGATGCTCAACAAATATATTAGCGGTGAATAAAACGCAACAACACGAGTACGAATATTCAAATCGAAATGCAAATCTCAAATCATTTATCAATATAATTTCTCAATAACACTTTAACCGGGTCACGAGGCCTCACCACATCCGTATATGCTTTATCAAGCCATAGCCCGGGAAACAGGAATTTTGGCGGGTGCCCAACATCCGTGCCATATTAAAATCTCATGACAACGTGCTCAATACAATATAATGATACCATATGAATCAAAATAATTTCAACAATTATTTTCCAGATTTCAATGAATTTAACAGTTCAAATATGAGTTAATTAAACAAGAATTCAAAGAGAATGACACTCGCGAGATTTAAGGAGCATATTGTGTAAAACCCCATACCTCAAACCATGATGAGAAACCAATCATCACAAAAGATCTACAAACGCTCCTCCAAGAACCTCCAACAAAATAGCCCCAAGGACACCTCTAATCTAAGGTAGGAACTCACAAATCTCAAGGGTGTGTATATAAAAATAAGAGGAATATAAAATATATTTGATTCCAAAATTTGTGCCAAAAGTATGTTAAAAGGCTTGCCCACGACTCCTTTTATAATACAAAGAAATGAAGAGTTGGAATCCAAAAGACTCATTTAATTAACGCAAATAAATGAAGAGTTGGAAATCAAAACAACTCCAAGAGTTAAAAACATTAAAAAATTATTTTAAAATCCGTTTTAACTCCGTTTTCGAAACCGTTTGAAATTCTCGCCTTTCAAAATAAGAACCAACATATTTGAGAAATAAAAATAATTTTGTCAAAAACTTTATTTTTCCTCTTTATTTTGAAAATACCCCAAAAATTACGCGGGTTATTACACTTCCCCACTAACAATGGAATTTCGCCCTCGAAATTCGCCGAATGCCTAACTCTCAAAAAATCAGGCTAACATCTCCAAAAATAATTTCGTCTCCAAAAATAAATTCCTCACATCTAATCTAGATGCCTATCACGAATATCACCTAAAATTTTCTATCCCTAAAAATTGCTAACAACGCAATGAACCCAAAACCCAAGCCCCGAGGGTTGCCGTATACCTAAGCTCTTATACCATTTGTAACACCCCGCCCGCCCGGGGAGAACGAACGGAGCGCTAATGCTATAAAACTAAACTAAATCCACAATATAACAAGGTATAGAGCATCTAAATAAACCCACAATAATATAAATCCACTAATCTCAATCTCTTCAATTACAACAAGTCTCTCGAATTAAAATTACAACTATCTAACTCGAATAAAAATACAAATCTCCAATGCTCTATACAACAAAATAATACAAATCTTTCCCAAATAATCCTCGCTAAAATCAATCTCCATAGCGCCCCAAAATCCGCGCTAACCTGCGACTAAAAGAAAATATGGGGAAGTACACAATACGACAAGAAAGATGCTCAACAAATATATTAGCGGTGAATAAAACGCAACAACACGAGTACGAATATTCAAATCGAAATGCAAATCTCAAATCATTTATCAATATAATTTCTCAACAACACTTTAACCGGGTCATGAGGCCTCACCACATCCGTATATTCTTTATCAAGCCATAGCCCGGGAAACAGGAATTTTGGCGGGTGCCCAACATCCGTGCCATATTAAAATCTCATGACAACGTGCTCAATACAATATAATGATACCATATGAATCAAAATAATTTCAACAATTATTTTCCAGATTTCAATGAATTTAACAGTTCAAATATGAGTTCAATTAAACAAGAATTCAAAGAGAATGACACTCGCGAGATTTAAGGAGCATATTGTGTAAAACCCCATACCTCAAACCATGATGAGAAACCAATCATCACAAAAGATCTACAAACGCTCCTCCAAGAACCTCCAACAAAATAGCCCCAAGGACACCTCTAATCTAAGGTTGGAACTCACAAATCTCAAGGGTCAATGTGTATATAAAAATAAGAGGAATATAAAATATATTTGATTCAAAAATTGGTGCCAAAAGTATGTTAAAAGGATTGCCCACGACTCCTTTTATAATACAAAGAAATGAAGAGTTGGAATCCAAAAGACTCATTTAATTAAGGCAAATAAATGAAGAGTTGGAAATCAAAACAACTCCAAGAGTTAAAAACATTAAAAAATTATTTTAAAATCCGTTTTAACTCCGTTTTGGAAACCGTTTGAAATTCTCGCCTTTCAAAATAAGAACCAACATATTTGAGCAATAAAAATAATTTTATCAAAAACTTTATTTTTCCTCTTTATTTTGAAAATACCCAAAAAATTACGCGGGTTATTACATTAGACTTTGGGGGATTGTTTGGAGAATACTTCGACACTTAAATATATGATGAAATTGAATAAGAAATATTCAAAGATAAATGTTTCAAGTAAAATGAAACACATGAGATTCATGGTAATGAAAATGAGATTAAATTGGTAATTGTTGAATTACTTTAACACGCCTCTCTAAATGCTATCATAAGGGAAGCTCGCGCATGAGGTTATGTCCCCAGACTATTGAATGTAGGCTGACTATAGTCCTCGACCACATGCGGGTTTTGTATATGTTTTTCTGCGCTAGTGAGGTAATTTCGGGTGTGGTTATGACTCACTCGCAGGCATATGTCCACTTCCCGACGTGCGTTAGGTGCCCAGGTTGTCTTGTATAGATAGGCCCTGGAAGATGATAGTCATTTAGGGGCGCGCCTAGTGGGGAAACTCGGAGGGGCGGTCTTAGAAACGTTATATGTATAATAATATAACCTTTCTAACTCAAGTGGGACTTGAGGTATGTAAATTTCCATAAGATATGAGATGGTAATTTTATTCCCATTAAGGAATGGAAAACGGAAAGATATGATGGAAACTATATTCCTATTAAGGAATGGAAAATGATAAGATATGAGAAGAAATGAGATTTAATTTAATTTCTCTTGCCAAATTTTATACCTGTTAGAAACTTATATAATTGAATCATCACATTTTATGATTAGGTTGTTAGATTCACATTCATATTATTCGCGATTCATTTTCCATATCTATCATGTTTCTTACTCTTCTGGGAATCATATATAAATCGGGCCCTGACCCGTTCATTTTCCATGTTGTGCATGTTGTTGTATCCGTTCAGGTGCTCCTCCGCAGGGGCTCCCGTTATGATTTTCCTACTCTTATGCTTTTGACGAGCTTTATGACATTGCGGATTATTACTGGATGTTTGTTAGACGCCTTCATTTTTAAAATCTAGTTATGATCAGGTCTTTCATTCGGGCTAGTGGCCCATCTTTTGTACTTGTTAATGAATGTAGTATGTAATATATATTGAATTGTGGAAACACTTTGTATGTAACTGTTGACCGACAGATTATTCGGTTCTTTTATTGTATGTTGATTTGGCATTTATCTATATGTTCCTTAGAGATTCCACTTTCATCAGATTTGGGTTGTTTAATTTATTTCTTACATTGTTATTAAATCAACATTTTTGACAACCTGCTTTCTTATTTATGGAGTGGTTAACCCGTATACCTATTTTATTGTTATGATGCTGAGGATGATATCCATTCATGATTCCGTTATGTCGAGGTATCGGGCTGGCCACCCCTTATTTCGAAATGTGGGTTGTCACAGATGGTATCAGTGCATTAGGTTCTAGAGTCTTTTTGATCTTTGTGGACTTATCACGTTCTACCGTAGCATTGTTTGACATAGAGCCTAATGTTAGGATTGTTTTGTTACTTATACTTACGATCTTCTGCAAATATAGATTATTTAAAATGAAATTCTAAATCTATTGTTTCTCCATCTCAAATACTGCCTAAAAGAGGTCGCCCGACAAGACGTAATAGGGTCTTAGATGAGGATGTTGGTCCTCCTCTGCCGCCACAAGGAACATTCAATGCCGCGGATGTGACGAGTATAATGGCTTAAGCTATTAATTCATCCATGACTGCAGTGACCCAACAAGCACCACAGGATCAACAGAGAGCGCTAGATGCCCAAGTTCCTACCGGACCTTCTCCGTGGGAGAGAGCTAGGGAATCTTTTCTAAAGGGTCAGCCCCCAGAATTTGACGGGAGCTCGGATGTTATAAAGGTGAATCAATGGAAGAAGGATATACAATGCCATCTGTGTATGGTGGGGTGTGGTGAGGACAGGAAGCAAGTCCTTGCAACCTTTAAATTGGTTGGGGCCGCATTACACTGGTGGGAGACCGTGACTACGCCAGAACAGAGGGGCACTATGTCGATCTCTGAATTCTGGGTTTTGTTCGATCATAAGTACTTTCCTCCCGTAATTCAAGGGGAGATGGTAAAGAGGTTGCAGGACCTTGTACAAGGGGAGAGGTCAGTAGCGGAATATGAGCAGGAATTCACCCGGTTAGCAAGTTTTGTACCGGATGAAGTGACTCCCGAAGAAAAGAAAGTTTCAAAGTTTATGAGAGGGTTGAACTGGAGAATCCGGCAACACTTGCTGGGTAATCCTGCTTTACAGACTTTTGGGGAGGTGATGAATGCAACTCTATTACATTGCCAAGAACATAGACTATTTTTGCAAAGTGGCAAGAAGACCTCCATAGTGGGGAAAGTGGGAAGGCCGGGAGGTAGTGGGACTAGAGGAGGAGTCTTTCCCTCGTCCCAACCTTCGGGCAGTAAATAGAAAGAAAGGGATCCCCAACAGGGGGACTTGTCAAAGAGGCAGCATTCTGGTGGGTTTAATTTAGGGAACCAAAATAATAGGCACGGTCAGGGTGCCCCACAACAACAAGCAGGCCATGGGGGCCAGGGAGGCAGAGTCCAGCAGGGCCATGGTATGAATCAGTTTAGAAACAATCGTGGTCGAAATGCTGAAAATATGATAGGTCGGTGTTTCCAATGCGGGGAAGCGGGTCACTATAAGAAGGAATGTCCACAGTTGATTGGGGGACAGTTTCCTCGAGCTCCACAGCAACCGTATGTTCAGTTCCCACTGCAGGTACCTAACCCAGTTGCTCCTCCACAACAGGGTCAGTTACAGTATGGTAGGGTCTACCATATTCAGGATGTTATTCTTCCTCCAGCTCCTCCTGCACCTCCAGCCATTGAGGGTAAGTTCCTTATTCAGGGGCATATGGGTCGTGTTTTATTTGATATCGGTGCAACACATTCATTCATTTCTAGGAGCTTTGCTTAGACCACCGAGTTGATTAAATCTGTTGAAAGAACTTTTACTAGTGTGGAGTCCTCTATGGGTGATGGTTCACTCATCTTCTTTGTTTGTAGAAATATAGAAATCTCTCTCGGTAATCTATGATTTGAGGCCGATTTACTCGTCTTGGACATGGTCAGGTATGACGTGATTTTGGGTATGGATTGGCTTATGAAGTATCATGCTATAGTAAATTGCTACGGGAAGACTATAGTCTTCTCCGTTCCGGGACAAGAGATGTTCCTGGTAGTTTTACCTCGTTTAGAGGGGAGTACTAGTACTTATTTGT
The DNA here is from genome assembly GCA_949130495.1 of Sambucus nigra. NCBI lineage: Eukaryota > Viridiplantae > Streptophyta > Magnoliopsida > Dipsacales > Adoxaceae > Sambucus > Sambucus nigra. The sequence goes on from OX422213.1 coordinate 58,453,653, forward strand.
ATTGCATTGATGAGGAGACTTCTAGGGATGTAGTTGGTCCCTGGGATTCTATTCCAGTTGTGAAAGACTTTGAGGATGTTTTCTGGGAAATACCGGGTTTGCCTCTTATCCGTGAGATTGAGTTTGTGATCGATTTAGCATCGAGAACGAGGCCGATTTCGAAAGCTCCATATCGAATGGCTCCTATTGAAATGAGGGATCTAAGAGATCAAATTCAAAATTTATTGGAGCACGGATTTATTCGGCGTACAACATCGTCGTGGGGTGCTCCAGTGTTGTTTGTTAAGAAAAGAGATGGTTCTCTCCGGTTATGTGTGGACTATAGAGAATTGAATAAGGTCACCATCCGGAATAAATATCCTTTACCTCGTATCGATGATTTGTTTGATCAACTTCGAGGAGGGATGTACTTCTCCAAAATCGATCTGAGGACGGGGTATCATCAATTGAGGATACGGGAGGAGGATGTATCCAAGACTGCTTTTCTAACGAGGTACGGATCCTATGAATTTTTGGTTATGCCCTTTGGACTAACCAATACCCCTGTTGTATTTATGGATCTCATTAATAGGGTGTTTCAGGATTTCGTGGACCAATCTATTATTGTGTTCATCGATGACATTTTAGTCTATTCTCGAACGGAGTATGATAATGTTAGACATTTGAGGTTGGTCCTACAGAGACTACGGGACCATCAACTGTATGCCAAGTTTGAGAAGTGTGGCTTCTGGTTACAGGAAGTACAGTTTTTGGGTCATGTGGTGACGTCCCAGGGTGTATCGGTGGATCCAGGCAAGGTAGCTGCGGTGAGGGAGTGGGGTCAGCCCACGACACCTACCGAGGTTCGCAGTTTTCTGGGTTTAGGGGGTTATTACCATCGGTTCATTAAGGGTTTCTCTAAAATAGCTAGCCCTTTGACAAATTTGACCCGGAAAGGGGTGAGATTTATCTGGGATGATTATTGCCAACCTGCATTTGATGAGCTTAAAGATAGATTGACTTTGGCTCCGGTCCTTGCATTGCCAAAACTAGGATTGGAATATCTAGTCTTCACCGATGCATCTCTTCAAGGATTAGGAGGTATACTTAAACAAGAGAGACGGGCTATCGCTTATGCTTCCCGTAAGTTGAAGCCCCATGAAAGAAACTATCCGGTGCATGACTTAGAACTAGCCGCAGTTGTTTTGTCCTTGAAGATATGGAGGCATTATCTTTTGGGAGAGAATTTTAGTCTTTTCACGGACCACAAATCGCTGCAATATTTATTTTCATAGAAGGATTTTAATATGCGTCAGTGTCGATGGTTGGAGTTCGTGAAAGATTATCAATTTGATATTCATTATCATCCGAGTAAGGCGAACGTTGTAGCGGATGCCTTGAGTAGGAAGCCCGAAGGAGAATTAACAGAGGTTTGGAAGTCTAAATGGAAGGAACTCAATCAGGAGGATGCGATGGTGAGAGCATTCATGTCGGTAATGACCGTTACTCCTACCATTGTGTCTAGGGTGGTAGAAGCTCAAGGAAGGGATAAGGGGTATCAAGACCATATTCACCGATTACTGTCTGAGGGAGCGGAGTCCTACTCGATTGGTTCTGAGGGTGGATTACGCTTGCATGGAAGACTCATTGTTCCTGAGGAAGGAGATTTGAGGCGGGCGGTGATGGTCGAATCTCATGGGTCTAGGTTCACGGTTCATCCTGGTGGGGACAAAATGTATCATGACATGCGCCGTCAGTATTGGTGGCTAGGTATGAAAAGGGATATTTCAGAATTTGTGTCCCAATGCACTACTTGTCAGCTGGTCAAGATTGATCATCAAAAACCGACAGGTTTGTTGCAACTGTTAGACATCCCGGTGTGGAAATTGGAAAGCATATCGATGGATTTTATCATGGGTTTTCCAAGATCACAAAGTGGATGTGATTCTATTTGGGTGATTGTTGACCGCTTGACAAAGTCGGTACACTTCCTACCCGTACGGAAAAATTATGACATTGCCCGGTATGCCCGCTTATTCATCGAGGAGGTGGTGAGACTCCATGAGGTGCCTTTTGATATAGGTTTCTACCGTGACAAAATTTTCATTTCCCACTTTTGGTGGAGTTTCCAAGAAGCGATGGGGACCGAATTGAGGTTAAGCACTTCATACCATCCTCAAACAGATGGCCAAACTGAAAGGGTAAATCAAATGTTGAAGGATATGCTTCGCATGTGCATGCTTGACTTCAAAGGTGGTTGGTAACAATATCTCCCATTGGTTGAGTTTGCTTATAAAAACTCTTACCAATTCACAATTGGAATGGCACCTTATGAAGCTTTGTATGGAAGATCGTGTAGATCACCCGCTTGTTGGTTGGAAGTGGGTGATAATAAATTTCTTGGTCCTAAAATGATCCAGGATACTTCCTCGAAAATTGAGTTGATTCAAAATCGCATTCCAATAGCCCAAGACCGTCAAAAGAGCTATGCCGATGCGGGTCGATGACACATGGAATTGGAGATTGGGGACCAAGTTTTGGTTAGAGTGTCGCCCATGAAAGGGATAAAGCATTTTGATAAGGAGGGGAAACTTGCGTCGCGCTTTGTTGGACCATTTCCAGTTATTGCAAAGGTCGATCCAGTGGCATACTGACTTGCTTTACCGGAACCATTGCAACAAATTCATGATGTATTCCATGTTTCCTCCCTAAAGAAATATAGCAGATGTGAAGGTACGCTTTGGCACATTCCTTTTGAGGATATTGATTTGCAACCCGATGTTTCGTATGAAGAACAACCGGTTGCTATTTTAGAGCATGGGGAGCGTAGATTAAGGTCTCGTGTGTGGCTCTTGGTGAGGGTTCAATGGAGTCACCATAACGCCAAGGAATCGACATGGGAATACGAGGATGACATGCGGGAAAAGTATCCGCATCTCTTTATACAAGGTACGCTTGAATTTTGGGGACAAAATTCTCATAAGGGGGGGGGGGGGGAGTATGTAACAACCATCGCTTTTGAGGTCCTAATTTATATTTAATTTTCTAAATATAGTGATTAGATACAAAGATGTTGATGTGTGGAGTAGGTATTAATTTAAGGAAGATAAGTTAATATCTACTACGATGTTGCATATTTACCGTATGTAGAGGTGAATTTTGCTATGTTATGTTTTATTATGTCATATGATTTAAAAATGACATTTGGCTTAAAATGGAACCGAAACCTAAAATGAATTTATAAAATCTCCAAATGATAATTTGGAGGGTGCCATTAGTTCCGGGAGGTTCGAGATAGGCAAATTGTGTGCCATATTGTATTTCTAGTTTCCTGGCACTTTTGACTAGTTGTAGTTTATATGAGTAGATGCTTATTATTTTACCGCATATTAATCACTTAAACTGAAATTTGGACCTAAGCCACGATTTATGTCTTGTTTAAGTCACTATTCCCCTAATTGAATTGTTAAACCTAGAGAAAGAAAAAGGAAGAAGAAACCTTGGGAGAAAGTGTGAGATTGAAGCTTGGGTGTTTGATCTTGCCTACATTCCTCACCAAATCTGAAGTTACAACCTTGAGGCAAGTTTTCTACTTGTTATTTTATGATTTAAGGAGAGTAATTTGCATTGATAGTTATGGTTATGTATGGTTTATGGAAGTTAGGGTTTTTGGTTTGATTTATGGGCTTTAGATCTTTGGAAGTTATATTGATATGATTTGGAGTTAAATTATGGTTGGATGATGTATTTATGATCAGTTGGTAGCATTAAATGATAGGGATTTGAGTTGGTTGAAGTTGGGTAGAGTTTGGAGTCAAAGACTCCATAAATAAGACTTGGAAATTCTAAAGAACCGAATAAATTCGGCCTGGCCGAATCGATTCGGTGAGAGATAGTTTCCAAGCCTGGGTAGTCCGAATCTGTTCGGCTCATCCGAATCGATTCGGCAATTATGCAGAAACCCACTTTTCCTGACCGAATCGATTCGGCTATTCCGAATCGATTCGCCTTTAAGAACCCAAATCGATTCGGCTAGTCCGAATTGATTCGGAAAGCCTATTTTCCTTTATTTTTTCTTTTTAAATTTCACCCCCTTTTTCTTTAGGATTATGACCTAGGACCCTTCTTGTAAGAAGTGAACATCGGATCCTAGAGTTTTAGTCGAGTTTGGTTGTTACCCTGTTGTTGAACGGGATCACTTGGGGTTAATTCAGAGGTACTTAAAGTGATGCTTAGGTATCATTTCTTTTCTAGTAAATTAGTTATAGTTAGTGTTCTAGGCCCATATATGGAGATGTTAGAAGCCCTTTTGAGGTATATGAAACCTCGAGATTTGTTAGACTTTGGGGGACAGCTTGGAGAATACATCGGCACTTAAATATATGATGAAATTGAATAAGAAATATTCAAAGATAAATGTTTCAAGTAAAATGAAACACATGAGATTCATGGTAATGAAAATGAGATTAAATTGGTAATGTTGAATTACTTTAACACACCTCTCTAAATGCTATCATAAGGGAAGCTCGTGCATGAGGTTATGTCCCCTGACTATTGAATGCAGGCTGACTATAGTCCTCAGCCATATGCGGGTTTTGTATATGTTTTTCTGCGCTAGTGAGGTAATTCCGTGTGTGGTTATGACTCACTCGCAGGCATATGGCCACTTCCCGACGTGCGTTAGGTGCCCAGGTTGTCTTGTATAGATAGGCCCTGGAAGATAATAGTCATTTAGGGGCGTGCCCAGTGGGGAAACTCGGAGGGGCGATCTTAGAAACGTTATATGTATAAGAATATAACCTTTCTAACTCAAGTGAGACTTGAGGTATGTAAATTGCCATAAGATATGAGATGGTAATTATATTCCTGTTAAGGAATGGAAAACGGAAAGATATGATGGAAACTATATTCCTATTAAGGAATGGAAAATGATATGATATGAGAAGAAATGAGATTTAATTTAATTTCTCTTGCCAAATTTTATAACTATTAGAAACTTATATAATTGAATCATCACATTTTACGATTAGGTTGTTAGATTCACATTTACATTATTCATGATTCATTTTCCATATCTATCATGTTTTTTACTCTTTTGGGAATCATATATAAATCAGGCCCTGACCCGTTCATTTTCCATGTTGTGCATGTTGTTGTATCCGTTCAGGTGCTCCTCCGCAAGGGCGCCCGTTATGATTTTCCTACTCTTTTGCTTTTGACGAGCTGTATGACATTGCAGATTATTACAGGATGTTTGTTAGACGCCTTCATTTTTGAAATCTAGTTATGATTGGGTCTTTCATTCGGGCTAGTGGCCCATCTTTTGTACTTGTTAATGAATGTAGTATGTAATATATATTGAATTGTGTAAACACTTTGTATGTAACTGTTGACCGACAGATTATTCGGTTCTTTTATTGTATGTTGATTTGGCATTTATCTATATGTTCCTTAGAGATTCCACTTTCATCAAATTTGGGTTGTTTAATTTATTTCTTACATTGTTATTAAATCAAAAATTTTGACAACCTTCTTTCTGATTTATGGAGTGGTTAACCCGTATACCTATTTTAATTTTATGATGTTGAGGATGATATCAATCCATGATTCCGTTATGTCGAGGTATCGCTCTGGCCACCCCTTATTTCGGAATGCGGGTTGTCACATTTAAATAACATGAGTTGGTGTAATTTAATAATTAGAGAATTTAAAATAAATGAGGGACTGATTACATTTCATGTCACTGCTGAATAAAAGCGACATGTGATGTTATTTTATGCGAAAAACACGTGTGGAGATGTGTTGGATTCAAGTCGTGAATTTTTGTTAAGTGGCTCGGATGGGAATTTCGAGTGCACGGTTGGTTTTCGAAGGGCCGAGAGAGTCAAAATAGAGTACCCGAATATATTGTTTGGGTTCCGAGGGCCTTTTTTGATCAGTAGGGACTCGCATTTGTGTATACGAGTCAGTTTTGGGGTTTAATAAAGGATAAACCCTCATTTCTCTCATTTAAGTCGTGAAAATGAGAGAAAGAAGCAAAGAAAAGAATAAAGAAGGAAGGAAGAATAAAAGAGAAGCTCGAGCCAACTCCGGAGGATTCCCGACACGAGATCGTCGAATTTGTCCAACCAGACAAGTGTTTAACTTGTTTAGCTATTAAGTGTGCTAATTCTTCATATCATAATTGGTGAGAAAAATTATGAATTTTGGGTTTGAGAATCTTGGATCAAAAATGGGTTTTTGAGAATTGATTTCATATAATTTTTTATGATGCAAACTTTATATGAAATCTTGACTAAAATACATATTAATAGTGTAAATTATAGAGAGAAATTGGAGGAGTTGCATAAATAAGAATTATGGTTTAATTTTTTAGAAATGGATGAATCCTATGAAATTAAAGGGTTGTATGTATGGTAGATAGGTGTGTAGATGTTTATATTAGTGGTTTGGGAGATTATGAACCATAAGTTTTGGGTTGTATAAGAGTTTGAATAAATTTCGTTGAAAGCGAAGAATTCCGGGCCGACTGGACCGATTCGTTTTTCTTGGTAAACGGTTTGGTCTGGATGAACGGACTGGTTCATTTTTAGAAGACACTGGATTGGTCGGTCTGGCCATTAAAGCTTTCGGTTGAATTTTAGGGATCGGACCAGTTCGCTTTTCCTGGAAACCGGGTCGGTCCCGTTATGTCAGAAAAGAAGAAATGTTTTCTTAGAGTTTGGAGATAAATTCCTTTGGGATAGAAATGTTAGGGGATCCTAAATACAGTTTAAGGACCTCTAGGAGTTAAATGAGAGACGTGTGACCCCTAGAATTTATGTAAATAAAATTTGGGAAGTGATTTGAAAGAGTGTTTAAGGGGTGAGTGACACTCGGTAAATTGATTCGACGTATATATATATATATATATATATATATATATATATATATATATATATATATATATATATAATTATTACGCGTGTAAGATATATATGTCGGTTATATGAGAAATAATTCGAACGTGCGAGTAGGTTGAATTTAGAATTTTAGCAAGTCGTGATAAGATAATATTCGAAAGAAATAAAAGGTGAGATCCTATCATATTTAAGTGAATACTTATTGGATGAATATAAGTTGTGTGTATACTTATAAATTAATACGAATTGATATCTTTGAATGTTATGCTAATGCCAAGTGAGCTAGGCCTGGATAGCTAGATTGAATATATATATATATATATAGAGAGAGAGAGAGAGAGAGAGTATATATGATATGATTATGAATAAATCTGTGTGTGAATGATATATTTATTTGAAGCATACCCCCCTCCAGTGCTATCATGGGAAGTTGCGCGATGTGGGTGAATCATTGGCTTGAAAGTGTATGGACTTTGGAGTTTTTTCAAGATGCTAGTTAGGTAGGGTAGCTAACTAGGGTATTTTAAAATACATGCGTTCGGTGTGCACTGTTATATGAAAGGTGAGGAGTATCTGATATGAGGGCGACACTAACCTAAATATGAAGTGTATCATATTTAACGTATTAAAGTGAATTAAACACTTGCTAAATGTTTTTCAAAACTCGGGCTCTGACCCGTATCTATTTTCTTTTTCTTCTTCTTTGTATACTTTATAGGTGTCCAGACACAGGGACGCCTGGATGGATATTCCTTTGAGTCAGACGTTGTTTTCGCAGCTGTGGATATTAGCAGGAAATTGTATAGATGCTTCTCTCCTTGTGATCTAGATAGGAGGTACTGTAGTAATAATCAGGCAGGTTGCCCAAATGATGTCATTTATTTTATTTACAGTGATTTTATTTTTACGCACATTCATTATGGTTGTATAAATATTTTACCCATAGTTATCTATTATTTATTTATTCTCTCCATTTATTGCTTATATTCCTGTGTGAGTGGATTTTTACTTATGCATTTAGGTTTAAAAGATTAGAAAGTTTAAAATTTGACGCCAAACCTAATAGGTTATTAGTAATTAATTTTGTGTTCGATAGCGATGCTGAGAATGAAACCACATGAGATTCTTGTTTAATTGGATATAGGACTGATCACCCGGTATTTTAGTAGGCAGAGTGTCATGAGTTGTATCAGAGCATCAGGTTCTAGAGTCCTTAGGAATCAGCATGAATGTAATACACTTTTCATGTTGCCTTCAATTTGATATAGAGCCCTAAGATTAGTATTGGTTGACTTCTATGGTGAGATTACATTCTCCTGTTATAGTTTATATATTTGGTGAATCTTTTGTGTTCGGTTTTTTTATCGAACAATGAACGAATGACTGGTGAAGGACGTGGGGAGGTAGTAAGAGGCGGGGCTCAATTGAACTTGAAGAATATTTTTGGGATGATGATCGTAGTCAAGGTCACCCCTAATATTTCTCGGGAATATGGGGTTGTAAGGACTACTTGAGTGCAACATATGATTTACATGTACCGATTTAGCAGAAAGTGGTGCCAAGTTAGACTTGCCCAACGTGGTTAGAATGGGAGAGAGTCATATGGGTCTTTGAAAAGGACCGCCCATTAGAATGTTTGTAAATTCAGATATTATGTGTATAGTCAATGGACTCGTGAGAAAAGTTACCATTAGTGTGTTCCTTAGGGCTAGCGGAGCTAAGGGAACAATGAGGGTGGCCATCGGTATCGAGGCTACCAAGGGCAGAGAGAAGGATAACTCTAATAGGGTCAGCATTACCGAAGATAAATGGATTATGTAGAGATATCATGTGGGGGTAAGACCACATGTATTGATTTTACCCAAAGTGAGTAAAGGGATAAGAGAATGGTGCCCAGCGGGGAAGAGCATGTTATGTTCGGGAACCATTTAAGCAGCCAAGATGATTGGCAAGATATATATTTGAGTTTTATCCTCATGTGAATGTGGTATGTTTTCTGTGACCCGAGCGAGTCACAGTATTTGGATTAGCGCTAGATTCACATATGAGAAAAGTTTAGTGACTATATCAATAACATTATTATGTGTATGTATTTCCTGTTGTTTAGCGAATGTAGACAATAAGTGTATTTCTATTGAGACTAATCATTTTGGTGATGAGTTTTAGTGAGAGTATATTTTTATTTGAACACATTATTAGACCTAGGTCCTAGATCGACATATCTCAATAACCAACAGAGCTTCATAGTAGTGTATCGAGAGGGTTCCATGTTTGGATTTCGCCTTGCGATACCTTCCACACACGAAAGCAGTAAATGTTGGGAGCTGGGAGATGTTAGACCTTAAGACATTTGTAATTATTGTTCTTAATATAATTAAATGGATAAATTTTTTGGTATTTGGTGTATCCCTTTAGTGAGATGAGACTTATATTATTATTTCCATTTTTTTCCTTTTAATCTTCGGCCTATGGAATAAGGTTTTGCCTATCTATATGAGAACATACATTATGATATATTATGAAGTAGACTTCTGTATATGTTTTTTGGTAATATTTTATCCCAATGAGTAGGGACGTTTACTAATATGATTCAAGGTATGCTGGATTTTATCAAGCAGAGATATAGCTCATGATTTATTTGCGCTAAGAAACTAGTGACACTGAGAGCGCCATGATATACGTGGTCTTATGTAACACATAGTGGATGAGTACATTATTGTGTCAAGAGATAAGAGTTTGAGGGTACATGCTACGGACTGAGGGCCTAATGGATTTTGATGTTCCAATAATGATAGGTAGTAGTGTATCGGGGGGTTCCTTATTTGGACTTTGCTTCACGAGACATCCCACGCATGAAACTTAGTGCATCATTGGAAGTGGGGAGATGTTTGGTCTTTAGTCCACAATTCTGGTACCTCGGTTATTACTCAAGTATCTAGTTATAAATGCGAGTTAAAAGTTATACTCCGATATAGGGCCAGTGGAGCCGATAATGCCATGAGAGAGTACATAAAAGTTTTCTTATTTTCACCGCATGTTGAAAGGTGGAACGATGTTAATAAGAATTAAAATATTGATTTATGGGGTGATTGAGAATACCCAAGTGTTCTAGTGACGCTGTGAATGCAAGGGCAATGGGATTTTGTGTATTACTTGTTAGACGTATATGATGTTTACATTAATATGTGCAAATTATAGGGTTTATGGGCACCCTGGTTAGCTAATTTTAAAATCGTCCGAGATAGGAGGACGTGGGAATAAATCTATGGAATGTATGCCTGTGGGGCAGTTAGATAACTTAGAATTGTATGAGGGATTTAACATCTTGTGAAAAATGATGATAATTCAAGTGTATGGGTGCAATGAGAGTAATGCACCAAGGATAGGTTGAAAGGCTACGGGAAGCCATTTAAAAAGGATATCTCTTGAGAACATGGAAAAGTATAAATATTGTGGGAAAGTAGAGCGGAGTCTTACCCATTTTAATGTGAGAGTGACTTGCGTGTAAATATAATGGTGATGTCAACAAGGTATGTAGAGCTCAGAAGTGCACATTATAGCGAAAAGTGCACGGGATGAAACTCTTTGTATGCCCCGGGGAAGAAGGGGAGTATAAGTATCACTTAGTATGCGACTTTATTAGTGTAAGTTGTTGTTTGGTGAGACATAGTGAGACTATCTATGGGCACACCACTTGTAGATTAAGATAGGTTGGTTCGAGATGGCCAACCAAAACTTTTGTATAAAACTGATAATTCTAGTGACGCAATGGGCAGACGGGATAGTAAAGGAAGAGTGAACCAGTTCGAGGTGCTACCTAATACGATTGTAAATCAGGATGAGATCCTTGTACCTCACCTCTAAGGGGAATTTTCGAGAACTGGTGGGAATGACACTTTGTTTTGGGCAACTCGTGTCATCTATGGCCCGATGAGTACACAAAAGGTGACTGATGACTACTAAAATGGTATGAATGCGATTCTTGAGTCATTATGATTAGTTTATTTCTGTAACTGACTTAGATTGTAATGGAAATAAAGCATGGTGCGGTAATTAAGCAGAAAAATTACCAATTGCCAGAGTTGTGTGTAGTCACTCGTTCCTGTTTAATGAGGACAAGGTGGTTATTAAGATTTTGTGTGGGAAATCCTGATCATTCTCCCTCTAGTTCTGATCATTCTCCCTCTAGTTCTTTAGAGGTTAGAGAAGAAATAGACTTTTAGATCGTATGTGATATAGAGTCCATTGTTTAGAGGGGCATTAACCATAAACTTTTAAGGTGACTTTGAGTGTCGTAAGAGTTATATCGCCATGAACAAGGATTTGGAGGATTGACAGGAATGATCTGATGCCCTTTTGGTTTCTCTCAAGGTGGGAGATTTGTGTTGGGATGGTCACAAGAATATGGCACATAGTGATGTGCGGCCTTCCAATCGAATTGAGGCAATTGATTCAGTGATGTATAGGCTTGTCTTATTTTGATGTCGTTGGTAAAGCACGATATTTGATGTGCCATTATTGAGGTGAAAGTGTATAATTGATGGAGCATATTAGTATGAAGAGAATCAAATAAGTTTCTTACAAATCTGGGGTTATAGTGATTGAGCATTACTTTGAGGTTGTTTTGAATATTAGAGAATGTGGTGTTGTAAGATCCTCGGTCTTAATAGCAGTTGTATATGAATTTCGAGGATGAAATTCCATTGTAAGGGGGGAGAATGAAATACACTGTACTTTTATGGATATTTAAATTACATGAGTGGGTGTAATTTTATAATTAGAGATTTTAAAATAAATGAGGGACAAATTATATTTTATGCCGAAGGTGAATAAAAGCGACAGGTGATGTTATTTTATACAAAAAATACGTATGGAGATGTGTTGGGCTTAAGACGTGAATTTTTGTTAAGTGACTCGGATGGGAATTTCTAGTGCATGGTTGGTTTCCGAAGGTCCTAGATAGTCACAATAGAGTACCTGAATATAGTGTTTGGGTTCTGCGAGCCTTTTTTGATCAGTAGGGACTCGCATTTGTGTATACGAGTCAATTTTGGGGTTTAATAAGGGATAAACCCTCATTTCTCTCATTTAAGTCGTCAGAAAGAGAGAAATAAGAAAAGAAAAGAAGAAAGAAGGAAGGCAGAAGAAAAGAGGATAAAATAGGAGCTCGGGCCAACTCTGTAGGATAACCGACACAAGATCTTCGGATTTATCCAACCAGGCAAGTGTTTATTTTGCTTTAACTATTAAGTGTGCTTATTCTTCATATCATAATTAGTGACAAAAATTTTGAATGTAGGTTTTGGGATTCTTGGATCAAAAATGGGTTTTTGAGAATTGATTTCATATAAATTGTTGTGATATACACTCTATATAAAATCCATATTAATGGTGTAAATTCTAGTGAGAAATTGGAGGAGTTGCACAAATAAGAATTAGGGTTTAAATTTTTAGAAATGGTTGAATCCCATGAAATTAAAGGGTCTTATTATTGGTAGATACGTGTGTAGATGTTTATATTAGTGGTTTGGGATATTAGGAACCATGAGTTTTGGGTTGGATAAGAGTTTGAGTAAATTTCGTTGAAAGTAGAGAAATCTGGGCCGATCGGATCAGATCATTTTTCTGGGTAAACGGTTCGATATGGATGACCGGACCATTTTGTTATTAGGAGACACCGGATCGGTCCGGCCATTAAAGGTCTCTGTTGAATTTAAGGGACCGGACCGGTTAATTTTTCCTGGAAACCGGATCGGTCCGGTTCTGTCAGAAAAGAAGAAAAATTTTCTTAGCGTTTGGAGATAAATTCCTTTTGGAGAGAAATGTTAGGGGATCCTAAATAGTGTGTAAGGACCTCTAGGAGTTTAAATGAGATATGTGTGACCCTTAGTATTTACATAAATAAAATATGGGAGGTGATTTGAAAGAGTGTTTTGGGGCGAGTGACACTCGGTAAGTTGATTCGGCATATATATATATATATATATATATATATATATATATATATATATATATATATATATATATATTAAGTGTGTAAGATATACATGCCGATTATATGAGAAATAATTTGAACGTGCGAGTAGGATGAATTTAGAATTTTAGCAAGTCGTGATAAGATAATATTCGAAAGAAATAAAATGTGAGATCCTATCATAAGTGAGTGAATACTTATTGTATGACTATAAGTTGTGTGTATATTTATAAATTAATATGAATTGGTATCTTTGAATGTTAGGCTAATGCCAAGTGAGCTTGGCATGGATAGCCAAGTTGATGATGATGATGATGATGATGATGATGATGATATATATATATATATATATATATATATATATATATATATATATATATATATATATAGAGAGAGAGAGAGTATATATATATGACATTATTATGAATATATCTGTGTGTGAATGATATATTTATGTGAGGCATACCCCCCTCTAGTGCTATCATGGGAAGTTGCACGATGTGGGTGAATCATCTGGCTTGAGGAGCAGGTGAGTATATTTCCCAGGTCATAGCGTCCATGATTTATTGGGGTGATTTATTAGGGGTGAGACGAGGTGGGTATGTTTCATTCTCATTCCTATTGAGGAACTATGATCGATTCCCATACGTTTGAGATTTGGGTTTTTACCAAGATGGAATAAGATATTCCGACTCCTGGCTCTCGGATTTGGTAATGTGCGTTACGCCCTGGAAGATGATAGCCATGTCGTAATTGTATATATTAGTTTTGACTCTGAGGGATGGATTTACACTTATATTGTGTGTGATGTATAAGTATTGGTATACTTGATGTGTACGGTATGTTATATCTATATAATAAAGCAGGAGGGTGTTTTGCCACATCATACAAATTTTGCCACGTCATATCGCCACATCATACAATTTTGTACACAAAACCTATAAGGAGTACTTTTTGCCACGTCGTATAATTTGGATACAAAATCTATATAAACAGATTTTGTATCTATCTATATAAATAGTCCAATGGCTGAAAAATGCAAAAAGTCTTTATTGGGTGGTTACACGCCATCAAAGAAAAGTACAAAACCTCATAAACATTTGTATACAAAAACTATATAAAATTATTTTGTATCTAATATTGTTTGGGTTTATTGGTCATTCCATTCTTAACTACTTTCACTCATCAGATAAGAAGGACTACCTCGAGCCATGTGCTCTCTATGTCATCACATCACTTTCACTATACCTTACACATTTCTATCATCCTCTCACCATAACCCAACAAACCCACCATTCACACCTACCCGATGACTCCACCTTTACCATCTCTCTACCCCGACACCATACCCCAATCTGAGTGCTCCTCCGACCACTAGCTAGCCTAACCCCTACCCAGCCCATCCGGCCCGAACTCAGTTAAACCCGTTAGAAAAAAACTCTAGTGAAATGCGGAAATATGTTAGGTCAGAGGAAGACAGATGTCAAGTATGTTTGGTTTCACTTTTGTGTGATTCTGTTTCACACACGTCGGTAACAGATATATGTAAGTCTTATAGCATCTGTATTTTAAACTTGGTTACCCGTAGTATCTGTGCATCGGTTGAAAAAATGCCCAGCGGTTGAAAATAATAAACTTGATTATGTTTGTCTTAAATGCCCCGCGGTTGAAAAAATGCCCAGATCCGTTCTTAGGAAACGGTAATTTGTCTCAGCTTTGTTTTTAAGCGTTTTTGTCATCGGGTTTGGAAATTGTATTTTTAAGTATTTTGTCTCAGCTTTGTTTCGAGTTTCCACCCAACTGTAAAATGATGGTGGATTGATTTGTAAACTTTCCCATGAAGTTACAGGGTTTCTCCTACATAAAGTAGATTTGCTAAATTTTTTTCATTCCAAAATTTTGATTCTCTCTCTCTCTCTTATGTTTAGGTGCAGTCCAGAGCAATGGGGTTTCTTCACTCCACATGTTTTCTTGGTTCTGGTGGCCGAACCTAACTTCCGGTGGTTGTAGAAACTGATGTTTTGTTTGGTAGATTTTGCGTTTTGTGGATGATTTTCTGTTTGCATATTGTTTTCACTGTGCCATCGTGTATAAAATAATTTCACATTTTTTCTTACATTAAGAAATGTTAACATTTATATGAAAAAATTGTTTTTTATTAGAAAATATATGTTATTCAAATGTTCCTTTTATAAATATAAACATAAAGTATTTTCATAAAAATATAAACATAAATTAGTCTTTTAACTGTAGTTTTAACTTTTTTTTTTTTTTATAAAAACAGTGTTTCAAAAATTAATTTTTATAAATATAAATACAAATACAAATACAAGATATCTTTTTATATGAAAATTTGTTTTTATTAAGTAACTTACAAATGAGAATATTACTTTTCGTCTAATATGTATTTGGATAACAATTATTATTTTAAATAATTTTTTTGGGTATTTAAATTAATATATTTTGTGTTCAAAATTAATAAATTATGGATTAAAATGTGTGAAGTTATATTTTGACTTTATTTTCGAAATATTTTTATTTGTCATGAGATATTTTATAATAAAAAAACTTTATTATAAAAAAGTCACTTTATAAAGAAAATGTTTTACATTTTTTTTAATGAAAAAAGTTCGTATTTGTAAAAAATTTGTAAAATTGTATTATAAAGTAGTTATAAAAGAAATCGTATTTAGACTTAACTCCAATGTTTATAAAGTTATAAGGGCACTTTAGGTAGTAGGTGAAAACAAACTAATGGGTTTGTAACATAAATTAAAAAGTGGTATGTAATTAATACAATCACAAATAGAAAATAAACAAAATTAGTCACGATAAAAATAATTAATAACATGAAGTATTAAATCTTAATGATATATAACTAATGATAGATCGCTAATAGAAATGCATCGGGATAAAATTATGAGCGTGCAATCGACACAGGCACAAATTTATCACTGGTACAAAGTATCATGGGAACAAATTTAACGTCGTGCCATCGGCACGGGCACACTCTAGTACATATATATATATGAGATGTGAAAACATATATATATATATATATATATACTTGGACAAAGATAAAGAACGTAGTTTATATACACTAGAGGTGTATAGTTTATTATATATATGAGATGAGAATATATGTATATATGGACTAAAACAAGGAAAGGATTGTGAGTTAATTTATGATATCCGGGCATGTAGAATCCGGAATATAAAATATAAAATACGTATATAAATGTAAGAATATTATATACAAAATAATACCCCTAGAACGAGAGGGGTAATAACTAGCTAAGGTTATTTAAAATGAATGGTTATATGAGAAGCGAGAAATTATATGGTATAAGCTTGGGCGAACGCTTAGAATATTTTAGATACGTGGGGTACTTGATAGTGTATGAACTAGGGAGTTTTTTTAAATGCTAGTTAGGTCAGGTAGCTAACTAGGGTGTCTTAAAATACATGCGTTAGGTGTGCACCATTAGATGAGAGGTGAGGGGTATCTCATTTGAGTGTGACACTAATTTAAATACGAAGGGTATCATATTTAGGTATTAAAGTGAATTAAGCACTTGTTAAAAAAAAATCAAAACTCAGGCTTTGACTCGTATCTATTTTCTTTTTCTTCTTCTTTATATACTTTTTAGGTTTCCAAACACAGGTACGCCTGGATGGCTATTCCTTTGAGTAAGACGTCGCTGCCGCACCTGTGGATGTTGGTAGGAAATTATATAGACGCTTCTCTCCTTGTGATCTAGATAAGAGGTACTGTAGTAATAATTGGGTAGGTTGCCCAAATGATGTCATTTATTTTATTTACAGCGATTTTATTTTTACGCAAATTCGTCATGGTTGTATAAATATTTTACCGAGAGTTATCTGTTATTTATTTATTCTTTCCATTTGTTGCTTATATTCCTCAGTGAGTGGATTTTTACTTGTGCATTTAAGTTTAAAGATTAGAAAGTTTAAAATTTGACGCCATGACTAATAGGTTATTAGTAATTAATTACGTGTTCGATAGTGATGCTCAGAATGAAACCACATGAGATTCCTATTTAATTGGATATAGGACTGATCACCCGATATTTTATTTAGCGGTGGTGTCGTAATATTGATTATTCCTTTATATGTGTTTTGGAAATTTCATTTACATAATGTTTGTTAAGTTGTATAAAAACATTTATGTGTGAATCATTTCCTTAAATAGAATTATGGTGTTATACCGCAATTCACCTCCCCTCCATAATGTGTAACTGTAAAAGGATTATGTACACCAATGGAAATCTAGATAAACCCAAATCCTTTAAACATATAAAAGAGAAAGTAAGTTGATGGGTATTAGTTGATTTGTCTAAATTTGGACATTATTTCGAGATTTCTTATTATGAATATGCACCCCATTAACTATAACATTTAAAATGTTAAACCTGTGAAATTACATGCCAAACTAGCACCCATTTAAAATATATGTGTTATGGCCCTTAAAATATAATGGAAAATGAAATAATTTAAAGATGGAATAAAATATCAAGCTAGATGAAGGTATTTCTTAAGTACATTTTATAAAAACATTATGGGATGGGTATGGATACTTTATAATTTTTCACAACTTGGGTTAAATTCACGGTCTTTCTATATTAATTATGTTACAGAGGCGGGAAAATGTGTTAATTTATGGAGTGGTGGCGGAGGGATGTTTCGATTACGGAATGAAGACAGAGAGGTATGCCGATTATGGATATTTTACTATTATTGCATGAATCTAGTAAGTGTGTTGGTCTTTCTTTACTAATTTCATTGATTATATAATGGAGGCGGGCATAGGGGTGTGTCAGTTTATGGAGTGAGGGTAGAGGGGTGTGTCGGTTTATGGAGCGAGGGAAGAGGTGTGTGCCTATTATGGAGTGGTGATAGAGGAGTGTGTCGGTTTATTTTTCCGCATCGTCTAAAAAATGGTCAACTTATGGGTTAGTAATATCGAAATAAATGGGTGCTAGTCACAGGTTATTTGGCGTACTAGTGACACTATAATAAATGGGGCTTGTCCCAATTTATATATTGTTATAATTATTTGAGTTAAATTGTGCTTATGATATTGTGGACATTATATGTATTAGTTGTCTTTTCATTTTTAGTAACTAAGGGGGTATTGTATACATTCATTAAATACACATTCTAAATGAAATAACACATATAAGGTTGGGGTATAATAGTTGAACTAATAATTGTAGATTTATTATTTATACGCATAATTGATAGTTGTACTAATTTAGTGCGTAGCTTCTATCTTGTTGCGGTGGGCCTGACTCGTTGCATTATTCTAGGTGCTCAAGTTTTTTTTAGACAAAAGCAGGAAGATTAAATTAAACTATGGGAATATTGCAAGTAATGTTACAAACTGCAAAACGTACCGCCGCGATATTACACATATCGTGGCGAAAAGATGAAAGTAAAAAACACCGAATCTAAACGTACAATGTAGAAAGAAACGACTTTGAAACTGAGTGGGCAACAAGAACATCGGCACAAGCATTAGCTTCCCTGAAACATAAACATAAGGTAATATGTTGAAATCTCTAGAAGCCATCACGTATGGCCTATATCAAATTCATGTTGTCTAGATTCTGGGTTTGGTTCATGTGGATCATATTAAAGACAATTTGACTATCGGTTTCCACTTCGATGCAAGTAATACCCAAAGCAGAAACAAGATCCAGACCAATTTAATGTCCCAAATCCCCGCTAGAATTAATGATGTAAAGTCTATATGTTGGGTAAAAGCACATACAAACTTCACTTGAGAATCGAGGTTAATACCACAACTTATGGCATGGCCCATAGTATGTGAGTTTGCTCCATCCCTATTACATTTGAAGAATGTAGGTATAGGTTTGGACCAACTAATTGGAAAATCAAAAGGGGTGGTATACTGGGTCTTATTAATTGACGAGCCTGGTAGTAGCTACGAAGGCATTGAGATAAGGTGGAATTAAAAGAGGACAAAGTTATGGGTGTATGTTGATAGATAGCCTCATTACTTGCGATCCAAAATAACCAAAGAAGAAAAAATTGTTGAATTTGATTGACTGCAACCCGAGATGTAGATTGTATGTGGGAGAGCTCAGTAAAGATGGATGTAGGACTAAGGTCGAGCAGAGGCATCGAGTGTCGAACAGTCAGAGTAAATATGTTTATTGCAGTCCTCTAACTCACGAAGAGTGCACAGAGGAGTATTTAATTTAAGGTAATGAAAAAGTAAGTGCATATTTGATAAGGTCCTATGAATGAGAAACCATAAGAAAAACTAAAGTTTAGGGGGTAAGATACTTTTCCATAAATATTTCCTAGGAAGCATGGGAAGGTGCTGTGCATATAGGTGAATGTGAAGCCAATGATAAGCCAATTTAAGAGTAAAAGTTCTAGTAGAACAAAGCCACCAATACGGAACATCCGACGAGTCTTGAGATGGGACATACATGGAACGAATACGGTGAATGGCATCCAACGGCTGCCAACGAGCTAAATTCAGTATGTCCCACTTCCCATTAAAAATGAATGTGTGTAGGGGAAGCTAAAATATGAGGTGGAATATGCGGGTAAAGGAGATGGAAAGAATCGTGCAGGATCCAAATATGATTTACAAAGGAAACAGAGACAAAACCAAGTCACAATTTTATCCCAGGGGCGAAGGAAGGTATTAAAGCAGAAACTTTTTTCCAGAAACACGAGTCTGTTGCCATACTATGAGACGCCAACAAATTAGTGTGAAAAAAATATTTATGTTTCATACTTTGTGTCGAAAGGTTGTGTGGCTCGATAAAATGTTTTCGAAGCAATTTAATCATGTACAAGGAGTGTAAGTTTTTCATTCACAAACCATCATATTGTATGGGAAAGGTAATCGTAGTCTAGGGACTGTGGTTGTTTTATAAGAATGTTTGGAAGCATTCCATTAGAACCATTTAATTTTTTTGGATAATATAGTAGGAATATGAGGAGAAATCAGATATGCAGATATGTAATAAGATGGAAGTGAAGTACGAATCACATTAATTAAAGTGGTGCGACCAGCAAAGGATGACAAATTATTATACCACACATGTAAGCAGCGGTCTAGATTCTTAGTAAGCTCAGATAACATTCAGCACGTTAACTGACCCGTAATAAGAGGTAGGCCAAGATATTCATCTTTCCCATGATACACATGAAGTCCCATTTGGTGCAAAGTAGCTTGTTTAATGGCACGCGGAGTAGAAGGGCTAAAAGTCACTATATATTTATCCTTGTTAACGGTTTGATCCTAATAACGGCCAAAGGTAGTTAAAAGATGATGAGAAGTGAGACACAGAAGCTGGTGTGGGTTGAAGGAAAACAATACAGCCATTAATAAAAACAAGACCAATAATAAATGGTCCTTTGCGAGAGGGACAGAGAGTCGTCATATATTTTGAAAGATGGTCGGACTCTACACATCATAAAAGGACATCGAGCGCCAAGATCATTAATAAAAGTGGTGAATGATGTAGAATAAACACATTCCATAAGATATCAAATCCAAATACGTGGAAACCTATGTTGTTCGAGAACCCACTAGATAAACGACCATTCCAGTTGATTGTAGCCTTTAGTTAAATCAATTTAATGGCATATCTACCTTTTTTAAATTTAGATTATGCATAGTATGTAAAATCTCATGGGTGATCAAAATATTATCCTAAATATGACGAGTGACAATAAAGGTGTTTTGATAAGGAGACACAAGGTACTATAGGATGGGCCGCATGCGTGCAACCAGGATCGTAGATGTACTTTATAAATAACATTACACAAAACTGACTGGTCGAAAGTGCTTAACTTGCGTGCGGTGGGGAATTTTTGGGATAAAAATGATAAGGGTCTTATTAAGAGCACGGAGGAGTCAACCAGAGGTGAATAAATATTTAACTAAATTAAGGAATGAGGGTCCCACAATGTCCCAATGGTTTTCAAAATTTTCATATGTCAACCCATCAACTCCCGGACTCTTATTTTTCCCCATAGTACACAAGTTGTGTCAAATTTCACTGTTGGTGATAGGATCAAGTAAACGAGTAACATCAATAGGTTTAACTTGAAAAAAATTAGATTCAGACGACGGACAATGAGGGGTTGGTGGTAGTAAAAATGGTCTTATAGAAATGTTGAAATTGGGAATGAATTTCTTGGACGATAGTATGCCAGTCAGTGTCAGGATTGAAAATATCAGGAATCGAATTATTACCCCATTGGTGTATGACACAAGTATGGAAAAATTTAGTATTTTCGTCACCTTCCAAAATCCACTTATTTTTATTCTTACTGCACCAGTACTTGCATTTTAAGTTCATACAGTGCATAGGTTATGATTGTAAGTTGTTTTCTTGTGAAACTAACTGAGGATCCAGATTAGTGTTAATATACATTCTGATATTATGAATTTCCTATTTTAATGAAGAAATTGAATTAGACATATTTCCATAAATAGTTTACTTCTAACGTCGAGCAGCTCTAGTGAAAGACAAATAAGATGCCCACTCAGAGCAGTAAATAAACCGCGTTGAGGATTTAGAGAAGGAACGATGGGTATCTAATAATAATGGACAGTGGTCAGACCCAACATTTGGAAGATGAAAAATTTGGGTTGTTGGATGCAAAGACATCCAACTCTCATTACTCTGACCCCGGTCAAGTATCTCTCTAACATGGTGACCTAATACACTATTGGCTTTCGAGGTGAAACTTGACCCAGTAAACCCTAGATCGTGGACATTGAATGCATGCATAAAATTTTTAAGATGATGTGCACACATAGGTTGGAATGGACCCCCCTTCATATTGGCCTAAAATAGCATTAAAATCTCCTAGAAGAAGACAAGGGTGTTGGACAAAAGTATGGATGTGTTAGAGGGAGTTCCATACATGAGTTTGATTCGTAGGTTGAGGTGGCATGTAGACAGCAGTAAACTCTATAGGAGCCTTCACGGGGTCATGTTGCAGGAGCATATGGATGAAGCGAGGGGAAACAAGTATGCCATGTGAAACAATCAGACCAACATCTCAGAGAACCTAATTCCCACCCGGTCGACCTAAAGCCAGAGAGACAATATGATTTTGGTATGGTAACCGACGAATCTTATGAAGTGATCTTTGAGTATCCATCTGAGTGTCAAGAATAACCAATATGCGAGGCCAATGTGAACGCACAAAAGTCATTAGTTCTGTATAAAATTTTGGCCTGCCAGTCGCCCTAGCATTCCAAAGTAAAATATTCATGAGGTGGGTTTTAGGGTGAGATCTCCTCAAGTTGCACCCCAAAAGGATGCTGAAAATTTTGTTTAGATGGTTGAGGTTAAGAGGTAAGTACACGTCATTTGGAAATGGGTGTTCATTGAGTGTGTAAATCAATGTTGTGGCTATGACCATCCTGTCCTGGTGTTGGATGACTTCTAAAAGTACGTGGTGGCTTAGGATTCAGTAATGGAATACCTTTGGTGTCATGAAGTGGGTCCAGAGGAATAGGTCGCTTAGTCCTCGTTGAATAAGATTATCTCTTTTGAGGTTGAATTATCGATTTTGATGTGGACATTGGACTCTGGCGATTAGTTCGTCTCGATATATGTAGAGAATGGGGGTGAGAGACCGTGTTGCTAAGAACTTAAACCCCAATGGTAGGTATGGTTCTTGGTGTGGGATGTTTGGTACTGGTTTCTCCCAGTGGTTAAGAACTCCGTGAAGCTATTTTGTAGGGGCTAGGTGCAGTGGTTCATAGGGTTCTTATGAAACTTCATTATTGATAGGAAGAGAAGAGAATTATAGGAGCGAAAGCTGAGGAGTATGTATTACTGCAGGGATAATATAGAAGCCTATGGAGTATCTATCAAATTAGGGTTACTTAGTCCTTCATAAATAGATGAGCATGTGTCATTGAGAGGAGATGGTGGGCTACTCGAGGTGGAGACTTAAATTTCCTGCGAGGTAGGGCTTAAAGAGGAAACTAGAAGCTTTATTGTACTATCAAGGATTCATGTATTATTGGAGTGGGAATGAACCAGATGGTTTGGTGGGTCCCTTATTTCCTTCCGTTCATAGGGCACATCATGTTGCCGCTGAGAATTTGACGGTAGCACATAAGATTTAGGTTTCCAAATTTATCGCCTACTCGGTTGGGCCTCTGGCAGAATATTTTTAGGTGCAATTATTTTTGGGTCAAAGTGATTAGGAGACTAACTGCATTTATACATGGTGTCATTCATTGAGTCACAAGACCGATAGTGGGGAGGGAGGTGGAGGTTGATTTCTGGTGAGGGCAATTGTGAAGATTATGGCCGAAAATACCACATGAGAAGTAAATGTCAGTTTTCAATTCATACACCAAAGAACGGAGAATGCGACCAATCTTTATTTTCTGTGGAAGAAATTTTTCAATGTTAAATTCCACTGACTCGTTGTGGATATATCAAATTTGATTGGTTTCCCCAAGGATGCTTGTATACGATATAAGATACTCATATCATAACATTCCATTGGAAATTCATGTGTTTAAAACCATAAGCTCATATGTTTAATAGTTGTAGTAGACGAACAAAAATTCTTTTGCCATCTTTGGACTGGTAGATAATGATCCTCGAGAAAATATGGACCTCCAGAATTTACTAATCAGTAATCTTTTGGGGAAGAAAATTAATGAGGAAAAAACCATTTCCCAAATTCGTAATAAAAATATAGCTTGCAATTTCCACAAGCATGATAGGCGAAGAGCAAGTCGTTGGAAAGATAAAAACTTACCAACTAATTTAATGATGAGTGAGGATCGCCATTTTTTCTTGAGAATTTGGAGTTCCTAATTCAAAAGTCTACTGTCTAGATTCGTTTCCTCTTGCAAGGCTTTGTCGTCGGAATCGCAATCATCCACAGTTGGATCCGTATCCCCCGAATTGAATAGAACATGTATCTTGTTATGTGGTGCTTGAGTTGGAATTTGGGTTTCTCTAAATCCAGCAATGGTGGCAACCGAGTTCTGGAAAGAAAATTAAACAATTTGTCTTTGTAAGTCGACAAAGTAAGCGGGTTAAATTGGGGGCAGTTGGATGATTGGTCGAGGCAGTGACATGTGATGTTAGAGTGGAGGGAGGATGAGGGATATAGGGTTAGGTGGTTCAGGTGGTGCAAGAAGCAAGGGGAGAGAGGGTGGCGGCAGGGTGGAAACCCAAGTCAGTTTGTTCGTCCATTTTAGGTGTTCCAGTTTATCCTTATTAACTTTCTCACATATTTACAACGGTTATGCCTTACTAGACATTCTGAACTAACAGAGTTATTTTATTATGTTAGCCCTTAGACAAGCTAACCTCCCATGATATCCTTAGCTCTTCCTGCATACTTTTCATATGATTAGGCTTACTTTTGATGTCAGTAGTTACCTTTCCCCTAACGTATTTAGGGTATAACAATGGTAACCGAGATGATTTTCCCAGTTCACATGTAACATGAAGATGTTTTGAAGTGGATGATGAAAATGAAAAATTATTTTTTCATGATTTTTTGAACAGTGACAAAAATTGGATGGCTAAGAAAAGGATGTCAATAATTAAAGATATGGGTTCAACAACATAAGAAAAGACTAAAATTGATTTGTGTGATGAACGAAGGCAATAGAGATCTACATTGCTCGGACCTTAAAGGAGTGCCTTATATGTGGTATGATCATTAATAACAAAGTAATAGAGCTAAAATTCAAAAAATAACATGCAAAACATTTTATATAAAGAAATAATGGTAAGGTGGAATGAGAGAGGTTGAACTAAGATGAGAAATTGATAAGGGCTTTATGATGCTAACATGGAGAGAATCAGGACCATTTTATTAAGTTATGGAGTGAAGACTATGAAGATCAGGAGTAACGTGATGAGTCTCACTAGTATTGGGGAAGTAAATTTAATATGGGTGATGAGTTTGGAGAGGTGAAGGAGTATTGGGTGCCATAGGCATAGGGGGTGAGGAAAGGAATGGGTAGGGTACGATTAGGGTTATTAGGATTGTACTACACAATGTAACTAAAAGTTTATGGAGTGTTGTATCGGCGGGAAAAAAATTCAATGGTGAGTGAATCTATAGAAAATTTTGCAGACATTGCATAAGTTATTGTAACGAGTATGAGAAGATAGGGTATTGGACTCGTGGAGGCCATGACCATGACCATGACCATGACCACAACCACTGAAGAAGGAATGTTCATTTCGTTAATTGAAGTGGGTAGTGAGCTCAGGGTTGGTTCTGGGTCTTGGGAATAAAATATTTTAGAGGGAATCCCTGTGTATGACTCATGACTAAGAATAAGTGCATGT
This sequence comes from Sambucus nigra, assembly GCA_949130495.1. Lineage (NCBI taxonomy): Eukaryota > Viridiplantae > Streptophyta > Magnoliopsida > Dipsacales > Adoxaceae > Sambucus > Sambucus nigra. The sequence goes on from OX422213.1 coordinate 58,478,873, forward strand.
AACTTTTAAAATGTGATGGTGTTAGTCTGAGGAGGTAGCTTGGAATGTAGTTAAAGGTTTAGTTTAGGAAATTGGAATAGCTAGATATGGGCAACCAAGGATTTAGAGGGAGAGAATTAGTTGGTAACTTGTTCGAGGAGAATTTGGGAATATAGAAAAAGAAAGAAAGTTTTTATATTAAACTTAATGACCTACCCACCTATTTATAATCATCTCACCTCCTTAATGCATGATAGAGATTAATATACATCAATGGTCTAGATTAATTTTTCAGAAGGTTCCCACCACCTTATGGGAACATTCCAGAAGCCTATATACTTCCTTACTATTCTAAATTATTCTACATATTACAAGTATGCTCTGTCTTATCTAATATGAATTAAAAAATATTTAATAGTTGACATTATCTAGAATATTCTAGGAATTAGTATCACATTTCAACACTCCTCCTTGATGTTAATTCCTGAAATTCCAAGTATGGCTTGTAGTTGTTCGAACTTGGACATTGGTAGTGCTTTTGTGAAAATATCTACAACTTGTTCTTCAGTCTTGCAATAATTCAACTCGATATCATTGTTGGATATTGCCTCTCGCAGGAAATGGTACTTGATTTCAATATGCTTCGTTTCACTATGATAAAATGCATTCTTCGCCATTGAAATTTTTGACTATTGTAGTAGATTTTTATAGGTTCATTTTTCATGGCTCCTTTATCCTCAAGTATTCACCTTAGCCAAATTTATTGAAACGCTGAGCTTGAGGTTGCTACGTACTCGACTTATTCTAAGGATTGAGCAGTTGTCTCTAGATTCTTTGATGCCCACTAGAAGAATCCAAAACCAAGTGTGAATTCATAACCTGAAGTGCTTCTCATGTCTTCCACCGATCCGGCCCAATCACTGTTCGTGTACCCGATCAGCCTTGAGTAAGTAGTAGACTTTTACCTTATACCGTAGTCTTGCGTGCCTTATAAGTACCTATGTATTTTGTTAGCCATTCCATAGTGCATCTGAGTTGGACTCTATATGAACCTAGATAGCAAACATGTAGCATACATTATGTCTGGTCGAGTAGCTGTGAGATATAGTAAGCTCCCAATAAGGCTCATGTAGAGAGAGGCGTATTCTTTAGTCGAACCATCGCCCTTCCTAAGTTTTTCATTGGTCACAAACGGTGTAGCAACGAATTTACAGTCATACATCCGGATCTTCTTTAGGAGGTTCTTAGTGTATTTCTTTTGTGACAAGAAGATTTCACCATTTTCTTGGCTTATTTCAATGCCAAGAAAATAGTGCATCAGGCCCAAGTCGCTCATCTCGAACGTTTTCATTATGTCTTCTTTAAACTCTTTGATCATCTTTTCATCATTCCATGTATAGATTAAATCACCCACATAAAGTGAAATGATAAGAGTATGGTTCTTACCTTGGGTCTCGATGTAGAGAGTTGGCTCGCTCTGGCTCCTCCTGAATCCTTGATTGGTGAAGTATCCATCAATTCCACTGTATTAGGCTCTCGGAGCTTGCTTTAGACCATAAAAATCTTTCTTTAGTAAACATAATTTATCTTCTTTTCCTTGCACCTCAAAACCATATGGTTGTTCAAAATAAATTTATGTGACTCCCCAGCTAATAAAATACCGGGCGATCACTCCTATATCAAATTAAAACAGGAGTCTCATATGGTTCATTCTTAGCATCACTATCGAAAACCAATTTAATTACTAATATCCTATTAGGTCGGCGTCAAATTTTTAATTAACTAATCTTTTTACCAAACCATTCAAATAAAACAATTACAACAGTTTATATGTGGCAACTGAAATGAAATCAAATAAAATAACCGAGCACTCGGTACAATAATATATCCAAATCGAATTACTCACTAAAAGGTGATAAAAGAATAAATGAGTACAGTTGGGTCATAAGCCCGAATGTTACTACAATACCTCCTATCTAGATCTCAATGATAGAAGCGTCTATAATATACCTGCTTGCATCCACAGCTGCTGCAGCAACCGTCTGACTCGAAGGAATCATCATCCAGGCGTCCCTGTGTTTGGACACACACACACACACACACACACACAGATATATATATATATAGCAAGAGAGGGAAAATAGAGAAAATGGGTCAGAGCCTGAGTTTTGAAAACATTTTAGCAAGTTCTTAAAATCCATATTTTAAAATATGATATTTCTCATATTTAAACTGGTATCGCCCTCACATGAGATATACCTCACCCCTTTTTAAACAACCTAGTTAAGCTACCCTCCCTAACTAATGTACTTACCCACCTTCTAATAATCCTCATAAATTCGAGTACTAAGGACTAAACGTTTACCCATTCCCAACATTACGTTACGTTCGTGCGTGGGGTGTCTCACGAAGCAAAATCCTAACAAGGAACCCCCCTAATAAATTACTACGTGATAATGTTGATCGTCAGGATCCATTAGGCCCTCAGTACATGCCACATCTTATACCATCTATATATATATATATATAGTTCTCACTAGAACCTATGATTCATATTCACATAAATCCGGATATTAATACACCAGATGTGGTATCACACTTAATTCATTCTTTTCACTTTATACAAGGTTAGGTTATATGATGTCTCATCTCATATATATAAAAAATATACTATACACAACAAGTATATTAATCATCCACCGAGCTATAATATAAATAGCTTAGCCATTCTCATTTACTAGGCAACTCTTGATTATCTCAAGTACACATATATTTTAAATCTCATAGGCTTAACAGTGGTGCACACATACTCTGCTAACAAATCCATGTATATCTCTTACTAAAGGAACACATGTTCCACATCACTCAGGAACTGTATCATTACAAATCACACATATTGAAGGCGAATATAGTTCCAAGCCTATAGTCTACGCACATACCTACGAACCCATATGATCGTCAACACTATCATTCTCAGATAGCCCATGCCTAGGTTCCATTCTCTTGAGGTACCAAATCTAAAATCTCCCCGAAGGCAACACGTGATAAGATTGTCCTCTTTCGAAGGCCAACCTCCCGTGATAGCAAGTATGGTAGGTATGTCATACAAATAATAAACAATAATGTAGGTACACATTCCACCTATATACATATATCATAAATTAGGTATTCACACAACCATATTAAAACAATAGGTACTTATCTCACATATACATAATTTCCCCTAGGTAATTATTTAAGCCATGTGTATAATAACATCAAGGCGTACACACCACCCATATAATAATCCCCTATGTAGTATATTTATATCTCAAATATCCTACGCATTTATCAATTTTTAACTAATCCCTAATATTTTATTTATGAGCTTTTCTCACCGCACAATGATCATATCAACAGCCCCGATATATTCATTTGCCTTATAATATATATACTTTAAAGACATCGTATATATATTATTTATCTCTTCTCAATATATTATGGATATAATTTCCAAACTCTTATAATGATAACCAATAACCTCGAATATTTCCATTCATAATATTATAAGCAGTCACACCCTTAAAATATTACCCCCAATACGTACTCTCTTATTTATTATTCAAATCACACCTAAGTACCCCTTTAAGTATTGTTCCTCCCGAACACCCCTATTTGGGTAAATCTTGGATTTTACTTTAAACTAACCAAAAGTACATGCCTTACTAAAAACATATATTTAGAAGTCCCCACACTATTTTTAGGAACCCCAAATATTTATCTCCAAACAATTCTAGCCTTTAGTTTTCCAATTACCGGTTTAATTTTCGAGTTGATGATTTCAACCCCGAAACTTCTTTCTTAGAAAAATCATAACAATTCGAAAAAAATCAGAAAAATATGGTGTTAGGGCCTACGTGACCGTATCGAAAATATATTCAACTTTCATGTTTTAACCAAGAGTCAAATCGTCTGTCTTCCTAGTCGAAGCAGCTCGGAAGTGAGGTTGGTCACTATTTATCTTCTTCTTCAAAAATCCAAACCTCCATTAAAGCAACTCTAAGATTTTTATCTCCTCTCTCATCATCAACCAACCTCATACAACCATAAATACACATATATAAAGGGTTCTAATCATCCTAGAACCCATAACCAACAATTAATTTCAATAAATTCCAAGTTTCTCAAATTAGGTATTAATCGAGTTATATCCGTTTTAATCTTCCGAAAACCCGTTTGATCCACCAAATTTCAACCCAAAAATCTTTAGTTTTATACTAACTACAATATGAAAAATAAACACATTAAATCATTAAGCAAGTTAAACACTTGCCTCGTGGATTAAATCCGACGACCCTCAGTCGAATCCCGTGAATTTTGGCCTGGAATTCCATTTCTTCCTTCTTGTCTTCTCTTCTTCTTCGTATCTCCCTTATCTCTTCTTTTTCTCTCTTAAATCTGATTTTGGGTAAGAAATGAGGATTTTCTCTTATTAAACCCGAAATTGAGTATATACTCAATCTGTAAAATGACTCGTGTACTCATTTACGAGTCCATACTAGTCCAAAAATGTCTGGAACCCGAATACTACCCCCGGATACTCTATGTTGACTATCTCGGCCATTTCAAATCCAATGGCGCAGTCAAAATCTCCATCCCAGTCACTTAACTAAAATTCACTAGTTTGACCCAACACGTTCAATACGCATGTTTTCCAATTTAAAATATTTTTCTTTATCGCTTTACCGAACTACGACATGTAATAAAAATAATTCACTCATATACTTAGTCTCAAAATATAATCCACATAAATATTAATCTTTTACTCGAAAACTAATATTTACTATTCACTTTATAATATTAAATTTATTTAATTTCACTAATAAATCCCATAATTACTATTCACAATAATTCTTCAAATTACCAAATTACATCCACAGTGTAATTTAAATATCTTTAAAAGTACGGGGTATTATAAGTTCTTCCTCGAGATATCCATTAAGTAATGTTGATTTGACATCTAATTGATGGATCTTCCTGCGATTTTGAGCTCCTAGTGATCTAATGGTGTCAAATCGTTCCACTAGTGCAAAGGTTTCATTGTAGTCAACTCCGAATTATTGTGAGTAGCCTTTCACCACTAATATTTCTTTGTGTTTTTGGATTAAGCCATCAGGTTGTAGTTTGGTTTTGTAGACCCACTTTACTCCAATAACGTCTTTGTGTTTTGGCCGATCCACTAACTCTGAAATCTTGTTCTTCTCGATCATCTTCATCTCTTCTTTCATAGCTTTGACCTAGACTTATTGTTTTGCGGTAGCTTAATAACTCTGTGGTTCTAGAATCGCAAAGTTACAGGTTTCATAAATCGGTGCTAATGGTCTAGTCCATCTAGGAGTTGATTCTGGAGATAAGTCTTCTTGCCTTGGTTATGCTGGAGGTGTTTCTTCTGGTTATAGGGCAACTGTAGTCTCCATAGCTTCACTCTATTGTGGCGGTGTAGATGTGATGATGCTTCTTCTTTTAATCTTCTTTTCTTCCCAATTCCAAGTGGCATTCTCATCGAACTCTACATTGCGACTGATCATCAACTTCTTAGTTCTCAGGTTATAGAACCGATATATTTTTGATTGAATAATATATCCTAAGAATATTCCTTTCTCTGACTTGTCATCAATCTTTCTTCTCTTTTGGCACAGAACATGAGCATAGCATATGCACCCAAACACTCTGAGATGTTTCGATGATTGCTTTTGACCACTCTAAGCTTTGATCGGCATCTTCTGTTGAATAATCTTAGTGGGAAGCGTGTTTGGGAGTTACATTATAGTGTAGACTACTTTTGCCCGAAAAGTCTTGGGAATTCCTTTCTCCTTGAGCATCGTTCGAGCCATCTCCATGGTTGTCCTCTTTTTTCTTTCAGAAACTCCATTCTGCTCTGGAGCATACCCAATAGTTTTTTTGTGTTCTACTCCTTCATCTTCGCCGAACATATCAAATTCATTGAAGTTATAGTCCTTTCCTTTATCACTCCTAAAAACATTAATGAATTGACCACCTAGTTTCTCAACGAAGTTTTTAAATTTTTTGAAAACTCTAAAAACTTCTTATTTCTCATGGTGAAATTAGACCCACGTGATTCTTGTATAATCATCAATGTATAAGATTAATTACTTGTTATTCTCGTGAGTGGGTGTCCTCATAGGACCAAACACATCAGTGTGCACCAACTCCAGTAATGACTTATCTCTTGATGATTTTCCTGATGGGAAAGTTTTTTTATGTTGCTTCCTGAGCATAAAACCTTCGTAGAGAGGCATGTCTCTCATCATGTTCTTCTGATGGAGTAACTTTAACTATAGAATTTTTAGTGATCGAATCTTTGGTACCATAGATACGAGTCATCTACTTGTGCCTTCATAGCTGTGTCTTTTGCATATCTCCACTTGATAGGGAAATTTCTATTGTTCTTCATTTTTACCACAACTATTTCTAGATTTTTATTCTTTTTATCATAGATGGTACATGAGTCTCCAGAAAGTATAAGGGGTACCCATTTTCCATCATTTGACCAACACTAAGTAGACTATGGGGTAAACTAGGCACAAGTAAGACATCTTTTATCAGGCACGTACCTTTCTTTGTCTACACGGCTGTTGTGACTGTTCATTTTGCCTCTACAACTACACCATTTCCCAATCGAACTTGTGACTTGACTACGTGTCAATATCTTGGAAAATTTCTTCTTTTGCATTCATGTGATTGATGCAGTTGCTGTCGATGTACCAAATATCCTCCTTCACCTTTGTTGCTACTTGACAGCGTAGAAAATAACTTTTTCTTCGTCTTTTTATTCAAAGAAGTTGGATTGCTGTTTTTACTTTGGACGATAGTCTTTTTTTTCATACCCGAACTTCTTGCAGTTTCGATATTTTGATTTGTCTTGAAACCCATAATCTTTTTCGAAAGGGTTTATCTTTTTCGAAAGGGAGGAAACATCTAGAAATAGTGAAGAAGTTGGATTGGTGTAAATTTTCCTTTTTTCTTACCTTGATTTTTTTAAATTTTCACTATTTCTAGATGTTTCCTCCCTTCTAGAATTTTCTCCAATCACCTTGTTTGGAATTCAGAAACCTTGAATTGAACTTAGACTGGAAGGCAGGTTTTGTCGAATCTTCACTACGCCTACTCAGTCTTTGCTCATATGCTTCTAGAGATTCAATTAGTTCAGTCACTAAAAGTGTTTTTAGATCCTTTGTACTTTGAATTAAGGTTACAATAGGATCAAACTTTGCAGTGACACTAATAAGTATTTTTTTGACAATCCTTGTATCAGGTATATCTTCCTCGTAGGATCTCATTTCACTTATTAATTCCTTTATTTTATAATAGTACGTTTTGGTGGTCTAAAATTCCTTCATTTTTAAATTCTCATATTCCCTTCTCAAAGCTTGTAGTTTAATTGTTCGTAACTTTTCTTTGCCCTTGAACTCTTTGTGTAAGATCTCCCATGCTTTTTTGGAATTTATGGGTCCAGTTAGTCTTGGAAATATTGACTCGTTGACCGCTTGTTGAAGAAAACTAAAAGCTTTTGAATTCTTCACTATATTCTCCTTTAGTTCATTCTTCTATGTGTTTGTGAGGGTAGAGGTGTCTTCGGATGGGCAAAACCTTCACTAATGACATCCCATATATCATGGGCTAGGATAAATATCTTCATTTTAAAATTCCAAAAGTCATAGTTTTCCTCATCAAATGTAAGGATCGGAATCAAAAAATTAGACATGTTAGAAGAAAAATTAGAGTGAGTTAATGGTGAAGGAATGTAGGTAGTAACTATTGGTTATGCCCAGTTGGTGACGAAACCGTGCTCTGATATCACTGTTAGCTTTAGGAGGTAGTTTGGAATGTACTTAAATGTTTATTTTAGGAAATTCGAATTACTAGACATGGGCAACTAAAAATTTAGAGGGAGAGAATTAGTTAGTAACATATTTGAGGAGAATTTGGGAATTTTGAAAAAGAACGAAAGTTTTTGTATTAAACTTGATGATAAATTACAATGCTTAGCTTGGATTGGGAGGGGACGGCCAAATGACCTACCCACCTATTTATAAGCATCTCACCTTCTTAATGGATGGTAGAGATTAAAATACGTCAATTGTAGTACCCCGTAATTTAATTACTTTTAAATTGAGAATAATTAAAAGTTAATGGCTCAAATTAATGTCGATTAATTGGAATTAATCTGGATTGAATATTACTGCGGATAAGAGTAATATATTATTGAATATTACTTAGTGATATATAAGTAATACGTGAATATGATAATTATGAATGTTGTCGTGAGATACAAATACCACAATTATAGAAGTCAGGACGCGCCTATGAGTTGTGTCGGGACTAAAGTGGGGTAATAAAATGTAAATCAATTAAATATTATTCAGATGATCCTTTCGAGTGTGACGTTGAGTCTGGAAGGGTCGAAATAGGCAGAAAAGTATACCCAGATGTTCGATTTGGGTCTCGGGTCAATTGGAAACCCCGAAGGAGCATTTTAGTCATTTGGCTTGGGAGATGAATAGTATCCACATTTTTTGTCTTTTAGCTACCCTCAGAGACTTGTTATATAAGCGGGTTTGCACTCTAAGTAAGGTTAATTTCATCTATTTTCATTTGTGAGTTCTTTGAGAAAAAGTTAAGAGACTTTGAGAGAACAAAAGTCACCTTGTGGAAAGGAAGAGTTGTCCTGAAGTAGAAGAGTCATATTGTGGAATCAAAGGGGACAACCACCACAAACAACCATCTCTACACCTTTCACCATCGCCGAAAAGTCATCCAAAAAAAGAAAGAGGAGTTTCCAACATTATCTCCTCCAAAGGTTTAGACCTATACTAAGAGGCAAGTGATTCTTGCTCTATTTCAGTGTTTATAATATCCATGATAGAATAGGATTTTCTTTGGGATTATAAACTTATGAATTTGAGACTAAAATGATTGATAAATCTTGTTTAATGGATATGCAAATTCATGTTGTTGATTATTCACATGTAGAGGTTATGAACATGATGAACTTGTTAGGATGAACATGTAGAAAAAAATATACGTTTATAGAGAAAATGGAAAATGATCATAGGTATTGCATGTAGATGAATCCTACTCATGATTGAACGGTCATTTGGGTGCGTAGGTATGTGCGTATCCCAAAGGATTAGGACTATGTTCCCCTCCATTATTTGAGATTTAATATTTGTGGTTGGAGGGGTCTTTACCGAACCTATAATCCCCTATCCATAGTTTGTATCGGGACATGATAGCAGAGTAATGCAACACCGCAGCTATGTCTCGGGGTGCAGTATTGTATATATATAATAGAGTGAATGTATATATATACACATGATTGTATCTAATGTGTAACTAAAGTAGAATTGAAAGATAATGATATCTCGAATTAATTAAGTATGAGAATACTTAATTGAATTGAATTAATAAGGGGCTTATCCATGTTGAATCTAAATGGATACATATGATATTATTACATGTATTGCGAAAGTAATACTTGGAAACGAACTGCGATATGGTTAGTGGATACATTAGGATGAACTAGTTACCATGAGACAGTAACTAGTATGGTTTAGAGGTACGATAGGTGTGCACTCTAGATGAGAGGTGAGAATTTCAAGAGAGAGTCCGATAAGCTAATCATAACTGTTGAATATAGCATTTATTCACTTCCTGTTTTTAAAACTGTTTTCACTTCGGGCTCTGACCCGTTTACTTGCACATTATCCTCTCTCTCTCTCTCTCTCTCTCTCTCTCTCTATATATATATATATATATATATATATATATATATATATATATATATATATATATATATATATATATATATATATATATATATATATATCAGGTGTTAGCCATAGAGGATTGGGTCTATTGACTATGCTATGGAGTTGTGGACCTTGTTTAGACGCTATCATATTCTTAATTCATGCTCTGTAGTAGTTGATCTTTCATTTAGGGCATGTCTCCCAAGAGGATTCTAGTTATTTCCTTTCTATCTGAGTCGGATTATATTCTTATGTCAGTTTGGTACATTTGGTATTGTTGGGATTATTGTATTAAGATATTTTACTGGAAGCTTTATTCTAGTTGCATTTAAATTCCATTATAATGTCCATTCAGTTATTATTCGTTGTGTTAATCGTTTGTATTAAATGTTTTTTATGTTATTAAAATGGAATTTTTATGAAATTAAATTGGAAAATTTCTAACAACCTGCTTTCTTGGATATTAGGTGATTAAATATTAAGGCAAAAAAAACTTCGACAGTGATGCTAAGAATGAACCAACTGTATAATCTGTTTTAAATGTGTATAGGACTCATCACCCGGTATTTAATTAAGTGGGTTGTTACATCAATGTTCTAGATTAATATTCCAGAAGGTTCCCACCTCCATATGGGAACATTCCTGAAGCCTACATACTTCCTCACTATTCTAGATTAGTCTACACATTCTAATAAGGATGCTCTATCTTATCTAATATCAATTAATTAATATTTTATAGTTGACATTATCTAGAATATTCTACACTATTTTAGGAGTTAGTATTACATTTCAATAAATGGGACCCGATTGGGAAAAAAAGTGGTAGCTACATTAAACTTGGAGTGGAGTCCTTTGAAAAAATAGACATTACCTTCCACTCAAGAGCAGAGCCAGGATTATTCGTTGGGGTGGGCTAAGATTCTCGGTGAGGGAGAGGGAAATTAATGAGTAAATCCGAAAGTTTGGGGGAGGGGGCCCACAAGTCGATTTTTTGAGGTTATTTTTGAAAGTTTAGCATAAAATTACTCAAATATTTGACAATTAATAAAAACTAAATTTAAAATAAACTTACCCACTAACTAGTTTTAACAATCAATATAGTTTAATTAAGAAAAAAAATCCATTTATTGATTTTTTTGCATTCCGAACATCATAAATATTCAAAACTTTTAACATTTCAATTTCAATCATAAATAAGTGTCCTTCTATGCACGCTGTCTCACAAACGCGACATATTTGGTGAGACACACCGACGTGTCGCACCCATATCGACTCGTGTCGGTGTGCAACAGCAGTGAACCCCGGACACAAGTAATGCAGGTGCGATATGTTAGTGTGTCGCACCAGTTTGTCTCGCATTTTTTAGCCGGCCTAAAATTATTGAATAAATAATGCATCCATTGAAAATACCTACTAAGGATTAATATAAGTTTGTCTAACCAAAAAAAGATAATTCATAAAACTGAACCTAAATAATAGAAAATAAAAATATTATTTCAAACATTTGACCATAATATTTAAACACGAATCTTTAACAACTAAGAGATTACTCAAGTGAAAAAAAAATACCTAGCTATCTTTATAGGAAACCACGACTACACATGAATAAAATCACAAAAATTAAACCATAACAATAAAAAATGAAAATAATAAATTACGAACTTATTCAATAGTAAGAAAAATGTTAAAAAACTAGTTATTAAAGTATAGTAATTAAGATTCTAACTAAACGAATGGAGATATTAAATTTAGGGCTTTACTTCTTTCCAAGTTTCACCATCTACAATACAGAGAGACAATAGTACACATATGAGTTGTGTTAAAAAAAGGGTCTCAAATCATTTCTATTGGTGTAGTAATTTTTGCAAAGTTAATACGAAGTCTAATTAGTTTTGAGATAGGCTAATATAAAAAAGAGTATTTTTTATGCGTACTGTGGACTGAAAGACCAAATTTGTAGGCAGAGAAAAAAAATTGACTTGGGCTATAGCCCAGGTCAGTCCCCCATTTGAATCTTTCTTGCTTCCACTAAAGATAGTGATCACCCAGCCAAGTCGACTTCATCAACCAAATGTTTGGCACGTTGAAGGTATTGAGAGATAAACAATCCTTTTTATTTTGGAGATTCGTTTGGATATTTATGTTATGGGTGCGAGAAGGAGAAACCAGAGCATTATCATGTGTATTCCAAACCTCCAAGGAAGTGGGGGCACCAACAATGAGGGGAGGTACATGTTTGGAGAGAGAATAAATGAGTCGGGTAATGGGTGATTGATCCCGATGACCCCATTATTTTAGATGAGGTTATCTTGAAGTTTAGTTTTGCCTTCAACCGACTGGGAAAGAGAACTACGTAAGGACCCAACAATGAAATGAATGAGATCTTGACCACATAGAAAGGAAATAAGTTAAGTTTTGCAAAAGTGAAAGTTGGTATTGGTGAATTTGATTGAGATATAATGATGGGCATTGGAAAAGGGAGGAGAAGAAGTAATGGTGGAATTTAATATGAGGGAGGAAGCGTGAGAGGAAGGTGATTTTCCACACATGCAGTGTGAAGGGAAGAACATGAGGAAAAAATAAAATAAAAAATCAGGTTAGCCCCCTCACGGTAAATTTCCTGATGTGGTGAGTCGCACTTGCAAGATCTCTAAGTGAATTTGACGACCCTCACAGTAAATTTCATGACCCTGTTTGTCCATCCCCTTATTGCCTAATACGTGGAGCTATGTCTATTGCGTGACATTGAGTAATTAACCCATTCGATTTGATTAATTTTAATCTCTCAACTGTAAGAGACTCAAGGAGCACTATTATTCATTTGTATGTACAACCACAATCAGTTACATGTGATAAAAAATAGGTCTCATAATATATATTCGACTTGGTTATGAATTATAATAATTTTGTATGCGTTTAAATACAATTGATGTAAGATTTTGCATTTGACAGATCTATTTTTAAACAATGGATTATAATATTTCTAACTTTAAATCTTATTTTCAAAAAATAACAAAAGGTTGATTTCTAAATTATATTGTTTATTTTTTCAACTTAAAATTTTACATTGTCCATATTTTCATACATTTATACCTTAATATATAATATACATATATAATACATAAATATGTGTATAATTACAATAAATAAATATTACCATAAATTACATCGAACTCCCTTGAATTATAGAATTTTTGCAGATAGCTCCCTAATCTAAAAATTCTTACAAAGAACCCCCTTAAACTATTGAATTTTGACACTGATATGCCCAAAGTGCACCTTCCCATTCAGAGACACTAACCTCGGCCTGACTCACAACCGAGGTGGTAGAGGCTCATAGTGACCGACATAATATCGTCCCTCACAAGGTCGGCTCTGGAAGACGTTCCAATAACCTCATCATCAAGGTCGATGTTACATTGTATCAACCGAGATTAACTAGACACTTGGGATCAACTTGTATAGGGTCGGCCACAGCTGACGTTGCGAGAATCACCTCAAATGAGCCCTGCATATGACCACGAACGCATGGTGTCGGCCGAGGCCGAAGTTACAAGTATCATCTGAGACTAGCAAAAGACTTATAAGATCAATCAATAAGCACCATGTCATTATCGGCATCGGTCCACGTTACACCTCATACCCAACCTCGGCCGGACATCCTAGCCAAGGTCTTCATGGAACATTGATCTCTGACAAGTCAAGGGTCGTACTCCACCAACCTCGTACTCACTCAAGCCGAGGTTGGTATAAAGCTAAGACAGCCGAGCATTGACAAGCTTATGCAAGGGTAGGAACACGTGGACAGAATCAGTTGTAACCGAATAAATCCCCTCATGTGGGGGAATATTTCATCATCATTCTCTACATGTGACTGTAACAGATGTCTTCATTAGATTGGCTAGATCAACACACATATGCTCATTGCATGTGGGGGGTACATTACACCCCACACACTATATATACTTGTCTTCTCCTACCTTGAGAAGGATACGAGAATTACAACCCTAGCTGAAACTCTGTCCAATTATACAGCAGAGAGAGAAAGCTTAAGAGATTGTATCCGTGGCCGTTAGTGCCTTATTCTAGTGACTTTACTCACTCACTTGCATAGTGGACGTAGGCCTAATTGCTTGAACCATTTATATATTGACTTTCATCCTCTTCTCCTCATCTCTATGTCTTATATATAATATACTCTTATGCTGCCATTGTTAACATTGATTTGAGCTTACAAACACCTTGAAGGGTGGTGTTATTTCCAGCATCATCATTTTGGCGTCGTCTGTGGGAACGAGAAGCTGCCTCTTCCTATTTTTCTGCTTAACCTCACTGGAGACTCTGGTGGTTAACCACGCCTCACCCCTTGTGTGGAGCTATTTCACCATTGAAAGAGGTTCGTTAAGGTATTAAGCTCATCTTCTTCACAAGCTCTTTAGTTTTAACATATGGCACAGGAGTTGCCACCACCTTCACCACTATCTGGTGCCGGAGGACCTATTTCCATCCAGGCACCACCCAAGTCCGAAATGGCTTAGGTGGCTACAGCCTTGAGGTCCTTGGCTGCAACGCAATAAGCAATGAATGAGCAATTTTCACAGCTAAGTCAAAACATGATGAGGCCACCTGGGGTCTCACCAGATATGATTACTTTGGAGGCTGTTTAGCCCTATCCTGACGCCAGGGGACCACCCCAGGCACCACGAAAAGACTAACCAATGCCTCAGCGGAGGAGGAACGTTGCTGACCCTAGGCGTTTGCGTATGGGGAGGCAAGGACACCTTTGCCATGAGGATAAGTATGACGATATGGAAGCAGAAGACGTTCCAGATGATTGTTCGGAGTCGTATAAGGTTTCAAATAACACAGTGCGTCCTATCCAGCCGAGTCGAGTTTATGGAGGCAGAAGAGGTGAAGGTGCCCAACAAAGAGGGTCAGCTTTCGATCGATTAAGCATAGGGTCGGGATTTGAAAGGCTTGGCCTAGTAAATGACATGAGACAAAGGTTATCTAAGACAAGAAGTGCAGAAGGGTCACAAAGGGGAGATGGGGAACATCGGCCTTATCCTGGACGATTCTGACCCCAGCAAGGCTGAGACATGGACCAAGAAGAGGTCAATAGCTGATGTTGTGTTGCGGTTGGGGAACTCTTAGTCCACCCAATGGAGGTGGCTGAGGATAACCTCATCGAGAATGACGTTGCAAGACCGTGGAATGACTCCATTCAACGTCTTTAAGAAAAGATAGGAGACCTCATCAAAAGTCGAGACCCTCTGCAAAGAGGTTTCTCAGAAGGCTCTCCATTTATGGCTGGGATAATGAGCTTCCCAACCCCTGCCAAGTTAAAACCACCTACGGTGTCTCCTAAGTATGATGGTAAGACCAACCTTGTACATCATATTGAGATGTACCAGTCTGAGGTGGACATTTATTTAATACCAGATGAGATGAAATGTCGAGCCTTCTTCAGGACTTTGACAGGAGCTGCACATATCTGGTTTACCTATCTTCTCAAGAATTCAATTGAGAACTTTAAGGGCTTGGTTTCATTCACAATTTCTGTTTTGGGGTAAGACCTCAAAAGAAGACCACCCATCTATTGTATGTTAAACAAGGCAAGAACGAGAGCCTAAGAGACTACATTGCTAGATTTAATAAAGAGAAATTGGAGGTTGAGGATTATGAAGATAATATAGCCATGACGGCCCTCATCGGAGGACTCCAGAAGGAGAAGTTTCTATGGAAGATCGCGAAAGACCTTCCCAAGTCTATGGTAGAGCTATTGGAAATTGCAAGGAAAGTCATGAAGTCTGATGAGGCTATGGCCGCGAAGTATGAGGATGAGAATGGAAGTGGAAGTTGGAAATTCCAAAGAAAGAAAGATGGAAATAAGAGGTCAACCGACGATAAGTTTGCACGCAATACTCCTTTAACTATGAGCTACGAACACATCCTCAACGAGATCAAGATTGACCAGTGTCTAAGATGGCCAAAGAAGCTGAAGGCTCCTTCGCATAAGAGGAACAAGAACTTATGGTGCGAGTTCCACTAAGACCATGGCCATGTGACAAACAAGTGCTTCGCCTTAAAGGATGATATCGAGAAGATGTTGAAATCCGAGAAGTTGAGGAAGTATGTTGATGGTAAGGCCCCTAAGAATGGAAGAGATGACCATAAAAAGAAGAGAAACAATAGATGTCGAGATGATACTCCAGCAAGAAGAAACGAAGACTCAGATGGAGATGATGAAGACGATCCAGACCTCCCACCAAAAGACGATAACACCCCAGCGAAGAGGGTTAGAATGATCTCCTTTGGTGTTAATACCATCTTTGGAGGACTTGCTGGGGGTGGCTCTGAAGTTGCTGACCGAAAAGCTCATGTGGCAGAGGCTAAGTCAGTGACCAAAGTAGAGGTTGTGAATCTGACGTCTTCAGAAGCTAAGAATAAGAGAAAGAAAGTGGATATGGATACTCTTCTAGTTGGATTCTCTCGAATCGATTTCAAAGGTATCTTATCTCCGCATGATGACCCTTTAGTAATTACAAGAAGAGTTCATGGATGTGAGGTAAAGAGAATCCTTGTAGATGGGGGAATTTCGGTGGGCGTGATGTTCTGTCCATACTTTAAAAGCCTAGGCCTCAGCAGAGCTAGGCTGGTCCCCTATCATCATCCGTTGATGGGGTTCAGCAGGGAGAAGGTCCATCCGTTGGGCATGTATGAGATGGATGTACGAATGGGGGACGAGTGGCCTAAGAGGTTGACCCAGAAGATCATTTTTTTTGTTACAGATTAAACCGTCTTGTCGGCATACAACCTCATCATAGGACCAGTTGCCCTTATGGAGTTTGAATCCGTGTCGTCAATAGTCCACTAAATGCTAAAATTCCCGACCCCCTATGGGGTAAGGGAAGTGCAAGCTGACGAGATCATAGAACAAGAATGCTACTTCAACTCAGCTGAAGAAAGAGAGGCCCATAAGAGAGCAAACACCACGTATAACATTGATACACTTGATTCGAGAGACGAAACAAAATTGAAGAAAGGAGAGGCCGTGGAAGAGGTACAATCCATCGTCCTGAATAATGATGAACCGGAAAAAATAGTCCAAATGGGTAAGGCCTTAAAATTAGAGATCAAGGAAGAGCTGATAAGATTCTTGAAGAAGAGGCAGAGTGTTTTATCTTGGAGCCACGCAGACATGCCTAGCATCGACCCGGAGGTTATATGCCACAAATTCAATGTGGCAGAAGATGCTAAGCCAATCAAACAAAGATGAAGAGTTTACTCCAAGGAAATATATGACGTTATAAGAGAGGAGATAAGAAAATTGGAAGAGGCAGAATTTATCAGGGAGGTTATATACTCAGAGTGGTTATCAAATGCCATATTTTGCCCAAAGCCAATGGAAAATGGAGGATGTGCGTAGATTTCAACGACTTAAACAAGTCTTGCCCTAAAGACAGTTACCCCTTACCTCAGATAGATCAGATGGTAGATGCCATAATAAGGCATGAGCTCATGAGCTTTATGGAAGCGTATTCAGGCTATAATAAGATTTTTATGGATGCTGAAGACTCGGAGAAGACAACCTTCATCACCGACAAGGGGACATATTGCTATAAGGTTATGCCCTTCGGCTTGAAAAATGTAGGGGCCACGTATCAACGTCTTGTGAATAAGATGTTTGAAAATCAAATTGGCAAGACTATGGAGGTGTATGTAGACGATATGTTAACGAAGAGCTTGAAGGCCTGCACTCACGTAGCAGACCTAGAAAAGACCTTCGATACCATGGACCTGTACCGAATGAAACTCAATCCCACAAAATGCATCTTCGGGGTATGAGTTAGAAAATTTCTCGGATTCATTATCAATCAGAGGGGAATATAGGTGAACCCTGAGAAGATCAAGGCTTTTCTTGACATGAAGACACCAAGAAGTATCAAAGACGTTGAGAGGCTGACTAGAAGAGTAGCCTCACTCAACAGATTTGTTTCTAGAGATGGACAAGTGTCTTCAATTTTTTAAGGTTATTAGAAAGGCCTTCAAATGGGACAAAGAGTGTGACGAGGCTTTTAATCAGCTCAAGTCCTACCTCGAATCTCCCCTGCTCTTATCTCGGCCCATAGTGGGAGAAAAGTTTTATGTTTATCTAACAGTCTCTGAGTCAGCTATAAGTGTAGCCATAGTATAGGAAGACGTTGGGGTGCAAAGACCTATGTACTTCAATAGTAAGTCCCTTCTGGGGTCTGAATAAAAATATCCTCAAATGGAGAAATTGGCCTATGCTTTGATACACGCTTTGAGGAAGATGAAACCCTATTTTCAAGCGCACTTTATGGTCATCCTCACTGAGTCCCCACTTAGGCAAGTCCTTCACAAGCCTGAGAAGCTAGGCAGATTGATGACCTAGGCCATTGAGTTGGGAGAGTATGACCTTACTTATCAACCTAGAGTGGCCATTAAAGGGCAAGAACTTGCAGATTTTGTTGCTGAGTCCACGTGGGAAGATACTAAAGTTGAGAATAATCCAGTGATAGCAAAGGGCTCAAATAGTAATGTCTTCCGAAACTCGGAAGAGGTTATGTCCAACAGAGCCAGAAATGGAATAGCCGAGAATGAGGAGGATAGGTACCTTTTCAAGTGTGGAGCCCTATCGGAGGGGAGCTTATTTTTGAATGAAGACATATGGAACTTCTTCATTGATGGGTCTTCTTGCAAAAGTGGAAGCGGTGCGGGGTTGATACTCTCAGCTCCGAACGGTACTAAAGTTGAATATGCACTAAGGTTTAACTTCAAGGCATCAAATAATGAGTCAGAATATGAGGCCATGATAGCGGGCCTATCCTTGGCAAAGACCCTTAGGTTTGATCGACTCCTACTTCATAGCGGCTCGAGGTTAGTTGTTAACCAAGTGTTTGTAGTTTATGAGGCCAAAGATGAAAGAATGGCAAGATACCTGAAGAAGGTAAGAATGATGCTAGAAGGCTTTGAAGAGGTGAAGATGAAGAGGGTATCTTGGAAAAATAATAGCCATGCAGATGCACTAGCAAGGTTAGCTTCAGCAATAAGGACGGACATCAGAAGGACAGTACTAGTCAAGATCCTGATCCAATCGGCTATTCAGGAAGAAATGGTTACCATCCTTTGCCTCAAATTGAACCTAGGTAACTCATGGATGGACCCCCTCATCAGATATATCAGAGAAGGAGATTTGCCTAAATCGAAGCCAGAGAGGAGGAAACTGAGGTACACAGCTGCAAAAATCTCAATAGTAGGAGATGTACTATATAGGAAAGGATTTATGTTACCTCTCCTCAGATACGTTCATCCCATAGAGGTGCCTCGCATCCTACAGGAGGTACACGAGGGTTCTTGGTCCAGTCACATAGGAGGAAGACCTTTGGATAAAAGGATTATCACGCTGGGATACTGGTGGACGACCTTGGCCAAGGATGCTGCAGCCTACGTGAAGAGGTATGACAAATGCCAAAGATTCTCCACTATGCCCCATCAAACTTATCAACTTATGACGTCAATCACTTCCCCTTGTCCATTCGCAGTATCGGGGATTGACTTGGGGGGTCCTTTGCTAAGGGCTGCGAATAATTACTAATTTTTTATAGTAGTGATTGACTACTTCTCTAAGTGGGTGGAGGCTGAGCCGATGATCACGATCACAGAATAGAAGACCTTCCAGTTTATCTAGAAGGGCATCATATGCAGACATGGCCTCCCTAACACACTCATCTCAGACAATGAAACTCAGTTTGAAAATTCTTCCTTGGATAAGTATTGTGAGAGAGTTGGGATCAATCAATTTTTCTCTTCTCCTGGCTGACCTCAGGCAAACGGTCAGACTAAAGTCACGAAGATAACAATCCTTGACGAGATTAGGAAGAGGTTAGAAGACGCTAGGGGAGATGGACTGAAGAGGTTTATGCTCTGTTATGGGCCTACAAAATAACAGCTTGGACACCAATGGGGGAGACCCCATTTAAGTTAGCACATGGCTCAGAAGTCATCATACCAACAAGGTAGGACTCCCCACTCACAGATTTTAGACCTATGACCCTGAGAAGAATGAGGAGGAGAGAAGACATGATCTAGACTAGGTTGAGGAAAGAAGGAAAGACGCTGAGATTAGACAGGCAGCCTACCAGCAGAGAATAACAAAATTCTACAACAAAAGGGTGAAATCGAGGCCCATAGCTATAGGAGACCTAGTGCTGAAGAAGACATTGTAGAAGGCAAACAAGCTTCACCCAAATTGGCATGGCCCTGAAAAAGCTATCGAGGAGGTTATACCCAGGACCTACAGGCTGGAAAACCTCGAAGGGGAACCTTTCTGCAATCCATGGAATGCTGATCAGCTAAAAAAATATTACATATAATGTTGCAATGGGTTCTATGTAAATGTATCAGCTTATGAAGAGATTATTAATGAGAAGATCAGTTCATATGTTAATTATTTGTTCATTATGCCTTGGTGGTGAAAT
The DNA here is from genome assembly GCA_949130495.1 of Sambucus nigra. Classification (NCBI taxonomy): domain Eukaryota; kingdom Viridiplantae; phylum Streptophyta; class Magnoliopsida; order Dipsacales; family Adoxaceae; genus Sambucus; species Sambucus nigra. The sequence continues at coordinate 58,499,166 of OX422213.1, forward strand.
TTATGAGGGTAACATCTTAGTTTGATGAGCTGAGACCTTAAAACATCATAACTTGGTGACAAGGTCTGAGATGAACATCATATTTGGATGACCTCAAACGTTAAACATCATTAATTTCATGAAATTTATAGCGATAACATCTTAGTTTGATGACCTCGGACCTTAAAACATCATAACTTAGTGACAAGGTCTGAGGTGAACATCATATTAGGATGACCTCATACCTTAAACATCATTAATTCGGTGAAATTTATGGGGATAACATCTTAGTTTGATGACCTCAGACCTTAAAACATTAAAACTTCGTGACAAGGTCTGAGGTGAACATAATATTTGGATGACCTTATACCTTAAACATCATTAATTTGGTGGAATTTATGGGGATAACATCTTAGTTTAATGACCTCAAACCTTAAAACATCATAACTTAGTGACAAGGTCTGAGGTGAACATCATATTTGGATGACCTCAGGCCCTAAACATCATAACTTGGTGATAAGGTGAGGGGTGAACATCATATTTGGATGACCTCAGGCCCTAAACATCACTAATTTGGTGAAATTTATGGGGCTAACATCTTAGTTTGATGACCTCAGACCTTAAAACATCATAACTTGGTGACAAGGTCTGAGGTGAACATCATATTTGGATGACCTCATAACTTAAACATCATTAATTTGGTGAAATTTATGCGGATAACATTTTAATTTGATGACCTCAGACCTTAAACCATCATAACTTGGTGATAAAGTCTGAGGTGAACAACATATATGGATGACCTCAGACCTTAAACATCATTAATTCGGTGAAATTTTTGGGGATAGCATATTTGTTTGATGACCACAGACCTTGAAACATCATAACTTGGTGCCAAGGTCTGAGGTCAACATCATATTTGGATGACCTCAGCCTCTAAACATCACAACTTGGTGATAAGGTGTGAGGTGAACATCATATTTGGATGACCTCGGACCCTAAACATCATTAATTTGGTGAAATTTATGGGGGTAACATCTTAGTTTGATGACCTCAGACCTTAAAACATCATAACTTAGTGACAAGGTCTGAGGTGAACATCATATTTGGATGACCGCAGACCTTAAACATCATTAATTTGGTTAAATTTATGGGAATAACATTTTAATTTAATGACCTCAAACCTTAAAATATCAGAACTTGGTGATAAGGTCTGAGGTGAACATCATATATGGATGACCTCAGACCTTAAACATCATTAATTTAGTGAAATGTATGGGGATAACATCTTTGTTTGATGACCACAGACCTTAAAACATCATAACTTGGTGTTAAGGTCTTAGGTGAACATCATATTTGGATGACCTCAGGCCCTAAACATCACAACTTGGTGATAAGGTGTGAGGTGAACATCATATTTGGATGACCTCAGACCCTAAACATCATTAATTTGGTGAAATTTATGGGGGTAATATCTTAGTTTGATGACCTCAGACCTTAAAACATCATAACTTGGTGACAAGGTTTTAGGTGAACATCATATATGGAAGACCTCAGATCTTAAACATCATTAATTTGGTGAAATTTATGGCGATAACATTTTAATTTGATGACCTCAGACCTAAAAACATCATAACTAGGTCTGAGGTGAACATCATTTTTGGATGACCTCAGACCTTAAAATCATTAATTCAGTGAAATTTATGGGAATAACATATTAGTTTGATGACCTTAAACCTTAAAATATCATAACTTGGTGACAAGGTCTAAGGTGAACATCATATTTGGATGACCTCAGACCTTAAACATCATTAATTTGGTAAAATTTATGGGGATAACATCTTAGTTTGCTGACCTCAGACCTTAAAACATCAAAACTTGGTGACAAGGTCTGAGGTGAACATCATATTTGGATGACCTCAGACCCTAAACATCACAACTTGGTGACAAGGTCTGAGGTGAACATCACATTTGGACGACCTCAAACCCTAAACATCATTAATTTTGTGTAATTTATGGGGGTAACATCTTAGTTGGATGACCTCAGAACTTAAACACAATAACTTGATAATAAGGTCTGAGGTGAATATCATAGTTGGGTGACCTCAGACCTTAAACATCATAACATGGTGACAAGGTCTAAGGTGAGCATCACATTTGGATGACCTCTGACCCAAAACATCATTAATTTGGTGAAATTTATGGGGATAACATCTTAGTTTGATGACCTCAGACCTTAAAACATCGTAACGTGGTGACAAGCTCTGAGGTGAACATCATATTTAAATGACCTCAAACCCTAAACATCACAACTTGGTGACAAGGTCTGAGGTGAACATCATATTTGGATGACCTCAGACCCTAAACCATATTAATTTAATGAAATTTATGGGGGTAACATCTTAGTTCGATGACCTCAGACCTTAAAACAACACAACTTGGTGATAAGGTCTGAGGTGAACATCATATTTGCATGACCTCAGGCCCTCAACATCCCAACTTGGTGACAAGGTCTGAGCTGAACATCATATTTGGATGACCTCAGACCTTAAACATCATTAATTTGGTGAAATTTATGGAGGTAACATCTTAGTTTGATGACATTAAACCTTAAAACATCATAACTTGGTGACAAGGTCTAAGGTGAACATCATATTTGGATGACCTCAGATGTTAAACATCATTAATTTGGTGAAATTTATGCGGATAACATCTTAGTTTGATGACCTCAGACCTTAAAACATTGTAACTTGGTGATAAGGTTTGAGGTGATCATCATATTTGTATGACCTCAGACCCTGAACATCACAACTTGGTGACAAGGTCTGAGGTGAACATCATATTTGGATGACCTCAGACCCTAAACATCATTAATTTGGTGAAATTTATGGGGGTAACATCTTAGTTGGATGACATCAGACCTTAAACACCATAACTTGGTGACAAGGTCTGAGGTGAACATCATAGTTGGGTGACAAGTGTAAAATCATAGTGTAGTGATGAAGACACGCGCCAAAATAATTCAAGGCCAAGAAAAGAAAAATTACCCTCATAAAATGGTATAGCACGAAGAAGTTAGAGTTACAGGTCCAAAGCTAATAGAAAATGTTATTAGAGGTTACAGATCGATATAAATTAGAAATAAAAAAATTACAAATAAGAGCTTCACAAAATATCTCCTAAGTGTCTGCAATCTCAGGGTTAGTGGCCATGCCCCCACTTCCTTGGCCGATTTTGGTTACTTCTACCCTATCATCCTGAGGATTAATGTCTCCAGTCCCTATTTCTTCTGGTTGAGCAGTCTCAGCAGGCGCAGCACCTCCTTCCTCCTCGACCTCTTATAAGGCCTGAGCAAATCGAGGATCAGCATAGCCCAGACCAATAAATTTTGAGGCTTCCAGACTCCCTGACTCCTTCTCTTTGATTATAGCCCATTTTCCAGTCGCCTTAACACCCCTTTCGAGGTATTCAAAGCCAAAGCTGACGAATTTGTCAGAGACCTTGTAGTCCTCCAAGATCTTCTCTGAGGCGTCCTCCAGAGCAGCCTTCACAGTGACATCAACCTTGTGTTGGAGAGAGTTAGCATGCAGACTTCTCTAGCTGTGATCCTTATTAAGTTGTGTTGGAGAGAGTTAGCCTAGATCTTCAGAGAAAAGTTGTGATCCTTATTAAGCTTACCGATGTCTTTCTCTAGCTTCTTAACATTAGCTTCAGACTTCTCTAAGGAAGTCTTCAGACGCTCCACTTCAGCATGCAGAGCGACCTCTGTCTTCTGGGCCTCTCTGCCCTTCTCAATCAAAGGGAGATTCCTCAGAGTCCAGTCGACAAACTGTTCCATGGTGAAGATACCCTACAAAACACATTCAGACACATGAGTTCAAGAGTCAATGAAATTCAAAGTCGATGTTACACTTCAATAAAAACAGCAAAAGTCTTACTTGGATATATCGATGGAGGCAGAACTCGGCCAGCAGAGGGGTGTCCAGAGAATGGAAGAATCATTTGTCAGCGTCGATCATTGAAAACGTGTGTGCTTGCGTTCAAATGATCAAATTATATATAAAATCCTTTTAACACAAACAAACCCTAAACATGCAGTAGTATGTGATTGAATAAATTGATAATCTACACAAGAACATTCAAACACATGCAATTAAGGAAAAATCCCCCTCAGGGGAAAAACCATTTATTTTCACTATAATTTGTAAGAAAATGGCTTACAATCGGATTACAATGAAAATACAAGTTGACTAAGAATTACCCTCGGGTATCGGATTCTGTAGTCACGGCTGGAACTATCCCTTTCCAGTAGGGCTGCAATGGAGAAGAGAAACGGCTTCTCCACAAGGGTGTGACACAGAAATACCCGCAGGTGTCGGTTCCTATGTCGGCGGCTGGAATTTTCCCTTTCCATTAGGTCTGCAATGGAGAAGAGAGACGGCTTCTCCACAAGGGTTGAACAAACTCAAAGTTGTGTTCTTGGGTTACCAAAAAGATTCACAAAGGATTGGAAAAATTGTGTGAATCAAAACATGAGTCTTGGGACTCAAAAATATGAAGACTAGAGGTATTTGGACTCTCAAATTCGTCTTTCAAAGTCTTGCAAAACTGCTCCCCCGAAGTTGGTATTTATAGGGAAATACATGAAGAGACCCACGATTTTAAAATGCTGAAATTCTATCAAGCGTACAGGTACCCCGAACCGGTTCGGGTACCCCTGTGAACCAGTTCGCCCCCCCGAACCGGTTTCGGACTGGGTTCAAGAAAGTGTGCTGGGAACTGGGGATTAAAGACTTAGAAAAATTCCCAGAATTTTCAATGAACATATCTCCTTTTTCAACGGGCCATAACTTGTTCACCGTAGCTCGGATTGAGGTGCCATTTCTTCCAGTATCTTTGTTGCGGTAAGCTCTTCAACTTTCCAGTTGACCGGTCCTCCGGACGGTGGTTGTAAAATTACCAATTTTCCCTTAAACATCCCTATCATGCCTTGTTTCACTGATTTGACTTCTCTTGCGTACCACTTGCATTACGAGCCTACAATCAAGGAACGTGAAGTCGTTGATGCAGATGAGGGACACAATAATGGATATAATGCATGCTTGATTCCCGGAATTCGGATAGAGGTCGTCATGTGAGATCGTGAGGTGACGTGCCAAATGTAGCGGCGTACGACATACACAAATGTAACATGTTGGACATGAGAAAAATGTCCTTACAATCATCATGGAGCCAATATCATCGAAGGCCTTCATACTTTGGCCAATAAGGCTATCATCGATCTTCAGTTGCTCCAGACGAGCAACTAATGCGTCCTTAGGTTTTCTTCTTCTGCCTCTAATCCTCAGGGGCAGGATCATTGGATTTCATTTTTTTGAGGCATTAGCCCTAGAAGTGGTAGAAGGAGGAGGAGGCACATTCAGGCCTGCTTTCTTAACTAGTTTTGTAAGGCTGGGGGCTCCTATTTCGCAAATATCGTCTGATACTCCTTTTGGATGCTCTTCAAAAAGAAAAGATCTAAGTTAAAAGATCACAGACATATCAAAATCAGAGGTACAACTTGTTGAAAAAATAATGTAACTTATGAAGCATGGTCAGGGGACTCCCCCCAAGGACAGTTTCAGAGAGGTAATAGGGGGTCATCAAATGCTCGTACTTAACCAGCAGACCATGCTTCCCCTAATCTTGAAGGTCTTTGACCATTTGAAAGTTATTCTGTCTTAATCCAGGGTCGGCCCTGGCAGCCATTGACACCTTTCCCCACCTCAGTGGTATTCTCGGGTCTAAAGATGAAGAGGTGGCACAGGTACCAAATTCCCATAACCCTGAGACTAAGAAGTATCATGGTTTCCAGTTATGGTTCGAAGTCTGGGTAACCAACAACATCTTCTTATTGGACTTCCGAGGTAGAAAGTGGTAGTAACTCGGATGATTCCTAGCAGAGGAGAGCACGTAGCACCCTGTGAAGACCTGGACGGAAAGGTCTAAATAATGGACTGCCCTCCATAAGACGATAGCTCCAATCATCACCCTCCAGGCATTGGGGGACAATTGGGAGGGAGCCAAGTTAATATGAGACAATACGGCCTTTATTATTGGATGAATGGGGAGACGAAATCATAACTTCAACATATGCTCATATAGGCAGATTTCACCATCTCAGCCACCAAATGCCCTTTCATCCCTCAGATTCCTCTGAAGTTTTATGGAGGAACCTATGGAATAAACATGCCTAAAGTCTAGGAGGTCAATTCGTTAATAGTGCTCTCTATCTCGACCTCCTCCGAGACAGCAACATCACTCTCGTGACCATCATCTTTATCCTGGGCAGCGTCATCTTAGGCATGGGTGGGAGCACCAGTGGGGAACCTCTGAGCGAACTTTGCCCCTATGGAAGACGACAGGGGGATAGCGTTGATAAGTGGTGGAAGGTCCACACTAGGTCCTACAATTTCGACATCAGAGGAAGAGTGCGAAGTGCTAGAACTCTTGTTAGACGAGGCACAACTGGAAACCTCGGCTTGGTCAGGGGCTTGATCCATCTTGATGGAATAATCCATGGCTTCTTGAAAATAATCTACAGACATAGGGTCTAAGTTTAACGACTCAGACTCAGACATCAGAATGGGTTCTCCTGGGACGTCTGCTGGCATAGATGGCTCAAGATATATCACTTTCAGAGGGGGTAGAAATATAGGTCTGAGGGGGAAGGCCTCTGCCCTATTAGCTTCCTCTTTGGATCTCTCTATCTTCCTAATCTTTTCTAAGGTCTTCTCCCTAAGAGAGGGGAAATCCTCTAAAAGCTGGTATAAAGGTCTGAGCATGTAAGGACGAGACTACACTTGAGACTCAAAGCCACAGACAAACAACTTGGCTTAACCTGATGAAGGATATAAATGATACTTTAGAACAAGTATGAAAAGTCTTAAATGTCACCGGAAAACTCTTGATATCTCACCGAAAAACTATTAAATGTCACTAGAAAAATCAAACTCTCACCGGAAAACCCAAGCTCACATCAAAAATTACAGAAATGGAAATTAAAAGGAAGGAAATGGTAGGACAAGGTGGAGAGGATACTTGGATGACCATGGAATAATAGGAAGGAGATGAGAATCCAACAAGCACCTCGAAGTACCAATAAAAGCTATTGAAGAGAATGAAGTTGCAGAGAAAAGAACTGGCATTAAAATAGAAGAGGAAATGAAGAAGAAAGAAGGAAAGGGGGGTTTTAAACATGCAATCATTTTGGTGCGCGTCCCAAGTCTTATCATTGCCTTGGGAACCCAAAGGTATAAACCATGAACGCATGGTAATCACTTAAGGAAGTGACATGTGTCAAGATAGTATTGGCACTCAAGAAAAGTTAGCCCTGGCCTTGCAAATACCCCTCAATCACCAACTCATATAGTTAACTAAGGGCTAGGGAGTTATTGGTATCCCTAAAGTGCACCTTCCCATTCAGAGACACTAACCTCGGCCTCACTAACAACCGAGGTGGTAGAGGCTCATAGTGACCGACAGTAATATCATCCCTCATAAGGTCGGCTCTGGAAGACGTTGTAATAACCTCATCATCAAGGCTTGTATCTGGGTTCAAACATCCATCCACAACATCGGCCGAGGACAATGTTATATTGTATCAACCGAGAGGCACTTGGGCTCAACTTGTATTGGTTCAGCCACAATCGACGTTGCTACCATCACCTCAAATGAGCCCTGCATATGACCACGAACGCATGGTGTCCACTGAGGCCGACATTATGAGTATCATCTGAGACCAGCAAAAGACTTATAAGATCAATCAACAAGCAACATGTCATCAGCTTCGGCAGACGTTACACCTCATACGCAACCTCGATCGGGCATCTTGGCCGAGGTCTTTATGGAACATTAATCTTTGACAAGTCAAGGGTCGTACTCCACCAACCTCGTACTCACGCAAGCCGAGGTTGGTATCAATCTAAGATAGACAAGCATTGACAAGCGTATGCAAGGATAGGAACACGTGGACGGAATCAATTGTAACCGAATCAATCCCCTCACATGGGGGAATATTTCATCTTCATTCTCTACATGTGACAGTGACAGATGTCTTCATTAGATTGGCTAGATGAACACACACATTCTCATTGCATGCATGGGGGTACATTACACCCCCACACACTATATATACTTGTCTTCTCCCACCTTGAGAAGGATCCGAGAATTGCAACCCTAGCTGAAACTCTGTCGAATTATACAGTAGAGAGAGAAAGCTTAAGAGATTGTATCCATGGCCGTTAGTGCCTTATTCTAGTGACTTCACTCACTCACTTGCACAGTGGACGTAGGCCTAATTGCTTGAACCATTTACATATTGCCTTTCATCCTCTTCTCCTCATCTCTATCTCTTATATTTAATATACTCTTATGCTGCCATTGTTAACATTGATTTGAGCTTACAAACACCTTGAAGGGTGGTGCTGTTTCCAGCATCATCAGACACCTAACACATTTTTGCTGAAAATGAGTTGAGAAAAATATTACTTAATGAATAAAAATGGTAAATTTTGATGCATATTTTAAAGTGTTAAAATTCAATAGTTTAGGGGGCTAGTTGTCGAGTTTTGAAGATTAACGGGCTATTTGTAAAATTGCTATAGGTCAGGGGATAAAAGTGTAATCCATCCTAAAATTATATAGGTACATGTACATATATATAAGAATGTATTACTGAAATATATAGTATACTAATATTTATATGTAAAATAATATTATCAATACATACACGATACTCATGTATAGTTTTATATGTGTTATACATGTATGTAATAATATAAAGTGTGCATATATATATATATATTTATATTTATATATATATATATATATATATATATATATATATATATAGAGAGAGAGAGAGAGAGAGAGAGAGAGAGAGAAAGAGACACAGAGAGAGAGAGAGAGAGAGAGGCCCGGTGCAAACCTCAGTACATACAATTTTTTTTAAATAGTAAAAAATAAATTTTTGATGAAATTTCATAAATATGATCTCCATTGTGAGAATCTCTCTGTAATTTTTCATTTAAAAATTAAATAAAAAACCTTTCAGATGTGGTAATATGTAAAAAAATGGTATAAATATGCATTTTCGAACGTTGAAATGTTGACGATCATCTCACCCACTTTTTGATTGATTTTTTTTGTCACTTTATGTATATGATCTCCACAGTGAAAAGATCATATCCAAGATGTTTCATCAAAAAATTCAATCAATAAAATGGTTGGCGTCAGCCCGACATTTCAACTATTAAAAATGAATATTCATACCATTTTTACATATTACATCATTTCAACGTTTTTTTTATTTGATGAAAAAAATTGAAGATGATCTTCTAACCTTGGACATCATATTCATGAAGTTTCATCAGAAAATTTAAATTTTTACTATTTTAAAAATGTACCGAGGTCTACACTATTAGGAGTCCTTACAGTATATATATATATATATATGTGTGTGTGTGTGTGTGTGTGTGTGTGTGTGTGTGTGTGTGTGTGTGTGTGTGTGTGTGTGTGTGTGTGTGTTATGTGGGTGTGTGCGTATGTATACATTTATGTATTATATATGTTTTTATATGTATGCATTTATGTATATTTATATATATTATATGTATTATGTATGTATATATTTATGTATCATGTATTTGTGACAACCCGCCTACTAAAATAATAAGTGGCCAGCCCAATACTCTAATAATCACAGGAATCATAGATGGTCCATTCTCAGCATCATTGTCGATTAAAATAATAGTACGAGATAACGACCAATCATTTTGGAAAACGGAATGTCAAATTTAAAATTTTGTAAATAAAAGAAAAACACTTAGACAATCCTATTTACAAAAACGGTGGATACCAAAAATCAACGGATAAAGAAAGACAATATATAAAACAATAACCGAATAAGCTGTCGATTAGCAGACCAATACAAATGTGTTATACCGAGTATTACAATTTAATATCACAGTAATAATAAATGAGTACAAAGCATGGGCAACATGCCCGAATAATAAACTGAACATAACTAGAGTTCAAAAGATAGAAGCATCTCTAACAAATATCCTACAACATCCGCAATATGCTATAGCTCCATGAAAACTAGAATGGAAAGACAATACGGGTGTCCTTGCAGTAGAGCACCTGAACGGGCAAAGAGTTGCATGTAAAATAAAGAAATATAGACGGGTCAGGTCCCCGTTTGATATGATTACCATGTGACTAGAATGCATGACAGTTACGGGCGTAATTCTCTCGCAATTAACATAATAAAGTTTCTCACCTCTCAATCTAAAAGCACAACCTAGCGCAATATCAATGAAATGATCAATGATCATATATACATGGGAGAACTCATCTACATTACTCAAGGAGACATAAATAAATTCATTCACCATCTAAAGGCACAATTCCTATTTTCTTTAGGAAATACATATATGGCAATTCATTTTATCAAATGTTTACCACTTCAATTTCATTTCAAAACTTTCTTTACGAATTTTATTTCCTTTCTTCCATCCAGGAAAAATACATATTTAAAAGCAAGTTTTATTAACATAAAAATGTTTTTCTTTAATTTCATATCTTCCATTTTCCTTCTTCCATCCGGAAAATGTACTTAACTTCCCATTTCCCTTCTTCCATCCGGGAAATGTATTTTACTTCCCATTTCCCTTCTTCCTTCCGGGAAATGTATTTAAAGCCATTTTATTATCATAAAACGCTTTAATCACCAATAATGTCCCACATTATTATACATAGTTATATATCATATAATATAACGTTTCTAAGACCGCCAGTCCGGGTTTACCCACTGTGTGCGCCCCTAAATGGCTATCATCTTCCAGGGCCTATCATCAAGACAACCTGGGATCCTAACGCAACCGTCGGGAAGCGGCCATCTGCCCGAGGGAGAGTCATAACCACACCCAGAATTACCTCACCATCGCAGAAAACATACAATAAATGATCATGTGACCTAGGGATATATCCACCCTGCATTCATTAGCCAGGGGGCTTCACCACACGCGCACAACTTCCCTTATGATAGCGATTTAGAGAGGTGTGTATACATAAATTAGCATTTATAAAAATCATTTTTCTTTCCATTTGAGAACATCAATGTTTACATTCTCAAAATCCTTTTATACTTAGCCATTAAGTACCAAATTCTTAAAATGTTCATTTCTTATTCTTACAGTCATATTTTATTAATCACCTAAGACCCGAAGTACCAATTTCCTCAAGCTAGTCTCCAAGATTTCAACACAATATCCTAAGTCATCAAAATGAGTCTCCCTCAATAATTGTCTCCCAAAGTCTCAACGTTAACACTTTATCTCCTATTAATATTTAGGTTAACTTCATATATCATTGAACATTAACCTCGCTAATTCGACTATTAGGATAATTCCCAATAACCCCATACTAGCCTAGGGTATGCCCAATTAACCCCATTCTAGCCTAGGACATTAAACTCCCTAACCTAACCGAGAATACCTTTTATTACTTCCCAAAGGAAGGTCCCTAAACCTTGGACCTAAAAGAAAAAGTGCTAAAATCAAACTAGGAAAAATCTCACAAAAATAGGGCAGCCGAATCGATTCACCCTAGGGCCGAATCGATTCGCCACTAGTTGTGAATCAATTCGGTGAGCAATACCAACATTCGGCATCTATCCGAATCGATTCGGCCTTAGCCTGAATCGATTCGGTCTCCCAGACCTGTAACCTACCCCCTAAACGAATCGATTCGCCTCGGAGCCGAATCGGTTCGGCCCTGCAAATTTGCCCACTTTCTAAAGGGGTCGATCGATCGACCCTTGGCCGTCGATCGATCAATGGTTCGATCGATCGATCGATCATGGGGGCTTCGAGAAGCTGTTTCGGCCATTGACGAAGCTCCAAACTTCTTACTCGTTATTCCACCCACATACAACAACAAATATTTCTACTACCTCATTCCTACACATCAAGTAACTGATTTATTTTCTTTAAATCAAATTAATCTACAAGATTTAGGGTTTAATCACCAAAATTAACAAAAACCCATTTATGGTTTAAATCTCCAAATACCTAACTATACATGCAATTTATCACATTAAATCAATATCTAGTAAGTAAGAAACTTGCCTCAAGGTTGTAGTCTCGGATTCTCTTCCGGTAGCGACGGATTCTAGCTCCAAATCCTCATTTTTTCTCTTTTCTCCATTTTCTCGCAACTCTCTCTTCTCTCTCTCTCTCTCTCTCTCTCTCTTGGCTTCTAACATAAGAATGGGAAATAAGAGGGGTGGGGAGACTTATACGGGTTCTAAAACATTAATCCCCCTCTTTTAAGTGTTAATACACCATTAAAATGACTCGTAACCACATAATTGACTCAGAACCCGTCAAAAGTGACTAAAACTCAAAAATACAACTTGGCACTTATTTTGACTATCTCGACTATTCTAAAAACAACCGCACCCCCTATTTTGGCATTCGAAATAATGTGAACTATTTTCATGTTCCAAATTCATTTTATTTCATTAATTAGGCTCCAATTTAAATATGAGTCATAACCGTCGCATAACATATAACGACACAATAAAACACAATATAATGCTATTTACCTTCTCATAACGATAAATAGACAAAACATAGTAAAAATTATCCCTTAATATCACGGGAAATAATATTCACTCCAAATTTCCCTATTTTTAGAAATTAGCCCATCAGGAAAAATAATATAAAATAGTCACTCAAACACCTAGGTTGTTACATACTCCCCCTCTTAGAAGGTAATTTTCCCCTCAAAATTCAGGCATACCCCATAATCATACAAACGGTATACTATACCAAACTATCGTTCTATCATTCTTAGCAGACCCCTCGATAGTGCGGCATCCCCTTTGGACTTGGACTAAGGTCATAACTTTCGATCTTAGTCAACATTCTTAGTGCTCTAACATAGCACCAAATCGTTCATCATGAACCGTCGATCTCACCTTTCTACAAAGGAAGACGATACCTACATATCTCGGTACAAGTTGCCTCTCTTCCCGAATCAAGTTATACCCTCCCCGAGGAATAACTACACTAACCTATAATCACTTAACCCCAACACTACTTACTCCTATTCGCATTGGTGTAGCCCTTGAAAGTATGCGGCTCAATGAGCCCAATCACTTCGTTTAAATCGAACATATCCATTCAAGGCATGCCCTCCGAGAATTAGTTAACCTTCTCTATTCACTTATCCACTTTCGTGTGGTAGGATACACTCCATTTCCATATGATTCCCATCTCTTTCGGGAAACTTTACCAAAACTTCGACACAAAAATCTAATCTTGGTCCATCACTATTTAATAGGCACCTTTTACCATCCCATAATTCCACCATAAAGAACTGGGCGTACTCCTACGCAATTAGGCCGCCCATATCATCTAGATAAGCAGCGATTAGTTTAATGATCAATAGTTTACTCAACTAGGATCATGGACGTTGCAATATCGGTAATTCGATAAGAGTCCACAGACATACCCTTCCTCGCTCCACACTATTATTTTCACACGAGTAGGTGAAGTGGTAAATCACGGACATGAATGCTCTTACTATAGCATCCTCTTGGTTAAGCTCGTTCTAATTGGCTTTCCCATGCCTCCGTTAATCACTCCCACAGTTCTCTACTCGGTGTACACACTACCCAATTCGCACTTCCTTAGCGAAAGGGAATATCCGATTGATAATCCTTTACAAACATTAAACACCAACTCTGCCGCCCCAATCAACATATTACAACAACTTGAGGTTCGTAAAAAGACTAAATTTGCAGCCCAGGAAATAGTGCCTCTGTCTCTTTAAGGCAAATACTATCGCTATGAACTCTAAATCAAGCATGGGATAATACTTCTCATGAGGTTTAATTTTGTGAGACACATGAACAATGGGTCCATGCTCCAGTATTAATACTTCCCGTTCCTGGAAGAGACTCGTTCGTATCCACTCTCGAAACTAAGTTACCGACACAACGCTCTATCTACGAGAGGCCTCACCACCTATGGTCTTACATTATGAATCACTCGAGATCCCACACTTCTTCGTTCTAGGAACCTAATCCTACTTAGAGTTAATCCACAAGCCTATTTTGGTCAACTTCCTACCACCTTCCTAAAACAATGTCACCTGCCCTAAAGGCCTTACGTCCTAATAATCCTAAGGTCGATCTACATATCCTAATCAAGTCGTAATATGTATTATACTAATTATATCCCTAGTGTCCAAGGCCTTTCCCAACTTCCGACATTCGCTTGGTTTCATGCGTGGGACGTCTCGTCAAAATGAAATCCAAATAAGGAACCCTCCCGTTACACTACTACCTCGAATCGTCGGTCGTCAAGAAGTAACGGTCTAAGACACATGATCAGGACCACTAAAATTCTAATTCGTAACCCTACTAATCTACTTCTACTTCTACTTCTAAGTCTTACCATCTCAAATTAACTGAAAATTTAATTAATCTGTCATTTACTTTCTGTAAGATGCCACAAAGGCTTTATCTGAATATACATACATACATCATTTTAAATGGCCTTCTCATTAAGGCATAACCATAAGTCTCAATCCGACTTTCTTACCGTAGTCTCCCCCACATAGATCAGAGGGAAGGACTATTACAGTGCTCATATCTCTCACTTTAACTTTATATTAGCCTCTTAACCACTCTATCACGTGATTCTCGGCTAAACCTTCCAACCCAACACTCAACCAATAGAAAGAAAGAAAAGAAAGGAATATAAAAGAATTACAGCATCTCTCCACTTCCAACGTCATTAAGGTTCATGCATGGAGCGTCTCGCAAAAGCAAAATCCAAACAAGGAACCCCTCCTATGCATTACTACTTAACTTTTTTGGTCGTGGAGATAAGGCAACATCATGCACAAACAAAGCAAACAAACAATCAAACAAAACCAAAAAGTCTCAACCTGTATCCAAGAGAGATATTATAGAACAACTTGTTATTTTCTAGAACTAGAAATAGGATAGCCTCGCGATTTATTCACTTTCTGTCGTTCCAACCAAACCAAAAAGATTTTCACTTTTATAACACATATAATACGAGTAGCACATACCACACATATACTTTTAAAACATCATCACTCGCCTTATATCGATTGAAGAAAGAAAATATAGAACCTCCCTACCACGAAAGTCATATAGATACACTCACTATCATAATATCGATACCACCCCAAGCTCAATTTACACACCCGAATCTAGGGTTAAGACAATACTACTCCATCTTATCATAAGTAATGCTCCACCCTCAACTAAGGTGGAACTCCCGCCAACATTCATGCTAGTCTCCTTGGCCCCTACCAGTGGTTCTCAGACACCATACTCTAGTCTTAACCGAACTAAATTACTTCCATCTATGCCCTAACCAGGCACCCTATTCTTTCCCTTATTCTCCAATAAACAAGGTTAAAATGTGTGGTTCTACATTCCACGTCAAAACCGTTTCTCCATCTCTAACTACCAGATGATTACCCGAATAGTTCCCCTAATTTCCTCAACAAAAGAGAACATGTTATCGGCCTCCCTCGCCTTAGTTCAATGAGTATTCCCCGGGTGGATGTCCACCATTGGGGTCTCACGAACACTACTTCTCAAGATGTGTTAGCAACACTGACTTATGAGCCTATCATCTCTACCGAAGGGATCTCTCTTACTCAACCTTTCACACCTGGGCATTTCTATTCTCGTCTCTAGACCAAAGCTCTCGGGCCTCATACTTCCACCGAACGAGATTACACTTCCTCCATCTGACTTCGCTTTAATATGTGGTCCTTATCAAGGACTTCTCAACTTCACTAATAGCGTCTCTTGGAATCCCAATCTTAGTACCACTCTCAACTTCTAGCGTTACTTGGAAAACTAATATCTACTTTGCTTAGTAGTCATGGTAGCAATATAAGATAATTCTACGAAGGGAGAGACCTCCAAAGAGGCCCTTATCCCCGACTACTGCTTACAGTTCTTAGTAATCCTGCCTCGTCACGACTTCATAAAGGCCTTCCTCATCCGTTGACTTACGAATATCGCACGAACACGCAAAAGATTTTTGGGGTTCTCACATCATAGCGGGAGAACAAAATCTCATAAGAGAAATCAACTATCTTAATCCTAAGGCTCTATAACAAATCAGAACTAACACTGAAAGTGAAATACGCCCGCACATATTCCTAAAGACTCTAGAACCTGATGCTCTGATACCATCTGTGTGTGTTACACCAAGTATTACAATTTAATATCAGAGTAATAATACATGACTACAAAGCATGGGCAACACGCCCGAATAGTAAACTAAACATAAATAGAGTACAAAAGATAGAAGCGTTTCTAACAAATATCCTACAACATCCGCAATATGCTATAGCTCCATGACAACTCGAATGGAAAGTCAATACGGGTGTCCTTGCGGTAGATCACCTGAATGGGCAAAGAGTTGCATGCAAAACAAAAAATATAGACGGGTCAGGGCCCGGTTTGATATGATTACCATGTGACTAAAATGCATGACAGTTAAGTGCATAATTCTCTCGCAATTAACATAATAAAGTTTCTCACCTCTCAATCTAAAAGCACAACCTAGCGCAATATCAATGAAATGCTCAATGATCATATATACAAGGGAGAACTCATCTACATTTCTCAAGGAGGCATAAATAAATCCATTCACCATCTAAAGGCACAATTCCTATTTTCTTTAGGAAATACATATATGGCAATTCATTTTATCAAATGTTTACCACTTAAATTTCATTTCAAAACTTTCTTTACCAATTTTATTTCCTTTCTTCTATCTAGGAAAAATACATATTTAAAAGCAAGTTTTATTAACATAAAAAAGATTTTCTTTTATTTCATATCTTCCATTTTCCTTCTTCCATCCGAAAAATGTATTTAACTTCCCATTTCCCTTCTTCCATCCGGGAAATGTATTTGACTTCCCATTTCCCTTCTTCCATCCGAAAAATGTATTTAAAGCCATTTTATTATCTTAAAATGCTTTAATCACCAATAATGTCCCATATTATTATACATAGTTGTATATCATATAATATAGCGTTTCTAAGACCACCCGTACGGGTTTCCCCACTATGCATGCCCCTAAATGGCAATCATCTTCCAGGGCCTATCATCAAGACAACCTGGGATCCTAACGCAACCGTCGGGAAGCAGCCATATGCCTGCGGGAGACTCATAACCACACCCAGAATTACCTCACCATCGTAAAAAGCATACAATAAACGTTCATATGGTGTAGGGATATATCCACCCTGCATTCATTAGCCGGGGGCTTCACCACACGCGCGCAACTTCCCTTATGATAGCGATTTAGAGAAGTGTGTATACATAAATTAGCATTTATAAAAAATCATTTTTCTTTCAATTTCAAAACATCCATTTTTACATTATCAAAATCCTTTTATACTTAGCCATTAAGTACCAAATTCTTAGAATGTGCATTTTTTTATTCTAACAGTCATATTTTATTAATGACCTAAGACCCGAAGTACCAATTTCCTCAAGCTAGTTTCCAAGAGTTCAACACAATATCCTAAGTCATCAAAGTGAGTCTCCCTCAATAATTGTCTCCCAAAAGTCTCAACGCTAACACTTTATCTCCTATTAATATTTAGGTTAACTTCTTATATCATTCGAACATTAACCTCGCTAATTCTACTATTAGGATAATTCCTAATAACCCCACACTAGCCTAGGGTATGCCCAATTAACCCCATTCTAGACTAGGACATTAAACTCCCTAACTTGACCCACAATACCCTTTATTACTTCCCAAAGGAAGGTCCCTAAACATTGGACCTAAAAGAAGAAGTGCTAAAATCAAACTAGGCAAAATCTCACAAAAAAAGGGCAGTCGAATCGATTCGCCTAGGGCCGAATCGATTCGCCCCTGGTTGCGAATCAATTCGGTGAGTAATACCAACATTCTGCATCTATCCGAATCTATTCGGCCTTAGCCCGAATCGATTCGGTCTCTCAGACCTGTAACCTGCCCCCTAACCGAATCGATTCGCCTGGGAACCGAATTGGTTCGGCCTTGCAAATTTTCCCACTTTCTGAAGGGGTCGATCGGTCGACCCTTGGCTGTCGATTGATCGATGGTTCGATTGATCGATCACCCATGATTGATCGATCGATCGTGGTGGGCAGCTTCTTCTACGAGAAGCTGTTTCATCCATTGACGAAGCTCCAAGCTTTTTATTCGTTATTCCACCCACATACAACAACAAATATTTCTACTACCTCACTCATACACATCCAGTAACTGATTTATTTTCTTCAAATCAAATTAAACTACAACATTTAGTGTTTAATCACCAAAATTAACAAAAACCCATTTATTGTTTAAATCTCCAAAAACCTAACTATACATGCAATTTATCACCTTAAATCAATATCTAGCAAGTAAGAAACTTGCCTCAAGGTTGTAGTCTCGGATTCTCTTCCGGTAGCGACGGATTCTAGCTCCAAATCCTCATTTTTCTCTCTTTTCTCCATTTTCTCCCAACTCTCTCCTCTCTCTCTCTTGGCTTCTAACATAAGAATGGGAAATAATAGGGGTGGGGAGACTTATACGGGTTCTAAAACATTAATCCCCCTCTTTTAAGTGTTAATACACCACTAAAATGACTCGTAACCACATAATTGAGTCATAACCCGTCAAAAGTGCCCAAAACTCAAAAATACAACTTGGCACTTATTTTGATTATCTCGACTATTCTAAAAACAACCGCACCCCCTATTTTGGCATTCGGAATAACGTGAACTATTTTTATGTTCCAAATTCATTTTATTTCATTAATTAGGCTCGAGTTTAAATATGAGTCATAATCGTCGCATAACATATAAAGACGCAATAAAACACAATATAATGCTATTTGCCTTCTCATAACGGTAAATAGACAAAACATAGTAAATATTATCCCTTAATATCACGGGAAATAATATTTACTCAAACTTTCCCTATTTTATAAAATTAGCCCATCATGCAAAATAATATAAAATAATCGCTCAAACACCTAGATTGTCACAATATTATGTGTATGTATTATGTATTTGTGTGTGTGTGTGTGTGTGTGTATTATATGTATGGAAATATTTATAATATATATATACACATACTTATTAATTATGTGTTTTGATTTTAATTTTTTCTAAATAAGTTTACCAAACACATACCAATATTTAAAAACATAGAGAATTGGATTGAAATTTTGTATTTAAAAATAATTTTTAATCTAGTTTTTCAAATAGACTACTTTACAACCCTTGCGATGCATGAGCAATGTGTAAAATAGACGTGTAATAGTATGTGCCAAAGACGTTGGAATCAATTTTTGGAATCTGGTCAATGTATTTTTTGTATTTATATTTTAGTTTGAAAGAAATAAAAGGCAATAGAACCTATCATGTAATAACTTAACAAAATGATGAGGAAACAATGCAATAAATTATAGGAAAATTATTATGATGGAAACGTTATATTTTCATACCTAATTAACTGATTATTTGATACTCAATTGTGTGTTGGCCAAGAAACATTGAGAGATTAAAAGTCACTACTAAGAATGTCACAAAAAGAAGCGAAATGACTCAAAATTGATGTGATGGCGAAACGATAAAAAAACCAATTAGATTTTTTGCACATTGACATTGTGCAATGATCCTGTTAAATTATTGGTCATGTTAATTATGAGTGCAACAGATAGACGTTGAATGGAATAATAAATGTTACATGTACATATTAATTTTCTTAAAATATTCACTTTCCAAATACAAAATAATGTAGTAAATAATGCACAAATATGATTCTATGCTAATAAATTTGTTTCAAAAGTTGGATTATACACCATATAAATGTTCTCATGTACATTACTAAGATATATAACATGCACCTTCATTGGTACCAAAATTCATAGGCACGCGCGCGCGCACACACACACACACACACACACACACACACACACACAGATATATATATATATATATCATCTCCAATGTTGATAACAACAAAAAATGAGAATAGAAACTACACTATACCATTTTAGCAAGACTAAAATATCTAAGTTATATATACACATCATTTCCAATGTCAATATCCATATAAAGGATGAGACGAGAACTACATTAGTGTAGCGAGACTAAAAGAATTCAATAATACAAATTCATAACATTAACATTAACATATTTGTTTATAAACAGAATACATATATAAATACAACAAGTTATTTTTTTCACTACCAATTAATTTGTATATATACATCATCTCCAATATTCATAGCTACAAAAAGATCATATTAACTAAATCGTACCAAAGTTTTTATTGATAAGTAAGATAAAGAAATAAGGAGAAGAAGAAGAAAACAACATTTATAATAATCTTAAAATTTTTTACACATTAACAAAGAAAGTTGTCTAAAAGTGGCGAATTGTCCCTAAACATAGAACTGTAAATTAGAAAAGGATTGATTACAAACTATGAAGAAAGGTGCTTGGACAAATTGATAGATATGGATGGTCCTAAAGCATGTGATTATGATATAATAGATATGTATGGCAACTATTTTTCAAATTACACTATAGGAAAAATATCAATTCGTGATAATTTTATTTGTTGCTAATCATTTATTGCCATTAAAACATATATTTTGTTGCAAAATTTATGTTTGTCACTAAAAGATAATTAAAATCTCCACTAAATGTAAAGTTTGAGGAATTAGACATTTAGCGGGAATACAAAATTTTAATTAGTTGAAAAATTAAAATATTTTGCCACAAGTGTATGTTCATTAGTAGAAAATATACTAATTGTCCACAAAAATTATTTCAGCTACAAGCAATTTACCCTTCAAAATGAATTTTTACAAAAAGAACATTTTAGGTGCATTCCCCTCAAAATCCACTAAACCGGAACCTCTCCCATTCACCCCTCCAAATCCTCTTCATATTCCATTCATCCCCCAAATCCAAGAAAAATCCATTAGTAGGTGCGTTTTATCTCTTCTTCTGAGTCTAATTTGTTACTATAAATTTTTCCCAAATCCTCATATGTGCTATGACTCTGATTTCCCAAATCCTCTGACTTTCTTTTGCATTTAGCAGGCACTCCAATCTAATTTTTGTTTTGCATTTAGAATATTTTCT
Organism: Sambucus nigra; assembly: GCA_949130495.1. NCBI lineage: Eukaryota > Viridiplantae > Streptophyta > Magnoliopsida > Dipsacales > Adoxaceae > Sambucus > Sambucus nigra. The sequence goes on from OX422213.1 coordinate 58,520,395, forward strand.
TCGGTCAGATTAACAGGTGCTTTGCATTTGTGTTTTCTCCAAATTGACTTTTGTGTTTGTTCCTACATTGATTTTGTGCTTGCTTTGTTCTTAATTTTTAATCAAGTGGTCCATGTTTCTTTAAAGTATAAGTGGTTCGATATTCAATGTTGTAGGTTAATGAAGTTCAAATATCGAATATTGCATTTGTGATTTCTCTGGTCGGATTAATAGTTGCTCCGGTCAAATCGTACACCTTGCCTTGCTACACGAAGTCTGATTAACTGCAGGTGCGTTCTCTTTTAATAGATGGTTTTATGTTTTTGAAATTTTACTAGTGTTTATTAATGATAGTTTTAATTTTTTATTAGATATTTTTATGAATTATGAAAATAGATATTTGGGCACTAGTACCACATGTTAATATTTTTCTGTTAACAATTCCATGTGTTCTTTGTTTAGTAATTAGTCCCATTTTAAAAGTTATCATTTTCTTTTCAAGCACCTATCTTATAAGAATGTGGGCAACTATTTTTTACCCACATTGTCTTTGAACGAATGATAAATAGGACTAAGAACAAATAATATTATACTTAGGATGGGAGGCAAAAGTATCTTCAAGCATGGGACTAAATGACTAAGCTCTCTTATGAAAATAGGACAACACACATTTCATTTACACTTTTAGTCCCTATTTTTTCATAATTAGTATTTCGATGACTAATACATTATGGTAATGTGTCCTCGATAGAGGTACTAATGTATGTGGTAACCAAATATAGGGACTAAAAGTATATATGGAAATTTTGTTGTTCTCTATCCATAGTTGGCTTTACTATAAGTCCTACATTTACGTAGTCCCTTTAATTTCTCTCTTGCCTATGATTCACCGATTAATTTGTGTGTGTGTGTATAGGTATATATAAAGGTTGTACTTTTTGGCTAGAAGAATTGTGGTTGTTTAGACGATTGGGTTTAAGTTGATTTGCGGCTTCTTGTTTCTTTGTGATAAACTCATATGTTTGCTTAGCAACACTTTATTGCTATTTGAGGATGATTTAAGGGATTTTTTTGAGAGTCATATCATTCCTCTATTTTTTATTCATTTGAATTTGAAGTCAGAATTTTGAATCCGTAAAACATATTTATTATTGTGTTTGAATGAATGTATTTAATTAAATTTAGATTTAATATTCAAATTTAAAGGTAATTTTTATTCTTGGAGAACCTATTGAGGAGGTGCGTGAGGTATATGAGTGAGGTGCGTGAGGAGGTGAATGAGGAGGTGCCTATTTGAATTATAAGTAAATAATGTTTTAACATATAAAGTTATCAAACAATAATAACAATAAAGATATGAAACATTGAATTGCATAAGCAATAATAATAATTTCTATTTGAGTTATAAGTTCATTAGTTTTTTGTTGATGCATTTTTTAACGTGTGATGTAGGGTCATTAGGATGGATAAGAGGTGGATGAATCACCCAAATAGAATTAGTAGTGCGTATAGAGATGGTGTTAAATAATTTCTTGATTTTTTCTTTTGAAATGTTGAGACAAATGATAATATTAAGTGTCCGTGCAAGAAATGTAATTACTTTTATTGGAGGAGGCGTCAAGATCTCCAAAGTAATCTGATTATACATGGCATTGTATCAAGTTATACTAGGTGGATATATCACAGGGAACCATTGTTATCACCCAATGACACTGCTTATGATTACAATGAGCATACGTTTCAAGTTGGAGACGAAGATAGTATGGGGCAGGAAAATAATGTTGGAGACGGGTTTGAGCAACTTGACATGGAAGGAATGTTACATGATATGTTTATTGGGTCCAACAATAATGATATGCTAGGAAATGAATTTGATAGAGGCATCTCAAGGAAATGACGGTGACGGGGAAAAGTTTGTTAGATTAGCTAGAAATACACAACAAAATTTGTATTCGGGTTGTGAGAAATTGTCAAAATTATCATTCATTGTTGAGCTACTCCATTTGAGTTCAATGTAAAACTAGAGTGATAAATCCATTAACCCACTTCTTGAAATTTTTAAGAAATCACTTACGGATGATGCCCACATCCCGAAGTCATTTTATGAGGCGAAGAAAATAGTTTGAGACTTGGGTCTAGACTACGTAAAGATTGATGTTTGCAAAAATTACTGCATTATTTTTTGGGAACCAAATGAGAAAGAAACTAAATTCCCAATGTTTGAAGAGTCGAGATGGAAAATTGAGAAAAAAAATGGTGTGAAGATCCCCCATATAGTCTTGCGTTATTTTCCACTCAAGCCTAAGTTACAATTTTTATTTATAAATAAGGATATAACTTCATAGATGAGGTGGTATAAAGATAAGCGTGTGGAGGAGGCTAATGTTTTGAAACCCCTGGCTGATAGGGACCAAATTCACGAGTCATTTACGAGAGATGCTCGTAATGTCAGGATTGATCTCTATAGTGGAAGATTTAATCCATTTTCAAATATGAGTATCAAACATAGAACATGGTCAATTGTTCTTGTACTGTATAATTTAACACCTTGGAAATGTATGAAGAAACCATTCTTCATATTGTCGCTGCTTATACCAGGTTCTAAGGCTCCTGGAAATGACATGGATGTGTTTCTTCAACCATTAATCAAGGAGTTAAAAGAGTTTTGGGAAGATGGGATTCAAACATATTATGCCTCCACGTGGAATACCTTTTAGTTACGTGTAGCGCTTATTTGGACTATCAATGATTTTCCAGCGTGTTCTGATTTATCGGGTTGGAGCACAAGGGGGAAACTGGCTTGCCCAGTGTGCAATAAGGAGACACATTCCTTGAGTTTAAATATGGGCATTAGAAATTCTACATGGGGAATCGTTGATTTTTTTTATGAATCGTAAATGGAGAGAAAATATATCTTCTTTTAATGGTAAGAAGGAGCATTGGGAACGACCAAAAGATCTTAGTAATGATGAGATACTTGCTCAATGGGAGAAAGTTAGACCTCAACTATATTGGAAACGCTTCTAAAAAGATGATTAGTGAGGTGTATGAGTTGAATTGGGACAAAGTTAGTATATTTGTTTACTTGCCTTACTGGAAAGATCTTAAATTGCATCACAATTTAGATGTCATGCAGATTGAGAAAACTGTATCACAAAGCATTTTAGGAACATTGCTAAACATTGATGGAAAAACAAAATACGTTATTAAGTCTCAGTTGGATTTGAAAGAAATGTGCATACGCAAAGACTTATTTTCATACAAAAAGGGAGATAAGTGGGTGATGCCTCCTATTTGGTACACTTTGTCCAAGGAAGATAAGAGGACTTTATGTGAGTTTTACCAATCATTGAAGTTGTCGGATGGATATACGTTCAACATTTATCGACGTATGGATGTCAAGGAATGGAAGATTTTGGGGATGAAAATCATGATTACCACATTTGTTTACAATGCTTACTACCAAATACAATTCTTGCTCATCTTCAAAAGGAAGTTTGTGAATCATTAATTGATCTTGGATTACTATTCAAGGAGTTGTGTTGAAAAAACATTGTGATTTTATGTTTTGGAGAGGCTTGAGGAGAAACTTTCTATATCTATGTGTTAACTTGAAAGGATATTCCCGCCATCATTTTTCGATGTTATAGTTCCTTGCTAGTTCACCTTGCAAACGAGGCCATTCTTGGCAAGCCAGTGCACCATATATGGATGTACCCATTTGAAAGGTGAATATATTAAAAAAAGTATTATATAAGTAATTATTAAAGAAAATTATTGTGACACCCCGCCAAATTAAATACCGGGCGATCACTCCTTTATTAAATTAAAAGTCAAGGTGAACAATTGGTTCATTCTTAGCATCACTGTCAAAAAATACTTTTCCAATTTAAACACCCTAAATAATTAAGCTAAGTGTCAAAACCATTTTAGACTTTACTTTCCAAATTTTATTTTATATAAACCAACATTTAAAACCTTGCATAATTCACAATTTAATAGTCACACCACAACTATCCTGGAACATACAATCAAAATAATCAAACATTCAACTAATTGAATCCAACATTTAATACTTTAAATGAAAACATCCTGGCAATAATAGATACCAAAGTGCAAGTACTGGAAATAAATGGATTACAATATCCAATAAAACAACAGAATAATGGAAAGGGCGACACAAGCCCAACTGAAATAAGTAATGTTAAGAGTAGAATCAAATTAATGAGGTCGTCTAAGCAAGAGGCCTGCAACTCCCACCTAAGCTGCAACACGTTCCTTCCAAAGGATCCTATGCAAGACGCCTCTGTGGCTGGGCACCTGTAATATATACATATATAAACAAGAGAGAAGGGAAAATAGAAACGGGTCAGAGCCCGATTGTGAAAATGATTTAAAATTTGTTTAGCAAGTATTTAAAATGTTTACAGGCCAATGCAACAACATATTGGTGCAGCACTCCCTTGAGAAATTCTCACATCTCTTCTAATGTGCACGCCTATCGTACTAACCTTCCCAACGGTCTAACTTATCTTAGGTTACTCGTAAGATTTAAAGTTGAACAATTTAATTATTTAAGAGGATAATTTTAATTAATCACAAAGTTCTCATTTAAACCTTATTTTCCAATAAAGTTTCCGAGTGTCATATTATACTTTTCAAAACAAGTATTTCCAATTTGAAGTCATTATTCATTTCTTACTTACCATAACACAGTAGGCAGTTCCAAATTTCATAATTTCATATATATTAAATACTCGTATAATATATACATTCTAACAGAACCCCACATAAAAATTATGGTGCGGGCATACTCTGCTATCCAATCCCTATATCACTCGTACTAAGGGAAATACAGGTTCGGAATCACTCTCGACTGTATTAATACATACACAAACAATATTGAGGCGAAACATAGTTTCCAATTCCAAGAGGTCGGCACATACCCTCGCGTCTCTTAGGACCATGACTATCGATACGATAGCCTGTACCTAGGATTCCTATCTTCTTGGGTACAAGTCAATATCACCCGTAAAGGTCACATCGAGATAAGACTATCCCAGCGCGGTAACCTCAGGGATAGCAAGTAGCGCGGGCATGATTTTCACATGTATATCGTATATGCATAAACACAGTCATATAAATATACTACTTTTACCATATCAAATTTAGGTTCATCTCATAACCCATAATTATAACATTTATCCTTATTTCTCATTATTTAGTTATCACTTATAACGGTTCATATCTTACTTTTAGTTTTAGGGATTATTCTAACTTACTACGTAACACTGATGGACTCTATCCTCCCAAGTGTAGAATTCAATAGGTACTCATCTATTTTCCATCGTAACTATCTTACGCGTCTCTCCCTTTAATACATAATTCTATCGTCCCTTATATGTAAACATCCCAAAAATGCAAATCTCGTCTTACATTAAAGGTCCCATAATTATTAATAAGTCCTACTGGTCCTCTTGATCTCCCAAAATATATTAAATAAGGATGTCCAAATATTTTTACTCATTTAATTTGAATTTAACTATTTACAAAGGGGAAATATGAGCCTTCCAGAAGGGGTCGATCAATCGATGGCAGGGGCTCGATCGATCGATGCGTCGATCGATCGACACTCCTGGTTCGATCGATCTATCAAACAGGTATGCGAATTCTGCAGATTAACAGTTACAGGTTCTATCATCCAACCTCAACCAAATTCAGATTTTTAACACCCAAACTCCCATAAATTCGTAGTACAAACATTAGAAACCCAAACTAATAATCTTCTACCTAAAGCATGTGAATTTTCATCAATAGCCACTGATTAAAAGGGGCAAAACATATATAAACATTTTGAACCCTAGAAATTAATTTAACTTTGTTCTAATCAATCTTTTTCCATAATTTCTTCTTCTAAAACATCATAAATCCGTGGTTCAACCTCTACATATGAAAGGGGATTTCCAAGTTTCCATATATATCATTACTACATGCAATTTCCTATCTCCAACATGGGTTTTCTTCCATGAAACTCATCCTAATCAACCCTAGACTAACATGAGTGATGCATTAACGAAAATAAGCAAGGTAAACACTTGCTTGCAAATTTCAGAATTCTAATTTGTGGATGAATTTGGTGTGGTTGCGTTCCTCGTCACGCGATCTACGCGTTGGTGGTGGTAGCGGTGCAATCGGATGACTTTCTGGCCTTGGATTGCTTGGAAAGCTTTCTCCTTCCCTCTCCTATGGTCGTTCTAAAGTTTTGAGTCTGCTAACCCTAAAGGGCTATTCCAAATGGCTGATATAGCCTAATAATTTTCGTGGGTTTAATTACCCAAAAATGCAAAATGTCCAAAATGCCCTCCCGGGGTGCTAAATAGGCATAAAAACACCCCGAGACCCAAACTAAACCTCCGGGTATACTTTTCTGACTATCTTGACCCTTTCAGACACTATGGCGCACTCAAAACGACAATACGAGTGACTTATAATTTATTCACTTTTATTAATCAATAATTAGTCCCGATGCGACACGTGCGCGTCCTGACTCAAATTTCCAAAATTGTCATTTTATTCACTCTTGACATTTAATAGAACCAATATTAAATATTACTCTGCTCATTAGTAATATTCAACAAGTTTCCCATAATTACTAACTCACATCACGTTAATAACTATAAAGTAATTAATTTCCGAATTTATATTAAATTAATAACTCACATTAAATTTAATAAATTCCCAAATTTATAAAGCATAAAAATACGCGGTATTACAATTATTTTGCTTATGTTTTCTACTTTTTAACATATATATGCACACTTTAAAACTTATCGTGGGAAATAAAGAACCTCTCGAAGGCTCAATAGTGGAGGCTTACATTCTAAATGAATGCATAACATTTTTCTCGATGTATCTGGGCGGTGTTAAGAAATAAATTAACCACATTGAGCGAAATTATGATGGTGATGATCATTAACCAGATTTATCTATTTTTCGGTATAATGGTCGTTTGCTTGGAAAAACAGATTACCAATACCTTGGAGAGAGTGAATGGCAAAATGCTTCTTTATATATGTTCGATAATTGCGACGAGATACAAGAATTTATCAAGTATGTCTATCTATATTGTTCTTCACTTTCTCTTTTATTTACGGGAGTTGTGACAAAATGCTTCTTTGTATGTTAGTGAGCATAATGATTTATTGAAGGCCGAAAGTAACATGAATGTTGAAAAGGGACACACTGAGAGGTTTCCCAAATAGTTTAGAAATCATGTAAGTAGTTCGATATATCATTTTATTATGCAAACAAATAAATTCTTATAATTTCTTACTCTAACATTTATTTATAAAAAATAATTAGGAGACAAAAATGGAGTGTGGGTCCCCCGACCATGTTAGTAAGCAACTTCGCACTTTATCTTGGGATTTCGATTGACGGTTGAAACATTACAAGGATTGTTTGGTTAATGGCTATAGGTTCCACACCAAAGATCATGAAAATAAAAAAAAAACTCAAAATAGTGGAATTGTTGTAGTGGGTGAACATGAACGAAAAGATATGGATTTTTATGGTTAGCCGGTTGATATTATAGAGTTAGAATACACTGTAAATAATTGTGTTGTTCGATTTAAGTGTAATTAGTAGGATCTTGGAAAAAAGAAGGGTGTGTATGGATTAAAGGAAGATGATACAAAACTCAACCATTTAATCTAGCTTATCAAGAAGATAAAGTCTTTTATGCGCCAAATACTAAGTTAGGAAACGATTGGAAAGATATTGTGAAGAATACCCCAAGAGATAAGTATGATATTCCTGAAAATTAAGAAATTGGGGAGTTGTCAATGAATAAAGAACCATACCAACAAATTGAAAATAATATCATAGATTATGTAACAATGGATATTGCTGACAAAATCCTTTCATTAAGAAGGAATGACATCCCAAAAATAGAAGTCCGTATAAATAATGATGAAGAGAAAATATTAACAAATGGTGGGGATGATTACCTTATAAATATCGAGGATGATTGTGATGATATTAGTGACAATGATAATGGTGATTTTACTCATGATGATGGAGATGAATATGATGACCACTTATAATGATTTGCGCTATTTTCTTTTTCTCTTTTCAATAATGTTCAATGTTTTAATTTATTTATGTATCAATAATTGTATAGTATAATTCAATTCTAAAATCTTACTTTGTCTAGTTTCATATCTTTGTATTCTTGTAGTAGGTGTATAATGACGATCACAAACTATGAGAAACAAAGGCTTAATAAGATTCAAGATAACCTGGCCACAATGAAGTCGATGGGATTGCATAGTGGGGCTAAATTTTTTATGGTTGGTTCCAAGAGGGATAAGAATGATATAAAGGATAAAAGAAAACAACATGACAAATATGAAGAATATATTCCATCGAAAAAAGAGGAGCTATTATCAAATTTTGACTAGAGGGGATGATGATGAATACGAGTTGTTTTCAACAGAACTACAAAAAATGTCGTGTCACAAAACAGAGTTGTTTTCAGTATGATGACCATACTATTTAGTATGCTATTTTTACATGAAATTTTTACATACAAAACTGTGACACCCCGCCTAATTAAATACCGGGCGATCACTCCTTTATTAAATTAAATCAAGGTAAACAGTTGGTTCATTCTCAGCATCACTATCGATAAAAATATTTTTTTCCAATTTAACACCCTAAATAATTAAGCTAAGTGTCAAAACCATTTTCATACATACTTTCCAAATTTTAATTAAAGAAAAAGATTTATTTATTTAAAAACAACATTTCTACAATTAAGAATCACACCACAGTAAACCAAATAATATAATACATTCGACAATCGAATGTCAACAAATGAAAACTAAAGTCACAAATCCAATCTGAATAAATCCCATAGATTAATACTGGAAACAAATGAAATATAAATGCCCCAACAACAAAGAAATAATGGAAAGGGCGACACATGCCCAATAAATGAGAATACTAGAAGTGGAGTCAATAAAAGAAGTCGTCTACGCAACTGACCTGCAACTACCACCTAAGCTGTAGCACGTTCCGCTCAAGGGATCCTAAGCAAGACGCCCCTGTGGATGGGCACCTGAAATATATACATATATATACAAGAGAGAGAGAGAAGAAGAAACGGGTCAGAGCCCGAAAGTGTTTTGGATTTTAAAATACGTTTAGCAAGTATTTAAATTGATACAGGCCAATGCAACAACATATTAGTGCGTCACTATCTTGAGAATTACTCACCTCTCTTCTAATGTGCACACCTATCTCACTAACCTTCCCAATAGTTTCTTAACAATTTTATCATACTAACCTTTTCCAATAATTTAGCGTATCTTAACTTACTCATAAGATTTCAAAACCGAACAATATTTTGTTTAAAAAAGGTTATTTCCAGATTAGTAGCACAACTCTCGTTTTAGCCTTTATTAATTTATAAAGTTTCTCGGTAACATATTATACTTTCACGAAACAAGTATTCACTATCTGAGTCATCAACCAAGTCCTACTTACCAAATCACAGGAGGCAGTTTCAAATTTCAAAATCTCATATATATATTAACTACTCGTATAATATATATAAAATAACAACACCCCTCATAAAACTATGGTGCGTGCATACTCTACTATCCAGAACCCCATATCACTCATATTAAGGGGAATACAATCGGAATCACTCTCGAATTGTATTAACATAAATACACAAACAATATTGAGGCGAAGCATAGATTCCAAGTCTCTAAGAGGATGGCACATGCCTGCGTCTCTTATCACCGTCTGAACTATCACATCGATAGCCTGTACCAAGGATATCTATCTTCTAGGGTACAAGTAAATATCCCCCATAAAGGTTTCATCGAGATAAGACTTGTCCCAGCGCGGTAACCTCAGGGATAGCAAGTAGCGTGGGCATGATTTTCACAAGTATATAATATATGTACACACAATCATATAAATATACCACTTTAGTATATTAATATAGGTTTTTCTCGTCACCCATAATTATACCATTTATTCTACATTTCACATTATTAGTGTTATGTATAAGGGTTCATCTCTAACCTTAACTCGAAGGGTTTTCTCACTTAATACGTGACATTCGTTGACTCTATCCTTCCAAGTAGGAAAATTCCGTAGGTATACCTCTATTCACTATCGTAGCTATTCTCCGCATTCTCTCACTTGAAATACGTAGTTTCATAGTTCATTATATAATTATCCCAAAAACAAGATTCTCATCTTATAATAAAGTTCTCAACACTTATTCAAATGTCCTACTGGTCTTTCCTATCTCCCAAAACATTTCATTAAGGATACCCAAGAATTATTTCACGATAAATTCAATTCGACTAAGTAAACAAGGGGAATACGAGTCTGCCAGGAGGGGTCGATCGATCGAGGTCTGGGGCTCGATCGATCGAAGCTCTAGGCTCGATCTATCGATCAAGCAAGTCTGCGAAAATTCTGCAGAAATGAAGTTACAGGTTCTACCAAATTTCTTCATCAAAAACCATGTTTTTCCATTCTAAACGTCCCAAAAATCCTACTACTATCATTATAACGTTATACCAGATGTTTTCAATGTAAAGCATGTGTATATCTAACATTGAACATGGATAATTAACCCAAAATTTCATCTAATAATCAAGAACCCTAGAGTTTTTCTTAATCAAGGTTATAATTTGTTTTTACCAAAATTTCCTTCTAATATATCATCAAAATTTCGTGGGTTATATTCCTCTACATGGCAAGGATTCCAGAATTTCATATAAATCATTTCTACATGCATTTTCCTAACACAAATTGGGTGTTCTTCCATATTTATCATCTCTAATCAATCCTAAACCAATATGAAGATTGCATTAATGAAAATACGCAAGTTAAACACTTGCCTGGGATTTTTGGTATTCTGATTCACGGCTGATTTTGGTATAGCTGCGTTCCTCGTCTCGCGATCTACGCGGTGGTGGTGGTGGCGGTGCAAACCGGTGATTTTTTTTAGCCTTGAATTGCCTTGGAGCTCTCTCCTCTCTTCTCCAATGGCTGTCACTTGATTTCTGGATATTCTAACCCTAAAAGCTAACCTAAATGGCTGATATAGGTTGCTGAATTTCGTGGGTTTAATTACCCAATTATGTAAAATGACTAAAATGCCCTCCCGGGGTACACTTTTCTGACTATCTCGACCCTACCGGACGCGTTGGAGCACTCAAAATGACCATACGGGCAACTTATAAAATATTCACTTTTTATTTAACAAAATTAGTCCCGACGTGATACGAGCACGTTCCGACTTAAATTTCCGAAATCGTCATTTAATTCACTCATGACATTCAATATAACCAATATAATATATTACTTTGCTCATTAGAAATATTCAACCAATTTTCTCATAATTACTAACTCTCATCACGTTAATAATTATAACATAATTAATTTCCGGATTTTTATTAAATAAATCATTCAAGTTAAATTTAATAAATCCCCAATTAATATAGTATAAAAATACGGGGTATTACATACTTCCCTCCTAATAACGGAATTTCGTCCCGAAATTCGAAAAATAAGGCATACCTGGTAAAATCAACTCTGGATATCTCTCGCGCATATCTGCCTCACGCTCCCAAGTGGATTCCTTCACATTATGATGCTCCCACTGGACTCGCACAAGTGGAACTATTTTCGACCTCAATCTCCTCTCACTATAGTCTAGAATATCCACTGGTCTCTCCTCGTAAGAGCTATCAGACTGTAAGTCGATCTCATCTATCGCAATGTGAGTATAGGCCATATCATCCCGAAGATATCGTCTCAACGAAGAGATGTGGAATACATCATGGATGCGATGTAAATGTTCTGGAAATCCCAACCTGTATGCAACCGGCCCAATTCTCTCGATGATGGGAAATGGTCCCACGTACCTCGGAGCCAATTTCCCCTTCTTCCCGAACCTCATCACCCCCTTCATAGGAGATACACGCAATAACACTTGGTCTCCCACATTAAACTCCCGGAAGAACCGTTTGCATCGGCGTAGATCTTCTGCCTGTCCTGGGCTACCCAAATACGACTCCTGATCATCTCAATCCTCGCGGAGGTCTCCTGAATCACTTCTGGTCCTAGCTACTTGTTGTCCCCCACCTCGAGCCAACAAGTTGGAGAACGACAAGGCCTGCCATACAAATCCTCAAATGGATCCATACCAATCGTAAACTGATAAGAGTTATTATAAGCGAACTTTATCAGTGGAAGGTGTGGCTCCCAACCTCCTCCAAAATCGAGAACACACATGCGTAGCATATCCTCTAACATCTGATTAGTACGCTCTGTCTGTCCGTCTGTCTGTGGGTGGTAAGCTGAACTCAACCTCAATTCCGTACCCATAGCCTCCTGAAAGCTTTCCCAAAAATGTGACACGAAAATCTTGTCCCTATCTGACACAATATTCAGGGGCACCCTGTGTAATCTGATAATCTTCGCGATGAACAACTGAGCATACTGACCCGTGGTATAATCTGTCCGCACCGGCAGAAAATGGGCCACCTTGGTCAAACGGTCTACAATCACCCAGATAGAATCGTGGCCCCGCTGTGATGTAGCCAACCCTGTAGTAAAATCCATGGAAATACTCTCCCACTTCCACACGGGTACTTCCAATGGCTGAAGCAATCCTGACAGTTTCTGATGGTCCACCTTTACCAGCTGGCAGGTAGAACACTTGGATACGAACTCGACAATGTCCTTCTTCATTTCACTCCACCAGTATTGTCGCCTCATATCCTGGTACATCTCATCGCCTCCCGGATGTACTGCAAATCGGGACCCATGAGAATGAGTCATCACTGCATGACGTAATTATGCTCCTTCTGGAACCACCAATCTCCCATTAAACCACAAACCTCCATCAGAACTAACAGAATAGGACTCAGCACCCTCGGTTAGAAGTCGCACAATCTGCTCCTGGAAAAATGGGTCTGTAGTCTGTGCCTGTATCACCCTCGTAACAATATCGGGTGTGACTAACGTTACGGATATGAAAGATCGTGCCACTGCGTCCTGGTGACCCAATTCCTTCCACTTTGCTTTCCAGACGTCCGCTACATCGCCTACCGGTCTACGGCTCAACGCATCAGCAACTACATTGGCCTTCCCCGGATGATACTGTATATCGAACTGGTAGTCCTTCACAAACTCTAGCCATCTGCGCTGACGCATATTCATCTCTCGCTGAGTGAACAGGTACTGCAGTGACTTATGGTCTGTGAACAAACGGAATTTCTCCCCCAATAAATAGTGCCTCCATATCCTCAATGCAAAGACGATCGCTGCCAACTCCAGGTCGTGGGTGGGGTAATTCTTCTCATGCGGCTTAAGCTTGAGGGAAGCAAAAGCTATAGCCTTTTCCTCCTGCTGGAGTACACCTCTAAGTCCCCGTAAAGACGCATCGGTGTAAACCAGGTACTCCACACCCGGCTTCGGTAACGCAAGGACTGGCGCTGAAGTAAGCTTGTCTTTCAGCTCATTGAAAGCCAATTGACAAGCGTCATCCCAAACATATGGTACCCCTTTGCGAGTCAGATTCGTCAATGGACCCGCTATTTTGGAGAATCCCCGAATGAATCTCCTGTAGTAATCGGCTAACCCCAAGAAACTACGCACTTTCGTCGGTGTTGTGGGCTGTCCCCACTCCCTCACCGTTGACACTTTGCTTGGGTCAACTGCAATCCCCTGCTCAGAAACAACATGGCCCAAGAACTGTACCTCTCGCAACCTGAATCCACACTTCTCGTACTTAGCATACAACTGATGCTCTCGTAGAGTCTGAAGAACCTGCCTCAAGTGCTCGGCATGCTCCTCCTCGGAGTGTGAATATATCAAGATGTCATCTATGAACACGATGACAAACTGATCCAAGAACTCTCTGAATACTCGGTTCATCATGTCCATGAAAATGGTTGGCGCATTTGTGAGTCCGAACGGCATCACCCTGAACTCATAGGACCCATATCTCGATAAGAAGGTAGTCTTTGAAACATCCTGCTCTCTAATACGTAACTGATGGTACCCCGACCTCAGATCTATCTTCGAAAATAAAATTGCTCCCCTCAACTGGTCGAACAGATCATCGATTCGAGGCAACGGATACTTATTCCGTATCGTTACCTTATTCAGCTCCCGGTAGTCCACACACAATCTCAGTGAACTATCTCTCTTCTTTACAAACAAGACTGGAGCACCCCAAGGTGAGCTGCTCCTACGAATGAAGCCCTGACCTAACAGCTGCTCTATCTGGTCTCGTAGCTCTCGCATCTCTGCCGGAGCCATACGGTATGGTGCGCGTGCTATAGGTCTCGTATCTGGTAATAACACTATAACAAAGTCGATCTCACGACTGGGCGGTAGGCCTGGTATCTCCTGAAACACATCGAAATACTCCCTGACAACAGGGATCGAATCTAAGGGAATCACAACCTCCTTAGAGGTATCCTCCTCTATATAATGCAAATGAGCGGTCGAACCTCCCTCTGGGCAAGGCATCGCCACTACAAACATCTCTTACCCCGGAATGGCAAAAACAATGCTCCCACTGAAGCAATCAATCATGGCTCTATAAGCTGCGAGCCAATCCATACCAATAATCACATCATGCTCGTGCATGTCTAAGACTAACATGTCTGCAGGTAATACCAAGCTACCAATCTCTACCCCCACTCCCCGGCATATAAAAAAAATAAGTGAACCACTCCCCAGTGGTGAGTCGAAACACGTCACGGTACTCTCTGCTGTGGCTAACAACCCTAAGGACTTCGCAAAATGCGTAGCTATAAAGCAATACATTGCCCCCGTATCAAACAAAACCCGACCCATAGTACCATGGATAGGAAACATACCCTCAATCGCGGGTGGTGCCTGTGGAGCTGCTGCCTGGTGGACATTATAGACACGTCCATAATGTAATTGCCCCTATTGTACTGGAGCCGCTGGAATGGCTGGTAGGGATGGCACCTGGGCTGGAGCTGGGAGGGCAGGTGGGAAAAGTGGTCTCTGCGGCTCATTTCGGGCTCACTGCTGTTGTGGGGCCCTATCGTCCTCTAGGCAATCCTGGCGCCTATGGCCATCTTTACCGCACTCAAAGCATCGGCCTTTGAAGTTACCTCCCCTCTGACCCTGCTATCCACGGCCCTACTGGCCGTTACCTCCACGCCACTGGCCCTGTGGGCCCTGATGTGCACGCTGTTGGCCTTGCTGGCCCTGCTGCTGGCCCTGTGGTCGGTGTTGGCCCTGCTGGCCCTGCTGATTAGGCTGGCCCTGATTGCCCTGCCTAAAACCCCCGAATCCCTGCCTAGAATCACCTGAACGGAATCTCTTAGCAGGGTCCCCCTGATGGGAACTCTGCTCGTGCTGACGAGTCTGTCCATGAGATGGTGCCCCACTGGCACTATTACCCCCGGTCCTGCCCTGCTGGTTGGACTCCCCTACTCTCTTGCTCCCCTGCAGATGGAAGTGGTGATCCTGGAAATGTAGTAACGCTGCATTGAGTACATCAGTGAAAGTACTTAGGGATAGATTCCCAATAAGGTGCTGACGGATCCTCCAAGCTAACCTGTTGACAAACAGAAAAATCTTCTTGCTCTCAGTAGGTGCCTCATCTGGCACAATTATGAGAAGTCTCGTGAACTCCTCCTCATACTCAGCTACAGTAAGGTTCTCCTGCTTCAGATTTAGTAATTTCTGCCTCATCTCAGTCTGCACTGCGGGTGGAAAATACTTGCGGTCAAACCGCTCCCAGAACAACTGAATAGGGATCGTGTCCCTCTCCTCCAAAGTAGTAGTGGACTCCCACCACTGTAAGGCGGCTCCCACCATCTTAAAGGAAGCCAATAACTGCTTTTATACGTCAGTGAACTCATACATATGGAGATGCCGCTGGATGTCCTTCTTCCATTGGCTAACTGTAATAATATCGGAGCTACCTGAAAACTCAGGGGGATGCGCTTTATAAAAAGCATCCCGTACCCGCTCCCATACCGATGGAAGCTGTGATGGTATTGGCGCCACTACCTGAACCTGGGGTGGAGCCTGCTGAATCACCGCTATTGCAGCATTCACCGCCTGAGCAACAATGGCGGCTACTTCGTTTGCATTCATTGTGCCTGGTGCTGGAGCTGCTGGCTGCTCGGCTTGGGCACGCTTATCGTTCGGAGCACGTCTCGGAGGCATATGAAACGTGAACAAGTTCATTAGTCTACAGTTATCATCAAATCTCAAATAGCTGAAGACTTTAACGTAAAAGCAGGAATACAACAATCCTAAAAATAGGGCTCTATAGCAATAACGTTAAGCTAAAAGCGAAATAAGCCGTACAGATCCTATGGACACTAGAACCTGATGCTCTGATACCACCTGTGACACTCCGCCTAATTAAATACCGGGCGATCACTCCTTTATTAAATTAAATCAAGGTAAACAGTTGGTTCATTCTCAGCATCACTGTCGATAAAAATAAAATTTTCCAATTTAACCCCCTAAATAATTAAGCTAAGTGTCAAAACCATTTTCATACATACTTTCCAAATTTTAATTAAAGAAAAAGATTTATTTATTTAAAAACAACATTTCTACAATTAAGAATCACACCACAGTAAACCAAATAATATAATACATTCGACAATCGAATGTCAACATATGAAAACTAAAGTCACAAATCCAATCTGAATAAATCCCATAGAACAATACTGGAAACAACTGAAATATAAATTCCCCAACAACAATGAAATAATGGAAAGGGCGACACATGCCCAATAAATGAGAATACTAGAAGTGGAGTCAATAAAAGAAGTCGTCTACGCAAGTGACCTGCAACTCCCACCTAAGCTGCAGTACGTTCCTCTCAAGGGATCCTAAGCAAGACGCCCCTGTGGCTGGGCACCTAAAATATATACATATATATACAAGAGAGAGAGAGAGAAAAAGAAACGGGTCAGAGCCCGAAAGTGTTTTTGATTTTAAAATACATTTAGCAAGTATTTAAATTGATACAGGCCAATGCAACAACATATTAGTGCGTCACTCTCTTGAGAATTACTCACCTCTCTTCTACTGTGCACACCTATCGCACTAACCTTCCCAACAGTTTCTTAACAATTTTATCATACTAACCTTTTCCAATAATTTAGCGTATCTTAACTTACTCATAAGACTTCAAAACCGAACAATATTTTGTTTAAAAAGGGTTATTTCTAGATTAGTAGCACAACTCTCGTTTTAACTTTTATTAATTTATAAAGTTTCTCGGTAACATATTATACTTTCACGAAACAAGTATTCACTATCTGAGTCATCAACCAAGTCCTACTTATCAAATCACAGTAGGCAGTTTCAAATTTCAAAATCTCATATATATATTAACTACTCATATAATATATATAAAATAACAGCACCCCTCATAAAACTATGGTGCGTGCATACTCTACTATCCAGAACCCCATATCACTCATATTAAGGGGAATACAATCGGAATCACTCTCGAATTGTATTAACATAAATACACAAACAATATTGAGGCAAAGCATAGATTCCAAGTCTCTAAGAGGATGGCACATGTCTACGTCTCTTAGGACCGTCTAACCTATCACATCGATAGCCTGTACCAAGGATATCTATCTTCTAGGGTACAAGTCAATATCCCCCATAAAGGTCCCATCGAGATAAGACTTGTCCCAACGTGGTAACCTCAGGGATAGCAAGTAGCATGGGCATGATTTTCACAAGTATATAATATATGTACACACAATCATATAAATATACCACTTTATCATATTAATATAGGTTCTTCTCGTCACCCATAATTATACCATTTATTCTACATTTCACATTATTAGTATTACGTATAAGGTTCCATCTCTAACCTTAACTCGAAGGGTTTTCTGACTTAATACGTGACATTCGTTGACTCTATCCTTCCAAGTAAGAAAATTCCGTAGGTATACCTCTATTCACTATCATAGCTATTCGCCTCATTCTCTCACTTGAAATATGTAGTTTCATAGTTCTTTATATAATTATCCCAAAAACAAGATTCTCATCTTATAATAAAGTTCTCAACACTTATTCAAATGTCCTACTAGTCTTTCCTATCTCCCAAAACATTTCATTAAGGATACCCAAGAATTATTTCATGATAAATTCAATTCTACTAAGTAAACAAGGGGAATAAGAGTCTGCCAGGAGGGGTCGATCGATCGAGGTCTGGGGCTCGATCGATCGAAGCTCTAGGCTCGATCGATCGATCAAGCAGGTCTGCGAAAATTCTGCAGAAATGCAGTTCGGGTTCTACCAAATTTCTTCATCCAAAACCATGTTTTTCCATTCTAAATGTCCCAAAAAACCTACTTCTATCATTATAACGTTATACCAGATGTTTTCAACGTAAAGCATGTGTATATCTAACATTGAACATGGATAATTAATCCAAAATTTCATCTAATCATCAAAAACCCTAGAGTTTTTCTTAATCAAGGTTCTAATCTGTTTTTACCAAAATTTCCTTCTAATATATCATCAAAATTTCGTGGGTTATATTCCTCTACATGGCAAGGATTCCAGAATTTCATATAAATCATTTCTACATGCATTTTCCTAACACAAATTGGGTGTTCTTCCATATTTATCATCTCTAATCAATCCTAAACCAATATGAAGATTGCATTAACGAAAATACGCAAGTTAAACACTTGTCTGGGATTTTTGGTATTCTGATTCACGGTTGATTTTGGTATGGCTGCGTTCCTCTCCCGCGATCTAGGCGGTGGTGGTGGCGGCGGTGCAAACCGGTTATTTTTTTTGGCCTTGAATTGCCTTGGAGCTCTCTCCTCTCTTCTCCAATGGCCGTCACTTGATTTCTGGATATTCTAACCCTAAAAGCTAACCTAAATGGTTGATATTGGTTGCTGAATTTCGTGGGTTTAAATACCCAATTATGTAAAATGACTAAAATGCCCTCCCGGGGTACTAATTAGGCCTAAAAATGCCCCGGGACCCAAACTACACCCCAGGGTACACTTTTCTGACTATATCGACCCTACCGAATGCATTGGCGCACTCAAAACGACCATACGGGCAACTTATAAAATATTCACTTTTTATTTAACAAAATTAGTCCCAACGTGACACGAGCACGTTCCGACTTAAATTTCCGAAATCGTCATCTAATTCACTCATGACATTCAATATAACCAATATAATATATTACTTTGCTCATTAGTAATATTCAACCAATTTTCCCATAATTACTAACTCTCGTCACGTTAATAATTATAACATAATTAATTTCCGGATTTTTATTAAATAAATCATTCAAGTTAAATTTAATAAATCCCCAATTAATATAGTATAAAAATACGGGGTATAATAAAAACATAATTGCTGAATATACTCAAAATTCCTTCTGATTATATTTCCCTTTTAGAATTATCATTTTTTTATGATTAACATTTTGCTTGGGGATAATATTGTTGTATATTTTATAAAATGCCAGCTTATTTGGTAAAACTTTAGAGTCAATTTTAATTAAGACACATATGTTAAAAGTGACGTGTCTTAGTACCAATGTGTTCCTTGTAGCAAGGAGATTAATTTGGTATACTCACTTGTTCAAAATAGTGAAGTAATGAATGAAAAGTTTGGACTTAAAGTGACCCATTTGAGTTTAAGCTAGATGGTGTAACATAGTTAAGTGGGTTTGTCCCACATTGGAAAAGTGGTAGAAAAACTTGGAGTTAATATACACAAGTTATGGGACTAAGGCTTGGATGCCTTGGACTATCCGAACTCTTTGAAGGGGAGATGGCCTACACTATGCATGTGTTGGGCTTGGTCCAAAAGCCCACGCGCGTGCCACCGCCGCCGTCCGTCCGGCGCGGCCCGTTCCCGGGTCTTGGGTCTTGGGTCTTTCTTGAGCAACTATTAAATTTTTTCTACAAATTTTAATTGCCCTTTGGGCTTTAAAATTTATTTTCTGAACCAAAAAATATGAATTAATTACGGATTAATTATTTTTCGCATTAATTAATTACTTAAAAATACTGTTGTTTTTAATTATTTAAAAAACGCTTTCGTTTTTAATTAATTAATTAAAACGTTAAGTTGCTTTATTAGAGAGATGCAACGGTTCAAAACAGCCATGTCTGTTCTGGGAAAAGCCATGAGTTGCAGCCCTTCACCACTTATAAAAGGGACCTTATGCAGTCCATTTAAAAGATTAGAAAATCTACCCGAATTTCCTATTTCTGTCCTTGTTCCCTTCCTACTGTTTGAGAGAAATTCGCCATTGTTGGTTCGTGGGACTGTTGCACTGAAGTGCTTCTTGCAACAGTCATTGACCGTTTCATCCTGGGAGGCAGACGCCCATTGAACCTTCCGTCAGCACCGTAGCGGGGGCGTATTCTATCTTAAGGAGAGATAGTTTGACTTTCGACTCGGTCAAAATTATACAAGTGATTGTTTCAGTCACAAATTGTATGTTCTTCTTATCTCCCTTTACTGTTCTGTTTTTTTTAATTAATTTTAATTACTGTTTATATTTATTTAGTGATATATATATATTCATTTTTCGTAATCCGGTAAACAACAAATATATTACGAAATTTTAGCACAAGAATAATTTAATCGCGATATACTGGTGTGTTAAGTTGCCGCAAGCTTATCTTGCTGCTGATGTTTCTTTAAAATTATCATTGTTAGGAAAATGCTGAGTCATATTTTCAAAATTAGAGGTCTTATTTATAACAAACCTACTATCCACAGTCACTTGGCTTTTAATAAGTGGACACCTATACTTTTTATTTGTGAAAATGTCTCCACTTAGTAATTACTACTTTATTACAAACATTTAAGAAATAACTAAAAACTTAAGAGATTATGAAAAAAGAGGTGTGAACATATCTGAACATACCAGATATCTTCAGTTATGAGCTTATGTGCTTATGAACGTATCGGAACATATCAACTTATGGAGTATTAACAGAATTAAAACTATAAAAAATGAGCTTATCAATCAGATTGTGAACATATCTGATACTCCATAAGTGAACATATCTTAACATAACTTCTTGATTATGTGAACATATTTGATTGTAAGCATATCTGATTCAAAACTTATCAAATATCTTCTTAATTATGAACATATCTGATTGTGAACATATCTAAAAACTTATGAGCTTATGAACATGTCTGATTGTAAACATATCTGAAATCTTATCTGATATCTTCTTGATTGTGAACATATCTGATTCAAAACTTATGAGCTTTTTGACAAATAACTGAAAACTTTTCTTCAAGTTCCGATAAATAAGATTTGTATTTATGCTCCAGGATTTGATTAGACTCTTTTAGTTTACTGATTTTTTTTGAAAGCCTATTTTTTTATTTTTCAAGCATTTGGCATTTAGAGTTGTAATCCTCAACATTTTGTAAGATTTACTTGTTGAAAACACCTACCCTATTGAAAATTAAACTTGTTTTTGAAATTAAAATAATTGGGCTTTATTAGTTTGTATTTTTAGGTTAAATGTTTGGGTTGTCTAATTAGTTAGTATTGGGCCTCTATAAAGTTAGACCCATTAAGAGTGATATTTTGCCAAGAACATTCTAGATCCATCTTGTGTATTGTGGAGAGGGTAAGAAATGGTAGATGGATGTGGAAGGTTCTAGAGATTCAATCTTGACCCTTGATGTAAATTTAATCTCCACCATTCATTTGAGTTGGAGGATAGTATAAATAGGGGTGTTGTCTCCACATTTTGTATCAAGCAAAATTTAGTGAGTTCTAATAAAATAGTTCCTTTCACCAAATAGTTCTCCACTCTTTTTTCATATATTTTGCTCCCTCCCCTAAATATATAAACAACCTCTTCCAACAAAGTGGTATCAGAGCCAAGGTTCTAAAATGGCTAATGGTATGGTTCCTTTCCAAATTCCCCAACTCACCAAAGACAACTACAACCATTGGAGTATCAAGATGAAGGTGTTACTCGCTTCTAAAGATGTTTGGGAGATCGTTGAAAAAGGCTATAATGAGCCTCAAGATGAAGCCACTCTATCTCAAGCTCAAAAGGATAGATTAAAAGAAGCAAGGAGGACAGATCAAAAGGCCCTCACTCTCATTCACCAAGCATTGGATGAAGGTACATTTGAGAAAATTGAGTTTGCCACAATCGCCAAATAAGCATGGGAGACTCTACAAAATTCTCATAAGGGGATTGAGAAGGTAAAGAAGGTTCGTCTCCAAACACTTAGAGGTGAGTTCGAGTCTTTGCATATGAAAGATTCCGAGTTACTTTCAGATTATTTTGCTAGAGTTTTGGCTATTGTCAATCAATTAAAAACTAATGGTGAAAATATGAGTGACACACGGGTGGTAGAAAAAATCCTCTGCTCTTTAAGTTCCAAGTTTGACTATGTTGTTGTAGCAATTGAAGAATCTAAAGATATAGATTCTATGGGAATTGATGAACTCATGGGTTCCTTAAAAGCCCATGAAGAGAGACTTAACAGGAAAAGTCAGGAGACTTTAGAGCAAGCTCTTCAAACAAAGATTACTCTAAAAGAAGGAAGAGAATACAACAACGAACGGAGCCAAAGAGGAAGAGGCAGATGTCAATTTCGAGGAAAAGGCAGTGTGAAGTATTTCAACAATGAAAGGCAAAACTCATATCCAGCAAGAGGACGTGGAAGAGAAGGCAACACGAGACCAAGGTACGAAAAATCTCAAATTAAGTGTTATAATTGTCAAAACTTCGGCCATTATGCTTCAGAATGCAGAAGTAATTCGAATATTGTGGAGGAGAAGGCTAACTATGTTGAAAAGGAAAAGCACAAGGATTAGACATTGTTATTAGCATACAAAGGAGAACATAATGGAGAAAGCACGATGTGGTATCTTGACACGGGAGCAAGAAACCATATGTGTGGAAAAAAGGACATGTTTGTGGAAATTGATGAATCGGTAAAGGGCAATGTTACTTTTGGAGATGAATCAAAAGTGCTGGTGAAAGGAAAAGGTAAAATTGTGATTCGTAAGCACCAATTTATTTCAAATGTCTACTATGTGCCAAACATGAAAACAAATATCTTGAGTCTGGGGCAACTCTTAGAGAAAGGTTATGATATCCACATGAAAGATCATAGTCTTTCTTTAAGAGACCAAAGAATGAATTTAATTGCTAAAGTACTTATGGCAAGAAATAGAATGTTTTTGCTAAACATTCAAAGTGAAGGTGCAATGTGTTTAAATGCTTGCTTTAAAAACATGTCTTGGCTTTGGCACTTAAGGTTTGGGCATCTAAATTTTGGTGGCTTAAAATTATTGCATAACAAAGGAATGGTTAATGGGTTGCCTCCCATTAATCATCCGGATCAATTATGTGAAGGATGCTTACTTGGAAAACATTCTAGAATGAGTTTTCCAAAAGAGTCAATTACAAGAGCAAAGAAGCCCCTAGAACTCATTCATACCGATGTGTGTGGCCCTATTACTCCTTGTTCTTTTGGAAAAAATAGATACTTTATACTTTTCATTGATGATTTTAGTAGAAAGACATGGGTCTATTTCTTAAAAGAAAAGTTCTTTTACGAAATTTAAAGCACTTGTGGAAAAAGAAAGTTATTATGAAATAAAATCTATGCGATCCGATAGAGGAGGCGAATTCACTTCTAAAGAGTTTGAAAAGTTTTGTGAAGAAAATGGGATACGCCGTCCTTTAACGGTTGCATACTCACCTCAACAAAATGGAGTTGCTGAAAGAAAAAATAGATCCATTTTAAATATGACTCGAAGCATGTTGAAAAGTAAAAGAATGCCAAAAGAATTTTGGGCCGAAGCTGTGGATTGTGCCGTTTATCTGTCAAATAGAAGCCCCACTAGAAGTGTGTGGAATAAAACTCCACAAGAAGCATGGAGCGGGAGAAAACCCAAAATTTCTCATTTGAGAGTATTTGGGAGCATTGCATATGCTCATGTGCCAGATCAAAAGCGGACAAAGCTTGATGACAAGAGTGAAAAATACGTATTTGTTGGCTACGATTCACGCTCCAAAGGTTACAAGTTGTACAATCCAATCAGTGGAAAAGTCATCACGAGTAGAGACGTCAAGTTTGATGAAGAAGGCTCGTGGAAGTGGGATGCCCAGGAGGAAAACTATGACTTTCTTCCTTTGTTTGAAGAAGAAGATGAAGATAGCAGCAATGGAGAGTTTGAAGAGCCTGTTACGCCACCTCCATCACCACCATCATCCACTCATGGAGATCCATCATCATTATCATCATCAAGTCAAAGTTCACATGAAAGAGCGCCACGTTTCAGAAGCTTGGATGAAATATATGAGGTAACTGAAAATCAAAATGATATAACTCTCTTTTGTCTTTTTGCCGATTGTGAACCTATAGGTTTTGAAGAGGCCATACAAAGCAAGAGATGGAAGGATGCAATGGATGATGAGATAAAAGCAATTGAGAAGAATGACACATGGGAGTTGACAAGTCTTCCCAAAGGGGACAAAGATATTATAGTCAAATGGGTGTATAAAGCCAAGAAGAATGCTAAAGGAGAAGTGGAGCGGTACAAAGCAAGATTAGTCGCCAAAGGATTTAAGCAACGGTATGGAATTAACTATGAAGAGGTATTTGCTCCAGTTGCTCGTCTTGAAACTATAAGATTAATTATCTCTTTAGCAGCTCAAAATAGATGGAAAATCCATCAAATGGATGTGAAGTCTTCTTTCTTAAATGGCCATCTTGAAGAAGAAGTATATGTAGAGAAACCCATGGGGTATGTTATGAAAGGCAATGAAGATAAGGTGTTAAAATTGAACAAGGCATTATACGGCCTAAAACAAGCACCAAGGGCATGGAATAGTAGAATTGATCAATATCTTCATAAAAATGGTTTCAAAAAATGCCCTTATGAGCATGCCCTATACACAAAGGTGAATGGAAATAAAGATATGTTAATTGTTTGCTTGTATGTGGATGATTTAATCTTCACAGGAAATGATGCAAAGATGATCGAGGAGTTTAAGAAGGTGATGACAAGAGAATTCGAGATGACCGATATTGGGCTCATGTCCTACTATCTTGGCATAGAAGTAAAGCAAGAGAAAGAAGGAATATTTATTTCTCAAGAAAGCTATTCAAAGGAAGTTCTCAAGAAATTCAAGATGAATGAATGTCAGCCCGTAAGCACTCCCGTGGAATGTGGAACCAAGCTGTCAAAGCATGAAGAAGGAGAAATAGTGGATCCAACATATTTTAAGAGCCTCATTGGAAGCTTGCAATACTTAGCATGCACAAGGCCCGATATCCTCTTTGGAGTTGGACTTATCAGTCGTTATATGGAAACTCCAACAATAACACACTTGAAGGCTGCAAGAAGGATCCTTCGCTATGTTAAAGGAACGATTGACTATGGATTATTTTATTCAGTCTCTAACAGTTTCAAGCTTGTTGGATATAGTGATAGTGATTGGGGAGGAGACTTAGATGACCGAAAAAGCACAAGTGGGTTCGTCTTCTACATGGGAGACGTTGCATTCACATGGAGTTCAAAGAAGCAACCTATTATCACCCTTTCCACTTGTGAAGCTGAATACGTCGCCACAACAAATTGTGTATGTCATGCAATTTGGTTGAAGAATTTATTGAAAGAGCTTAACATACCTGAAGATACGATTGAGATATGCGTCGACAACAAATCGGCGATTGCTTTAGAAAAGAATCCAGTTTTTCATGACAGAAGCAAGCACATCGACACAAGGTATCACTACCTTCGTGAATGTGTGGAAAAGAAGGAGGTACACCTAAAGTACGTAAAGTCTCATGATCAAGTTGCCGACATCTTTACCAAACCACTCAAGCATGAAGTGTTCCATAAGCTACGAAGACTACTTGGAGTTGCAAAACCATGTTTAAGAGGGGGTGTTGAAAATTAAACTTGTTTTTGAAATTAAAATAATTGGGCTTTATTAGTTTGTATTTTTAGGTTAAATGTTTGGGTTGTCTAATTAGTTAGTATTGGGCCTCTATAAAGTTAGACCCATTAAGAGTGATATTTTGCCAAGAACATTCTAGATCCATCTTGTGTATTGTGGAGAGTGTAAGAAATGGTAGATAGATGTGGAAGGTTCTAGAGATTCAATCTTGACCCTTGATGTAAATTTAATCTCCACCATTCATTTGAGTTGGAGGATAGTATAAATAGGGGTGTTGTCTCCACATTTTGTATCAAGCAAAATTTAGTGAGTTCTAATAAAATAGTTCCTTTCACCAAATAGTTCTCCACTCTTTTTTCATATATTTTGCTCCCTCCCCTAAATATATAAACAACCTCTTCCAGCATACCCTGTGGGGAAACTTTCACATTAGTTTATCAAATTTCAAAAAATGTTCACATGTACATTCACCATTCACATGGAAAATCTGTTACGGTTCCATTCGGATAAGATAAGATAGTATTCAACCTTATTATAAGTATCATATATTCCATAACAACTTTTGCATTAACATAAATATGATCACTTGCCATAGGTATTTAACATTCTATCATTTTACATTGTTTCAAGAGAGGCTATTCTTAGTTGGTTGCTGATATACATAACTAATATCTCAGCCTTCTACAAAAGTGAGCATTAGACTTGCTGTATGTCTTAGCCTTCTATACTACTGCAATTTCAGTGTTGATATACGTAACTAATATTTTAGCCTTATATACAACTTTAAGACCAGCTTAATTTAAACAAAAATGTGGTCGGGGTGCTCAGTTCAGCTTAATTTACTTACAATTCTATAAATTTGGATCTGTGGTCATCAAAATATTGAATGAAGCAATTGAATATTAGACACACTTATTTTTGACCATACTTTCCACTTCTGGGGTAAAGTAATGTCTGAGTTCTTTTGGGACTTTATGCAGTCTTTGATCCTTTAATTGAATGTTGTTTTTATGTACAAATTGTGTCTAGATTGTTGTTTATAAGTACAAATTATTATTTATTTTTGGCCTACATTCTAGTCAGTGGCAGAGATTTTCCTAATGATGAGTAGGGAATAAATTAGTTGGACTAGGTGCGGTAGTGGAGGGGATTCTTAGTTGATTTTTGTCAATGGTGTTGATTGAGACATTGAGAGTTAGAAAAAAACAGCAATTTAAAAGGTACTTGAGGGTATGTCATAAACTATGGACTTGAGGATTTATTACTTTCGGTCTTTAGGGAAAAAGAGTGTAAACGCCGAATGTTCTGGCAAAATTGCAAAATGGATAGAATCATCAACTTGCTTGACATAACAACTTCTCATATTCACTATTTCCTTTTGACAAAACATGTAGCATTCTATCAAAAAGATAGTATTACCATTGGATGTAATAACCCTTACTTGTGAGTAATTGATTTTATATTAGATTGCCATGTGAGGTAATTATATAAAATATTGGATAATGGAGTAAATATCTTTTGAGTGAGTTAAAAGATAATATTTACTAGATTCTTGCATATTTACTGTTATTTGAATGTAAATAGCATTGCGTTATATTTTATTTTATCGTGTGCTCAAAATGAAAATTGCGATTTGAAGTGAAATGGGATATGAAGATGATGTATATTATTACGGATGTCAATTTAGATGGTGCGGTTAGTCCCGAAAGAGCCAAAATAGTCCAAATAAGTGCCGTACTGTATTTTTGGGTTATGGACACTTTTGACAGGTTATAACTTAAATAAGTAGTTACGAGTCATTTTAAGGGTGTATTAACATTTTAAAGATGGAAATTAATGTTTAAGGCCCGATTAAGTCTTACAACCCCTTTTATTTCTTAAGTATGTTCCTACTAAACCTAGAAAGAAAGAGAAAAGAAAAGAATTGTGGAGAAAATTAGAGAAAGGAGAAGAATTGAAGATTTGGAGTTTGATCTTGCATCTACCATAAAAGAATCCAAGATTTCTTATTAAGGAAAGTTTCTTACTTGCTAAGATATGATTTAGGATGAATAAATTATAGTGATAGTTGTGTATTGGAATAAATGGAACAACTATGGGTTCTGATGAAATTGTGGTGTTTGAGCCCTTACTTATTGTTTATATAGATATTGTGGTGATTATATTAGTTAGTATTCATTTATAATTGTTTTTGGGTTGGATTAAAGATGGTTGTTGTGGGTAGATATGAGTTTGGGAAAAATAGGGCATGAAACTCCATAGCCAAAACTAGAAATTTTGGGCGAGGCGAATCGACTCGCTAAAGGGGTTGGATACAGGTCTGTAATGACCGAATCAATTCGGCCCCTCCGAATCAATTGGAAGTATGAAGAATGTTGGGTTATCTTGACCGAATCGATTCAGACCACCCGAATCGATTCGCTTCAAGACCAAATCGATTCGGCGAGGGTGAATCGATTCAAAATTCCGGTTGTTTTGAGTTATTTTTTCTAACTCAATTTTAACCTTTTTCTTTTAGGCTTAGGACATAGGAACCTTCTCTTATGAAGTAAACTTAGTATCCTAGAGCCTTATATTAGTTAGGTAACTACCTTATGTTAGCAAAGGAATAAATGGGGCCTATTCTAGGGATTATCAAATAGATGATAAGGTATTTCCCTCTCTTAACAAGTTAGTTTGATATTAAGAGATGTAAAATTTTATAATTGGGGAACTTTCGAGACGTGATTGAGGTATACTAGGCTTGTTGGCTTATAGTAACATCATAAAATTCTCGGAGACTAAGTTAGGGGTTTATTAATCATTGAGGTTTATAATGATGATATTAATTACGTATGGATCCGGATAAAATGTGATGTATATTTTAAAATGAGATTAAAATTGTGAATGATAAATTGGTAAATACACACCTCTCTAAATGCTATCATAAGGTAAGTACGCGCATGAGGTGAAGTCCCCTGGCTAGTGAATGCAGGGAGAATATATTCCTCGGCCATAGGACCGGTTGTTATATATTGTGTGATTATTGTTCGAAGTGAGGTAATTCTGAGTATGGTTATGACTCACTGTCGAAGGTATATGACCACTTCCCGACGTTGCATTGTAGGATGCCCAGGTTGTCTTATGTGATAGGCCCTGGAAGATGATAGCCATTTAAGGGCGCGTCCAGTGAAGATACTCGGAAGGACGGTCTTAGAATCGTTATATATTATGTAATATAACTATTCTTATTAAAGATGGATTTAATTTATGATAAAGAGCTCTACGAATTAAATTGCTTAGAATACGTTTCCTAATGAGATATGAAACGGTGAAATGAAATTGTGGAAAAAAAAGAAAAGGATATTGAACCTTAGTTAATAATGACATTCTATTCATACTCTCCCGCATAATTGAATTGGGATTATGATCTTTATATATGCTTTTGATTATACTTTTAGATTAAGTTGTTAGATTTCTTATCATTATTCATGATGATTAAATTTTTCCATAACTATCATACTTTTTATTCATCTGGTGATTATATAAAACCGAGCCTTGACCCGTCCATATTACTTATTTTGCATGAAACTTATATTCGCTCAGGTGCTCCGCCGCAAGGACCCCCGCATGGACTTTCATATTCCAGTGTCTTGGAGTTGTAACACCTTGCGGACGTTACGGGATACTTTGTTATAAACGCCTCCATTTTTGTGTTGTAGTTATGATCGGTTTATTCATTCTGGCGTGTGGCCCAAGCTTTTGTACTTGCCTAATGCAATGTATTATGTAACTTAATTAACTTCTTTTATATGGTTTGTAAGAGACTATTAACCGACAGTTTATTCTGTTATTTTGATATATATATTGTTGTTTAGGAAATATCATTCTTTTCGGTATCCACCTTCTTTTAAATTAAATGGTTGAAATGTTTCTTTTAATTTATAAATAATATTTTGACAATCCGTTTTCTAAAATAGTGGGTGGTTATCTCATACACTTATTATATAAATGTGATGCTAAGAATGGACCATCTATGATTCCTACCGTTATTGGAGTATCGGGCTGGCCACCTCTTATTTTAATGATACGGGTTGTCACAGATGGTATCATAGCATCAGGTTCTAGAGTCTTTAGGATCTATGCGGACTTGTCACGTTCTACCGTAGTGTTCTTTGATATAGAGCTTAATGTTAGGACTGTTTTATTTGCCCATGTTTGCGATCTTCTGCAAAATAAATTATTCTAAATAGTATTCTAATTCTAGTGTTTCTTCGTCTCAGATGCCGCCTAAAAGAGGTCGTCTTGCAAGAAGGAACAGAGTTGTAGATGATGATGTAGGTCCTCCACCGTCGCCGCAAGGGGTGATAAATGTTGCTGAAGTAGCGAATATTATGGCCCAAGCGGTCAATGCTACGATGACTGCTGTAGTTCAGCAATTGCCACAAGCTCAACAACCACGAGATCAGGAGGTACAAGCCCCTGTGGGACCTTCTCCATGGGAAAGGGTCAGAGAATCCTTTTAAAGGGCCATCCCCCAGAATTTCAAGGTGGTTCCGACGTGATAGTAGTTAATCATGGAAAAAGGATATGCAGTGCCATCTTCGCATGGTGGAGTGTAGTAAGGAAAGGAAACAAACCCTTGATACTTTTAAACTAGTTGGAGCAGCATTACATTAGTGGAAATCGATGACCTCGCCAGAATAACGAGATACTATGACTATAACTGAATTTTGGGTTTTGTTTGATCGAAAGTATTTTCCTCCCGTAGTCCAAAGTGAGATGAGGAGGAAGATTCAAGATGTAGTTCAAGGGGAACGTTCGGAGGCAGAATATGAGGAGGAATTCAATCGGTTAGCAAGTTTTATGCCGGACGAGGTGACTTCGAAGGAAAGAAGAATGTACAAATCATTGGAGGTTTACATTAGAGGATACGACAAGATTTGTTGGGTAATCCAGCTTTGTAAACTTTTGGGGATGTGATGAATGCCGTATTACTTCACTGTCAAGATCATCGATTCCATGCCCAAGGTAGTAAGAAGTGTTAAGTTATTGGGCAAGCGGGTAAACCAGGAGGCAATGGGGTAGGAGGAGGAGCGCTACCCTCATCCCAATCGTCGAGTAGTAAACAAATGGAAAGGGACACCCGACAAGGGGACTTATCCAAAAGGCGACATTTTGGTGGATTTAATTTTGGCGGCAGTCATATTTGGCATGGTCAGGGTGCCCAACAACAAGCAGGTCGGGGTGGTAATGGGGGTAGAAGCCATCCAGGCCAAGGCTTTGGGCAGTTTAGAAATAACCGGGGCCGAAATCAGGAGAACATGACGGGTCATTTCTTTTAGGAGTTGGGGCATTATAAGAAGTCATGTCCACAGTTGATTGGAGGACCGTTTCCTAGGGTTCCACAGCATCCACATGCCCAGTTACCGCCAAAAGTGTCTAACGCAGTTGTCCCTCCATAACTGGGACAGCTACAGTATGGGCGTGTTTACCACATATAGGATGTTATGCTTCCTCCAGCGCCACCAGCTATTGAGGGTAAGTTTCTCATTCAGGGGCATATGGGTCGTGTATTGTTTGATAGGGTGCGATTCACTCATTCATTTCTAGAAGTTTTGCTCAGTCTACAGAGTTAATTAAATAAGCAGAAAGTACTTTCACTAGTGTTGAATCTTCTATGGGTGATGGTTCACTCATTTTCTTTGTTTGTAAAAAAGTAGGAATAAACCTTGGTAATTTGTGCTTTAAGGCCGATTTACTCGTCCTTGATATGGTCGGGAATGATGTAATTCTGGGTATGGATTGGCTAGTGAAGTATCATGCAATAGTTAATTACAATGAAAAATGCATAGTTTTTTCCATTCCTGGGCAAGAGATGTTTTTAGTGGCGATGCCTCGTTCAGAGGGAGGTTCTAGCACTTACTTGTATTGTATTGTGGAGGAGACTTCTCCGGATGTAGCCGTTTCCTTGCATTCAATTCCAGTTGTTAGAGAATTCGAAGATGTTTTTCGGGAGATACCGAGTTTGCCCCCAAGTAGGGAGATTGAGTTCGTAATTGATTTAGCTACGGGAATTCGATCGATTGCTAGAGCTCCTTATCGTATGGCTCCTATTGAGATGAGGGAGTTAAGAGATTAGATTTAGAAATTTTTAGAACATGGGTTTATTAGGTGAAGTACGTCGTCGTGGGGCTCTCCTGTGTTATTTATGAATAAAAACGATGGTTCCCTCCAATTGTGTGTTGATTACCTGGAGTTGAATAAAGTCACCATCAGGAATAAATACCCATTACCTCAAATTGATGATTTGTTTTATCAACTTAGGGGAGTGTCGTACTTATCTAAAATAGATTTGAGGACAGGGTATCACCAGTTGCGGATACAAGAGCAGGATGTGTCCAAAACTACTTTCCTAACTAGATATGGGTCCTATGAATTTTTGGTTATGCCTTCCGGGCTAACCAACGCCCCCGCAGTGTTTATGGACCTTATGAATAGGGTGTTTCGAGACTTCCTAGACCAGTTTTTATCGTGTTTATTGATGACATCCTAGTGTATTCTCAAACAAAAGCTGATCCTACTACTCATTTACGGTTGGTCCTACAGACTTTGAGGGATCACCAATTGTATCCCAAGTTTGAGAAGTGTGGTTTTTGGTTGCAGGAAGGACAATTCTTGGGTCACATTGTGACAGCCCAGGGTATTTCGGTAGACCTGAGTAAAATTATTACGGTGAGGGAATAGGGTCAGCCTACGACACACTACAAGAAAAATATCTTTTTATGACATTTTTAAAAAATGACTTTAAGACATTTAAAAGAGAAGTGTCATTAAAATTATACTACTATTACTCATATGACATGTTTTTTTATAAAGTGTCATTATATATTTATTAGTGTTAGTTTAAGTGACACTTTAAATATAGGAGTCATATTTAATTATATCTATTATGACTTTTTTTTAGTAAACTTATCGAATAAGTGTACTCTATATGACATTTTTTTCCCATAAAAAGTTTTGGACGCGCGCGTAATGAAAAATAGGCGGTTCTTTCCCTCCTCAAATCGTAAATTTTTTCTCGAAAGTGATAGCCCTCCCAAAAATGTAGCCAAACTCCTAACCTAAAATCCAAAATGACCTTTCGTTCCCACTGTCTTCTGATTTTAGTCGGCATCAGGTACTCTCTCTCTCGTTTAAAGTTTCGGTTTATAGAGTCTGATTTCGCATTTCAGATGTAAAATTTAGGGTTTCTAATGCAAAATCTGAATTCCTTCGTCTAGGAGGTGAATTCAAAAGCTATTTTATTTTTTGTTGTGCTGATTTTGATGGATAATATTAGGAAATCTAATTGCATTTTGTGCCGATGTAGATATGATTATCTGATTATTCTGAATACCTGATAGAGGTTCTACTGTGTGTGTGTGTGTGTGTGTGTGTGTGTGTATATAAGGTTTTCAAACCTAAGAGTTGGATTATATATCTTGCAGAGATTGATATAATTGAATTGGAGTTGGAAAAGCTTGCCCTAAGATAAATTGAGGTCTTAATTGGAGGTATAATGAACTGAATTGTGTAAAGAGTAAGGAGATCTCTGAAATAGAAAAAGCTAGTAATTTCTTTTTTCCTAATTTGTAGATAGTGATTTGTAGAAAGTCAGGGCATCATGCCAGGGATATAATTTAGTAAATTTTCTTGTTATTTATAGTGTAAGATGGAAATATGAATATGAATATAAATATGGGTGAATAGAGAGTAGTTTCTTTTATTTCAATGTGATGCCACTAGTATCTTTCCGAAAACGTTATGCTTTTAATTTGAATGGGTTTTGAAATTCCTATATTAGTAATGTTGACTGGCTTTCTAATTTTGTTTGGGAACATAGGTATAGCTTACGGTTATAGTGAATTTGCACAAGTAGATCAATTCTAGCTCCATATTGTTTAGTTATAAGTAAAAGGGGTGGAGTCGGGGTGATTAGGTTAAATATTTTTGCATTTGACTCTATGTTTTACTCATTTTCTGTTGGAACATGTTAGTAATCATATTAATTTAGTAGACAATGGTGAAAAACAATGTTTTTTTGTTTAATCATTGTAGGATGTTTGGAAATAAGCACTCATTGGATTGAATTTATTAGATGAGATTTCTTTCTCATGCACATTTAGGCATCCAATAATTACGCTGACGAGGTTCAGTTATAATGTGTTGATTTAGGCATCCATTCGGCATCCAATAATTAAACATTGGCTTCCATTGATTTAGTAAATTAAATGTACATACATAAAAGTTAGAATAGTTATATTTAGTTTGTTGCAATAAAAGTCATGACTGATTTCCTAGATCATTTATATTGAGTTGGGGGAGTATCATATGGATTGACTTTTGGGTGGTGTTTGCAAGTTATTTTAAAATTTTCATTTGAAACTATTTTTTTGATGAAATAATTGAAACTATATTGAGTTGGTCTTCTAATTGTTCTTTTTTTGTTTTGTAGTTTATAGTTGCAGACATTACTCTTGAGAACACCAGATATGTTTTTGCATGCTTGATTGGTTTGGTTTATCAAGACTTTTTTTCAATTTGGGTGGATGTGAAGATAAATGGTTTAAGTTGCCACTTCCAAGTCTTCAATTGTGATTTTGCAATTTCACTACTTATACCATGTTGAATTCTTAAGGGGGAACATAAGAGGGAAAGTTAGACATGTTGAATTCAACACTACACTCATATTGATTTCTAGGTTTCCATACAGTTGGACCTGATATTTGCAAAGGTCAGGGTATTTGGGCGAACCTTTTTTCTTCCCAAATGTATTTTAGTTTTCCACATCTTATTGAGATTATGCCTTCAAAATTTGTTATTGATTCTGGCACTTTGCTTTGTTGGTGATGATGAGCGAACTGGAAGGTTTGGTAACCAATCATAGCTTCAAAGTTCTTTTGCATTGAGGGTATTTAGTGGGCACATGGTGAAGATTTTTTTGTGTTTGCCGACTCACACTTGATAGTGGAGAAGATAACGTCTCAATTTTTAGGTTTTAGAAATTATGGTTAGGGCTTGTGATTTGGGGAAGAAGGGGAAGGTTGAAGAGTATGAGGGCATTATTGTCCAAATTTTGTAGGGGACTAAGTCAAAATATTAATTATTGAGTTTTTTTTAATGAAAAAGTAATGATGTTAGATTCTAGGGGTTATGTCTGATTTTGGACAGTGGGGTGGGATTAAGTCTAAATATGGTATTATTGCAGGGGCTATGTCAAAAAAGCCTAATATTTTAAAGATTTTTTCTATGGGTAAAGGTGTTTTTGATGATTTTTTGAAATTCTAACGGTATTTTTTTGAAAAAATAACTTTAACATTTTAGAATTAATAGTTGTAAAATAATAAAAGTTTCTTTCAAATCTTGTTAAATGTTAACTATTGTATTTAAAGTATGTTAAAATTGAATCACTAAATAGTAAAAACTAGGTTAAAGAAGATTTACAAAGGCAAAAATGATTTTCAAAGAAGGAAAAGTCTTCAATGACTGCAGTCTCAGCGGGTATGTGAGTGCACCCAAAAATTCTATAATGATTTTCAAATGCAGGACAGTTCAATTTGTAATCTTCAGTTTATTATTTTATTGTAACAGAATTTTTACAATCTTGTATAGAATTAGTGTAATATAACCCATTGGGGAATATATTTGATTCATCATACAAATAACTACGGATTAAAAAAACCTATGGGAGCAAGATTACTATGAGTACCCATGTCAATAATTTTCAGTTTCTCTTTATGTGTGTTAAGTAGGAACACAAAATTCAATGGCTTACAATTTGGGTTCTCTTAATGGAGGTTTTTGTAACCAATAGGTAGTATTCAGGTGTTATAGTGTTGATATCTCGATTCAAAGGTCGTATTAAATAATTTAGTGTTGAATTTTATTTGTTAAATTTTTAGTTCTGGAATTTCTACTTTATGATTTCATGTTAGGATGATTCCTTCAAACTACTCGCCATCATGAATAGCTTGTCACCATGGTGCAAAATTAATTTTATAAATTTTTATGTGACTAACATCTTTAGATATAAAGTTAGGGATGTAGATGGTAATTGTGTGTGGGGTCTGTTAGAACTATTTTTTTTATTCTGCATTGTTTTGATGACCCTTTTCTTTTATTGATGTTAGTTGGGCTTTGCTTTGTGTGTATAGTCTTGAATTTAACATTTGGGTTCATCGTGTTTAAGATAAGCATTAGGTGGAGAAATTAATAAATAGATGATAAGGCACATTCGTAACAAAGTTTTCTATCATAGAATTTAAGCCTTAGTCTATTGTTACGTAAATATTTAGTCATATGCATTGAGTATTTCTGAATGAACCTTGTCGACTCTCTTTCTTTCTGAACAATAGCACATACAATTGTTATGAATTTTTTGGGTGGTAATGGATATATCTACTTATAATGCTTTGCTCCATATTTTTAATGTCTAGATTGACTATCCAAATACGGTCGCACGTACAACGCACGTGGGCAGATCTAGTATATTACAAGTCCAAAAACTTAGATTCCGCGAACTGTCCACATGTAACGTAGTTGCAGTTTAAAATGAGGTGCATCATGGATAAAAGATAACATATTCTTTTAGTCATTTTAACACTGAAAAGACAATAATGAGTACGTGTTTTTGAATCTATCTTGTAAACCATGTAGAGAATGTATGATTTATTCCTACGATTCTCCTTAGTTTGCAATATTGTTATCTCACGCATAAACATTAAAATGGATGATGGAGAAGCATTTGATCCATCTTGAACTATACTGGTCATGATTTAGATTAGCTCATGTTTGATTGCAGGTGCTTCCGGTAATCTATTAGTGGCCGATGCACTTTTGGAAGCCATTGGTGGATACATAAGCATTAAACATGTGACTTCTGTAGGCATATGGATTTTTTGTCCATGGCGTTCGTCAGTTTTTCGGTGATGGTTAATTTGATTGCTTGGATTCTTAGATCCAATTTCTAGTCAGTTCTTCAAATATTCCCCATGACAGAAACTCTATAGAAGGCATTAGACAAACAAGTATTTGTTATTCCAATCAATATTGGGTAAGTTTGGTAGATATATAAAAGCTTTCGAGCATAATAAATGTGTGTATGTATAAAATTCCTAATCGCCAATAATTCTTCATAATATAGGTATCATTGGGTTTTGCTTGTGATCGACTTTATTTTGAACAATGTGTTTTTGATTGATTCTTTACACGGGGAATCGAGCTTGGACCTAAATCTCTATATAAACACAGTGTCCTAAATAAATGCTTATAGTGAAATTATTGATTTCATTTTACATAATTGTAATATAAATATGTCATTATATATTTTTTTTCATTGAAGTGGAATTAGATCGTTTTTGACAATCAAAGGAAAAAGATCACTACTAAACTGGGAGAATGTTAAGGTATTTGTTCGATAAATTAAATTTAATATTTAGATATTCACATTTGACATGAGTAATGCACTAACTCCTTTATTTTCAGGGGCCTATACAATGAGGAGATATTGTGTGTGGTTTTTTTGTATTGATGTTCATGCGATAGCTCTTGAAAAATTCATCGAAGTCTATAAAAATGCAAGTCACATGCTTTTTAATATTTTTTTACATTTTTTTATTTAGATGTGATAAAAGCTAAATGTAATTTTATTTATCTTGTTTAGATGAAGGAGTTGGCTGGAAAGTCATCATATCAAACTCAAGAGATCAATGAACTTCAACATTAGTTGATTGGATATATTCAACCTTATATTATATGATTTGGAGCACTTTGTCGACACAATTTCGTGCAAGCCAAAGGAGGACCGATGCATATATGCGTGGTTTTTGGATGTACATTTTTTTGGAGATATTTTTTTGAATGATGAACATAGTGGGGATATCCAGATATGATACATGTAGTAGGTCATTATTTTTTGTGGATAATTAATGTAGATGGTGGGTACATCTATTTGTGTCCCACTGTTTTTTTTATATGGACACATTACTTCGTTTGTTGCATTTTAGGTGTACGTGACTTCAAATACACGTAATGTGAAGACTGTTTTTATGTTATTGTAAGTTTTGATTTGTGTTTAGATTTATTTGTTAACTATGACATTAATATTGGTTATTAATTATTTACCATAAGTTTAATTTATGACCGCTTATATTAAACCCTCATATGATGAAGTTTTTTATGACCTTTTTAAAATTTTGAAAATCGTTTATCATGACTCTTTTTAAATCAAACATGACATCTTATAGAGTATATTATGACTTTTTTTAATAGCAGATGTGACAGTTTTGAAAAAAAAAGTCATATATAACCGTGACCATATATGACACTTTTTATGGGTATCAATTATGACACCCAAACTTATGACGCTTTTTATTGAAAAATAAAGCGTCATAAAATGAGTTTTATGACACTTAAAAAATGTCATAAAAAGGTTTTTTCTTGTAGTGAGACCTACTGAGATTCGTAGTTTTCTGGGTTTGGCTGGCTATTACCGCAGATTTATCAAGGGTTTTTCGAAAAATTATTGGCCCTTTGTTCAATTTAACTCTAAAAGGAGTGAGGATTGTTTGGGATGATTCTTGTCAGCTGGTTTTTGATGAGCTGAAAGATAGGTTGACTTCTACTCTAGTCCTTGCATTACCAAGTCCTGGGTTGGAATATTTTTTCTTTACTCACGCATCTCTGCAAGGATTAGGAGTTGTATTACAGCAAGAGCTGCGGGCTATTGCTTATGCTTCTCGTAAGCTCAAGCCCCATGAAAAGAATTATCCGATGCATGATTTGGAACTTGCTGCCGTAGTTTTTGCCTTGAAGATTTGGAGACATTATCTCCTGGTGGAGAAATTTAGTCTTTTCACGGACCACAAATCGTTGCAATATTTGTTTTCACAGAAATATTTAAATATGCGATAGCACCAGTGGTTAGAGTTTGTGAAAGACTACCAATTTGATATTCACTATCACCCGGGCACGGTGAATATGGTGGCGGATGTGTTGAGTTGGAAACCCGAGGGTAGTTAGCACAGATATGGAAAGCTAAATGGAAGGAACATAGCCAACATGATGGGGTTGCAAGGGCGTTTATGTCAGTGTTGACTATCACGCCTATGATAGTGGCAAGGGTCGTTCAAGAACAAAGAATGGACAAAGGTTTCCAGGACAGGATGCACCAATTATTAAATGAGGGAGCGGAATCCTACTCTATAAGTTCTGAGGGTGGGTTACGTTTCCACGGGAGACTTGTTGTTCCGGACGAAGGGGACTTAAGGCGGGCCGTAATGATAGAATCTCATGGGTCCAAGTTTGCAGTACATCCTGGTAATGACAAAATGTACCAAGACATGCGCCATACAATATTGCTGGACGGGTATGAAACGGAACATTTCTAAATTTGTTTCCCAATGTACTACTTGTCAATTGGTGAAATTAGATCATCAGCGACCGACGGGATTACTATAACCCTTGGAAATATCGGTATGGAAGTGGGAAAGCATCTCTATGGATTTCATCACGGGTTGCCAACATCGCAAAGCGGTTATGATTCCATTTGGGTTATCGTTGATCGTTTGACCAAGTCGACACATTTCTTATCAGTACGCACAGATTTTAATATTGCTCGTTATGCCCGGTTCTTTATTGCGGAGGTTGTTAGACTCCACGGGGTGCCCATTAATATAGTCTCCAATCGAGACAAAATTTGTGTTTCCCATTTTTGGCAAAGTTTCCAAGAAGCTATGGGAACTGAATTGAAATTGAGTACCTGTTATCACCCTCAAACAGATGGGCAGACAAAAAGAGCCAACCAAATGTTGGAGGACATGCTCAGAATGTGTGTGCTAAATTTCAAAGGAGGTTGGGAAAAATATCTTCCCCTCGTCGAATTTGCTTATAATAGTTCATACCAATTCACTATTGGGATGGCACCCTATGAAGCCTTATATGGCCGACCGTGTAAATCACCTACTTGTTGGTTGGAAGTAGGGAATAACAAATTTCTTGGACATGAAATGATCCAAGACACTTCTTCGTAGATTTACCTCATTCGAAATCGCATCCAAATAGCTCAAGATCTTCAAAGAGTTATGATGATTCTAATAGAAGGCATGTAGAATTGGAGGTAGGAGATCAAGTCTTGGTGCGAGTATCGCCAATGAAAGGTATAAAGCGATTTGGGAAGAAAGGAAAGCTTGCACCCCATTACGTAGGCCCTTTTTCACATTATTGCTAAGGTAGGCCCAATAGCGTATCAACTTGCCTTACCAGATCATTTACAACAGATTCATGATGTATTTCATGTTTCATCTGTGAAAAAGTACAAGAGGTGTGAAGGAGCTCACTGGCATATTCCTTTGGATGATATTAAATTGCAACCCGATATTTCATACTAGGAATAACTAGCTCCAATCCTAGATCACGGGGAGCATAGACTAAGATCTCGAGTGGTGCCCTTGGTTCGGGTTCAATAGGGTCATCACAATGCTGAGGAATCCACATGGGAGCGTGAGGACGACATGCGAGAAAAGTATCCACATCTCTTTTTGCAACGTACGCTTCAATTTTGAGGGAAAAATTCCCTTATAAGGGGGGGGGGGGGGGGGGGGGGAGTATGTAATAACCCTTACTTGTGAGTAATTGATTTTGTATTAGATTCCCATGTGAGATAATTATATAAAATATTGGATAATGGAGTAAATATCTTTTGAGTGAGTCAAAAGATAATATTTACTAGATTCTTGCATTTTACTGTTTTTTTAATGTAGATAGCATTGCGTTATATTTTATTTTGTCGTGTGCACAAAACGATAATTGCGTTTTAAAATGAAATGGGATATGAAAATGATGTATATTATTACGGATGTCAATTTAGAGGGCGCGGTTAGTCCCGAAATAGTCGAAATAAGTGCCATATTGTATTTTTGGGTTCTGGGCACTTTTAACAGGTTATAACTTAATTAAGTAGTTACGAGTCATTTTAGGGTGTATTAACATTTTAAAAATGGAAATTAATGTTTAAGGACCGATTAAGTCTTACAACCTCTTTTATTTATTAAGTATGTTACTACTAAACCTAGAAAGAAAGAAGAAAAGAATTATGGAGAAAAGAAGAGAAAGGAGAAGAATTGAAGATTTGGAGTTTGATCTTGCATCTACCATAAATGAAATAAAGATTTCTTCTTAAGGAAAGTTTCTTACTTGCTAAGATATGATTTAGGATGAATAAATTGTAGTGATAGTTGTGTATTGGAATCAATTTAACAAATATGGGTTTTGATGAAATTGTGGTGTTTGAGCCCTTACTTATTGTTTAGATAGATATTGTGGTGATTATATTTGTTAGTATGCATTTATGATTGTTTTTGGGTTGGATTAAAGATGATTGTTGTGGGTAGATATGAGTTTGGTAAAAATAGGGCATGAAACTCCATAGCCAAATCCAGAAATTTTGGGCCAGGCGAATCGATTCGCCCCTTGCGAATCGATTCACTAAAGGGGTAGGATACAGGTCTGTTGATACAAAATTTAGTCTGCTGACATGTCTCAATTAAGTGGAGACACATGGCAATCTGCGTGGCAATAACAAACACTTCTGAATGACACCTTGACTTCGAGGTACTCAATTTCCCCGACTAACTTAGACACTTTGAGCAGTATGTGCTCTCCGAGGAACTTTACTGCCCCAAGCAACTCATGGATACCGAGATACTTAGGCGGTCCGAGCAGCTTAGGCGGTCCCAGTTGCACCTCGATCAGAGCATTTATTATCAGACAATTAAGAGGATTAAATGCGTATTAAATGTTGATTATTATCATACGGATGTATACGCTTATTGGACAGCTATGTATGATCCTTTATCATGTATAGCCTCAGGGATATAAATAAATTGTATCATCCTCATTGTGGGGGGAGGGGGAATTTCTGGAGATAAATCTTACCACATGAATTCCCAAATAGTCAATAATAACAGTGGACCTAGGCCATTCGTTCAAGGCGGAACCACTTTAAAATCTCTTGTCTTATTTATTTTTTATCTGTGATTGAATAATTAGAGATAATCTAATTTTTTACATCAACAGATTGGCGCCGTCTGTGAAAAACGACTGTAATTTTTGTTTTTTACCAAAAACAATTCATCACCAATGGCTGACAATCCTGAATCCAGCAATCGAAACACTGGAAACCCCCAAATCAATCCGCTCTGCCAAATGTCCAAGATCTGGATGGAATTATGGCCAATCTGGCTCAAGGTCAGACAGTTATGTAAGAGACTATGCAACAACTCATACAAACCATCCAGGGTGGAGTACCGACCCACTCAGGACAACGAAGTGTTCAAAGAAATACCCATTTATTTTCTTCGCGTACTAGGCATATGGATTCATATTGTATTGAGAGATCTAATGATTTTTCTTATCAACCAGGTAGAACTTCGTCAGTACGAGCCACAGATACTGAACAAAAGGTCACTCTCTCTCTAGAAAGGATTAGTGCACTGGAGAGATTAATTAGAGAATCTCCTTTTGATCATTTGGGCCTAAGGAGGAATAGAATCCCTCCCAAAGCTGTGTCGAGGAACTTTCGATAACCATCCGATCTAAGAGAGGGTTCTGCTCAATCACGACCAACTGCTCGTCATGAAAAATCTCAGGAAGCGACTTCAACACGATCAATTGCTCGAACCAATAGGACTGAGGAGGGAAATGATGCATGGAAAGGCTCTATTAAGAGGCTAGAGGATAGACTAGGGGAAATGGCTAAGGCCAAGAATCGTCTCCAAAGAACTTTTGTCCAAGGGACACCTTTCATACAAGCAATTGTGGATTTTCCCACACCGTCGAAGTTCAAAGCACCTGTTGTGACTCCTAAATATGATGGAAAAACCGACCTTGTCCTTCATATAGAGAAATACCAAGCTGGTGTCGACATCTATGTTGTGCCAGATGAGATGAGATGCAGGGCATTCTCGGGAACTCTTACAGGATCTGCTCAAATATGGTACAATAATCTTCCTCGGGGTAAGATTTCAACTTTCTTTCAACTGGCCGACCTCTTCATTGGAAACTTCTATTTTGGAGCAAAACCTATTAAATGAGTAGCACACTTGTTAAGTGTTAGACAAAAGGCAGGTGAGAGCACCAGGGATTATATAACTCGTTTCAATAATGAGAAACTCGAAGTTATTGATTATGAGGAAAATACAGTGATTACTGCTCTGATGAGTGGGCTGTTGCCCAACAAGTTGTACTAAACTTTGGCCAAAGATCCACCCAAAACCATGTCAGAACTGATGGAAAAAGCGTCCCAGATCATGAATATCGAGGAGGCTATGGCTGTAAAAAAGAATATGGATACCAAAGAGACCAAGGTGCAGGTTGATAACACCAAAAAGAAAGAGCATAAGAACAATGGTGGTGACAAACACTCAAAAACAAAGCCATCATGGGAGGTATTGAAGAAATTTGAAAATTATACTCCTTTGAAGGTAGACATCAACCATGTTCTAGAAGAAATCAAGAACAATGAGGATTTAAATTGGCCGGAGAAAATGAAGTCAGACCCTGACAAGAGGAATAAGGCCAAATATTATGAATTCCATAAAGATCATGGCCACACGACCAAAAATTGCATAGCTCTTCAGAATGAGATCGAAGCACTCATTAGACGAGGAAAACTGGCAAAGTATGTTGATCGAAGAAATGAAAAAAGAAACAACGACCGAGCAAGAGAGAGGTCTAGATCTCCTCGTCGAGCAGAGGAGAATAAGAAAAGAGACCATGAAGATGATCCAGAAGACGACCCCGATCTTCCCAAAATATCAAGGCAGCCAAAACATGAGGTATTTTAAATATGTTTTGGATCATTTGATTGCAATGTGATTATAGGTGGAAATGCAGGAGGTGGAGACCTTACTGCATAAATAAAAGCTTACCTCAATGAGGCTCAAGCCTGTTCATATATTCAACGAATAAACTTGGTTGAAGATGATCACCCGAGGAAGGTCCACAAGGAAAACTGGTCTCTGGTTTCTCTAAAAAGGACCTCGCAGGTGTACTGTATCCTCATGATGACCCATTGGTGATCAAAATGAGAATGAAGGAAGTGATGATCTTGAGAGTACTGGTCGATAATGGTAGCTCGACTGATATTATGTTCTACTCGTGCTTCGACAGCCTAAATCTAAACTTGTCTCAGTTGCAACCTTATCACAGGCCCCTTTTCGGTTTTGCTAGCGAGAAAGTTTTTCCACTTGGGACAATCAAATTGGATATGTTCATTGGTACATGGCCTGCTTGTCAAACAGAAAGATTAGGCTTCTTCGTGATGGATATGAATGTGAAATAAACCTATAATATCATCATGGGAAGGGTAGGATTGAAGAATCTCGAAGTAGTACCATCTACGGTACATCAATGCCTAAAATTTCCAACCAATTTTGGAGTAGGAGTTGTTAAGGGTGATCAAAAAGTAGCTCAGGAATGCTACTATTCATCGCCGAGCAGGAGGAATTGGAAGAATCTAGGAAAAAGACTACTACCTATCAGGTGGATGAGGGTACAGAAATTGAAACATTGGATCCTAGAGACGAGTCACAACTCGTGAAAGGTCAGGTGGTGGAAGCGACCGAAAGCAT
Source organism: Sambucus nigra (assembly GCA_949130495.1). Taxonomy (NCBI): domain Eukaryota; kingdom Viridiplantae; phylum Streptophyta; class Magnoliopsida; order Dipsacales; family Adoxaceae; genus Sambucus; species Sambucus nigra. The sequence continues at coordinate 58,565,045 of OX422213.1, forward strand.
CATTCTGGACGACGAGCACCCTGAACGAACAACTCAGATAGGTTCGTTGTTAGATGCCTCACTAAAATAGGAGTTGATAGCTTTCTTAAAAAGCAGAAAATAAACTTTTGCTTCGAGTCATGAAGATATGCCTGAAATAGACCCAAATTTATTATGTCATGAGCTCAATGTGAATAAGGAGATCAAGCCAGTGAAACAGAGAAGAAGAGTGTTCAGCCCCGAAAAGAACCAAGCTATATAGGAGGAGGTCGAGAAGCTCCAGAAAGCTTGATTTATTGAGGATGTTAAATATCCAGGCTGGTTAGCAAATGTAGTGATGGTGAAAAAGAAGAACAAAAAATGGAGGATGTGTGTAGACTTCACTGATCTCAACAAGGCCTGTCCAAAGGATGAGTTTCCCTTGCCCCAAATTGATGAATTAGTGGATGCTACCTCGGGACATGAGCTATTGAGCTTCATGGATGCTTATTCTAGTTACAACTAGATTAAAATGAAACCTGAAGACAAGGAGAGTACTTCTTTCATTACCCCTAGGGGAACTTATTGTTATAATATTATGCCTTTTGGTTTGAAAAATACAGGTGCAACATATCAACGGATGATGAACAAGGTGTTTGCAGAACAAATCAGTTGCAATATGGAGGTTTATGTTGATGATATGCTAACAAAGGGCAAGAAAGTTGCTGACCATCTAGTTGACTTAGGCCAGACCTTTGATCAATTAGACAAATATCAAATGAAGTTGAACCCGACTAAGTGCATATTTGGAGTACGAGAAGGCATGTTTCTCGAGTATATTGTCAATCCATGAGGCACTGAAGAAAACCCTCAAAGGATCAAAGCTCTATTGGGATTACGATCTCCAACGATGAAGAAAGAAGTGCAAAGTCTTACAAGGCGAGTAGCAGCACTTAACAGATTTGTATCGCGAGCAATTGATAGATGCCTCCCATTCTTCAAAATGCTCTGTAAGACTTTGGAATGGAATGAAGAATGGGAGAAAGCTTTTCAAGAATTGAAGAAATATTTGGGAACACCTCCATTGTTGTCCAACCCGGTGATGGGAGAAAGATTGTACTTGTATCTGGAAGTTTCGGAAAATACAGTTAGCTCAGCATTAATAAGAGTAGAGGATGGATTACAAAAACCAATTTATTGCACTAGTAAGGCTTTACGAGGAGCAGAGATCAGATATCCAAAATTGGAAAAGTTAGCACTGGCGCTGAGCGAAGTGAGTAGAAGAATGAAGCCACATTTCCAGGCTCATACCATAGTTGTATAGACCGATATGTCGTTGAGGCAAGCTCTTTATAAACCAGAAAAAATCAGGGAGATTGATGTATTGGGCAATAGAACTCGGTTAATATGATATAATTTATGAGCCTAGATCGTCACTAAAAGGGCAAGCAGTAGCAGATTTTATAGAAGAGTTCACTTATCCTGATACTCCCGAGGAGCAAAAGTTGAACATCGACCAACCTATGGATGTTACGGAATCACCAAATTTAAACCCCGATCAACTTAAGTTGGTCGGAGAGCTAGAGGAGAAGGTCGACGAGCAGCGAGGTGTGGTAAAAATGGAGATAAAGGAGCAACAAATGTTCCATCGATGAACTTTGTCCAATAAGACGTTTGAGGACGAGATACCTATATGGAACTTGTATGTGGATGGCTCATCGTGCACCTCAGGAAGTGGAGCCGAGATTGTATTGAAAAGTCCAGACGAGTTTGATATAGAATATGCTATGCGCTTTTAATTTCAAGCTTCTAATAACGATGCCGAATATGAAGCGATGATTGTAGGTCTTAGTCTGGCAAAAACTATGAATGCAGCGCAGGTAATCGTATGAAGTGACTCACAGTTGATTGTGAACCAAATGTTCGGTGTATATGCAGCAAAAGGAGAGTTGATGATTAAGTACCATGCAAAGGCGATGGAGTTGGTATCGTAATTTGTTACTGTTCAACTGGTCAGAATACCAAGAATGGAGAATGCAAGAGCTGACGCTTTAGATCGATTAGCATCGGGCTACTCGTACCGAGCTACGAAGAACAATCCCAATTGAAGTTCTAGCTGGTCGGAGCATAGAAGAAGATCTGACGATAAACTTTATTACCCTTGATTTAGGGCCATCTTGGATGGATCCCATTAGGACATATATTGAGGAGGGAGAATTACCGATTGACAAACTCGCGGCCAAGAAATTAAAGTTTAAAGCTGCTCATTATGTACTGACTAATGGTATTCTATACAGATGAGGAATTATGGCAGGTTTGCAAAGATGTGTGCATCCCTCCGAGGTGAAAGACTTGACTGAAGAGGTCCATGAAGGGTCCTGTGGAGCCCATGTAGCAGGTCGGATGCTTTTGCAAAGAATAATGACGCATGGATACTACTGGACAACGATGAGGGCTGATTTTATTTCCTATGCCAAGAAATGTGACAAGTGTCAGCGCTTCTCCTCCATCTGAAGAACTCCCCAAGCATTGTTGACACCCATTACCTCCCCTTGGCCATTTGCCATGTGGGGAATTGACTTGGTCGGGCCACTTCCAATGATTAGAGGAAGATTGAGATATCTCGTCGTCGCATTGGATTACTTTACTAAGTGGGTTGAAGCCGAGCCTCTTGTCGACATGACGTACGAAAAGGTGTACCAATTTATTTGGAAAAATATCATTTGTAGATATGGTCTTCCCCATGCATTCATCACTGGCCATGGAACACAATTTGACAATGAGGATTTCGCTGCCAATTGTCACTAGTCAAATATCTTAAAAATCCGCTCGGCACCAGGCCATCCCCAAAGCAATGGGAAAACTGAAGTGACAAACTGAACGCTGCTAAATGGATTGAAGAAAAGACTGAATGACGCGAAAGCAAACTGGATCAATGAGCTACATTCAGTACTATGGACTTATCGTACTACTCCCCGAGTAGCAACTGGAGAATCTCCATATATGCTGGCATTTGGAAGTGAAGCTGTTATACCTGCCGAGTTGGGCCTCCCAACACACCGAGTATTAAACTTCAACTCCCCTGTCAGCGATTTAATGAGAAGGTTGGACTTAGATATGCTCGAAAAAGTTAGAGAAGAAGAAGCCATCAAGAATGCTGCTTACCAGCAACAAACAACTTTGTTCTACAATAAGAGAGTGAGGAAGTGTGACCTGAAAGAAGGAGACTATGTGCTAAAGAAAGTGATTCAAAAGCACAACAAACTGGAAGAGAATTGGCATGGACCTTATCGAGTTACATAAGTTGTTCGACCAGGAACCTACAGAATAGAAACTTAAGAAGGGGAGGAGTTTAAGAATGCATGGAATGCAGAGCACCTACGCAAATATTATCAGTAATGTAAACCCTCATGTAATGCAATTTCATCAGTATGAATGAAATATGAATATTCTACCCAATTCTCTACTTTTGTTGAAAATTTTTCACATAATACTAGTGCTACACACTACTCAGCAAAATCCACCAACTCCAGTTGGTCGGGAATAAAAATATTTCCTAGAAATACCAACTCCGGTTGGTTGGGAAGAAAATCCACCAACTCCGGTTGGTCGGGAAGAAAAATATTTCCCATAAATACCAACTCCGGTTGGTTGGGAAGAAAAATATTTCCCAGAAATACCAACTCCGGTTGGTTGGGAAGAAAAATATTTCCCAGAAATACCAACTCCGGTTGGTCGGGAAGAAAAATATTTCCCAGAAATACCAACTTCGGTTGGTTGGGAAGAAAATCCACCAACTTCGGTTGGTCGGGAAGAAAAATATTTCCCAGAAATACCAACTCCGGTTGGTTGGGAAGAAAATCCACCAACTCCGGTTGGTCGGGAAGAAAAATATTTCCCCAAAATACCAACTCCGATTGGTCGGGAAGAAGATTCACCCACTATAGTTGGTCAGGAATAAATTTTTTTATCAACTAAGGTTGGTCGAGAATTAAAAACACCAACTCTCTTTGGTCGGAAATAGTTGGCTTAGAATTAAAAAGTGATCAAGTGAAATTTTAATACTTGAAACATTTCAAATTACCACCAAGTTGGTCGAGAAACAAAATATCATCAATTCTGGTTGGTAAACAAATGATTATCATCAATTTAAGATAGTCAACAATAAGTTTCACCAATTTTAGTTGATCGAAAAATAACACAATGTTGTTATCTTTTTAACAGATATACATGCACATTCATTAGTAAATAAGTAAAGTGTTTTACAAAATATCTACAAGACAATGGCAATCAAGATGGCAAAGAAAAATATAAAATTTTCATTAAATCCAAAACAAAATACATTGAGAATGAAATACATATTAACTATTACATCAAGATTCCTACTCTATTGGTTTCTTCCCCTCTTCTTTTGAAACAGGTTCCTCGCTAGCAGGAGGATTATCTAAGGCATAAGGGGAATTTTTGAAATTAAGGTCTTTGAGCATCCTGATGTTCATCATATAGGGCCGATCGAGTAGGTGCTCTGGGCGAGATATCTCAACATTGGAATGGAGACTGTAATTGCCAAGATATTTGGAAATCAAACACTGAGGGATTGCCCGAGCAGGAATCCAGCTCATGTCGAGTTTGAATGGTGGCACTGGCAGGTCGAGCAACCCAGGATTATAGTAATCCCACAAATAGTGACCTTGTTCCAATTGTAGCACACCCAAGGCGTTTAACCATCCTTGCTTATACCCCTCGTTGTTCGACTGCTGAATCCGATCATCGAGTTGATAGAGGGCCTCATTATAGCCAACCATCCAAAATTCTTTAGGCTGCTTGTGGAATTGATAAGTCAACCTTTCTAGCTGCTCGTGGACATTTTTTACAAAAAGTTCTTTATTCTCCAAGGAAGATTTTTGTGTAGAGATCTTCTCATCCAAATTCATAATTTTCTTGGACATCTCTGCTAATGCTTGATTCTTCGCTTTTAGTTAAAAGGCCTAATTCTCCAAAGATGATTGAGTTCTTTGCTCTTCAATAGTAAGCTGAGCAGCTCTTGCTCATCCCCAATAACCTCTTGCTCTATCGCAAGAAGAAGTAGAGGCTCCAGTTCTCTTCAACGTCTCCAATTCGTCTCTCAAATTGGCATTTTCGACCTCTAAAAAAGAGAAACCCTTGTCGTTGACAGGGACTAAGGCATTCGAGGAAGATGCTGCAGACTTGAACTGAGATATCTCTCCTTGCAGGTTATTTTTTTCCTACTCCAGTAACTTAGCTATCTGCATGTGCTCTTCGACCTCGGTCTTCAAAGTTCTCTCCCTCACATCATAGGCAGCAATCAATCTATCATATCCCTTATCAGCAGTTAGTTGCTGATACTTCTTCTCATATCCCTGGTGCAAAAGGGCTGTAGACTCCTTGTATTGTTGTTGAAGCTCCTCGAGAGTGCCCTTGATGTCTTCAAACATTTCATAATACACTACATTGTTAGCCACTGCCCGATCAAGCAGACACTTTAAATATTGGTAGACTTCAACTTCTTGCTCTGAAGCATCTTCACCGAAGATATCAATGATTTGAGCTTCAGTCATATCTGTATGACCAGCTTTGAAGTAATCATTGCATTGTCTCAACAATTTTGTATCATGAGCAGATAATAATTCCATCCTGGCCATAAACTAGAAAAAGAAGAGATAGTAAGAATCAATAAGAGTGCAAACAGAGCACGAAGAAGAGAATCAACAATATGCATAGTCAAAATTTCAAATTTTATTACATCATAGAGGAGAAGTACATAGTTCAGAGTTACATTTGACAAAGAAAATAAAATAGAGAGAAAAGTCCAAACAACTCTACACCTTCTCCTTGTCTCCCAAAACTTTCTCGGGAGGCTGGGACGAAGAGGAAGGTTGCTCGGTGGGTGCTGGAAGCTGCTCGGGTGAAATAATGGATGGTTTAAGTTGCTCGTAGGAAGACTGGACAACTGGGGAATGAGAAATTTGATCTCCCGTCACCATAGAGGATTTCTCAGAGGCAGCTTCATCCTCTTCCTCTTCTTCAGGAGTTGGAGGGGGGCCAGGGATGTGTCGCTGAAATAGGTCAGAATTTTCATCAACATCCATCTCTTTCAAAGCAGCGACCCAGCCATCCCTAAAGTACTTAAGTCTACCATATTCCACTTGGTACATCATGGCAGCTAGACCCTTATTCCACCCTTTGTCCCAACCGACACTGAAGGACTTTTTTACAGCCAACTTCCTTTTCACCTTCTCTGAGGAAAGCTTCTCGGATAGAAGTACCTCGACATATTTCAACTTCTTTTCTGCCTCCTCCTTCTGACGACCAATGTCACGAAGTCTACCCAGTTCTTCCTCAGCAGATTTGATCTTACTTTCAAGCTCCCCAGCATTTTGGAGCTTCCCTTTGAGCTCTTTATTCTTAATTTCCAATTCTTTTATTTTCTTCTCCAATCCCTTGGAGATCTCAACAACTTGATCCCTCTCATGCTCGGTCGAACTGAGCTGCTTCTCCCAGGAAGCTTTATCATCAACGTACTTCTGACAAGAATCTTTCAAAGACTGCGTCAGACCCACCAAAGCTTCCTCTACACCTGACGAGGAACTTGAAGCCTTAATATCTTCATCCTTCTTCAAAATTGTATTGAAACAGGTTACCAACTGGGAAAAGAAAACAATATCAAGTCAGTGTAAATATATAACAGCGGAAAAATGAAAGTTTAGGACAATAATACTTACAGAAGCAATATGAGGAGTAGCCAATGTGGTAACCATATCCCGAGAAATATTTTCTTCAATACCTTGAATCTCGGGGATAATCCAAGATTTCACCGAGCTCATGGTAGAGCTCAGAGCAATAAAAGTGGGAACAACACTTCCAGTAGTTAAAGGCTGAGAGATGGATTCAGCCAAATTAACCGAGGAGCTTTTCTTCAGCTTCCTCAGAGGAACATCAACAGTCTCGGCCAAGGATGTACTCTTAGTCGGGGATATGACAATAACCTCACTTGGAGTAGCGACTTTGCTCAGAGCCACTGGGGACTTCTCGGCAACCTTCACAGTAGCACCTGGAGGAGGTGGATCTATTTTTCTTGTCCCTTCTTCTGGGATATTATGTTTGCTTTTCTTTGCCTCTCCAGCAATAGAGGCAGATTTCTCGAAGAGGGCAGGAGATCTTCTTTTCTTCATTCTTTCACTCAGAGGAATATGTGACTTGGGTGAAGAACTTACAGAAGTTGGTACCGGTTCTACATCACTTATCACAGGACGAGCAGCAAAAGACGAGGTGTAACTCTTATACTGTAGCAAATATGAAGCTGATCTGATATGCTCGTCAGCAACAGTCTCATGCAAACCCTAGATAAGTTTCAGATGTTTTAAATTAACTTTTGTCTCTTTTGGAGACTTTATCTTGTTGTCAACTGCAAATAAATCAAAATTAAAATATCAGTGACACATTTTATCAAACACAAAGGAAGCATAATTTCGAAAATAAAATAAAATAAAAATAACCTATCCCATTTCCATAGGGAGGGCATCTAGGACCCTGGTACACATCATTTCCAATTAGTGGAGGGTGTTGCCAATTTTTCATAACAACACCGTGCTCGAAGTAATCCATATTGGCATCTGGGAGATTGACTACTAGAGCCCTATTTAAAAACCTTGTTTTTAAATAAAAAGTGTTGTCACCAATAGCCCATCTATAACAAAACATAATTTCAGGAATTCCTATACGGGTTCCATGAATCTGATTTAATCTATGAACTCCATTAACTATTCTCCATGTGTTGGGGGATATTTTTCTAGGAACCACGTCAAAATATTGACAGAATTCCAGACACAAAGGGTTTGGGGGAAAATAAAAGTCGCATTCAGCTACAAAGAGACTGGGGAACCAATGTCCCTCAGCCAAATGAAAATAATCTGAAGGTTCAGAAAGTTTCTCCAAAACAACCCACGAATGAATAGAGAAATCAGACCGAAACTTATCAAGAGAATCAACAAGGTAAACCATGGTGAATAAAGGAAATGAAAGAGAAGGAATAAGATCTTACAGAAAATGGTGGATCTGTTGACAACGAACGATGTAAGGGATGAACGCACAAGAGAGAGAGAGAAAATGGAAAACTCAAAGATACTAATTTGAAAAAGTAGAAGACGATATGATTTTCTACAACGCTTAAATACCTTACCTTGGGAAAATGTAAAAATAATGATTATAAAGGGAGACGTTTACGCTACCGGTGGCTAAAAGGACAAAAAGGGCGCGGAGATCGAAGCAGTTAAGAAAATTCGAAAAGTCTAATTCTATGAATTCGAAAAGAAAAAATAAATGCAAAAAAAACATTCCTAAAATTCAGGATGACCATTTAATCCCGCCATATTTTGAGAAGAATGTTCCACACTCCTCAGTCTCGAACTGTGAAAAATTGGGGGCTTCTGTTGATACAAAATTTAGTCTGCTGACATGGCTCAATTAAGTGGAGACACGTGGCAATCTGCGTGGAAATAACAAACACTTATGAACAACACCTTGACTTCGAGGAACTCAATTTCCCCGACCAACTCAGACACTCTGAGCAGTATGTGCTCTCCGAGGAACTTTACTGCCCCGAGCAACTCATGGATACCGAGATACTCAGGCGGTCCGAGCTGCACCTCGATCAGAGCATTTATTATCAGACAATTAAGAGGATTAAATGCGCATTAAATGCTGATTATTATCATACGGATGTATACGCTTATTGGATAGCTATGTATGATCCTTTCTCATGTACAGCCTCAGGGCTATAAATACATTGTATCATCCTCATTGTGGGGGGAGGGGGAATTTCTGGAGATAAATCTTACCTCGAGAATTCCCAAACAGTCAATAATAACATAAATAGTGGATGTAGGCCATTCGTTTAAGGCTGAACCACTTTAAAATCTCTTGTCTTATTTATTTTTTTATCTGTGATTGAATAATTGGAGATAATCTAATTTTTACATCAACGTCGTCTGTAATGACCGAATAGATTCGGCCCCTCCGAATCGATTCGAAAGTATGCAGAATGTTGGGTTGTCTTAACCGAATCGATTCGAACCACCCGAATCGATTCACTTCAAGACCAAATCGATTCGAACCACCCGAATCGATTCACTTCAAGACCGAATCGATTCGGCGAGGGCGAATCGATTCAAAATTCCTGCTATTTTGAGTTATTTTTTCTAACTCAATTTTAACCCTTTTCTTTTAGGCTTAGGACATAGGAACCTTCTCTTATGAAGTAAACTTAGTGTCCTAGAGTCTTATATTAGTTAGGTAACTACCTTATGTTAGCAAGGGAATAAATGGGGCCTATTCTGGGGATTATCAAATAGATGATAAGGTATTTCCCTCTCTTAACAAGTTAGTTTGATATTAAGAGATGTAAAATTTTATAATTGGGGAACTTTCTAGATGTGATTGAGGTATACTAGGCTTGGTGGTTTATAGTAATATCATAAAATTCTCGGAGACTAAGTTAGGGGTTTATTAATCATTGAGGTTTATAATGATGATATTAATTACGTATGGCTCCGGATAAAATGTGATGTATATTTTAAAATGAGATTAAAATTGTGAATGATAAATTGGTAAATACACACCTCTCTAAATGCTATCATAAGGGAAGTACGCGCATGAGGTGAAGTCCCCTGGCTAGTGAATGCAGGGAGAATATATTCCTCGGCCATAGGACCGGTTGTTATATATTGTGTGATTATTGTTCGAAGTGAGGTAATTCTGAGTATGGTTATGACTAACTGTCGAAGGTATATGACCACTTCCCGACGTTACATTGTAGGATGCCCAGGTTGTCTTGTGTGATAGGCCCTGGAAGATGATAGTCATTTAAGGGCGCGTCCAGTGCAGATACTCAGAAGGACGGTCTTAGAATCGTTATATATTATGTAATATAACTATTCTTATTAAAGATGGATTTAATTTATGATTAAGATCTCTACGAATTAAATTGCTTTGAATACGTTTCCTAATGAGATATGAAACGGTGAAATGAAATTGTGGAAAAAAAAAAGAAAAGGATATTGAGCCTTAGTTAATAATGACATTCTATTCATACTCTCTCGCATAATTGAATTGGGATTATGATCTTTATATATGCTTTTGATTATACTTTTAGATTAAGTAGTTAGATTTCTTATCATTATTCATGATGATTAAATTTTTCCATAACTATCATACTTTTTATTCATCTGGTGATTATATAAAACCGGGACTTGACCCGTCCATATTTCTTATTTTGCATGAAACTTATATTCGCTCAGGTACTCCGCCGCAAGGACCCCCGCATTGACTTTCCTATTCCAGTGTCTTGGAGTTGTAACACCTTGCGGACGTTACGGGATACTTTGTTATAAACGCCTCCATCTTTGTATTCTAGTTATGATCGGTTTATCCATTCGGGCGTGTGGCCCAAACTTTTGTACTTGCCTAATGCAATGTATTATGTAACTTAATTAACTTGTTTTATATTGTTTGTAAGAGACTGTTAACCGACAGCTTATTCGGTTATTATATATATATATATATATATATATTGTTGTTTAGGTAATATCAGTCTTTTCGGTATCCACCTTCTTTTAAATTAAATGGTTGAAATGTTTCTTTTAATTTACAAATAATATTTTAACAATCTGTTTTCTAAAATAGTGGGTGGTTATCTCGTACACTTATTATATAAATGTGAAGCTAAGAATGGACCATCTGTGATTCCTGCCGTTATTGGCGTATCGAGTTGGCCACCTCTTATTTTAATGATACGGATTGTCACATTGGAATTCTAATATAGTTGTTTATTTGAGAATTCTATAGCTATAAGTATGAGAGTAGCTACCTTGTGTCGTACCAAAAATATGAGAGCATCTACCTTTTGTCGTTGCGAAATTGAAGCCTTCCATATCAGTGTACAGGGATATAGATTGGCATGCGTGATTAGGCACATTCCAAGAGGCAGAGTCATTGTCTAATAACTGTCACCCTACTCAAGCTTATAATGCGATTGATAATCCCTTTGTGGTTTGTACAGGTTTTCGATAGATTTTTTGAATCTTTTGTTCTGTTAACATTTTCTGTCATATATGTATATACACATACACACCACACACACACACACACTAGCGGAATGTCAGTGCCTAAAGGCACAGTGAAAAATTCCAAAATATGTAATCGCAAAACGACAAAAATTTGAAAAGTACGTAAATATAAAACGACAAAAAAGTTCGTTCATCAACAAAACAAAGTATAATTTTAAAAAATGCCATAATGTTATGTATTTATAGGACTATCTACCATACTTAACAAATAATAAAAGTCCAACAACATTCAAATAGTCTAAATTCACATATAACATGAAAATACTATATTTATGAACTGAATTCACATTGTGCCTCAAACAAACAGTGTCAATTTTTAGAAAAATGGACATAATCTCCTTTGCTTATTGGACTATCCGCCCTAATTAGGGGTAATAACCAATCCAACAATATTCCGAAAGCCCAAATTCATCCCACAAATGCTTCAACGAAACAAATTACACAACTACTTCAATGAACGGGCCTAAGTTGTATAATAAATTACACAACTAAAGTGTAAATAGAAAGTAAAATAAAGAAAAAAATATACTAAAACAAATTACAACTACACAATTTTGAACAAATTTAAAAACTCTCTTAAGAAATATAAAGACATCCCAACATAAATGCTTAGTCTCAACTTACAAACTTAGCAACTAAAGTTCAAAGAACACATCGGCAAAGATGATGCCTTGTGTACTTGCAACTTTGCGGAACTAAATTACATGATGTCTCCTCCCCTGGACGTTGGAAGCGACAACCAAACTCTATATTTCTGACAAACCAAAAGTTTGGCTCCCTGGCCATTTTTAAAGACAAATGAGAATGACAACTGGTACTTCAATTCATTATAGATGAACTGAAAAACATAAAAGAGTACAAAAAAAAATCATACTAAAATTTCAAATGAAGAATACTAAGTTGTATGTACATCATATTAAATGTAATCACAAATGTCATATATGCAAAATTTAATGAACTAGTAATGCGCTTAGTAAGAAAAGTTCTTTTTAACCAACATATTAGAAATTTGTTTTACTTAATGAATTAAGTTAAAAAAATCTCAAAATAACTTAAAACTACTACCATAATCAAACTACTTACACATTGTAATGATCTTGAAGATTCATATCAAACCATGTTCGTAGTGCATTTTGCATACACGAAGACAAAATCAACCCACAAAATAGTTAGTGCATATATAATAATAAAGCAACCCAAATAACAGTTAAGTTTTAACCATTGTCAATATATTTAAGTGTGCTAACAATCAAATTTTAGCCTATTCATGTCACAGAAACCAACAGTGTCTTGTCTCATCATTGACTCCCTTTTGCAAAGAACCGTTAAATAAACAAACAACAATAATAACTGAATGTATTAGAGTCCATGTGTTTGTGTTTAAACTCCACCACGTGAAAAAAGTGAGAGAATACGTATTAAGTATAAATAACATAAATTTCAAGTAAATTAATAATGTATACATAATTCAAATAAAGATAAATTTTAAGGGATTTAAATGACGTCTACAACCATGTGGAGTACGGTGCTCGTGCAGTAAATTTTCTTTATTCAATATTATGAAATGCAAATGTCGAGTTCTGGGGGGGCAGTTGCGGCTCTTCATGTGGATGTCCACCTTCCAAGTGAATCATTAGAGAAACGGAGTTAGTTGAGGGACATGATGAATCGGAGAGGAGCACTACCTAAATAAGTATGGCCCCTGATCTAAAGATATAACTTGAAAATAATAGCAGGGAGAACTGCCTAAATTAAGAATCAACATGAAAAACTGGTATAACAATAACTGAACGCATTCCAATGGTAATACCTCTTCTATGCACTAACAAACACACTATGCAATATTTAGTACAATCTAATAAATGTGCCAATGTTATATTCAGCGTTTACCCTAAATTTCTTCATAAAAGTATGCCCATTAAAACCATTATAATCCCATGCTCCTATTTCCCAAACCCCTACCCCTATTTCGATTCCGTGATTTCTCCTCTATGGGGGAGAAGAGAGAGTGCTTTCTCAGTTTCTACTAATTCGGTTTCTATGGTAACATATTTTGCCACTGCTATTGCAATTTGAAGGCCTGAATTAGAAAAAATCAATTCCCGCACATTACAATATACTTATTTACATTTTGCTACAAACAATTTTTTATTATTAAAAGATAATATGACTCTTTACAAAAAATTAAACAAATAAGCAGATACTTGTGTTGGGGAATAATGAAGCGATTATGAATATACTGAGTTATGCATTAGCATTTTGAAGAGTGATTACTGTTAAAAAAGTAAACAAATAGTGCAAAATGCCTATAACAATGAAACTCTTTCATGAAATGATTTACGATATTTAATCTCTCTAATATAAGGGAAACCTGTAAAGAGATGGGTGGAGCTACGATGTTTAATTTCTCTATTCTCACATCTGCTATGTGGGAAGTCATTGTTCGTATATTTTTCTACCACCAGCACGTAATATTTTCAAATGTAATTCTTTCTATGGTAAAATTTAAATGATTTATGAGCTATCCAACTGATATGAATTTGATAATAGTCTTTATAGATTTAAACCGTTGTAATCTGATATATATGCCTTTTACAATAATTGGTATAGTTCACAATATCTCTGATTAAAAATATTATTGTTGGTAGATTGGTATGACACTATTTCCTAAGGCTATCATATTGTTCGAAAATAGAACTTCATCCATCAAACTCATATCTCGTGGAACAACCTACATGTAAGAATATGTTCCTTGTACAGTTACAAACAGGGTATGAATTATGAAAACCTCAAAGAGATTTCAAATTTTCTTATGTGGAAGAATGGCCACAGTTATCATTAACAATTATAAACAATAGAAGTACCAAAAAAATTATAGAACCAAGCATCAAGTATTTGACTATTGTAACTTGAATACTTTCTAGTGGTAGACAGTTGCAGAAAGAACCTAATTTGGCCAACCGATTCACCCACCCAAGAATGGGTTTTCCAGTTAAGTGCATACAAACTTCATCAATAAAATGGTTGAAACTCTTGGAAATCAGATGATATGTATCTCCATGATATTTTATAGAAAAATGCCCCATGAACAACTGAAATTATGATCGAGACCTGTCAGTGATATTTCTCTAATATATTAAGGAAATAAGTGGATAGAGATTGCTTTGTGATTTTTTAGACAAAATACACATATAAGTGGAAGTAAATTCCACTTAAAATAACATAATTCAAGTGAAATTCAACCTCAATCATGCTTATATAAAGAGAAGAACTAATCAGGCCCAAATCAAACCCAAAGATACTAGCTAAAAACACACAAATCAGGTCCCCAAAAATTTATTTGAGCAAAAAAAAAATGGATTTTCATATTAAGAAGAGCGTTTATCCAGAAAGGATATACCTTGAGTAATGGCCATAGGTGGTAACCCATCAGTGATGTGTGATAAACTAAGGTTAGCAAAGAAAAATCACCATCCAACGTTCTACAAACAAATATTACACAGATTAATGAACCAAAATAGGATAAACACACATAAAAAATGAGGGCATTTCATAGGCATATGAACCTTCAAGTGTGAGAGACCTTTATAATCTTTAAATGTTTTGTAACTCTAATTCAAAAATCCATACATCCATAATCTATGATAGGCCTACGTTAGACAAATGAAAACACGTAAGAACCAAAATAATAGAACAAAAATAATAGAACATCCAAAAACACATATTTGTTGGGTATTGTCCCTCTACATATATACCATTGTAATAGAACATCCAATAAGTAGATTCTATCATTGTAAAAGATACAAAGATAATCGACTTGATCATGGGCTTGAACCAAGATATTTCTACCATTGGGAAGTATTTGTACGTGTGAGTTGAAAACATAAGAACATCAACCTCGAACATAAGACAAATCCCTGAAAAAATATACATAGGCATTAGATATGAAGATAAAAAATAAAAGCACATGGGCATATACAAAATCACCCTTAATAAAACATCTATCTCTAATCGTAGATGTTATTGAACCGAGGTAAAAGTAAGATTTCTATGAAAATAAAAAACATATCAACTATGAACATGTGATAAGGTGAAAAAATTGTGTTTCTTACTGAAAGCGATAAAACTAATAACAAATAATTGTCAAACATAAAAAATTTCATAAATACAAATTAAACAATTATCTTAATCCCGTAAATTGATAAACTCCATAGATTAGGAATACATATGAATATCCAAAAAGAAGGCAGAATATCAGTAATACTTTTAGTGTTTAGATCAAAAAAAAAAATTATCTCAAAGAGAATCACTGTCCTTAGATTAGTTGTACATTATAGCTGTTGTTATCGTAATTGAAGAGTAAAAATCCTTAAACGTTTCTTCAAACATATATCATGCAACTTACACCTGTTGAACTTTCAACTAAGAGCTTAACAGTCAAAGTAGTTGACAAAAGCCTAAAAAAGAAGTGATGATTGCAATATAAAAGACTTTTATTTTGTCCGTTTCTTTGTAAATAACCAAATCACTAATTTGTATAATTAACTTAGAAAAGTATAAAGTAAATAACAAACTATAGTATCCTTATAAAATTGATCATCACTTGCCAAATCATTAAGAACAAATTGATGCAAAAAATAATTCCCACATGATTCCCATTACCGTTATCGTGTAAGGGTATGCGGAGGGGGTAGGAGAACTTGAAAAGGCAAGGTACATTCCACAGTGAGTAGCTCATTTCACCACTAAATATAACTAAACCAAGGAATAATAAGACACTGACTTAATAATTACAATCTAACACATATAAAAAAATTATCATTTAAAGCAGGTTTAATGAGTAACACATATATACGACGATAAAGAAATAATAAAAGAATAGGTAAAGAGGACCAAGAACTAACATCACAATAATGATGTAAAATGTCAATTCTTTTACCTGAGAAGCTTCTTAATAAGTACAAATATTATATGTATCTTGGTTCAAGAATATTGCTTTCCAGTAACCAAATCAATGAAATATGTTAATATAAGCCCATAAAAATAATTCAAGCCCACTGTGAACTTAAAATCCACATATGATGTTAATTTACTATAATACCCTGTACTTTTATGCATATTTAAATTTCATAAGTGATTAATTTGATGATTAGAAGAATTACCGTGAATAATAATTTTGGAAATTAATGAGTATTAGATTATTACCGATGTGTGTTCCATCTACTTTTAGAGACTAAGTAAATGAATCAGACTATTTTAATTCATTTCGTAGTTGGGCAAAGTGACAAAGGATAATATTTTATTTGGAAAACACACGTATTGGAATGTGTTGAGTGTAATTAGTGAATTTTAGTTAAGTGACTCGGATGGAGATTTTGATTGTGCGGTTGGGTTCAGAAGTTTCCGGGGATTTTTGGACTAATAGGGACTCGCAATTGAGTAAACGAGTCATTTTTGGGTTTATAAGGGATAAACCTTATTTCTTTCTTATAAAGGCACGAGCGAGAGAAAGAGAAAGAGAGAAAAAAGAGAGAAAGGAAGAAAGCAGGGAAAAGAGGAAGAAGAAAGGGGATTCTATCCCAATCTCCGCGGGATTCGACTCGAGGTCATCGGATTTTATCCACAAGGAAAGTTTTTACTTGCTTTATTAATTTTGAGTGTGTATCTCATATTATAGTTGGTAAACTAGACAAATTTGGGTTAGAACCCTTCAAATAAATTTGGGAAAATTGGATTTTGAAATCACAAATAGGTGTGTTGTTATCTCTTGATGAAATCTAGTTATTAAACCTATGTTAATGGTGTGTATATATGGTTAGAAATGGAAGATTGAGAAAGTTAAGTTAGTTTAGTTATGGGTTTAAATCTTTGATTGAATCCCTTGATTTTAATTGATTTGTTTAGTATATCATAGTTGGTTGATGATTATATTGATGGTGGATGACGTTGGGATGATTTTTAGGAGTGGTTTTGGTGAAGATATTGGGAGAAAAGCTAAAACAACCATAGTTGTCTCGTGCTGAATTTTGCACAGGACCAGATCGGTCCGCCCTCCCAGGACCGGATCGGTCTAGATTATTCTGATTTTCAGAAATTAAAGTTGCATATATTTTTTATACGGTCGCGTGGGCGATGACTGCGTATTTTTCTGATTTTTTTAATTTGATATGATTTTATTACTGTAGGGTGTTTGAGACCGAAATGAATTATGGAGATAAATATTAGGGGTTCAAAAAATAATAGTGTGAGGATTCTAAATTATTTAAGTGAGGTGTATACCTTGGGTTAGTTGAAATTAAAATCCAGGACTTACTAATTTAGGGGTGTTTGGGACGAGTAACACTCGGGGTGGTATTTCGGCGGGCGATTATATATATATAATTGTGTGGGTAGAAAATGTATTTATATGTCAACTATATGTTTGGGTAAATCCTACGAGGCGACTAGGATGGAATTCAGGATATAGGCTAAAGTTGATTGAGTGGTTATCCGATACGTCTATTGACGATTATTGTTATAGAGCACGGTACCTATGGAACTAAAACAAGTTGCTAGTATACTTATTTAATTATTACAAATTGGTATATTCGGGTTTATGTAAAAATCCTTGAAAGTGATTAAGATATAAGGTAAACCTTAAGTAATAGAATACTTATCGGTTTAGTATATTAAGTATATGAATACTTATATATTTTTACGAATGGGAACATTCGGGTTATTGGCTATCACTATAAGAGTTCGGCAATTATAACTCGAGCATATTGAGGAATGTTGTATTATATATATGGGTATTGTTACCATATATATATATATATATATATACGATTTGTTTATAAATATATTGGTATGAAAACGATATATTTATGTATGTTTATATCTCTAGTGCTATCCAGGGTGGTTGCACGATGTGGGTGAATTCCCTGGCTTACGGAACAGGGAGAGTATATCCCCAGGTCATATCGTCCCGTATATGGGTGCAATATTTTTATCCCACTTTTAGGAGGGAATATGACCGCATCGACCGTTTAGTGTTTCTACCATGATCATGAGAAAGTCTAACTTGGTACCGGGATTAAGTTGAGCAAACCTGGATGTGGATTTGCACTTTGAGATTGAATCCTCGAGTTATAACTCGTTGGGATGGTTATTATACTTATGATTGTGAAATAGGTATAAATATACTTGTTGTCTATAGTATACTGCGTGAATATGGTTATGAGATATCATATAACTTTATATGGTATAAAGTAAAATTAATAAAATGTTATTCTTCTTCCGGTAGTTTTATATCCGGAGTAATGCAAAGGTAAATTGTAGGTTCATGTGATAACTATTTATATAAGGGTTAGTATATGTTGAAGTGAAAATGGTATTTAAAACTAGTGAAAGTTATGGTATACAAACGGTATAGTTTTATATAGAATCAAGGACTATATATATATATATCACATGGATGATTATATCAACTAAATGCTTATGTAATAACTTACGGTATAACATATTATATCATGCAAGGTAGGTGGTAGTTATAAGGAGTTAGAAGATGGGTTAAAGAGATTAGTTAGGCGGGGTAGCTTAACTAGGTTGTTTAAAAGGTATACGGTAGGTGTTCACTATTAGAAGAGTGATGAGGTGTATCTCGTGAGAGTTCGATACCAGTTTAAATATGAGAGATTTCATATTTTCAAATATGGCATTTGATGCACTTGCTAAATATTTTCAAAACTCGGGCTCTGACCCGTTTCTCTATTTTCCCCTATATATATATATATATATATATATATATATATATATATATATATATATATATATATATATATAGCTGTTTAGACACACGGACGCCTGGATGATGATTCCTTCAAGTCAGACGTTTGCTGCAGCAGCTGTGGATGCAAGCAAGTTTATTTTAGACGCTTCTATCCTTGTGATCTGCATAGGAGGCATTGTAGAAATACTCGGGTTGATAGCCCAATTATATTCTTTTATCGCCTTTTAGTGTGGCATTCGATTTGGTTGTACTATGTTGTACCGAGTGTTCTGTTATTTTATTTCATTTTAGTTTCATGTATATTAAACTGTGTGAATGTTTTATTTAGTTGCTTTGATTAAAAAGATTAGTTAAATAAAATTTGACGCCAGCCTATTAAGTTATTAGTAATTAAATTGGCTTTCAACTGTGATGCTAAGAATGAACCATTTGAGATTCCTGTTTTAATCTGGTATAGGATAGATCACCCGGTATTTTATTAGGCGGGGTGTCATATTTACCACAAGAAAAAATGAATAGTTAATCCTATAAACAATAAAATAAATTAGGGGAAACTCTAAAACATTTTGTAACTATGAACATGATTTTCAACAAATTTTAAAATGGGACCCAAATATGATTTCTATGAAGGGGGTTCTTATTATCAAACACAACACACAATCACAAATAAAAACCCATAAAACACAAAATGCAATAATAGATACAATAACCCCTAAAATGATTTGAATAGCTATGATATTTACAAAACTAAAATAATAACACAACAATGTGACATTGCACAAAAGGAGATGACACGCATAATGCCATGTGACATTTCACATATTGAGCTATTACTTGTCATGTTCTTGGTTGTTTGAATATGCCAATCAACATTACTTATGTTGAAAAATGATCAGTATCAAGCAGAAACAAATAGTTACTTAATTGATTCAGGCTCAAACTACCATAAAAACTGGTATAAACTATATCACCTTTTATACTGTAGAGAAACACGTAGATGTTACCAGCAAAACCCCAACAAAAAAGCTAAAAGAAATTAGGTCACACATTATAAAAGAAAGTAGAAATAAAATCAAAATCGAACCAAAAAGAAATAAACTAATTAACCTTTTACACATATCTTTGTAGGGAAACACATAGATGTTGCATGTAAAACTCCACCCAAAAAATGATACTAGTTATTCAATTCTTTCAGATCTGAATCTGAAAAAATGAAAAATCACACAAATCAAAATCCCTAAAACCATTTGAAACTTGAAATGTAAACCAGCCAAAATCAAAATCAAAACATAGTTCAAAACTAACTTAGGAAGATCGAAGGCGCGGAGAGTGAAAAATAAAAGTACTTTGGAGAAGAGTTTGTAGCTCAGGCGGGCATCAGGGAGAAAAAAAGAACGTAGAGGGTGTGGGGGGTGGAGTAGAAAGGGGGAGGAGTAAGGGCGGTGACCGAGAGGGGGCGACAACAGAGGGTGTAGTGGATTAGTGAGAGGGATAGAATGAGAGGTAGGTTTCTTGTGTTTGAGAGGGATTGTGTCGTGGGGGTAGGGTTTGGGGGGATAAAGTGAAATTAGAAAATTGATTTAAACCCTTTGATTTTGACACATGGATTCGATCTAAATCGTGAAGTGTCTTCCTATCTTATGAATAGTGAAAACACCATTGCTCCTTATTATATATACTAGCTAAATGCTCGTGCCTGAAGGCATGGCGAAAATTTCCAAAGTACATAATCGTGTAACATCAAAAAATTTGAAAGTACGTAATCACAAAATGGTGAAAATTTTGAAAGTACGTAATCGCAAGACAACAAAATTTTCCAATAAAGGAACGCATATAATTTTGAAAAATATAAAGTAGTGCATAATATAAATAATAAATATTTTGTATATTATAAGTGTAGATTTATTATTTAATATAAATAATAAATGTGTAAACAATTTGTAAAAAAAATGGGCAAAAAATTCTAAAGCGCATAATAACAAAACGGCAAAAATTTTCAGAGTACGTAATTGCAAAAAGGAAAAAATATCGCTCCTAACAAAACAAAGTATAATTTTAAAACAATTGGTCATAATCTCTTTTGTTTATAGAACTATTCACCATATTTAACTAATAACAAATATTCCAATAACATTCAAATAGTCAAATTCATAAAATAAATTCACATATAATATTCATCAATCGAATTCACATTGTGTCCCAAAAAAATAAAGTGCAAATTTTTTAAAAAAAATTGGGCATAGTCTCCTTTGTTTAAGGAACTATTCACCTTGCTTAACAAATAACAAATAGTCCAACAACATCCAACTTGTCTAAATTCATCAAGAAAATTCACTTATAAAATAAAACATATAATATTCATCAATCAAAATCACTGTGTCTCAAAAAATCAAAATGTCAATTTTTAAAAAAAATTGGGCATAGTATCCTTTGTTTATTGGACTATCCACCCTCTTTAAGGGGTAACAACAAATCCAACAATATAAAAAAATCCCAAATTCATCTAACAAAAGCTTCAATGAAACAAACTTCTTATTGGCCCGTGTTCGATATGAACTAACCACCTATCACGTGTTCGAGGTGAGCTTCACCTACTGGCCCTCCTTTAAGAGCGGTTACTTTTCCTCCTTCCCAGGTGAACTTTCATGACATCCTCATTAACTGTCTTCAAAACATTGTGGTGAGAATCTAATATTATCATTAAGAAAAATTAAAAGTAAAAAATGAGAGAAATTATATAAGGAACCTGTGATCGGACACTATGAAAAATGAGAGAAATGATATGCTTAAGAGATTGAGAAAAATGAGAGAAAGGACACTATGAAGTTATTTTCTCTTTAACCAAACCGAATCTCTAAGTACAGTAGAGATATATATACATATCACTTGTAACAGAAATCTTTATTCTCACATATATAAAGAATCGTTTAAATGTAATATATACCTTCAATCCTCTCAAGTTGTTGTCGTTGTAAGTGTCCGAGATGACCAAGATATAAATGTAACCCTCATGAGCCACTGTCGCTGCTATTCTGGGTACTAATGTCACTGTCAGTGCTATTCTAGATGAAAATACTCAAATTAATTTGATTTGAACCAATCGAAAAACCTCCACCATATCTTGTAAGACCTCCACCATTACCGATAGCATGTGAAACCAAAGTTTAGATCAAAACCCCTTAAATCCTACATTAGCTACATGTTTACGCTTCTGTGTTAGTGATACCAACTGAATTAATAAACAATACAAAAATTAATAATCAGCATAAAAAGTAATAGTATTGAATTTTTTTTTTTTTAAATCTCCTCTTGTATGTATCCAAACTAATTGTATTCAAATTAAAAATTATAAACATAGCTTATAATTTACACACTCATGTTTAGCACACCATATGAAATGATAATAAGTAACTCACTAACTGGGAAGATTGCTTAAATGAATCAAGCTTCCACCCAAGATGCATCAAAAAGAAAAAAAATAGTAAGCCAATCACTAAAATACACGCCAAATAAATTAAATTAGAATACAAAAAAATCAAACTTGGATGACATTACCAAAAACACACCCAATGATTACCTGCAACATAGAAAACATCCACAAAATCTCACATATTGATGTAATTCAAATAATAGGAATGGAAAAAATTGGATACAAAAATGAGATTCAACAAACGACGTATACGAACTAAATTGATATTCAACATAAAAAGTAATAGTATTTATCCATTCAAATATGGAAAGATTTGGGAACAAACAATTAATAACTGCCCCAAATATTATTTATCAAAAAAAATTGTACCTAAATACGTGTAGGAATGGAAAAAATTGGATACAAAAATGGGATTCAATAAACGACGTATACGAACTGAATTTATATCCATCATAATAAGTAATAGTAATTATCCATTCCAATATGGAAAAGATTTGGTAACAAACAATTAATAACTGCCCTAAATATTATTTATCAAAAGAAAAATATACTTGAACACGTGTTATTTATGCAAAATAATTGCTTAAATGAATCAAACTTCCACCTGAGATGCATCAAAAAGAAAAAAAATAGTAAGCCAATCACTAAAATACACGCGAAATAAATTAAATTATAACACAAAAAAATCAAACTTAGATGACATTACTAAAAACACACTCAATGGTTACCTGCAACATAAAAACATCCACAAAGTTTCACATATTGATGTAATTCAAATAATAGGAATGCAAAAAATTGGATACAAAAATGGGATTCAATAAACGACGTATACGAACTGAATTAATATTCATCATAAAAAGTAATAGTATTTATCCATTCCAATATGGAAAAGATTTGGGAACAAACAATTAATAACTGCTCCAAATATTATTTATCAAAAAAAAATTGTACCTGAATACGTGTTATTTATGCAAAATAATACCATGAAATCAATTTATAAAAACCCAAAACTCGAACCAGTGTTATACAACATCCAATTGACGTGAAAAACATAACACAAATAACAAAATCCAAATCAATCTTAACAAAACCCGAATCAATCTTATGCAAAAAAGCCCCAAAACCAAAATAAGTGGAGAGTGAGATCTTTTTTTTAACAGATCTATGTTACAAAAATGAAAATAGAAAATAGTAGATCCAAAATTCCAGATCTGGTGGAGCGGTAGCGTTGGATCATGGTGGTCGTGGTTGTGCCATCGGAGCGTGGTGGTCGTGGTAGTGCCGAATCTTGGAAGGTAGTTGTAGTGCTGGATCTGTGTGCGTGAGTGATCTATGCGTGTGCGTGAGTGATATGTGTGTGTGCATTGGAGAGTGGAAGGTAGTGGTAGCACTAGATCTATGTGTGTGTGTGCATGAGTGATTTTTGTGTGCGTGAGTGATATGTGTGTGTGTGTGAGTGTGTATGTATGCGAGGGAGGTGGGTGAGAGATTACATGTAGGTAGAAGCGTAGGCGGAGGCGGAGGTGGAGTTTAAAGGGTAGGGGAGAAGCTGAGGACGAGGGAGGCAGTAGAGGGAGACGAATGGTAGAACGGGGGGTTAGGTATAATGTGGATTCAACCGTGTTTTGTCCAAGTTTCCATGTCACAATGTTTAAATGGTGACATGGCACAATATGAGACCCTTAGATCACTCAAAAAAATTCGCTCGCAACCGTTGATATTTTGGAATAATTAAACACCGTCCTCTAATATTATATATATATATATATATATATATATATATATATATATATATATATATATATATATATATATACCAACATTACCAACATTACTTCGCCCATATTAGTTTGTTTAGGTCGTAGTTTTTCTTAAATGCATTGGTGGATTCATAGTAATACTTTAGTTATTGTGATACTTATCTTCGAGGATCTACCTAGATTCCAAGAGTGGGGGTTATCCTCTTTGTGTCATCCGTACATTTTTTGGTCATTTTTTATATAACAAAATATCAATTATGTGATCGACTAGGCTTAAGGGTACATTAGGAAATTCTAGATTGTGTCGCTTTTTGGGTAAGACCAATTGCAAAGTCTGTAAAACAGGGCAATAGGGAAAGACTTGATTTATCGGCAACTATATAGTTCATTATTCGGCCATATATTCTTTATTATGTCAGTGTTATATGTCCTTTAATCTAAGATTTTCATTGTATGAAAATGTGTAAACATTAAAACTAACTTTTCATTGTATGTATGTTTTACTACGTTCATCTTCCAAGAAATGAGTCAGAGGACCAACACGGGGAATTGGGTTTTAAAAGAAACTTGAAAGGGGGGAGAATATTGAAAAAATCATCTCGGAGATCCGTATTGTGGGTCATTTTGCATAAAATATCAAATTTCGAATCAGCATTGTTATTCGCGATCACACTCCATTTAAATTCCTGTTACGGGGTGACATCCCGGAAGAGTGAAAAGAACACAAGTGGGCACTTATGCGGGTAAGATTCTACTTATGCTCATATATATAACGCATCCTCATGTAAAGTTAGTTTTAACGTTTTTTTAAATACCACTTATGTTGTTCAATACAAGATTAAACTGTCTAAGTAGCTCCGAAATATGTTTTGGAGAATTCTTCTCTTTAAACCAAACTGTTTAGACACAAGATGTGTATAATCAAATTACGTACGAGATATGTTCAAGACTATGTAACTAATTTTGAAAAGAAATACTAAAATCAGTTTAAAACAGTTAAACCCAACACATCAACTAAAAGAGGATGATAAGATGCAGAAAGATTAAGTGCACACAAATTTAACGTGGTAAAACCTCACCCAACTGAGGAAACATCCACGGTGACTTCTAAATCACAAACCAAAAATCCACTAAAACAAATATACAACTTACAATCTATTTAATACACATGCAAGTAAATCATACCTATACAAGTTTATAATATATACCAACTCCACTGGCTTGAATCCAAATTCTCTGCAGTTCTGATGTTGCTGTGGCTTTCCCAACTTCGTAACTTCTCTGATTTTGTTCCAGCATTATGTCGACTCTTGAAGTTCAAGATCTTAAATCCAACACTTCTTGTGTGTAGTAGTGTGATAAGTGTTTTGTGACAGTTCTCTAACACATGCATGTTCACACACATACTTTTATATTTACGAGCAGATCCTATCGAATTACAAATCAGATATAAATGATGTTAGGCTTTCTGTTTCTCTCTTCTTTAAAGAACAAAAGACTTCTTGTTCTTTCAATGTATCCCCAAATCCAAGGTTACCTTGCTCAGAAGACAGACAAGGTCTTAAACAATTTCAAAGGTTTTTGAAAATGATTTCGGAAATTCTAACTGAAACATAAATAAGATTTATTGATTCTAAAGTTTTTAAAAACATTTACAAATCAAAATAATCAACAAATATGATTTTTGAAGATGAGAAACAAAAATAATGCTGATCTAAGTGATATATGACATAAAATAATTAAACCTACAGATTCTGTAAGAAGAAATAGAGATCAAACTAATATGACTAAGTTAGAATGAATATCTCAAACAATAGAGGAACAAACCACGAACAAGCTTTAACTAACTCAAAAACAACTCATAAAAACTCAGGTTTTTGGTTAGGGTTAAAGATATGGTGTTTGATCAAAAAATAGGTTACAGTTTGAATGGTCAGAAACAAAAGGTTTCTTCTCTCTCTTTCTCTCTCTGTGTATCTCAGAGATGAGGAAACCCAAAAATTGACGAAAAATTAACTGAGTTAAAGGGTTGTAATCCTTATATATGGATAGGATTTCACATGGATCACAACAGAGAAATATGCAACCGTTGATTAACACAAATGAACGAACTGGATTAAGTAAAAGGTTCTGAGTCTGTGAAGAAACAAAAATCGGATTTCTATACACTCAACACATGGATGGTCAAGATTAGTTTCAAACGCGTGTTTTTAGAGTTTTGAGAAAACAATTTGAGCCCACATAAGTTTGTGCCAATTTTGGTTCCTACCCAGAGCAGTATTAGGGGAAAAACTATAATTACAAAACAACCATAAAAACTTTATTAACAAAATATTTTAATTTCCAAAAAATCATTTTAAATTCTTAGAAAGTTTTAAATAAATCCCAAAAGTTAATTAAAAACATTTTAAGGGAATATAACTCACACATGATTATATCATGACTAAATAAATATAAGAATGCAGTCCTAGTGTGTGGTGTAAGTGATATACCTTCTTGAAATTGTAGAGGAATATCAA
Organism: Sambucus nigra; assembly: GCA_949130495.1. Classification (NCBI taxonomy): domain Eukaryota; kingdom Viridiplantae; phylum Streptophyta; class Magnoliopsida; order Dipsacales; family Adoxaceae; genus Sambucus; species Sambucus nigra. The sequence goes on from OX422213.1 coordinate 58,591,624, forward strand.
TGAAGCTATGAAATTTCTGAGCCTTTTGGTTCAACTAGGGATAGGCATAATTTTGTCTCTATTTCCCAACTAGATGAGCTCCTATATAATGTAGACTCAAGTGAGTTAAAGATATAGGTGTGACACCCCAACTAATTAAATACCGGGTAGCTACTCCTTTATTCAAATTAATGCAAAATGTCAAGTTGGTTCAGTTCATAACATCACTGTCGAAAAACGTTTTAATAATTTCTAACCACCTAATATTTAAAAAGTGAGTTGTCAATTTTAATTAAATTCGATTAACATACAAACCATTTAAAAAAATTGAAATACTAATATCACAACCACATTATAGCCATAATACACTATTAAAGAAATGACAATGAATCTGGAGGAATACTCTCCTAATAATCCAAATACTGAATACAGCCAAATACAAAGCCTGAATCACAAATTAATTACAACCCAAAATCTGAAATAAAACTGAGTAAGTAAGATGTATCTAAAAGGAAGGGGCTACATGCCCTACAGATGAGTAAATCTGAAGTAGAGTCAAGATAGAAAGTGGAGGCGTCTAATATCGAGGTCCTGTAACTTATACGATAGCTACAGCACGTCACCTGAAAGGAACTCCTATGCTTGGTGTCCTTGTGGCTGGGCACCTAAAATGGTTTTACAAGAAAATAGATTTGAAAGAAAAAGGGTCAGAGCCCGATTGTGAAAACAGTTTAAAATATAGCAATTGTTTAATATCATCAAATAGTGAATATAAAATACATGATAGTGCGTGACTCACATGAGTTTCTCCCCTCTCAACTAATTGTGCACTCCTATCGTACCAGTACCCATTCTAGTTGTTTCACTATCTAACTAGTCCAATTGGTAACATGTCATTACTTTACATTTCAAAGCTTGATTCCCAACATCTTAATGTAAATCGGAGTCTTACTGTAAGTACTCATAATTAGTTATAATAATTTATAAGAATTTCTCCATCTTTAATCCTACTAAAAATGCTACGATCAATCACACTTACATTTATAATGACAGTTCATTTCAATTATCAGTATATTAATATCATCATAAATATACAATAATGGAACCCCTAGACTAAGCTGCAGTGCACACATACTGTGCTATCAAATCCCAGTACATCACGTACATAAGGATCACGTATTTCGAATCTCTCAGGAACCGTTTTGATAAGTAACAATCACACACAATGGAGGCGAACATAGTTCACATCACATGGGTCACGCACATACCTACGCTCCCACGATCAGTTGACTTATTAACTCCCCAATAAGTCATTCTCTGACCTATGTCCTCGAGGTACCAATCTAAATCCCCCCATAGGCACACAAAGATTAGATGGCCCTGATCGAACGTCGACCTCCCGTGATAGCAAGTATGGTAGGTATGTTATACACAGATAACCACATATACTAAGCATTCACACATCTTAGATATCTTATAATATTTATAGTGTTATATTTTATATTCCTATACCGTCATTAAATGTTGCACGTTTACAACTCCCCGAATAATATACGTTAAAGTTGTCAACCCTTCTCACGTCATAATATTTGGTACTTATTCCTTAACCCATAAATGTCATCCGATTTCCTACATAATCCTAAGTTTTATTCCTCAACGTACTCCAATCTCACATCTATACCCACTAGTCAACAAGGGAAGGTTAACACTCGGTTAAATAAGTCTACTGGAAGTTCTAAATAAAATCAGGCCTAAAAAGGCCATTCTGTCAACTCGTTAGAAATCTCATTTGAACGAGGTCGTTCGAACGAGTGTCGTTCGAACGAATGGCTTCGAACGAACTACCAACTCATTATAAGGAGTACTATCATCTCGTTAGAAGCTCATTCGAACGAGGTCGTTCGAACGACCTGGGCAGGTCTTCTAACGAGATGGCAGACTTCGCCCAGAAACTTTCCAACTCGTTTTTCCTCATTTTCCTTTTCTCCAAATCCATTCTAAGATCATTCCAATTAAAATTTATTGTATTAAAACTATTCTAAGTCATCCTATATCACTCCTTAACATATTATTGGGGTCAAATCTTACTAATCTACATGTAATAATCATAAATTCCCAATTCTTGCCCCAAACCCTATGAACATGAACCCATAATTTTATTGTATCTAAATACCCATCATAAATTCGTTTTTAATTCATCAAAGTTATGTTTTCTGATATCAATTTCATCCATAAACATTCTACATGCAATCCCTATTCAAAATCATTAGTTTCACAACAACCCCATTAGGTTTTTCATCAAACTTTCAAGGGTTATACCATTTCTACACTAAACATGGAGGAAATATTCAATGCAATTAATAATATCAAATCACTTGCCTTAGGGTTTGTTCTTCAGATTTATTGTCGGTGATTAAAGGTCGATTCTCTCCTCTTTCTTGGTCACAATTTCTTCCAAATGATGGTGGGGACATGGTTTGGCTTAAATCCTCCTCTAACCTCTCTTCTAACTTCTCTCAAAAACCTCCGCAGCCCACTCTCTCACTTTTGGATGATAATGGCCTTAGTGGCCCTTTTTAAAATATAAAAATAAACTCTAAAATTCGTGGGTTTTAATTCCTCAATTTTTAAAACTACCAAAATACCTTTCTAGGTGGCCGGTTTGGCCTAAAAATGTCCCGGGACCCAAACTAAACCCCCCGCTAGTGTTTTCTGACTATTTCGACCCTTTCGAACACGTTGGCGCCCTCAAAATGACCATTTGGATAATAAAAATATGATTTAATTTTGAATCTAATTAAATTCATTCCTGACGCGACTGAAACGCGTGTCCCAACTTAATTTCCCAAATTGTCATATTTCTGTCTCGTGACAATTTTAACATTTTCAATACTCATATATTACAATATATTCTCAGTAATATTTTATTTTAACATCATAATCAAATACCAACTCACATCTCTCTAGTATTTATTTTCGGATTAATTTCCAAATTAATTGTCATTTAATTCAATTAATCCCTTAAATAAAAATCAATAAAATTACGGGGTATTACATACTTCCCCCCTAATAACAGATATTCATCCCGAAATTCGAAACTAAAGAATACTTGGTAAAAATAACTCTGGATAACGCTCGCACATCTCATCCTCGCGCTCCCATGTGGACTCCTCGGAATTATGATGCCGCCACTGAAAACGTACTAACGGTACTATTTTTTACCTTAGTTTCCTCTCGTTGTGGTCCAGAATAGCAATCGGCCCCTCCTCGTAGGTACTATCAGGTTGAAGATCGATGTCATCTAAAGCAATGTGAGTATGGGCCAAATTGTCCCTTATATATTTCCTTAACGAGGAAATATGGAATACATCATGAATCCTATTCAAGTGCTCCGGTAACCCAAGTCTATATGCAACTGGCCCAATCCTCTCGATGATAGGAAATGGCCCCACATATCTTGGTGCCAGTTTCCCCTTTTTCCCAAAATGCATAATCCCCTTCATAGGAGATACTCTGAGTAACACCTGATCCCCCACCTTGACTTCTCTGAGGAACCTCTTGGCATCAGCATAGCTCTTCTGCCGGTCCTGAGCTACCCGAATACGGTTCCGTATCATCTCTATCCTTGCCGAAGTGTCCTGAATAACTTCCAGCCCAAGGAGTTTGTTATCCCCCACCTCTAACCAACATGCTGGGGAACGACAAGGTCTACCATACAGCGCCTCTAATGGAGCCATGCCAATGGTGAATTGGTAGGAGTTATTATAAGTAAACTCCACCAGTGGAAGGTACTTCTCCCAACCACCTCCAAGGTCTAGGATGCACATACGTAATATGTCCACAAACATCTGATTTGTCCTCTATATTTGCCCATCAGTCTGCGGGTGATACGCCGTACTCAGCCGCAACTCCGTACCCATGGCCTCCTAGAAACTCTCCTAAAATCATGAAACAAATATTTTGTCTCGATCATACACGATATTTAGAGGTACCCCGTGAAGTCTCACTATCTCCGCAATAACAATCTGGGCATACTGTCCCGTAGTGTAGTCTGTCCTCACGGATAGAAAATGAGCAACTTTATTCAACCTATCCACAATTACCCATATGGAGTCGTGACCCCTCTGTGAAGTAGGTAACCCCGTGATAAAGTCCATGGATATGCTCTCCCATATCCACATCGGAACCTCTAACGGCTGTAGAAGTTCTTATCGGTCTTTGATTGTCCACCTTTACTAACTGACAAGTGGTGCATTTAGAAACGAACACGGCAATATCTTTCTTCATCCCGCTCCACCAGTACTGTCGTCTCATGTCTTGGTACATCTTATCCCCACCAAGGTGTACTGCGAATCGCGAGCCGTGCGACTCTGTCATTACCTCGTGTCGCAAGTCTTCCCCTTCCGAAATGACCAGTCTCCCATTGAACCGTAGTCCCCCGTCTAAACTAACAGTATAGGAATCGGCTCCCTCTGCTAGTAATCGAACTATATGGTCCTAACAGAACGAGTCATTTGCCTGGGCCTTTATCACTCTCGCAACAATCTGAGGTGTAACAGTCATCACAGACATGAACGATCGGGCCACTGCATCCTGGTGTCCCAACTCCTTCCACTTAGATTTCCATACCTTGGCCACCTCATCTACTGGCCTATGGCTCAACGTGTCTGCTACCATGTTAACCTTCCCTGGGTGATATTGATATCGAACTGATAATCCTTCACAAACTCAAGCCACCGTCATTGACGCATATTCAGTTCCTTCTGCATGAAGAGGTATTGTAGAGACTTATGGTTTGTAAACAACCGGAATTTCTCCCCCAGGAGATAGTGTATCCAAATCCAAAGAGCAAATACAACTGCCTCTAACTCCAAGTCATGGGTGGGGTAATTCTTCTTGTGAGGTTTAAGCTTATGTGAAGCACAAGCTATGGCCTGACTTTCCTGCTGCAGTACACCTCCAAGTCCCTATAAGGACGCATCGGTGTAGACTAGATACTCAACTCCCGGTCTGGCCAATGCTAACACAGGTGCGGAGGTTAACTTGTCCTTCAGCTCATCGAATGCCAACTAACAGGCATCGTTCCAGATGAATGGCACACCTTTACGAGTCAGATGTGTCAAAGGACCCCCTATCTTTGAGAAACCCCGAATAAACCTCATGTAGTATCCTGCTAAGCCCAAGAAACTACGGATCTCAATTGGTGTCATGGGCTTTCCCCACTCCTTCACCGCGGATACCTTCCCTGGATTAACAGATATCCCCCGATTTGAAATGATATGCCCCAAAAACTGAACCTCCTTCAGCCAAAACCCACATTTTTCATACTTTGCATAAATCTCGTTCTGATGCAGCATCTGCAAAACCTGCCTCAAATGTTTAGCGTGCTCCTCTTCTGTCTGGGAGTGAACCAGAATGTCATCAATAAAGACAATAACGAACTGGTCTAGGAACTCTCTGAATACCCTATTCATCAAATCCATAAACACGGCTGGGGCATTGGTCAAGCTAAAAGACATAACCCAAAACTCGTAGGAACCATATCTCATCAAGAAAGTAGTCTTCGAGACGTCCTGTTCCCTGATACGCAGCTGATGGTATCCCGATCATAGGTCAATATTTGAGAAGAAGAAAGCTCCTCTCAGCTGGCCGAATAAGTCATCGATTCGGGGTAACGGATACTTATTATGTATCGTGACTTTATTTAACTCCCGGTAATCTACACAAAACCTCAATGATCCATCCCTCTTGTTTATGAACAATACAGGGGCACCCCATGGCGAAGTACTCCTTCGGATAAACCCCTGGCCCAATAACTGCTCTATCTGATCCCTTAGCTCTCTCATTTCCGCTGGAGCCATACGGTAAGGTGCGCGGGCAATTGGCCGAGTGCCCTGCATTAAATCGATAACAAAATCTATCTCTCGACTATGAGGTAATCCAGGTATATCCTAAAATACATCTGCAAACTCCCTAACAACTGGAATCGAATCGAGTGGTAATAACACTTCCTTAGAGATCTCCTCCTCTATATAGTACAAGTGAGTGGATGAACCTCCCTCAGGAGAGGCATCGCCACTAAAAACATCTCCTTCCCGGGAATTGCAAAAATAATACTCCTACTGAAACAATCAATCATGACTCGATACACAACTAGCCAATACATACCAACAATCGTATCGTACTCAGTCATCTCTAATACTAACATATCAGTAGGTAAAGTAAATCTCCCAATCTCTATCCCCACACCTCTATAAATAAGAGAAATCACAGAGCCCCTACTCAATGGTGAATCTAAGAAAGTAATCGTGATCTCTGCAGTGTCTAACAACCCCAAAGTGCGTGCAAATCTCATGGCAATGAAACAGTTTGTGGCCCTCGTATCAAATAAAATATGCCCCATTGTCCCCTGAATAGAGAACATACCCTCAATAGCAGGTGGAACCTGTGTAACTACGGCCTGCTAGAGCTGATAAACTCGCTCGTACTGAAGCTGTCCTTGCTGGACTGGGACTGCTGGGATGGGTGGCAAAGTTGGCATCTGCGGTGGTCCTGGGAGGGCGGAGGGAAACATAGGTCTCTGGGGCTCGTGTCGAGCACCCTGTTGTTGCTACTGTGGTGTCATGCCCCTATCAGAACACTCCTGGCGTTTGTGGACAATCTTTCCACAAGTAAAACATTTCCTCAAAAAGTTCCACCCCTTCTCGGAACCTATTACCCACGGCCCTGGTGGCCATTGCCATTCCTCCCCTGGCCGTGCTAGCCCTGATGAAACTGCTGCTATTGGCCCTGCTGACCCTGATGGCCATGACGAAAACCTCCCTGACCATTTCTGAAACCCCCAGATCTAAATCTCTTAGGATCCCCCTGCTGGGAACCCGAATCACCCTGCCTGTGCTTACCCTGAACTGATTGTGCCCCACTGAAACCATTTCCCCATGTCCTGCCCTGATGGTTGGACTCTCTTGATTGCTTACCCTCTGATAGGTGAAAGCGGTGGTCCTGGCAGTGAAGTAGTTCCGCGTTAACCACATCAGAATAAGTGTCCAACGAGAGATTACCTAACAAGTGCTGACGGATCCTCCAAGTCAACCCATCCATGAACTTCTGAATCTTTTTCTCCTCAATTGGAATCTCATCGGGAACTATGTTCAAGAGATTAGTGAATTCGGCCTCATATTCTACCACGATCTTTCCCTCATGTTTGAGGTTCATTAACTTCCTCCTCATTTCGATGTGAACGGCAGATGGAAAATACTTACACCCAGAACTTCTGAATAGAAAGGATATCCCTCTCCTGCGCGGTGGTAATGGACTTCCACCACTGCAACACTAACCCTACTAGCTTAAAAGTAGCCAGTATCTGTCTCTATACATCCGTACACTCGTACATACTCAAGTGCCTTTGGATGTCCTTCTTCCACTGACTAGACACAATGACGTCGGAGCTACTTGCAAACACCGAAGGGTGTGCTTTCTAAAAAGCATCACGAACACATTCCCAAGTAGACGGGAATGCATGAGCCTGTACTCGCGCTATTGTCGGCGCCTGGGGTGGTTCCTGCTGCACAACTGCGAGGGCGGCATTTATCGCTTGGGCTATAATAGCTACAACCTCTGTGGCATTCATGGATCCCTGAACTGGTACAGGCTGTGGCTCGGGCGGAGCATCCCTAGGAACTCGCTGTGCACGTCGTGGAGGCATCTGAAATGAGAGTAAAGTCTTATAAGTTCGCAGTTATTATCTCAAAATAGTTGAAGAGCATATGATATACAAAAGAGTACAATAATCCTAAAATATAGGGCTCTACATCAAAGATTGCTCAGCGGAAACATAACAAGCCGTACAGATCCTAAGGACACTAGAACCTGATGCTTTGATACCACCTGTGACACCCTGACTAATTAAATATCAGGTAGATCCTTTATTCAAATTAATACAAAATGTCAAGTTGGTTCAGTTCAAAGCATCACTGTCGAAAAACGTTTTAATAATTTCTATCCACCTAATATTTAAAAAGTGAGTTATCAATTTTAATTAAATCCGATTAACATACAAACCATTTACAAATTTTGAAATACTAATATCACAACCACATTATAGCCACAATACAATATTAAAGAAATGACAATGAATCTGGAGGAATACTCCCCTAATAATCCAAATACTGAATACAACCAAATACAAAGCCTGAATCACAAATTAATTACAACGCAAAATCTGAAATAAAACTGAGTAAGCAAGATGTCTCTAAAAGGAAGGGGAGACATTCCCAATAGATGAGTAAATCTGAAGTAGAGTTAAGATAGAAAGTGGAGGCGTCTAATATCGAGGTCCTATAACTTCCACAGCAACTACGACACGTCACCTGAATGGAACTCCTATGCTTGGTGTCTTTGTGGCTGGGCACCTAAAATGTTTTTACAAGAAAACAGATTTGAAACAAAAGGGTCAGAGCCCGATTGTGAAAACAGTTTAAAACGCAGCAAGTGATTAATATCATCAAACAGGGAATATAAAATTCATGATAGTGCGTGCACTCACATGAGTTCCTCACCTCTCAACTAATTGTGCACTCCTATTGTACCCGTACCCATTCTAGTTGTTTCACTATCTAACTAGTTCAATCCGTAACCTGTCATTACTTTACATTTCAAAGCTTGATTTCGAACATCTTAATGTAAACCGTAGTCTTACTACTATTACTCATAATTAGTTATAATAATTTATAAGAATTTCTCCATCTTTAATCCTACTAAAAATGCTACGATCAATCACACTTACATTTATAATGACAATTCATTTCAATTATTAGTATATTAATCTCATCATAAATATACAATATTGGCACCCCGAGACTAAGCTGCGGTGCACACATACTCTTCTATCGAATCCCGATACATCACGTACATAAGAACCACGTATTCTGAATCTCTCAGCAATCGTTTCGACAAGTAACAAACACACATAATGGAGGCGAACATAGTTCACATCACATGGGTCACGCACATACCTACGCTCCCACGATCAGTTGATTTATTAACTCCCCAATAAGTCATTCTCTGACCTATGTCCTCGAGGTACCAATCTAAATCCCCCCATAGGCACACAAAGATTAGATGGCCCTGATCGAACGCCGACCTCCCGTGATAGCAAGTATGGTAGGTATGTTATACACAGATAACCACATATACTAAGCATTCACACATCTTAGATATCTTATAATATTGATAGAGGTTTAATTTACATTCCTATACCATCATTAAATGTTGCACGTTTACAACTCCCCGAATAATATACGTTAAAGTTGTCAACCCTTCTCACGTCGTAATATTTGGTACTTATTCCTTAACCCATAAATATCATCCGATTTCCTACATAATCCTAAGTTTTATTACTTAACATACTCCAATCTCACATCTATACCCACTAGTCAATAAGGAAAGGTTAACACTTGGTTAAATAAGTCTATTGGAAGTTCTAAATAAAATCAGGCCTAAAAAGGCCATTCTGTCAACTCGTTAGAAATCTCATTTGAACGAGGTCGTTTGAACGAGTGCCGTTCGAACGAATGGCTTTGAACGAACTACCAACTCATTATAAGGAGTACTGTCATTTCGTTAGAAGCTCGTTCGAACGAGGTCATTCGAACGACCTGGGCAGGTCTTCTAACGAGATGGCAGACTTCGCCTAGAAACTTTCCAACTCGTTTTTCCTCATTTTGCTTTTCTCCAAATCCATCCCAAGATCATTCCAATTATGTTTTATTGTATTAAAACTATTCTAAGTCATCCTAGATCACTCCTTAACATATTATTGGGGTCAAATCTTACTAATATACATTTAATAATCATAAATTCCCTATTCTTGCCCCAAACCCTATGAACATGAACCCTGAATTTTATTGTATCTAAATACCCATCTAAATCCGTTTTTAATTCATCAAAGTTATGTTTTGGGATATCAATTTTATCAATAAACATTCAACATGCAATCCCTATTCAAAATCATTAGTTTCACAACAATCCCATTATGTTTTTCATCAAACGTTCAAGGGTTATACCATTTCTACACTAAACATGGAGGAAATATTCAATTCAATTAATAATACCAAATCACTTTCCTTAGGGTTTATTCTTCATATTTGTTGTCGGTGATTAAAGGTCGATTCTCTCCTCTTTCTTGGACACAATTTCTTCCAAATGATGGTGGGGAGATGGTTTGGCATAGATCCTCTTTTAACCTCTCTTCTAACTTCTCTCAAAAACCTCTGTAGCCCACTCTCTCACTTTTGGCAGATAATGGCCTTAGTGGCCCTTTTAAATATAAAACTAAACTCTAAAATTCGAGGGTTTTAATTCCTCAATTTTTAAAATTACCAAAATACCCTTCTAGGTGGCCGGTTTGGCCTAAAAATGCCCCGGGACCAAAACTAAACCCCCGGCTAGTGTTTTCTAACTATTTCGACCCTTTCGGACACGTTGACGCCCTCAAGATGACCATTAGGATAATAAAAATATAATTTATTTTTGAATCTAATTAAATTCATTCCTGACGCGACTAAAACACGTGTCCCAACTTAATTTTCCAAATTGTCATATTTCTGTCTCGTGACAATTTTAACATTTTCAATACTCATATATTACCATATATTCTCAGTACTATTTTATTTTAACATCATAATCAAATACCAACTCACATCTCGCTAGTATTTATTTTCGGATTAATTTCCAAATTAATTATCATTTAATTCAATTAATCCCTTAAATAAAAATCAATAAAATTACAGGGTATTACAAAAGGGTGCTTCAATCTCCCTGTTTGGAAATATGAGACAGAATCTCCTTTGAGCCTTATAGAACTCATAGGGATATGAAAGAAAAACAAGAAAAACCTATTCATGTACAAAAATATATCTACCCAAGGCCTAGAAAGAGAAAAGTACATAACTCAACTAATTACAAAATAATACCCTATCAAAATCTGCACTACAACGAATCATAATAGATACCTGTAAGATAATCAACTAAGATCAAGCATTTAGATTCACTTAGATTTAAAATAGACTCAAACATCTCTCCCCCATTTTGTCTCAAATGGACAAAGGGGAGGCAAATATATAACATGTATAGTAGACAGTTTAATCAAGACCGGTCATGCCAATGGACTTGCGTAAGTACTCAAACCGAATATTATCTAGAGGTTTGGTAAATAAATCAGCTAATTGAAGTTAAGTAGGAAGATAATTGATATCTAATTCCTTAGTTTTGACAAGTTCTCGTATAAAATGATGACATATTTTAATATGTTTAGTACGAGAATGTTGAACTGGGTTTTTAGATATATTTATCGCGCTTTGGTTATCACAGTAGAGATGCAATTATTCTTCAAAAATTCCATAATCACTTAGATTTGTTTCAACCAAAGGAATTGGGCACAACAGGTACATGTTGCGATGTATTCGAATTCAGCAGTCGATAGAGAAGTACAGTTCTATTTTTTACTATTCCAGACCTAGTGGAAAGAACATACTTAACCTTCTTGTGAGGAGCCTTAACCATTTTTCCTATTCGCATGGTCCACAAGTTACGTTGGAAATAGGTTTAATCTTAGGGATACCTCTAACTATCTCTTGAGAAGACAACTTTCTTAGACTGTCATAATTTATGTGACCCAATCTGTTATGCCATATTTCATTATCATCCAATCAGGAAATGTTACAAACTTTAGTACTCGACTTAACAATATAATAATTTTCTGGAGTACGAAGTCCTATAATATTACACTCACCGTTTTCATTTAAAATTTTTTAGTTATTCTTTGAAAAGTTAACAGTATGATTTGAGTCACAAAATTGCAAAATACTAAGTAATCTGGCTTTGAGACCCTTAACTTATGGCACATTTTCAAGAACAGGAAGACCTTCTTCATGAAGTGTTCCTTTACCTATGGTTTGGGTTGATATACCATCTCCGAACATGACACTTCCACTAGAGAAATTAATTTTATTTGAAAGTTTAGTATCATCCCCAGCCATATGTTTGGAACAACCAGAATCCAAATACTATCCTAATGATGTATGTTGGGCTTTTAAAGCATTGATAACAATGTTACACTTCATATGAGGTACAAGATCGTCTTTCCTAATCCAAATTGCCCTTATCTTCAAAAACTCGAACTTATTTGCTCTCATTTGATAAAACTTGAAAGCATTAGATTTTTATTGGAAATTTTTTGCGCATGCCTTTGAATTTATGAAAAGGTTGATCATATTGATCAATGGGTTTAGTAAAGAATCTGGAATTCCTATTTGATGATGTCCTTTTAGTATTGGATCTTCTCTTCCTATTACGATAGTTAGAGTTTCTATCAGGTTGTATTGGTAAGACAAAGTGGTTTTGATTCTTCCTAGAATAGTTGAAGTTCTGGTACATACGAGAGGAGTAAACTGGTTTATAGATACGTTTAGAAAAACATCCTTCCAGTGAATGTCCATAGACATCATAATAAGAATAGTGACGGATTTTCCTTAGGAAAATTACTAAACATAGGTATTGGACTAGTTTGAACCCTAGGTTTGTTTTTATTAACCACTAGCTGAACTAGAGGTAAGAAATGCCTTATAGGAGGAAAAACATATTTGGCCTTAGGTTCAACTTTTTCTTTAGAGTTACTTGACTCACCAATGTCTAGAATTTTATGTTTTGTTTCAAAACCATCCTTTAACGACTGGAAATCTGGACAGACATCCATAGGTCTTTTTCCCCCGGATACAAACTTAATATTTCAAACATTTTAAATTGTTTGTTATCTTTACGATAAAATCCTATTCCAGTCTGATTATCGTAATTGGTTTTGCTATCAGCAATAAATTCCTCAAAACATTTTGAATTGTTTTCAAACTTAATAAATTTTTTGAAAACAATTGAGGTCTTTTCTTTAGTTTGTTCCAATTCCAACAAAGTATCTTTGTATTTTTTTTCTCCAGAATTTCATTCTTTTCGGACAATTCCTTGAATTTTTTACCAATTTTTTTTTCTTATTTTTCATAAACTAGACATTGGGGGGTGTACTCTTCAGCATTAAGTTTAACCATTTGTCTCATGTCATCTACTTTCTTAGTGAGGTCTTTGACAACTTCATCAAGTTTGGAGCTTTTCTTTAGAGTCATAGCATACATTGTGTGTATATCAAGGAGGTCTTCATTATCTGAATCACTATGTGCATAGTGCGTAGTGTACCTTGGATATTCAGTTTTAGGACTCACACACACATTGGCATCGACATTATCGCTTCCCATTTGACTCACAAACCCTGCATTGTCATCAATAATATTCTTAAGAATTAAAGCATCCAATTCAGCAATATGATTATTCACTATAGCATGAGTAGAACTAACAGTATCAAGTTCAGTTAAAGACACAGGAATATCATCATTATAAATGATTTTAGCAAAGAATGACATATAGGGATCACTAGTGTTGGGTGACTCAGGCTCGTAATTTTCAGAGTCACTTGAGTCATCCCATGTCTTGCATAGGTTAGCCCTAGTCTGTTTATGATTCTTATTCAAGTTTACTTTACATTCTTGTGCCATATGTCCTAACTTTCCACATCTATATCATTCAACATTCTTGAGATCACTCTCAGTTCTTTTGGGATTATGGGTATTATGGTTTTCATATCTCTTCTCATGAGGTCAACTACTGGAAGGATTTTGATAATTTGTCTTGCCTTGTCCATTTTCCATTTTATTTCTAAACTTTATCAGTTTCTTAAATTATTTGGACATCAAGGCAATCTTATTATTAAGACTATACAAGATACATTCCTCATCAGATTCTAAGTCAACAATAGGTATATAAAATTCAGGTTTTATCAATTGAGAGGAGAAATTTAAATTAGAACTGGACTGTTTCCTATGAGACTGAGTTAATTGCTTCTTGAATTCTAGTTCCATTTCCACAGTTCTCAATTCTCCACTGAGGAGTTCAGGGGTAAGATTTTTATCACTCATCTCCTCAATTACATACCTTTTTTGTCAAATTTTTGTGGTAATGATCTTAGAATTTTAGAAACAATTCCACTCCTATCATAAGTAATACCATTTTCATGTAATTTGGTCACAATATCAATAATTTGATATAGAAGTCATCAAATGACTAAGAATCCGTCATAATCAGTGAGTTATACTACTCAATGAGCATCTGTGTTTTAGCAGCCTTAACTCTGGTATCACCTTCATATGCAGTCATAAGTGTATCCCAAGATTCCTTAAAAGTGGTATAAGATGATATCATTTTGAACTCATGTTCATTTATTGACATAAAAATGGCATTATTGCCTGTGTTATTGTTTAGAGAATCTTGCTTCTCTTCTTTAGTGAATTCACTTACAATTTTCTTAATCCTCTCAGTGCTTCCAATAGTGGATGGCTTTGTAGGATAATTGTATCCATTTTCACCAATGTCCCAAACATTATCTCCCAAGGTTCCTTGCATAAAATCAACCATCCTTACCTTCCAGTAAATAAAGTTATTTCCATCACGGGGGGGGGGGGGGGGGGGGGGGGGGGGAACAAATTACCAAATCTTTCAAATTTCTCGTCCGTTGTTTGATTTTAAGAAAACAATTTCAGAAACACGAGATCATTAAAGAAAAATGTTCCTTGCTCTGATACCAATTGAAAAATACCACTTATGTTGTTTAATGCAAGATTAAACTTTCTAAGTAGCTCCTAAATGTTTTTTGGAGAAACTATTTTCTTTAAACCAAACTGTTTAAACACAAGATGCGTATAATCAAATTATGTACGATATATGTTAAAGATTATGTAACTAGTTTTGATAAACAAATCTAAAAATAGTTTTAAAAAATTAAACTCATCACACCAACTAGAAGAGGATGAGAAGATGTAGAAAGATTAAGTGAACACAAATTTAACGTGGTAAAACCTCACCCAACTGAGGAAATATCCACAGTGACTTCTAAATCACAAACCAAAAATCCACTAAAACAAAATATACAAGTTAGAGCAATTTAACACAATTTAACACACATGCAAGTAAATCAGACCTATACAAGTTTAGAATATATACCAACTCCACTGGGTTGTTTCCAACAGCTCTGCAGTTCTGATGTTACTGTGGCTTTCCCAGCTTCGTAACTTCTATGATTTTGTTCCAGCTTTACGTCGACTCTTGAAGTTCAAGATCTGAAATCCAACATTTCTTATATAGTAGTGTGATAAGTGCTTTGTGGAAATGCTCTAACACAGGCATGTACACACACACTCTTACATTTACAAACAAATCCTATCGAATTACAAATCATATCTAAATGATGTTAGGCTTTCTGTTTCTATCTTCTTTAAAGAACAAAGGACTTCTTGATCTTTCAATTTATCCCAAATCCAAGGTTACATTGCTTAGAAGATGACCAAGGTCTTAAACAATTTCAGATGGTTTTGAAAATGATTTTTAAAATTATAAACCACCGATTTCGATTTGAACTAGACTAGATATCTTGTTTTGTAAGAACTAGAAACATAAATAAGATTTATTGATTCTAAAGTTTTTAAAAATATTTATAAATCAAAATAATCAACAAATATGATTTCTCAAGATGAGAAACAAAAATAATGCGATCTAAGTGATATATGACATAAAATAGTTAAATCTACAGATTGTATAAGAAAAAATAAAGATCAAAGCAATATGACTAAGTTGGAATGAAGATCTCAAACAATAGAGTAACAAACCATGAACAAGCTTTAACCAACTCAACAACAACTCTCAAAAACTCAAGTTTTAGGTTAGGGTTAAAGATATGGTGTTTGATCAAAAAACAGGTTAGGGTTTAAATGGTAAGAAACAAAAGGTTTCTTCTCTCTATATGTTTCTCTCTCTCTCTCTCTCTCTCTCTATATATATATATATATATATATATATATATATATATATATATATATATATAAGATGAGGAAACCCTAAAATTGACAAAAAAAAAAACTAACTGAGTTAAAGGGTTAAAAGCCTTATATATGGATAGGATTTCACATGGATCATAATAGAGAAACATGCAACAATTGATTGACACAAATTAACGAACCAGATTAAATAAAGGGTTCTCAGTCTGAGAAGAAACACAAATTTGATCGCTATACACCCAACATGTGGATGGTAAAGATTTTTTTCAAACGCGTGTTTTTAGGGTTTTAAAAAAAAATTTGAGCCCACATAAGTTTGTTCCGATTTCGGTTCCTACCCAGAGTAGTATTAAGGGAAAAACTATAATTACAAAACAACCACAAGAACTTTATTAACAAAAGATTTTAATTTCCAAAAAATCATTTAAAATTCTTAGAAAGTTTTAAATATATCCTAAAAGCTATTTAAAAACATTTTAAGGGAATATAACTCACACATGATTATATCATGACTAAATCAATATAAGAATGCAGTCCTAGTGTGTGGTGTAAGTGATATACCTTCTAGAACTTATAGAGGAATATCAATGAAGCTATGAAATTTCTGAGGCTTTTTGGTTCAACTAGGGATAAACACAATTTTGTCTCCATTTCCAAACTAGATGAGCTCCTATATAATGTAGACTCAAGTGACTCAAAGATATAGGGTGCTTCATTTTTCTTTTCTTTTAAATAAGATAAGTTTAAATTGCCAAATGAAGATAATATAAAGTTTGTTGTAATGTATCAACTCCATACTCAATTCTGTAACTTCCGGTCGAAAATGCATATTGAACACTTCAAACCACACGGCTCTTTAGAACTAGCTCTGGAGTGTCATCCATCAGAAGTATCGTCAGATGATAAATGTATTGATCTTTGTGCGAAAAGTGGTGACGCGAAGTACAAGGTTATATTAAGTTTTATGCAATTGTTTTTCATGCAAATTATTTTAATGCTTTACTAAAAAATATGCCTTGTGTTATTTTTAGAAATGAAGTGAAATTAACTCGATTAATAGATCTAAGCAGCGGATTCTGTAGTGCAGTAGAACTAAAGGATTTCGCTGAGTGGAGTATGAGATGGTAACATATATTTCTTAAAACG